>CM057452.1:473755000-475005000 GCA_016271365.2 Neoceratodus forsteri | reverse complement strand
TACTTCCCTCTTACGACTTGTGATACCCCTACTAATACACCCTAACACCCTAGCCTTACCTACTGCTTTAGAGGTCTGCTTGGATGATTTCAGGTCATCAGTGATGATGATGCCCAAGTCTCATTCTTCCTTTGTGACTGCTAGCAACTCCCCTCCCAGCCTATAGGTGGCTTCAGGGTTTCTCTTCCCTATGTGCATGATCTTGCACTTCTTTGCATTAAACCCCAGTTGCCACTCTTCTGACCATTTTGCCAGTTTATCCAGATCTCTTCTCATTCTGCCCACCCCATCTGGATCATCTACTCTGTTGCAGATCTTGGTGTCATCTGCAAACAGACAAGCCTTACCCTCTACTCCATCTGCAAGGTCACTAATGAAGATGTTGAGAGGACTGGCCCCAGGACTGATCCTGAGGTACCCCACTTGTGACTTGCATCTCTTCTGACTGTATACCATTTACCACCACTCTCTGTTTCTGCCCATCAACCAGTTTGCCACCCAGTTGACCAACTTCTGACCCACCCGAGCCTACCAGCTTATTTATCAATCTTCTATGTGGAACAGTGTCAAAAGCTTTGCTGAAGTCAAGGTAGGTGACATCAACTGCTCCCCTTGGTCCACCACTCTGGTTACCCAGTCAAAGAAATCTATGAGATTAGTTTGACAGGACCTTCCTTTGTAAACCCATGCTGTCTTGGATCCTGTGCCCCTATGGATTCCAGGTATTGCACTATCCTTTCCTTAAGAATGCCTCCATAATCTTGCCCACTACTGAGGTAAGACTGACTGGTCTGTAGTTCCCTGCCTCCTCCTGCTACCACTCTTGTGGAGGCGGGATCACATAGCCCTTCCAGTCTTCTGGGACCTCTCCTGTGCTCAGAGACTCACTAAACAGTTCTGCTAATGGCTCTGCTAGTTCCACCCTTAGCTCCTTAAGTACCCTGGGATGTGTGCCATCAGGTCCCATTGCCTTATCCATCCAGAGCTTAGCAAGCTCTTGTAGGACCCTTTCTTTCGTGAAGGGAGTAGTAGTCACCTCCCTCCCCCCTGTGTCCATGGTGCTGAGCTGTGGGCCCTGCCCTACCTTCTCTTCAGTAAATACTGAGCAAATGTATCTATTTAGGATAGATGCTTTTATAGGGTCCTCCTCCTCACATGCTCCCTTTTCTCCATTAAGCTTAGCAATACCCCTCTGGACTTTCTCCTTTCACTAATGTATCTATAGAAAGTCTTGTCACCTTCTTTTACTGTTCGTGCTAGTGTTTCCTCAGTTTGGGACTTTGCCTGCCTTACTGCCTTCCCTGCTTCCATTAGGGCAGTTTGGTATGCCTCCCTATCTTCAGCCTGCTGTGTTCCCTTATATTTCTTGAAGGCCAGCCTTTTGGCTCTGACCTTTTCTGCTACTGTATTTGAGACCCAAAGTGGTTTCCTTCTTCTTTTGCACTTCCTTTTCTGTCTAACACAATGGGATGTTGCTTCAAGTAATGCATCCTTAATGCTTGCCCACTTTTCCTGTATCCCCTCACCTGTGCTTCTTTTTGCCAGGGCTAGCTTAACTCTGTTGGCCATCTTATCAAAGTCAGCTCCTCTGAAGTCCCATATTTTACCTTGGAATGGGATGATTTAGATGTAGTAGCCAAATTGAACCATACCATTTGATGGTCACTGGCTAGGTGACCTTCTACCTGGAGATCTGTGATCCTTTCCCTGTTAGTCAGTACTAGATCTAGGATAGCCCTGTCTCTTGTGGGTTGTTGTACCAGTTGTTTGAGGCCCTCCCCCTGCAGGGAATCCACTATGTGTCTAGTTCTGGCAGATGTTTCTGCTGGTATTGACCAATCTGTAACCGGCATGTTGAAGTCTCCCATTATCAGAACCTCCCCTTTAGCTGTCATGTTTTGTATATCTTCTAACAGTAATGTGTCTATGTCCTCCCCCTGGTCTGGGGGTCTGTAGACAACCCCGGTTCTTACAGCTATCCCATTTCCTGTTTCCAGGGTGACCCACAGTTCTTCTGGCTCCTTATGTGTATTCTGAATTTCTGTAGCTTTGATATTTTCATTGACATACAGGGCCATTCCCCCCTCCCCCATTTTGCACCTCAGTCTCTTCTGAACAATACATAGCCAGGTACTGAAGTCTCCCAAGTGTGGTTACTGGTAAACCACATCTCACTAATTGCTACTATGTCCAGTTTAGCCTCTGACATTATTGCCTGCAGGTCTGGGATCTTATTTCCCAGGCTGTGAGCATTTGTGTACATGATTTTCCATTGGCCAGATTTTGGTGTGTTAGTTGTTGGGTGAGGTTTGGCATTACCCCTGTGCATCGTATGGTAAGACAAACCTTTTTTCTTACCTGGTGATGCAAATGAACTGCAAACATGCTGAATCCCTGTTTGACCACTAGCTGGGGGGGAGGAGTGTTCTTCCCATTTGACGTACGGGGTGCTGCACCCCTCTCCCCATTTGCTAGTTTAAATATTCTGCAATGACATCAAACTTCTGCCCCAATGAACTGACTCCCTCCTTAGTTGGATGCAGTCCATCAAATTTAAAGAACTTTCGCTCCCAGAACTGTTGCCAGTTCCCTACAAATCTGTGTCCTTTTTCCTGGCACCAGCCCTTCAGCCATGTGTTTAGCTCCCCTATCTCCCCTTCTCTGACCTTCCGTCCATCTGCCCCCCTCTCCCAGACTGGCAGGATCTCAGAGAAGGAGATGCCGGACAAAATGGATGATAGTTTGTCACCCAGCCTGGTCAGGTGTTCCTTGGTCTCCACAACTGACCGGCTGGTGAGATCATTAGTCCCTATGTATACTTGGACATCAATGTTTTCTCCTGCTTTGTGAACAATTTTAGCAAAGCGGTCAGTGTCTCTCCATGCTGATGTACCTGGGAGACATCTGACCATTAACCCTGGCTGGAGATGGGTATCAATTTCCTGAATCATGGAGTCTCCTATGATCAGAAGTTTTTTGGATTTCCTTTTTGCTTTTTTTGTTTTGGTTCCTGATTTGGGTGAGTTTTGTTGTGCTAGCTTCTGTGCAGATGTCCTGCTCTGCAGTGTCTTCTGCCTCTTTGTTTGATTTCAGAGATAGAGGCAGATACCTGTTTGTAGTGTTTATATGTTTTTGGAGGTAATATGTTGGAGAGCAGAGAGTGATGGGGCACCTGATTTGCCCCTCCTAACCACCTGCCAACCTCCTGGACCAACTACCCTCTGCAGTCGAGGTTTTTCAGTTGGATGCTGGGGAAATGGCAGGTGGTTCTTATAATGTATTTCCTCTTGAATATGAAATTTGAGGCATGCAATCTCTGCCCATGCTGCCCGGAGCTGAGACCTAAGATCTCCAATGGCCCAACATGTAGGACAGTGTCCTAAATCCTGTAAGACTGTCCTTCTGAAAATTGTTCCACAGTACCTACAGTTAATGATATCCATTCCAGATAAGTTGCTGGGTTTATAACCTAGTCAGAGTAATTAGAAGGAAGAAAATGCAAGTAATGGTTTGTTTGTGTTTTGTTTTTTGTTTAGCTTGTTATAACAAGTTAAATTACTAGTGCCCCTGTAAATGAGCTCACCTTGTGGGTGCCCCACTGATCCGCCCCTTCCTGCTCTGCCACAGGAAATGTCACAACTGTGGTACCCTATAAAAAGAGTGTAGTGTGGGGTGGTTAGGGATGGGGTGGGTGGCTGGGACCTTCCCCTGCCAAAAAAGAAGAACCACAGACAAAAGGAAAAGGAGGTAAGAGCAGAAACAATCAGTCAACAACAAATGCAGTAACCCTGAAAGCTTATCCTAATGTTAGATAAAACTGTAAAACCTGTAAAGCACCAGCTGTAATAATTTCAGAGTAGATATATGCTGTAAGAAACACTTTGCTACAGAGAAAAATAAAGCAATGAAATGTTAGCAACAAACAGTAGCAATCCCTGTGAGTAAAAAATAAAAACACCACCACACAGTAAATCTGCTTAGCCAAAAGAAGTATTAATCCTTTTCCCTTGCTCTGGTAAGGTTCTCTACCCTGCCTTTCAAGTAGTCTTAGAAGGAAAGAGCTCAGGTGAAGCTAGGTGCCTTGGCCAGCAAACCAAGTCTTCTACCTCCAAGATATCAACTAACCTGACCTTTTAACCCTTCTTTCTGTTGGAAATTACTGACAGTTTCCCAACTCCACCCCCCCCACATACACACCTAATCCTTTGGAAGCACTGTGAGAGGAAAGCAATTAGCTCCTTCAATGTGAGAAGGAGACTGAAACACCTCTGAGACTACAAAACTTTTCAACAAAAAAAAAAAATAAAATAAAACAGTGTCAAACAGTAACTTTGCTTAGCCCAATGATAAAAAAGTTACAAAAATGTAAGCTCCATCTGTAATAATTTCGAGAAGATATACCTGTAAGAAACACTGTGACAGAAAAAAAAATAAAGCAGTAGCAGAAGATATACCTTGCAAAAGACAATTTGAATCAGAAGATTACAGCAGTAATCTGTTAGCACACACCTGTAGGCACACCTTGTAATAATGCAGAAGAAGGTATACCAGCAACAACAATTTGAATCAGAGAAAAATAAAGCAATGAAATGTTAGCAACAAACAGTAGCAATCCCTGTGAGTAAAAAATAAAAACAACACCACACAGTAAATCTGCTTAGCCAAAAGAAGTCTTAATCCTTTTCCCTTGCTCTGGTAAGGGTCTCTACTCTGCCTTTCAAGCAGTCTTAGAAAGAAAGAGCTCAGGTGAAGCTAGGTGCCTTGGCCAGCAAACCAAGTCTTCTACATACTTGCCAATATCAGGCCAGAAGATATTGTTGGACTTTTCGTGTGCCTCACACCCAAGTGGCCTGAAAAAAGGATATCACTGGCAAAGACCAAAAGCTGCCAACGGTGAACCTTAGGGACTGCCAGCTGCTGGAGCACCTCTCCATCTAGCCCTTCTCCTGCTGTACATTCTCTGTACAACAGCCCATTGTCCCAGTAAACTGACTCTTTACCCCTGAGGACCCTCAGCCCTATTAGCTATTTCCCTCAGTTTTTGGAAGGTAGGATCAGCCAGCTGCACAGTGCCCAGCTCCCCTCATCTGACCCTTCCCAGCTCCCCTTCAGAAGGAAGTCCTGTGGACTCCTTCATTTGTGACTGGGGCTCTGGATACCACTTCTAGCCAGCCCCTCCCCCATGCTAGCCACTTCCTCAGCTGCTGAGGGAGGGTCTGGACCTGGTTGAGTCACCCCTTCTTCACCCTCAGAAGCTTGCCTTTTTACCTGACTGTGGGTTGTAACATACACCAGAGATTCCCTGTAGTCAAAATAATTCCCCATGATCACATTTACAGGGAGATCCTCTACAACTCCCACCTCCTTTTCTCCATGGCCACTCTTCCAGCTCAGGAAGACTCGAACCATTGATATTTGAACTGCTGGCCCTGTGACTCTCTAGATCTTGGAGTATTGCCCTGGCAGCATCTGCTTCACCTGGATTAAATTCTGCCTTACCACGGAGATGTAAGTGCCTCTGTCCCTCAATCCCAGGGTTACTGTCCCATTAACTGCAACAGGGTGCATATGTTTGGAGGAGGCATGTGGTTTTTCAGGCTGTGCACACCATACCAACAGCCCAGTGCTATTTTAATCACACCCTTCCCCATGCCTTTGCCTGTTAACCATTTTCTGAGGGCTGTTATATCTCAAGTGCCCCACTTGATTGCAAATATGACATTTCTTGGGCCCTGACTCTTGAGTCCCTTTAGAACCAGATGGTTCTGCTTTGAGCTCAGGTGCAGGCATGTTTCCTTTGGGCTGCCCCCCATGGGACCCCTTAGAACCATGTGCTGCCCCCCTTTTCTTGGGACATATGCTGTGCATGTGGTCTACTAGCCATGTACAGGTTAGCGCTTTCTGCCACCTCCTTTGAGGAGCTGCATGCCCTGTCTGGCAACCATATGCATAGTTCCTCAGGTGCAATTCTAAGTAATTGTTCCTTTACTATTAAATCTTTTATCAATTCCAGTGTCTGCTTTTGCCCTATCCACCCACCGGTCAAGATAAGTGTACAATAGAACAGGCAATTGTGTGTAACTGTCTTCTATGCTTTTCTTTAACTCCCTAAAATTTCTTTCTGTAAGCTTCAGGAGTTAATTCAAAACATTTTAATAACATCATTTTAACCTTATTATAGCCAACACAGTCCACATTATTCATTTTACTCATTGCCTGCAAAACACATCCCGTAAGTAAGTGGGTAAGATGGACCATCCATGAAGTTTTTTCTACTTGGAACTGAGAGCATACTCTTTCAAATGCCTTTAAAAATAGATCAAGGTCATCTGCCTCTCTATATTGTGGAAACAATTTAGAATTCATTTTGACTTCATGGGATGAGCCCCCCCCCATTACTCACATTTTGCTGGTGTAGCGTCAACATCTCCTTCACATGCTGTGGTCTCTGGACTTCATGCTGTTGTCTCTGGATTTCATGCTGTCATTCTTTCTCCCTGTCCTCCAGTCTTCTAGCTTCCAGTTCGTTCTCTGCTTTCAGTTCCCTTGCCTCTGCCTCCAGCCTTTTTGCTTCAAGATCCAGCCTTCTAGCCTCCAGTTCCTTGTCTCGCAGCAACAGCTGCAGTTGCAGAGCACCAAGCTGATTTGGGGAGTCTGTTACCCCGACTCCTAGCTCAGCCACAGGGACCTTCTACATCTGGTCATGAGGCACCAGGGTGGCTATGAGGTTGGCCTTTTTCTTCTGTTTTAGACCCTCAAGCTGGACCCCCTTTTCTTGGCACTCATCAGAGAGCTGTTGCATATTAAGTGAGTCATAGTCTGTGGAGCTCATTCTCTCAAGCTACACTAAACTGTGCTGACTAGAAACAAAAAAATAATTGTATAAGTGTACTCTCTTGTCTATCCTGTTTCATGACTGCTAAGGTAAAATAGTTCCACTCGCAAACTCTATATTTCAGTGTGCTAGAAAGTCTACAATTATCCCACCACTTCCTAGCAATTTGTGACAAATCACCTCTCTCTATATCTGGGCTGTAACAGCTTTCATAAAGGTGTCAGTGTCTGTTTATTCACTGCCACTATCGGGGTTCACCAGCAAAACCACCTCCCCTGCACAGAGCTGGGAGGTCAAACATGCAGTTGCACAGTTCAATGTCTGGTACTGTGCCTTTCAGGTGGTGGATGCTAACAGAGTTTTTGCCTCAGCCAGTGGAAACTGTAAAAATACCTTAGAAATAATTTAAGTCATAGCCATTACTGTTGAGTAAAATAATTAGCTTTTTACTTAAAGAATGTCAAGAGTTGCATTACAGGATATATATGTCTTAACACAACAGAAGAACACTATTACAGGAAAAGTAAACACATGGTTTTAAATAACAGATGGCAACAAGAAAAAGGCTATTAACTAAGGTATGCTATCTTTTCTTACCCCTGTGCTACACTTGGAGAGAGAGAGACTGAATTCCTATGCTTTCTGTACAGCTCCCATGGACCTCCATAGCTAAGAAGTAGGCTCACAGCTTAGACCCTCTCGGATGGTAACTCCAGCAGAACACTGCCCTGTAACTGTTTTTCAGCATCTTATATTTTCCCTTGAAAGTAGATAATTCTTGCCCCCTTTGAATGCACCAAACATTTACCATGTATGTGTTTAATTGCTCCAATCAGTTTGTACCCCTGTAGATATCCAGTTAGATCAATTTAACATCTAGTTTATATCTGAGTCATCCAATCCTTTCAAACTCTATGTGTATGCCCACTTCCCCTCTTGCTTACTCTCTCAGAGATTTATTACTTAGTCCATCAACTTATCTAGATGATGATAGCAGCAGTGGAATCCCAATGTTTTTCTCAGAAGGCCAGAAAAATCCAAGCCATTAACTCCTTCCTTCCCATTTCTCTCACCCCTCCAACAAAGACATTCCCTAACAGTGTTCCATGCTCCCCCAGCCTGTCCCCCTGCAAGATCTCAAATATCAGACTCCTTGGCATAGCAAAGGGAGTAGAGGGGCAATATTCAGTATCTTGTGTGAAACAACTTTTCAGACATGATTTGAGGGCTAGCAAGGTATTTCTGTATGTCAGGCTTACTGGGTAACCATCATGGAAAAAACTAACAACTCAGTGAGATATGAGCCTGCAAAAATGTTGTTCACTTCAAGCTGAAGGCACAGGGTTTGAGCAGTTTCCCTGACCTCAGATTCCCTACCTTTTTATACTTAGCAAAATAGAATTAATTGTAATGAAGTAATGAGTAAGCTGATATAGTAAATGTTACCAGACCCTGCTTTTAAAAATGTGGAACCACGATGGGATGTTATGGCAGTTGCAGTAATTATTTAATCTTAAGCACAAAGACTATGAGCTTTCAAAATAAACTCTTTTGTTGTTTTTACTTACACAGTTAAATATCAAGGCATCTTTTTTATTGTACTGCTCATTATTCTACAAAAGTAAATTGCCAAAACTACTGCACTGTCAGCACTATGCTATAGTCCCATACATACCTTATATCTACATGTTTGAAAACTAATAAATTAACATAATGGCTCTGACCAGAGTTTGTCTTACCTGTCTTGTTTGTAGTTATCAGAGAGGTTCCTTAAAATCTTAAGCAACTTTTATTCATATATTCTTTAGCTAGTTCCAGCATAAGACTAACGGTTCAGTGTGAGTGTCCTTGGAACAAGGCAATGCCTGTTACATGATGTCATTCCTTATCTCCAGACTCCTATGTGGTATTCCATCTGGCTCTCAGGAGCCTGCATAGAGTTACTTTAATTACCTTACAAATTGTAGTGAGAAAGAAATATTGTGACCCTCAGAAAGTAACTTATCTAGTCCTCTAAAGTAAGTTCTAACTATTATTATGCATTATCAATTTATATTTTAACAGGATTCACAGAAGAAAAGAGAGAGAATAGAAGAGGAAAAAAGAAAATAAAATTATTCCACTATTTAACATGAAGCCCTCTATCTGAGTGCAAACTACTGCACTTTTTACATTTAACTGGTTTCAGTAAGTCTCTGGCTTTTTAATTAACTTCCCTGGCCATGGCAATGAGTGGTGGGCTGTGCCAGTCTCTGGCTTGGTTTTGGGATTTGAGGAGTGGGGTGGTGGGACACTATCTGCCGGGGTGGGGGATGGGGGTCCATCAGACCATCAGGGATATGTTAGTTTTCATAATGGGGGATCGAGTACATTTAAGGTATTTCAGTTAAGGCATCTATTAGTGGAGGTATTTGGAATGACACCTCCCCCAAAAGGAACTAAAGTTTTTTTGGATGAATTGGCCCTTATGTCCATCTCTGCCTATACAGTATTTAATATCTATAAGGTAATATATAATTGTGTATACCCGACTTGTTTTGCGCCTGAGAAGTACTAGGATTCATTTTTTCCTCAGAAAGAAATAGATTGGACAATGTTATGGCGTAACTATCATAAATATATTACTCAGGATAGACTGTGGGTCACTCAATTCCATATACTACATAATATATATTACACCACACAAAAATTATATAAATATGGGCTTATAGTGTCCCCCACCTGCTCTCACTGCCACCAAGCAGAAGGATCCCTGTATCATATATTTTGGACCTGTCCCAAGGCCTCAACGCTTTGGGAGGGTATCCAGCAAAAGATGGACCCCTTGTTAGGGCTAGCGGGTATTTTTACCCCTGCGGTGTGCCTTCTGGGTGATTACACCACAATTTCAGTGACCATCAGGCGATATCATATGGCTTTGATATCCCTTTCTGTTAAGAAGGTTATTCTCCATCATTGGAAAGACAGTGTGGATATCTCATATTCCAAATGGCTGAAAGAGTTACTTGCCAACCTCAGAACGGAAAAGATAGTGGCTAGTCTCAATAATAGAATGGATAGATATAAAAGCATATGGGAACCTCTTCACATGCTGTTTACTATCTAATATATAAGGTTAGGATGTTAGGAACAGAGTCTGTGGACTATATGGATAGAGTAGATTGTGCTGAAATGGGAGGGAGGGGCTTCTTAGGGGGTTGGGGTGGGGGTCTAGGGCTGGGATAGGGAGGGGACAATTCCAAGGTATATAGGATTGTACTGTCTTTGATTCGCTGTATGATACAGATGATGTATACTGGTTCCGTTCTCTGTAGTTTAAAACCAATAAACTTTGATTTGAAAAATAATGGGGGATCGGGGCTTGGAGAGGTCCGCTAGATCATCAGAGAACTTATACTTTAAATAATGGGGGTCAGGGCTTGGGGGGCCGCTAGATCACCAGGGAAGTTTTACTTGTAATAATGGGGGATTGCAGCCTGGAGGGGTCTTCTAGACCACCAGGAAAGATTTACCTTTAATAACAGGGGGGATTGGGGCTGGGACAGTCTGCTAGACCACCAGGAAATGATGTTGTTTTCCATTTTACTGTATGGCCAGATCGGTGCTGCAGGTAGGGGCTGCTAGCCACCAGAGATGTGCTAGAGCAGCGCACAGCCCCCCCTCCCACAGCTTGTGGCAAACCCTTCAGATGTGCCTTCTGTTTGGTGCATGGCCAGGGTTGCTGCAAGCCGAGGGACTTTGCCACTGGAATCTTTCCTGACAGAGAAATGGGCTTTTATGTAAGCTGCCTTTTTGTTGTGGTTGTGTCTATCTAAGGGCCCTTTTGAGAATCAAGCCCTCTGTCTCTGTAGGTACTGTCCCCTGTGGTGCAGGAACATGTCCTGCGTTTGTCAACACTGGCATTAAATGTTTCCTGTTTCGTCCTAACTTTTGTTCACTTTCAGTAAGCACCAGATATGATCTTGGAGCCACAAGACTCAGAACAGTAGCCAGTTCTTCCCAGCAGCCCTCACTTCTCACCCTGTTTCTCCAGATTGCAACAGTCTACTGTAGGTTTGAGAGAAAGAATTGTGAAGCTGAGCAATTCTGTCTGCCCAAACCTCACAAGAAGAGTATTTTATGCTAAAAGACATTGCTCGGATGCCTATTATTTAATTATAAACCATTCCAATTTAGCTCAAGTGCTTTATCATAAGTATAATCTTTTTTTATATGCCATCTTCTCACCAGGCACTACAGTGGAGTGCTCCCTCCTAGAACTCATCTATGAGAGCACACTACTGGTACAGTGGCTCTGCATACACTGGCTGAAGTCATAGTGATTTAGAATGGGTACAAGTATGCCTCCCCCCAACACTGTACTGCTACAACTGCACACTGCAAGGTTAGTTAAGTGAAAAGCATGCAGGTATCAAAGTAATCAATTTCACTAATATTACACATTTGTGAGTTAATGAAACAGGCTGTACGATGCCGATTCAACAAGAAACACGCTGACCATTATCACAGCGCCAGGTTCCACGTTGACCGCAATTTGCAGTCGGCATGGAGCCACACACATCAGTGTGTGTTTTTTCATCAGGGGTCACATGGGAACCCCCAGATTGGGGGGGGTTCTGCCCTCTGCACCCCCCTTACGGATTGATTCTAACTCCAGGTCAGAGTTGGTTCGGGGAAGGGGTGCAGGTCATGGGAAGGGTTGCCCAGTCCCAGCAGCACTTCTACAGCAGCATGGTGCTGTTGTTGATATTGATGCATGTCGCTGTAGAAATATCACTGTTCAGGGGGCATACCAATGTAACACAGACTGTGTTAAACAGTGATCTACACACAGTGTAAAAAAAATAACACTCCATTTCTTAGAGTGTAACAATATAAAATACTTCACAGTTTTAACTCTAACAAATATGTACAATATATACAATACATAATCAATATCTATAGCTGTAATCAAGATTTAGTGAGATTTGATAACATCACCAGTACTAAATTAAGTATCCTCATAACAACAGCAAATGGATTGTTTTTCCAAATAATTCCTTATGTTGTTCTTAAAAACATTTTCTTTACAATAAATTCAAATCCCATTTGCAACAAATTATTTGACATTTTTGGTCCATAAATGGTCAGTGAGCGCTCAGCTATTTTTGTATTAGTTTTGATTTGTGTAAAATATTTTTTACACTCAAGGAAGACCCCACCACTGATTTGCCAAGACTTTGGTGACCCACAACCCTAAAACTTTTTCCTTTTGCTCCTTGGGGGGGGGGGGTGCTAACCTAACCTAAATCCTAACACCACATTTCCTGACTTTTTTGGCATTAGGTTGAACCTTAACTGGTGCATTAACAAAGTTTTTTTGCAGAGCATGTTCATTTAGTTATGTTGTTGCTAGATGAATTAAGCCAGGTTAGTTATAAACTGTGCAGTTTTTAGGTAAACAATCAAGGTCAGGTGTTATATTTTGATCTGTGTGAAGTTTCTCGATTTAGTCAGTTTTTATACTCCATTTTATAAATTTAATTGCAGTGTTATTTGTGGAGTTCAGCTACTGTCACTTTTCTCAAAGTACTATGGAGTACACTTCTTAAAGGAGTAGTGTACCCAGAATTTGTAAAAACATATGCTGTGCAGATTGTTTGGATTTGTGTGTGAAGTCCTAGTGTGTCCTTCCCTCTGTCTGCTATTAGGAGTTTTACCTAAATTAGCCTGCTAGCTTTATGGTAGTTTTACGACCCCCTGGGGAACTCCAGCTCAGCAAAGTTTATTGCCTTTCTTGTACCTACAATGTATCCTGTCTCATGTGACTAGCCTCATTGTAAAGGTATTTTTGTTGTGAACAATTGTGACACTGGTTGTGTATGTGTAACTTGTATGGTGTTCAAGATATTTACATTTGTTTGGCATGTCTACTTGAGTGTTCACTCTGAGAGAAAAAATGCATCTGCTGTTTGTAAATGCATCTGCACACATGCCACACAAATCTAAATATCTTGAAAACTTTACAAGCTACACAAAAACACCCAGCAGCAAAGTTGTTCATGACAAAAAGACCTTTACCATGAGGGTAATCAGTAGGCTGAACTCTGTATAGTTTTTAAAATATAGCCATCTCTGCTTTTGTGAATTGATTGTAAAGCAGTGCTTGTCGCTGAATCTATGGGCTCAGCTGCATCACTGTCATATGAGACAGGGTGCATTGTAGGTACAAGAAAAGCAATAAACTTAGCTGAGATGGAGGTCCTCAGGGGTTGTAAAACTACCATAAAGCTAGTAGGTTAATTTAGGTATAACTAATAACAGACAAAGGGAAGGACACACCAAGACTTCACACACAAATCAAAACACTCTGCACATCATATGATTTTACAAATTCTGGGTGTACTACTCCTTTAAGGATGGGGCTTAAGGCCAGTTGCAACCCCTTTAAGAGCTCTGAACAGATGTGGTGTTTTATTGCTGTGCTATTATTGTTTTTACTGTGTTAGGAGGGGCTTCTTTGGAATCCCTGATATTCTCAGTGGGCAGTCACTCTCGGTGGGTCTGCTGTTTGAGTTAAATGCTTTTAGTATGCTGATGTCTTGGTAGTCTAAGAATAAACTCCCTTCCTTCCACATTTATTTTGTGCATCCATTTGTTATTCATATGGTCCAGTGAGGCATTCATCAGAGCCTGTGAGAGATGGGCACAGCAGATCTGAAGAACAGAATGTAAGGGGTCCTAGTGGCAGACCAACACCAAAACGTCACACGTGGTGGAGAATGCAGCCCTTCTTCTGCCCAGACAATATCTCACTTGTCTGCATCACTGGGTACCCCAAGTCATTTGTCCAAGTATGCCTCAACAGCTAACAGATGGATGCATAAAATAAATGTGGAAGGAAGGGAGTTTATTCTTAGACTACCAAGACATCAGTATACTAAAAGCATCTAACTTGGACAGCGGACCCACTGAGAGTGATTGCCCACTAAGAATACCAGGGATTTCAAAGAAGCCCCTTCTAGCACAGTACAAACAGTGATAACACAGCAATAAAACACCACATCTGTTCAGAGCTCTTAAAGGGGCGGCAGCTGGCCTTAAGCCAAATGCTTAAGAAGTGTACTCCACACCACCCCTGGAGCAGTGAATGTGAGCACCACTCAAACAAGCAAACATTATACAGTATGAGAAAAGGTAAAAAGAAGTTGTAAGCAGGGCATGACAGCAGTTTACTGAACAGTAGACCGCTGTGATGGGAGAGGGAAGGATCTAGACTAGAATGGTGACCAGTGAGAGATGTACTAGGGGAAGGGGAACCACCATAGCAACTTGAAGCTTGTTTAGGGCACCAAGTTCCACAGTGCTGGGTAGGGGGAAGGGAAGAGAGGGAAGGGGTATCAGCTGGAGAATACCAGGCACACAAGATATGAATATAGCCATAAACAATTACAGAGTAATAAAATATACGTGGAACTGTGCATTTGAAGAGACATTCCTGCAAGGAAAAAGTTAATGCTGTGCATGAAGTACCATGAGCAAAGGTGCACTGAAATGAGGTACCCGGAAGCATTTACTGCAGGAACTATTAACAAAGAGAATACTACTAGAAGAATTATTGAGTCTGGTTACACAAAAGTTTAAGACGTTTGTCAACTTTTTTGGTTAGTGGGAATAGTGGAATGTGTTCCCTGAACCAGTTCTTGACAGGCTGGGGTTAGGTTGTCAAAGGCAATCCAAGAGTTCTGTGAGCTGTCAAAGTCACACCACTTGACTCTGTAAGTCCAGGATCCATTTACATGTTTCATTCTTAAAATCTTCTTGATCTGATACACAGGGGTGTGCACAAGAGAGGAAGAGGAAAAGGAAGAAAAGGAAGAAGAAGAAGAAGAAGAAGAAGACTGAGACATCCCAGGAAGTTTATCTGATTGATGATCAGGCAAGACAGAGTCTGGCTGGAGATGGGCAGGAGTGTGAGGGGTGGAAACAATTGGTTGCAGGTTATCAGGAGGAATTTCTGATTCCAACAGGATAGCAGGCTTAAGTGTAGCTTCATTACTGGGCGGACTGGGATCATCTGGCATGATGTTACTCAAGTACCCATGTTTTAGATGATTGATGTGGACCTTGTTATGTACAAGCTTTTCATCGGACTTGCACTGCAGATGGAAGTGAACTGGAGGAAGCTTTTCCACGATGTAGAAAGGACCAGTCCAATGGTAGAGCAGTTTCTTTGTGGAGCCCAGAACTAGGACAGGTTGTTACAGGTAGACAATGTCCCCCGCAGAAAATGAAGGCTCTTGAAACCTGGCTGCTGACATTTGCTGCATGGCAGATTTTCTCTGTCACAATGTGGTGATTGCCATACATCTAGCCAGTTCAAGCTGTTCCAGTACAGGAATGATAAATGATGACGCTGACTTTGGAACCTCTAGCTATGAAAGATCCCTATCCAATGGAATTCTGGGGTGGTGTCCATGGACAAAGAAAAAGGGGGTGTACTCTGTACTGTTGATACAAGGACTTGTATTGTAGGTGAATTGCACAAATGGAACAAAGTGGTCCCAAGTGTCATGAGTATCATCCAGGTACTTGGAGACTGTGTTTAGAATGGTAGACATCATTCTTTTACTCTGTCTGTTTCATTGCAGATGATAACTCATTGAGTGTGCCTTCTTAATGCTGAGAAGTTTGCAGGTTTCTCGAACAATTGTTGAAAGGTAGTTAGTACCTCTGTCTGAATGCAGGTATGAGGAGGTACTGTGATGACAAATAACAGTGTTGAGGAAGGCATTTGCTACTGTAGCAGCTTTTATGTCTTTTAGGGGAATTAGTTCCTAGTACTTTGCAAGGTAGTCTACAAAAACAAGAATGTATTTGTTGCCAGAGTCAGAGCATGTTGGTAACGGTCCCAGAATGTCTGTACTGACTCTTTGGAAGGGTTCAGTAGCTACAGGCATTGAAATGATGTGTGCCTTTGTCAGTTTGCAGGAGGCTTTCTTTGGGAGCAGGACTGACAGGATTTGACAAATTGGACAATGTCCTTTTTCATGTGAGGCCAGAAGTGAAGCCTTGTCTTTTCTTTTTTTTTTCCCTCCTGCCACCCCTGGCTGGCCACTCCTTCGGGTCTTCTCGTTGTCCCGGATTGCACACTCTACCTCACCCCAGGCTACCGCTCACCTCATATCATGACCCCCCCCGGTAACCCAGCATATCCCTTCACCAGATGGGTCCCTCTCCTGTGAGGGGGAAGGCACCAGTGGGGGTGGGCCAGTGCATCTGTACTGGCCCGGGGGTGTCACTGAGGCGGTGGTGCCGGTTAGGAGGCCTGGCAGCAGTCAGAGGACCAGAAAAACTGTCATCCAGTTGACCAGGGCAGTTTTCCTGGTTTTCTCCCCAGGAAGTGATGTGCCACTGACGTCAAGGCGCACGCCGACGTCCGTCACTCCCCCAGTGCTTCCATCTCAGGTGTCAGTGCTGTGCCCCCGATCTCCACCAGGGGCCAGCATGCACCGAGGTGCATCCCCACCCTTCCCCCAGAGAAGGCAAGCCATCCTGGGACGCTCCTTTCCTTTGCCCCGGCCGGCCCTTCAGTGACCCGAGTCCATTCCCGAACCCAGGTCACCGGCGTCGCAAGCGGAAATCCTACCACTGTGCTGATGGGCCGGCAGAAGCCTTGTCTTTTCAAGAGTTCTGTGGATTCCCATGTGACCTCTGGAAAGTGGAGAGGCATGAGTGGAGAGAAGCACTGCATTGACTAGAGAGGCTGGCACAACTAACTGTACATGAGTTCTATCCACGCTATGGCCCTTGCCAGCCTTGGTCCAATGTGAAAAAGCACCGTCATTGAGGAAGTATAGTGTTGCAAGGAGAAGTACATCTTGGCAATGTGGCTTCTGTTGTGGTAAAGTCCCAGATTCTAAGTGAGAAAGTACGCCTGTGAACTGAGGATCTGCCCTTTGTTGCATTTGAACAGTTGCCAGGGAGAGATCAGTAGTAGCGGAGGTGAGAATCTCTTTGGCTGCTTGCCACAAGTGAGTATTTGTGCTCTTTTTGAAGAAGCAGGTGGTAGCAGCAAGGCAACTTGAGGTGCTGTAGGAGTGTCCACAGGAAGCACATCTGTGGCATGAAAGGGAAGAGCTTGTAAATAGGAGTCTTCATCTGTTGAGGATGATGTGGAGGGATACCGTCTCCCCCTTACACTATTAGCATTGAAGTGAACTCGGCCTGTCTGTACTGAATTTCAAAGTTGTAGCATTGCAACATGGCAATCCATTGGACAAACTTGCCTACTGGCTCCTTCATTTCAAACAACCATCTGAGGGCTGAGTGATCAACGATAGCTTTAAAGGAGGAGTATTGGAGGTAACAGTCAAATTTCTTCATGGCAAATACCATGGCTAGACATTCTTTTTCTGTGATGCCATAGTTTTGCTCAGCTGAGGAAAGGGAAAGCCCAGCATAGGAGATGGCTCGTTCTGTTCCACCTTGTACTTGACATAGCACTGCACTCACTGCAAGGGAACTAGCATCTGAGTAGAGTTTGAAGGGTTGGTCGAACCTTGGTTAGGCCAGTCCTGGAGAGGAGATCAGGTTGCCTTATAAGGTTTCAAAGGCCTCTTGGCATGCAGATGTCCAGCAGTATTCTCACCCCTTTTTGGTGAGGGTGTGAAGTGGGGCTGCAATCTGTGCATAGTTACAAATAAACTTTCTGTAGTATCCGGACAAGCCTAGGAAAGCTCTATGGTCCTTAAGATTGTTAGGTTCTGGATAGTCTCTGACTGCTGAGAGCTTGTCTGGGTCTGGAGAGATGCCTTGAGAATTGACAACATGTCCCAGGTAATGAATTTGCTGCTGTGCAAAACAACACTTCTCTGGGTGAAGCTTGAGGTTAGCTTGTTGGAGACACTCAAACACTTCCTTGAGGTGTTGGAGGTGTTTTGGAAAAGTTCTGCTGAAAATGATGCCATCATCTAAGTAAACTAAACAAGATTTCCAAGACAACCCACATAGTACAGCTTCCATAACATGCTAAAATGTAGCTGGACTTTTCCAGAGTCCTGTAGGAAGTTGTTTAAATTGAAGGAGCCCCAAGTGACACTGCCAGGCTGTGTGTGGACAAGAAGCTGGATCAATGGAGACTTGATAGAACCCACTCTGTAGTTCCAGAGTGGTGAAGTAAGCTGGGCTGGCTGCGCCAAGACTCTCTAAGGCATCCTCTGTTGTGGGTAAGGGATGAGCATCTTGCACCATGTAAGCACTAAGCTTTCTGTAGTCTACCATGAAGTGATACTCTTTGTCCTATTTTTACCCCTAGCAGGCATGGCGCACCCCTGGGACTCACAGACTCTTTAATGATGTCCTGGTCAAGTATGTCTTTGATTATGTTTTCTAGGACTTGTTTCTGACCAAGGCATGCATGGCCCAATTTCTGATGGTTATGGGGACATAGTGGGCTAAGAGTGGTGATCTAATGACAGGTACCCTGGCCCCTGGAAGCAGGAGAGTGCCAGAGTGGGTTTTTGGAGGATGCATTTTGCTTGAGTTGTGACAGTCAGAGGGGTGGTCAGTTGAAGTGTTTTTCTGCCTAACAGAAGCTCCTACTGTGTTGGGCAGCTCTTGTTTTTTTGATCCTGGAAGTAGTTGTGATTATTGTGCTGATTGTACTGCAGTAGGCACCTTTGTTTTTTGTTATTTTGGCTGTTATTGTGATACTTTAGCTTTTGGCAAACTGCAGCAGTGTGTCCCCTGTATCCCACCACTGGCATGTTACAGGCTCTTGTGAAGGTGGAGGTGGTGCAGGTGACTGTTGAGGCGGTTGCAGAGCATTTACAGCAGTAGTTGAAGAAGAAGTTGAGCTCAGGTGTAAACTATTGACAGTTGTGATGAGCTTGTCTTTTATGGTGGCTTGTTGCTGCTGGACACGTTAGTGCAGCCATATGTGACAAATGAGGTACTGGTGCACTAGTTGTCTAGAACATTGAAATGGACTTCTGTGTAAGTCATGCTGCTTGGATTGTGTCCATCCATGTTGTGGGCTTTTGCTGAAAGACATAAGTGTGGAGTTGAGAGAGCAGGCCTCAGAAAAAAGCCATGATTTGATTTTTTTTTGGTTTTTGTAGATGTTTTCAGCATGACTCAATGTCGACTATGAAGGTTTTTAGGGACTTAGATGGTTGCATTGTGTGCTCCCACAGCTGTTGTTTTAGTAACCAAGGGGGATGTGCATGGACAAAATGGTTTCTGAAAGTCATATAAAGAATAGCTAGCAGTATTTCCTTTGACTTGTTTTGGAAGTGTGTTAAACCAGGAAATGGCAGTCCCTCTTAGAAGCAAGAACAAGGCATTGGAAATACACAAGGAATCAGTCCAACCTTTGAAGGAATCCAGACTTGGAATTGCTCAAGCCACTTGACAACGTTTTTGTGAGGCAAAGCTGAGAAGGGTACTGGCTATAGGCTGGTATGAACTATGGACTGGGGTGACAGAATTTTAATGTAGGCAAGATCTGCTTGAATGGTTTGCATAGCTGGTGCACCTTGGGATGAGAGGGAAACTCCGATGTCCTGCAGGATGGTTTCTGTGTTGTTGCTCCACTCTGGCGAGGTGGGTGGGAGTGGAACTGTGGATGCTGTGGCTTGTGTATTTGTGTCATTGTCAGACATTGTGGTTGGAGGTATTTTTTGTGTCCTCGAGCAAAGGTTGTAATTATGAGAAGGAGTTGCCTTTATGCAGGAGATGGGGTGCCATTTAGCAGAAGGAGTGCCATGGAGAAAATTGTTTTTGTAGACCAAAGTGCAATTATTTGTAAGCAAAGTCCTTTATATGATGTCTTAATAAACAATTCCAACTCAATTTTGTGTTGTCTGTTATTTTAATAAAGTTTTTTTTTTTTTGCAAGATGCAGCTATTTGTTGCAGTGTCCATTTATTTTAATGAGTTGCCCCTCAAAAACAAGTACTGTAGTAGGGAAAACAAGAATGCTACACAAAATGCATACCTTAATCAGTTTTATAAAGTGTTTTTTTCTGCTGCCATTGTACAGTGCTAATAGTATAGTATGTTTTTAAATAGGTAAAAAAAATATTGTTTTTAAACATAAAACCCATTGTTAAGGGACACAAATTGGCCTGTCAGCAACTGACAGTCTGCATTCAGAGAAGGGCATGCTATGCCTGAAGGGAGATTATTAGTAAAACTTTAACCAAGGGTGTGAGACACACTCCCCTTAAAAAGTTTTAAGTATTATGGGTCTACTAAAAATAGACTCTGGATCTGGGACTTCCTGTGTTAGTGCCACTGTAACATACAGTAATCCAGATTTAGGCTGTCGGAAACAAGTTTAAATACTATACAAACTTAAAGGCTTAATGTGTGTGACTTTCTTCTAGAATGTAGCAAAACCAGATTAAAAAAAATATATATATTCTGCGTACCTATTTCGTGAAGTTATAGCAGTTATAGCTGTGTGAAGGAGGGAGACAAAATAAATTAGAAACTCTGGTATTGGCACTGCAAAGTCAAATTAAAGCTAAAAGAGATCCACTGTTATTTTTTTAATCCTGCTTTAGTTGCAGCTATCAAGTAGAAATGTGACTTTGTGGCAGGTGCTTAAAATCTTTTTGTAATTACAGGCTAATTAGCTACTTTTAGTGCCAGTTGTCAGAAATGCTAATTGGTCTGCCAAAATGAGCAGTGAGTCTTCCATCCCCCCACCCCACCCCAACTCGCATTTACAGCTGTGTAGATAATTGGCCCTAAAACTAAAGATTCCATCGAGTGTTGTAATATGTTTAAAGTAGGTTCTAATATCTCAGAAATGATGACAGATCTGAGAATTACACAATCCTAGACTTTGATATCTGCATTAAGACATCATCCCAGTTAAAGGGGGCCTGGGGCTCAGTTGATGCAAATAATTACAGTGTCCATGCTGCTGGCATTTCCTTCAGTTTTTCACTAGAACAGAGGCACATTTATAATAATTCTGAATGTACACTACATGAAGAAAGAAAAGTATATTATGAAATTTGTTGGTACAGCTGAAATATTTAGGAATAATCTGATCCTATGTCATGTGTCACACTGCATTAAATTTGCTTGTGCATTCCTTTGTCAGTAACAATAATGTTTAAAACATAGAAACAGAAAATTGCTAGCAGAAGAAGGCCTTGTGGTCTATGCAGTCTGCCTGATGAAGCTGTACATGTCACCTTGGGGATCATGACTGACCACACCCATACCCTGCCCTCCCTAGATCCCTTGACTTGATATTCCTTAAATTGTAACTCTCCATGTGATTTTTAGCATAATGAGTAATAAATACTTTTTTAGCTTACTAAGGAACATTTTTAATGTTATGCCGGAAATTTTGCATCACCTCATTTTTTATCTGATTTACTGAGCAGTGTTACGAATGACTAAAATACATGGGTGAAAAACAATTTCTTCTACCTTCTTAACCAGTGGCTATAGGTACCTACAGTAACTACATAGGTGATTTATGGGTCATGTACACGTGGGATCAAAAAGGAGTCCGGAAAGCAGTTAGGATGTGAAGAAACCAAAATAAATTTATTCCTTTAAGCAGACAAACATAAATGGACTGAGTACGGAAAATAAATAAAAATACATAAACTATAATATTCCAGCAGTTTTCATCTCCACAGGAACCATACCTAGAAGGCAGCTAGGCATCTGTCAGGAACTCCTTCCAGCCACACTCTGATTTGTTCACTTAAAATCCTCTCTTTTATACAGAAGGAGGGTCACATGACAGGGCTAACTCCTCCCTAACAGAACTATAACTAACAGCTTTAAATACAATTACAAAACTAAAATAAACATTCTTTAAGTAGTTGAATGATAAACAGCTTTAAAGAAAACATAAAAAACCTTTATATATTTTATTTACGATATTTCTGTGTATCCCAGGCTCCTGCCAACAGCATTCAGTATAAAAAGGGAAAGAGGGGGCCGGCCGGCTCTATAACAAACATGGAATGGTGAGGGAAGAGTTTGGAAGCCTGCTACACATACTAACAGAAAGTAAGTTTTATCCTTTACTTTTAATTCCAATAGAGACATTATATGCACCAAACAACTCAGCAGTACAAGTCTGCATTTCAATGCTGCAGCAACTAAGCTGAAATAATGAGGTTTTGAAAGCTGTACTAGCTTATATTTCTACTTGCAGGCTTGTCTAAGCAACTGGGCATAATGGCTACACTTTAAAACAACAGAACACTGCTTTAAATTGAATTTCTAGAATAGGGCTTACAGCAGCAGTAATTTTACTTGTAGCCCTCAAAGAAAGGCACCAGGGGTGTTCTTCTTTCTAAAAATGCTAGCGCTAGAGAGGGAAAGCAAGAACTGCTTGTTTTTCATTATTTTGACAAAAGTAGCTTTTTGATGCAATTTCAGCGTCTGCGCACAATCGCCGAGTCATGACGATCGCTGATCGAACAAGATCACATTGTAGTCGTACACGTAATGCGCACGATCGCAAGCTTTACAGAAAAATGGCTTTTCTGAGAACCAAACAGAGTTTCTGAGTGGCATGGGACTTAAAATATCGAAGGAAAGGAAAGAAAAAGCTAGTGATAGTAAGACTACACACAGGAGGCCACAGGCCACCCTATGGTAGGGGAAACAAAGAATAAAGGAGTTAACAGGGAAAGTACAGACAGAGAGAAAAGGAGTTACTGCTGCAACAGATTTTGAAGGATATTTATAGTCCCAGTAACCAAATGAAATCTCTGCCTATAAATCCAATACCACTCCAGGATTCTGAACGCTATCCAGGAGTATAGAAACATTAAATGGGGGGGGGGGGGTTACAGACCCTATTACAGGTTGGAAGAACATCAGTGGTCCATTAAGCACACCCCTGCTCCCCTACTGGTTGTGCAGTGCCCTCCAATGTTATTCCTCTTCAGGAACTTGCACCTAAAGAACCCTATTGAAGTGGATTTGATTGCCTATTGTTGCAATCTAGGTACCCCCACAGTCCTACCACCCTCTAAGTGAAGTAATGATCCTTTATTCTGTTGCAATTTCTTTAATCTTCTCCCTTCCAAGCTTCAGCTGGCAGTCCCCACAAGAAACAGCCCACCTGAACACTCCTTTTCAGTATGTACTGTTCATTACGTTAAAGGAAAACTACACCCAAAACTTGAAAGAATATATGCTGTGCAGAGTGTTTTAATTTGTATGTGAAGTTCTAGTGTTTCCTTCCCTCTGACTGGTATTAGGAGTTTTTCCTAAATTAGCCTGCTAGCTTTAGGGTAGTTTTACGACCCCTGGATATCTCCATATCAAATAGGTTTATTGCATTTCTTTGTCCTACAATGCACCTTGTTTCATGTATTGGTGATGTAGCAGAGCCCATAAATCCAGCAGAAACCATTGCATTACAATCAGTTCACAACAATAGAGATGGCTATATTTTAAAATCTGTAGAATTCAGCTTGGTGACCACCCTCATCCTAAAGGTTTTACTGTCCTGAAAAACTTTGCTGCTGGTAATTTTTGTGCAGCTTGTAAAGCTTCCAAGATAGTTAGTTTGTTTGGCATGTGTGTGCTGAATGTTGGGTCTCTTTTATATCACAGTCACATGAGACAAGATGCACTGTGGGAACAAGAAATACAATTACACTGTCAGGTATGAAGATCCCCAGGGGTCGTAAAACTAGCATAAAACTAGCAAGCTAATTTGGGAAAACTCCTAATATCAGTCAGAGGGAAGGAAACACTAGAACTTCACATACAAATTAAAACACTCTGCACAATATATATTTTTTCGAGTTTTGGGTGTAGTTTTCCTTTAAACATCTGAATCATATCTAACATCATCTACCTCATCTGAAGAGAGAAGAAATAGATTCAGCTGCTGTAGTCCCTGTTCATAGAACATCTTTTTAATGCTCCTTTTTATCCTAATGGTGTGCCAGTGCCAACTTAGGATTCTGTGAATGTGCCAAAATCCAACATTTTGGAAATTGTTGAAGCCTGTGCTTGAACACCTGCTGTGTGAGTTCACCATCCTATGGAGCTGTATTTGGCCCTCACCTGTATGTAGATGTTGGCACATGCTTCACTACTGCATGCTAAATTGCCTGCTGTCTTGTGCCAGCTTGCTCAGCTGAACTTGGGTACTATATCCCCTCTAGCTCACCAACCTCTACAGTGTTTGGTAGCCCACCTGTGGTTACACATATGGTGGCAGGTCTCTCTGCCTTGTTAGTCTCTGGCATGACCCCACCTCCCCTCAAGATGAAGTTGATAATCTTCTCAGAGCCATCAGGGTGGAGGCTGGGGTGTGTTTGGCCTGGCTGTCCTATGGAATGGGACCTTGGGGACCCAGACCAATACTTCATGGCACTATAACTAGTGTCTCCTAACACAGAGCTCTTCACCCCTTGTCCATGGAGAATGGCAAAAGCCAGGATGATGTGGGGGCAGGGGATTCTGCGGAGAAACAAGTCAGGCAGTAGCCTATCATACCCATTAAAGGCCTCACAAACAAGCTATGGAAGAGGCCTTCTTAAGGCTCCTTTTGGAAGGTATAGTCAGGCCCCTTGTTCACACATAGTGGTATATCTAGCTGGGGCCTTCCCTGTGGGTTTCCCTTTTCCCTACTATACAGTATATGTGATTGACTCACAGGACACTTACTGGCTCACTTTATTGTATCTTAGTAAACCTGGCTAGTATAACAACAGTTACAGGGCAGCCCTCTGTGAACAGGCTGCATAATGTATCTGGATGACAGTTTATTCAATGTCCAGATAGGGCCTGGGCAAATAGCACCTCCCATGGCTCTGGTGTGTTCCCCTGCATTGTCTTATTGGTTCCTATCCTTGGTTTCCATAGCTGGTTATTACCTGTTATGCAACAAAATACTGTTTTCACTTTTATGTGTTAAGGTTCTGTGGTGCTAGTTTCTGGGGCCATCAAGGTGGGGGGACTAGTATCTGGGGCCAATGAAGGAGGTGGGGATAAAATCTAGGGCCAAGAAAGACTAGCATCTGGGGCTGTGAAAGATGGGGTAGGTAATGTTGGAGGCTGTGGAGGGAGGAGGCCAATGTTACAGCCCATGGAGCGACAGTGTATGTATCAGTAGAAGCAGAATGTATGTCAGGGGTCTGAGTGGTAGTGGTGTCAAGAGGGCTATGCAGGGAGAGTGTGTATGAAAGGGTCTGGGGAACTCTCAAATGGCCACAAAGGAAAGTGTATCATGTTAAGGAGCTGTGGGCCCAGAAGAGGGGGATATCCAGGGGCCCAAGAAGAAAGGGTGTTTGGAGAGGAAGGGGTGTTTGTAGGAACTGTGGAGGAAGAAAGCTGGGGTGGTGCTGCTGGGGGGTAGAGTCAGGAGCTGTGAATGGAGGAGGTGTAGTCTTTAGGGACCATGGAGAGAGCAGGTTGCAATGGAGGGAGGGTGCAGGAGTCAGGGCTGTGGTGGGAGGGGACTAGTGTCAGGAGGCTGTGGAGGCAGGGGGGGCTAGTGTTGGGGGCTATGGAGGAGGAGGTTAGTGTATGAGCACAAGGAAGGAGGTGAAGCTAGCATTAAGGGCCACATCCACACCTCTCCCAGCCTTCAGCTCCTCTGGCCCTGATAACAATGTCTCAAAACCTCAGTTTGTGGCTCCCCATGCTGCTACAGAGCTTTGCTGATAAGGTCCATCTACTGCAAGTACAGGAATTGCTCTGTTATGAGGCTATTGGGGTATGTACTGGGGACGGTTTTCTGTGGTGCAGGGTGACTATAGCTCTTTCTATGTGCTGTGACCCCCCCCAATCCTGCCATCACAGACTGTCCACCTGTTCCCTAAAGGTCTCCATACCTGAGAAACTGGAAACAGTCGGCTTGATTCTAAAGCAAGCTGGCCCATTGAAAGACCTCCACCCTCACAGCTGAGTGGACCTGGAACACTACTGGACCTGTTTGCCACCCCCCCAGGACTGTTTCCTCCCCCACAGTTGCACAAAACCTGAGGTGGGACGTACGGGGTTGGGGGTAGGCCCTTGACCTTTACTACAGCTTACTGTTTCCTCAATCCAAAGGACAGTTTAAATTTTTTAATAACCAGTTGGACTTGTTACAGATTCTGATATCTATTATTTTGCCTGTGCTTATCAATCAATCAGTCAATCAGTCAATCAGTCTTTATTTTTATAGTGCCTTTCAAAGTCAAGGTGCTGCACAAAATATAAATACAGTAAAACAATAATAAAAGCATTTAAAATCAACTAATTCAAGTCATTCAGACTTAGACATCTGCTGTGTTAGGTCACTGCTGTGTTAGGTTACCATTCTATGAGCTGTATTTGGCACGGATCTGTACGTACGTGTTGCCACCAGCTTCACTACTACACGCCAAATGACCTGCCGTCTAGTTCTAGCCCACCTAGCTGAACTTTGGTACTGTATCCCCTCTACCTCACTGATGTCTTTACTTATTATCCACCAAAGGTATGTCAGGCTACCTGTTGTGGGGCTCTCTGACTTGTTAGTCTCTGGCATGACCCCCCAGATGGAGCTGGGGGTGCTTCTCAGCAGCCATCGGGATGGAGGCTGGGGCATGCTGGGCCTGGTTGTCCTTTGGAATGGGACCTTGGGGACCCAAACCCATGCTTCATGGCACCATAGCTAATATCTCCTAGAAGGGAACTCTCTGCCCCTTGCCCACGGAGTGTGGCAAAAGCCAGAATGCCTTGTGGTCAAGGGAGTGAGGGGAGAGACAAGTCAGGCAGTAGCCTATTATGACCATTAAAGGCCTCACAAGCAAGCTGCAGATGGGATCCTTCCTAAGGCTCCTTCTGACAGGTATGGTCAGGCTCCATGTTCACTCATACTGGTATATCCAGTTAGGGCCATCCCTATGGGTTTCCTTCCTCCCTCCCTACCCATTTATGTGACTGACTCACACGGTGACTACTGTCTCACCTTTGTTGCATCTCACTAGACCGGGTGAATATTGTCTCACCTTCATTGTATCTCATTAGACCACAAAAGGAAGTGTGGTGTGTTATGTTGGGGAGCCAGAAGGCCTAGGAGGGAGGGGGTATCCAGAGGCCCAAGAAGGAAGGGTGTCTGAAGTAGGAGGGGTGTTCAAAGGGATTGTGAAGGAACATGGGGTGGTGGTCGTGTGGTAGGGGTAGTGCCAGGGGCTTTGGAGGGAGGAGGTGTAGTGTTGGAGGCTGTAGAGTGATCAGGGTAGTTACGAGACTGTGTGTGGAGGGGTACATTTTGTGGGCCATAGAGGGAGGCTGCCAGTTTTGGGGCTGTAGAGATAGGGGTCTAGTTTTGGGGACTGCAGAGATAGGAGGTTAGTGTTGGGTGCTGTGGAGGGAAGGTGCTAATTTCAGGGCTGTGGAGAGAGGGGGCTAGTGTGGGATGCCACGGAGGGATGTGGGCTAATGGGACCATAGAGGGGGAAGAGGTTAGTGTTGTGGCCATGAAGCACAGAAATACAGAAAGTGTGTTGGCAGAAGGGGACCCAGGGTCCATTGAGTCTGCCCAAGATTTGCTTGGAGCTTAGGGATGCTCCTGGGATCTATTCCACCCTAGTTACCTTGGTCTTGCACTCTGTAGTGCCTGCAGACTGTGCCCTTAACCTATCATACCAGTGCTTGAAACCTGCCACTGTGTTGGAGCTAACACTTCAGCGGGTAGTTTGTTCCATGACTCCACCACTCTCTCCGTGAAATAGTACTTCCTGGTGTCCCTTTTGAAGGCCCCTCCCTTCAATTTCCAGTCATGACCATGTGCAGAGGAATTTGTGTTCCTAATGAACAGTTCCTTGGATGACACTGTGTTTATACTCTTAAGGAACTTGAATGTCTCAATCACGTCTCCTCTCTCCCTACGTGTTTCCAGTGAATACGTACCGAATGCCCTGAGCCTGTCCTCGTAGGTGAACCCTTGCATGCCATGAGTCATCTTGGTAGCTGTCCTTTGGATAGTCTCCAACCTATCTGCCTCCTTCTTAAGATGTGGTCTTCAGAACTGGACACAATATTCTAGATGCGGCCTCACCAAGGAACGATAAAGAGGAAGTATCACCTCCCTGTCTCTGCTATCTATGACTCTTCCTATGCAGCCTAGCATTCTGTTTGCTTTACTATAGGCCTTATTGCACTGACTCTGCTGCTTGAGGTCGTCACGAATGATGGCCCCCAGGTCCTTTTCTTCTGTGGAAGAAGCCAGCTTGACCCCATTGATGTAGTATTCCATTCTGGAGTTTGCCCTTCCCAGGTGCATCACTTTGCACTTCTTCTCACTGAACTTTAGTTGCCATTCCTGTGTCCATTTTTCCAGTGTTCTGAGGTCCTCCATCATGTCCCTTACTCCCCCACTGCTGTCCGCCTTGACATTGAGCTTGGTGTCATCTGTGAATAGGGCAAGTTTACCCTTTATACCTACACCTATGCAGCTGATGTACACATTGAAAAGGAGCAGTCCAAGGACCGACCCCTGAGGCACTCCACTCGTGACACACTGTACTGAGGATTTGACCCCAGTAACGACTACCCTCTGTTACCTGTCTGCTAGCCATTTTCCCACCCACCAAATAATAACTTGCTGTGCCCAAGTCTTCCATCTTTTTCAGAAGGCGCCTGTGTGGGACCGTATCAAAAGCTTTGCTGAAATCAAAGTAAAGCAGATCCACCATATGGCCCTTATCCATTTCCTTGGTCACCTGGTCAAAGAACACTATATGATTTGTTTGACAGGATCTACCTGCCACAGATCCATGCTGTTCATTGTTCTGGAGGTGACTTGCTTGTAAGTACTCTATAAGATCCTGTTTGATAAGAGACTCCATCATCTTACCCACTATAGACATCAGGCTAACTGGTCTGTAATTTCCTGTCACCTCCCTTATGGAGTGGCACTATATCAGCCACCCACCAGTCCATCGGTACAATCCCTGTTGTAAGTAATCTTTTGAATAAGTGTGTCAGGCGGTCCACCAGCACATCTTCTAACTCTCTCAGTATTCTTGGATGCAAGACATCCGTTCCTGGGGCCTTGTCTGGTATGATGAGCAAGAGGCCCTCTTTTACCCTGGCAGTTGTGAAATCCTGGCTGTTCATCTTTGAGATACCCTTTGCTGTGGCTGTAATACCACTGTCTGGTAGTGGACCAGGCTTCTCCTTTGCAAATACCGAACAGAAGAATGTGTTTAGGGCTTCGGCATCCTGCTCGTTGTCCTCTAACACCTTTTCGTTGCCCTTTAACCATATGATCCTTCCTCCTTTCTTTCTTTTCTCACTGACATGTCAGAAGTTCTTCTCTCTGGTTTCAATCCCTCTCGCAATTTGGAGCTTTTTGGCTACCTTGGCTTCCCTCACTGCTCTCTTTGCTTCCCTACTCTTATGAATGTATTCCTCCCATTTTACTTCACTCTTGTCTGAATGCTTTATGTGCTTTTCTTTTTGCCATAATTGCCTCGCCAACTTTACTTGAGAACCATATAGGTCTTTTGTATCTGCTTCTCTTTGCCACCATCTTAACGCAGAGCCTAGTGGCTTCAATGACTGCTTCTTTTATATTTTTCCATATGTCTTCCACCCCTAATGACTCCAAGATGTTTGCCAACATTTCATTCACCAATTGTCTTAACCTGCTGAAGTTTGTGTTCTCAGAGTTCAGGCCTTGTGTTTTTGAGGAGCCTTTTGTTTCCTCTGTGTCTATTAGAAACCATATTGTATTGTATCGCTGTTAGCTAGTGGCTCTGCTACCTTGATCGATCCAACTGCCTCTGAGTTTGTCAGGATTACATCCAGGATAGCATCCTTTCTGGTGGGGGACTTCACCAATTGGGTCAACAAGCAGTCCTGAAATGTATCCAGCAGTACCTGGCTTCTTGAGCTCCTGACCACTGGAATTTCCCAATCAGTGTCCCGAAGGTTTAGGTCACCGACTACTATCAGCTCACCCCTCCCATTCATCCTACGTATCTCCTCGGCCATTTGCTTGTCTCTTGCCTCCTCCTACCCTGGTGGTCTGTACAATACTCCCAATCTCAGTTTCTTTCTTGAGGTAGATATTAACTGAACCCACAGTGACTCCACGTCCTCTGTGGGAGTGTTGGCAGTGGTGTCATCTGTTGCTTGGATGCTTACCCTCACATAGAGAGTCACCACTCCGCCCTTACACCAATGCCTATTTTTTTTTTTATTTTATTTTATTGAGGATTTGGAAATACCTTTGAGTCAAAGACTCATTTGCAAAGGTTCTACATCACATAAATTAGGTACAGAGCAAACTTTTACAAAAGAATCAACGAGGACACAGCTCAGCATTGATACAAAGAAACAACGAAGGCTAACAATCATGAATTAGGGATAATTAGTACAAATGTGAAGTACATGATACACTCAGAGATAGTGTCTTGGGCCTGGCAGGCTATGGTCAGTAGGCCAGAGGCATTGGTCAGTGGGGAAAGGGATGAGGGGAGAGGGCAAGAGTTCCATGACAATCACAGGTATTTGAGGACAGGAGGTGGTTCCTAAGATGGGTTTTAAAAGGGCCAATTCTATTTTCGTTTAGGAGTAAGGTTGGTAGGCTATTCATCAAAGAAGGGTCTCTGAAGCTGAAGAACCTTTGGAATTGTGAGAACCATGACTGGGATGTCAACATACAAGGGTACACAATCTACAGAAGGGACAGGGAGGGTAAAAGAGGAGGTGGAGTAGCTCTCTACATAAGGGAAGGGATCAAAGTAACAGAACTAAAAAGTAAAGGGGGAGGACAAGAGGAATTCTGGGTCACATTGGAGACAGGGAATGGCATCACAATCCGCACAGGGGTTGTATACAGACCCCGTCTCAAGGGAGAAATGAACAAGAAAATGATAGAGGCATTCTCAAAATGGCTGAAAAGGGAGATACTGTTGATGGGGACCTGAATATGCCAGATGTTAACTGGGCAACATGGACTGCAGCCACATCCAAGAGCAGGGTCATTCTCGATGCCCTACAGGAGCATGCCTTAGACAGCTAGTGGTGGAACCCACTCGGGAGGGAGCAATATTAGACCTGGTACTCTCAAATGGAGAGAGGATCACAAACTTAGAAGTCAGTAGACACCTGGGAACAAGCGACCACTGCACAGTGTGCTTCACAATAAACACAACCATGGAGACAAGCCATACAAATACAAGATTACTGGACTTTAGAAGGGCTGACTTTGGCATAATGGGTGAATACCTGAGGAATGCATTAGCAAATGGCCAGAAAGGAGGGTGGAAGAACAATGGAGAAAAATCAAAACTGCCATCATGGAGGCAACAAGCCTTTGTGTGAAACAAATAAAGAAAACAAAGCTGAATAAAAAACCACTATGGCTCTCAAAAGAAGTGTCAGGGAAGGTTAAGGAGAAAAAGGCTGCATTCAAAAAGTATAAGGAATCGCAGACTGAGCACGACAGGGAACTGTATCAATTAAAGCAGAAAGAAGTGGGGAAGGCAGTCAGAAAAGCAAAGGCCCAAACCGAGGAAAGGATAGCCAACTCAGTTAAGAAGGGGGATAAAACCTTTTATAGGTACATTAGGGAACATAGAAAGGTTAAGGGAGGGATAGGAAGATTAATAAAGGAGAGGGGAAGTGGGCAGAGGGAGACAGTGAAAAGGCAGAGATAATGAATAAATACTTTTGCTCAGTATTCACAAAGAAGAAGAGGAGGGTTGCCTAAACCAAACAGTAGAAGCACTCTGGATAGTGGGGTTGATACCAGTCCATTTAAAGAAGAAGGTACTGAAAGAACTACAAAACTCCAAGGTGGACAAAGCAATGGGGCCTGACGGATTCACCCTAGAATCCTAAAAAGAGCTAAGGGAGGACCTAGTGACACCACTAACCACACTTTTAACAAATCATGGGAAGATGGGGTGGTACCTGAGGACTGGAGGAGGGCAGATGTGATTCCCCTTCACAAAAGTGGGAGCAAGGCAGAAGCAGGAAACTACAGACCTGTTAGTTTGACCTCAGTGGTGGGGAAAATGATGGAATCACTTCTGAAAGAAAGAATTGTTGAGTACCTAGAGGCCAGCAGGGCACTGGACCCAAAGCAGCATGGATTCACAGCAGGAAGGTCATGTCAGACAAATCTAATCAATTTCTTTGACTGGGTGACCAAAGTAATAGACCAGGGAGGGGCTGTGGATATGGCCCACCTAGACTTTAGCAAGGCATTTGACACAGTCTCGCACAAAAGATTAATAATCAAGTTAGCCAGCCTGGGAGTGGGTCCCAGGGTGGTAGCCTGGGTAGAAAACTGGCTGCACAACTGGGCACAGAAGGTAATAGTGAATAGAACACATTCTGAAGAAAGGGGGGTTACTAGTGGAGTACCTCAGGGCTCAGTACTGGGTCCAGTCCTCTTTAAAGTCTTTATAGGTGACATTGCAGAGGGTCTGGAAGGAAAGGTATGCCTCTTTGAGGATGACACAAAGATCTGTAACAGAGTTGATACACAAGGGGGAGTAGAAAGGATGAGAAGGGACTTGGCAAGGTTGGAGGAACGGTCAGACATATGGCAACTTAGATTCAATGCAAAGAGTGCAAAGTAAAGCACCTGGGAAATAAAAATCCAGGAGAAAATGCATAATAGCAGGGGAGTACTAACAACAACAATAATGGAAAGGGATCTGGGTGTAGTCATATCAGATGACCTAAAGGTGGGTATGCAATGTGAGAAGTCAGTAGGAAAGCCAGGGGATACTGGGATGCATAGGGGGGGCATCACAAGTAGAAAAGGAAGTGGTTATCCTCTATACAGACAGTTGGTGAGACCCCATCTGGAGTACTGTGTGCAGTTTGGAGACCTCATCTACGTAAGGACATAGACAGGATGGAAGCAGTCAGAGGAGGGCAACTAAATGGTGCAGGGTCTACATCAGAAACCATATGAAGAGAGACTGAGAGAGCTTAATATGTATACTCTTGATGAAAGGAGGGACAGGGGACATGATAGAAACTTTTAAGTACCTCAAGGGAATCAACAAAGTCCAGGAGGGTAGCATATTTCAGAAAAAGAGATGTGTAAGAACAGAGGCACAATTTAAAGTTAGAGGGGGACGGCTCAGGGAAACATGAGGAATTTTTTCACGGAGAGAGTGGTGGGACGATGGAACCGCCTTCCTGGAGAGGTTGTGGGGTCTAAAACAGTGGAGGAATTCAAACATGCATGGGACAGACATAAGGCAATTATAGTGGGGGGTTGCAGGAAATAGGCTGTTGGTTAACTAGAATCTGCAGCTTATCCAGTAGGTAGGGAAATGGGCAGACTGGGTGGGCCAAGTGGTCCTTATCTGCCGTCAAAGTCTATGTTTCTATGTTTCTATGTGAGGTATGGCAGGAGGGAACCGAAAGGGGTGGCTTGGCTGACTTCGAGTATGCTTAAGCTTCATGGCAGGGTGAACTAAGGGGGTGAGCCCAGGGGGGGAAGAGGCCGAGGGCATTTTTTTTGGCCATGAGGCAGATGTGGAACCTGATTCTATTGTTGAGATTAAGCCAATTAGTGGTGTTATAAAGGGAGCATGTATGGGTAAGATGGTCACATCCCAAGATGAGGCAACACGCTTTATTTAGGGAGAGACGGAGTCTATACAGGGCAGAGGTGTTTGCAGCACCATAGATAAGTATGCCATAGTCGAGCAAGGAGAGAACAGAGGAGGAGACAGCTAGACTGAGAGTGTCAGGGGTAAGGCAGTGCTTGAAGTGATATAATAACCCCAACCTGACATTGAGGGCTTTAGACAGGAGATGAATATGTTGGTGGAAATCGAGCACAGGGACTAGGATGATGCCCAGGTACTTAAAGGAGTCAACTTGCTCCAAGGGGGTCAGATTAGCAGTTAATACTTGGGGGAAATTTGCCTTCCGGGTGTTGAGAGAATGAGAGAATAGCATAACTTTGGTCTTCTTATAGTTGAGGATAAGGCGCTGCGCAGAGAATCAATTTTCAGCACAGCTAAAGGCGGATTGAAGGGAACGGTGGAGCTGAAAGGGATCAGGGTTAGAGGAAAATATAACAGTGTCACCCGCATGTAGTAGCATGTTACCAGAGCAGGACATGGAGAGGGAGTTAAGGAAGAGGCTGAAAAGTAGAGGTCCTAATATGGACCCCTGTGGGACACTGGAGAGGACCGGCAACCGATTGGATAAGGTGTTACCAATTCTGACCTGCTGGGACCGGTTTGAGAGGTAATCAGAGTACCAACCAAGAGCATCATGAGAGAAACTGATATTGGACAGAGTGGTTAGCAGGAGAGAGTGGTTGATGGTATCAAATGCTTTAGAGAGGTCGATGAAAACAGAACCAGTGATATGTCCCCTGTCCAGGGCAGAATGGATGTGTGCGGTATACTGTAGGAGGGCAGTGGTGGTACTGTGGCCTTTGTGAAAGCCATGTTGCTATTTGCAGAGTAGGTCGTATTTGTTGAGATGGTCAGTGAGTTGATCAGAGACAGTCTGCTCTAGGCCTTGGATAGGGGAGGAAGGATGGAGATGGGACGATAGTTATTGGTGATAGAGCGGTCCCCACTTTTAAATATTGGTGTGATGGAGGCTGATTTCCACCTAGTGGGAAATGTACCGTGACATAGGGAGTGGTTCAGTATATGGGTGAGGGAGTAGAGTACCTCATGAAGGGTGAGCCGCAGGAGTTTCATGTCTAGGGTGCCACTACTGAAGCTGGAGCAACTTAGGGCTTCAACAAGGTAAAGCTCAGCAGACTTGGGTGTGATGCAACGTAGGTGAAAGGGGGGAGCTTTGGGGGAGAGGGGGGCTGGCTGTAGAAGGGTCAAAGAAATTGGGAGGGAGAACGTGGTCGAGGTTTGTAAAGGTGTTGTTGAAAGCTGTGGCTATATGGGTAGGATCTGAGGTCATGCACCCATCGACCATAATCTAGTTAGGGACAGGGTTGGGGTCTTTTCCACAGATATCCTTGATATTGTTCCAGAATTTGCGCCCTGCTCCCCAGGTAGAGGTTAGGGATGATTTATAACACTCTGCTTTTGCTTTGCAAAGGGTCCATGTGCACTTGTTCCGGGCCTCTCTGTACTTTTGTCTATCGATTGGCAGGCCTGTCTCATAGGAAGGGTGCCACAGAGAATCTCTAGTTTGCATGAGGCCAGGAGATGGTCCGTAATCCAAGGCGCTGGGTTGCCTTTGACCGTCCTTTTGGTAAGGGGTGCAAATTTGTCAGATATGGTGTTGAAAGTGAAGATGAAGAGGTCAAGGGCCCTATCAGGGTCAAAGGTGTTTGTTATGAAGGACCAGTTTATAGAACTGAGGTGTGCTTTAAGAAGGACAAGTTTGCCAGGGCTGAACTTATGTTGTAAGATTATTTTGGAAGGCGCTCTAGGTGCTTTGCCTGTCCAGGAGCAGAGAACAGGGGAGTGGTCACTAAGGGCATTTGGGAGAATAGAAATGTTAGCAATTTTGTGGGGGCGATTGGTGAACACGAGGTCTAGCAGGGAGGAAGACCCTGTATGCTGGTTAAGGCATGTGGGGGAGGAGACTACTTGTGTTAGGTTTTGGGCAGAGGCAGCATCAGCGAACAGCACAGTGGCCTTATCAAACCAATTGATATTAAAATCCCTGAGAATGATATTTTCAGTTTGAGATGGTAGGGTAAACAGGTAGGACAGTATTGTGTGGAAGGCCACCTTCTGGTCCCTGGGGGGAATGTATACAGCAGTAATGAGCAGGGGGGTTTGGGAAAGCCTCAAATTGAGTTTAAGAGTGAGGGCCTGAGGTCCTGGTGCCATCTGAGGGATGGCGAGTAGCTGCCCACGTAGCATGTCCTTGGCGTAGATGGTGCGACCACCCCCACGCCTTCCCAACCGGTCTGCACGGTAAACTTTGAAACCAGAGAGTGTTATTGCTGAGTCAGGAATCCGAGGGGAGAGCCAGGTTTCACCCATGGCTATGATATCCAGTCGATGTTGCAGCACCCAACCCTGGAAGGAGCCCCACTTTTTTATTAGACTGCATAGATTTAGGGTGGTAATGCACAGCCCACAAGCAGTGGAGGGAAATAGTGCTGGTGGAGTAGGAGGTCCAGGGTTAGGGTGGATATTTCCAGACATGAGAAGAAGGAGGAGGAGGAGGAGGAACCTAAGTACAGGGTTCCAGTGCAATCTTTCGTGGAGATGGGATTTGCTTGCTATAGGCCATTTCAGGGTGGAGAAAGTAGGAATGGGGAGGTTTAGAATGACGGGGGTAGCAAGGAGGAGGAGTCAGTGTGAGGGGAGGGGTGACTGCTTCAGGGGTTGCAGGTGGTGTGGCAGCCAGGAGTAACATGGCAAGCATAGGATGATACTACTGGGGCGGTACTCTATGAAACTGATAACTGGAGAGTAGGCCGACAGAATGGACCCATCTGCAAAAGCATAGCGGGTCTGAGAGATTTTACATGCATTAATCCCTATAGTTGCTGGGGAGAGAATCTGCTCAATAGGAATGATAGATGCCCAAGAGATTTTACATGGGTTTAACACAGATGATGCTGCTTGCCTATCCCTCATAAACAACATATAGCCAGGGTTAGTGAGGTCCCAGTCATTGTTGCTAGTGGCCCATGTTTTGGTGATAGCTACGATGTCCACATCTGCATCAGCTACCAACACCTGTAGTTCACTCATCTTGTTCTCCAAGCTTCTGGGGTTTAGGCAGATCCCTTTCAAGGAACCTGCAGTGTGCGTTTTGCCTTTGTTTGGTGATCTTTCCATCCCTCTGGCTCCCTTTCTCTGGTGCTTCTTAACTGACCATCCCATGTTGCTTTGTTCCTTATTCCTTGTATGTCCGATGTCATTTTTTTGTGGGAGGGACTGCTCAACACTCCACCGCTCAAAGAGCAGCATCTCCCTCTTCTTCCTAGAGAGAAAGGGGTGCTAATGTCTGGGGCTGAGCAAGGAGGTGAAGCTACTGTCTGGTGCTTCATCCATGGTTCTCTCAAACTTCAGCTCCTCTGGTCCTGACAATTACATCTCGCTACCTCTGCATGCATCTCCTCATACTGCTACAGAGCTCTGCTGATGAGGTCCATCTCCTTTAAATGAAGCAACTGATCTCAATTAAGGATATCAGTGGAATATCTTGGGAAGGGTTTTCTTTGGTGCAGGGTGCTTGCAACCTATTCTATGTACTGCAACCCCCCTCCCCGCCATTGTGCCATCAGAGGCTGTCCCTCTATTGCCTTAAGGTCTCCACACCTGAGAAACTAGGGCTGCATCCCAGTGCAGGCTGGCCCACTAAAAGACTGCTATTCTTACAGCTGAGTGGATCTGGGACACTATTGAGCCTGCCCTCCACCCCGATCCAAGACTGTCTGCTCCACACAGTTATATGAATCCTGGAGCTCACAGTAGGGCATGCAGGGCAGAAACATAGAAACATAGAATTTGATGGCAGATAAGGACCGCTTGGCCCTAGACCTTTATTACAGCTTGTTGTCTCTTCAACCCTACGGGCAGTATCACTTTTTTCATAACTGACTGGACTTGTTACAGACTATAATGTGTACTACTTTTCCTGTACTTGGACACCTGCTGTGTTAGGTCACTGTCCTATGGGACTGTATTTGGCCCTCACCTGCATGTACATGTTGGCATCAGCTTCAGTACTACATGCTAAATTACTTGCTGTCTGGTGCCAGCCTGCTCAGCTGAACTTGGGTACAATAGCCACGCTATCTCACCCACCTCTGTATTATTTATTAGCCCCCAAAGGTATGCCAGGCTACCTGCAGCAGGCCTCTCTCCCTTGTTAGGAAAGGGGGCGAACGTGTTGTAGCATCTAGGCAGGGTAACTTAATAAGCATTAGAAAGAGGGATAGGGCAGACTGGATGGGCCATAAGACCGTTACCTGCCGACAACATCTATGTATCTATTTTAGTTTCCAGTATGACTCTCCAGATGGGGCCTTCTCAGCAGCCTTTGGGGCATAGGCTGGAGCATGCTGGGCCAGACTGTCCAACAGAATGGAGCTTTGGGGATAGAAACATAGATAGAAACACAGACAATGATGCAGAAAAATGCCCTTAGTCCATCCAGTCTGCCTGAGTTCCCTGTTTAGTCCTGGGACCCACTGTCCCTTCAAGGTCCTAGCCCTCCACAACCTCCCCCCAATTTTCCTCCCAGTTTCTGCTACCCTGAGCAACCACTATACCCTTCATTCTGTCCCAACCACAGTTGAAACTACCAATGGTTTTTGCACCTACCACGTGGGCTGGTAGACTATTCCACGGCTCCACCACCCTTTCTGTAAAATAATAGTTCCTCGTGAACCTCCTGAATCTCCCTCCTGTTAATTTTCACTCATGCCCAACAATGAGCTAGTATTCAAGCTAAATAGTTCCCTACAGTTCACTTTGTTAATTTCTGTTAGGAACTTGAAGGTCTCTATCATATCTCCCTTCTTCCTTCTGGCTTCCAGCAAGTACATGTTCAGTGCCTTGATGTGCTCCTCATAGGATCTGCTGTGTTGGCCCTGAATCATTTTCATCACCTTGTGCTGCACTGTCTCCAGCAGTATACGGTTCCCACAGTGATGGGAGCACATCAAAGACCATCACAGTGACAAAATTGACAGTTCGCTGTGATGGTCTGCTGGCTTCCCGATGCTGCTGACTCTGGGGAGTTTGCACCCTCCCCTAAACCAACTGCAACTCAGAGTTGGTTACCTAAAGTGCGGGGGGGGGGCCAAGCCCCCCACAAAAAACACACTTTTGTACAGTGATGGCACAATATCAATTGGCAGTGTTGTGCCATCACTGTAGTGATGGTCGGTGAATTTTCTGTCGCTGCGGCGACATAGAACCATCTCCAGCTTATCCCTATTTTTCTTGAGGTGAGGACTCCAGACCTGGGTGCACTACTCCAGGTGTGATCTCACTAAAGATCTATATGGGGAAGTTTTATCTCTTCCCTTCTTCTATTAATACCCCTCCCGATACAACCCCAGTGTCCTACTCACTTTACTATACGTCTTGTTGCACTGACTTGAATGTTTGAGGGAGTCAGTGATGATAACTCCAATGTCTCATTTATCAGTTGTAGTGGTAAGCCTCACCCCACCCATGCAGCACCCTGTCCTGGAATTATTGTTCCTTAGGTGCATTACCTTGCAATTCATGGCATTGAATTTCAACTGCTAAACTTTAAACCACCCCTCTAGCTTTTGTATGTCACTGTGCATTTCCTTCATTCCCTCATTGCTATCCACCCTCCCACAGAGCTTAGTGTCATCCGTGAAGAGATGCAACCTACCCCGGATTCCCTCACCAATGTCACTGATGAACATATTGAAGAGGACCAGACCAAGGACAGAATCCTGTGGTACCCTGCTGGAGACTTCCCACTCTTCTGATTTGACCCTCTTGACCACAACCCTCTGCTACCTCCTCTTTAACCAGTTACCTCTACCAAGTTTACCGTGACCTTAACCCCACCTGGATCCTTCTTCTTCTTCTTCTTCAGCAAGCATCTGTGAGACACTAAGTAAAAAGTCTTGTTGAAGTTGAAGAAGAGCAAATCCACAGCATGACCCTTATCAAATTCCCTCATCACCCAGTCAATTAAAACTATCAGATTAGTCTGACAAGATCTCCCTGCCATGAATCCATGCTGTTTACTATCCTGGGGCCTGTTGCTCTTCATGTAGTCCATGAGGTCCTTTTTGACCAGTGACTGCATCAGTTTCTCTACAATAGCAGTAAGACTAGCAGGTCTGTAGTTGCCTGCTTGTTGCTTGTCTCCCCCTCAATAGAACAGAACCGTGTCCGCCACCCTCCGATACTTTGGAACCATCCCCGTCCCCAGTGAGCTGTTGATGCCTGCCAGGGGTTAGGTCAGTTCCACTGCCAGTTCCCTGAGTAACATCGGATACAACCCACCTGGTTCAGGGACTTCATCAATCTTTAGGGCTGCCAGCCCTTTCTGGACCCTTTTGCTTGTATATGTTGGCTGCTTCATCTCCTGGATCCCCTTAGTGACTGCCTTAATGCCACTCTCTGGCTCTGGCAATGCTTCATGGCAGTATAACTAGTATCTTCATACATACAGCACTCTGCCCCTTGCCTACATAGCATGGAAAAAGCCAGAATACCATGTGGCCATAGGAGCCACAGGAGAAACAAGGCAGCCAGTAGCCTAATATAACTGTTAAAGGTTACACAAGCAAGTTATAGATAGGCTCCATCCTAAGGCTCTTTCTGGCTGGTACAGTCAAGCTCCATGTTCACTCATACTGGTATATCTAGCCTGGGCCCTTCCTATCTGCTTCCCTCCTCCCATCCCATATATGTGAGTGGTTCACAGGGTGGCTACTGGCTCACCTTCATTGAATCTTAGTAGACTACTGTGGGTGGTGAGTTGTGTTATGAAGCCAGGGGGCCCTGAAGGAATGGGGTATGCAGGCCAGAGGCCCTTAAAGGAGGAGTGTCTGGAAAGGGAGGGTTGTTCGGAGGAACTGTGGAGAAAGAGAGGGTGGTAGTGGCAGTGGTGGTGTGAAGGGCCATAGAGAGAGGAAGGGTAATAGCAGAGGATATGGAGGGAGAGGGCTAGTGTAGGGACTGTGGAGAGGGGTAGTGTCGAGGGCCATGGAGCTAGGAGGCTAGTGCCAAAGGCTACGGGGGTAGTGTTGGGTGCTGAGGAGAAAGGGAGCTTATGTAAAAGGACACAGAGGGAGGGGGGGCTAATGTGTTGTGCTGTGAAAGGAGGTAGGCTACTGTTGTAGGCCACTGAAGGAGGCGGACTAGTGGCAGAGGGCCATGGAGGTAAGGGGGCTAGTGTTAGGGGAGGCATGGAAGGACATGGGGCTAGTGTCTGTGTCTGAGGAAGGAGATGGTGTCAGTCATATATATGTGTGTGTGTGTGTGTGTGTGTGTGTGTGTCAGGGTGGGGTCTGATGCATGAGCAGGGTTGAACTTGTTTTTTTATTATTTTACTCTTATCAATGCCACCTCAGTGCCTTCCCTGATACAGTTTTCTAGGTAGCAATTAGATAGAGCCGCACAGAAGTACAGATGCTGTAAGAGCAGGCAACATAGCAACCAAAAGAGTCTTGGCACACCTTTTCTACAGGACAAAAGAAAAACTCATCACACATAGCAGATAGTGTAATTGCTTAACTTTACTGATAACATCAGTATCAAAAAACAGTGACGGCAGACATAAAGTGCAAACCAGTGCAGACACAGAAAAACTCCTCACGCACGCTTCACCTGAATACAGGCTTTTGATACTGACGTTATCAGTAAAGGCTAACAATTACACCATCTGGCTATGTGAGGAGTTTTCTTTGTCCTAGAAATGTGCCAAGACTCTTTTGGTTACAGTTTTCTAGGTGATGAAGAAACTGGAAAACAAAAAGTGCTTAAGGCAAGGCAACCTGAGTGAGTAAGCACTGGCAGGCTGGAGTGTCTGGGAGAGGAAGGGGTATTCAGGGGAACTGTGGAGGAAGAGAGGAGCTAGTGGTATGGAGAAAGACAGTGTTAGGGGTCTTCAAAGAGAGGGGTAGTGCTGGGGAGCCATGGCAGGAGCAGGGTAATGATGGGTACTGTGGATGGAGATAGGCTAGTGTTGGAGGCCATGGAGGAGGGGCTAGAATTGAATGACTTTAAGGAGGTGAGCTATTGTCAGGGGCTGTGGAGTGAGGGGGCTAGTGTCAAGCAGCATTGGGGCAAGTGTAGGGGCTGTATAGGAGGGGCTAGTGTCGGGACACCTTGGAAGTGGGGAAGTAGTGGCTAGAGCAATGGAGGGACAGTGTTGGGGGGACCTTGAAGGGAAGAGGGTTAGTGTCTCAGTCGAAGAAGGAGGTGGGACTAGCATCTCAGCTGCAAGCTATTTATCTATACAGAAGGGGCATGCACAAAGCCACATTTATTGTCAGAAACATTTTGATGATTTTTTTTTGGTAAAACACTCTTAAAACCTCTTCCCAGCTTTGTTTAGGTATCAGATGATCATGACTTTAGTGTGGCACCATGGCAGGCAAATAAATATTTCTTCTACAAAGCAACAGAGTGAGTGAGTGAGTGAGTGAGCGAGCAAGCGAGCGAGCAAGCGTGCGTGTGTGTGTGTGTGTGTGTGTGTGTTTGTGTGTAGCCATGCAGTTGTGGGGTAAGTGATATTTTTATTTATTTATTTATTTAAAAGTAGGTAACCTGGAAAGGCACCATGAGCAGAAGCTTGTTTCCAGGTGCGACCCAGGGGAAGGGGTACAGAGGAATAAAATACAGCAATTGATAATACAACATTGATAGCAAAGTTGTTACAAAAAGTAGGAATTTTACACCATAAAAAAGAATGCTTTATACACTGAAGAAATATATTGTGTATACAAAATGATATTTACATTGATTATATACTATGAATTATATACAATGAATTGCAGCAAGTGGAGAGGGGGACAAAGAAGCAGAGGTAAGAGAGTACTAGGAAGGGGATCAGATACAGGAAGTAGTAGGGGTTGGTTTGAGTAGGCACTTCAGGGCAGGGAAGGAGGGAAAAAGACAGATTTGGAGGGGAACACTATTCCAGAGGAAAGGAAGTCTAAAGGAGAAAGAAAGTTTGCCAGCTGATATGTGTACATGTAGGAGGGAAAAGGTGTGGGTGCAGTTCAGCCGTGAGTTGTAGGGTGAGGGGTTAGCTAGATTAAGGAGGGAGGCGAGGTAGGGCTGAAGGGTTCCAAACCAGTATTTAGCAGTGAAGGTGAAACAGTGTGATCAGTGTCTCTGAGCGAGGGATTGGAGGGAAAGGGAGGAGTATAGGTCACAGTGTTGAGTTAAGGAGGGGGAGTTAGAGATGAACCTACAGAAGGCTTGAAACAGGACATCAAGTTTGGCAAGGGAGGTGGCTGGGGCAGTAGTGTAAACTATGTCCCCATAGTCAAGAACCGGGAGGATCCATTTAACTATGAGATCACATCTTACAGGGAGGGAGAGACTGGCTTTATGGTGGAAAAGTAGCCCAAGTTTAGGGCACAGCTTGGAATATAGAGCACTAAAGTGAGAAGAGAAGTCAAGAGAGGGATCAAGCCAGACTCCTAGGTACTTGTAGTTGAGGACATTGTCTAAAGGGGTGTTGGCAGCAGAGAAGAAGACTGGGATGGTGGGAAGCATGGAGAGTTTCTCTTTAGATCCAAAGGTCATGGTTACATTTTTTTTTTATGTTTAGTTTTAGGCAGTTGGCATGGAACCAGGCTGTGACGGCTCTGAGATCATGCTGAACTGAAGTGGGGGTTGGACGGCTTGGATTTTAGATAGTTGGTGATGGGGGGGGGTGTTGGTGGTAAGCTGAATCACCATGAGAAGGTCCTCCCCCCATTGACCCAGGTCCAAAGAATAAAAAATACAAATACAAAAGTGCTTACCTTTCAGATGCATCCAAGGTGGCTGTCATGGATGGCCTGTAGTGACTGGGACCTAAATGCTCCTGTGGGAATTCTGGCTCTTCTGACTGGGATCATACGTATAAAACACAAGTCAGGCTTATCATAGACCTTATTATAATTTTCAAGAGACTAAAGAATAGATGTACAGAGGCTGCTGGTCCGGTGGCTGAGTGGGGTCTAGCCAAGGGAGGGTGGTTGGCTGGGGGGCTGGTCCACAGGGTAGGTGGTCAGTTTGGGGTTGGAGGTTGGTTCTGATACTGAGTAGGTGTGGAAGGTGAAGGGTGGGTGAGGCTAGTCCTGCAGTTGGAACACTTTCTTTTTCTGTTGGTCCTTTTTCTCCCTCCTGGCTGGCTTCCCTCCTCTCTGACCCTCCCCCCCAGCCCTGTCACCTGGCATCTCCTGGACTTACTGGCTCCAGCTTCCCCCATGCTCCTCTGGGGCAGGGTGGTGTAAAGCTGTGCTCAACCCACTGTACAGGATCCAGTTGGAACCATGCCTAGGTTGTTGGTACGGGGCCTGTGTGGGGTCAGAGAATCATTCTGCCAAACAGGGTGATTTTTCCTTTTTTCCTCCTTTCCCCATGATATGGAAGAGCTAACATGCAATGACATCAATTGCCCAGCTGTGCACTTTTCTGTATGCAGCACACTGGACATCTGCACACCTCCACCCCCTGTGTGCAGTCCTAACAATCTGACCCCAAGCCTTTCCTAGAGGCCAGGCTAGCACTGGGCACTGCTGCCATCCCACACAGGAAGAGTACAGCAGTCCATAGGATGCTCAGTCCTCTTCCACCTGGCCAACCCCCAGCAACATATACTCATTCCTAAGCACAGGTCGTCGGCATAGTAGAGGTCAGGGCATTCAATGTCTCAGCCTTTCATGCCACTGGGCTGGCTAGTCAGGCCACTTTCAAAAACATCAGATTATCCCCACACCCTTCAGAAACACATTACTGAAATCCATACTTCACAGACCATCTGAAATGGCAAAATTAATGCAAATTATGCCGGTTCAGCTTTTACCTCACCAGTTCCAGCGGTCCAGTTTTCAACAAGTCCCAGTTCACAGTGTGTCAGGTTTTTAAGTGATGAAAGGTGCAGCAAGTGCAAAAAAGGTGGTGTAGTAAACCTGAACACCCCCTCTCTTGCTGATCTGTCTTCTTTATTTGTCTATTTTCTCTTTCTCACAAGTTCTACACGATACTTTTTCTTAAAAAATACCTTATTACTTATCTATGTTCATCCTGTAGCTTTCGTACCGCTCTGTAGCTGTGTCTACTCTTGCTACTACTATATTTTTTTCCTGTCATTTTTTTCCCTTTGTTTCAACAGGTCTGACAGGACAATGATCATGGTGTCACAGGAGTCTGTCCCCAGGCATCTTATAATATTGTTTTATGTTTAAAGGGACACTGGCAACCCTTTTTGCATCTTATTATTTCTAGTTGAAACCCCACATTTCATTATTGCTTACTTTTTCTAGAATTCATTTATGTTGCTGTTTGTTTTCTCTTCTTTCTTTCTTAGTATAACTGAAATGCATGCTAATGGTGCAATTTTACCCTACCTTGGTTTGTTTCCAATCCTTGATCAACTCCTATTGCATACGCCCTGAACAATATAAACACCTCCAAACAGTGCAACCACTCATGATGCAATGATCCCCTCTTGTACCACTGCAACATGAGTGACTAGACTGTGTTAGGGAATTTTCTAAGTCCAGAAAAGATGCAGTGGAAGTGGATCAAGGGATATAAACAAACTTGTTTTTGTGTGGTGACATCAGTATGGTGATCAGTCTGTTTTTGACTTCTAAAAAGTAAAAACGAGCTAGAATCAAACAACCAGCTACATCTGCAGTCTTTACAGAATGTGAGCAATCATAAAATGTGTTTTTAAACTAGGGAAAATGTGAGGCCAGAGGGGGTTTACAGTGTCCCTTTACCTTTTCCTGTCTGTCCTATTTAGTTCCGAACTACTGATGCTTTGTGACCCCGTTACTATTCCTGATTTGCAGGTATAGCTAGATGTCACCTCGTTACCTCCATCCCAGGCTCCTCAGAGCCCAGGTAAAATATCTCCTTCTAGTTATCTATACTACATGGGTAAGTTGTAATGCTGCAGCCCTTACTGTTTACAGTGTTGTCTTTCAGGTTTTTTTTACTGTCTCCACCGGAAGTCCATCTCTGGTATTGGCTTTAAGTTTTTCTTTATTGACAACACCGGGAGTCTCGCTCAAGTGTTGGTTTTCACTTTTTTTCATTTCATTTCATTTTTATTTTGCAAAGAATCCTTTAGGCAGATGCTTATTTTCAAAGGATTCAGGGTCAGAAACAATTTTTTTTTATTTTATTTTATTTAAACAGCAGTTTGGAAAACCTTTGAGCCTTAGGCTCATTTACAAAGGTACCTTGTCACAGTAAGACAAACCAAAATACACAGTATAGCAGTACAACACATAAGTATAACAGTAAATTAAGACATAGATACAAACAAGCTGGTACAGGTAGGATGGATGCAAACAATACCAGAGTTATGTTGTCCTTAGCAGCTTAGTAATAAGCTTTGTCATAAGTATTGAGTAGGCTTTGACTAGCGGCAGTTACAGCATCGGGTGTTAATAAGGTGGTTACATAAGGAAGTTTTGAAGCAAGATATAGTTGGAGCTTCGGAGATAGAGGGGCAGTGTGTTGAACCAGGAGGGGGCCCTAAAGATGAAGGCTCTTTGACTGTGAGAGGTCCTAGCTCTAGGGATAACAAGAGAGGTTTTCCCAGAGGTCCGAGTATGAACTAGAGGGACAGAGCGGCGTATGGTGGTGGTCAATCCTGGTGGGGAAAGCCCAAGGACGGTCTTTTTTGTAAGGGTACAGGTAAGATATTTGAGGCGCTCATCGAGATCAAGTACCAGCGCTTTAGCATACAGTAGACAGGTGTGTGTCATCCTAGGTGCTCCAGTAATTAACCTGCAGGCCTTATTCAGAGTAGTGCGAATTTTATGGAGTGCGGTCTGATCAGCAGCACCATACACCGCAGTCCATAGTCCACTAGGACAGGATAGAGGAGGTGATCATGAGTCGAAGAGCCTCTGGGGAGGCAGTGTTTATACCGATGTAAGATGCCCAATCGGATATTAGTGGCAGTGGCTAAGGCAGCGATGTGTCCATGGAAGGAGAGGGAGGGGTCAAAATGGATCCCTAGGTATTTATAGGAGCAAACTTGTTTGAGTGGTAATGAGGACCCAGAGTGAATGAGGAGTTTGAAGTTGCAGGACTTGTTTTGGGGATGCGTGAAGAACATGGTTTTTGTTTTTTTAAGATTTATCACCAATCTATGTTCCTTGAACCAGCCCTCGGCTTCAGTGAAGGACTTCTGCAGTGAGTCCTGGAGGGCAATAGGGTTACGACTTGAGGCAAAGATGACCGCATCATCAGCGTACAATAGAATGTTCCCCGAGCAAGAGCGTGGAAGGGTGTTAAGGTAAAGGGAGAATAGTAAGGGGCTCAGAATGGAGCCCTGGGGAACCCCAGAAAAGATGGGACAGATGTCTGAGTAGGTGCCATTAATTTTTACAGGCTGTGAGCGGTCAGACAGATAACTGGTGCACCAGGAGATAGGCCCAGCAGCAAAACCAGAGAGACTAAGGACATCAAGAAGGAGGGGGTGGGAGACAGTGTCGAAAGCTTTTGAGAGGTCAATGAAGACAGCACCAGCCAGAGAACCAGTGTCTAAGGAGGAGTGGAGAAAGCTGGAGAACTCTAGGAGGGCTGTGTTGGTACTGTGGCCCGCTTGGAAGCCATGCTGCTCAGGACAAAGGACATTGTAGGTGGAGAGGTAGTCAGAGATTTGAGAGGCCACCACTTTTTCCAAGGCCTTGGAGAGAGGAGAGAGAGAATGGAGATTGGTCGATAGTTTCCATCCACAGTCCTATCACCACCTTTAAAGATAGGGGTGACAGTGGCGACTTTCCAGGCAGTTGGAACCTTCCCCAGGCAAAGAGAGTGGTTGATGAGGCATGTGATCGGGGTAAGGACTGTGTCAAAGACCAGCCGTAGGATACGGATCCAGGGTGTCACTGCCTGTACTATTACTCTTGAGGGCAGTGACAAGGTGCGGCCTAAGTTCTTGGGCAGAAACACGGTGGAGGAGAAAATAAAGGTGAGAAAGATTTACGGCAGGTGCTGGGGAGGAGGGTCAAAAAAATTTGTAGGGAGGATAGGGCTAAGGTCAGTGAATGAGGTGCTGAGGTGGTTGGCTATGAGGGCTGGGTCTGAGGAGATCACACCATTAATGTTGATCTGGGTGGGTGGGGAGTGTGCACTCCCATTTAACTGTTTAATGTTATCCCAGAAGGTTCTGGGATTCCCCATGAGACAGTGAGGACCGATAGTGCTCAGACTTGGCCTTCTGATGGCCCAGTGCACTTGTTTTGGGCGGCAGCATATAACCGCCTGTCATTGGGTCGGCCAGTCTCAATGGCACGATGCCATAGGTTGTCCCTATGTTTGAGCTGGTGGATCAAAGCTTGGGTAACCCAGGGGGCATTCTTCCTTTTAGAACGGCGGGTCAACACTGGGGAAAAGATATCACAGGCATTATTAAAAGTTTGGGTAAAGAAGGAGAGAGCTGTGTCAATGTCAGGAGTTGCCTGTATAGGAGACCAGTCAATTTGGGACAGAAGTTCCTTAAGTTTTATCAGTCCACCAGGTATTAGATGCCGCCGGCATGTGGACTGTGCTATGGGTTTGGGGACTGAGGTTGACCAGTGGAATAGAATGGGGGAGTGATCACTGAGAGAGTCTGGGAGGACTTGTACATTGGGGATCCGATTAGGGTGGTTGGTGAGTACCACATCAAGCAGGGTACTGGAGCCTCTCTTGGGGTTAGTCCTGGTAGGGTGGGTAACTAGTTGTGTTAGGTCTATTGCAGAAAAGGAGTCTCTGGTAGAGGAGGAGGAGGGGCTGAGCCAGTTGACATTTAAGTCACCCACCAGAATTTGATCAGCGGAAGGAGGTAGAGAGGTAAGGTATTCTGCAAGAGAGGCAATGGCCTGCATTTGGTCCCTGGGGGGCATGTATGCAGTAGTCAGATAAAGGGGTCCCTTTAAAGGGTCAGGGGTTAGTTTCAGCATAAGCTCCTGGGCCCTGGAGTCAAGGATGGGAGCAGACAGGGCTAGTACGGGGAGAGATTCCTTGACATAAATAGTGCAGCCGCTGCCCCGTCTCCCAACATGGTCGGACCGGAAAAGGGTGAAACCAGGAAGGGAGACTAGGGAGTCAGGGGAGGATTTCAACAGCCAAGTCTCAACCAGGGTGATGACATCAGGGTTAATTGATGTGACCAGGCATTGTAGTGAGTCAAACTTTTTTAGGAGGCTACAGATATTCATGGAGACCATGCATAGGCCTGTGGTGCGAGTTGGGGAGCTCCTGGGAACCGGGCCAGGGTTTGGATGAATGTTCCTGACAGAGTAGTAGCATGACTACACCCTGGCTGGGAGATGGTGAGAGGTTTTCCTACGATTGACATGAGAGGGGAGGGAGGCTAAGGAGCAGGGGGTGGGCAGGGAAGTACAGGAGGGGAAAGCAAGAATAAGGAGACACCGAGATGTGCCTGAGATGAAGAGAAAGATAGGGGGAGGGCAGGGAGGATGGGGACACACAGAGGTCCCAAGGGGCAGGAGAGGAGGTTCAGGAGCAAGGGGAGGGAGGGGTGCCAGGGCACAGTGTGGACTAGCAGATGGGAAAGAGGGTAAGTGCACTGCGAGTGGGGATAGGCACAGGCAGAGCAGGAGGCAGGGCCAATACATTGTGGTGAGCAAGATCCCAGGGAAGTAGTGCTGTACAGGTAGGAGTAGGAAGTAGTGAGGGAGCATAGGTCCCTCTAGTGGCCAGCAGGTATAACCTGCAAATGGGAAAGTGGGGAGATAGGTTCTGGGCAACAGGACGTGATGTCACCGGATGTGATGTCACGGGGTGGATCCTTAAATTGACAGCCGCCCTTGGGTTGGAGGGTGGTTGTGGTGGGCGCGACAGACGGCGCGAAGCGTCGTTGGGCTAGCACCCCTCTGCAGGCATCCAGACGAAGAGAAGAGGCACTCTTTATCTCAAAATTATGAGGCTGGAGATCTGGATTCCTCAGCTACTCAGGTGAGCTGCTTGTTGCTTCAGTTGCTTGATTGTCCCGAGTGCCTAGCTTGGGGGGGGGAGCAGCCTATGTAGTGGAGAAAACAAAGCCTCTCATTACTATGCAGTGGGAGAATATATTGTGACTTACACAAAGGAGCTCCACTCTAAGCAAACAGGGCTATTCCAAAATGAGGTCACACTAGGACCCAGCTAACCTAAAGCCTTCAGTTACAAGCACAATTAGCTCAATACCACCATATTAAACAAGTCTTATCCATATTAGCTGCTTGGCATATCTGGCTTTAAGATGAAATCAGCAATTAGCTCCAAATACCACCATATTAAAAAAGTCTGATCTATATTAGATGCTTGGTATATCTGGCTTTAAGATGAAATCAGCAGTTAGCTCCAAATACCACCATATTAAACAAGTCTGATCTATATTAGCTGCTTGGTATATCAGGCTTTAAGATGAAATCAGCAATTAGCTCCAAATTCCAATATAATAAACAAGTCTGATCTATATTAGCTGCTTGGCATATCTGGCTTTAATGTGAAATCAGCTAGACAACTCTAGAAAAACCAGTGAGTCCCTAGCTTTACACTTCAGCATTAGTAGCACAAAGAGAAGCAAATAACAAGCCCACCCAGTGGTGTAAAGGAACAAAGTTCATAAAATATAAGTGTTCATCAGGTAGCACCCCTCTGTAGGTGTCCAGATGAAGAGAAGAGGCTCTCTTTACCTCAGAAGTTATCAGGCTGGAGATTTGGATTCCTCAGCTACTCAGGTGAGCTGCTTGTTGCTTCAGTTGCTTGATTGAAAGGAGTGCCTAGCTTGGGGGGGGGAGATGCCTATGTAGTGGAGAAAACAAAGCCTCTCATTACTATGCAGTGGGAGAATATGTTGTGACTTACACAAAGGAGCTCCACTCTAAGCAAACAGGGCTATTCCAAAATGAGGTCACACTAGGACCCAGCTAACCTAAAGCCTTCAGTTACAAGCACAATAAGCTCAATACCACCATATTAAACAAGTCTGATCTATATTAGCTGCTTGGTATATCTGGCTTAAAGATGAAATCAGCAATTAGCTCCAAATACCTCCATATTAAACAAGTCTGATCTATATTAGCTGCTTGGTATATCTCGCTTTAAGATGAAATCAGCAATTAGCTCGAAATACCACCATATTAAACAAGTCTGATCTATATTAGCTGCTTGGTATATCTGGCTTTAAGATGAAATCAGCAAGGCAACTCTAGAAAAACCAGAGAGTCCCTAGCTTTACACTTCAGCATTAGTAGCACAAAGAGAAGCAAATAACAAGCCCACCCAGTGGTGAACAGGAACAAAGTTCATAAAATATAAGTGTTCATCAGGTAGCACCCCTCTGCAGGCGTCCAGATGAAGAGAAGAGGCTCTCTTTACCTCAAAAGTTATCAGGCTGGAGATATGGATTCCTCAGCTACTCAGGTGAGCTGCTTGTTGCTTCAGTTGCTTGATTGTCCCGAGTGCCTAGCTTGGGGGAGCTGCCTAAGTAGTGGAGAAAACAAAGCCTCTCATTACTATGCAGCGGGAGAATATGTTGTGACTTACACAAAGGAGCTCCACTCTAAGCAAACTGGGCTATTCCAAAATGAGGTCACACTAGGACCCAGCTAACCTAAAGCCTTCAGTTAAAAGCACAATTAGCTCAATACCACCATATTAAACAAGTCTGATCTATATTAGCTGCTTGGTATATCTGGCTTTAAGATGAAATCAGCAATTAGCTCCAAATACCACCATATTAAACAAGTCTGATCTATATTAGCTGCTTCATATATCTGGCTTTCAGATGAAATCAGCAATTAGCTCCAAATACCACCATATTAAAGAAGTCTGATCTATATTATCTGCTTGGCATATCTGGCTTTAAGATGAAATCAGCTAGGAAACTCTAGAAAAACCAGTGAGTCCCTAGCTTTACACTTCAGCATTAGAAGCACAAAGAGAAGCAAATAACAAGCCCATCCAGTGGTGAAAAGGAACAAAGTTCATAAAATATAAGTGTTCATCAGGTAGCACCCCTCTGCAGGCGTCCAGACGAAGAGAAGAGCCTCTCTTTACCTCAAAAGTTTTCATGCTGGAGATTTGGATTCCTCAGCTACTCAGGTGAGCTGCTTGTTGCTTCAGTTGCTTGATTGCCCCGAGAGCCTAGCTTGGGGGGGGGGAGCTGCCTATGTAGAGGAGAAAACAAAGCCTCTCATTACTATGCAGAGGGAGAATATGTTGTAACTTACGCAAAGGAGCTCCACTCTAAGCAAAGAGGTCTATTCCAAGATGAGGTCTCACTAGGACCCAGCTAACCTAAAGCCTTCAGTTACAAGCACTGTTAGCTCAATATCACCATATTAAACAAGTCTGATCTATATTAGCTGCTCGGCATATCTGGCTTTAAGATGAAATCAGCAATTAGCCGGAAATACCACCTTATTAAACAAGTCTGATCTATATTAGCAGCTTGGTATATCTGGCTTTAAGATGAAATCAGCAATTAGCTCCAAATACCACCATATTAAACAAGTCTGACCTATATTAGCTGCTTGCTATATCTGGCTTTAAGATGAAATCAGAAAGGCAACTCTAGAAAAACCAGTGAGTCCCTAGCTTTACACTTCAGCATTAGTAGCACAAAGAGAAGCAAATAACAAACCCACCCAGTGGTGGACAGGAACAAAGTTCATAAAATATAAGTGTTCATCAGATACACCCCTCTGCAGGCGTCCAGACGAAGAGAAGAGGCTCTCTTTACCTCAAAAGTTATCAGGGTGGAGATTTGGATTCCTCAGCTACTCAGGTGAGCTGCTTGTTGCTTCAGTTGTTTGACTGTCCTGAGTGCCTCGCTTGGGGGGATGGGGAGATGCCTATGTAGTGGAGAAAACAAAGCCTCTCATTACTATGCAGCGGGAGAATATGTTGTGACTTACACAAAGGAGCTCCACTCTAAGCAAACAGGGCTATTCCAAAATGAGGTCACACTAGGACCCAGCTAACCTAAAGCCTTCAGTTACAAGCACAATTAGCTCAATATCACCATATTAAACAAGTCTGATCTATATTAGCTGCTTGGTATATCTGGCTTTAAGATGAAATCAGCAATTAGCTCCAAATACCACCATATTAAACAAGTCTGATCTATATTAGCTGCTTGGTATATCTGGCTTTAAGATGAAATCAGCAATTAGCTCCAAATACCACCATATTAAACAAGTCTGATCTACATTTGCTGCTTGGTATAACTGGCTTTAAGATGAAATCAGCAACTCAACTCTAGAAAAACCAGTGAGTCCCTAGTTTTACACTTCAGCATTAGTAGCACAAAGTGAAGCAAATTACAAGCCCACCCAGTGGTGAACAGGAACAAAGTTCACAAAATATAAGTGTTCATCAGGTAGCACCCCTCTGGAGGCATCCAGACAAAGAGAAGAGGCTCTCTTTAACTCAAAAGTTATCAGGCTGGAGATTTGGATTCCTCAGCTACTCAGGTGAGCTACTTGTTGCTTCAGTTGTTTGATTGTCCCGAGAGTCTAGCTTGTGGGGGGTGCTGCCTATGTAGTGGAGAAAACAAAGCCTCTCATTACTATGCAGTGGGAGAATATGTTGTGACTTACACAAAGGAGCTCCACTCTAAGCAAACAGGGCTATTCCAAAATGAGGTCACACTAGGACCCAGCTGAAAAAAAGCCTTCAGTTACAAGCACAATTAGCTCAATACCACCATATTAAACAAGTCTGATCGATATTAGCTGCTTGGTATATCTGGATTTAAGATGAAATCAGCAATTAGCACCAAATACCACTATATTAAACAAGTCTGATTTATATTAGCTGCTTGGTATATCTGGCTTTAAGATGAAATCAGCAATTAGCTCCAAATACCACCATATTAAACAAGTCTGATCTATATTAGCTGCTTGGTATATCAGGCTTTAAGATGAAATCAGCAGGGCAACTCTAGAAAAAACAGTGAGTCCCTAGCTTTACACTTCAGCATCAGAAGCCCAAAGAGAAGCAAATAACAAGCCCACCCAGTGGTGAACAGGGACAAAGTTCATAAAATATAAGTGTTCATCAGGTAGCACCCCTCTGCAGGCGTCCAGACGAAGAGAAGAGGCTCTCTTTACCTCGAAAGTTATCAGGCTGGAGATTTGGATCCTCAGCTACTCAGGTGAGCTGCTTGTTGCTTCAGTTGCTTGATTGTCCCGAGTGCTTAGCTTGGGGAGCTGCCTATGTAGTGGAGAAAACAAAGCCTCTCATTACTATGCAGCGGGAGAATATGTTGTGACATACACAAAGGAGCTCCACTCTAAGCAAAGAGGGCTATTCCAAGATGAGGTCACACTAGGACCCAGCTAACCTAAAGCCTTCAGTTACAAGAACAATTAGCTCAATACCACCATATTGAAAAAGTCTGATCTATATTAGCTGCTTGGTATATCTGGCTTTAAGATGAAATCAGCAATTAGCTCCAAATACCACCATATTAAACAAGTCTGATTTATATTAGCTGCTTGGTATATCAGGCTTTAAGATGAAATCAGCAAGGCAACTCTAGAAAAACCAGTGAGTCCCTAGCTTTACACTCAGCATCAGTAGCACAAAGAGAAGCAAATAACAAGCCCACCCAGTGGTGAACAGGAACAAAGTTCATAAAATATAAGTGTTCATCAGGTAGCACCCCTCTGCAGGCAACCAGACGAAGAGAAGAGGCTCTCTTTACCTCAAAAGTTATCAGGCTGGAGATTTGGATTCCTCAGTTACTCAGGTGAGCTGCTTGTTGCTTCAGTTGCTTGATTGTCCCGAGTGCTTAGCTTGGGGTGGGGCTGCCTATGTTGTGGAGAAAACAAAGCATCTCTTTACTAAGCAGCGGGAGAATATGTTGTGAGTTACACAAAGGAGCTCCACTTTAAGCAAACAGGGCTATTCCTAAATGAGGTCACACTAGGACCCAGCTAAAATACAGCCTTCAGTTACAAGCACAATTAGCTCAATACCACCATATTAAACAAGTATAAGCTATATTAGCTGCTTGGTATATCTGGCTTTAAGATGAAATCAGCAATTAGCTCCAAATACCACCATCTTAAACTAGTCTGATCTATATTAGCTGCTTGGAATACCTGGCGTTCAGATGAAATCAGAAAGGCAACTCTAGAAAAACCAGTGAGTCCCGAGCTTTACACTTCACCATTAGTAACACAAAGAGAAGCAAATAACAAGCCCACCCAGGGTGAACAGGAACAAAGTTCATAAAATATAAGTGTTCATCAGGTAGCACCCCTGTGCAGGCGTCCAGACGAAGAGAAGAGGCTCTCTTTACCTCAAAAGTTATCAGGCTAGAGATTTGGATTCCTCAGCTACTCAGGTGAGCTGCTTGATGCTTCAGTTGCATGATTGTCCTGAGTGCCTAGCGTGGGGGGGGTGCTGCCTTTGTAGTGGAGAAAACAAAGCCTCTCGTTACTATGCAGCGGGAGAATATGGTGTGACTTACACAAAGGAGCTCCACTATAAGCAAACAGGGCTATTCCAAAATGAGGTCACACTAGGACCCAGCTAACCTAAAGCCTTTAGTTGAAAGCACAATTAGCTCAATACAACCATAATAAACAAGTCAGATCTATATTAGCTGCTTGGTATATCTGGCTTTAAGATGAAATCAGCAATTAGCTCCAAATACCACCATAATAAACAAGTCTGATCTATATTAGCTGCTTGGTATATCTGGCTTTAAGATGAAATCTGCAATTAGCTCCAAATTCCACCATATTAAACAAGTCTGATCTATATTAGCTGCTTGGCATATCTGGCTTTAAGATGAAATCAGCTAGGCAACTCTAGAAAAACCAGTGAGTCCCTAGGTTTACACTTCAGCATTAGTAGTACAAAGAGAAGCAAATAACAAGCCCACCCAGTGGTGAAAAGGAACAAAGTTCATAAAATATAAGTGTTCATCAGGTAGCACCCCTCTGCCAGGCGTCCAGACGAAAAGAAGAGGCTCTCTTTACCTCAGAAGTTATCAGGCTGGAGATTTTATTCCTCAGCTACTCAGGTGAGCTGCTTGTTGCTTCAGTTGCTTGATTGTAACGAGTGCCTAGCTTGGGGGGGGGAGCTGCCCATATAGTGGAGAAAACAAAGCCTCTCATTACTATGCAGTGGGAGAATATGTTGTGACTTACACAAAGGGAGCTCCACTCTAAGCAAAGAGGGCTATTCCAAGATGAGGTCACACTAGGACCCAGCTAACCTAAAGCCTTCAGTTACAAGAACAATTAGCTCAATACCATCATATTAAACAAGTCTGATCTATATTAGCTGCTAGGTATATCTGGCTTTAAGATGAAATCAGGAATTAGCTCAAAATACCACCATATTAAACAAGTCTGATCTATATTAGCTGCTTGGTATATCTGTCTTTAAGATGAAATCAGCAAGGCAACTCTAGAAAAACCAGTGAGTCCCTAGCTTTACACTTCAGCATTAGTAGCACAAAGAGAAGCAAATAACAAACCCACCCAGTGGTGGACAGGAACAAAGTTCATAAAATATAAGTGTTCATCAGATACACCCCTCTGCAGGCATCCAGACGAAGAGAAGTGGCTCTCTTACCTCAAAAGTTATCAGGCTGGAGATTTGGATTCCTCAGCTACTCAGGTGAGCTGCTTGTTGCTTCAGTTGTTTGATTGTCCCGACTGTCTAGCTTGTGGGGGGGTGCTGCCTATGTAGTGAGAGAAACAAAGCTCTCATTACTATGCAGCGGAGAATAAATATGTTGTGACTTACACAAAGGAGCTCCACTCTAAGCAAACAGGGCTATTCAAAATGAGGTCACACTAGGACCCAGCTGAAAAAAAGCCTTCAGTTACAAGCACAATTAGCTCAATACCACCATATTAAACAAGTCTGATCTATATTAGCTGCTTGGTATATCTGGATTTAAGATGAAATCAGCAATTAGCACCAAATACCACTATATTAAACAAGTCTGATCTATAATAGCTGCTTGGTGTATCTGGCTTTAAGATGAAATCAGCAATTAGCTCCAAATACCACCATATTAAACAAGTCTGATCTATATTAGCTGCTTGGTATATCAGGCTTTAAGATGAAATCAGCAGGGCAACTCTAGAAAAAACAGTGAGTCCCTAGCTTTACACTTCAGCATCAGTAGCCCAAAGAGAAGCAAATAACAAGCCCACCCAGTGGTGAACAGGGACAAAGTTCATAAAATATAAGTGTTCATCAGGTAGCACCCCTCTGAAGGCGTCCAGATGAAGAGAAGAGGCTCACTTTACCTCAAAAGTTATCAGGCTGGAGATTTGGATTCCTCAGCTACTAAGGTGAGCTGCTTGTTGCTTCAGTTGCTTGATTGTCCCGAGTGCTTAGCTTGGGGGGGGAGCTGCCTATGTAGTGGAGAAAACAAAGCCTCTCATTACTATGCTGCGGGAGAATATGTGGTGACTTACACAAAGGAGCTCCACTCTAAGCAAAGAGGGCTATTCCAAGATGAGGTCACACTAGGACCCAGCTAACCTAAACGTTCAGTTACAAGAACAATTAGCTCAATACCACCATATTGAAAAGTCTGATCTATATTAGCTGCTTGGTATATCTGGCTTTAAAGATGAAATCAGCAATTAGCTCCAAATACCACCATATTAAACAAGTCTGATTTATATTAGCTGCTTGGTATATCGAGCTTCATTTTATGATGAAATGCAAGGCAACTCTAGAAAAACCAGTGAGTCCCTAGCTTTACACTTCAGCATCAGTAGCACAAAGAGAAGCAAATAACAAGCCCACCCAGTGGTGAACAGGAACAAAGTTAATAAAATATAAGTGTTCATCAGGTAGCACCCCTCTGCAGGCATCCAGACAAAGAGAAGAGGCTCTCTTTACCTCAAAAGTTATCAGGCTGGAGATTTGGATTCCTCAGTTACTCAGGTGAGCTGCTTGTTGCTTCAGTTGCTTGATTGTCCCGAGTGCTTAGCTTGGGGCTGCCTATGTTGTGGAGAAAACAAAGCCTCTCATTACTAAGCAGCGGGAGAATATGTTGTGACTTACACAAAGGAGCTCCACTTTAAGCAAACAGGGCTATTCCTAAATGAGGTCACACTAGGACCCAGCTAAAATACAGCCTTCAGTTACAAGCACAATTAGCTCAATACCACCATATTAAACAAGTATGATCTATATTAGCTGCTTGGTATATCTGGCTTTAAGATGAAATCAGCAATTAGCTCCAAATACCACCATATTAAACTAGTCTGATCTATATTAGCTGCTTGGAATACCTGGCGTTCAGATGAAATCAGAAAGGCAACTCTAGAAAAACCAGTGAGTCCCGAGCTTTACACTTCACCATTAGTAACACAAAGAGAAGCAAATAACAAGCCCACCCAGGGGTGAACAGGAACAAAGTTCATAAAATATAAGTGTTCATCAGGTAGCACCCCTGTGCAGGCGTCCAGACGAAGAGAAGAGGCTCTCTTTACCTCAAAAGTTATCAGACTAGAGATTTGGATTCCTCAGCTACTCAGGTGAGCTGCTTGATGCTTCAGTTGCATGATTGTCCTGAGTGCCTAGCGTGGGGGGGGCGCTGCCTTTGTAGTGGAGAAAACAAAGCCTCTCATTACTATGCAGCGGGAGAATATGGTGTGACTTACACAAAGGAGCTCCACTATAAGCAAACAGGGCTATTCCAAAATGAGGTTACACTAGGACCCAGCTAACCTAAAGTCTTTAGTTAAAAGCACAATTAGCTCAATACAACCATAATAAACAAGTCAGATCTATATTAGCTGCTTGGTATATCTGGCTTTAAGATGAAATCAGCAATTAGCTCCAAATACCACCATAATAAACAAGTCTGATCTATATTAGCTGCTTGGTATATCTGGCTTTAAGATGAAATCAGCAATTAGCTCCAAATTCCACCATATTAACAAGTCTGATCTATATTAGCTGCTTGGCATATCTGGCTTTAAGATGAAATCAGCTAGGCAACTCTAGAAAAACCAGTGAGTCCCTAGCTTTACACTTCAGCATTAGTAGTACAAAGAGAAGCAAATAACAAGCCCACCCAGTGGTGAAAAGGAACAAAGTTCATAAAATATAAGTGTTCATCAGGTAGCACCCCTCTGCAGGCGTCCAGACGAAAAGAAGAGGCTCTCTTTACCTCAGAAGTTATCAGGCTGTAGATTTTATTCCTCTTCTACTCAGGTGAGCTGCTTGCTGCTTCAGTTGCTTGATTGCCCCGAGAGCCTAGCTTGGGGGGTGCTGCCTATGTAGTGGAGAAAACAAAGCCTCTCAATACTATGTAGAGGGAGAATATATTGTGACTTACACACAGGAGCTCCACTCTAAGCAAAGAGGGCTATTCCAAGTTGAGATCACAGTAGGACCCAGCTAACCAAAAGCCTTCAGTTACAAGCAGTATTAGCTCAATATCACCATATTAAACAAGTCTGATCTATATTAGCTGCTTGGTATATCTGGCTTTAAGATGAAATCAGCAATTAGCTCGAAATACCTCCATATTAAACAAGTCTGATCTATATTAGCTGCTTGGTATATCTGGCTTTAAGATGAAATCAGCAAGGCAACCTAGAAAACCAGTGAGTCCCTAGCTTTACGCTTCAGCATCAGTAGCACAAAGAGAAGCAAATAACAAGCCCACCCAGTGGTGAACAGGAACAAAGTTCATAAAATATAAGTGTTCATCAGGTTACACCCCTCTGCAGGCATCCAGACGAAGAGAAGAGGCTCTCTTTACCTCAAAACTTATCAGGCTGGAGATTTGGGTTCCTCAGCTACTCAGGTGAGCTGCTTATTGCTTCAGTTGCTTGATTGTCCCAAGTGCTTATCTTGGTGGGGGGGAACTGCCTATGGAGTGGAGAAAACAAAGTCTATCATTACTAAGCAGCGGGAGAATATGTTGTGACTTACACAAAGGAGCTCCACTCTAAGCAAACAGGGCTATTCCTAAATGAGGTCACACTAGGACCCAGGTAAAATACAGCCTTAAGTTACAAGCACAATCAGCTCAATACCACCATATTAAACAAGTATGATCTATATTAGCTGCTTGGTATATATGGCTTTAAGTTGAAATCGGCAATTAGCTCCAAATACCACCATATTAAACAAGTCTGATCTATATTAGCTGCTTGCTATATCTGGCTTTAAGATGAAATCAGCAATTAGCTCCAAATACCACCATATTAAACTAGTCTGATCTACATTATCTGCTTGAACAAGCAGAGATGAAACTGAAAGCAAATTTAGAAACCAGTGAGTCCCTAGCTTTTCACTTCAGCATTAGTAATACAAAGAGAAGCAAATAACAAGCAGACCCAGTGGTGAACAGGAACAAAGTTCATAAAATATAAGTGTTCTTCAGGTAGCACCCCTCTGCAGGCGTCCAGACGAAGAGAAGAGGCTCTCTTTACCTCAGAAGTTATCAGGCTGGAGATTTGGATTCCTCAGCTACTCAGATGAGCTGCTTGTTGCTTCTGTTGCTTGATTGTCCTGAGTGCCTAGCGTGGGGGGGTGGAGCTGCCTATGTAGTGGAGAAAACAAAGCCTCTCATTACTATGCAGCGGGAGAATATGTTGTGACTTACACAAAGGAGCTCCACTCTAAGCAAAGAGGGCTATTCCAAGATGAGGTCACACTAGGATCCAGCTAACCTAAAGCCTTCAGTTACAAGAACAATTAGCTCAATACCACCATATTGAAAAAGTCTGATCTATATTATGCTTGGTATATCTGGCTTTAAGATGAAATCAGCAATTAGCTCCAAATACCACCATATTAAAAGTCTGATTTATATTAGCTGCTTGGTATATCAGGCTTTAAGATGAAATCAGCAAGGAAACTCTAGAAAAACCAGTGAGTCCCTAGCTTTTCACTTCAGCATCAGTAGCACAAAGAGAAGCAAATAACAAGCCCACCCAGTGGTGAACAGGAACTAAGTTCATAAAATATAAAGTGTTCATCAGGTAGCACCCCTCTGCAGGAATCCAGACGAAGGGAAGAGGCTCTCTTTACCTCAAAAGTTATCAGGCTGGAGATTTGGATTCCTCAGTTACTCAGGTGAGCTGCTTGTTGCTTCAGTTGCTTGATTGTCCCGAGTGCTTAGCTTTGGGGGGGGGGCTGCCTATGTTGTGGAGAAAACAAAGCCTCTCATTACTAAGCAGCGGGAGAATATGTTGTGACTTGCACAAAGGAGCTCCACTTTAAGCAAACAGGGCTATTCCTAAATGAGGTCACACTAGGACCCAGCTAAAATACAGCCTTCAGATACAAGCACAATTAGCTCAATACCACCATATTAAACAAGTATGATCTATATTAGCTGCTTGGTATATCTGGCTTTAAAGATGAAATCAGCAATTAGCTCCAAATACCACCATATTAAACTAGTCTGATCTATACTAGCTGCTTGGAATACCAGGCGTTCAGATAAAAATCAGAAAGGCAACTCTACAAGAAAAACCAGTGAGTCCCGCTTTACACTTCACCTTTAGTAACACAAAGTGATAATAAGCCCACCCAGTGGTGAACAGGAACAAAGTTCATAAAATATAGTGTTCGTAGGTATCAGGCACCGTGCAGGCGTCCAGATGAAAAAGAAGAGGCTCTCAATTTCAAAAGTTATCAGGCTAGATTTGGATTCCTCAGCTACTCAGGTGAGCTGCTTGATGCTTCAGTTGCTTGATTGTTCACAGGTGTGCCTAGCATTTCGGGGTTTCTGCCTTTGTAGTGAGAAAACAAAGCCTCTCATTACTATGCAGCAGGAGAATATGTTTGACTTACACAAAGGCTCCACTATAATAGTGAGGGCTGTTCAAAATGGGGTCACACTGGGACCCAGCTAACCTAAAGCCTTTGGTTAAAGCACAATTAGCTCAATAAAACCATAATAAACAAGTCAGATTCTATATTAGCTGCTTGGTATATCTGGCTTTAAGATGAAATCAGCGATTAGCTCCAAATACCACCATAATAAACAAGTCTGATCTATATTAGCTGCTTGGTATATCTGGCTTTAAGATGAAATCAGCAATTAGCTCCAAATTCCACCATATTAAACAAGTCTGATCTATAATAGCTGCTTGGCATATCTGGCTTTAGATGAAATCAACTAGGCAACTCTAGAAAACCAGTGAGTCCTCAGCTTACACTTCCAGCATTAGTAGGCTAAAGAGAAGCAAATAACAAGCCCACCCAGTGGTGAAAGGAACAAAGTTCATAAAATATAAGTGTTCATCAGGTAGCACCCTCTGCAGGCGTCAGACGAAGAGGGAGCTCTCTTTACCTCAAGTTATCAGGCTGGAGATTTTGTTCCTCAGCTACTCAGGTGAGCTGCTTGTTGCTAAGTTTAGCAGTTGTAACGAGTGCCCTAGCAGGGGGAGAGCTGCCCATATAGTGGAAAAACAAAGCCTCTCCATTACTGACAGTAGGAGAATATGTTGTGACTTACATAAAGGAGCTCCACTCTAAGCAAAGAGGGCTATTCCAAGATGAGGTCACACTAGGACCCAGCTAACCTAAAGCCTTCAGTTACAAGAACAATTAGCTCAATACCACCTTATTAAACAAGTCTGATCTATATTAGCTGCTAGGTATATCTGGCTTTAAGATAAAATCAGGAATTAGCTCAAAATACCACCATATTAAACAAGTCTGATCTATATTAGCTGCTTGGTATATCTGTCTTTAAATAAATCAACAAGGAAACTCTAGAAAACCAGTGATCCCTAGCTTTACACTTTAGCAGCGCAAAGAGAAATAATAACAAACCACAGTGGTGAAGGAACAAAGTTCACAAAATATAAGTATTCATCAGATACCCCTCACAGGCATCAGGCAGAGAGGCTCTATTACCTCAAAGGTTATCAGGCTGGAATTTGGATTCCTCAACTACTCAGGTAGCTGCTTGTTGCTGCTTAGCGGTGTCCGAGTCCCTAGCTTGGAGGAGATGCAATGTTGTGGAGAAAACAAGCCTCTCATTACTATGCAGCGGGAGAATATGTTGTGACACACAAAGCTCCACTCTAAACAAATGAGGCTATTCAAATGGGGTCACCTAGGAACCCATTAACCTAAAACCTTCAGTTACAAACTGAATTATCAGCTACCTGTAATAAACAAATCTGATCCATATTAGCTGCTTGGTATATCTGACTTTAGATAAATCAACAATAAACTCAGACCTCCATAATAAACAAGTCCCATCTATATTAGCTGCTTGATATATCAAGCAAGATGAAATCAACAAGGCAACTCTAGAAAAAAGTGAGGCTAGTTTACTTCAACATTAGTAGCGAAGAATGCAAACAAGCCACCCAGTAGCGAACAGGAACAAGTTCATAAAATATAAAGTGTTCATTGGTAGCACCCCTCTGAGGCGTCAGATGAAAAAAATCTCTTACCTCAAAAGTTATCAGGCTGGGTTTGGTTCCTCAACTACTCAGGTGAGCTGCTTGTTGCTTCAATTCCTGATTGTCCCGAAGTACCTAACTTGGGGAGCTGCCTATATAGTGGAAAATAAACCTCTCATTACTATGGAGGAGAATATTGTGACTTACAAAGGCTCCACTCTAAGCAAACTAGGCTATTCAAATAAGGTCACTAGGCCACTAACCTAAAACCTTCAATTAAAAGCACAATTAGCTAAATACCACCATATTAAACAAATCCCATCTATATTAGCTGTGGTATATCTGGCTGCAAATGAAATCAACATTAGCTCCAATACACCATAATAAACAGTCTCATCTATATTAGCTGCTTGGTATATCAGCACAAGCTGAAATCAGCAATTATCTCAAAATACCATATTAAACAAATTGATCTATTATCACCATATCTGGCTTTAAGATGAAATCAACAAGCAACTCTAGAAAAACAGTGGGTCTAACTTTACACTTCAGCATCAGTAGCACAAGGAAACAAATACAAGCCACCAGTTTTGAACAGGAACAAGTTCAAAAAATATAATTCATCAGGTTGCACCCCTCTACAGGCATCAGACGAAGAGAGCTCTTTACCTCAAAACTATCAGGCTGGAATTTGGATTCTCAACTCTCTGGTGAGCTACTTATTACTTCAATTTTGATTGCCAGTGCAAGCTTGGTGAGGGCTGCCTATGGGTGGAAAACAAAGTCTCTCATTACTAAGCAGGCAGAATATGTATGACTTACACAAAGAATCACTCTAAGCAAACACAACTATTCGTGAGGTCCTGGGACCCAGCTAAAATACAAGAACCAAGTTACAAGCACGTGGTTTAATTCAAAATATTAAACAAGTATAATCTATACAAGCTGCTTGGGTATATGGCTTTAAGTTGAATAGACAGTGCTCAAAGCCACCACATTAAACAAGTCAAGTCTATAATAGCTGCTTGGTATATCTGGCTTTAAGATGAAATCAGCAATTAGCTCAAATACCACATATTAAACTAGTCGTCTATATTTACCTGCTTGGAATACATGGCGTTAAGATGAAATCAGAAAACTCTAGAAAAACCAGTGAGTCTAGCTTTTCCTTCATTAGTAATACAAAGAAACAAATAACAAAGCAGACAGTGGTGAACAGACAAAATTCTAAAATATAAAGTGTTCCTCAGGTAGCACTCAGGCGTCCAGACAAAGAGGCTCTCTCTTATAAGAAGTTCAGGCTGGAATTTGGTTCCTCAGCTACTTGATAGCAACTTGCTTCTATTGTGATTAGCATGAGTACCTAAGCGTGGGGGATGGAACTGCCTATGTAGTGGAAAAAAAAGCCTCTCATTACTATGCAGGAGAATATGTATGACTTACAAAAGCACTCCTAAAAGAAGGGCTATTCAAGATGAGGTCACACTAGGACCCAGCTAACTAAAGCCTAAGTTACAAGAACAATTGCTCAACACCTTAAACAAGTCCAGTCTATATTAGCTGTAGGTATATCAACTTTAAGATAAAATCGAATTGCTCAAAATACACATATTAAACAAGTCTGATCACATTAACAGCAGTATATCTTTAGATGAAATCAGCAGGCAACTCTAGAAAAACCAGTGAATCCAAAGCTTTACACTTCAGCATTAGTAGCTCAAAGAGAAGCAAATAACAAACCACACACAGTGGACGAACAAAGTTCATAAAATATAAGCATTCATCAGATACACTCACAGGCATCAGGCAAAGAAAGAGATATTTACCTCAAAGTTATCAGGCTGGAATTTGGTTCTCAACTATCAGGTAGCTGCTTGTACTTCAGTTGCTTGATTGTCGAGTACCTAGCTTGGAGAATGCCAATGTTGTGGAAAAAAGCCTCTCGTACTATGCAGCGGAGAATATTTGTGACTTACACAAAACAGCTCCTCTAAACAAACAGACTATTCAAAATAAGGTCACCCTAGGAGACAGCTAACCTAAAAACTCATTACAAACACAATTAACAATACCACCATTAAACAAGTCCCATCCATATTAGCTGTAAAAATATCAGCACAAGGTGAAATCAATAAGCTCAAATACCTCCATATTAAACAGTCTGATCTATAATAGCTTGGTATATCTGGCTTTAAGATGAAATCAACAAGGCAACTCTAAACCAGTGAGGCCTAACACACACTTCAGCGTAGTAGCACAAAGAGAAGCAAATAACAAGCCACAGTGGTGAACAGGAACAAAGTTCACAAAATATAAGTGTTCATCGGGTTACACCCCTCTGGGCATCAGACGAAACTCTTCCGCAAAACATCAGGCTGGATTTGGATTCCTCAGCTACTCAGGTGACTGCTTAACTACTTCAATTGCTTGATTGTCCCAGTGCTTATCTTGGTGGGGAACTGCCTATAGGTGGGAGAAAAGCAAAAGTCTATCATTACTAAGCAAGCGGGAGAATATGTTGTGACTTACAAAGGCTCCTCTAAGCAAACAGGGCTGTTCCTAAATGGGGTCACACTAGGACCCAGGTAAATACAGCCTTAAATGACAAGCACAATCGCTCAATACCACATATTAAACAAATTGATCTATATTAGCTGCTTGGTATATAGCTTTAAGTGAGAAATAGGCAATTAGCTCAAAACCCACCTATTAAACAAATCTGATCTATATTAGCTGCTTACTATATCTAGCTTTAAGATGAAATCAATTAGCTCAAGCCACCATATTAAACTAGTCAGATCATTATCTGCTTGGAATACCTGGCGTTAAGGAGAATCAAGCAACTCTAAACCAGTAGGTCCTAACTTTTCACTTAGCATTAGTAATACAAAAAACCAAATAACAAAGACCCATGGTGACAGGAACAAATTCATAAAATATAAGTGTTCTTCAGTAGCACCCCTCTGGGCGTCAGGCAGAGAAGAAACTCTTACTCAGAAGTTATCAGCTGGAGTTTGATCCTCAGCTACTCAGATGAGCTGCTTGTTCTTCAATTGGCAGTTGCTCCTGAGTACCTAGCGTGTTGATTGGAGCTGCCTATGTATAGTGGAGAAAGCAAAACCTCTCATTACTATGCAGCGGGAGGAGAATATGTTGTGACTTACTAGGGGCTCCACTCTCTAAGCAAGAGGCTATTCAAGAGGTCACACAGGATCAACCTAAAGCCTTCAATTAAAAGAACAATTAGCTCAAACACCCACATATTGAAAAAGTCCCAGGTCTATAATAACCTTGGTATATCTGACACAAGATGAAATCAATTAGCTCAAATACCACCATATTAAACAAGTCTGATTTATATAGCTGCTTGGTATATCAGGCTTTAAGATGAAATCAACAAAGCAACTCTAAAACAGTGAGTCTAGCTTTTCTTCAGCATCAATAGCACAAGAGAAGCAAATAACAAGCCCCCAGTGGTGACAGGAACTAAGTTATAAAAATAAAGTGTTCATCAGGTAACACCCCTCTGGGAATCCAGGCAGAAGGAAGGCTCTCTACCAAAGTTATCAGGCTGGAATTTGGATTCTCAATTACTCAGGTGAGCTGCTTTAGCTTCAGTTGCCAATTGTCGGTGCTTAACTGCGGGGCTACCTATGTTATGGAAAACAAGCCTCTCATTACTAAGCAGCGGAGATATGTTGAAACTTGCACAAAGGAGCTCACTTTAACCAAACAGACATTCTAAATGGTCCTAGGACCCAGCTAAAATACAACTAGATACAAGCACAATTAGCTCAATACCACATATTAAACAGTATGATCTATTAGCTGCTTGGTATATCTGAAACTTTTAAGATGAAATCGGCAATTAGCTCCAAATACCTGCATATTAAACTAGTCTGATCTATACTGGCTGCTTGGAATACCAGGCGTTCAGATGAAATCAGAAAGGCAACTCTGAAAACCAGTGAGTCCAGGCACACTTCACTTTAGTAACACAAGAAAAGCAAATAACAAGCCCGCAGTGGTGAGCAGGAACAAAGTTCATAAAATATAAGTGTTCGTGGTAGCACCCCTGTGCGGCGTCGGGCTGAAAGAAGTCTCTTACCTCAAAAAGTTATCAGGCTGAGATTTGGATTCCTCCTACTCAAGTGAGCTGCTTGATGCTTCAGTTGCTCCATTGTCCTGAGTGCCCTAACATTTCGAGAGGTTTCTGCCTTTGTAGTGGAAAACAAGCCTCATTACTATCAGCGGGAGAATATGGTGCGACTTACACAAGGAGCTCCATAAGCAAACAAGGCTATTCAAAATAGAGTCACTGAACCCAGCTAACCTAAAAGACTAGTTAAAAGCACTGGCTCAATAAAACCATAATAAACAAGTCAGATCTATATTGGCTGCTTGGTATATCAACTTTAAGATGAAATCAACAATTAGCTCCAAATACTACCATAATGACAAGTCTGATCTATATTAGCTGCTTGGTATATCAGCTTTAAATGAAATCAACAATTGTCAAATTCCACCATATTAAACAAGTCTGTCTATATAACTGCTTGGCATATCAAGCACAAGATGAAATCAGCTAAACAACTCCGAAAAACAATGAGTCCCTAACACACTTCAACATTAGTAGTACAAAGAAGCAAATAACAAGCCCACCAGTGGTGAAAGACAAGTTCATAAAATATAAGTGTTCATCAGGTAGCACCCTCTGCAGGCGTCAGGCAGAGAGAGGCTCTCACACCACAAGTTATCAGGCTGGAATTTTATTCCTCAGCCACTCAGGTGAGCTGCACATTGCTTCAGTTGCTTGATTATAACGAGTACCTAGCTTGGGGGAAATGACCAATATAATGGGAAAACAAAACCTCTCATTACTATGCAGTGGGAGAATATGTTGTGACTTACATAAGAGCTCCCTCCTAAGCAAAGAAGAGTATTCAAGATAGATCACACTAGGACCAACTAACCTAAAACCTTCAGTTACAGAACAATTAGCTCAATACCACCTTATTAAACAAGTCAGTCCATATTAGCTACTAAGTATATCAAGCTAGATAAAATCAGAATTAAAACAAAATACACATATTAAAACAAGTCAGTCTATATTAGCTGCAGTATATCTGTTTTAAATGAAATCAACAAGGCAACTCTGAAAAACCAGTAGTCCTAACTTTACACTTCAATAGTAGCACAAAGAAGCAAATACAAACCCACCCAGTAGTAGACAAGAACAAAGTTCATAAAATATAAGTGTTATCAGATACACCTCTACAGGCATCAGACGAAGATACAAGTTATTATCTGGGTTGGAATTTGGATTCCTCAGCTACTCAGGTGAGCTGTTTGTTGCTTCAGTTGCTTGATAGTTCCGAGTGCCTTGGCTTGGGGGTGCTGCCTATGTAGTGGCGAAAATAAAGCCTCTCATTACTATGCAGCGGGAGAATATGTTGTGACTTACTCAAAGGATCTCCACTCTAAGCAAACAGGGCTATTCCAAAATGAGGTCACACTAGGACCCAGCTAACCTAAAGCCTTCAGTTACAAGCACAATTAGCTCAAAACCACCATATTAAACAAGTCTGATCTATATCACCTGCTTGTTATATTTGGCATTAAGATGAAATCAGCAATTAGCTCCAAATACCACCATATTAAACAAGTCTGATCTATATTAGCTGCTTGGTATATCTGGCTTTAAGATGAAATCAGCAATTAGCTCCAAATACCACCATATTAAACAAGTTTGATCTATATTAGCTGCTCGGTATATCTGGCTTTAAGGTGAAATCAGCAATTAGCTCCAAATACCACCATATTAAACAAGTCTGCTCTATATTAGCTGCTTGGTATATCTAGCCATAAGATGAAATCAGAAGGCAACTCTAGAAAAACCAGTGTGTCCCTAGCTTTACACTTCAGCATTAGTAGCACAAAGAGAAGCAAATAACAAGCCCACCCAGTGGTGAACAGGAACAAAGTTAATAAAATATAAGTGTTCATCAGGTAGCTCCCTTCTGCAGGCATCCAGATGAAGAGAAGAGGCTCTCTTTACCCCAAAAGTTAACAGGCTGGAGATTTTTATTCCTCACCTACTCAGGTGAGCTGCTTGTTGCTTCAGTTGCTTGATTGTCCCAAGTGCCTAGCTTGAGAGGGGGGGTGCAGCCTATGTAGTGGAGAAAACAAAGCCTCTCATTACTATGCAGTGGGAGAATATGTTGTGACTTACATAAAGGAGCACCACTCTAAGCAAGCAGGGCTATTCCAAAATGAGGTCACAGAAGGACCAGCTAACTAAGCCTTCAGTTACAAGCACAATTAGATCAATACCACCATATTAAACAAGTCTGATCTATATTAGCTGTTTGGTACATCTGACTTTAAGATGAAATCAGCAACTAGCTCCAAATACCACCATATTAAACAAGTCTGATCTATATTAGCTGCTTGGTATATCTGGCTTTAAGATGAAATCAGCAATTAGCTCCAAATACCACCATATTAAACAGGTCTGATCTATATTAGGTGCTTGGTATATCTGCCTTTAAGGTGAAATTAGCAAGGCAACTCTAGAAAAACCAGTGAGTCCCTAGCTTTACACTTCAACATTAGTAGCACAAAGAGAAGCAAATAACAAGCCCACCCAGTGGTGAACAGGAACAAAGTTTATTAAATATAAGTGTTCATCAGGTAGCACCCCTCTGCAGGCGTCCAGATGAAGAGAGGAAGCTCTCTTTACCTCAAAAGTTATCAGGCTGGTGATTTGGATTCCTCAGCTACTCAGGTGAGCTGCTTGTTGTTTCAGTTGCTTGATTGTCCCGAGTGCATAACTTGGGGGGGGAGCTGCCTATGTAGTGGAGAAAACAAAGCCTCTTATTACTATGCAGCAGGAGAATATGTTGTGACTTACACAAAGGAACTCCACTCTAAGCAAACAGGGCTATTCCAAAATGAGGTCACACTAGGACCCAGCTAACCTAAAGCCTTCAGTTACAAGCACAATTAGCTCAATACCATTGTATTAAACAAGTCTGATCTATATTAGCTGAATGGCATATCTGGCTTTAAGATGAAATCAGCAATTAGCTCCAAATACCACCATATTAAACAAGTCTGTTCTATATTAGGTGCTTGGTATATCTGGCTTTAAGGTGAAATCATGAGCAACTCTAGAAAACCAGTGAGTCCTAACTTACCTTCTGCATTATTAGCACAAACAGGCAAATAACAAGCCCACCAAGTGGTGAACAGGAACAAAGTTCACTAAAATATAAGTATTCATCAGGTACTTGCCCCCTCTTGGGCGTCCAGATGAGAGAGGAAATCTCTTTACCTCAAAGTTATCAGGCTGGAGATTTGGATCCTCAGCTACTCAGGTGAGCTGCTTTTTTGCTTCAGTTGCTTGATTGTCCTAGTGCCTAACAGGGGGAGCTGCTTGTAGTGGAGAAATCAAAGCCTCCCATTACTATGCAAGCGGGAGAATATTTATAACTTACATAAGGAGCACTACTCTAATCAAGCAGTATTCCAAAATGAGGTCACACTGGGACCCAGCTAACCTAAAGCCCTTCAGTTACAAGCACAATTAAGGTCAATCACCACCATATTAAACAAGTCTGATCTATATTAGCTTGAGTATATCTGGCTTCTTGAAGATGAAATCAGCTATTAGCTCCAAATACCACCATATTAAACAAGACTGATCTACATTAGCTGTTTGGTATCTGGCTTTAAGATGAAATCAGCAATTAGCTCCAAATACCTCCATATTAAACAATTCTGATCTATATTGGGTGCTTGGTATATCTGGCTTTAAGATGAAATCGCATTGCAACTCTAGAAAAACCAGTGTGTCCTAGCTTTTACTTTAGCATTAATGTACAAAGAGAAGCAAATAACAAGCACACCCAGTGGTGAACAGAGACATGAAGTTCATAAAAATATAAGTGTTCATCAGGTAGCTCTCTGCAGGCATCCAGATGAAGAGAAGAGGCTCTCTTTACCCCAAAAGTTAACAGGCTGGAGATTTTTATTCCTCACCTACCCAGGTGAGCTGCTTGTTGCTTCAGTTGCTTGATTGTCCCAAGTGCCTAGCTTGAGAGCTGGGTGCAGCCTATGTAGTGGAGAAAACAAAGCTTCTCATTACTATGCAGCGGGAGAATATGTTGTGACTTACATAAAGGAGCACCACTCTAAGCAAGCAGGGCTATTCCAAAATGAGGTCACAGAAGGACCCAGCTAACCTAAAGCCTTCAGTTACAAGCACAATTAGATCAATACCACCATATTAAACAAGTCTGATCTATATTAGCTGTCTGGTACATCTGGCTTTAAGATGAAATCAGCAATTAGCTCCAAATACCACCATATTAAACAAGTCTGATCTATATTAGCTGCTTGGTATATCTGGCTTTAAGATGAAATCAGCAATTAGCTCCAAATACCACCATATTAAACAGGTCAGATCTATATTAGGTGCTTGGTATATCTGCCTTTAAGGTGAAATTAGCAAGGCAACTCTAGAAAAACCAGTGAGTCCCTAGCTTTACACTTCAACATTAGTAGCACAAAGAGAAGCAAATAACAAGCCCACCCAGTGGTGAACAGGAACAAAGTTTATTAAATATAAGTGTTCATCAGGTAGTACCCCTCTGCAGGCATCTAGACGAAGAGAAGAGGCTCTCTTTACCTCAAAAGTAAACAGGCTGGAGATTTGGATTCCTCAGCTACTCAGGTGAGCTGCTTGTTGCTTCAGTTGCTTGATTGTCCGAGTGCGTAGTTGGGGAGCTGGCTCATGTAGTGGAGTAGAAAACAAAGCCTCTCATTCCTATGCAGCGGGAGAATATGTTGCGACTTACACAAAGGAGCTCCACTATAAGCAAACAGGGCTATTCCAAAATGAGGTCACACTAGGACCCAGATAACCTAAAGCCTTCAGTTACAAGCACAATTTGCTCAATACCACCATATTAAACAAGTCTGATCTATATTAGCTACTTGGTATATCTGGCTTTAAGATGAAATCAGCAATTAGCTCCAAATACCACCATATTAAACAAGTCTTATCTATATTAGCTGCTTGGTATATCTGGCTTTAAGATGAAATCAGCAAGGCAACTTTGGATAAACCAGTGAGTCCCTAGCGTTACACTTCAGCATTAGAAGCACAAAGAGAAGTAAATAACAAGCCCATCCAGTGGTGAACTGGAACAAAGTTCATAAAATGTAAGTGTTCATCAGGTCGCACCCCTCTGCAGGCGTCCAGATGAAGAGAAGAGGCTCTCTTTACCTCAAAAGTTATCAGGCTGGTGATTTGGATTCCTCAGCTACTCAGGTGAGCTGCTTGTTGTTTCAGTTGCTTGATTGTCCCGAGTGCATAGCTTGGGGGGGGAGCTGCCTATGTAGTGGAGAAAACAAAGCCTCTCATTACTATGCAGCGGGAGAATATGTTGTGACTTACACAAAGGAACTCCACTCTAAGCAAACAGGGCTATTCCAAAATGAGGTCACACTAGGACCCAGCTAACCTAAAGCCTTCAGTTACAAGCACAATTAGCTCAATACCATTGTATTAAACAAGTCTGATCTATATTAGCTGAATGGCATATCTGGCTTTAAGATGAAATCAGCAATTAGCTCCAAATACCACCATATTAAACAAGTCTGATCTATATTAGGTGCTTGGTATATCTGGCTTTAAGGTGAAATCAGCAAGGCAACTCTAGAAAAACCAGTGAGTCCATAGCTTTACACTTCTGCATTAGTAGCACAAACAGAGGCAAATAACAAGCCCACCAAGTGGTGAACAGGAACAAAGTTCATAAAATATAAGTGTTCATCAGGTAGCACCCCTCTGCAGGCGTCCAGATGAAGAGAGGAAGCTCTCTTTACCTCAAAAGTTATCAGGTTGGAGATTTGGATTCCTCAGCTACTCAGGTGAGCTGCTTTTTGCTTCAGTTGCTTGATTGTCCTGATTGCCTAACTTGAAGGGGGGAGCTGCTTATGTAGTGGAGAAATCAAAGCCTCCCATTACTATGCAGCGGGAGAATATGTTGTAACTTACATAAAGGAGCACTACTCTAATCAAGCAGGGCTATTCCAAAATGAGGTCACACTGGGACCCAGCTAACCTAAAGCCTTCAGTTACAAGCACAATTAGATCAATACCACCATATTAAACAAGTCTGATCTATATTAGCTGCTTGGTATATCTGGCTTTAAGATGAAATCAGCTATTAGCTCCAAATACCACCATATTAAACAAGACTGATCTATATTAGCTGCTTGGTATATCTGGCTTTAAGATGAAATCAGCAATTAGCTCCAAATACCTCCATATTAAACAATTCTGATCTATATTAGGTGCTTGGTATATCTGGCTTTAAGATGAAATCAGCATTGCAACTCTAGAAAAACCAGTGAGTCCCTAGCTTTAAACTTCAGCATTAGTATCACAAAGAGAAGCAAATAACAAGCCCACCCCGTGGTGAACAGGAACAAAGTTCATAAAATATAAGTGTTCATCAGGTAGCACCCCTCTGCAGGCGTCCAGACGAAGAGAAAAGGCTCTGTTTACATCAAAAGTTATCTGGCTGGAGATTTGGATTCCTCAGCTACTCAGGTGAACTGTTTGTTGCTTCAGTTGCTTGATTGTCCCGAGTGCCTAGCTTGGGGGGGGTCTGCCTTTGTAGTGGAGAAAACAAAGCCTCTCATTACTATGCAGCGGGAGAGTATGTTGTGTCTTACACAAAGGAGCTCCACTCTATGCAAACAGGGCTATTCCAAAATGAGGTCACACTATTACCCAGCTAACCTAAAGCCTTCAGTTACAAGCACAATTAGCTCAATACCACCATTTTAAACAAGTCTGATCTACATCAGTTGCTTGGTATATCTGGCTTTAAGATGAAATCAGCAATTAGCTCCGAATACTACCATATTAAACAAGTTTGATCTATATTAGCTGCTTGGTATATCCTGCTTTAAGATGAAATCAGCAATTAGCTCCAATTACCACCATATTAAACAAGTCTGATCTATATTAGCTGCTTGGTATATCTGGCTTTAAGATGAAATCAGCAAGGCAACTCCAGAAAAACCAGTGAGTCCCTAGCTTTACACTACATCATTAGTAGCACAAATAGAAGCAAATTACAAGCCCACCCAGTGGTGAACAGGAACAAAGTTCATAAAATATAAGTGTTCATCAGGGAGCACCCCCTCTGCAGGTGTCCAGATGAAGAGAAGAGGCTCTCTTTACCTCAAAAGTTATCAGGCTGGAGATTTGGATTCCACAGCTACTCAGGTGAGCTGCTTGTTGCTTCAGTTGCTTGATTGTCCCTAGTGCCTAGGTTGAGGGGGGGTGGGGCGCTGCCTATGTAGGTGGAGAAAACAAAGCCTTTCATAACAATGCAGCGGGAGAATATGTTGTGACTTCCATAAAGGAGCTCCACTCTAAGCAAGCAGGGCTATTCCAAAATGAGGTCAGACTAGGACCCAGCTAACCTAAAGTCTTCAGTTACAAGCACAATTAGCTCAATACCACCATATTAAACAAGTCTGATCTATAATAGCTGCTTGGTATATCTGGCTTTAAGATGAAATCAGCAATTAGCTCCAAATACCACCATATTAAACAAGTCTGTTCTATGTTAGCTGCTTGGTATATCTAGCTTTAAGTTGAAATTAGCAAGGCAACTCTAGAAAAACCAGTGAGTCCCTAGCTTTACACTTCAGCATTAGTAGCACAAAGAGAAGCAAATAACAAGCCCACCCAGTATTGAACAGGAAAATAGTTCATAAAATATAAGTGTTCATCAGGTAGCACCCCTCTGCAGGCGTCCAGATGAAGAGAAGAGGCTCTCTTTACTTCAAAAGTTCTCAGGCTGGAGATTTGGATTCCTCAGCTACTCAGGTGAGCTGCTTGTTGCTTCAGTTGCTTGATTGTCCCGAGTGCCTAGCTTGGGGAGGGGAGCTGCCTATGTAGTGGAGAAAACAAAGCCTCTCATTACTATGCAGCGGGAGAATATGTTATGACTTACACAAAGGAGCGCCACTCTACGCAAACAGGGCTATTCCAAAATGAGGTCACACTAGGACCCAGCTAACCTAAAGCCTTCAGTTACAAGCACAATTAGCTCAATACCACCATATTAAACAAGTCTGATCTATATTAGCTGCTTGGTATATCTGACGTTAAGATGAAATCAGCAATTAGCTCCAAATACCATCATATTAAACAAGTCTGATCTTTATTAGCTGCTTGGTATATCTGGCTTTAAGATGAATTCAGCAATTAGCTCCAAATACCACCATATTAAACAAGTCTGATCTATATTAGCTGCTTGGAATATCTGGCTTTAAGATGAAATCAGCCATGCAACTCTAGAAAAACCAGTGAGTCCCTAGCTTTACACTTCAGCATTAGTAGCACAAAGAGAAGCAAATAACAAGCCCACCCAGTGGTTAACAGGAACAAAGTTCATAAAATATAAGTGTTCATCAGGTAGCACCCCTCTGCTGGCCTCCAGACAAAGAGAAGAGGCTCTCTTTACCTCAAAAGTTATCAGGCTGGAGATTTGGATTCCTCAGCTACTCAGGTGAGCTGCTTGTTTCTTCAGTTGCTTGATTGTCCCGAGTGCCTAGCTTTGGGGGATCTGCCTATGTAGTGGAGAAAACAAAGCCTCTCATTACTATGCAGCAGGAGAATATGTTGTGACTTACTCAAAGGAGCTCCACTCTAAGCAAACAGGGCTATTCCAAAATGAGGTCACACTAGGACCCAGCAAACCTAAAGCCTTCAGTTACAAGCACAATTAGCTCAATACCACCATATTAAACAAGTCTGATCTATATTAGCTACTTGGTATATCTGGCTTTAAGATGAAATCAGCAATTAGCTCCAAATACCACCATATTGAACAAGTCTGATCTATATTAGCTGCTTGGTATATCTGGCTTTAAGATGAAATCAGCAATTAGCTACAAATACCACCATATTAAACAATTCTGATCTATATTAGGTGCTTGGTATATCTGGCTTTAAGGTGAAATCAGCATTGCAACTCTAGAAAAACCAGTGAGTCCCTAGCTTTACACTTCAGCATTAGTATCACAAAGAGAAGCAAATAACAAGCCCACCCCATGGTGAACAGGAACAAAGTTCATAAAATATAAGTGTTCATCAGGTAGCACCCCTCTGCAGGCGTCCAGACGAAGAGAAAAGGCTCTGTTTACATCAAAAGTTATCTGGCTGGAGATTTGGATTCCTCAGCTACTCAGGTGACCTGCTTGTTGCTTCAGTTGCTTGATTGTCCCGAGTTCCTAGCTTGGGGGTGCTGCCGATGTAGTGGAGAAAACAAAGCCTCTCATTACTATGCAGTGGGAGAATATGTTGTGACTTACACAATGGAGCTCCACTCTAAGCAAACAGGGCTATTCCAAAATGAGGTCACACTAGGACCCAGCTAACCCAAAGCCTTCAGTTACAAGCACAATTAGCTCAATACCACCATATTAAACAAGTCTGATCTATATTAGCTGCTTGGTATATCTGGCTTTAAGATGAAATCAGCAATTAGCTCCAAATACCACCATATTAAACAAGTCTGATCTATTTTAGCTGCTTGTTATATCTGGCTTTAAGATGAAATCAGCAAGGCAACTCTAGAAAAACCAGTGAGTCCCTAGCTTTACACTTCAGCATTAGTAGCACAAAGAGAAGCAAATAACAAGCCCACCCAGTGGTGAACAGGAACAAAGTTCATAAAATATAAGTGTTCATCAGGTAGCACCCCTCTGCAGGCATCCAGACCAAGAGAAGAGGCTCTCTTTATCTCATAAGTTATCATGCTGGAGATTTGGGTTCCTCAGCTACTCAGGTGAGCTGCTTGTTGCTTCAGTTGCTTGATTGTCCCGAGTGCCTAGCTTGCGGGGGAGCAGCCTATGTTGTACAGAAAACAAAGCCTCTCATTACTATGCAGTGGGAGAATATGTTGTGACTTACACAAAGGAGCTCCACTCTAAGCAAACAGGGCTATTCCAAAATGAGGTCACATTAGGACCCAGCTAACCTAAAGCCTTCAGTTACAAGCACAATTAGCTCAATACCACCATATTAAACAAGTCTGATCTATATTAGCTGCTTGGTATATCTGGCTTTAAGATGAAATCAGCAATTAGCTCCAAATACCACCATATTAAACAAGTCTGATCTATATTAGCTGCTTGGTATATCTGGCTTTAAGATGAAATCAGCAAGGCAACTCTAGAAAAACCAGTGATTCCCTAGCTTTACACTTCAGCATTAGTAGCACAAAGAGAAGCAAATAACAAGCCCACCCAGTGGTGAACAGGAACACCCCTCTGCAGGTGTCCAGACGAAGAGAAGAGGCTCTCTTTACCTCAAAAGTTATCAGGCTGGAGATTTGGATTCCTCAGCTACTCAGGTGAGCTGCTTGTTGCTTCAGTTGCTTGATTGTCCCGAGTGCCTAGCTTGGAGGGGGGGAGCTGCCTCTAAAGTTATCAGGCTGGAGATTTGGATTCCTCAGGTACTCAGGTGAGCTGTTTGTTGCTTCAGTTGCTTTATTGTCCCAAGTGCCTAGCTTGGGGGGGGGGAGCTGCCTCAAAAGTTATCATTCTGGAGATTTGGATTCCTCAGCTACTCAGGTGAGCTGCTTGTTGCTTCAGTTGCTTGATTGTCCCGATGTTAATACATAAGAGTCACAAGATACATTAATCATTGATATACACTGGACATGCAATTCAAGCAATACAACGTTACATAGCAACAGAGCAATCCATAATAAAGGGTGCAGTAAACAAAGTTTACATAGTTGGATTCCATTGCAATTCATTTGAAGCCAATTTATATCCGCCGCTTTGTGAGGGGACAACTTTTGTAGACTGAATTACAGGTTTCAATTCCAGATCTTGTGTTCTGCTACATCTCTGGTCTCAGAGGCCACAGCTCTAAACCTTCAGCTAAAATGTTACTTTCCTTTTGTTCAAGATGTTAGACTAGCTCTTGTTCTTGTATGCTGCAAATCGTACTTTCTCCAGTAGATGGCACTCTCTATATTGTTACTGATTCTGTATACACTGCAGTCACTGACACCAGCAACTGGTTAAGGACTTCGAGGATTGGTGGCAAAGTACTGTGCTGATGGGATCAAAATCACAAAGGAAAGTTTACATTTTTTTTATTTTATTTTGCATTGTGATTGTAACATATTTGTGGTCAGTCTGTCAGTGCTGAATCAATGGGATTGCTGATAGTGCTGCAGATTTCTGCATCAGAAGTGCCCTGTGCATCCTGGTATGAAGTTGGTTGGTGTCTGGCTGCAGGACCTGCACATATCCAGACAAAATGGGCTACTGGCTCAGGGCACTGGCATAAACACGACTGATGACTCAAGGCATGAAATATGTGAAAATATTCTGGACACAAATCCAGTATTACTGTAAGAAAGGAAACATTGTAAACACTATGTTAATGCAGATATTATGAAGAATGCAAAGCAGACAATGTAAGGGAATGAAACTATTGGTGGTTGGAGTAACAGGACTTTGGCTATTCGAACTGTATGGATTCATTGTGGTTCTCAACTTTAATGCTCCCCCCAAGCCCCTAGCCTCATGATCCAAGCGCAACCTACAGCTCTGGGGCATAACAGACAAGAGTGTTTGTATACTACAGTTAAGTATGCAATCCTATGCCAAACCCCGATATTTGCACCATAATAACTCCACCACTTTCAGCCAATTTACTTGAAATTTGACTGACATAGAGCTGATGATGACATGATCTCTGGCTCCTGTAAATTTCATGGCAATCGATTCAGAGGAGGCAAAGTTATAGAGGTGAAAAAATGTTAAAGTGGACTAAATTAAGGCCTTTTTCTGCTCCGCAATAACTCAAAAATGATTTCGATTTCAAATTTTAAACTTTCAGGTGTGATAGGTTTTGGGACAAGGTATGTGCTTTTGTAATTTTTATTTCCCCACCATATGCCATTTTTGAGATACTAGCAAAAATGTGTTCTGTTTTTTGCACATACTCAGTAGGGAAAATTAGCATTCTAAGGATTCCTGTGTTGTTATGAAAGTATGAGTTTATGCGTCCATATGGAGAGAAAATGCATTTGTATGACAAAATGTGTTCATATGGTGAAAATGCTTTAGTTTGTTAAACATTTTAGTGTCCATATGAGTTAGCAATAGAAACACTAGAAAAAAGTAGCACTTTTGTGAGCTGAAAACAAGAACATTAGCAGCAGTGGTGGTATGTGTTTTCAGTGGTTGGAAGATTACTCTAAAAGGAATGTACTTTTGTACCATTTACCCCTAAATATTGTGTTTTTTACTGCCCCAAGAATCACATTTGTTGAAAATCATTAGTCACAAATCCATAAATATTTTGTGTGTGCCTATTTATGTGTTCATTACTCGTGTTTTAGTGTTCGTGTAAATTAGCCATATGAACACATGGAAAAGGTTAAATCTTTGCAGGCTGAGAACAAGAAAATTAATTAGAGGGGTGGTCAATGCTTTGGGTGGATGACAAATTAGTCTTAAAGGAATGTGCATTTGTACTTTTTGCCACTAAAAATTGTGTTCTTTTACCAATTTGTTAAAAATACTAGAAGTTGGCAGGTAGCAGAAGATGTATAAGTCCGAGTGAAGCTACCTTTTTATTGGATATACTGATCTTTTAGGTTGCCCCTATCCATATGGGCATCCAACTGTCTTCTAAATGAATCAAGGTTATGTTCTTACTATTTACTATTTCTGCTGGCAAAGAATTCCAGATATGGATTATTCTCTGAGGATGGTATAAATTCCTACTATTAGTCCTGCACTTACTATTTGTAATCTGCTTATTATGGCATTACATGCTATGGTCCTCCTGTCTAAAGCTGATGTTTAGTGCACTAAGTAGGTCATTGTCCCAGTGCAGTTTGTAAAATAACAGGAGATCCCCCCCCGATTCTTCTGTGTAAGCTATGTAATGATAAAGTCTGATTTCATAAGGGTGGTGCTTATTTTCCAAGCCCTTCATCATTTTGGTGGCTTTTCATTGAATTCTCTCAATTTTATCTTTTCCACCAGTGTTTAGTCCCCCAGAACAGTGAAAAATAATCTGTGTGCCCCATATATATGTTCTATACATTTTTACTAATGCCTCTTTTGACGTATGGTTAAAGTGTCTTTTGACTGAGCTTTTGTTAAAAACCTGCTCCTTATTCTTAAAGTTGGATGATACCCCTACCCCCAGGACTTTTTCTGATGTTAGCAGTATCAGCTGTATTCCATTTAGGTAATAAGTCCTGCTCAGATTACAAAATGAAAATACAATTACACTATCACAAAAAGAAAGGAAATTCATTCCAAAAAATTACAAATAAAGCACACAAAGCAAGGAAATAAAAACATTAGAGGTGTGATTCTTAGGAATCCTTGCAAATCTGTGGTGTGTTGTTCCTTGGGGTTTTCAACCTTAGCACCCATACCTGTCCTCTGAGTAAAGAAAGTAAAGTTGTACATGATCCAGGATCCAGTGTAGTATACAAAGACTTGTGTAAAGAAGTTCATAACTGATTCTGCAGCTCCATATCAAAAGCCATAGTTGCCTAGCTCCACACAGAACACATATAAGGAACAGGCTTGGACCTGTAGCTTATGCTTTGATCACAAGGCTAGGGGCTGTGTGTGTGGGGGGGGGGGTGTTATGGTGGAAAACCCAAGGAACATCACACCACCAAACCCTAATACTTTCGTCCCTTATTCTGTGCATGTTACATTCTTCAGCTCTAGTGTATTAACACAGTTTTGTATTGCAGTTAATATATATTTATTTACTATTTGCAAAATAATGCACCAGTTAGGTTCAACTTAACACCACAATAGTAGGGAAATGTGGCATTAAGATTACCAACCCTAACTCCCCACCCCCACAAGCAGCAAAAGGACAAGACCAGACAAACAACCATAGACAGCCATCATCAGGTAAGACAAACAACATACAACTGTAACCAGATAACAAAAATGCAGTAGCCCTGATGTGCTACCCTCAAGGATTTATATTTGTGTCATGCACACTGCAAGACATACACACTCACTCATGGCTACAGATAGAAGCCCACGATACTCAAATCAGAACAGTATTTCTATCTGCAGAAGTACATGCCCCTACAACTACAGATACAGATACAGATAGAAATACACAATACCCAAATTACAATAGTTCTTCTGTCTGCTGAAGCACTTTTGCAGTGACAGATACACAACCACAGTGTAAGACATACACACTGACTTCTGGATGCAGAAACGCAGGTCCCTGCAACACCTGTGCTTCTGTAGCCACATATAGAAATCCAGGATACTCAAATTACAGCTCTGCTTCTGTCTGCAGTAGCACAGGGCCAGCACTTCTGCAGCCATAGATACACAGAAACATAGACTTTGACAGCAGATAAGAACTGCTTGGCCCACCTAGTCTGCCCATTTCCCTACCTACAGGATAAGCTCTAGATCCTAGTTAACCAACAGCCTATTTCTTCCTACCCCCCACAAGAATTGCCTTATGTCTGTCCCATGCATTCTTGAAATCTCCCACAGTTTTAGACCCCACAACCTCTTCAGAAAGGCTGTTCCATGTGTCCACCACCCTCTCTGTGAAAAAAATACTTCCTCACATTGCCCCTGAGCTGTCCCCCCTCTATCTTCAAATTGTGTCCCCTTGTTCTTGCACATCTCTTTTTCTGAAAGATGCTACCCTCTTGAACTTTGTTGATTCCAATGAGGTACTTAAAAGGTTCTATTATGTCCCCTCTCTCCCTCCTTTCCTCAAGGGTATACATATTAAGCTCCTTTAGTTTCTCCTTGTATAGCTTCTCTTGCAGACCCTGCACCATTTTAGTTGCCCGCCTCTAGACTGCCTCCATCTTGTCTATATCCTTGCAGAGATGGGGTCTCCAGAACTGGATGCAGTACTCCAGATGGGGTCTCACTAACTGTCTGTACAGAGGGATAACAACTTCCTGTTTTCTGCTGGTGATGCCTCTCCCTATACATCCCAGTATCCCCCCAGCCCTCCCTACTGCCTTCTCACATTGCTTGCTAACCTTAAGGTCATCTGATATATTTACCCCCAGGTCTCTTTCCATTTTTGTTGTTGTTACTACCCCCCCATTGTATAATCTTCCCCTGGATTTTTCTTTCCCAGGTGCATTATTTTGCACTTCTTTGCATTGAATCCAAACTGTTATACTTCTGACCAGTCCTCCAATCTTGCCAAGTCACTTCTCATCCTTTCCACTCCTCCTTGTGTATCAACCCTGTTGCAGATCTTTTTTTTTTTTTATTTTCCTATTTTTTCCCCATGCCTCTCGTCAACCATTGACTCTGGTCACGGACCCCTGGAGCCCCGGCCACCGGATATTGCCGTCTCCTCCCCCGGTCATCCCTGGCTTACCCCCCAGAGAGTGGGGCCGCGGTTCCGATCCCCTATATTGGACTGCGGAACTGTGACTGGTTGGGGGAACGGCTCCGGTGGCCAATCAGGGCTTTCCTGGGGCAGAGCGTCACCGAGACGCAAGGCGTGGGATTTTGTTCCCTCCCATTTTCTCTCCCGAGGAGGTGGGGACGTGCAATGACGCCAGCGTCCGCCCCGCCTCCCTCTCCCCCCCGCTTGAACGCTCGGCAGCGTGAGTTCTCCAGGCCTCCGCCAGAGTCCCCAGTGCTCGAATGTTGCCCACCTCCCCGAGAAGGAGAGCTGCCCATTGGCGCCAATCCTTCTCCCCCAGCCGGCCTCAAGGATCCGGGTCCATTCCCAAACCCGGGTCGCTCGCGTCGCAAGCAGAAATCACACCGCTGCGCCGGTGGGCCGACTGTTGCAGATCTTTGTGTCATCTGCAAAGAGGCTTACTTTTCCTTCCAGTCCCTCTGCAATGTCACTTATTAAGACATTAAAATGGACTGGACCCAGTACTGAACCCTGCGGTACCCCACTAGTAATCCCTTTTTCTTCAGAGTGGACTCCATTTACAATTACCTTCTGTGTCCTGTTGTCCAGCCAATGTTTTAACCAGTCTACCACCCTGGGACCCACTCCCAGGCTGGTTAATTTGACTATTAATCTTTTGTGTGGGAATGTGTCAAATACCTTGCTAAAGTATAGGTAGGCCATGTCCACAGCCCCTTCCTGGTCTACTACTTTGGTCACCTAGTCAAAGAAATCAATTAGATTAATCTGACATGACCGTCCCACTGTGAACCCATGCTGCCTTGGGTCCTGTGCCCCACTGGCCTCTAGGTTCTCAACAATTCTTTCCTTCAGAAGTGATTCCATCACTTTCCCTACCTCAGAGGTCAAACTGGCAGGTCTGTAGTTTCCTGCCTCTGTCTTGCTCCCACTTTTGTGAAGGGGAATCACATCTACCTTCCTCCAGTCCTCAGGTACCACACCATCCTCCCATGATTTGTTAAAAAAGGTAGTCAGTGGTGTCATTAGTTCTCCCCTTAATTCTTTTAGAATTCTGGGGTGAATTTCATCAGGCACCATTGCTTTGTCCACCTTCAGTTTTAGGAGTTCTTTTAGAAGTTTCATGCCACGAACATCGTGGAGGAAACAACTTGGGCGGAACAACGCGGAAGTAATGCCGTGAACAAGAACATTGCAGTTGACCTAACAACGCAGAGCACAAATGCCGCTGACCCACATGCAGAGCAGCTCAACACAGCAGCAGCAGTGGAGGTGTGCACAAGGAACCGCACAGAGAGGGACACCCAGCACCAGCAAAACTGTGAGGCAGACAGCAGGGCAGTACAACGGGGCCGGCAAGATGGACAACAACACAGGCGCCATGGATCAAACACACCCAGAGCACAGAGGGATGCAGAAGGAGCACAGCATGGTGGATGGACCTCGAGAAGGGGGGAAAGCAAGCCACAGTTCCAACTGGTAGGGAGCCAGACCACACATGGGGTATGATAATCCAAATGCCACCACAGGGCTACAAGGGAGACACAATCACACAAGGGGCATGCAGCATGTGGAGAGAGGGGCAAAGGGGCAGCAGGTAACTCCCAGGACTTGAGGTGACTCCCAGAACAGGACACCTTCACCCAGCGATGCACCACACAAAACAGCTAGGGTTGAGGGCCACACAGGGGAACACCACAGCATGTGAAATGCACCCACACCAACCAGACGAGTGAAACACACAATGCTGACAGACAGCAGAACACACAGGGGGTGGGGTGAGGCACCACAGCATGGATATAGGGCTAACAGGACACATCTGTGAGCTGGGCATATGCCGCCAGGGCAGGTGCTGTCACTCCCACACCCTGGGGAACTCCCATAAGGCAGCACAGCACACAGACCTCACTAAGGTGCATGGGAGTGTCATGCAGAGGACAAACACTGTGTGGGAGGTGCATGAGTGGCCTGCAGAACCATGCCACTGCACTTTGTGACCAGCCAATAGGGGAAGACCCTACTACAACATGAGGGCTACCTGTACTACAAGGAGTGGAACCTGGCAGATAAAACATATTGGAAATGCTCAGAGTAGTACAGGGCAAAATGTCCTGGGTGCGTCCACACTGCAGGGGAGGAGGTCATCAGGGTGGTGAACAGCCACAACCATGTACCTGACTGCGGGGCCATAGGTGTCCGGGAGGCCGTTACAGACATAAAGCAGAGGGAGGCCGTTACAGACATAAAGCAGAGGGCCCTTCAAATGATGGAGACACCCCACCAGGTGGTGGCAGCATGCAGTAGCAACATAACCACCGCTGTATCCAGTAGACTTCCCAGCATACTCCTCCTGAAAAGGAGTGTCTGCCATGCACGTACAGCCGCTAGCCAGCCACCACCCCTGCCAACCTCACTAGAGGACCTCACCATCCCAGACATGTACACAGTGACACATGATGGAGCCCAGTTCTTGCTCCATGACAGTGGTGGTGCATCTCAAATACTGATATACACCATGGACAGGAACCTGCAGCTGCTGTCACAGTGCCATACATGGTAAGCAGATGGCACATTCAAGACAGCACCACCACCACACTTCGCACAGCTATACACCATACATGAGGAGCAATACTGCACCATAATACCCACTGTGTACCTTCTGCTGCCAAACAAGACAGGGGTGATGTACACTAGTGCGTTCACCACAGTGAGGGAGCTCCGAGAGGACCTCAAGCCACCTGTGATAATCACAGACTTCAAGCAGGCTACAATAAAGTCCTTTGCCACTGAATTCCCAGATACCAGTCAGCATGGCTGCTTCTTACACCTGTGCCAGGCCCTATGGAGGAAGGTCCAGGAGGTTCCTGAAGCTGTGCACTGCTACACAGAGGATGAGGACTTTGCACTCCATGTGCGCCTGCTGCCTGCACTTGCCTTCGTGCCCCCCAGGTGAGGTGACCACCGTCTTTGAGGTTCTCAGGTCATTTGAATTCTACATCACACATGACGAGCTGCTGGCACCAATAATAGACTGCTTCGAGGACACATGGGTGGGGCGCCCCATCCGTGGTGGTGTCCGCAGGCACCCCCTGTTCTCTGTCGACCTATGGAGCTGTTATGATGCAGCCAGGACTGGCAGTGCCCACGCCAACAACTGTGTGGAAGGGTGGCACTGTGCCTTCAGCACACTAATAGGTGCATGTCACCCCAGCCTATGGAAGTTCATTAATGCCCTAAAGTAGGAGCAGCAACTCAATGAGCTGAAGATTGAGCAATGCATCATTGGGTGCTATGCACCACCATCAAGGAAGCAGTTCAGGGACTCGATGGACTGCATACAGCACATTGTTGGGGAGTATGGCACCAGGCCCATGTATGACTATCTACGCGGCATTGCCCATAACTTCCAGCTGCAGGTCTAACCAGGACCATGCCAGTGGCTGCAGCTGCTGGGCATGGACCGACCACCATGGTGCCATATGAGGGTGCCAGTGACTGCTAACCATCTGTACAGTGTGCTATCGCACACGCCTGGGAGGATACTATGCTGATATGGGTTGATGCACTGTCAGGGTGGGGGTACTGTGCTGTTATCAGGGTATTGCCCTGCAGATTGGGGGGGTACTTTGCTGATAAGTGTTGATTCACTGTTGGGTGTGGGTACTGTGCTGTTATCAGGGTATTGTCCTGCAGATGGGGGAGGTACTGTGCCGATATGTGTTGATGCACTGTCAGGGTGGGGTACTGTCCTGTACTAGGGTTGATGCTCAGTCATGGAAGGGTACTGTGCTGCCGTGGGGTGTCACTCCATCAGGGAGGGATGGATGTGCAGGTTTTGGGCTCCTGTGCTGTCTGTGCTGGTGGCAGTGTCACTGTTACCATGGGGGTTGTGCACCACTGGGGAGGGTGTGCACCAGGTGGTGTGGATGTCTACGTGCAGGCTGTGGTGCAGTGTGAGGTGGTCACTGCCACTGCGGGTGCATGTGGTGTCTGCAGTGGTGCCATGCCAATGCCATGTGCAGGACCGGTATGGCAACCCGGGGGGTGGGGTGTGTTCCATGCAGTGCATGTCTGCATCTCTACCATGCAGGGGCAGCATGTTATGCAGGTCACTGTCCTGTGCACCGCTTGGCTGTGTATTGGTGGCATGTGTGTGCCATAGCCATGGCTTTTGTGTTGGTCATGCCTGGTGTCTGCTGGCGGGGGCACCATGTGTCTTGTGTTGGCGAGGACCCCTGGCACTGTCATCGGACACTATGTGCAACATGGTCCCCACAGCTGGTGGTACATCAGTTGTGGCTCAGCCACTGGGGTATACACCTGCTGCATGTTGTCCCCGAGCTCCAGCAGGCTGGCATTTGTTAGGGCACCTGCAGCCCATATTCATACGGGTATGCTGGAACTGTACATGACCCCTACACATCCTGTGGCCATGTGTGTCTATGAGAATCCTATATGTGCATGCCTGTGTGGGTGGCAGTGTCCATCTGCACTGCCCGATGCCTCTTGTCTGCCCGTGGCTCATCTGAGCCATGCTGTCCCCTTGGGTGTGCCCATGTGCATCACAGCCGGACGAGATCACCCGGAGGCGCATTCCCACCACAGTGTTCTGGCTGTATCCCCCTCCTGCCACTCTGTTGTGTGTTCTGTGGGGTGTGCACATTGTACTGGGTTGCAGCTGCATCTGGCCACCACGCCGTTGCATGGTGGCCCTGCGGCAACTGGAGGTCCACCAGTCAGCACACCGGCCTCAGTGCCCCATGGAGGGTTGCTATCCGGGGCCTTCTCCCCATGTGCAACTGTGCATGGTGGCATTTGGGGGGGCATGCTGTCCTCTCACTGGTGTTTCCAATCCCTGTTGCTGTACCTAGTTCAGCCAGCCTGTGCTGTGCACGGGTACCGGTGCCCCCTACTGTGTGGGTGACCTTGTGTGTGCCAAGGTCATTGTTGCCCCCTGCGGTGTTCTGCCTGACACTGTTGTTCCCTGTCTCGTGTTGTGCAGTGGCATGTCAGGCATACATTGATTTGTCCACCTTTGTTTGGGCATTCGCCGATTGCTCCTGCGGTCTGCGTTCCCTGCACTGTTCCAGGCCCTGTTAGTTGTACCCGCAGCATTTGGGTGTGTGCTGTGTTTTCTGCCCTTGTTTTGGCAGTCACTGTTTGCCCATGTGGACTGCACTCCTGCGATATTCCCGAATGCTTTCTGTAGTGCCTGCGCTATTGTTGTCGGCGATGTTCTTGCTGCAATGTTCCTGTTCGCGATGTTTTGTCCCGCACTGTTCATAGCCCGAAGCCTTTCAGAACCTTTTCTTGTGTGAAAGGACTGGGATTGACCCTCCCTATCCAGTGTGCTTCTGCTAATTGGATTAGGCACCTCCCCTTCCTCCTCTTTTGTGAATACTGAGCAGAAGTATTCGTTCAGTATCCCTGCTTTTATACTTGTCTTTTTAATAAAGAGAAATTTGTTGTTAATTTAGTCTTAGAGACTTTAAATGCAGCTGAAGTTGAGGGTAGTTAATTGCACAGCAAATTCTGTTTTAATTTGCTCAGAGTATTGTATTTAATTGATTATTACTTTGATGTGTCTTATGTTTATTAATTGATGTACAGCGCCCAGAGCCTCCAGGATGGGCGTCTTTTTAAATAAAATGTGCCTTGTCTTGCCTTTTTCACTGTCCCTCTCTGCCCACCCACCGTTCATTCCATTCAGCCTCATTATCCCTCCCTTTGTCTTTCTATGCTCCCTGAAGCACCTATAAAAGGTTTATCCCCCTTCTTAACTGAGTTGGCTATCTTTTCCTCAGTTTGGGCTTTTGCTATTCTGACTTCTCTCCCTGCTTCCTTCTGCCTTAACTGGTACAGTTTTCTGTCCAGCTCCTTCGGTGTTTCCTTATACTTCCTAAATGTTATGTTTTTTTCCCTAACCTTCCCCGCCACCTCTTTTGAGAACCATAGTGGGTTTTTCTTTCATTTTGATTTGTTTATTTGCTTCACACAAAGGCTTGTTGCCTCTGTGTTGGCAGTTTTGATGTATCCCCATTGTTGCTTCACCCCTCCTTCTAGCCTATTTGCTAGTGCTTTTCTAAGGCACTCTCCCATCTTGCCAAAGTCAGCCCTCCTGAAGTCCAGTACCCTCACTTTTGTATGACTTGACTCTGTAGTTGAGTTTATCGTGAACCACATTGTTTAGTGGTCACTTCTTCCCAGATGGCTACCCACTTCTAAGTCTGAGATCCTCTTACTGTCCCCATTTGAGAGTATGAGGTCTAAGATTGCTCCCTCATGAGTGGGTTCCAAAACTAGCTGTCGGAGGTATGCAACCTGTAGGGCATCGAGATGGATAAACTTGAACATTGTAAGACATACATACCCACATCTGTAACTGCAGATACAGAACCATAAAGGTAGCACCTCAGTGCTACTGCCTTTGTGTCATCTGGAAACAGCTGTATGTTGTTTGTCTTACCTGATGGTGGCTGTATGTGGTTGCTTGTGTGATCTTGTCATTTTAATGCTGGGGGGGGTAGGGACTTAGGGTTGGGTACCCTAATACCATATTTCTATTCTTTTGTGGCAGCAAATTGAATCCTAACTGGTGAATTCATGTAGTTTTTTTGCAATGAGTTTCCTTTCTGTTTGAAAAACTCAGCAAACTGAAATTACAACAGTACTTCTGTATGCAGAAGTGATGGTCCCTAACCCCTGTGGAAACAGCATGTCTACAGTCAGAAATAGCCATTTGTAGTGCAAGAAATACTTAGGTGCTTCTGAATGCAGATAGAAACAGTACTTCTAGCTGCAGGCCAGTACTTCTGCAGCCACAGATACACATTCACACTGCAAGACATACACAGCCACTGGTGCCTGATTGCAATCTATGCTAATCAACTGGCAACATAAAAACATACAAACACTCATTTTGTTGGGTCATGATCTACCAGCAGACAGATACTTTGTTCAGTCATGGACATTTTGTAAGCCAGATTCTCTAACAAAATATTGTCTAAAGTAAAAATTATCTAGCACTGCAGCCCTACATAAATTAAAAGTAATTACATTTTCAAACATAGAAACAGAGAATTTGCCACTGAAAAGGACCGCTTTACCCACCCAGTTGGTTCCACCATGTCAGTTTGACATCGATATTGTCAACTGAAACTACATCGACAGCACAGTACCAACAGCGACCATGTTGCCCGGCAATTGTGCCATCCAACCGTCATCACGGCAAAGCACCAGGGCACATTTTGGCTGTTGCAGGGGGCTTTGTCCCACATACCCCATGGACAATAACATAATCACCTCCAGGTCAGAGGTGTAGGGGGGAGACAGCACAACACCCCTGGGGCAGCAAGATGGCTGGCACTGCAAAATACCAATTGATGGAATGACTGTCGATTGGGTTGCAGCACCCACATTGCCATCACTGTAAGGGTTTAGCTGTGCAAACGGCACACCCACCCAGTCTGCCCAGATGTTCCCTGTCTAATCTGTCTTCTCAGACACTAGCTGGTCTCCAGAAAACCTCCTTCTTCCCTGACTATTTACTAATATACACCTACAGTATGCCTATGCCCCTCATGCTTGAAGGCCCCCACTGTTTTCACCTCCACCACTTCCACTGGAAGTCAGTTCCAGGCATCTTCCACTCTTTCAGTGAAGTAGTATTTCCTCATATCCCTCTTAAACGTACCCCCCCTCCAGCTTCATTGTATGTACCCTGGTCCTGGTGCACTTTCTCCTTTGAAAGAGACTACCCTCCTGCACCCTGTTTACCCCTGTGAGGTTCTTGTAGGTCTCTATCATATCCCCCTCACTCTCCTCACCTCTCTTCCAGGGCCTACATGTTGATATCTCTCAATCTCTTCTTGTAGGGCTTCTCATGCAAATCCTGTAACATTTTAGATGCCCTCCTCTGGACTACCTTAACCCTGTCTATGTCCTTTCTGAGGTTTTGCCTCCAAAACTGGATACAGTAGTCCAGGTGGGGTCTTACCACCAAGCAACACAGTGGCAACACCACCTCCCTCCCTCCTGCTGCTTGAGATACTCCCCATGCACCCCAGAATTTCACTAACCCTACCCACTGCTTTGTCACACTGCTCTGCCACTTTGAGGTAATTAGTTATGACAGCCACTAAGCAGGAAAGAGACCTTGGGGTTATCAGTACCTCTACCCCATCATATACTCAACTCTCCTGGGTTCCCAAGCCCTAGGTGTATGATTTTGCACTTTTTGGCATTGAACCCCAACTGCCATGCTCTTGACTACTCCTCACGTTTTCTGAATACCTATGCATTCTCTCCACCCCTTCCTGAGTGTCCACCCAATTGTGGATTTTGGTATCAAACAAAACAGTCTAAAATGAATGCCATCAGATGGCATGTACCAGCCAAATGCAAACCAAAACCGAAAATACACCAGTGGCTGTAGAAACAATAAGAACTGCACTCCGGAGCCGGAGCAATGTGGTAAATTGCTATGTACATGCTAACATTATGAAAGTAGTAAAAATGTTGTCACGGATAATGGAAGGTTGTAAATAGTGAGGGGGGCAGAAAATCGGAAGGGTACTTATTATGGTATAAAGGGCAATTTTTCCAACTCAGTTTTTAATCAATAATTATGCAACTCTTTAATGCCATCTAGTACCACTGTGTAGCATAGTATGCCATTGCCATGATATTTTAATAAGATGCACCAAATCACAGGGTCCAGTTCAGTCAACCTCAGTAGAAAAAAAACTTAATTAAGGGAGTAGCTCACCACCAATTATGGCACAACAACAATCACAGACAAATTGGTAGAATCAGAGCCAGCTCACCATGTTTCATATATGCAAAAAATACTCTTTTTATTTTAGTAAATATTTTTTATCATTGTCTGGTCAAAGAAGTCCAGTGTTCAACAAATGTCAAATGTTTCAGAAATAAATCCTTCATCAGTGATAACACCATCTCCTGCAACAAATTTTTATTTATTTATTTATTGAGATCTTGGATAGTACCTTTGAGTATAAGCTCATTAAATAGGTTCCGCATCTGGGCAAAAAAGCTATAAGAAATGTAAAACATAAGTAAATTACAACACAATTGTACTGGAATGACAAAGTAGAGCAAGTACAGCATGTACAGGTCATTGGCTGATCACAGTAGCCAGAGTCTGTTAAATTACATTAGGTAGGCATTTATACAAAGGCTGTGTTGGAAGCCAGAGAAGAGAAGAGGAGAGAGGAGAGGAGAGGAGAGAGGAGAGGAGAGGAGAGGAGAGGAGAGGAGAGAGAAGGAAGGGAAGGGAAGGAGGAGAGGAGAGGAGAGAGGAGATGAGAGGAGGAGAGGAGAGAGGAGAAGGAAGGAAGGAAGGAAGGAAGGAAGAGAAGAGAAGAGAGGCAGTACCTTGGGAGGAGAGATGACAGCTGATTGTAAACATATGATAAATATCAAAAATATGTCAACTCCACTTTAAAACATTTTCTCAAAAAAAGGGGAACAGCGAAACCTCACCCCAAAATTCATGCCCAGTATCTCTAGACTGTTCAAAACATTCTTGTTTCTCATTTATATACGGCTTTCTGAGAACATCAAGAGCTTGTCATTGCTTTGGTAATTCTCTAAAACACTTTTACTAAGATGCCCCTGTCCTGCCCACCTAAACTGCTCCCTGCCTGACTCACTGTTGTGACTAGCTGACCAGTGAACTAAGCCAAGAAGTAGAAAACCCTTGCAAAAAAAAAAAAAAATCAACTTTTATTTTACCAAATATGCTTATTGCTTTTTCCTATTATTACTTCTTAAAACCAGTAGATAACTAGAAATATGGACATATTCACTTATTCACTTTTTTGACTCAAGGTAATCCATACCTCCAGACTCCAGTCTAGATTTGAATGATTTCTACCACACTCCTAGCCTGAAGCCCAAACTGGACTGGGCATTTCCACCAACACGTACCTGAGCTGCTGCTTTGTCATTCGGGAATTAGGTTTTTTTATTATTTCTTTATTTTCCTACCTCCAGCTGCCCACGTCTGACCAACCCCTTCCCACCCACCCTCAGCTGGCTGCCCTGGGACTTACCTTGCACCTGTGTCCTCTGCCACAGGACATGTAGCACATGCCCAGCCACCTGCGAAGAGCCTGGGGGGGGGGTTGATCTTCATCCTGCATCCGGGGTTCTGTTTCCAACTGGTTTTCACCCCTTACTACCCCAGGACCTCAGCCATTCATGGCAGCACACATGCATGGAGGCACGTATGTGCACCAGCATGGAACATGTCACAATCTGCCCACCTGAGCTAATGCCAGCCCCTCCTGTGCTCTGGTGCTACCAGCGAGCCTCTACTCAGGGGCAGTCAAGAACTGTAGAGGTCTACCTTCCCAATCTGGGACTGGAGAGCTGTCTGGCAGCCACTCTATCCACTCCAAGCCTTTTCCCCTGCCCCCCCCAGCAACTCATGCTCATTCTCAGACACAGGTTGCCGGCATGGTGAGAAGTAAAGTGTCCAATGCCATCAGTCGTTGTGGCACTGGGCTGACTGGGAATTAGTATTTGGTCGACTCTTCTCTGTTCTTTCCTCTTCCACTCCTTCCCTTGTAAATCCTCCAATGGGCTGGCAGTTTAACAAAGAGGTTACAATAACAAGCTGTGAATGAGCTTGCTACATCCAGCAAACCTGGGACTGAATCCCACAACGTCCGCTTGCACACCGTGTGACCCAGTGCAAGTCACCTAACCTCATCAGTGATCCCAGATGTCCCCTGATAAACAGGCCCTGTATTTAGTGGGTCTTAACCTGGCTACCAAAGAATAAAAAAAAAGTTCCTGCCCTCAGTGTGCCTGTCTGTTGTCCCCTTGTGTTGTTGCAGAAGAAACTTTTGGGTCTTTCTTCTGCTGTGCACTAGCCACCTGCCCTTGGCCAAGTAGGCCTAACACACAAATGTGCAAGGCTTTCCACATTGTAATGCAGGTGATGATGATAGATTTTTTCAGTGCATGGTGACCTTTGCTGCTTCTCCTGTTGTTCCCTTCTGGTCAACATCTCTCACAGTCTCACTGTCCTCCCCACGTCATGTATGAGACGAGCCCACCCATGATGCAATGCCAGAGAGTGACACAGTCAGTGAGTGATGGGTATCTAGCCTGCTGCCTGAATGGCCTGAATGTCCCTAAAACCCATCTTCAGAATTGCTTGCCTGCCCCACCTGCCACAACACGCCACTGACATTGTCCATGGACCGCAGTCCACTTCTAGCCAGCCTGAGCCTGATGTTGCATGCCATTCTAGCACAGCCCTAGACAGTGCAGTTTCAAGTCCCTGCTTGCTGCTGCACAGCCTGCGGTGCTGCCTGCTAGCTGCCTCAGTTGCTCATTAACAATACATTACCTCTCATACTGCACAACTATGAAGGCAGTATGGTGTAGTGTAAAAAAAAAAAAACCTCGGTTGTTTTCTCTTCATCATCTTGGGTCACAGGAGTAGCAGAGAGGACTGGGGTAGGGGTAGCAGCTGCAAAGAGCAGCATTTTCCACATGAAGGGTAGTTTAGAAAATATGTTTATTAGTAGCACATGCTTAAGATTGGTGCTAAGTGGCACAATCTACAGTAGTAGTAGAAACATAGAAACACAAAAGTTGATGGCAGAAGGAGATTGCTCGGTCTGTCTAGTCTGCCCATTTGTTTTAGATCTATGTTGACACTCTAGTTGCCCTTTGTAGTCAGGGCACCCTTGTGTCTATCCCATGCATTATTGAATCTCCCCACAGTGTTGACCTCCACAAACTCTTGGGGCAGGCTGTTGCAGGCATCCACCACTCTTTCTGTGAAGAAAAGCTTCCTGGTGTTGGTAGAGAACCTTTCTCCTTGCAGCCTGAGGTCATGTTCCCTGGTCCTGGAGCCCTTCTTAAAGTGAAAAAGTAGTCATAACCATGAGGGAACAATGATCTATCATTATTCAGATAGAGTTACAGAATGAACTATGAGATGTAAGCTTTATTGCACTGATGTAACACAATTATATACCAAAACGTTGACAACTTCAACATTAGAGCTCTGTAATAATTAGAGAGGTTTACCAAAGAACCTAAACATTAATATGCACACTGATTCTAGTCCCTCTTTTCAGAAACTGTATTGGTTTCCACTTACTTTACTATTAGGAACTACAATGCACAGCTAGATTAGATTAAATTTATAACTAGTTGTATGTTACATTTGGTAATACAGTGCAAGCATTTGTGAACATAATAGCAAATAATACTTCTAGCTTTTCATGTTTTTATGTCTGATTGCTCACGCAGTGTGAAGCAAACATCTTGTTATGAGAACAGCATTACAGAGGTGTGTCATGGGTCTAATGCAGTTCAGGCTGCAATGGGCTGAGTAGTGATAGCCCAATGATCAGTGAGGTTGAGCAAGATGCATATTTCTTATTTCAGGGCATAATGTTTGCATAGTTGAAAGGAGCCAACCATTCCAATCAGGAAGTGGCTGTCTTTTATCATCTGCACATACCCACCCAGTGTCTTATAGGCTGGAGGTTTAGCATTTGTCCAGTTTTCCTACTGCTTGATCTGACTTTATGGACCTCTTGCATTAAGCAATGGCCAATTTTGCCACAGTTTAAATGAAAAAGCATCAAAAAGTCATGGCTGCCAGGAAAAAGTTAGCTAGCAAGTGAGCTGTGTCCTGCGAGGTCAGTTGCTTTATAAACAAGCATTTGTCAATGCCGAATGTTGGCTTACTGGCATTGGCATTGGTAGTGCAGGAGTTAGAGAGATGCATAATAGGAATGGCAGTGAAGTATTCAACTGACGCTAACCCCCACCCCCACCCTGCAGAGACTGATACATAACGCCAGCTCTTTCACTCACCCTACTCCCCAGACAGTACTGACAGGCATTGCAGTGTGCCTTGGGGTCTTCAGGCCTTATACTCACCCAATTCCATAAGGAAATATGCTGAGATGGGTACAGTATAGGGGAATGGGGTGAACGTTGAGGCTGAAGACCCCGAGGCACACCTCGATGCCTGTCACTGACTGCAGGGTGGGGGTGGAATGGCATGATCATTACTGCCGATGATCGCAAGTCACACTCCTAATGCCTGTCAGTCTGTACAGAGTAGGGTGTTAGGGTTGGAAATCCTAACACCCTGGCCATTTGTTGGTATTTTTGCTCCAAATTTTCAAAATGGGATTTTTGTGACTCCACCTTATGAACAATGGCACTATCATTTTGTTACTGAGGTGAGTTACTGCAATTTGGTGTCATAGGTGTGAAAACACATTTCTGGTAGGATGTGAAAAATGACAGCTGTACTGTTCATGAAGTGGTGTGAAAAAATGGCAATGGTGAAAATATGAAAAACTGGCAAAGTTACGAACGTGCATAGAAACTGCACAATGCACGCCTGTAATGCAATCATTTTTTGGAAATTTTCACCAGATTTTCAATATGGGCATTTTTGAACCTCTCCTTATGAACAGTGGCACTGTGATTTTGTTAATCTGTCCCAAAAGTTGATTTCCCATGGCAACCGTGCCATTCTATGCCACAGGTGTGAAAACATATTTCAGGAAGGATGTGAAAAATGACAGCTATACTATTCATAAGGAGGTGTGAAAAAATAGCAATGTTGAAAATCTGGAGAGAAAATATTAAAAATTGGTGAAGTTATGAGAGTGCGAGAAACTGTGCAATGTCATTATATCTAGCAGTCATTTTTTAAATTTTTTCATCAGATTTGCAACATGGCTTTCTACCTTCTCCCTCATGAATTAGTGGCACTGTCATTTATTAATCAGTCCCAAAAGGTGATTCCGCGCAGCGACCACAAAATCACCTTTAGGGACTGAGAAACTAAATGACAGTGACAAGTTCATGAGGTGGGGTCCCAAGAACCCCATGTTGAAAATTAGTGGCCAAAATTCCAAAAAATGCCTGAGATATCAACCTGAGTTGAAACCCCCAATTGCAACCCATTATAATGTTTACCATCATTTCTTCAGGTCGCAGTCCAGCTTTGAAGAGTGCAGATGTGTCCCAGTTCAGAGCAGATCACAGCTCCTGACCTCCAGAGGGTAAGTATGGGTGGGGGGAGTGCAGGGAGGTGGGTGAGCAGAGGGAGCATGGGGATGGGGCATGGGGATGAGGGAGACAATGGTGGATTGTTTTCTTGTTTGCAGGGGGGGATAAAGAGAGGCGAAGGAATGTTTTCTTCACTTACAGAGTACATCAAAAAAAATAGGCACACTGGGGTGGGCTCCCAGTGTGCCACAATTCTGGGTGGGATGCAGACAGGGGTATTGGGCGCCGTGATGTCGGCAGGGTGTATAGACAGGTGGGGGGGGCATGCATCTGACACCAGGAGTGGGCATCCCAGTGTCGGAAAGGGGAAACTGTTTAACCTGGAAAGACACACTAAGAGGAGGGATGCCGACATGGGGACTGGGCATCCCAATGTTGGCTTTTTTGGAGTGTGTGGCAGGTGAGAGAAGCCAACATATTATGGTGTGCTACGTAATGTGGGGGGAGGCATACTGACACAGGGATTGGGCACCCCAGTGTCTGCTTTCTAGAGATTGTGTGGCGAACGGCAGGAGATGCCGTATTTATTGAAATGTTTCACCAGGAAAGGCACGTAAGGGAGGCGTGTCATCTGCCACTGCAATGATAAGCCTGTTTCGTTTCAACCCTGTGGCTTTCTCTGAAACTGCTGTCATCAGCAGCATGCTCACTGATTGGTGGCTGAGGGATGCACCCACCAAAGCATCCCCTGCATTCACCACAACACTGACACACCTCTGAAATGTGCTACTACCACAAGATGTTGCTTGAGCATGCGCACAAGCCAACACAAAAAGTGCTGGTGTTTGGCAAACTGTTTAAGAAGCATTCTGAAAATGACATGCTTTTCTGCTTTCTGCATCTCAAAGAGACTGATCTATATTGTGGCAGATGTTTAAAGAGTAGTTTGAGTCAGCTTGTCAAATTACACACTTAATAATACATGTTGCTTGTATTGCAGCCCCTCCTCCGATAAACCTACTGGTGACTGCCAACCCACTAGTAAACATAGCACTGTGCGCTTGACTGATCTTGCACTTTTTTGTTGTGACTATTGATAAGTTTGCTTTTGGTTCTATTGTCTACCTTTACTTATTTGATTTAGTTATTCAATTGCTTATTTTGATTAATGCATCTTCACTTTAGCAGCCCCAGCTGCCAACCCCGTTAGTGAATGTCAGACTGAGATAGACCAAACCATGCCAATTACCAACCCCCACCGAATGTAGGGATTTATAAAAACCTCATGAACATCTTACTTTAACAAAAAATTCCACCAGCTGCCAACCCTTAACTGGCACATACTTCAGAAATCTCTTCTTCCAACTGATGCCTGCTACATTCAAAGTGAGCTGATTCTGATGGTACCATGAAGTATTTTTAAACCCTACTATGAACTTCTCCTCATCGATGCTTGCTACACACAAACTGAGCAGATTAGGGTAAAGTGAGCAGGGTTGGGTGAGTTGCTTTGTAATTGGTTATAAAAGGCTCATCTGGTCTTTCATATTCTGGAACAGATGTACAGTTAACATCATAGCAACTTTGGTAAAGGGCTGGGATTTGATTCTTTAATTTGCTGAGGAATATATATTCCTGTTCTCCAAGCGTAATTCTGTCATCGTAGTCATGATGTTAAGTAACCTTTTAAGAGACTGTCTAATGATGAATAATTGGAAAATTGGTTTGCTTTGCTTTAACTGGATCTTTCATTTAACAGAGGAGTGCCTTGCTAATTGAAATGTCACTGACAAACTGCATGTTTGTGAGCACCTAAGACTTTTTTTTACCTTGAATTGACCAAAATATATCACTTTCAAGTCATACTATTTGCTAATAATGCACAATTCTACCAGCTATATTGGACACAAAAAAGGAAACTGCAAAGACACTTTTAAATGAGCTACTGTTTGACTTTCAACATTGCAATTGCTTGTAGCCAACCCTGCATGTTTCAGTTTATTTCATTAGGAGACACTCTTCAACATTTTGGGAGATGAATTCCATTATGTGACAGACAAATCAATAATCTTCGATTTCCAAATCTGCTTTATCAATTCACCCCTCACCCAGACCAAGCTACATTATCTGTATTGACTTTCTACAGTGTTGCTAAACAGTTCCCCTAAGGCAGTATTGCAGAAAAGATCCATTTTATTTAAATGTTACATCAGTTTTACATAAACATTATTACATTAGTTTATCTTGGCCCTAAGAGTGGAATGAATGCCTCACATTATCTACTGGTTCTACTCAGTCTGATTAGTGAGAAGTCTGGTGTAACCCCCCACCGGCGCCTTATTTAATTAGAAGGCACACCTCTCACCACAACAAGTCTAGGAGAGAAAGAGAGGGGTGGGAGTTACATACGAAACACACAAAAAAAGAGAGAAACCATAAATATGTTTCTTTACTACTGAACGTGTCTGATTGCCCACCATAAACAAGATGGGACCAATGCAGAACACAACCAAGTGTGGCACTACTACCTGGCACACACCCGTTGGGACTGATGCATAGCCAACAACCCAGGTCCTGGGGAGAAAACATTTACTCAGGGCTATATTAGGTTTGCACTTCTGGACAGGGGTACCCAAAGTAATTCCACATGGGAAGCAATAACAAGAATGTCCATATCAGGTTGGGTTTTTAAAGTGTGGCTTTATTCCAAAACACACGTAGGAACAACACAAAGCAAAGATTGACCCCAAGGGTTACACACAGGGTACTTGCAGGCATTTAGGGTACAGAACTTCAAGAATTCCCATTTATCACAGGACAGTTATCGAAAGGTGGACTAACCACTAGAAGAACACACTTTCCCTTGACTAGGCACATCTGTCCAGTACTTGGACACTTTCCATATTGCATAGGATATGATGTGGTACTAGACCACACAGAGCACTAGAAGCTCAACACTGTAGGACCCACATACTAGGGGTAACTGAAGAAAATCCTACTCACTGGGGAAAAACTGTAGAAAATCCCGCTCACTAGGGTAAAACTGTTTCTTCAAGCATTGCCCACATGCACTGACAGAAAACACAGGTGCCCTTAGAACCTGGAGAGGTAAACTGGTCACTCCAGATGGGGAAACTCCCACCTTTTGTTTCCTAGTTCATACTCGGCCACTCATATGGTAAATATTCCTCACACACTTTAAGATACTGTAGTTGCTGTCTTGAAATGTATATCACTCTTAACATCATACAAGAAGCACCTAAGGGGTGTCAGAAGTAAAAGTTTTGTCACATGGACGGTCACATACTGGACTCCACTGTGGGCAAACAACTTTTAAGAAAGTCTAAGGTGACAGAGTCCCTTTGTCAGAGAATCCACCTTTAAAACTGCAGGTACTCCTGGGCAAACTTCAAACAAACAAATGTACTCACAGAAGGTTGTCATACAAAAGCAGCTTCACAAGTCCTGGAAGGACCAGGGGATTGCCCCTGAAATCCTGCTCCATCCCTCATGGGATGAATCACAGGAAAATCCCATGGGAGATGGTTTCCACCACTTCAAACAAGCTGGAAAAAGCTGTCCTCCTCTAGGGTGAGAAAGAAAAACAAACAGGAACACTGCAGCTCTGTCAGAGCTGCTACAGGAGCTGCAGCTGCACTCTGCAACCTCCAAGATAACAATCCACTACTCAGCTCATTCAGACTGCCTTGAACAGTCTATCACCCTCACTCACAGCTACTGGAGTGTGGCTTATGCAGCTGCGAGAGTTCTGAATGACATCGCCTCCCCAGCTCTCAGTTGTGACTGAAAACAGAGAGAGGGAGACATAGTGAAATCCATTTACTGGATTTTCACTAGCTGCCTTCCCTGCCTACCACTAATTCTAACTGGTATTCTTGTAACCCCTGAGAACAAGGGGGTTACACTGGGTTTTACAGTATTATTGAGGGACATCTGAGCACATAGAAGCCAGGCAAAGTCAAACAGCCTATTTTATCCAGCTTGTTGCGTAATGGTGCTGGAAATAGAGAAAAATCACTGGGGGATCCCACCACCTTTATACTAAGATTCATACTAAGACCTTGAAGGAGCTAGACAGCCAAGAGGCCCATAGTTGCTCCTATTTACTAATAATAAGGGCAAAAACCTGAAAGGAATAAATTGTCCAACCGAGACTTAAACATTGCCTTGGAACTATTAATAATTACCCCCAGCGGTAATACGTTCCATGGCTTGGTAACACTTAATGTATAAAGTAATTTACGAGGCAAACAATTAAATCTCCTTGATTGTAACTGGAGGGGGTGACATCTAAGATTATAAATGTCATCTCTAAACCTAAACCCTAGGCTAGTCAATACATAAGGATCATTTATGATGTCGTACAACAAAAGAAGATCCCCTCTTAAACGTCTGGTGGAAAGGGTCATCAGATTCAATGAGCAAAGTCTGGTTTCATATGAAATATTTCTCAACTCTCTCACCAGTTTAGTGTATCCTCTTTTTACCCTTTACAGTAATATAATATCCTGCTTCTTATAAGGGCACCATAGCTGAGAGGAAAAAATCTAAGTGGGGGAGTACGTAAGCTCTGTAAAGGGGCATAAGGACTTTACTGTCCCTAGACCTAATGTTTCTCTTTATGGACCAAATAATCTGATTCGCCCTAAGGATGACCTCATTTATCTGAGAGTTAGGGAGGAAATCCTCAGGTACCAGGACCACCAAGTCTTTCTCTATGTCAGTACTGGTTAAAGGCTATATTGTCTAGTGTGTAAACATGAGAAGGATTTTTGTCTCTAAAATGCATAATCCTGCATTTATTATGGTTCATTTTCATGCCCCATGTGGTAGTCCATATAGACACTAGGTCCAAGTCATTCTGGAGGGCATTTATTTAATCTGAGTTAGAGCATAGTCCTCTGATTTTAATATCGTCTGCATATTTAATAGTGTTGGAACAGCAATATCTTGTAATATCAGCAATAAATAGCTGGAATAGGCAGGGGCCCAGGACAGAACCCTGTGGTACCCCACTGGTGACAGCCTCCATATTAGAACACAATCAATTAATCAGAACTTGCTGTGTTCTGTCTGTCAGCCAATTGGCTATCCATTTAATGACATTGGGGTTACTGTCATAAGAATAGAGTTTGTGCAACAATGCCTAGTGGGGGAGAAGATCAAAAGCCTTACTAAAGTCAATATAGATCACGTCATAAGGAAGTCTATTGTCAAGCTGTAAACTGACATCCTCATAAAAGCAAAATAAATTGGTCAAACAACTACGATCCTTTTTGAAGCCATGTTGTTCATTATCAGATTTGGATAGGATGGAGAAAATAAAGTCCTTAATCAGACTTTCCAGTATCTTACACATAGGGGAGGTTAAGCTGATGGGTCTGTAATTTTCCCAATTATTCCTTGGGCCTTTTTTATAAATTGGTACTGCATATGCAGTTTTCCAAATATTAGGAACAAAGTTGTAGTTTATACAGTGTGCATATAGTAACTTGAGGGGCAAAGACAGACTATCAACCAGTAAACACAGAAGATGACCAGACACATCATCTGATGAAACACTGGTTTTCCCCTTTAAGTATGGACAGTTTTGTGTGAACATTGGATACAGGAATAGTAATGTGGCAGTCTATAGAATCCTTAATGGTATTAGCTTGTTGGTTTTTTTGAAATATATTGCAAAAATTGGTGTTAAATAAATTTGCCATATTCAAAGGATCATGTATTAAAGTTCCATTTTCCTGAAGTGGGCCTACTTGACACGTAGATTTTTTTAAGGAGTTTATATATGCATAAAAGGATTTACAATTGTCCTTACATGCGTTAGAAGCTAATCTTAGCTCCCAAGTTTTTTTGCTCTTTGTATGTTGTTTTTACACTTCTTTAGAATTTGTAAAAATAAAATCCAATTTGTAGGAGCTGGAGATTTTAGGTAAACAGAATAACATTTACCTTTTTTTTAATAAGCTTGGATATTATTTTATTCATCCATTTTGGTTTTGGATGGCTAGATACATTTTTTACCCTGGTAGGGATGTGATGGTCTCTCAAGTCAATAATTTTGCTGTGAAGCATATAACAATACTCCTCAATGCTCACTGTTGAAAGTAGACACCCAGTCCACCCTATCTAAACCAGCTTTAATATTAGGAATATCAGCTTTATCTTACATGTAAATTATGGATTTATTAGACACCAAAGAAATCAAGTGTTCCAAGTTGAAGCTAATAAAACAGTGATCACCATTGCCAATAGGAGCAGATACAGTAAGTTTTTTTAATGTTAGATTCTTACTGTAAAACACAAGGTCAAGGATGTTTTTACCTTTGGTAGGTTGTTTCACACCCTGCATAAGATTACATTGTTGACACATGTTGACCAATTTTTTCCCTGGGTTGGAAGCAGCCTTCAACTCTGACAAGTCAACATCACCCTGATTAAAGTCTCCTGTTAGGATGATGTCCCCTAGGGAACATGCTGATTCAACTTCATTGATAATTATGCCCAGGAGTTCAGTAGATGTATTCAGGGGATGATAACAAACACCCAAGATAATGTGCTGTTTATTATTTAACATTAGTTTGATCCATACAGATTCAAAAGGACAAATAGGGCTTTTAACCTTATTAGAAATGTCGACTACCTGTAATGCAACTCTTAGAAAAATAACAACCCCGCCACCCTTATTGTTTTGCCTGGTAAAATTGTACAAGGTAAACCCAGGCAAAGAGAAGTCCCAACTAAATTTCTCATTCCCCAAGTTTCAGTGGTCAACGCAGCATCAATCTGTTCAGTACTAAGAATGACCTTAAGCTCATTCAATTTAGTGTTAGGACTTCTAGCATTGAAATATAAACATTTCAAATTATTTAGCTTGGCATGTTTATTGTCTTTACCCAAGGGCCTCTTTGGGGGAGAGACTACATTCTCCCCTAGAACAAGCAGTTTAAACGTTGATTAATGTATTTCAGGACATGTTCTCCTAATAGTTGGTTACCCTTGCGGCTCAAATGAAGACTGTCCCTACAAAATAAGTCAAATCTATTGACAAACTCTTCCCAGTGTGTAAGGCATACTTGATTCTGCTTTAGACATTCATACAAAGCCAGTTGTTACATTTGTGTATTGTTTTATGAAATTCAACAGAGGCTCGAGGGACAGGTAAAACTTCAGAGAAAGCTATCTCACATCCAATGTCTACCAATATATTGGAAAGGGCTACAAGGTCCTGTTTAATGTCCACTAGGGTTGAAGACAGGAAATCATTAGTGCCTACATGTAAAACCACCAATGGATTAGAGCCACCATTTGCTAATATATTATGTACCATGTTTGAAATATTCACAATCCTGGTGCCCCGAAAACTGGAGCATGTACGATTAGCCTTGTCTGGATCACATATGGCCCTGTCCAGGTGTTTAACCATGGAGTCACCTATTACAAACACCTGCCATTGAGCAATTCTAGGGGTAGGGATGGTTTCCATGGGGAATGGAGACTGTGCTGTTTCCTGAATTAAGCCAGTAGGTGAGGCCTCTAATGGAACAAGTGGGACATTAGAGGGTGGAGGACAGAAACCAAGGGGACCAGGGTGACTAACCAGTGCTTCATTGGAGCTACTGGAATGGGCTGAGTCAATTAAATCAGTGGAGGTAGCTTCCAAGGAATGTGACACCCCACTTGGGGCCTCAAACTCATTTAACAATTGAAATCTGTTACTTGTAATCAGAGAAAATTGAGAGGCCTTGCAACCTTTTTTGTATGCCAGTTTACTTTGTACCTCGTACCAACGATCATTAGGGTTATCAACACTGTCATTTTCCCTTGGGCACATTCTAGTGCTGCCACCAGATGTAATAGATGAGGTAATACTATGACAGTCACTGGAATTAGTAAGAACAGTCAAGGACAGGGGATTACCAATTAGGCTAGGAGGGTCAGCCGGGTCACTGGGGTTGCCTGACTGAGTGCCTGAAATCTAGCCTGCATTTGATTCTGACTGTCTTCAAGTTCAGAAAGCCTGGTATTGAACATGGCAACAGCTTGTCTTAATGAATCATTTTCTAAACATTTTGGGCAAGTAAATTCCTTTACTGCCTCCACACCTTCAATGAGGCAGTACATCTGACATACAACACATTGATCGCCACTGGGGATAAACATGGAATTAGTAGAATTAGCCATATTTGATAATGACATTAGGTGACGTGAAGCCTAACTATCAAAAGAGGCTAAAGAAACAAACCCAGGCAACAGGCACAAGTATATTCTAACACACTATGAGTTGTCAGTTGCTTACACCAGCTGCACCCACTGAACATGCAGAACACATGCAAATGCCGTCTCAGGTGTTTCTACACCACATGGTCTCCACTACTTTCCTATACTCTCCAAGAAGCCAGTGTTTTAAGCAGTAGATGACCAGGAAGTGTAAGAGGAAGATTGTGAGGCACCTTACTCCCAAAAATAGAATAAAACTTTTAAAAGTGTAGCAAATCACCCAATTAGCAATAGTTCCTGCCCAACACAACAAGTCTAGAAAGCCCAGGAGAAAAAGAGTATTTAGAACTAATCTGTAGTTCACAAGAATACAATGTGAACTACAGACTCTCTTCCTGGCACCTCTCTTATCAGGTACTAGGGCTCAAACATGAAAAGTATGTTACATTAAGCACTCAGTTAAAAAAAAAGTACATATAATACAAGGCAGGAGCTAATGATGAAGTCATGTGCACCACAAGACACAGTTTGTAAGCGCCCTGCTCACCGAGAAGCCAGCGTTTCAAGCAGTAGATGACCCAGAAGTGTAAGGGGAAGGTTGCGAGGCATCTTACTCCCAAAAACAGAATAAAACTTTTAAAAGTGTAGCAAATTACCCAATTTGCAATATTTCCTGCTCAACACAGCAAGTCTAGAAAGCCCAGGAGAAATAGAATATTTAGAACTAGTCTGTAGTTCACAAGAATACGATGTGAACTACTGACTTTCTTCCTGGCACCTCTCTTATCAGGTACTAGGGCTCAAATGTGCAAAGTATGTTACGTTAAGCACTCAGTTAATAAAAGTACATATAATACAAGGCAGATGCTAAGGATGCAGTCATGTGCAACACAAGACACTGTTTGATATAGAACCGAACATGCAGGAGTCTGGGGACATGTTTCCTCATATGTTGCATTTTTACAGTATCCAGTGATAACAGCAAAGCTATTTGGGTGAGTCAATAATATCGAGTGCAAATGAGTGACTCCATTGTGTGCAACATGGTTATTGCAGCGAGTGTTTCATTGAGTGAGATGGTACCGGATGGTAGTGATCGGTGCATAGTGAAATATGCTGCTCTGGGGTTATCTATTGAACTACCACTTTGGAGTAGTGGTTAGAGTCGTTGGCTTTGTCTGTGAGGTATCACTGACCAGGGTTCAAGGCTGAGTGTCTATGGGCCTATTCCTGTATGATTTTTTTTTTTGTGTTACTTATGTTATGCTGAGTTTTTGTTCTCTTCCCTCCCCCATCAGTTTGTAACCCACTGGATCTTTACTTGCAGTCACGCCCTTCCCCTCGCTTACTCCCCCATCCCACATTGCCTCCCCTTGTGAAAATGCCCCCTCCCGAGTCCCCTTCCTTCCTGCATTTGTGTGCAACTCGTAGTTGATTATGTAAGTAAAGGGTGGTGTGGGGGATGAAGTCTGTGTAGTAGTTATGCAGCCATTTGTGTTGGTTACTGTAGTGTATAGTCACTGTATGTGTAGGTGTTGTTTTGATGTCACCATTTTTACTGCATCTATTTTATTTTCACTGTTACCACATGAAACCCATTTTTACAGTTTTAGTCAGTTTTATGCCTTTAAGAACGCATTTTTAACAGGGGCAGTCCTTAACTGGAACCAAGTCAGACTTTTAATTTTGCTCCTGAAACAGAGTCCCATAACCCGTCCCCCAGATATACACATTTCCACCACTCTACATTATGTGTAATTGTGATGCTAGTAGAATTCAGCCAGCCAAAACCCATAATATTAAATCCAGAACACAAAAAGTTGGAAATGGCTGAAGCAGTTAGATGCATGTAAAAATAAAGTCCTGATGAAACTCTTTAGGATAGGAGAAATGTTAACAAAAATGAAACTTGTGTCTCATAAAAGCTAGACAGTGAAAAGACATATGCAGTACAAATGATATAGATCCATTATACCAGTATCATGCTGTAAGGAATGCATGGAAGAGTAGCATAAGAAAAAAAAAAAGCTTTACTGTAGGAAAGGAACTGCTGCACCTACCTGACCTAGCCATCAAAACCAATACAAGAAAAAAATGCAATAGTTGTAATGGAAGAAAGAAAAAACTAGAGAATTGTCAACAAGGCAGAAGGATAATCTTGTACCCATTGCTTAAAGAGAGCTTGAAAGTGTTGTTGGTCTCACCTGAGTCTTCTGATCAGCCTAGCTGCTGAGTGATCAAAGGAGTAGTGATTAGGTCCTGGCTGGGTACAGAGAGCCTCACCCGGCATTAGCAACTCAGGGGAAGCCCACACCTGGCATTAGCGACTTGGGAGAGACCCTCACCTGGCATTAGTGACTCTGAAGAGATCCCCACCTTGCATAATGACTCAGGGGAGACCCTCACCTGACATTAACAACTTGGTTCTGGGAGGAAAAAAGGATACCCTTGCTGGAAAGTGACTTGGTCATGCAAATAAGGGGGAGGTCCTTGCCCAGCATCAACTCAGTCGTGGGAGGGAAGGGAGAGCGGGAGAGGCCCACACCCTTAATGGTGACTCAGTACCAGCTTCAACAAGGCAGGAAGAAAAGACAATCATCCATCACAATGACTCAGACTTGGAAGTTAGATTCTTTCAGTCAGTATAGACTAGGTCCTGAAAAGGAGGGGGATAACTTCACCTGGCATTGACTTGGTCCTGGGAGTGCAAGACTGTCACCCTGTGTAGGGACTCAGTCCAGGTGCACAGGAAAGGAGGAGAACCTTGTCCCAAAACAATGACTCAGTCCAGAGTCCACTCACTGTAGAGAGGGAAGAGAGACCTTTATCTGGCACAGCAACTCAGTCCATTGTCCAGGGAAAGCAAGAGGGAGGAGGCTGACACTGCACATTTTCACAAGTTTGGGTGCTGGTCCTGATACTGAATTTCAAAAACCAGCTGCACAGCACACCGCTATTTTCTGCATGTCTGACTGTCTTTTACACACTTGACAGTCCCATGCTGCTGCCCAGTCTACACCCTGCCACCCCACCCAGAGTAAATCTGAAGTTTCCTGTTTCATAGGCAATGTTGAGCTTCTCTTTGTCCATCAGAAATTATGAATGCGATTGGGATGAGTTGCCACTTCTGAATCCAATGCCTGCATCTGGACAGTGACTATTGCTGCTAAGTGTTGACTTCATTGGTTCAGTTTGTTCACAGAGGATTTAAAGGGACAGCACTGCAGCTCACAGATTCTACAAACCAGGTATTTCTGCAACAATTTGGGATTCAGTTTGTCTAAATAGGAGCTGGAAGTCTGTTCTGTGTGAAGAAGCAAAACCAGCACTACTCCAGACTTAAAGTTATAAAAAGGCTTTTAATCACAAACGTTAGAAGTAAGGCAAAATGCCTGCAACACAGCATCTATGGCTCAGCAGCAAAAAGAAACCCTGACCGGTTTCGCAACTAGTGCGTCATCACTGATGATCACTGATGATGCACTAGCTGCGAGGCGATCGAAGAATTCTTTGCTGCTGAGCCACGGCTATTTTGAGCATTTGCCTTACTTCTCGTTGTGATAAAAATCTTTATAATTTAAGTCTGGAGTAGTGCTGGTTTTGTTGCTTCATATTGTTCGACCTTTATAACCTAGCACACTCCTTCACAGCTGGAGCTGTTTTTGCCTTTGTTTAAGTCTGTGCTGTGCTTCTGGAAACTTGACAGCCCTTGATAACACCACAGTAAAAGACTATTAATTTTGAAGTGTGGCACAGAAAGACTCCTGCTGTATATCATAATGTAGCACTAGACATATTGGCAGAGTCAACATGCTGCTGTATACTGAGAATCACCATTTGTGTTGTCCAGGGGGATGGGCTGCCTCTTCCAAGTTAATTTTGTAACATTGTCCACCTCCAGATGCCCACCTTATTATTGCAGGAAACACAAAAGTAGTGTTCTGGGGTCAGCACTGCTGTTACATAGTGCTGCACCAGGATTCAGCTTGACAGTATTTCACATGATGTACCTTCAAGTTGCTCACTGCATGTTATTCATCTCTTTTTTAAATATTTCCCATCCACAGAAGCATGATGGCATTTGGGACAATAATAAAGACACTATTGCAGCTGTCTGCTTTCTGTAAGGGCTTATTTGTCAGAGTTTTTACTTTATTATATAGTCCCTTTAAGAACTTTGATTGTAGGCTGATTGCCAGGATGCCCATGATATATGCGTTTTATGTTGCCCATGTACGCAATACATAACCGGAAGAAATAATATATGATTGTAAGTGCTTCAATCAGAACTTCCCTCTCCCTTGCCCTCCTCCTCCTTTCTGTAACCTCATTGTTTATAATTTCACCTTTCTGTTCATTTGCTTCAGGGTTATATTATCATATTCTTTTAATTCCATAACTTGTATTCAGCAGACTGTTTTTTGTTCTTTCTGCTACTAGTGTATCACTTTCTTATCATGATGGCAAGAGGATAGAACCCTTCAGTCCAGAGGTGAGGGTCCACACAGCTGTGTTGGGTCCATGCCAGAAAATGGTGGCAACATAGAAACTGATGGCAGATAAGGGCCACGTGGTCCATCCAGTCTACTCTTTTTTGTTGCATTGCTTACACTGTAGACTTATGATTCCTTTGTGCATATCCCATGCTTTTTTGAATCACACCACTGTTTTTGGCCCCACAACCTCCACTTGTAAGTTTATTCTTCCAGGCATCCAATACCCTTTCTGTGAAGAAGTATTTCCTCATATCTATTCTGAACCTACCCCCCCGTCCAGCTCCATATCATGGCCCCATTGTTCTGCAGCACACTTTCCTCCAGAAAATACCCCCCACTTGTGCCTTACTCACCCCATGAGGTATTTAAAGGTCTTGATCATATCTCATAGGGTGGCAGTATAGCACAGTGGTTTAAGGCTCTGAGCTGCAAATCTGGTGACATCCAGCAGACCAGACCTGGGTTTGAATCCCACAGCTTCCACTTACATACTGTGTGACCCTGAGCGAGTCACTTAACTTCCCGATGCTCCTGTAAAAAGGCTTTCAGATTAGTGTGCTACTCCTGGTTAAACAACTGGAAAAAATATATATATTTCCCTCTCCCTCATCTCCTCCAGGGTATACATGTTTAGTTCCTTTAGCCTCTCCTTATAGGACATTTGATGTGGACCTTGTACCATCTTGGTACCCTCCTTTAGATAACCTCCATCCTGTCTATGTACTTCCTGAGATGTGACCTCCAAAACTGGACACAATACTCCAGGTGGGGTCTTACCAAAGACCTGTATAGTGGCAATACCACTTCCCTCTTCCTGCTGGTAATACCCCTACCTATACACCCTAGCATCCCACTAGATCTCCCGATCGCTTTGTCACATTGTCTAGCCGTCTTCATATCATCCAATATGATCACCCCCAGGTCCTTTTCCTGTTTGGTCATTGCTATAATGACTGGGAGATGACAGTCCCTGGATATACATTATGTAGAAGAGATTTCAGGACAGGTGGGGGGGGGTAAGACTCTTCCTCTATGTCAGGGAAGGCACTGAAGTGACTGAAGATGGGGCATTGCAGGTAAAGATGGGGAAATTGAGTCTATATTAGTGAAATTCGCAGTGGCCTCAGACAGGAAGATAAGAGTAGGGGTGATCTATAGGTCCCTGGGTCAAGAGGAGGAAAGGGACAGAGAATTTGCAGAGGAACTTCAAAGAGGGGTGTCAAAGGGGGAGGTGGCAGTGATGGGTGACCTAAACTTGCCGGATGTTGACTGGGAGATCTCAGTGGCCAAGAGCAGCAGGAGTCAGTCACTGTTGGATGCCTTTCAGAACTGTCTCCTGGTGAAACAAGTTAAAGAACCCACCAGGCAGTCTGCAGTCATAGATGTGGTACTCAACAACACAGAGCTGGTGGGTGCCATGAGAGTGGGGGAATCACTGGGGAATAGTGATCACAGCTGTGTGTGATTTGAACTGGCCCTAGAGACTGGAAAGCTGCACTTGAAAACCGAAATCCTTAACTTTAGAAGAGCAGACTTCAATAAGATGAGGATACTGGTCAGTAAGAAATTAGTAGGAGTGGGGGCATATGTACAGTAGGTGGAGAAGAAATGGAAGGCAATCAAGGGAGCTATTCTTGAGACATCAAAGACTTGTGTTAAAGCAGTGACAAAGGAAAATAGGCCAAAGAAACTGCTGTGGTTCTCACCTAGAGTTAGGGAAGTAGTCTGGGCCAAAAAAGAAGGGCTTTTATAAATACAAGAGCAAGCAAGGAGAGGCAGAATGGGTGGAATATCTTCAGAAAGCAAGGGAGGCCAAGAGGACCATCAGGGAGTAGAAATCAGACACAGAACTGTGTGTGCATCACAGAGGGGGTAAAGAATGAAGGAAAACAGTGTTTTAGATATATTACTGAAAAACGTAAAAGGGGGGGAATCGCATGACTGGTGGAGTGGGCTAGGGTGAAAGAGGAGGATGGGCAAAAGGCTGCCATTCTGAATAGCGATTTTTGCTCAGTCTTCACTAAGGAAGAAGGCAGGCCCCTGCCTGAGAGTGGCTTCAAAGGGAATCCCAGAAATTAGTGTGTCAGTGTTCACCAGGGGGAGTTCTGAAGGGGGGCTAACAGACCTCAAGATTAATAAGGGCCTGGGTCCAGATGAATTGCACCTGAGAATGCTGACTGTTCCACTGACTGAGCTGTTCAACAGCTCACTCAGGACTGAGGCAGTCCCAGCAGATTAGCAGTTAGCAGACGTAGTGCCACTACATAAGGGGAAAGACAAGGAGGAACAGGGTAATTATAGGCCTGTTAGTCTACTCTCTATTGTGGAAAAGCTAATGTAATCCCTGATTAAAAGAGAACCTCGTAGAATACATGGAGATCAATGGACTCCAGGATGATAAATAACATGGTTTTGTCACAGGGAGGTTGTGTCAGACCAACCTTGATAGTCTTTTTTGACTGGGTAACAAAGGAGGTAGACAAGGGCCATGCAGTGTACTTATTGTTCTTTGACTTTAGTAAGGCCTTTGATTCGTATCACACAGGAGGCTGCTTAAAAAAATGGAGGGCCTGGGTGCAGCTAAAACTGTAATGAGTTAGGTGGAAAACTGGCTAGCAGGATGGCAACAGAGGTTGGTGGTAAATGGGGTCAAATAAGACAAGAAGGGGGTGATGAGTTGGATTCCAGAGGGGTCAGTCCAGGGTTCAGTCCCCTTCAACATATTCATTACATGGCACTGGTGAAGGAATCAGAGGCAAAGTTGTGTCTGTTCGTGAACGACTAAACTATGTGGGTGGGTGGGTGGGTGTACAGTGAAGAAGGAATAAGGAATACGCAGAAGGACCTGCTAAAGTTAGAAGGGTGGTCAAAGGTCTGGCAATTAAAATTTGATGCAAAAAATTGCAAGGTAATGCACCTAGGGAACAAGAACCCCATGATGGAGTACTGGATGGGAGGGGAGAAACTTTGAAATTATATTTCTTTATTATTTTATATAAAGGTAATGTACCTGAGAGAACAGTACAGGGATTGCACATTATGACCAATGACATAAACTGTATAGCAGCTGCAGAGTGACAATATACATTTTACAGAAATCCCTGAATCTGGAAAAACAATGAGAAATACCCCCCTACCCCCCTCACCCAAATCCCCAGGCCCCCATCCCCCCTCCCCCAGGATGTGCCTTCTATAGAGGAAAAAGAAAAAAAAAAGAAAAAAGAGAAGAAAAAGGATGAAAGGGAGCTGATCCTGATACATATGAGATGCATAAAGGTATATCAACTGCCAAGGTAGCTAGAGGTGTACCCAACAGGACATTAATTCAAATAAAGAGCATATAATTTGCCCAATTTCCGCTCAAACGAAACCAGACAATTCCGAGAACTTGCTATTAACCTTTCAGTCCGAAAGCAGAGAGAAATTTCACTGATCCATTCTGCATACGAGATAACCAATTGGTCCATCCAATGCCTAAGGACCAGTCTTTTGACGACCATCGAGATTAAAGCCATGTGGAATCTACGCTCCATCACTTATATATTGGAAAACATCCCTAGGATACAAACTTCTATAGTGAATAAATCATCAAGGCCCAAAAGAGGGTCTAAGTTAGATTGGATGGGCTGCCATAAGGGAGCCTCCTTTTCACAATACCAGAAAATGTGTACCAGGTTCCCTTCCACTGTGCCACACCTTGTGCATAGAGTTGAAGATAATCTATTTAATGTAACCAGTTTAACTGCGGTATAATACATGTTGTTCAATATATGATATTGAGTGAGTCTATGTCTGTCTTGAGAGAGATACCGATATGTATCTACCCAAATTTGTTCCCAATCTAGAAGGGTGTCTGGCAGAAGAGAGGACCAGCATTTGGAACCAGTCAGGGAGTCTGGGAATTTAGTGTCCAGTAGGAAAGAATAAAGCTTAGAAATACTATGGGCCTTAGTTGCCTGTTCCTGTATCTGGTTTAGGAAGGTTTAATTTGAGACAGTGTGGGATTGGAGCGAAGCTGGAAGCCACTAGGTGTAAGTAACTGAAAAACTTTAAAAATGTGCTTCTGAGGAATATTATACTTGGTCAGAACCTCCCCGGAGGGTAGAAGAGAGTTATTCAGGAATAAATCGTCGATACAGCAATCTCTCAGCTGAGAAAGCCAGTCTAGAGAAAGTGGGAGACCCCCGATCCTAATTTTTAAATTAAGGGTAAGAGGTGGGGAAGTGTCTTTCCAAGGAGAGAGAGATTGAAAAAATGCCAGCATTGATTTGGCACCTTGATAGAAGTACCAATGACGCTTCCCTGTAAAAGTGGAGGCAAAGTGGATAGGTTATAATAGAGGAGTCTGGATGGGGGAAGGCCAAACTAAGAAACTTTGAACTGCAAACAATGAACAGGATCTAGGAGTTACCATCAGCAACCTTATTAAACAGACTAGCCAGTGCAAGCCCTACAGAAAGGCTAACAGGGGGTTGCATTGGGAGAGAGACTGATAGTAGGAGAAAGGAGGTAATACTACCCCCTCTACAGAGCCCTGGTGAGGCTCCACCTGGAGTACTGTGCCCAGTTCTGTCGTCCTTACCTCAGACAAGGATAGGTTAGAGACAGTACAACACAGAGTGACCAAAATGATTCAGGTACAGCAGGGTAAATCTTTGGGGAGTATCTCAGGGCACTGAATTTGTATTCATTGGCAACCAGAAGGGAAAGTGGTGACATGATTGAGACCTTTAAGTTCCTCAAAGGAATTAATAAAGTGAACCGCAAGGAATTATTTCACCTGAGAACAAACTCACGGTCATAAGGTCATGAGCGGAAGTTGGTAGATGGAAGATCCAGGAGCAATGTAAGGAAATACTTCTTTACAGAAAGGGTAGTGGAGCCCTGGAACAGTCTGCCAGTGGAGGAAGTGGGAGAGAGCACAGTATGGGGGTTCAAACAGGTCTGCGACAGAATGAAGGAATTAGTGGTAACCTGGGCCAACAGGACCAGAGAAGATAGTAGGGAAGAGTCAGGGAAGGTTAGTACCCTGAGGGAACATTAGATTCCAAAAGTGATTCCAGGGATTTGGGGAACATGGGCAAACTAGATGGACAATGGTTTTTTTTCTGCTGTCATTGTCTATGTTTCCAGTATCGCTCCCCCCATTTTGTACTGCAACCCCCAGGTTTCTGTGACCCAAGTGCATTATTTTACACTTTTATTTTCATTAAACCTTAGCTACCACACTTTTGACTACTACTCCAGTTGTTTCAAGTCTCTTTCCATCCTTTGCACCCCCTCTGGAGTGTCCACCGTGTTTCAGATCTTCATGTCATCCACAATGAGGCAGACCTTCCCTTCCAGTTCCTCTGCTATATCGCTGATGAAGATATTGAAGAGGACTGGCTCTAGTACTGACCCCTGCATACCCCACTGGTCACTCTTCCCTCCTCAGAGTGAACTCCATTTATCACCACCCTTACCCAGGTTACCACCTTATTGCCCACTCCCATGCTACCCAACTTGTTTACTAGCCTCATATGTGGAACGGTGTCAAAAGCCTTACTGAAGTCCAAGTAGGCCACATCCACCACCCCTCCTTGATCTAACACCTTGGTTACCCAGTCAAAAAAAATTATCAGATTTGTTTGGCATGACCTCCCCTCTGTAAAGCCATGCTGCCGCAGGTCCTGCAGTCCATTAGATTCCAGGTATTCAACAGTTCTTTCTTTTAATAGTGTTTCTATCAAATTCCTTTCCCTACTTCAGATGTCAGGCTGACAGGCCTATAATTTCCTACCTCCTCCCTGCTACCACTCTCATGAAGTGGGACTACAACCACCCTTCTCCAGTCCTCCAGGAGCACTCTGGTCTCCAGTGAACTGTTAAACAAGTCTGTCAGGGGTGCAGCTAGCACCTCCCTGAGTTCCTTTAAAACTCTTGGATGCACCCCATCTGGCCCCATGGCTTTGTCCACCCTCAAATTAGTAAGTGCTTTCCTGAACCTCTCCTCAGAAAAGGAACTGGTTTCCACTTCCCTCTCCTCCCCCCCAATCTCTTGGTGCTTAGTTGTGGTCCATCCCCTTCCCCCTTGACTGTGAACACTGAGCAGAAATATTTGTTTAATATGTTTGCCTTTTCTTGGTCCTCCTCAATTTAGACCCCTTCCTCCTTTATTAACTGTGCTACCACCACCACCCCATGTCTTCCTTTTCTCACTGATGTACCTGAAAAATGTCTTGTTCCCCTTCAATACTGTCTGGGCTATTCTTTCCTCATCTTGTGCTTTTGTGCTCCTTACTGCCTTTCCTGCCTCCCTCTGTGTCCTCAGATACACTTCTCTGTCCTCCCCTCTCCTTATACTTTCTGAATGCCACTGTTTTTGCCCTTACCTTTTCTGCCACTTCCCTCAAGAACCATAATGGTCTCCTCTTCCTTCTGCTTTTGTTCATTTGCCTGATGTACAAGTTTGTTGCCTTTACTATGCTTTCTTTTATACTGATCCTTTTTCCCTCCACCCCTTCAATATTTCTCCCTCCAGGTCCTCTCGAATACATTCTCCCATCTTTGTAAAGTCAGCCTTCTGAAATCCAGTACCCTTGCCTTTTTGCAGCTGGATTCTGCTGTTGTTCTTATATTAAACCATACTGCGCGATGGTCACTGATCCCCGGATGACTTCCCACTTTTATGTCTGCCACACTGTCCCCATTTGTAAGTACCAGGAACAGTATTGCCCCACCCTGAGTGGGTTCCTTGACTAGCTGCCTGAGGAATGCCCCCCTGCAGGAAGTCCAAGATGTATCAGCTCATAGCGGATGCTGTAGCAGGTAGGCTGCACTCTACAGTTGGCAGATTAAAGTCCCCCACCAGCACCACCTCTTCCTTATTAGCCATTTCACCTATGAAATCCAACATCTCTTTGTTTACATGCTCTCCATCTGTCAGAAGCATGTATATGACTCCCATGTGAATGGTGGATCTGTTTCCATGTGTCGGAAGCATATATATCCACGACTCCCATGTGAATGGTGGATCTGTTTCCAGACTCAAGGTTGACCCACACCATGAGGAGGACAAGAGGAGGAGGATGAAGAAGAAGGCAGCATAAATGGGAGCTTGGGCTCAGTATGCTCCTTGGCCCATGATCAGACTCAGGAGTTGGGGGTCTCAGAAGAAAGACGAGCAGCAGGTTCACTTTCCAGCCTTGGCACCCATCATTATCTTTTGCCTCAAGCAGACCACATACCCTTGGCTGCTAGTGCCTCCGACTGGTTTATAATCCATATACTGTCACGTCAAAGCAGGCAAGCAAGGTGTGTTGATCCTGCATTGTTTCTTTTGTATCTACAATGCAAATAATAATCCCAAGAGCTTGAGAAAACAGCCTTAAAGTGTAATTTGAAGCAAAAAGCATTTTAAAGGTCCTTTTATTTTCAGTTGTTTTTGGAAGACAAAAAGTGTACTGTTGCAGTTTGTCTCTCAGTGAGATAACTTGCTTACTTAGTGTTAATTCATCAAAACCAAAATGGCACATTTTCTCTGCTTTGCAGATGAGTTAATACAAAGACTATGTTGAACATTTCAGGCCAAAACTAGAAAAAAAGGTATGAACAAATGTTGACATATTCCAACATTTACTCTTAAGTTTGCAATAAATCTTTACTTTTCCACACACATTTTCAACATACTCCTGTTTTTTTAACCCCCTTTGAATGAGCACGCCAGGTGTCATTATCAAATCCACCCTCCAAAACCTTTTTTCATGGTCATTCCACAAAACAAAGTTTTGGGTCACATTTTATAAATAACACCTCTCCTGCCCATATGCTGGGGCAAAAAAAAAAAAAGAAACATTATTTGAAAATTCAAGGTCACAATCTAAGAAAATGATAGCATTTTATGTGAACCTCTTCAGTTCCCAACCATGGCAATTTTGCTATTATAACTCACGTTATTAATCTGTTAATTGTCACCTCCACACTATCAATGCCAAACACCTACACGGCAAATACAAGCAAACAAACATTCAGCATTGACAAATGCTTGTTTGTAATTAGTAGATAAATAGACAGATAGATAGATAGATAGATAGACAGACAGACAGACAGACAGAGAGACAGACAGACAGACAGACAGACAGACAGACAGATAGATAGATAGATAGATAGATAGATAGATAGATAGGGATATTTTATTTATCAAGTGCCCAATTCCTGGGACTCTGAGCACTGTACAATAAAACCATAATACAAAACACAATTTTTAAAAACAACAAAAACACACATATGATAAAATAATTTTAAATACAGATAGATAAACTCCCATCTATCTATTCAAAGCAACATCAATCAATAAAAGCTAGTTGGAACAGGTATGTTTTTAGTCCACTTTTATAGACTTCCACCGAGGGAGCCCCTATCAAATAAGCAGGTAAGGAGTTCCACAGGGTTGGTGTGGCCATCACAAATGCTCTGTCTCCCAAATGCCACAACCTAACCCTGAGAAACCCAAGGAGGCCTCCCTCGGCAGAACGGAGTGTGCAGGTCAGGCGGTAAGGGACCAGGAAATCTTGCAGATAGGCAGGACCCCCATCATGCACAGTCTTATAAGTAAGGAGCCCTATCTTGAAGACAATCCTCCACCTGACTGGCAGCCAGTGCAGCTCACGGAGGAACGGGGTAGTATGCTCATATCTCCTTGCCCCAGTCAAAAGTCTCGCTCCCACGTTCTGCACCAGCAGCAGCCTGTTGAGGTTGCCTCCAGATAACCCAAGGTACAGGGCATTACAGTAGTCCAGCCTGGAAGTTATGAAAGCATGTACCAGTGTGTGTAGTAATACACATAACAATGTTCTAGTTTCATACTACATTTTTAGTGACTTGAATAATCCTCTTCTGGCTTCAGTCAAGCAGGCTTACATTTATGAAATGATCTGACTGAGAATAATAGTTCCATTAAAGTTTAGACATATTACTGAGCTAAAATGTTACAGATTAATTAGAATAAACCTAATAATGATGATAATACTGCTAGTTAATTTCCTGGTGCAAACTGAGCATTAAATGGGATGTTTGTAAGCTCTATGTGTAACTAAATTCCATCGAATATCATAAGCACTGAGCTGCACTGGTGGCAGTGTGACACATTTGTTTGTTTATGGTTGCAAATATCAACCAAAATGGAGTTTTGCACAGTCTGGTCACAGTTTTGCCCTTCTGGAAATGTTTTCTACAGAATACAAATTCAGAATTCAAACAGGATTGTTTCAGACCCAGGTGAGCGCCAGAATGTAAATTACTTCATGCACTAGAGAAATACTATGCAACTGATTTAGCCAAGCTATAGCTTTCTGGGGAGTGGACTGAAAAACTTTATATAGAATAGTGGGCTGCCTTTCTACACTGCATAGTCACACCCATTTCTGCCCAAATAAGATGGCTGCTGCAAGGTCCGTCTGTTAAGGAGGAACAGCAGACGCAGGTATGTGAAGGCTTGCTTTTTAGCTTAAATAGGTACACCACCATTGCCTATGTACAGATGTGACAGCCAGGATGCAACACAGAAATGCATCAGAATATCACAGAAAGAAAGTGAAGTTTTCAATCGGTCTCTCCATAGTAAACTTTTAAGTTAACTTTTTAGTACAATATTTTACCTATGTTTTATTTTGAGTACTAGCCAGCAGAGGTGCCTACTGCTTTTTCTATATACAAAGATTAATTAGTTGGAGATAGCTTTTAGGTACTAGACATTTTGAAAACGTATCTACTGTAGAGGCATTATCTCCACATACAAGGTTAATTGATATATATATCTATATCTCAGGGAAATATTTCTTGTATTTCATGCTAGTTGAATCACATGATGCTGGTGTTCTGCTCCTTCAGTTGCCGTCATGATCGTTCACTGAATGGAGCTGATTGAACATCTTTTTCTGATCCCTTGCCATTTGTGCAAGCTAACTAAATAAAGAGCTCCCTCATGCAATTCTGGTGCAAAAGAAATGTACTATTATGGGTTGATTGAATACATGATTTTCTCACTCTTTCAATCACTTTTTAAATTATTTGTAACGTTTTATAGGCATTGCATTAGGTGCTGTTTATTTGGCATCCAAAGTAAACCTGAAAACTGCATTTTGATAAGTGGTGGGCATGCATTTTATTCCCTTTTGGGTTTGATTTTAGTTCAAACAGTGTATTTATAAGTGTCAAGTATTTAAACGTAGTAGAGGATATTTCAAGCGTTGATAAGTTTTATATACTGGCTTAATATTTATGAGATTAGCCCGTTTTGGTCACCTGTGTTCTAACATGTTATAACGTATTTAGCTACAAACTGATTCTATCTATTTTAGTGATCAGAGAATATCAGCAACCCTCCAAAGTGCATAGCATATTTGACTTAGAGGACTCTTAGAATAAGTTCAGCTCAAAGCAATATTGTTTCCATTTATGCAGCTGGGAATCGAGTGTTAAATTCTAGACAGAGCAGTTTCTGGTCTGGAACTTTTGAATCAAGAAACAAGCAGGCTTGTTCGATGATTAGCTAAAGCCTTGAGACTCTGAGTTTATAGTTTCATTCACACTGTGCCTTGCCACAGCAGTTCCTTTCAAATCATTCAGAAAATTTCTTCCGAAGTGCTAGAGAGCTGCGTTCACACTGCAACGGTCTTGCTGCTGCCCATTTAACTTTCCAGTGATTTCAGCATTGTTCCGGTCAGTGTTGGGTGAATGGGGAATTGTGGTGGTGCAGGAGGTTTAACTGTTCAGGTGGCACAGGAAACCATTGACAATGCTCTGCAAACCCAGTAAAAGAGGGATCGTGGTGGCAACACCATGCAATGGAAAATTGCAAAAACGGTAAGATTTACAAATGTGCAGGGGCATCATTCTGGCCGCTGTGAGCCACTAACAATGGCTCACAGTCAGTCGTGTGAATGATCCTATTGTGACCACAGTGGGCAGTGGATCTTTGAAAACCAGAAACTGAAAAGTACAGGTTTGATAGTGTTCCGTGATGAATTTTTGTCCACTGATATTTTTTAGTAGTTTTAAAAAATCAACATTTGAACATCAGGAGTTTCCTTTGGAGTAGCTTCTCCTTCAAGCAGACCAGGCTGCAAAGATTATAAGACCCCATTGGGTGAACTGTGTCTGTGTACAGTATAAGACATTTTATTTATTTTTTGTGAATTTACTTTCTTTGAACAGTTCACACTTGATGTTTTATTTTTTTGTGTTATTTCTTTTACCCCCTACATGCTCCATGGCAGCCACTCCTTCGGGCTTGCCAAGTCTGACCTCTGAACATCCATCATCTGAGCCTCTGCTCAAATTGCAGCTAGCCCCCAGGGTAACCCGGCGTAACCCTTCACCGGATGGGTCCCTCTCCTCCAAGGGGGAACACGCCAGCCAAGGGGGACAGACCAGTGCAACACTTGACCCCAGGGGTGCTGCTGAGGAGGAGAGCTCGGTAGGACCTAGATGGCCTCAGAGAGCCGGGCAGCCATCATCCAGTTGCTGTGGAGTGGTATTTCCACTTTCCTAGTTGATCCCTCCTGTGTGCATCTTGCAATGCTCCTGGTCTCCACCAGAGGCTGCTGCAGTGTGAGGACAACCCACTACCCACCCCAGGTGGGGGAGAGCAGTCCTGCAGACACTCTATCCTCTTCCACCCCTGCCAGCCCCCAATGTCCCCAGTCCATTCCCAAACCCAGGTCGCTGGTGTCAGCCGAGGTAAGGCACCAGCGCTTCAACCCTCTGTGCCACCGGGCTGGCATACTTGATGTTTTAAACACTCTACTAAATTGTATGCTGTACTTTAATAGGAAGCTCAGGAGCAGACCTGTGGAAACTGTGGCACCTGAATTTATAATATTAATACTCTTAGTTATTATTACTCCTTCAACAGTTGGGCCTTTTAACTACAGGTTCCCTAAAAGTTTGAAACTCTCACCTTAAGGTTATTAGAAGTTTATGACTATTACAGGTGTAACAGCTGTACATTAAATTTTGTTACCTCCCATTTCACTATTATTTTTTACATACAATGGTTAGTACCAGGAGTCAAAAACAAAAAACTAAAAAATAATTCAGAAGTCTCTGATGTTAGAGGAAAGTCGTGATTCTGAGAGTGAGCAAACTAAACAAAAAGTAAAAGTAAAAATAAAAGAAAGAAAGCTAAAAACAAAACAAAACAAAAACTTTTCTGGATAAAAGCCAACCCACGATCACAAGTATGGTAAGTTCTAAATTCTCTGTCCAAGCCAAATGATAGATGTGACCAAAAGAAGGATAATTTTATAGACTTTGCTTCAAAGGAGGGGGAAGACTAGGTTTTCTGGCAAAGGCACCTAGTTTCACCTGAGCTCTTTTCTTCTAGGTTTGCTTGTAAGGACAGAGCAAGGAGTATTATCAGAGCAAGGAAAAAGATTAAGGCTTCTTTTGGCTAGGCAGATTTACTGTGTGTTACTATTTTCCTTTGTGCTCACAGGGTTTGTTACTTTTTTTTGCTTACATTTTACTGCTTTATTGTTCTCTGATTGAAATTGCTGTAGTGGGATATACTTTCTGCTGCATTATTAAAGGCTGTGCCTACAGGTTTGTTAGTATTTTGTGCTTACAGATTACTGCTGTAAGCTTCTCTGATTCAAATTGTTTTTTGCAAGGTATATCTTCTGTTACTGCTTTATTTTTCTCTGTAGTAAAGTATTTTTTGTAGTGTATATTTTCTATGAAATTGTTACAAGTGGTGCTTACAGGTTTTACAGTTTTATCTGTCATTAGGCTAAGCTTTCAGGGCTACTGCATTTGTTATTGGTTGATTGTTTCTACTCTTACCTCCTTGTTTCTTTCATCCGTGGTTCTTCTTTTTCAGCAGGGGAAGGGCCCAGCCACCCACCCCCATCCCCAACAACCCCATGCTACACTCCTTTTATAGAGTAGCACAGTCATGACATTTCATGTAGCAAAGCAGGAAGGGGAGAATCAGAGGTGTATCCACGCAAGTGACCTCACTTACAGGGGCACAGGTAATTTAACTTGTTATAACAAGTTATACAAAACAAACAAACACAAAAAAAAAATCAAACTTTTGTTTTCATTTTCCTCCTAATTACTCGGGTCAGGTTATAAACTCACTCAGCAACTCAACTGGAATGGATATTATTAACTGCAGGTACTGTGGGATACTTTTCAAAAGGGCAGTCATACAGGATTTAGGACGCTGTCCTACATGCTGGACCATTGGAGATCTAAGGGCTCAGCTGCAAGCAGCATGGGCAGAGATTGCATGCCTCAAATCACATATTCAGGAGGAAATATATTATAAGAACCACCCATCATTTTCCCAACATCCAACTGAAGCACCTCAACCGCAGAGGGTAGTTGGTCTGGGAGGTTGGTAGGTGGTTAGGAGGGGCAAATCGGGTGCCCCAGCAATCAGTGCTCTCCAACGTATCACCTCCACAAACCATATAAAAACTACAAACTGGTATCTGCTTCTATCTTTGAAATCAAAGAAAGGGGCAGAGGACGCTGCAGAGCAGAACACTGAAGCACAGGAGCTAGCACTACAAAACTCAGCCAAAACAGGGACCAAAACAAAAAAAGCAAAAACAAAATCCAAAACACTCCTGATCATAGGAGACTCCATGATTCGGGGAGTTGATACCTACCTCCAGCCGGGGGCAATGGTCAGATGTCTCCCAGATACGTCAGCGTGAAGAGACACTGACTGCATTGCTAAAATCATACTGGAAAAAGGAAAAAAACACTGATGTCCTGGTACACATTTGGACTAATGATCTCGTCAGCTGGTCAGTTGTGGAGACCAAGGAACACCTGACTAGGCTGGGAGACAAACTATCATCCATGTTATCTGGCATCTCCTTCTCTGAGAGCCTGCCAGTCTGGAAGAGGGGCACAGATGGACAGAAGGTCAGAGAAAGGGATACGGGGAGCTAAACATGTGGCTCAAGAGCTGGAGCCAGGAAAAAGGACACACATTTGTAGGTAACTGGCAACAGCTTTGGGAGTGAAAGTTCTTTAAATTCAATGGACTGCATCTGACTAAGGAGAGAGTCAGTGCATTGGGGCAGAAGTTTGATGTATTTGCAGAATATTTAAACTAGCAAATGGGGAGAGGGATGCAGCACCCAATACATTGAATAGGAAGAACACCCCTCCCCCCTCAGCTAGCGATCAAACAGGAATGCAGCATGTTTGTAGTTCATTTGCATCACCAGGTAAGTAAAAAGGTCCAGCTCCCCATATGACACATAGGGGAAAAAAACAGACCTCACCCAACAACTAACGCACCGAAATCTTGCCAATGCAGAATCATGTACACAAATGCCCACAGTCTGGGAAACAAGATCCCAGACCTGCAGGCAACAATGACAGAGGCTAAACTGGACATAGTAGCCATTAGTGAGACATGGTTCACCAGTAACCACACTTGGGAGACTTCAGTATCTGGCTATGTACTGTTCAGAAGAGACCGGGGTGCAAAAAGGGGGGGCCCTTTATGTCAATGAAAATATCAAAGCTACAGAAATTCAGAATACACATAAGGAGCCAGAAGACCTGTAGGTCACCCTGGAAACAGGAAATGGGACAGCCATATGAACTGGGGTTGTCTACAGGCCTCCAGACCAGGGGAGGACATAAACACATTACTGTTAGAAGATATATGAAACAAGACAGCTAAAGGGGAGGTTCTGATAATTGGAGACTTCAACATGCCAGATACAGATTGGTCAATACCAGCAGGAACATCTGCCAGAACTAGACACATAGTGTATTCCCTGCAGGAGGAGGTCCTCAAACAACTGATGCAACAACCCACAAGAGACAGGGCTATCCAAGATCTAGTCCTGACTAATGGGGAAAGGATCACAGCTCTCCAGATAGAAGGTTGCCTGGGGGCCAGTGACCATCACATGGTGTGGTTTAATTTGTCCACTAGAACTAATTTATCCCATTCCAAGGCAAAAATATAGGTCTTCAGAGGAGCTGACTTTGATAAGATGGCCAACAGAGTTAAGCTAGCCCTGGCAAGAAGAAATACAGGTGAGGGGGTACAGGAAAAGTGGGCAAGCATTAAGGATGCAACACTTGAAGCAACATCCCATTGTGTTAGGGAGAACAGCAAGAGCAAAAGAAGGAGGAAACCACTTTGGTTCTCAAAAACAGTAGCAGAAAAGGTCAGTGCCAAAAGGCTGGCCTTTGGGAAATATAAGGGAATGCAGCGGAACAAAGGTAGGGAGGCATACCAAACTTCCCTAAGGGAAGCAGGGAATGTAGTAAGGCAGGCAAAGGCCCAAACGGAGGAAACACTAGCACAAACAGTAAAATAAGGGGACAAGGCTTTCTATAGATACATTACTGAAAGGAGAAAGTCCAGATGGGGCATTGTTAAGATCAAAGGGGATAAGGGGGAATGTGTGGAGGAGGACCAAGGAAAAGCATCTATCCTAAATAAATACTTCTGCTCAGTATTTACTGAGAAGAAGGCAGGGCAGGGCCTACAGCTCAGCACTATGGACACAGGGGGGATGGAGGTGTGCACAAGTCTCTTTACAAAAGAAAGGGTCCTACAAGAGCTCACTAAGCTCAGGGTGGACAAGGCAATGGGACCTGATGGCATACATCCCAGGGTACTTAAGGAGCTAAGGGTGGAACTTGCAGAGCCATTAACTGTTTAGTGAGTCTCTCAGCACAGGAGAGTTCCCAGAAGACTGGAGAAGGGCTCATGTGATCCTGCTCCACAAGAGTGATAGAAGGGAGGAGGCACGGAACTACAGACTAATCAGTCTTACCTCAGTAGTGGGCAAGATTATGGAGGCACTCCTTAAGGAAAGGACAGTGCCACACCTGGAATCCTTAGGAGCACAGGATCCAAGACAGCATGGGTTTACAACAGGAAGGTCCTGTCAAACTAGTCTCATAGATTACTTTAACTGGGTAACCAGAGTGGTGGACCAAGGGGGTGCAGTTGATGTCACCTACCTTGACTTCAGCAAAGCTTTCGATACTGTTCCACATAGAAGATTGATAAATAAGCTAGGTAGGCTCGGGGGGGTCAGAAGTTGGTCAACTGGGTGGCAAATTGGTTGATGGGCAGAAAACAGAGAGTGATGGTAAACGGTATACAGTCAGAAGAGATGCAAGTCATAAGTGGGGTACTTCAAGGATCAGTCCTAGGGCCAGTCCTCGTCAATATTTTCATCAGTGACATTGCAGATGGACTGGAGGGTAAGGTTTGTCTATTTGCAGATGACACCAAGATCTGCAACAGAGTAGATGATCCAGATGGGGTGGGCAGAATGAGAAGAGATCTGGATAAACTGGCAAAATGGTCTGAAGAGTGGCAACTGGGGTTTAACGCAAAAAGATGCATGATCATGCACATAGGGAAGAGAAACCTTGAAGCCACCTATAGGTTGGGAGGGGAGTTGCTGGCAGTCACAAGGAAAGAAAGAGACTCGGGCATCATCATCACAGATGACCTGAAATCATCCAAGCAGACCACTAAAGCAGTAGGTAAGGCTAGAGGGATGTTGTGGTATATTAGAAGGGGTATCACAAGTCATAAAAGAGGGAGGTAATAATCCCTCTTTACAAGACACTGGTTATGCCCCATCTGGAGTACTGCGTGCAGTACTGGAGGCCGCACCTGCATAAGGACATTAACAAAATGGAGGCAGTCCAGAGAAGGGCAATCAAAATGGTGCAGGAACTGCATCAGAAAACATATGAGGACAGATTAATGGAGCTCAATATGTACACCCTAGAGCAAAGGAGGGAGAGAGGTGATATGATCGAAACATTCAAACTTCTTAAGGGCATTAACAAGGTGAAAGAGTCTAACACATTTCAATATAAGAAAAATAGCAGGACAAGAGGACACAGCATGAGATTAGATGGAGGCTGATTAATGGGTAATGTGAGGAAGTTCTTTTTTACAGAAAAGGTGGCGAATGCATGGAACGGCCTGTCTTAGAAAGTGGTGGATATGAATACAGTGCGGGGCTTCAAACAGGCATGGGATAGGCATGAGGGAGCAATACAAATGATTATAAATAGATAGGCCATTGACAGAGTAAAGACCTATGGCACATTCATAAGGTAGAAAAAATGGGCAGACTGGATGGGCCTTGCAGTCCTTATCTGCTGTCATCTTCTATGTTTCTATGTTTCAAGCTCCCAAAATAGGACCACAATCCCCAGGTTGCAGAACCTAAAGGCCCTTACTAGGGGGATGGCATTTCCCATGGCAAATAGCAAGTTGGGCTCTAAAGACTGATGCCTATTGAAAGCCTCAGATACAGATATTAAGACAGTAGAAGATATACCAGGAATTCTACAGGACTGTAATTTGGTCAACTGTGGTGTAAGTGAGAGGGATGTTTTACAGAGTTTTATCTCCCTCAATCTGATTAGCCCTCATATTATAGCCTCTCAGAGTAAATTAAATGCTAAAAAATTAGATAGAGATGTGGTAAAGAAAGCTGATCTGAAGAAAGTACTGACAGATCTTCAAAACACAATATTGGACCTTAAGGATTTGGATAAAAAAAAAAACAGAGAAAAATTATATAATACTGAGAAGAGGCTCCACGATTTATGTCTGGCAGATCATCTTGACTTGCAGCCTTCACTTGGAGATGAGTCCTTTGCCAATCTGGGAGAAGACAGTAAAGAAATGATTGTTAATAAATTATTGACTAACTTCCTGTCATACTTAAGTGCAGATATCAGTAAAGTTATGAAAAATCAATATGCTGCAAATTTAATACTAATGGAACAACTAGTGATAATTAGGAATGGTACTAAATCTTTAAGAAAAGATATAGTGATTAATGGGGCCAGAATAGATGATGCCCTTAGGTTATTAAATTGTTTTCATCCCCTGAAACCCTTTTCCTCTATAGAAATTTGAGCATGGAATCCCAGTTTAAAGGTACCACTCTAGTTTATAGTTCTTACTCTGCTATTAATAATAAGGGGGCAAAACAAGGAAGGGAAATAATTGTATGGGTGAAATTCAGCTGTAGAAAGAGGTGCATGGGGGTGTAAAATGTTGGATAAGGTGGAATTAAAGAAGACGGATAGTGGGAATTGTAGTAGACTAAGAGAGAATGATGCTGGAAATAAGAATAATGGGGCAGAGGTGGAAGGTCTACACAAGACTTTAATCCATGAGACCTCTAAACTGGAACCTGAGAACAATTTAAGGGGACCAAGTAAAGATAAAACTGTGGAAGTGAGTGTTGATTGTCATATACTAATGGAACTGGCTGAGGAGCTGGCAGGGCCACTGGCAAGCCTATTTAATAGTTCACTGGAGTCAGCCTGGGAACCACAGAACTGAAGAACACACATGTGGTGCCCATCCACAAAAGTGGTCCCAAGGATGACCCAGGGATTTACAGACCAGTCTGTCTGACCCTTAGTCTTGTGTAAGATCATGGAGACCATACTTATTTATTTATTTTATTTATTTAAAGGTTTAACCAGGAAGGCATACCAAGCAGACTACTGCTTGATTCCAGATACACCCTGGGGGAAGGGTGAGAGAATCATGGGTAGGGAGGATGGGAGGAGTTGGGGGGCAGAGACAGTAGCTCAAGCTGTGGACCCTGCAATATGAGCAGACTAGATAGACCAAATGGCCTTCTTCTGCTGGCTTCTTTGTATGTTCGTATATGAAGCAACCTTTTATCAGACTTTATGGTTTAAAAAGAGATGAAAATGACACCTTCTTGATGGTAAAGGGTAAGGTTATAAACCTATATAGAATAGATTTGGATTTATCAATCGCTATAGATGACATTCAAAATGTCATAAGGAACACAAATGAGCAAGGAGTTAAATGTATTGATGTCTATTGTATCTCTTCAAGAGTTACTAGCTATTTTTGGATTAACAGTTATCTGCTGGAACAGCACAATCTGAATACTGAATTTATTAATAAGGGCAGCCAGCTCTGCGGAGTTCCACATATTGCTAAGCCTGATCCCAAACTGATCACTGTCAGTCTGTTTGGCTTTGGAAAATTGTACAGAGATAATGATTTTAAATTAACTCACACCTTGTGTAATTTTCTAACCCATGTATTGCAGATTCATTTAGGTAGAAATGGGGTTCTTAGTGCTCATAGGCGAGGACATTTTTTTGATGAAGGACATGTTGATATTATTTTTAAGAACAGGTAGAATGCAAACACAGTTATGGAGAAAACAGGAATTTTAGATAATGTGGGTCTTTACCTAGTCGATGACTGTGCCTGGTCCTGTCATAAAAGTACACAGACTGAGAATGGTTTAGGTGCATTGGAGTCAGGTAATAAAATACAGAATGTAAATAATCTGACCAAACAATGGATCTGGATTTGGCAGAGATTAGAAGGGTCTCTTTGCTACCCTGCTGCGGAGGTAATAGGTGAGGGTCTCTAAGGGGCGGGGAGGTACTTGATGGTGGCTGGAGGATCAGGATGCGCAGAAGACCCAGGCAGACCAGGAACCAGGTAGGAGAAAAAAGGATTAGCAAAAAAAATTAAAAAATCTACATCCCACTAAGTAACTTCAAATTCTATACAGTTAAAATTATGAGAGAGTATCCAGCATGAGATCTTGGCTGTACAGATTAATTTTCCTGATTCATATATTCTTCTGCTTGGTGACTTAAATTCCAGGGCTGGGTCCTTCGATGGGATTTTGAATGTAGCAGTTTTAAACTGGATGTTCTCTAAATCAGTAACTTTCCAAGAATGACTTCTTAGAATAAGATAAATCCTAGTAGTTAAAGAGTGACTGAACTAATGAAAAGTTACAACTTTTATCCACTGGGAGAATAAGTGGGGATACTACTGGCCATCCAGACTTCTTTCCATATCAGGCTGCATCGATTTTGGATTTAACATTATGGACCAGCCCCTGAACTATGGGCAAAGATGTTAATCTTGAATAGAAGTGAAAGTGATCACTTTCCAGTAGTCCTGAATAGTAAATACTGTGACGCTTGGACAGCTGGTTCTGATTACTCTATGATTTTTGCAATATAAAATATGTAGTGGGATTGTCTGTCAGGAGAAAATACTGTATTGCTGAAATGACACATCAACCTCCCCCCGGTATCATTTCAAAGGACAGGACGTAAGTTAAACTACAGATATCTGTAATGCAATTAACTTGTCAAGTGCTTTGAAATCAGTAGCTAAATTATGCATTTTATAATGCCCTCAGGAAAATCCTTTGATTGCACTTGGTGTCATGAGAAAGGGGCACATGCATTTGTTTGGGCGTCTCCTCAGGAAAAGTCCTTTGATGACACTTGGTGTCATAAGGAATTGGCATATGCATTTGTTTGTGCATCTTCAGAGGAAGCCAGTTAATTTCATCAAAGATTCTTTCATGTCTTTGTAAAGCAGGAAACTGCTCCTGGATTAAAGAAGATGCTAACAGATCACAGACTAGATTGAGAAGTCATGTGAACAGAGGAGGTTCGCTGATGTCACCTATTTTTAAAATACCTTATTAGGACATCCTGTGTGTTGTAAATATAAATTTTAATACACCGAGGAGGAGCTAGGTGACCTCAGAGAGAAGGCCGGCTCAAGACTGTTTTTAAATATGCTGTAGCTGACCTTTAGAGACAGACATTCATATACTTGGACTGAAAAAAGGAACATCTGAGAGCACCGAAAGATTATAAGAAATACCTTAGATAAATAAATCTAATGGTTGGTAGGAATTTTGCACCTTTAAACCTGTTTTGTTTTTAAGATTGTATGCATTGGGATATTTTAATCTGTATTTACTGTTTACCTATTTTTATCTATTTTAAAGTAAAGATGTATGTTTTAAAAACAGAAACTGCCTGGTGTGCCTTGAAACTTCTTTTTTTTTCATAAGTGAAGCTTAGATGGTTAAAGTTGACACTGTGCATAAACTTATTGGGATACCAAATTGGGAAACAGGTAAGAGTTCTCTGAGGTCTTGCATAGAGTTTTAAGGGTTCATTTTGTAATACCTGGTTGGGTGCCCATGGCAAAAGATATCTGGCATTTCCCCAAAGAGCAGATTATCTGAGCCTGACAATTGGGTACGCAGCAAGAGGTTGACAGTTTGAATCCCTCCAGAACTTGGGACAAAAGGTGACTCGAACCCACAAAACAGACAGGAGGGTTACCCTGTTCTGTTAACTGTTCACAATACTACGCTCAGAGGTTGGCACTTTGGGAGTAGAGGGCTGACCTGCTGAGTGGGGTTGTGACAAATACTACCAAAAAAGCATTGAAGCCTCTTTGACTAAAGTTATATTCCCTCAACTTGAGACACGATACCTTAAGTTAGTTAGATGGAATGATGAGGTAGAGAGAGAGAAATAGACAATAAGGTTAATGTTTTCTTGGGACCGATGGTTCTCTAATCTTGGGTCCAATGAAATCTTTGCAGTCTCAGTTCAGAAGCTTGCTGAATTTCTTGAAATAAAACAACTCCTTTATATAGAAGGGAATCATAAAAAGAAAGACACAAGAGAGAGGGGATGGTTTGACAAAGAATGTAAATATAGAAAGAAAAAACTGATGATTTCCATTACAGCTGCTAAAAAATCTTCAAATAGACTGACATTTCAAGATCTAAAATATGAAAGAAAACAGTAAAAGATATTTCTGGATGATGAAAAAGGGAATATTACAAGAACCAGTGGGATTGTATGTCGACAGCCATTTTAGATAAAAAACAACAATCCTTTTGGCCCCTAGTAGCTAGGGGCTATAATGAGTATAAAGAAGAGTTGGATTCTTATATCACTAAAGATGTCTGGGTTCAATATTTTTTGGTTATCTTTATGACCTTCTGGTCAGTACAACCATGATCACTAATTATTTATTAGATACAAAGTTAGCTTTTAAGCTGATTGACCAGCATGAAGTTTTATCAGCAATTATTTCTCTCAGATCTGAAAAAGAACCTGGCCCTGATAAGATTCCCGCTGAAGTATATTTATGCCTAGCAGAGCAATGGTCAATTTGCTTAACAATTTTCTTTAATAAATGTATTTTAGACAGATGCATACGTAACTCTTGGAGAGGCTTCAAAATTATTCCAATGTTTAAAAAAGGGAACTGCTATGATCCAAAAATCTACAGACCAATTAGTCTGCTTGACATCATTTTCAAAATGTATACTAAAGCATTACTAGAAAGACTGAAAACTGAACTTAAAAATTTGGGTGACATTTCCCCCTTGCAAGCTGGTTTTAGAGAAGGTCACTCAACTCTAGGTAATTGTTTCATCTTACAGCATCTTTTGGAAAAATATATCAGACTAAGAGGACAGAACATTTATGCTGCTTTTATTGATTTTAGCTCAACATTCAATTCCATTGCCAAGAATACATTATGGGATACAGTATTATGAAGGATTGGGGGATATGCCCCATTCTGATTAGTATAATTAAAAAGCTTTATTCAGATACTTGGGCCCAAGTTAGGATAGGGAATAGTGGCCAGCTTTCAGATGGATTTCCTGCTAATAAAGGAGTTAGGCAAGGCTGTATTATCATCCCTACTCTCTTCTTGATATATATTAATAAGTTATTAAAATCTTTAGAGGTTTCTGACAGAAACTCTCCAAAATTGGCCTGATAAATTGCCCTGTGTTAGCCTACAAAGATAATCTGTTCCTTTTTTTGCTTTCTTGTGGTGGGTTTCAAAAGAAACTCAGTATTTTAAATAATGAATCTAGGAGCTTGTCCCTTAGGTAAATATATCTAAGAGTAAGATTATTGTGTTTGGTGCCTACAATAATAAATATCAGTTGAACCTGGGTTTTAAATCAGTGGACACAGTTAAATTACATTGTTACTTACCTATAATATTTTAATGGAATTTTTCATGGAAAATTCATCTTGATTATATTTTACGTAAAGCAAATTGTCTATTACTGGTTTAAAAAGATTCAGCCACCTATATGGTGGATACTCAATATTGTCCTTGTTCAAGGCTATTAAATCAAACTACAACATGAAAGTTCTCTGTGGAGCTGAAGTTTGGGCTTTGCTCCCTGTGCAGAAGCTGGAAAAAACAGCTATACAAATACTACGCACTGCAGTGGGCTTTAATAGATTGACCTCAAGTTGTTTTTTATGAGCCGACTTGGGTTTAACCAGTATACAAGCAATCACTGATGGTAAAGCACTTAATTACTGGCTTAGAATAAGTAGGCTTTCAGAGAATAGATTTTTTTTAAATACTTACAGGAAAAGGTCTCTTGGGAAGATTTGGGCTGTAAGATGTCTTATTGGCTATGTCATGTCTCCAAACTCATGCAATTCTATGAAACTGACTTTCAAGCAAGATATGTCAACAAAAATATTATACTTAGTGATAAGTGCAAAGCATGTATTCACAAGAAAATCACAGATTGTCATAAGATTAATGATTTGAATGCCATCAAGCAGTCTAAATTTTTCAGGTGGCATAGCAATAATGATTGCAGACACAGTTTTAATTACTATCTAGAAATCCTGGAGTATCCTACATTAAGGAAAACATTTGCAAGCTATGGAACAGGTATTTTTGAATCAAATGTTCTCTTAGCCATATTTAACAAATCCACAAATCCTGAAGAGGAATTCTGTAAATGTAATAGTAAATTCAGGGAATATCTGTGCCAAGTAATGTTGAAATCTCAGTGGTACACCAAAGCCAGGGAATATTGGCTAGTGCCAATTTTTAATTCATTGATTTGCATGGATGAGAATGGTATTTTAAAAAGTATATTTACTGTAGAGGATGAATATATTATTAATAGAGCTGCACTGTATATAGTGATGATTCAAAAAGTTAGAAAGCGGATGGCTAAAATATTTGAACACTCAGCTTGAACTAGAGTCTAAGCGTAATAGGATGCGATGTTCTATTAATATACTGTATATCGTAGTAGGGCATACGCTGGTCTAGTAATACTTGTTACTGTTTTTAAAAATGTATCTTAAATGTACATTTGCGTGATTTATTACTGATTGTAATGATCTTTAAATTATGATCATACAATAAACTATACTACTATTGATCAGTACACTAACCCAACTGTCAAGTATGGACACGGAAAGCAAATGTTAGGAAAGTCTAAAGTTGTATCTCATGAATAATAATAAAACATCTAAATAGTCAACAGCTTGAATAATACATTCTTGTGGGGCACTGATAATTAAAATACTGGTAAAAAATGGGGCAAGTACATTTCGATTCCTGACTGCTTTGCTTAAGGAATGTTGTGTTATGATTTTCACAGAACAGCCATAACAAACCTCCAATGTTTTTTCTGAATCAAATGCAAGAGGCAAGTGACATTGATTTCTACAGTATTGGGTTGTCTAAGCACATTCACCTTTGGGGAACATGTTCAGCAGAACTGTGTGTTGATTTATATATCAAGGCAGTGAGTCTAGGAGCACTGTAAGCATCACAACTCTTCATTTTGTGTTTGACATTTGTATAAAATATTATGACTCCACATATCAAACAAGGGTGGCTATGAGAATTACTTTGATTAAAGTCAAACTGTATAGAACACCCACTGCTTTCCACCCCTCTGCAACTAGTTGCAATGTAGAAGAGTTAAATACCACTGCCTGCCTTTCATGCCAAGTCATAGATCCATTGGGGTGCCCAGAAAAGGTATTTCTGGGCCTTTTTGGAAAACAAATTAACATCAGAATCTAGCTAAACAGGTCCCATGTACCTACTGTATGTGCAGGTGTTTGTTTTTTGAAAAGTCACCATTTTTATGAATTTTCCAACTTTCAAAAAAAAAATAAAAAGAATGGCAGCCGTCATGACCTAATTTTTTTATGCATGACCTAAAAACACATTTAGTCATGATCTAAAAATGGCTCACAAAAAGAAGAATTATTTGGTCATATTAGAGAGTTAGTTCAAAAACCCTACTAAGCATGCTCAGGAGCCAAATTTGAAAACCTTATAGCTCTAGCACCAACTAATATTTTTTCACACAAAATCTTCACTTTCAAAAAGCACACTCTTGGGACAGGCCCCTTCTAACCTGAAAGTAATTCCTAACTATCTTTACAATAGGAGAGAGCAAAAATTGTACCAAAAATGTTTTTTTCAAGGTTATTTAACATCCTGTGTCTCAAAGTCTGCATGAGCATCCATCACAGAACTTCCCACGTTTTGAGAACTTGTCTCACAGATTGTGCATGCCACATTTCATGCAATTGTTTCAAATGACACCAAAGTTATTGAGGTGCAAAAATTGGTTTTAACACTGAGTATATGCATCAGCACTCGATGCCGATGTGCATGTACATGCCCAGTATTACGATTTGACTTTCAGACCATGATTTACCTAAGTCTGAGCACTCATTTCAAAAAAGAAACACATTCCTGGTTTCAGCTTTCTATCAACTATTAGAAACTGTGTTTAGCTGACCTCAGGTAAAACATTCAGTGCATGAGTCTCCCAGTACTTCAATGCCATTTACAAATGTGATCTTGCTTTGATAATGGGCACAGAAAATAGGAGCGTACCAACAGGGCTTTCCTCTTCAATAAAATGAGTAAAAGCAAATACTATTTTGGGGAAAAACATTGCTGCTATGTCTAATGAATCATCAGACAGACTGCTGCAGGTGGTGCAGGCACTTTGGGAATACATGAAAATAAAGGACTGACAATGTCCCCTTTAAGATAGAAAACACCACTGCCCTGCTCCCATCTCAAGCTGTTTTGACCCTTATTCTCAGAAATTGTGAGAGTACCTGGCAGTACACATCTAGACATACTATAACCAGAAAATACAAGGCTTTTGTATATTAATGGTGCAGATTTAGTAATACACTTGTATGTGGGAGAGTAAATTAAAATACACTTCTTAGAAAAAAAACTTATTTTTAGAAAAAAAAACCTTTTAAGAAACAAATTAAAGCCATAATCTCAAATATAAAATGTACTCTTATGATTCTAGTGGGGATTTGAATCTCTGTAAATAATTTACTAAAATTTAGAAACATAGAAACATAGAATTTGATGGCAGATAAGGACCGCTTGGCCCACCCAGTCTGCCCATTTCCCTACCTACTGGATAAGCTGCAGATCCTAGTTAACCAGCAGCCTGCTTCTTTCTACCTCCACCCCCTAGAATTGCCTTATGACTGTCCCATGCATGCTTGAATTCAACCACTGTTTTTGACTCCACAACCTCCTCCGGAAGGCCGTTCCATGCATTCACAACCCTCTCTGTGAAAAAAATACTTCCTTATATTACCTCTGAGCTGCCCCCCCCATCTTCAAATTGTGCTCTCTTGTTCTTGCACACCTCTTTTTTTGAAAGATGCTACCCTCTTGGACTTTGTTTTTTTCCCTTGAGGTACTGGAAAGTTTCTATCATGTCTCCCCTCTCCCTCCTTTCCTCGAGGCTATACATATTAAACTCCTTTAGTCTCTTCATATGTCTTCTGGTGCAGACCCTGCACCATTTTAGTTGCCCTCCTTTGGACAGCTTCCATCTTGTCTATGTCCTTGCGGAGACTGGGTTTCCAGAACTGCACACAGTACTCCAGATGGGGTCTCACCAGCTGTCTGTACAGAGGGATAACAACTTCCTGTTTTCTACTGGTGATGCCTCTCCCTATGCATCCCAGTAACATAGAAACATAGAATCTGATGGCAGATAAGGACCGCTTGGCCCACCCAGTCTGCCCATTTGCCTACCTAATGTATAAGCTGCAGATCCTAGTTAACCAGCAGCCTACTTCTTTCTACCCCCAACCCCTAGAATTGCCTTATGGCTGTCCCATGCATGCTTGAATTCAACCACTATTTTTGACTCCACAACCTCCTCTGGAAGGCCGCTCCATGCATCCACAACCCTCTCTGTGAAAAAATACTTCCTTACATTACCTCTGAGCCGCTCTCCCATCTTCAAATTGTGACCCCTTGTTCTTGCACACCTCTTTTTTTGAAAGATGCTACCCTCTTGGACTTTGTTGATTCCCTTGAGGTACTTGAAAGTTTCTATCATGTCCCCCCTCTCCCTCCTTTCCTTGAGGTTATACATATTAAGCTCCTTTAGTCTCTCTTCATATGTCTTCCGGTGCAGACCCTGCACCATTTTAATTGCCCTCCTCTGGACAGCTTCCATCTTGTCTATGTCCTTGTGGAGATTGGGTCTCCAGAACTGCACACAGTACTCCAGATGGGGTCTCACCAGCTGTCTATACAGAGGGATAATAACTTCCTGTTTTCTACTGGTGATGCCTCTCCCTATGCATCCCAGTATCCCCCCAGCCCTCCTTGCTGCCTCTCACATTGCTTGCCCACCTTTAGGTCATCTGATATGACTACCCCCAGGTCCCTTTCCATTTTTGTTGTTGTTAGTATCTCACCCCCATTGTGTACTCTTCCCTGGTTTTGTTTCCCAGGTGCATTACCTTGCACTTCTAGCATTAAATCTAAGCTGCCATACATTTGACCATTCCTCTAACCTTGCCAAGTCCCTTCTCATCCTTTCCACCCCACCTTGTGCATCAACTCTGTTGCAGATCTCGTGTCATCTGCAAAGAGACATACTTTTCCTTCCAGTCCCTCTGTAATGTCGCTTACAAAGACATTAAAGAGGACTGGTCCTAATACTGAACCCTGCTGCACCCCACTAGTAACCCCCCTTTCTTCAGAGTGGACTCTATTTACTATTACTCTCTGTGTCCTATTCTCCAGCCAATTCTTTACCCAGGCTATCATCTTGGGACCCACTCCCAGGCTGGCTAGCTTGTATATTAATCTTTTGTGTGGGATTGAGTCAAATGCTTTGCTAAAGTCTAGGTAGGCCATGTCCACAGCACCTCCCTGATCTACTACTTTGGTCACCCAGTCAAAGAAATCTATTAGATTGGTCTGGCATGACCTTCCTGCTGTGAATCCATTCTGCCTTGGGTCCTGTGCCCCTCTGGCCTCTAGGTACTCGACAATTCTTTCCTTCAGAAGTGATTCCATCATTTTCCCTACCACTGAGGTTAAACTAACAGGTCTGTAGTTGCCCGCTTCTGCCCTGCTCCCACTTTTGCTCATCAATGCAGAAAGGGTCTGGAGAGCGTGTGATGCTCCAAGGATGATGGCAAGCAGAAGCTAAGCTCCCAATTCTGGCCATTTTGTCTTGATTTATTTTAACACTTGTGATTTCAAAAACACTGACAAAAGGTGATTTCCTGATGGCTTCAACAGCACAGTAATGGAATTTATTGGAATTAGCAGCTGTCATAATGCTTTACTTTCTACAGCCATGATTTACATCCTCACCATAATTCAGACATGCTGACCACAGCTGGGAAACTTGTTGATCCAAGGAGGCAGGCAGTCAGAGTGGTCACCCACTACAGTAACGGGAATGCTAGCAAAGAATACATACAACAGATTAAAGATACATTATCTGGCCTGAAACTTCACATTGCTGAAGTGAAAAAAACAACAGACCTTAAACAAGAAAATAGCTATCTGGGGCACAGAGCTAATAAGGCCGAAATCAAACTTATGGATCTACAGTCATCAGTCTCATATCTTTAAAAGCTTACAGAACACCAAGGTAAACAAACTGACAACCCGAAGGGGGAAAATAAATGACCTTGTAAACAGTGGGTGCAGAAACAACTTAAGGATTTGGGGAGTACCTGAAGGGTGGAAAGGAAACAACATGTCAGTTTTTTTACGACGATTCTTGCTGGATTTACTTGGTTACCAATGATCACAACCGTTAGAAATAGAAAGGGCACATAGGTCAATCGACCCCAGGTCCCAGAACAACTCCAAGCCATAGCCCATCATTGCCTTCTTCTTCTGGTACTCCATAAAGGAAGAAATACTAAAAATCACCTGAGAGAAGAAAACACTGTACTGTAATGGGGAGAAAATAGTGTGCTACCTTCATAAGAAAAAAATCTGATATTGCCTTCATACAAGAGACCCATCTAACACAAGTTTAGGCTGAAAAATTGTGAAGAGCTTGAGTGGGTCAAGCAGAGAGTTGCTCCTTTTCATCTAAAAACATGGCACATCTATTCTTTTCAGGAAAGGGATTAACTTTTGTAAACATACTCATTTGACAGATATAGATGTGAGGTATCAAATATTAGCTGGTACAATAGATGGGCACAGGATAGCTCTCTGCAATGTCTGTGTGCCAATTGAGGGTTGGGAAGCCTTTTTTAACCATCTGGTGGTAGAGAATAACAATTGTGCTGACTATGAGTTAATTGTTGGAGGAAATTTCAACAAAATACTTGACCCACATTAGATAGATCCTCTGCTAGGCAAAAAAAGTTGGTCACAAAAGCCAGAGCATCATTTAAACAACTACTTGTGGACCTAGGCCTTGCTGACTCTTCATGAATAATTCCCTCCCAAGGGCATGACTACTCTTTTTTTCTCAAGTAGACATTCTTCCTACAACAGAATTGACTATATCTTAACCTCAAACAGGCTCACTTCCTCTATACTAGATGCTAGGATAGATAGCATCACCATATCTGATCATGCACTAGTTGGTCTAGACTTATTGCAAGGCAACCACGGGGGAAAGCCCACTGCTGGAGACTTAATACGAGTTTTCCTTAAAGATAAAGACTTCCTGGACTGGGCATGAAACCAGACTAAAGAATTTTTTGAGATCAATGATAATGAAGAGGTGCCACAAGCTTGCCTCTGGGAAGCATATAAAGCTTACAATAGGGGTAAAATCATAAGTTACTCATCTTAATGAAAAAGAGAGAGAACTGAAAAACTTGGAAAAACTATCTAAGACTGCAAAGACACCTCACACTGACCTTTTACACAAAATATTGGTCCTTTTTTTTTTTTTTTTGTACTTGCCTGGCACCTCGGTCCTTCAGAGGGGGCCTCGTACCCCCTCTGACTCCATCCTCCAGGTCCTGCTACCAGGATCTCTGGCTTCACTGTGCTCATTGCTGCCAGGGGGTGTATTCATTTCCCCACATTTTCTCCCTGTCCCCTGAGGGTGCCGGCATGAAGGACATTCATCCAGATGAATGATGTGCTGACACATGCTGCCATCAAGCACCCATCAGCTTCCTCCCTCCCTGGCTCTATAGAGCCATGTGCCACCACCACCTGTCCTTCCACAAGCAGAAGGGCTACAAGTGCATAGTCTACCTGGTAACCCACCCCAGCAGGAGGAGGGGAGCATCCATTGGGACACTCAATCCTCCTCTCCCATGTGACCCCTGATAACCTGGGTCTGTTTCTGAACCCAGGTCACTGGCATAGCACGAGGTGTGGCATCCAGCACCACAACCCTCATCACCACTGGGCTGCCCCAAATAATGGTTCTTAAGGAGGAGATTGCCACTCTATCTCAAAAAGCAGAGTATGCACTTTTTAGGATACGGCAAACATACTGGGAGGCAGGTGATAAGGCAGGTAAACTCCTGGCCTTCAGGTAAAGAAACTGCAACAACAAAATCTGATTCCTGGCATTAGAACTACCTCTGTTAGTATTCTCACAAACAATAACATCTATTCTAATCAGGGCTCTACTGAACCAAGAAAGCTTGACAATTTCAGAACCTTAAACTTCCCTCCATTACACTGTTAGACAGGGAACAGCCTGAAAAAGGAATTCCTCTGAATTACTCTGAATGAAGTTTTACAGGCAGTTCAGTACCAGTCTTCAGGTAAAACCCCAGACATGCTACGTTCACAGAAGAGTTTTACAAGAAATTCTCCCCCACACTATCTTGTCAACTACACTGTACTCTCCCTGCTGAGTTTAATAGCTGATCTCTACCCATTACTATGAAACAAGCCTTCCTTACACTGATCCCTAAAAAAGACAAGGACCACTTGGACTGTGCCAGCTACTTGCCAATATCCTTAATGAACACAGATTACAAAATTCTAACAAAGATTTTGACCAAAAGGATGCAAAATGTCATCATTGAGGCCACTGTTTTTTTGTTTTTACCAGAAAACCTGGTAAAATTCTGGAATTTGGACTGCCTGCACACTGGTAAAAACAAAGAATTTCACAGAATTTGGCATTTTTTAGCAGATCAGTAAATCTAAAGAACTTGTGTTTTTCTTATAATTGCTTTCTGCTCTATTTTCAATTTGCATACTTTAATGCTATGTATATTGAGCCTTCTTTAATTCTAATTATTTATAGACAGACTAAAAGAATGACAGTGGAATCCCAGTAAAATCTGGAAATCAGGCTAGCAGTCACCAGTACAATTCCTGGAATTTCAAGTTTTGAAAACTGAATTTCTTTACTTCAGTCATCATCCAACTGGTAGGATTAGTGCAGGTGGAGTTTATTTAAAACAGGTCAGGGGCTGATTGCATGTGTAGACTACTTAACCTAATATGGTGGAACAATAAAAAGAAAGATCTGTGTATCGCGTTGTCCTTGGATATCCTAAAGACCTTTGATTCGGTCACCTGGGTCTACATATTTAGGACATTATCCAAATTTGGTTTTGGAGAAAAGTTTATCACATAGATATCTATGCTTTATGACAATCTGATGACCCAGATCATAACTAAGGGCATTATATCTCCAGAAATTGAGTTAGCATGTGGTACTAGGTAAGGGTGCCCCTTATCCCCCTACTTGTTTATCCTGGCTTTCAACCCCCTGTTTAGAACAATAGATACCCATCCAGGAATCAAAGGTGTTAAGTTAGGTACGTTAGAGCACAAATCATTCACTTTTGCAGGTGATCTATTATTAACACTCAGTTTCAGTTCAGTCCTGTGCCAGCGTCCAAACAGTACTTACAATTTTTTAAGGCATCTCGGGTCTTAGGATTAATTGGGACAAAACCCAAGTACTACACAACAACATATCCAAAGTCACCATGGAATGCCTAGAAAATAGTCTACACCAAAAATAGTTTAAGACCACAATTACTTATTTGGGCATACAAGTCACAGCTAACCTAGACAAAATCCTGGAACTAAATTATCTACCTATATTGAATGATATACTGTAGAGTTGGTTTTAGTCAGGTGGGAGAAAATTAACTTTTCCTTATGGGGAAGAATGAATACAATAAAATGAATATAGCCTCATAGAATATTCTATATGTTTCAGAATCTACCAAGTTTACCAAATACTAAATGTCTTAAGCACCTAGAAAGGATTTTCAGGAAATTCCTTTGGGGGTAATAAGCCCCCCAGACTAGGTAATGTGAAAATGAGAGCTCCACAAAACATGGGAGGCTTTGCTCTTCCCTGGTGGAAGTACTACCAATTAGCTTTCTTAAGCAAACTCTGAATTATCTAGTGGAACTAAATAATAGGGTGTAGCCTCAGCCCTTATGGAAGTCTATGGAATAATGTCTACTTAAGCTCCACTGTCTCATAGAATTTATGTTCCTATCCTCCGATTCACAAGCCAAAGATAACCCATGTATATGAGGTTCAATACTAATACTTTAAAGGTCAATAACATTATTAATACAGAAAAGGCATTACTCCCCTTTATGCCCATATGGGGGAATTCAATACTCACAAATGGGGGAGGAGGGCTCTCAAATCCTGATTGGTCAAAAGCAGGCATTACCAAATTAAGCCACTTAGTTAATCAAGACATGGGGATCTTGTTTTCATTTCAGGAGGTTAGGGACAATTATGACCTTCATAAATTCAATTTCCTCTTCTACCTGTGCTTGAGGGAGATGCTTAAGAAAAGTGTTTTATCTAATTATTACACCCTGCCTAAAAATGATAATTGGAACTAGCTGATCAAATTAAGGTCCCTTAGGAAGGGTGCTAGCTTTGTATACAAATTGCTAGTTAAAAATACCTGGACTTCTTGTTTCACAAACAAGGCCAAAGACACCTGGGAAGAAGAGCAAGGCCTCAAACTCACCCCTGTAGAATGGGATGTGACATTAAAAAGGGTTAATTGAAGCTTCAAAGAGTTACAGGTTAGGCTAATTCAATTTAAAATTCTGCATAGATTTTATCTGAGCCCAAACAGATTATGCGCAATGGGGTATCTAAGCAATCCTAGTTGCTGGAAATGCAACCATCACAGGGCTGACCTTGCCCATAAGTTATGGAGCTGCCCTAAAATTCAGAAACTCTGGCACTAAGTATGCATGATATGCATAAGAGTCCCCAAAACACATATCCCACTCTCACCATTGATATTCTTACTGAGAATTTTCCCTGATCACCTAGATTTAGACATATATCAAAAGACCTGGATTTGTCACTCTTTACTAAGTGTTAAGTGCCTCCTGTTTAAGATACTGGAATGGTATCCCTGCGTCTTCTCTACAAGAGTGGTATTCTCAAATGGAATTCTTATCCAGCAATGAGAGCATTTACTCTTGACTACATGACAAACTGGATGTCTTTCATAACATCTTGTCTCCTTTTGTTGAACTGAAAAAATAAGAATGTGTTTAGAGGCAACTATATGACAACTTGTTTAACTCTGGTTGCAGTTCTTTCCTAATAATTTCTGAATAAGTGGAAGGCATAGAATGGTTCCTTATATAGAATAATTACAGTAAAGGGTAGTCAGGAATCTTTACTTTATTGTTATTTTATACTGTTTGTTGTTATTGCTGTAACTCAAATTTTTTCTTTTGTTATGATGAAAATTCAATAAAAATCATTATGGGAAAAATGCAGAAAGGGTTTCATATCCAAATACTCATTCATCCCCTCATGGTTAATAGTTCTCAAATGGCAAGTCCAGCAACTTTCTCTTTTCAATAACAAATTCAGCCTATTACACCCCATCCAAGGTGGTTTCACATGCCTTAAGGCCATAAAACTCAAATGTCTAGGGTCTGCATTGTGATACTCCATAAAGTGCCTCCCTATTGGGGTATCCATGCTTTTATTCACAACAGATCTTATGTGTTCTTGTATGCATTCCTTAAACATACAGATAGTTCTCTCTATGTAACATAAGTTGCAGGTACACCATGCCACATATGCCACAAAATTTGCAGTGCAAGTAATGAAGTCCCTGACCTCACTTCTTCTGTTAGTTTTATGCATGTGAAATTTTTTTTCTGTCTTACAGACAGTATTTATACATATTGCATTTGTGACATTTGAAAAACCCTTTCACGTGTACCAGCAGCCAACTAGGTAGGACCTCATCTGGACCATTATACAGAATGTGGATAAGCCTGTCCTTAATGCTGCTGGCCATTGTAAATGTGATCCTAGGCTAACTGCCCACAGCTGCACACACAGTGTCTTTGCTTAATAAAATAGGCCAGTTATGGCAGATGTTTCCTATCTGGTCTGCCGCTGAAATAAACTCAGTGGAGAAAGTTATTATGTCCCATCATCTCACAGCCTTGTGTTTCTGTACCACAAGGCTATCTCTGTCCTTAGCTCTGACCTCTATGTGTGGCCTCTAAGAGGCTATCTTTGTAGTCCCTAGCACTAAACCGCTCCCTCAATTCCTTCAAGAAAGTGGTTCATGGCCCTGGCCTACACATACCTCTTTCTTGGTCTGTGAGAAGCGAATGTGATATGTAATGGTGATGCTAACCCCTTTCTGAAACATATAAAGCACCAATTCCATTATCTTGATGATTGTATTTGTGTATGGGAGGGTTCTTGTGAAGAGGCACATGCATTTGTAGAATGGTTAAACATCAATCAGTGTAACCTCAGATTTACTGCAACCATAGGCCCCCATACCATTATTTTTTGGGATCCAATACTATGAGGAAACATCAAGAAAAGGATGGTGATCACCAAAGGATTTAGAAAATAAATCTCAACAAATGCAATGCAAAAGTATGAGAGGTCACATTAGGAGTCACTAGAAAAGTCTATTCCATGCAGTCAGTATTTTAGGATTAGAAGGAACTATACTGACCTGTCAGATTTTGATCAACAGGTGGAGGCAACTGAGGAGAATTTGGAATGAAAAAAGGGAGAGGGCCTCATCAATGTCAGGAGCCAGGGGGATTTTGGGGACGGGGGACGCTGGATTTTTCTGACACAGAACATTATGCAATGGTTGCTGAACGCATCTGGCAGAATACGTACTGCAAGGATGCAGTGGGAGTGGGAAGATAGAACCCATTCCAACAGGGTGTCATTGGAGGGATGAGGATTGAGTTGTGTGGGTTCAGAGACAATTTGGGATAGATTTAGGGACTCAATCTTCTTTGTATTTGATCTGAAGGAAAAGGAAAGTCAATTTGTGTTGAAGTCCCTAAAGAGAATGAGTTTACCAGTGGAGGAATGTGAAGTGATGTTAGAGAGAGAGTCAGAGAGGCAGGTGAGATCATAGAAAACACCATTGAAGATGGGGACAGGTGAGGGGGAATGAGAGTCTGATAAGGAGGAATTTCATGGGAGAAGGGTGAGCCTCCCTGATATCCAGGGTGCAGGAGAGGATTTGGCAAACAGATGGCAATGCCTCCACCATGTTTTCTCCTGCCCTGCCTGAAGAGATGGAAGTCAGGAAGGGAAAGGCTAGGCTGGGATCCTGGAGGAGAGCTAGGATTCAGAGATGCAGATGATGTCTGGACAGTGTTGTTGGGCCCAGACAGAGAGGAGGTTGTGCTGAGAGAGGAGGCTCCTAGCACTGAGATAGAAAATGCTAAGGCCCTTAGCATTAGTAGAGGCAGAAGGGGGGGTCTGGGTTGGACTCCAGCTTGCCCAGACAGGGAGGAGGCAGAGCAGGAGAATGAGGAGATGGATTGATTGGGACTCCCTCACTTGGAGTGAGGAGGAGAGCAGGGGGAAGGGGATGAGAGGAGAGCACAGTGTAGAAACTTCATGTTGAGAAAGGGAGAAAGGAGGAGCCCAGAATGGATGGGGGAGGAAAGCAGAGGGTAGGGAGAGGAAGGGACAGGTGGAGGGGGAGGAGGTAGGGTAGCTGGGGTGAGGAATTTGATAAATGGGAAAGGAGCAGGAGGGAGAACTGGAGAAAGCAGAGGAGGGCAAGGAAGATGGTGGTGATATAGTGAAATGCAATATACAGCAGCTAAACAAGAGCACTACAATGGTAGAAAAAAATGGCACTAGGTCATAAGAGTGAAAACAACAGCACTGTCAAGAACAGGGTAACAAAAACAGTGCTGTCAAATACAGCGCCAGTACAAAATGATGTAAGACGAAGCAGTGCCAATGGTAGCGGTTGGAAACCACACCGATGACCGCTACCATTGCTAAATAACATACTGTACACTTTATTTTTGTGGGGGGCTATGCCCTCCACCACCCTGCACCCCCCAACCAACTCGAAGGGGGTGCAGATCTTGGGGAAAAGTAGAAACTTGAGGTGGGTCCATTTGTTCTACATGCTTTCAAAAATAAAACACGTATGGGGTGGGGGGGGGACAAAAAATGCATGATTTGGGAGACTGGGAACAGAACCCTGGTCTCTCTCAATCTGTGCTGCCCAAGCTGCTTCTACTTTAGCTCTTTCCACCATGGGAGCAGCTTTGCCAGCTTCTGCAGTTTTTCTGTCCTTATCCATTTCCACCATTGCCTTGACAGCTACAGGGTAGCAGTATTTAACATTCGCTATCCTACTGCTCGTCGCTATTCAGGCATATGCTGTTATTGTAGCACAGTTTAAAGGGCGCTATATTGGAAGTACTCTTTTAACTAGGTATGGAAAAAATGTGTATAGGCTGGTACAGGATGAAAAGCACTAACACACCTAGGCAATGAACTGTGGGAGTGAACAGAACAATGAGGAGGAGGGGAACCTGGGATATAAATAAATACGTATTGAATAAACCAAACAACTGAATAAACCAAATAATTCTAACAACAGAGCAAACAGTATTAGAACCTAATACAATTTGCTGAGTATGACACAGTTAAAAATAAAGGCAAACAGAGCATGCAAATAACCGGTATACCCAGAGATGGTGTATCTAGGAGCCACACAAATTGAGATGAATTAAAAAACAAGCCAGGAGGATTAAAACAAGTGTGAGGGAGGTGAAAGATTGCAGCATATCCAACCTCATAGCCTCTTGTAATATCCCTGAGCATTGAGGTGGAAAAAATACAGAGAGCATTTTTCTATCACAGTTCACTAAAAATACCACCAACAGCTTAAAATCTGGTTCAATTTCAGTTGGCATCCATCTGTATTCCCCCATACCACCCAGGACGAGGTTGAAAATAGTTAAAAATTGTCTAATCCTCCTTCCCGGTCAACAAAAACTAAATAAATAAATCATAATGCATCAGAATTCACAATTCATTACATGGAATATGAAGGAGTTACACTACCGCAACAAGATTAAAACAGCGTTCACACTCTTCAGGAAACCCACTTGACAAGAGAGGAGGTGCAAAAGTTGAAATGCGTATGGCAGGGCATGGAGGTTCACTCCACTTTTACTAGACTTAAGAGGAGAGTATCTGTCCTATTTTACGTTTGTCTATCATGGCAGATCCTGAGGCAGGAAAGTGACCCAGAGGGGAGATGGATCCTAGCTGATCTAAAAACCCAAGCATTTATCATGGGGGGGGGGGCTATGGTCCTAATGAGAATTATCCACCTTTGTTCTCCACACTTGCCCAATCCCTGGGGGACTTTAATCATGCCAAACTACACATTCTGATTAGGGGTGACTTCAGCATCACTCTGTGTGGGTTCTAGACAAATCACTCAATGCGCTGAAGTCCTTAACGGAGGAACGTGCTCTCACAGAGGTATGGCGACTACTCCACCAGATGGCAAGATACTGCACCTTCTTCTGCACTGTACACAAGTCATATACTAGAATAGACCACTGACTGCCATCTCCAAACCTTACTCACAATTTGCTGCAAGCTGAGATAGGGAACATAATTTTTTCAGATCCTGCACCAGTAACACTGACAGTGAACCTTATACCTCTCCAGCCAAGGTTTACTAACTGGAGACTAGACCCATTACTTCTCAGAGATGGTGCCTTCCTCTCCTTTTTATGTAAGGAGTCCACATCCTTGTTTGGAATAGACTTTTCACAGGAGGCCTCCACTGCTTCTGTTTGGGAGGCATATAAGGAATTTAGTCAGGGGCCTTTAATTGGACACACCTTGCACAGACATAAAGACAGGGAATGGGAGGAGGAACATCTGTGTAAACCACTAAAAGAAAGAGAAACAAATTTTAAAAGTGCCACTGATACCTTAGACAATAAACTGACCAAGATTACAAATATGAAATATATGGTAAGTTAAACTCCATACTCTCCAGAAAAGCTGAATTAGGGTTAATATGACTTTAGCACAAATACTGGGAGTGGGGGAAATGAACAGGTAAGCTGTCGGCATACTGACTCAGGGCCTCTCAGGGAAATAAACACATTGCAGGGCTGAAATCTCCACAGGGTGACTTCCTTCAGACCATCAATGAAAGAATGAAGGCTTTTTATGCAGTGTTAGGCATGTGCGCAAAAAAATTCCATCGGGGTATTTTGTTGAAAGTTGGACTTTCGATCCGTGAAAGTTCGGAAATTATTTTGCCAACTTTTGCAGAAATTCTACCTTAAAATAGTGGAATAAATGTAAGTACAGTGGGTTAATGTACTAAACTGTGGAGAAAAAATCTGCAGAACTGCTCACTGTCAGTGGTCAGCTCTGTGGCTTTTTCGCCCCTCAGTTTAATACATTAACCCACCCTCAGCCACCAATCGCCGGACTCCTGTAAAAAAAAAAAAAAACTGGTACACTGTGGTCTCCCCCTCCCACCCACTGATCACAGGTGCAGGCACCAGGTAAAAAAGTACCAGGTGTCTAGTGGTCCACCCCCCACACACACACACACAAGCCAATTGCAGGCACAATGTAGAAAAGACAAAAAAAAAAACACATTTAAACAGTTTACCCTCCCTGGTGTCTACTGGCTTCATTCAGCTCAGTGGGCAGCCAGCCGTGGAGGAGAGAGGAAGGCTGGGCTGGTAGCTCGCTCGGAGTTGAAATGGGGGGGGGGTTGGAATACCTGCCATGGTAGGGAGGGTGTGTAGTCCATTAGACACCAGGAAATGAGGGAGCACATGTTTGAAAAGGGGATCGGGGATAGGGAAGGGGGTCCACTAGACACCAGGGAGGGTAAATTACTTAAATATTTTTTTCTTACATTGTGGCCGCAATCGGCAGGTGGGGGACAGGACCACTAGACACCAGGGATTTTAAGACTAGGGCCAGAGATCAGCAGGTGGGGGGGCAACTAGACACCTAGACACCAGGGAGGGTAAACTGTTTAAATGTGTCTTTTTTTTTCCTACATTGTGCCTGCAATTGGTGAGTGGAGGGGGCAGGACCACAAGACACGTGGGATTTTAAGACTAGGGGCTGGAGATCGGCAGGTGGTGGGGCAACTAGACACCAGGGAGGGTAAACTGTTTAAATGTGTCCTTTTTTTCTACACTGTGCCTACAATAGGCAGGTGGGGGAGGCGCGGGACCAGGTGCGCTGACGGGGGGGGTGGACAGCTGGGATAACTGCCTTGGGCCCGGTGGCTTAGCGAGGCCCAGCCACCCGAACAACTATCAATTGTTTCCTGGTGCCCCCCCCCCCCGCAAATTAAATGAAGTGGCTGGTGACAGGCTGAGTCAGTAGGGTCTTGGAAGTTGGATGAACTGGGATGGTGACAAATTAATACCAGGGGCAAGGGGTCAGGTCAGAAACTGGAGGTCACTCAGTGCTGGGGTGAAGGTCATGAGTTCATCATTGGGCCACCACACCAGGGCCATGCCACTTGATGTCACATGCACTGCTCAGTGGTGTGCCTGCTCACTCATTTCATCCTCGTCATGGTGAGAGAAGGAGAGTGGCCTGAGGGCCTCGGTAAGCTTGCTTTAGTTAGTCTCAGTGTCGGAGTCGCACACTCGAGTCGCTCACTTTAATTTAACTTGTCAAGTCATCTTGATTCTTGATCATTCAACAGTGTAAAAGTTAGAACTGGAACTTGGAAGTGAAGAACAAGGAGGCTGGACTGGAGGGTTTCTCATTCCTGGGCTACTGAGATAGGCAAGCTGTGGTGGGGATGGCCCAGATAGGAAGTGGACGTATGTGGAGCCGGACTCCGGAGCCCGGAGGAGCCTGGTGTTTAAGTTAAGGTAAGGAGTTGGTGGTTAAGGATGGCCAGGCAGGCGGGGGTGGCTAAGCTGGGCTAACTGAGTGTGTTACAGTACTGTAGCTGTCTGTACTTCTAAGTTGTCTAGTCTTCCACCTCCTCCAGATGAGGCAGTATCTCGCTCTACCTACCACCTACTATTAATATTATTAAAACTCAACTGTTATTTGAAGTGTAAACCTAAGCAGCTTACAACTGATTCTTCTTGTTCTTCTGAGTACAACTGATTGCCTGGAGTGGACTGGAGTCTGGAGGAGCAGCCATGCAAGTGCAAGCTGTGGGGGTGTTTACACACACGGTGACTAATCTAGAGTAGTCTGCTACTAAGTGTTATACTACTTACTGTACAAGAATTAAACTTTAACTGTGCTAAAAGTAAAACTGCCTTAACAGAAACTTGTGGACTGAACTGAACTTGAACTGAAGTCTGAAGTTAAGACTTTAAGTGAACTGAACTGAAGTTACTGAAATTAAAGTCTGACTGTCTGATAATGAAGTCAACTATCAGTCTCAAGGCAGGAGGAGTAAAGGCAAGCAAGCTGTGGTGGGGTGTTTATTTTATGATCCAGTTATAGACAGTGAGTTGCTAGGTAAAGAATGACAGGTTAACTGTTTAGTACCTCACTCTACCTACCACCTGCTATTAATTATTAGAAACTCAACTGTTGAACTTAAAGCTGTGTGAAGCTAAGCTTAGCTGATTCTTGTTCTTCTGACTGAGTAGAGCTGAATTTAGAGGGAGCGTGTACACTGGAATGTGCCTAATTTCATTATTTAAGTTAGTTAAGAATAAGTAAAGTTCTAATTCTGTTATTTTTATAGTCTTTCATTAAGCGGCTTGGCGGCACATTATTTAAATATAAATCTACTCATTTATTGAATTATATATGTCTTACGAGGTGGAAAGGAGGGTGAAGGGGCCCAGTCATAGAAGTGTGTCCCAGGTCCAGAAATTTCTGTCTGCACCCCTGGGCAGGACCACTAGACACCAGTGATTTTAAGACTAGGAGCCAGCGATTGGTGGGTGTGTGGGGGGCAACTAGACACCAGGGAGGGTAAACTGTTTAAATGTGTTTTTATTTTCCTACATTGTGCCTGCAATTGGCGGGTGGAGGGTGGGACCACTAGACACCAAGGATTTTAAGACTTGGGGATGGCGAACAGCGGGTGGGGAGCCACTAGACACTAGGGAGAGTAAACTATTTACATATTTTTTTCTACATTGTGCCAACAATTGGTGGAACAAATTCTGCAGTTTAATGTATTATTTCGCAGTTCAGCCCAAAAAGTCCACGGAAGACAGTGAAAATCTGCAGAAAACAGTCAGAAGATTTCAATCTCACCAATGGCAAAAGTGAAGAAAATTTAGCGAAATTTCCAAAATTCTGTGAAATTTCTGCCAAGGCGGAATTTGCAACCTATGGCTATGCAGTCTTATATACCCTCCTCAACACCGTGGATGAAGATAATATCCTGTTATTTTTAACACCTCTCTTGTTGCCTAGTCTAGATCCTCTGCATCAAAATGGCCTAAACAGTCCTCTGACTGTATCTGAGATTATAACAGCCATCAAAGCCCTCTCCTCTTCTAAAACCCTGGGAGATGATGGTCTTCTGGTTGACTTTTACCAGCTTATGCCAAAGCTGGTAGAACTTCTTCTGAAACACAATAGACCAAGCCTTTACTACTGGTCTCCCCCGGAAGCCATCATCACTGTGACTACCAAAAGGGACAAGGACTTTTCTCTGTTTTCCAGGTATTGCCCCATCTCCCTTATTTAAGGTCCTTGCACAGTTCCTTGTGACACAATTAGAAAAATATCTGCCCAGTCTGGTGCATCCTACACAGGTAGGGTGTATTTATTTATTTATCTGTTTGTTTATTTTATTTATTTAAAAAGTTTCACCAGGAAGGACATGCAGGAGTAAGAAGTGAATTTGAGGAGAAACACAGAAATATAGAAACATATAAAGTGATGACAGAAGGAGACCATAAGATCCATCTAATCTGCCCATGCCCCTACCCCCCTCCTTTAACTGCTACTCAGTGTTATGATACCTGTGTAATTATCCCAAGCATTCCTGAAAGCCCTAACAGTTTTTGCATCCACCACTCCTTGGGGGAGGCTGTTTCATGAGTCGACCACCCTCTCCGTGAAAAAGAACTTACGTGTGCTGCTCCTGAACTTGCCCCCCCCCCATTTCATATCATGACCTCTTGTTTTTGTGTAACTCTTGACCTGAAATAGGTCCAGAACCTGTACCCTATTTATTCCCTTCAGGTATTTGAATGATTCAATCATGTCTCCCCTGTCCCGCCATTGTCCCAAGGAATACATGTTGAGATCCTTTAACCTTTCCTCATATGATTTCAGGTGCAGTCCTTGTATCATCTTTGTAGCTCTCCTTTGCACAGTTTCCAATCTATCTATGCCCTTTCTAAGGTGTGGTCACCTGAACTGTATGCAATATTCCAGGTGTGGTCTTACCAGTGATCTTTATAGGGGTATTACAACTTCCCTTTATCTGTTGGTAATTCAACTTCCTATGCATCCCAGCATACCATTTGCCTTTAATGCAGCCTTCTCGCACTGCTTGGTCTTTTTTTAAGTCATCCGTTATAATCACACCCAGATCTCTCTTGCTTTGTGGCCTCTAGTTTCATGCCCCAAATGTGGTATTCTTCCCAAGGGTTGCCCTTCCCTAGGTGCATGACCTTGCACTTCTTTGCATTGAATTTTAGCTGTGCATTTTAGCTAGAGAAGCAAGGAGAGAAAATGTAGGGAGGAGGCAGAGCAGAGGAAAAGGGGAATAGAATTCCAAAGTTTGGGGAAGTGGTAGGAGAAGGCAGCCTGGCCAGCTGAGGATGTCCTAGAAGGGAGTGTCAGGGAATGAAAGCCAGAGTTCTGAAGGGTGTAGTGAGATGGAGGCGGGAAAGGAAAGAAGTGAGATAGGCGAGGAGAGAACCTAGCCAGTATTTGGCTACAAAGGAGGTACAATGAGCGAGGCATCAGGCTTCAAGGGAGAAACATAGAAACATAGAAATTGTCATCAGATAAGGATCACCAGGCCCATCTAGTCTGCCCGTAAACCATTCACTTGTTTGTGGACTCTGACCCTACCTGGTCAATGGCTTTTCAGCACTCCTTCCCACTTGTAAGGTTCCTGTATGCCTTTCTTAGGCATGTTTAAATTCCTCCACTGTGGTTGCTCCCACAACCTCCTGTGGCAGACTATTCCATGTGTCCACCACCCTCTCCATGAAGAAAAACTTCCTCATATTTACCCTTAACCTGCCACCATCCAATTTCATGGCATACCCTCTTGTTCTTGTACTCCTCCTATACTGGAAGATGTTGCCCCCCTGCTCCTTGTTTATGCCCATAAGGTACTTGAATGTTTCTATCATGTCACTCTGATCCCTCCTCTCCTCCAATGAGTATATATTGAGGTCCTTTAATCTCTCCTCATACGTTTTCTGGTGTAAGCCCTGTACCATCTTTGTTGCCCTTTTTTGGATAGCTTCCACCCTGTCAATGTCCTTACGAAGGTATGACCTCCAAAACTGCACACAGTATTCTAGATGAGGCCTCACTAGTGTTTCATACAATGGAATCATCACCTCCCACCTTCTGTTAGTGATACCTCTGTCTATGCACCCCAGCATGCACTGGCTCTTCCTGCAGCCGTTGTACTCTGCTTTGACATCTTTAGGTCATCTGAGATGATAACCCTCAGATCCCTTTCTTCCTTGATGATCATCAGCAACTCTCCCCCGGCCCCCATCCTGTAGCTTTCACCAGGGTTCCCTCATCCCAGGTGCATTATTTTGCACTTCTTTGAATTGAACCTCAGTTGCCACACCTCAGACCATTTTTCAAGCTTTCCCAGGTCTCTCCTCATTTTCTTCACCACGTCTGGAGTATCCACCCTGTTGCAGATCTCGGTGTCATCTGCAAACAGGCAGACCTTTCCCTCCAGCCATTCCCCAATGTCTCTAATGAAGACATTAAACAGGACTGGCCCAACGACCGAACCCTGTGGTACCCTGCTAGTCACCCCGCTCTCCCTGGATTGGATCCCATATACCACCACCCTCTACCTCCTGTCTATTAACCCGTTCGTAACCCAGTTTACCACCTTGTGTCCCATGCCCAGACTACCCATCTTGTTAAACAGCCTTTTATGTGGGACGGTGGTATCACCCAGTCAAAGAAATCTATCAGATTTGTCTGACACATCCTCCCTGCTGTGAATCCATGTTGCTTTGGATCCTGGGCACCATTGGATTCTAAGTGTGCCACTATTCTTTCTTTAAGCAATGCCTCCATGATCTTACCCACTACTGAGGTGAGGCTGACCAGCCTATAGTTACCTGCCTCCTCCCTGCTACCACTTTTGTGTAGAGGGACAACATGTGCCCTCCCCCAGTCCTCTGGAACCACTCCTGTGTTGAGTGATTGGTGAACATGGCTGCCAGAGGCACAGCTAGCTCTCTTCACAGCTCCCTTAATAGCCTCAGGTGCATGTCATCTGGCACCATTGCTTTGTTCACCTTCAGTATTGTGAGCTCCTCCAGGACTCTCTCCACTGTGAATGGACTTGTGTTTACTCCCTCCCCCCGTATCTGTTACACAACTGTGGCCCATGACCCATCCTCCTCTTCAGTGAATACTGAACAGAAGTATTTGTTCAGTATTTCTGCATTTTCCAGGTCTTCCTCCTTACACTCTCCTGTAACTCCTCTGAGCCTTACAATCCCCCGGCTGTCCTTCTTCGCTGATGTACCATAGAATGTCTTGTCCCCTTTCTTCATTGTCTGCTCTAATCTTTTCTCAGTCAGCACCTTTGTACTCCTAATGGCCTTCCCCACTTCCTTTAGACACTTTAGGTACAAGGCAAGGCAAGGCAAATTTTATTTAAGAGACGCCCATCCAGGCCTCTTCCTTTTGATGCCCCTTATATTTCCTGAAACACGTCTTTTTGGCCCTTACTTCGTCTGCCACATCTTTTGAGAACCATAGTGGTTTCCTCCTTCTCTTTCCTTTGTTTACCAACCAGATGCATTGATTTGCTACCTCCTCTATGGCTCCTTTTAGGTGCTCCCACAGGGCCTGAGCCCCACCAGTGCTTCCTTGATATACCTCCCTATCTTCTCAAAGTCTGCCCTCCTGAAAGCTAAGACCCTTGCCTTTGCGTGACTTGACTGTGTCCCTTTCCCCATGCTAAACCACACTATGTGGTGGTCGCTGGACCCCAGTTCACCTTCTACCCAGATGTCTGTGATTCTGTCACCATTTGTCAGTAGTAAGTCCAGAATCACCCTGTCTCTGGTGGGATCGAGCACTAGCTGCCTAAGGCTTTCCCCCATAGGGAATCCAAGATGTCTCTGCTTCTGGTTGAAGCAGCTGATGAGATGGTTCAAGTCCACATCTGGCATATTGAAATCACCCAGCAAAAGTACTTCCTCTCTTACTGCCATCTCATATATTTCACCCACTAGCTCCCTATCCCACTCCTTCGTCTGTGCTGGAGGCCTGTAGATCACCCCTGTGCGGGTTGCTGTGCCATTGCCTGTCTCAAGGGTGACCCACAATGTCTCGGCCTCCCCCTGTCTTTCCAGTACCTCTATTGCCTTTATACCCTCTCTGATGTACTTGGCCACCCCACCCCCTTTTTTTACTGCCCCGTCCCTCCTGAACAGAGCATACCCTGGTCCATTAACATCCCAGTCATGATTTGCAGTGTGCCAAGTCTGTTATTACTGCTATGTCCAGGTCTGCTTCTACTAGCAGTGCCTCCAGGTCTGGGATTCTATTCCCCAGGCTGTAAGCATTGATAACCATAGCCTTGCATGTTTTGTTGCCTATCTGCTCTGTACTCCTGCTTTTGCTCCCCTGCTTCTTCCCCTCAACCCAAATTTCCTTTTTCTGCTGCCTTCCTTCTCCTGCCTTTCTCTTTGCATCTGATTCAGGTGTTACTGGCAGCATCTTGTCTTCCTGTTCCTCATTACTGACTTCTCTATCTTGTGGGAGGGAAGGGAGAGAGAGAGGTATAAAGGGAGCAATGGCAGTTGCAGGGCTGCGGAGTGCAGGGTAGGCAGTCCAGCACAAAGTGACAGAAGGAGTGTAAGAGAGAGAATCCAGTCTGATCAGGGCAGACTTAGGAGCAGCACTGTAGACAACGTCTCCATAGTCAAACATAGGGAGAATCATTTTTCTGGATAATGGCTCTGCAAGCTGAAAAGGGGATACAGCCATGGTTTCTGTACAAGGCCCCCAGTGTATGGTGAAGTTTTTTGTGGATGGCATCCACATGACCAGAAAAGTTGAGGTGTCAGTCTAGCCAGACTCAGAGATACTTAAAGGAGGGAACATAGTTGATTGTGGTCCCATCAAGGTGTGGAAGGATGGGAGGGCAGTAAGCCTGGAGAGCTTCTGCCTTGTGCCAAAGGTCAAAGAGACTTTATTTTGGTATTGAGGGACATTTGATTTGAATGGAACCAGTGTTGGACATCGGTTGTCAAAGTCTGGCTGGAGGATGACCAGTAGATCAGAAGCAGTGGAACCAGAGGTAAAAAGAACTATCATCTGTGTACATATGGATGGACACAGAGGTACAGGCAGCAGGGAGGTCATTCAGGAAAACTGAAAAGAGTATAGGGCCAAGGACAGAACCTTGGGGACGCCAGTGCTAATGGGGAGTGGAGGGGATAAGGAATCTCTGATTGTAACTGACTGAATCCTACCCTTAAGGTAGGAATGGAATCAGTTGGTTGCGGAGATGGAAATCCCCGCTGCTGTAAGTTTGTAAAGGAGGAAAGGATGGGCTACAGTGTCAAAGGCTTTGGCCAAGTCAACAAATATAGTGGAGGTGATAAGGCTATGATTCATGCCTGAGAAAATGGAGTCAGTGAGCCAGAAGAGAGAGGAGGAGGTGCAATAGGATTTACAGAAACCAGACTGGAAAGAGGTGAAAAAGGAGGTTGTGTCAAGGAAGGGGGAAAGCCAAGAAACCACTAGGTGCTCCTGCAGTTTAGCAAGGGTTGGGAGCAGGGAGATAGGGTGATAATTGCTGGGACAGGAGGAGTCAATTCCTTTGAGAAGGGGTATGACACTAGAATGTTTCCAAGTGTCAGAGACAGAGGCAAGGGAGAAAGAAACGGTTGAGAAGGGAGGTGATTGGAAGAATAATGGCTGGGGAAGATAAATGAAGGAGTTTAGGGTCAAGCTCATCTGGCCACATGCCTTTGAGGGCTCAGAGCTAGGAGGGACTTGAGAGTGCCAGCAGGAGAAAGGAGAAAAGGAGAAAGAGGGAGATGGAGGAAGGGTGGGGCAGAGGGAGGGAGGGGATGGAGGAGAGAAGGGAGGAGTCACATGAGGTGAAGAAAGAACTGAATTCATAGGCAACAGAGAAGGGTCAGAAACAGTGACATCTCTAACCTAGAGGATTGGGGCGGGGGACAGGACTGGGGGGGGAGAAGAGGGCATGGATGACCTTCCAGAATGTGAAGGGGTGGTTAATGTTGTTCTGGAAGGTGGAGACAAGGTACCTGGCTTTGGTACGAGCATTGTGCAGTGCATGATATCTGAGTAGATCATCTTGGGAGCCAGAGGACTTATGGGCTTTTCAGGCAACATCCTGAGCTCACAGGCAGGCCAACAGTTCGACCGAGATCCAGGGGTGGTGGGAGCCATGGACTTTGGTTTTCCTGAGGATTGTGTGTAGATCCCAGATAGACAGAAATTTGGTCTTGAAATATTTGAGGGCAGAGCTGACGGAGGAGATGGGCGACCAATCGGTAGCTACCAAATCTGCATAGAGGGAGGACAAGCCCAGCGATCAGAAGGACCGGATCTGAAGGAGCTTGGGTGTGGCATTGGGGCAGGGCAATTTGCGGACACAGTAGACCATGTGGTGGTCACTGAGGGTGTCTGGCAGGGTGCTGGAAATAACAAGTTGGTGGGGATCGGAGGCAAGAACCCAAACCAGTATGCTGTGGTTAAGGGATTTATGGTTGTGGCAGGTAGGGTCAGTGATCAATTGGGAAAGATTTAGAGACTTAATGTTATGGCAGAGCTTGGGCTGAGCAGGGGAGAGACAGTTTATACTGAAGTCCCCAAGGATAGTTAATTCACAGGATGAGGCATGGGTAGAGATAGTAGTGAGAAGGTCAGTATCAGAAGATGGGGATATGCCTGGGTAGCAGCAGACACCAGCCACATAGATGGGGGGAGAGAGAATGGGAAGGAGAGTCTGAGGAGTAATAGTTCATAGGCAGAAGGGGAAGAGAGAGTATAGGGATGAACTGGATAGCTTTATGGCAACACTAACACCCCTATTGGGATGATCCTTATTTATTAAAAGGGAGGATAGGGACAGTCCTTATTTATTAAAGGGAGGATGGGGTCTGACCACCAAAAATCCGTATTTAACCAGATGGCAGTGGCACAAGATAATGCAAATCCAGTGGCTGTGGTTGCAATAGATTTTGAGAAGGCCTTTGACTTTGTCATTTGGATCTGTCTCCAACACACCCTGGCTAGGTTTGGATTTGGCTCTGCGTTCCTGTCATGAGTTAACATTTTATACAAGGACCCGACAGCAGGGGTCTCCACTAATATGTTGCTGTCCTCCCCCTTCCTCTTTCAGCAGGAGACCAGAAAGGGCTGCCCTCTCTCCCCCCCTGCTCTGTGCTAGTCATTGAACCTCCGGCAGTTGCTATCTGATCCCAGCTGACTATCAAGGGAATAGCAGTGGGAGGGGAATCTTTCACTGCTAACCTATAAGCAAATGATCTCCTTACCCTTATGCACCCTCCACTGCTGGATTTACTGCATAGGTTCTCCAAATCTCTGGGTTGCCGGTCAATAATTATAACAATTATGTACTCCACTTAAACATCCAGTGTCTCCCAACCCCTTTCATGCAAGTAAGACTAGTTTAGTCCCCAAAGGGGATTAACTGCTTGGGAATCAAGCTTGACATGGACCTTCCCTATGTTCCAAAACTGAACCTTAGACCTTCGTTTTACTCCCTGTAAGACAAATGCAATAGCTGACCTTCCTTGCATCTTTCACTGGGTGGTAGGAAAGAGGCCCTCAGAATGGTCACATCAGACAAACTACTTTTTTCACTGAGTTACCTCCTGATGTCAATACCCACCCATTGGTTTGACAAAATATATAGGGTCTTTGGGGCCTTTTTGTGGCAGGGGAAAACAACCCAGGTAGTCAGGAAATCCTCAGGACCCACTGAAAGTGAGGGAGGTGGGGTCTGCTCTGGATAAGGGCATACCACTTTGAGATGCAGTAACAGACCAACCTCCTCTCTGGTTGAGTACGAAGAACCAGTTAATGGGTGGGGCTCCCCGAGTGTATGCTTGTATGATAAGACATACACAAGACTCAGACATTATCCCACCTTCAGGACCTTGTGTGTAGGATGGAAGGATCTGGCTAAGAAGACCCATCTGTGCCTTATAGAACTCATGCCATTATGGGGCAACCTACAGAAACTTATTGACAAGCAACCACCACACTGTGCTTTGTAAGCGGCCGGAGGCCTATTCAGGATCCAGGATCTCATGATGTCCTCATCTGAGCATTTGCACTCATTTGAGTCTCTCAAAGTAAAGAAGGACATTCCCTCACATTATCACTGGAGGTTTTTGTACATTTGCAGTGTGCTGCAACCTCATCTGCACATACTCTGCACCGGTAGGTGCTCCCCTTTTTGGAAGGGAATTATCCAATGGTGGAAAGAGATACTAAAAGGAAATGCATGGGCAATATACCAGGCTATCAGAGAAAAAACAGAAGAGGTGCCAGCAGATTGGAAAACAGCTAAAATAACTCCAATACATAAAAAAGGTCCCAAAACAATGTAAAGAATTTCAGGCCCATTAGCCTGACATCTGTTCCAGGCAAAATATTCAAATCAATAACAAAGGATAAAATAAATGAACACACTAAAGCACATGATATAGCAGATATTACACAACACGGGTTTACAGCAGGTCGTTCATGTCTTACAAACTTGATTTGTTTTTTTGACCCAGTTAGTAAACTTTTGAATAGGGGAACAACAGTGGACATTATACTGCTGGACTTCTCCAGAGCATTTGATACTGTCCCACATTGGGCTATAATTCATAAATTAAAAACACATAAAATTGATCCACACTTAATATACTGGATAGGTAATTGGTTGGTGGACAGTATGCAGAGGGTGCCTGTGAATGGAGTCTTGTCTGAGATGGGGAGGGTGACTAGTGGGGTGCCGCAGGGCTCTGTTTTGGACCCTGTGTTGTTTCAGTTGTTTATAGTAGACCTTGGGAGAGGTCTACAGAATAGACTCATTAAGTATGCAGATGACACCAAGTTAGGGGGACCATGTGAAACCAAGGACGATATAGACTCCATTCAGCATGATTTAGATTTAATAACTCACTGGGCATATGAATGGGGTATGACATTTTATATCGATAAGTGTTGTGTAATTCACCTGGGGAAAAACAATAAACACGCGTAGTATATACATAGTAATTCTATACTAAATCACTTGACAGGTGACAGAGATTTAGGGGTACACATAGATAGTAAACTGGATTTTAGTACACATTACACAAATGTAATTTCTAAAGCAAACAGAGTGGCTGGAGCAATTCACAGAAATATTAAGAGCAGAAGGGCAGAGGCATTGGTGCCTCTCTATAGATCATACATGAGACCCCAGTTGGACTTTTGTAGTCATCTTTGGAATCCACATAAAAGGGGGGACATTGTAAGGTTAGAAAGAGTATAGCACGGTATTACTAAAATAATAACAAATGTTAAAACTTTTACATACAAAGAAAGAATTGAAAGATTGGGACTATACACCTTACAGGAGAGGCAAACACGAGGGAACCTAATGTTATATGTTAATATTATCAGGAATAACACACTTAAAGAGGAACTAGGCATTAAACAAAAAAAATAAGACTTACACACTAGAGGTCATTTATTAAAAGTACAGGGTAACAGGTTTAAAACAAATAAAAGGACGTTTTTCTTTACTGAGAGAGTGATGAACTTGAGGAACAGTTTACCAGAAAGTCTGGTACAGAGTGGTAATAGAGACATTTTTAAAAGAGGTCTCAATAACCTTATTCAAAATGGTATGAAATTACATTACTATTAGAAAAACATAGGAGCACGTATGTGCTTATGCCTTTTTAGCTCCTTACCAATAGTGATCATAGTGACCATAGTGACCATGCTCACCATACACAGACTCTAGCCTCTGAAAAGGTCTGAGAAACCAAGTTGGGAGATCACCTCACTGAAAAAGAATGGGAGAGATGTTGGTACCATACCCACACCACTTGCCATGACATTAAGAGCAGAATGATCCAATATATAGTACTTCATCACTGGTAAAGAAATCCCTGAGTATTGCACAAAATGGGTCTCTTACATGTGGACCAATACTGGCAACTTCCTGATGAAGCTCCATTGACACCAGTAGAAGCCTTGTGGGGGGCCCAGCCTGGTTGTTTCCAGACCTGTGTCTCTACACTTGGAGATTTGCAATTTTTTCTGCCTGAATAAACTGTCTGTATTTTTGGCTCAGCCAGAGCTTTCTGGGATAATATAAAAGAACTGAATGGGAATACCCGCTCCCCCCCCCCCAGATCGTTATCAATGGGGCAGTTTCGATGGACCAAACGTGCATTGCAGACTGCCTAAACAAAACTTTCTCTGACCTCATCCCCCATCCACCCACACCACTACCTCCCGGCCCCTATTCCACTTCAGAACAATCTCACCCCGTGACGCCAAACCTTTCCTCTTAAAAGCCCTCACCTCCCACAACCCGAGCAGTGACCCCCTTGACTCCAGGATACTCCGCATCATGCTGGATGTCATGCTAATCCCCCTCACTAATGTCCTCAACCGATCCCTATGCCTTGGTCAATTCCCAGATGCATGGAAATAGGCTGAAATCACCCCTATCCATAAGTCCGGAGACCGAACACTACCAGATAACTACAGGTCCATCTCCATCCCCCAAAGTCCTGGAGAAAATAGTATCCACGCAGCTCATGGAATACCTATCTAAATATGACATATTATGCCCTGAGCAACATGGTTTCCACCTAAGTCACAGCACCTCCACAGCCCTCTTGGAATTCTCCCACCAAATCCACTCTGCGCTTGATGCTGGGAAACTTGCAGGTGCAGTATTCATCGACCTATCTAAGGCCTTTGACACTGTGTGTCACACTCTGCTGCTAAACTCCCTTAGCCAACTGGGTTTCTCACCTGGCCCTCTGAACTGGTTCTCAAGCTACCTGTAGAACAGATCCCAAAGGGTCAAGATGAATGGGACCTTGTCTACTAACCTACCAGTACACTCTGGGGTCCCTCAAGGCTCCATCCTTGGGCCTACCCTTTTTAGTCTCTTCCTAAACACCCTCCCAAGCTCCTGCACTGATAAAATACTTCTTTACGCTGATGACGCTGTCATCATCGCATCACATTTGGACCCACTCTCGCTCTAAAGCACCCTGCAACGCACCTTCAGCCAAGCAGAAAAATGGTTCAACAACCATCGCCTAGTCCTAAACCTGAAAAAAATGAAATCGATGCTTTTTGCACACCGACAAAATGACGCCAGTGACTCTCCCCTTCTCATCACCCCCAGCATACTCCACCCACTTGAACAGGTAGCAACCTACAAGTACCTGGGCATCACTTTCGACTCAGGCTTTACCTTCCACACCCATTTAAAAGCTCTGTCATCGGCCATGAACTCCAGGATTGGTCTCCTCTATCGCCACAAAGACTGCCTCCCTGAATTTGCCTTAAAACTGGCCATCACCTCATCCGTGCTGTCTCTGGCAGACTACGGCAACCCGACCTATGCAGCTGCAGACCCTACCACCCTTACTAAAGTCCAGACCTCACTTAATAAAGCCTGCAGGCTCCTGACCGGTGCCCAATAGCTGAACCCACACATGTCTACTATACTCTGCCTCGAACATACTCACCTTTGAGGAATGGCTGAAATACCACACCTGGCTGATGGCAAAAAAGACCCTATCTGGGCTATGCCCTCCAGGGGTCACTACATCCCTGCAACAGACCACCCGGCCTGCACTCACCCATAGTTCCACTAAAGCCACCTTCCTAGTACCTAGAGCCAGGACCCCACTCTGACAAAGATCCTTTCACCATAGAGCACCTGTCTGGTATAACTCTCTCCCTGTGTACATCACAGGCATTCCCAGAATTGGCCAGTTCAAAATAGCCCTTCGAAAATACATTGTTGATAATCGGAGCTGTAACTGCCAATAATTGAAGCTGTATTCTGTCCCAAATAGTACCTCCCAGAGTTTCCTGGGATCCCATAGACTACTAAGCACTGGTTTCTACTGCAGAGTATGATTTTGCCTTGTATAGTTAAAACAACTTGTGTTTGTTTATTTACGCCTGTATCTCACTTGCATTGTTACCATTGTCTAAACTTCACATGATTGTTTGTCCACCCTCCCTGCGACGAGGTACCTTTGTAAATGAGTCTTTGACTCAAAGGTTGTAAAACTGATTGTAAAACTGATTATTGCACACCTGGCTGGAGGGTGGCTGGCCTTGAGTTGTCAGTCCAGTACTGGCGATACCAGAAACTGGGAGGTTCTCTGGGACACATACTTTGGTCATGCCCATTACTTCAGAGATTCTGGAAAGGGGTACATACCTTCAGCCAGAGAAAACTAGCAATACAGTACCCTCTTTCTACGTGGGTTTACATCCTGGAGCACTACAAGGATTCTCCTCTGCTTGATTCTTGTTAAGGAAAATGAGTAGGTGCAATTGCCATTGAGGCAAAGAGATGGATCCTGTAGAAATGGAGAATGACTTCCCTTCCCCACTCTGACCCAACTGAAGCATGCAGAAAGGACTCCATTGCATTAAGAAAGGCTTAGTTGTTTTGCTGAGGGAAAAATCCAAGAATACAGTAATGCGTGGAGGCCATACCTCAACCTCATTGAAGGGGCAGTTACTTGATAGGGCCCATTTGGCCAAGAATAGTGAAGTCTGGGTAGACCTGCACATAGTGGTATTCTATTTTCCATTTCCCTTTCATCTGCTGTCTGGGTTTACTCTGTAATATACAATGGCAAGGAAAACATCCTGGGCTCTGATTGGTCAGTGTATGCCTGGGACAGTGATGTTATCCAAGCATAACATCACTGTATCAAGTCCAGGCACACACATGGCTGAATGTCATCAGTAAAAATAAACAAAAAAATCGTTCCACATTTGAAACACAGAATTTGAATTTCACAGCAGATAAGGATCGCTTGGCACATGCAGATTAGGGAGATAGAAAAAATAACTATTAACTTTACCCACAATTACTCACTATGTAAATTATTATACAGGCTGTTATATTTCTGTACTCACTACAGAAATAGGAGACTACATCTCTCAGTAAAGAAATCTTGTCAGTGATCAGTGTATGCACAATGCTTCATTTTGAAAATAAACATCTGAGATCTTTTATTATTGTAATAGCTACAAAGATAGGAGACTGCACTTCTTAGTAAGGAAAAATGGAAAACGCTTCATATTGTACCCACAATGCCTTGCCACATACATCTACATCTTAGGTGCTATACTGTAGTCACCACTACCAAAACTGGAGACTGCATTGCTGAGTAAGGAAACTTTAAGTTAATTTTATAATCTACCCGGTATTCCTTGTTGCTGTATGTAAATCAGTATATTAGCTGTTATACTGCTGTAACTATTACCAAAATAAGAGTTAACTGATTTAAGAAAAAGGGACTAATTTATGTCCAAATGTTAAAATGTAATGAAAAATGTATTTTAAAATTATTTTAAAAACTTTTCCTTTGTTTTTGAAACAGCAGTGCAACAAAAAACATTTTTCCAAAAAGTCAGTTTCAGCTAAATTTAAGAAAAATATTAGTATACCCAGTAAAATTTACTTGTCTAGGTACCTCCTATGTTGTCATCATGAGTTGTTTAATTAATTTATTTATTTAATCATTTTTTGGCTCCTAATCTTTGCAAGGCCTACAGTGCTATTTATATGCAAAATGTGGTGGCATCTTTTTTCCTTGAGAATAAAATTCAATAAAAACATTTATAAAATACTTAAATTGTGGTGAAATTAGACAATTGTATCACCAAATAAAACTGGAAGATGCCTGGGATCTTTTTTAGTTATAAAAAGGCAGGGTCAAATTTTTTGCCCAATTTGGTTGCACTGCTGCTTTAACAAAGGAGCCACTGTACAGTATAATAGCAATAATGCACTCCAGGGTGTGTGTGTTGTGCTGGGATAACATCACTTCTTGGGTGTTGGATGCACTCAGTCTGCGGCCTCATACCAACCTCCTGAAGCGTGATGTTATCCCAGCACAACACACACCCTGTCGTGCATTATTGCTTAATAATATTATAAATCATGGGAGCATCCCCCACCATCACATCGCTTCCTTCAGTTGTGCATAAGACACTCTTATTATTGTTAAGGGTATCTCATGCATGGCTTCTCGCTGACCACTCATGCCATCAGCATTTTAAATAAAAGAAAAAAATGATTTTTTTATTTAAAAAAATATAGTGATCTATAATAAAAGGGAGGCAGTACAGCACAGTGGCTTAAGGCTCTGAGCTGCAAATTTGGAGACCTGGGTTTGAATCCCCCAGCCCCCACTTGCATACTATGTGACCCTAAGCAAGTCACTTAACTTCCTTGTGCTCCCAGGTCGCACCTGTAAACAAGCTTTCAGCTTAGTGTGCCACTCCTAGTTAAACAATTGGAAAAAAATAAATGTTATGGGTCCAGTTGGAGAGCCTCTTATGGTCCTAAGAGTGTCAGTACTTGTGTCCTTGGGACCACAAATCTGCACACCTTCAGTTCGCAGTCCTCTAGTCCAAAGAACACATAAGGCGATACTCTTTTATCCATAAAAGGCCTTCCAACCTGACCCATAAACTTATAGTTAATGCCGATAATCTGTGTAGATATATATACACTTCTGTATTGTACTTTTACTATTATGCTGTGGGATAAGTTTATTTGCTACTTTTTTTATTGTCTGTTCTCACTGAGTGATGGGTCAGCTGCTGTTTGACTGCATACCCAGTAAGTATGTTGTTATATATCACAAAAATGAAATTTTCAATAAATATTTTAACAACTAAAATTTACTGGAGGAATCCACCACCTTTCATGTAGAATCAAACACACCTGACATGGGTCAGGGGTCAGATTTCTTCATAAGGCATTATGCACAAAGGTACTGTAGCTGCTGGAAAGGAGCAAACAATGCATATGCATTACCGTGCATATGACTGCAGATTACTGCATAGCATGGTGCACAGCACAGCATAGACTATGCAGTAGGAGGCTGCTGTAAGTAGAGGTATGCAAACCCCCCCTCCCCGAAAGGACACAACATAGTGTAGGTGCCGTCAAATATATATGTTATGTACAACCACACACTGAATCACAAGGCAGCACCCTACTGACAAAAGAGGTGCAATAGTAAACAAAAAAGGAAACAAAACACAATGGAAAACAAAGAATTGTCTGAGAACACCCATATGCACATCATGACATGCTGCTGCACCATCACAGCCAGTACAACCCGTGCCTGCTGCTGCAAGTTAAAAGTGTCCTCCATCATATCATGTTCCCCCAAGAGTGATGCCTATGATGCCTGGTCCACCCACGACACCCTGGCTTTTCCTCCAATGGAATGGACACCCCCACCTCCTCATAAAACACTGGCATCACTACCATCTCCCACTCCTTCGTGGGTTGATGTGGTGGCTCCTGATCAATACTAACAATGATGTAGCCCTCTCTCAGCAGCCATATGGCCATGAGTGGTGCAGGTGTGCCCTGTAGGGGAGTGAAGACAGGTGTGAGGCACTTGGGCATTCACCCCTGACCATGCCCCCATGCACCCCCCTGCATGCCCTGCACAACTTCCATGCTCACACCCCTGCCAAACCTGCCCTGCCACAATGTACACACCCCTGTATGCACCAGCCCACCCTGTCATACCCTCATGCATACACATATACCTGTTGTCGTTACCAGCTAAGGCCATGCAGCTGTACTCATTATTGCAGGCTCTATAGTGAACCAAGCTTTGCCAAACTAATCAGCATAGAAGGTGCCCATCTCTTCAAGGCCACTAGGCAGTCTTATTGCCCTCACACATGCCTTCTGCCTCCTTGTCCATGACCCTACTGGCTCATGGAGTTCCCTCAGCAGGAGGATCTCAGCTGGGCATTCTGGAAATGGTTGCAACACAAGAATACTGGTCATTAGCATCGGGCACATAGCAACATCCAACTGCAGCATGCTATGGGGTACCTAGGATGTATACATACCCTCATAGGGTGCACCACACTCCAGATATAGCCATACTTGTCCTCATACCACATGGTGCCTACCTGTTTGAGGGCATTGGGAGCTGAGCCTAGTCCATCGTGCTATCTCACTGCACAAACACCTGTAGATGACTGCCTGCAGGGAGCTATAGGGATGCATGGAACACATAGAATGCCACGTCCCCTACTACCTATCAGATGGGTCATGCTTAAAAGGATATATGCAATATGCTGGAGTGGAATGCCCTGCAGCCTAGGATGGGTCAGGTATGGGGTGCATCATAAAAGGGCAACCCAACACAGTCTCGGGGGAAGAACAATGTACCCATTACTGCTAATGCACACTTGCATGTGGGTTGTGGAGGCCACTACAGAGAAGGAGGGCAACCCATCCACGCCAACGCTTCTTCAGGTCCAGGGTGGCACTTAAAGGCATGTGTGATACCCACTGCCTGGAATGATTCAGACTAGACCATAACACCATCAATGTTGTGTAGGGCATCTTGCTGACAGGAAGGCACTCATCACAGCAGTGGGTCAGAGCTTTTAGCTGATTGTTTCGTGAGGGCACAGTTTAGGCCCAACCCCTCCACACCCCTCACCCACCCACCTCGCAAATAGTTCCTTTATACCTGGGGTTCTGACATCATTTCTCAAGAGTGCAAGGTGCATATCACTGTCATATCCTCTCTGGCATACTACACTAACAATATAAGCATACACATTGTATAATATATATATATATTTCTATATAACAAACCAATCTCACACACACACACACACACACACACGCACACACACACACACACACAGACACAAAAAGTAGATAAACATGTGGGGAGAAGTGCAATGTAATGGCTGTGGGGCAGCAGTCTTCCAGGAGTCTTTCTGGAGGCTGAGATGCTGCCCTATTTGCAGACAACTCTCTGCCCTGAGGGAGGAAGTTGCCCATCTTCAGGCCACACTGGACAGTAGGAAGGGAACCTCCCCCATCCAGGGAGCACCAGAGACACCACCACTACCTCAGAGGTTGCGAAGAAAGCACAGCAGTTGGCCCACAGTGGGCTAAGGGAGGGTGAGTATTATGGAACAGAGGCACACCCAGTCAGCTGTTCCACTCCACAATCCATACACCATTCTGGTGGAGCATAGTTCCCCTATGGATGCACCCACAGAGGAGACTAAGGAGGCTGAGGACAACTGTCATAAGGGAGGCCCACAGGAAGGAGGCAGAGAACACCACAGGGAAAGGAAGCAGCTTCTGGTGGGGTACTCAATTATTAGGGGGATAGAACTGGGGAGAGCAGGGAAAACTGAAGTAAGGTGCCTGACTGATGCCATGGCTTGGAGGGACAGGAAGTGCATCCTCAGGATCACGAGAACAGCTGCATGGGAGTCTGAGCTGGACGTCATTGTCCACCTAGGGACAAATGACTTGGCTCATCATGAGATTAGAGCAGTGCAGGAGGACTTTGTAGAGTTGGGGAAGGGCCTAAGACAAGTAGCACTCACTGTATCCTTCTCAGAGGTGCTGCCTGTCAATGGCATGGGGGAGGTGAGGGTACTTTGCACCATGCAGTTTAATGAATGGTTGAAAAAATGGTGTGGAGTACAGGGGTTTGGCTTCATTGGGGACTGGGGTTCCACCTGGAGGGACACCAGCCTATACTGGCAGGATGGTCTGCATCTGTCCAGGAAGGGAGCAAGTCTTTTGAGCCACTCGAGAGGGAGCAATATTAGACCTAGTTCTCTCAAATGGAGATGGAGAGAGGATCACAGATGTAGAAGTGGGTAGCCATCTGGGAACTAGCGACCATCGAACAGTATGGTTCACAATAAACACAGCAATAGAGTCAAGCCATACAAAGGCAAAAGTACTGGATTTTAGGAGGGCTGACTTTGCCAAAATGGGTGAGTGCCTAAGGAATGCACTAGCAAATGGGCAGGAAGGAGGGGTGGAAGAACAATGGGGAATAATAAAAGCTGCCATCACAGAGGTAACAAGCCTTTGTGTGAAGCAAAGAAACAAAACAAAATGATGTAAGAAACCACTACGGTTCTCAAAGGAAGTGGCAGTGAAGGTGCAATAGAAAAAGAAAGCATTCAGGAAGTACAAGGAATCACAGAAGGAGCAGGACAGAGAACTGTTATCAGTTAAAGCAAAAGGAAGCTGGGAAGGCAATCAGAACAGCAAAGGCCCAAACCGAGGAAAAGATAGCCAACTCAGTTAAGAAGGGGGATAAAACCTTTTATAGGTACATCAGGGAGTGAAGGAAGACCAAGGGAGGGATAGTGAGGCTTAATAAACGGGACAGGGGGTGGGCAGAGGGTGACTGTGAAAAGGCAGAGATACTAAACAAATATTTTTGCTCAGTATTTACAAATGAAGAGGAGGAGGTACCTAAAACAAACAATAGAAACACTCTGGATACAAAAGTTGATTCCAGCCCATTTACAGAAGAAAGGGTTCTGAAAGAACCCTTAAAACTGAAGGTGGACAAAGCAATGAGGCCTGATGGAATTCATCCAGAATTCTAAAAGAACTAAGGTAGAACTAGTGACATCACTGACTACCCTCTTTAACAAATCATGGGAGGATGGGGTGGTACCGAGGACTGGAGGAGGGCAGATGTGATTCCCCTTCACAAAAGTGGGAGCAAGGCAGAGCAGAAAATATAGACCTGTTAGTTTAACCTCAGTGATAGGGAAAATGATGGAATCACTTCTGAAGGAAAGAATTGTCGAATATCTAGAGGCCAGAGGGGCTGGGATCCAAGGCAGCATGGATTCACAAGCGGGAAGGTCACGCCAAGCGAATCTGATAGATTTCTTTGACTGTGTGACCAAAGTAGTAGATCAGGGAGGGGCTGTGGACATGGCCTACCTAGACTTTAGCAAGGCATTTGACACAGTCCCACACATGATTAAAGACAAGTTAGCCAGTCTGGGAGTGGGTCCCAAGATGACAGCCTGGGTAAAGAATTGGCTGGAGAATAGGACACAGAGAGTAATAGTAAATGGAGTCCACTCTGAAGAAAGGGGGATTACTAGTGGCGTACCGCAGGGTTCAGTATTAGGGTCGGTCCTCTTCAATGTCTTTATAAGCAACATTGCAGAGGGACTGGAAGGAAAAGTATGCCTCTTTGCAGATGACACAAAGATCTGCAACAGAGTTGATGCACAAGGTGTGGTGGAAAGGAGGAGAAGGGACTTGACAAGGTTTGAGGAATGGTCAAATGTATGGCAGCTTAGATTCAATGCTAAGAAGTGCAAGGTAATGCACCTGGGAAACAAAAACCCAGGGGAAGAGTACACAATGGGGGGTGAGATACTAACAACAACAAAACTGGAAAGGGACCTGGGTGTAGTCATATCAGATGACCTAAAGGTGGGCAAGCAATGTGAGAGGGCAGCAAGGAGGGCTGGGGGGATACCGGGATGCATAGGGAGAGGCATCACCAGTAGAAAACAGGAAGTTATTATCCCTCTGTACAGACAGCTGGTGAGACCCCATCTGGAGTACTGCGTGCAGTTCTGGAGACCCAATCTCCACAAAGACATAGACAGGATGGAAGCTGTCCAGAGGAGAGCAATCTAAAATGGTTCAGGGTCTGCATCAGAAGACATTTGAAGAGAGACTTAAGGAGCTTAATATGTATAGCCTCAAGGAAAGGAGGGAGAGGGGGGACATGATAGAAACTTTCAAGTACCTCAAGGGAATCAACAAAGTCCAAGATGGTAGCATCTTTCAAAAAAAGAGGTGTTCAAGAACAAGGGGGCACAATTTGAAGATAGACGGGGGGTGGCTCAGAGGTAATTTAAGGCAGTATTTTTTCACAGAGAGGGTTGTGAATACATGGAACGGCCTTCCAGAGGAGGTTGTGGAGTCAAAAACAGTGGTGGAATTCAAGCATGCATGGGACAGTCATAAGGCAGTTCTAGGGGGTTGGGGTAGGAAGAAGTAGGCTGCTGGTTAACTAGGATCTGCAGCTTATCTATTAGGTACGGAAATGGGCAGACTGGGTGGGCCAAGCGGTCTTTATCTGCTGTCAAATTCTATGTTTCTATTTTAATAAGCTGTGTGACCTGATCAGAGACTCTCTACAGACCATCACACAAAGGTCCTGGGCCATGTCTGTGGAGATCAAGGTGATATGTCCCCATGACTACTAAGACACAAGCTTCTTCCAGCTGGTTGCAGCCAGCATCACAGGAGTGAGCCAGTCCTCAGTGTCACATGCACTATGGTAGGTGACTGCAGTGCTGCTGGTACACGTGGGGGACTACACCCAGTTCCCCACCAACTGGCTGGGCATACAAGCAGTGCAAAAGGGCTTTTATGAGTGGTACAGGTTACCAAAGGTTCGGGTACCAGAGACTCACACTGGCACCACATGTCAATAAGAAGGACTACAGGCATAGGAAGAGATTCCACAGTGCGAACGTTAAGGTGGTCATGGATGCAGAGGGCATTGTCAAGGATGTTGGAGGGAAGTACCCTGGCACCATGCATGATGCCTTCAGCTTCCAGCAGTCACAGCTGAGAGCAGTAATGGCCACTGATGGAGGCAGTTCAGGGTAGCTGCTGGGTATGTATCACACAGGCAATGTGGGCATGGAGCATACCATGCTGTGCACCAATCTGTATTGACATTTTTTGTTTCCATGTAGGTGGCAGTGGGTAGCCCATGAGACCTTACTTGATGACACAATTCCTGGTCCCTGCAGAGGAGGGAGAGCAGCACTACAATGATGAGCACACAAGGGCACAGTCAGTGGTGGAGTGTACCTTCAGGCAGATGAAAATGTAGTTCAGATGCCTGGACAAGATGGCGGCACAATGATGCTTGCACCAGGCAGCGTGTATACTGCATTCATTGTGTGCTGTACGCAGCACAATACTTCCACAAGGAAAACACTACCATTATGTGAGGACCTACCTGTGGACAAGGATCCACAGGCTGGGGGTAGGACACCAAGAGTCAGATGTGGGCTGTGGCAAGGGAGACATTGGGTGGAAGGGAGGTATGGCATTGGCAGGTGTGTAGTGTGTTCCAGACTGGGCCAGTGTTGGGGAGGGATGGTGGTGCATGCCCATGTACCATGGTGTGCAGTGATGACTGGCAGTGCTGAGTGCCTGTGTGTGTGTGTGTGTGCATGGGGGGGGCATGCCCTAACAGGCGTGCTAGTCTGTCACTGGGTGAAAGATCATGTGTTGCAAGTCCTTGCTGCCGCTTTCTCCCTCACCCGGGGTGGACATCCACATTGTCCTGTCCATGCCATGCTAGCCCATGTCACCACAGGCAATCAGTATGGAGGATTCAAGGGCTGTGGGCTCTGTGGGAAGGATGGAAACATCCCCTTCTGCAGCACAGGGCTGTGGCAGTGCAGTTGTGTGGCTGGCATAGGGCAGTGGTTGCATGGTGGGCTGTGCAGGAGGTAGGCCACCACCACTACTGGCCATCAGTGGGGCTGCTAGCTGCCCCACTGATGGCTTTATTCAACAACTTACTAGAACTTGGTGTGGTTCCAGAGGACTTGAGTGAAGCAGACATGGTCCCTCTCCATAAGAGCAGCAGCAGGAAGGATGCTAGCAACTATAGGCCAGTCAGCCTTGCATTAATTGTGGGGAAATCAATTGAAGCTCATTGACTAAATAGGCTGCAAAACCAAATACCAAAGGAAACATGGATTCATGGGGTGGAGGTTGTGCAAGGCAAATCCGACTGATTTCTCTGACTGGGTAGACAAGCAAATGGATCAGGGGTAGATAATGGACATGGCCTATCTGGACTTTATTTTTTTTTTATTCATATTTTATTAGTAAATTTGTACTATTACAGGGGACAGAGAGTTACCACATACAATGCCTATACTCAAAATGATACATGAGCTGTCCACATTCCCCTTCCCCCACCCCATATAGCAGCAGAGTCCATACAAAGATAGAAAGATGCTATATAGTATCACGAATCAAGGAACACTGGATATAGTGAATCATTTAGCAACTCTGGCCATAATTAGCGTGAGAAGGGGATCCCAAGTATTCTTGTGCCACTACAACTTATTATGGAGGCTCGCTATCGCTTTCTCAGTATGTAGGTTAGCTAAAATTTCATTAACCCATTCCTGATATGTTGGGCTTACTGTATCCAGCCAATGCCGAAGCACAATTTTTTTAACAGATAGTGCAATCATGGAAATATGAAATCTTCTGATTCTCACCTTGATAGAAGATAAATCCCCCAACAAACATACGTCTGGGGTGAAGTACTCCTGCAAACTCAGTATAGGGTCTAGATTATTCTGTATGGCTACCCATAATGGCTTTATCTTGGGGCATGACCAAAAGACGTGAAGAAGTGTACCCTCCTCTTAACATCCTCTGGAACAGGCCCTCGAACTTATGAGACCACATTTCCTCAGCTTCACAGGGGTATAATACGTGTTATGTATTATGTGGTATTGCATAAGGTGGAGTCTATCCTGAGAGACGTATTTATGACGGAACTTCCATAAAGCTGACCAGTTAGGAATATATTGAGGAAAAAAAGAAACCCAGAGCCTAGTGAGGCCCTCAGGTCTCCCATATTTCCAATAATATAGGACACAATATATTTTGGAAATAGCACATGGTGACCCCACTAAGAGGGAGAGATCCGATACAAACAGAAAAGCAGGTGGACGAGGAGGGATATTACCAAATGCTGAAGAGAGGAGATGTTTCAATTGGACCACCTTGAAGTGAAAAGTTAACAGGATGTCAAACTTGCGAATTATATTAGAAACTGAGAACCATTCCCCTGCATCATCCAGAAAAGTAGAGATTATCCCATCCCCAATCTGAGGCAACCATTTATGAGATATCATCTTTTTGTTTATTGTGAAAGACGGGGAATTCCAAATGGACTGAGACAGGTCCAAGTCTGGGGAATACCGCAGAAATGAACAAAGCTGCATGTGAACTCTGAGGGACATTCGGATAGTGGGGCAACTAATAGTGTCAGGAAGGGAGGCTATTTTAACATAGAACATTGTCTGGGGATCAGTGTTCTCAGACTGAATAAAATCGAACTCAATTTTGAGCCAGATCAGTCTTAAGTATTCCGGACCCGGGTTCACCCAACGCATATATTTTGCAATATGACTAGCCCAGTAATAAATTTCCAGAAGGGGGATCCGCAGTCCTCCATCTAGTTACTGAGCGGCTAGCTTATAATATGCTAACCTGGCTTGTTTATTAGACCAGATGAAATTTGTGAAAATTCTGTGTATTTTCTGGAACCATGATAACGGAGTAAAGCAGTTAAGAAGCTAGAGGGGATAAAATAAATGAGGAAAAACATTCATTTTAATGATATTAATGTGACCCCAGAGAGAGAGAGGGAGTTTAGACCATCTATTGAGATCCTGAACTATCACTTGGGAGAGAGAGGCTCCAAATTTTCTTTAAACCAGGAAGAGGGGTTACGCGTCAAATTAATACCAAGGTATCTGAGAACATGCAGAGACCAACCAAGACCAAAAGAAGACAAGTCATTTTTAAAACCCTTGTGATTAAGAGGAAAAATGGAGGATTTATTTATATTCAGCTTATAATTTGAGAGAGCACTGAACTTGGTGACTTCCCTCAACATGAGGGGAATTTAAGTTTTTGGATGAGATCAATGAAGCAGGAGATCACCAGCGTAAGCCGTAATCTTCACCACCTGATTACCTATCAGGATACCACTTATCTCCGGATTATTGAGAATGTTTCGGATAAGGGGTTCTAAGTATAAATTAAATAAAAGGGGGGAAAGAGGGCAACCCTGCTGGGTACCGGAAGACAAAAGAAAGGGTTTGGAGAATGCTCCATTGCCAGAGACTCTGACAGATGGAGTTTGATATAAGGCCCAAATCCAGTCTATAAACTTAGCCGGGAAATCAAATACTTTAAGCGCCTGAAACAGGAAATTCCAACTGACGCTATCAAATGCCTTCTCGGTGTTCAAGGAGACCAATCCCGTGGGAAAGGCAGCATCCCTGGACACCGAGACAACATGTGACAAGGTACATAGGTGGTCAGCTGATGAGCGTCCCCTCATAAACCCTACCTGAAACATATTAATCAGGTCAGGAAGAACTCATGTTATTCTATCAGCCAATATCTTCGAGAGAATTTTAACATCTTGATTTAATAAAGAGATGGTCAGTAACTTTGCACTAATTCCAGATCTTTATCAGGTTTAGGAAGAAGAACAATCAGGGCTTCAAACAAATGTGTATCTATTTTTGCACCAGAAAGAATGTGACAGAACAACCAGTGGAGAACCGGCAACAATTGTGGTCGAAAAGTTTTATAAAATAAAGTGGAAAAACCGTCTGGTCCTGGAACTTTATCTGAGGGCAAAGCCCCAATGACCCCTGATATTTCCTCCAGAGATATTGGCGAGGATAGAAAATTCCTCTGTGATTCAGATAGAGAGGGTAGAGAGGAATCCCTCAGGTAGACCTCAAGCTCTTCTAAGGAAGGAGGGTTGTCCATGTCCCTATATAAATCCTCATAATAGGAGGCAAACTCCTGCACAACCTCAGAAGGGGATACCTTCAAGGATCCATCTGCCTGGGCTCTAATTGGAGGTATAAATCTAGCTGATTCCTGTTGCTTTAACCTTAAGTCTAGCAGGCGACCTGCTTTTTCCCCCTGATCGGTGTAGTTTGCTTTGGTACAAATAATAGATAATTCTGCTTTTTCCCTCAACAGATCTAAGTATTTATCTTTAGCTACCGAATGCCTCCTCATATCCTCTTCCGAGGCATTAGAGGATAACTTGGTTTCCAAAGACCTAATTAGAGATAATGAAGCTAGTAATTCTGCCTCTCAAGCCTTTTTCATTTTTTTGGCTTAGCTGATAATAATCCCTCTCATGTATGCTTTGAAAGCACCCCACAAAATATCAGGTGTCGTGTCCTCAGAGGAATTAGTGGAGAAAAAGAAATCAATCTTCTCCTTTATTAGATCACAGTATTTGATGTCTTTGAGCAATTGACCATTTAATTTTCATCGGGCTTCTTTATGGGGAATGTTAAGGAAGGCCAGTTTGGAAGTTACCAGAGAGTGATCTGACACTGGACCTGGCTGGATCAAGGCAGTTAAGACCCCCAGCAAGAGGACCTGAAAGAGAAAAAGGTAGTCGATGCAAGACTGGGTTCTGTGTACCGGGGAATTAAAGGTATACTTCCTGTCCTTAGGGTGTAATACACGCCACACATCACACAGTCCGCACTGATCCAGAAAGTCCCTAAGGGCCCTCTGTCCGGGCGTCAAGCCCCTCAACCCACTACCAGACCTGTCTACTTCAGGATCAAGAACCAAATTGAAGTCCCCGCCTATTATTATACCAGTGGGAAGCATGGGAAGGAGTATGGAGATAAGCTTCATAAAGAAGCCCTGATAATCTGCGTTAGGCCCATAAATGCTACCAAGTAAAATAGGCATAGACCAGAGACTCCCATGAACTAGGACATATCTACCATCCCGGTCCCTGAAAACTTATTTAGAAGTAAAGGGAATGCTTCCATTGACTAGAATCATAACCCCACAGCCGGTAGTGGACCCCGAGGCATTAAACACCTGCCCAATTTGTTGCCTCCTAAGTTGCAGAGATTCGCTTTCCAGTAAATAAGATTCTTGCAAGAATGTAATCTGAGAAGATAATAAACTTAAGTGTTTTAACACTTGGTATTGTTTAACTCTTTTCCTTATCCCCTTCACATTCCATGTAGCAATGTTTATACTACTGGCCATCTAAAAAAAGAAAGGAAAGAGGACATTATATGAAATCTAGGAATTACAACAATCAGACTTAAATGATCTGAACCCCTGTGTGCTGCTGTATGTCCCACCATCCCAACATCAACTTCCTCCCACCCACCACCCCTGCCCCCAAAATATTCCAAACCCATCCAACAAACAAGTAAAATGACAATCCTAAACATATCACCCCCCCACCCCAACTGTCACGAGCAACGTTCAGCACAATATTGATTTCCTTCCTCCCCCTTCAACCTCCCACGCATGTACAGCACCCAAGAACCCCTCCTCAGAATGTAAACCTTCTTATAGAAACAGTAGTCAGCAGTATCTAATCAAAGATAAAGGTAATGTAAGTAATGATAAGTAAGTACTGGACTCCTGAAATCCAGAAATAAAAAGAGCAAGAATGAGAAATAGAGAAGAGAGCAACCTCTACTTGGGAGCAATCCAGAAAACCCGAATCCTGAGGAAAAACAGAAAACACACAATGTAAGGCTTAATAGCCGAATATGGTCTCATAACTGCTGCCATTAGGAAAATTGAAAACTTTCCCAGAAACATATATTCGCTAGTAAACTAAATGCTCCCAAGTAGTGGATCTCCATCTGTGTCCAAGCCCCCACTGCTATCTATACCTGAGGAAAAATAAATTCCAGAAACAACTAAGTAAAGGGGGTTGATCCACCAAAATTACAGCAAAAGCACCCTCTGGTGATAATATCCCAAAAAACATTGAGACCAAAAGGTCGCTCTCTCGAACAGTGCCCCAGTAATCAAAAACATCAAGCTTGAGGGTTTTCGTCATATTAACTATATCATGAGAGATACTTAAGTGTCCCTGGAAAAAAGAAACCAGAAAATGTGATCCGTGTGAGAAAAAAGGGAACTCCTCCCAGACAAAACACAACCCCCCAGAGAGAAAGTCCCGAGATGTGAGGTTGCTCCAAAACACTGAGCACTGAGATGAAAAATGCAAAAAGTCAGGATTCCGCTGAAGACAGTCCCCTCCATTGCGAAATTCGAGAGTCCACAAAACCAGACTGGTATTCATTCCTCTTTTGGTACAGCAACATGAAAAAATTCTTCTCCTTCCCAAAACAGGGTGGGGTAAGACCGACCAACCAGATCAGGTGTCCCGAAACAAATCAGGCAGAGCAGCCTTCAATCCTGAGAGAGCAGCTTCAGGATTCTTGTACGTTGACCAGGTACCATCCACTAGTACCTGTAGTCTAGCTGGATACCCCATTTTAAAACGAAGGCCTGCAGCTATAATTTTCAATACGATAGGATGAAAAGCAGTACGCTTTGCCCTAACCAATCCCGGTAAATCCTGGGCAATTCTGAGCCTGGCATTTTGCCATTTCACTTCTTGTAACTCTCTCACTTTTGCCAGAAAATGTTGTTGCTCTAGGTAATTCAAAAAATGGCAAATAATGGGATGTGGCGTTGCTCCTGGAGATGGCTTGGGACGCAAGGACCTATGCGTCCTTTCAATTATGTACTTAGCCCCGGAGGGAGAGGGACCAGCAACATTTTCAATCAGCTTCTGCACAAATACCAGCATGTTCAGGCCTTCCTCTCCTTCTGGAAGGCCCAGGATAACTACATTGTTTCTTAGGCTGCGGCCCTCCAAATCTTCCAACTTAGCTTCCAAACTAGAGATCCTTTGTCGCATAACTACGAGACCGGGATTGATTTTTTCCGCTTGCTTCTCAAGAGATGAGATTCGGGTTGCATTATCTGAAGTTTTCATCGTGACCTTCTCAAGTTTTTTAGAAAGGGATTTAATTTCAACTGAGATTTCTTTAATTTCTTCCCGGAAGGGTTTGAACTCTTCCAAAAATCTGCTCAGTTAGTGGTTCTTGCTCAGTGATCAGACTTTGAAGCTCTGGCTTATCTGCAACACTCGAGGCCCTTGATTTTTTCGGGACCTTCTCGGGGGTGCCACAGTTCTCAGTACTGGGATTGATCCCCTTCAATGTCTTCATAAGTGACACTGCAGAAGAACTGGAAGAAAAAGTATGTCTTTTTGCAGATGACACCAAAATCTGTAATAGGGTAGACACTTACGAGGGTGTGGAGAGAATACGTAGTGACCTTGGAAAACTGGAAGATACTTCGGTTAATACTTCGGTGGTTAGGACAGCATGAGGCTGTGGCCCATGAGTGCTGGGAGGAGGGGTCAAGAGCATGGCAGTTGTGTTTCAATGCCAAAAAGCAAACAATCTTGCACCTAGGACATAGGAACCCAGATGTGGAGAATAAGACTGGGGGGAGATACTGACAGCCACTAAGTAGGAAAGGGATATTGGAGTTATTGTATTTTATTACCTCAAAGTGGTGGAGCAGTGTGACAAAGCAGTGGGTAGGTTCAGTGGGATGCTGGGATGTACAGGTAGAGGTATTTCCAGCAAGTGAAGGGAAGTGGTATTGCCACTATATCGCTCGCTTACGAGACCCCAACTGGAAAATTTTGTCCAGTTCCCTGGCTGCACCTCAGAAAGAAAAAACAGGGTGGAGGCAGTCCCAAGGAGGGTGACTACTGTAAAATGGTGCATGTCTTGAATCAAAAACCCTTCTAGGACAGACTGAGGGATCTCAACATGTACATCTTAGAAGAGAGGAGAGCAAGAGGGACATGACAGAGACCTGCAAGTACAGTACCTCATGGGGGTGAATAGTGTTCAAGAGGGGACTCTCTTTCAAATAAGGGTCAACAGACTTCTAGGAAAACATAAAGTGAACTTACAAGCTCAAATGAGCAAACTGGGTGGGCCATAGGCCCGTATCTGCCAACACTGTCGATGTATCTATGTGTCTATGAGAAAGAGTACCAGGACCACAGGGAATGTGAAGACACTGGAATGGGGGAAGTTTAAGAGGGATGTGAAGAAGTACTACTTCACTGAAAGAGTGGTGGATGCCTGGAACAGATTGCCAGTGAAAGTGGTGGAAGCAAAAACAGTAGTGTGCTTCAAGCATGAGTGGAACAGACAGGGAAATATTAGTAAACAGGCAGGGAGGAGGGAGAGTTACCAAAGACCAGGTATGATCTGCGGATACAGACTTGGACAGGACCATCTGGGCAGACTGGATGGCCAAGTGGTCCTTTTCTGTTGACAAATTCTATGTTTCTATGTTAGGCACCCTAGGAATCCCTCAAGCAGGTCACAGACCCTCTGGAACTCTGTACAGAGCCCCTGCCCCTCCGCTGTGAGGGCACACAGCTATTTATTTTTCTGCCTGCTGGCTGTAGCCTGTCTTGCTCCAGACACCACAACTCTGGGAAGTACATAATATGTATGCATGATGCAGCACTGCCCCATCTGTATCTGTCTGTCTTGTCTGATGGTTCCTTGTCACCACTACCTGGACCAGGCGTGCTTGTTACCTGATGTCATGGTGTTGCTGGGCACACCTGCTGTTGGGTGCTGCCCAGTTGTATGCATGGTGGAGTCATTACCTGGTGCTGTGGATAGCTGCATTGCATGCCCCTTCCCTGACCAACCATGTCAGTACCCACTCCCTGCTGTGGATGGTGCGTGGGGCTCAGGGCTGTGGAGTGTCCTGCGCTCTGGCTAGCCAGACCCTCTGAATGATGCTGCCAGTCTCTTTCTCCTCCAGCGGGTCACTCCCTATGCTGACTTATCTACATCAGTGGAGGGAATACTGTATGGTCAGTGACAGGGTTTGAAAATGTTGTGGTCAGTGCAGTGCACCTTCATTATACTCACCACTACGTGCTGGCAGGCACTATGCCGGTCAGCCATGCACAGCAGGTGAGCTGTGTGGACATCAGTCCCCAGCATCGTGTCGTCCTCCACCAACAACACAGGCAGGTTAGCTGGAGGGATATAAGGAATGACACAATAAATGTCACTGTCACTCTAGTGTGCACTGTGCCATATTGCCATACGTCTTAGGTAACTTCATTGACAACGTCATCCATTCTGGCATCCCTCCAGCTCTAGCCCTTCCCCTTAAACCTGGCGCCCCATCCTACCACCTATGATCTGGGGCAAATCAGGAACGTCTGGTTCCTAGAACACGAACCCTGGCGGGGGACCGGGCCTTCCGCACTTACGCCCCCAAACTCTGGAACTCGCTTCCTGAGCTCACTCGGTCCTCCTCCTCCCATCCAAGCTTTAAAGCCTCCCTCTGGAACTTCCTGAAACCTTCCTCCCCCTGCTCCTGCTCGTCGTAGTCCTACTCCCCTGCCCCTCCCCAACCCCCAACCTGATTGGATGGAGTGGCCTCAGTGCCTCTTGCACTTCTCCTTCAGGAACTGGCCATGTATATCTGGTCTTACCACCTTGCCTAGGGCACTCCCCTTCCCCCTTGCAGGCACTTACCATTAACCTTGTTCCTGTTGTTCACCACCTAATTTGTATCCCGTCTGTCCCATCCTACATTAAAGCACCATGCCACCTGTCCTAGAGTCAGCCCTGAACTGTCTGTCAATTTAGTTATGTTTCTTGTCTCCTCAATTTGTACATGTATGAATTTCGTACCAACCTTGTCCTAGAGCTAGCCTTGAAACTGCCTGTATATTTCTCATGTATCTTTCTCTGTTCCTCAACTGTTCAATGTATACCTACCTTGCTCTAGATCCTGCACTGCATTGCCTGTTATTTTACTGTGTATTCCTTATGCTTCCTCAATTGTTTATGTATGATGTTTTTACCTGTAACTCTCCCGGGTCACTCCTGAAAATAGGCACTTGGCTGTCTAGTGTGCTTACCCGGTTAACAAAAGCAAATAAATAAATATTTGTAGAGCTGTAGTCACTCACCTGGCATGGTGTCCAGGCCTTCTGCTCACCATCTACAGTCATAACTGCTGGTGTCCTCCACTGGTGTGAGCTCAGGAGGTGATGGTGGGCCCAGCTGTCAGCTTCTTAAGGACAGCCATACTCTGGTCCCACCATTTGTGTTTGATGGCCTCAATAGACCTGGGTACCAGCCCTGAGGCATTGGTGGAGATCTGGACAGCCTTCCAAATTCAGGCCATGGTGGCCAGCTACACTTGGAAGACTGCTCAGCTTTACAGTGTATCATAGTTGTTCATGATCTCCCACAAGCTGTGCTCACCTGCTCAGCCATGACGGTCCCAGCACAGCAGTGACTGGCATCACCAATGCGGGAAACAACCACTAGTGCATGGTGGTTGTAGTCTGCTGGAGGGCACCCCTCCTGCAACTCCATGAGCTGTGGGACCTGGCTGGCCATGCTGCCCACTGCTGTCATTGGGGAGTGACATGACCAGGTGCCCTGTACCCACACAATCTGCCATCCCACCATCTGCCCCATCCCTGGGTCTCTGCCACCCTTTTGTACAGCAGCTTGTACTTGCCCTACCATCTGGCCAATGCACGTTTCCACAACTGCCACTAGCACCAACAACACCACTGGTATTTTGCATGCCTGCATAGTAGGCGTGCACCACAGCCCACGGTTGTCTACTTATGGTGGGGTCACAGGGCAGTGGGCACTCCCAGGTCAGCACAGTGCAGCTGTCCCTCCATGTGTAGGGGTTTGTGCATAATTAAAATGTCTGGTGCACACCCCTATGGCTAACTCCCTCTCCATAATGCAGGCTGTGGTAAGCTATGCATTTCCATTCTGTGTAGTTGTGAACCTGATTTATGCAACAGTGCTTCACATATCAGGTCCATTAGTGCATAGGGCCCAATAGGTTTTACTTTAACATGCTGTTTATTCAGTTTTATGTATTTTGGTGGGTAAATGTTACACAGGAGCAGTCTTTCTCCATTTTTACTCCTGGAACCAAGTCAGGATCTTAATTGCACTCTTGGAACTGAATTCCTTCAAGTCCAGGTCCAGGTCTCCCAGTCCCAGGTCCAGGTCCAGGTCCATTCTCCCCCCTTCCTTCCCTTCCCACCTCTACAAATCAACCCCTCTTTCATAACCTGTTTCTCTCTTGCAGACACTTTTTTGTAAGTTCTCACATCAATTATCCCCCCACCCTGCTACCAAGCAGATGTTCAGGTTTTGCCCTTTGTGGCTTCTCTGCCGTGTCTTGTCTCTACGTTGCAAATTCAGTCTCCATCTTTGATCCTAAGCTCATATCAGCCCATTTGCAGGTCTCCTTCCTTGGTTTGAGACATGCCTCTTAAATCTGCTGCTCCAGCTCAGCTGGTCCCAATAATGCAATTAAGCCAGTCATTACTCTGCAACACAGCAGGTGCACTAGCTGCAGCCCTACAGGGTCTAATCCAATCAATCTTAATTTTACCAGGTGGATCATCATTGAGAAGAACTCATTTGCAAGATGGACCTGGACACAGTACAATTAACACAGAACAGATTAGGATATCAATACAAGACTACAATAGCAAAGGATACAAATATACAATTGTCATTTAAGTAAGCATAAAATCACACAATTGGAGGCAACAGGTTTACATAGGGTATATATTAACATTTTCCAACCATGAAGATAATAGCACAATTAAGAATGGACTTGCCACATCCTGGTTTAGCTCCTCCAAGAGCCTCCTGCCAAAACCCATATGGGTCATGTATAATGACGGGGGAAGGCAAAAGACAGACTGACACTGTGACATATCCTTGGGCCAAACTCCAATGAACCTGAAAATGACAGGTTTCAACTCACAGATGTTTTTGTGCTACAGGTGATTAGACAATGGTCTTTTAAAACATATTTTATGTACTTTCAACCTTCTACAACTTTAAACCACCTAATCAATATCACCAAATTTGTATGATCCAGAGATTGTAGCACCAACAATACACATATCAAATGTCAGATTTTTTTATCCAGGGATGACCACAGTATTAAGGTGCAAAAATTGTGGTTTAACATAGAAGTGCCTACTTAACCCTAGCTATATCACAACACAGTAACAAAATTCTTCATTTTTTATTGCGTGGTTTGCAATTAAAATATTTATTCACATGTGAGGAAAAAAATTGTGGATTTAAACATAGGAGAGGGGGCACCGCGTGGGTGATTATGTAAGGGATGATATCCAAAGTGTGGGAAATCATAGTGGCATAGAGAGAAAGAGAAAGGCGGCAGGGCAGCCTGGAGGAGGACAGGGTGATAAATAGATGGCAAATGTAGGGATGGGGATGAAGGTAGGCCAGGGTAGAAGTGTATGGAAATCAAAAATGAGCCACAGAAGGGTTATGGAAGTATCCTCAGAGTCAGTAAACACAAAAACAGTGATAGTATATGGGGACTCAATTATAAAGAGGATCCAATAGTTGAGAAAGGGGGTGTCATTTAAGGGAAGATCAGTTTTTTGTGATCCAGGAATGGAGGCAAGCAGGGTGCTTCTGAGAATCAGGGAAAGCTTTAGGTTAATTGGAGGTAAGCCACACCTAATCCTACACGTTGGAAGAACTGGCCGGGCCTGGGAGGAGGAGGAGGAGGAGGAGGTGCCGAGGAGATTCATGGAGCTAGCAGGGGGATGCAGAGGAATAGTCAGTTCCATTGATTTTTCAGAAGTTCTGCTGGTAGCCAGCACTACTAGACAGCTAAGAATCAAGGATTTTAACCGCTGGCTGAGGCAGTGGTACAAAACAGAGGGTTAGGATTGTTTAGGAGATTGGGGAGACACGTGGGTGGGTGAGCACATGTGCACAAGGGACATGCTGCCTATAAATGACAAGGGGGCTAGACTGCTGAGGAAGAAACTGCAGGGATACATAGATGGAATACTGGAGGATGTTTTAAACTAGAGAAGGGGGGTGTGAAGCTAAGGGTGATCTGGGAAAAGTGGCTGGTAAAATTCACGAAACTCAACTCCCTCAAAACTGAAGGCAGGAAATGCTTGCAGCAAGGAGAATGGTGGGGGGGGGGTGTTGGTGGAGGGGACTCCTGGCAAAGGCCAGGAGTTTGGGAAATAAGATAGGGGACCTATCCCCACGCCCTGAGCCCCACGCACCATCCACAGCAGGGAGTGGGTACTGACATGGTTGGTCAGGGAAGGGGCATGCAATGCAGCTATCCACAGCACCAGGTAATGACTCCACCATGCATACAACTGGGCAGCACCCAACAGCAGGTGTGCCCAGCAACACCATGACATCAGGTAACAAGCACGCCTGGTCCAGGACTACTAGACAGCTAAGAATCAAGGATTTTAACCACTGGCTGAGGCAGTGGTACAAAACAGAGGGTTAGGATTGTTTAGGAGATTGGGGAGACACGTGGGTGGGTGAGCACATGTGCACAAGGGACATGCTGCCTATAAATGACAAGGGGGCTAGACTGCTGAGGAAGAAACTGCAGGGATACATAGATGGAATACTGGAGGATGTTTTAAACTAGAGAAGGGAGGTGTGAAGCTAAGGGTGATCTGGGAAAAGTGGCTGGTAAAATTCACGAAACTCAACTCCCTCAAAACTGAAGGCAGAAATGCTTGCAGCAAGGAGAATGGTGGGGGGTGTTGGTGGAGGGGACTCCTGGCAAAGGCCAGGAGTTTGGGAAATAAGATAGGGGACCTGGAGGCGGTGGTGGGGGTGGACAACCTAGATCTAATAGCAGTTACTGAGACATGATGGACAGAAAACCACAGTTGGGAGGTGGTTATACTGGGGTATGGTCTCTACAGGACAGACAGGAAAGGAAAAAGGGGGGATGGGTAGCCCTGTACATGAGAGATGGGCTAAGGTCAACAGTGAATGGGGATGGGCATGAATCAGTGGAGATCCTATGGGCCACACTAAGTAAGAGGACAGGGAGGCAGTAAAAATAGGGGTGGTTTACAGACCACAAAATCAAGGGAAGGAAGTGGATAGGGAGCTGGTTAGGGAAATACAGGGACAGCTAAGAATCAAGGATTTTAACCACTGGCTGAGGCAGTGGTACAAAACAGAGGGTTAGGATTGTTTAGGAGATTGGGGAGACACATGGGTGGGTGAGCACATGTGCACAAGGGACATGCTGCCTATAAATGACAAGGGGGCTAGACTGCTGAGGAAGAAACTGCAGGGATACATAGATGGAATACTGGAGGATGTTTTAAACTAGAGAAGGGGGTGTGAAGCTAAGGGTGATCTGGGAAAAGTGGCTGGTAAAATTCACGAAACTCAACTCCCTCAAAACTGAAGGCAGGAAATGCTTGCAGCAAGGAGAATGGTGGGGGGTGTTGGTGGAGGGGACTCCTGGCAAAGGCCAGGAGTTTGGGAAATAAGATAGGGGACCTGGAGGCGGTGGTGGGGGTGGACAACCTAGATCTAATAGCAGTTACTGAGACATGATGGACAGAAAACCACAGTTGGGAGGTGGTTATACTGGGGTATGGTCTCTACAGGACAGACAGGAAAGGAAAAAGGGGGGAAGGGTAGCCCTGTACATGAGAGATGGGCTAAGGTCAACAGTGAATGGGGATGGGCATGAATCAGTGGAGATCCTATGGGCCACACTAAGTAAGAGGACAGGGAGGCAGTAAAAATAGGGGTGGTTTACAGACCACAAAATCAAGGGAAGGAAGTGGATAGGGAGCTGGTTAGGGAAATACAGGGAATGGCCAGCAAAGGGGAAATCGTGGTAGTGGGAGATCTAAATCTTCCGGATATGGACTGGGGAATCCCAACAGCATCATCAGAAAGGAGCAGAGAGCTGTTGGAGTACATGCAGGAAGCCTTCATTCACCAACTGGTCAAAGAACCAACTAGGGGAGGGGCCATGCTGGACATGGTTATAACAAATGGGGATAATGTGGAGGAGGTAGAGGTTGGGGAAAACTTGGGTGATAGTGACCATAGGATGGTAAGGTTTAGCCTTCGGACGGGGTTGGTTAAGAGCAGATCAACCGCTAGGGTACTGGACTTCAGAAAAGCAGAATTTGGGAAAATAAAAGAAATTGTACAAAAGAAACTGGAAGGGAAGGAAAACCTGGAAGACACAGAAGAGCTGTGGGGGGAAATTAAAAGGGGAATTTTGCAGGTGACAGAGCAATGTGTCAGGCGGGTGAACAAGAATAAGAGAAGAAGGAAACCACTTTGGTTCACAACAGAAGTGAGGAAAGCAGCAATCAGGGAGAAAAAGAAGGCATTCAGGGTGTACAAAGCCTCCCAGGAGGTAGCAGATAAAGAAACTTACAGGGAAAGACTGAAGGTAGCCGAGAAAATAGTCAAAAAGGCTAAGGCAAAAACGGAGGACAAAATAGTGAGAGAGGCAAAACGGGATGATAAGAGATTTTTCAGGCATGTGAGTGACAGAAGGAAAGGCAACAAAGAGATTATGAAGCTCAAGGGGGAGGGGGAACTATGGTAGAGAGGGAAGAGGAAAAGGCAAATCTTCTGAGCGATTACTTCACCTCAGTTTTCATGGTTCAGGAAGGGGGAAGGCCAGAGTTAAAAAGCAGGTGAAGGGTAGGCAGATAGTTGGATGCAAGCTCCTTTAGGAAGGATAGGGTATTGGAGGACCTAGAAAACTGTAAACGGACAAAGCAATGGGTCTAGATGCAATCCACCAAAGGGTACTCAAGGAGCTAAGGCAGGAACTAGCAGCACCACTCACAAGGTTATTCAATCTATCACTGAACATGGGGAGGATCACGGGGGACTGCAAAAAGGGCTGATGTGGTGCCAGTACACAAGGGGGGTGGAAGGCAGGAGCCAGGAAACTACTGCCTGGTTAGCCTTACCTCCATAGTGGGAAAGATAATGGAGGCACTTATAAAGGAAAGGCTAGTACAGTTTCTAGAAGAGGAGGGCCTCATAGAGGGCAACCAACATGAATTCACAGGTGGAAGGTCTTGTCAGACCATCTTGATTGAATTCTTTGATGGAGTAACTGAGATATGGGATCAGGGAAGCAGTAGATGTGGCCTACCTGGACTTCAGAAAGGCCTTTGACACTGTCCCCCACGGGAGGCTAATAAGCAAATTGGGTGGCTTAGGGGTGAGGAGCAAAATCATAAAGTAGGTAGAAAATTGGTTGGAGGGAAGTACTCAGAGGGTGGTAGTAAATGGAGTACACTCAAAAGAAGGAGGGGTGATGAGTGGGGTTCCCCAAGGGTCCGTGCTGGGTCCCATTCTGTTTAACATATACTGTACATTGGGGACATTTCAGGGGGCCTAACTGGGAAGGTGTGTCTGTTCACAGATGACACAAAGATCTGTAATAGAGTGGACACACTGGGAGGGGTGGAGAGAATGAGGAAGGGTCTGGCCAGGGCTGGAGGAGTGGTCAGCAAAGTGACAACTATAATTCAATGCAAAAAAGTGCAAAGTTATGTACATAGGGCATATAAACCCAAGGGTGAAATACTGGCTCGGTGGGAGAGAGAGCTGGAGGAAACTGATCTGGAAAGAGACCTGGGGATCACAATTTCAGACAACATGAAGGCTCGGAGCCAGTGTGACAGGACAACTGGGAGAGCAAACAGAATGCTGGCATGTATAGGAAGGGGATTCACAAGCAGAAGGGAGGAGATCATGCCACTATAAAAAAAAACAATGGTCAGACCACAGCTAGAATATGGAGTCCAGTTCTGGATGCCACACTTACAAGGGGACAGGGACAGGCTGGAGATGTTCAAGAGAAGAGCAACCAAGATGGTGGAAGGGCTACATGAGAGATCATATGAAGAATGGCTGGAGGAACTAAACTTGTTAGAAACATTCAAATATCTAAAGTGAATAAACAGAGTGAGGGTGGGTAGCACCTTTAAGATGAATGAGAACAAATTCACTGGGGGGCATGCATTCAAACTGGAGGGAAGTAAATTAAGAGGAGATGTGAGGGGAAAGTTCTTCATTGAGAGGGTTGTGGGGCCATGTAATAGGCTACCAGAATGGGTCGTGGGGGTAGATTCGGTGTACAAATTCAAGAGAGATTGGGACACCCACATGGGGCTAAATAAGAGACAGAGGGTAAGGAAATGGAGGGTGTAAGATTAATTTGTGGAGGGGGGGTATATCGGGCAGACTGAATGGGCCATGGGGTCCTTTTCTGCCAGCAAATTTCTATGATTCTAAAACACCTGAATTGCAAGCAAACAAAAAATATTGAAATTGTTAATTCACTTGCTCCTTTGTGTTTTTGCAGGTGATATAGAAAGTAATCTGGAAACCACTCATGGCAAAGTCAATCAAAGTTTTCAACAAGATAATGGCATCAGGTTTGTACATTGGAATATCTGAAGCCTTATGTCTAATCTACGTGAATTGAAATCTTGGCCTTAACTTGAGCATTTTGATGACTTGTGGTTGCTATAAGTTAGGCTTGACTTAAGTTGAATGTATCAGACGACATAATATCCACTACAGGATTTCCACTGCAGGATTTAAGTCCAATCACATGTATAGAAATGCAGGTAAAACGGGATGTGGTTTGGTTATATACGCATGAGATACTCTAATGTATGTTTACTAGAATAAAGTCATTTAAATTCCTCTGTTATATTGCAGTACAGTTTTTATTGAAGAACAACTTTGTGATGCAATTAACCTTCTCTTGTGTACACATCTCCCTGAGTCAAGCATATGTTGACTTACCTTAATTGCCAAATTAATGGCATGAAGCAAGTTTATGAACATTTCATTATGGGTGATTTTAATTTAAATTGGGGAGAACAAAAAGCTAAAAGCACACTATTTAAATATGACTTCTCTGAGTTAATTCAAGTCTCTCCTACAGCTGAGCTAAGGCAAAAAGTGTATTTATAATTAAATTAGATAATTCAGTAATTACAGGTTAGGTAATGATTAAAACCTAAAACCATTATGTTTAAATCTCTGTTTCACCCCCCCCCCCTTCAAGTACATGTATAATGGAGATTACCTTGCACTGTAAAAATTACCTGCAGCTGTCTGTTTCCAGTACAAATTTTCACATCAAAAAGAGTCTCACATAAATAATGTATCCCTGTCATCTAGTGGGTCCAAGAAGGGCTTACCCCTTCCCAGACTGCTGATTCCCTTGGTTTGCAGCTATTCTTGATTATTAAATTATGCAGCCAGTAACTATAAAAAAAATGTGCAGCAAGTGAGAAATAGGTTTTTTTACACACCCTCGGTGTGCGATACCTGACTAAACCTATTGACTTTGTGTCACGAGGTTTAGATGGCATCACATACCTTGTGTGTGAAACAAAATAATCACACACTGCTGCCCATACATCATTCTCTATTTTCACCCCTACTCCAGTCAAGTCTAATCAGTAACCCTAAACAGGCCCTGACCATCTCAACTTTAGATCTCAGCTAGAATCTGGTAGTGATGCTGTGAGCAGTAAAAGTTGATACTAACCATGGCATCATCTGTTCATTCAGTATAAATGAATCGGTGATGTGAAAGGCTGGTAGCCAGACTCTGTGGGGGGTGGTTTTCTGTATTACAGACTCAGACAGCACAGTATTCTTTAGGTGCTATGAGGGGAGAGGAGTGCTGGGTGCCAGTGTGTCTATGGAGCGGGGATGTTACTGATTGGATGGGACTGGGATGGGGTGGTAATTTTGCACCTGTCAGTATTGTGACTGGGGTGGGGCAGGGGATCATAACCTACAGAACTATTACTGTATACAGAGTTGTGGGGGTGCTGGCTACTGGGGTGGGGGAGGGGCTTCTGGACACCAGGGATAAATATTTGTTACTGATTTGGGGATCTGGTGAAGGATGGGGTACTGCTGGATGCCAGGAATATTTATTTATCTGTGAAATGGGGATTGGATAAATGAGAGGGGTCCACTGGATGCCATGGAGGCAGCATTGCCATGAGTGGGTGGGGTGGGATAGCAGAGCACAATGCACACCCACCATCACCCAATTGGAGGTGGGGCTCAGGTGATGGTGGCCGTGCTTTGCTCTCTGTTAAAAGATGCCTTTTGCACTCATTAGCTAGCACTGCTCCTGTAAGCAGGAGTAAAAGGTTTCCATAATCTCGAAGCGCACATGGTATTGAGATGGCATCTCATTACCATATACACATGGGGTGTCTCTATACTGCAGCACAAATCACTTTGTGGCACTGCTTATCAAGGCTTCTATTATGGGCAGTTCAGTATGGACATGGGAATGCCTCACTGTGCACACACAAACAGAGTCTGTGTTGGTGCAAATGCATTGATTGTGCAAGCAATAGTACCTGACAGGGTGGGCAGTATTGCCCATACCACCCACTCGAGAGGGTATTATTGCACTTAGAAAATGGGCTACATGTAACAATTTTTGTCAAATATTTAACAAATTAAAAAAATCAACAAAAACAATCTTTAAAAGCAGTTAAAAATCAATTTTGTTGTAAAGTATTTCCTCTACTAGTATAGCTGGCATACTTGGCAGTAGAGATCACTGCTGCTGTTTGCAGTTGTTTGTATGACTGGGAAATGGGGGGAAAGTGAGGGCTAAAAAGCACTGTGTCAGTTTTGCTGTTGTGCTTTTTTATCTGCCTGCTAGTAGTTTCTCTCATTGTCGCCCCACAGATTGCTTCCACACAGATAATGATCACGATCTCCAGAAGTTTGAAAACAAACTGCTGCTTTGTTAGAAGTAAGTGCTGTCCTGCCATTGAAAATGTGAAGTAAGGTAACAGTCTTTCCCTACCCCCCTCCGCATCAACTGGTGGTATTGATCTGGATCAGAGAATTATTTTTTTAATGTATTCCATAACGCTGTGTGCTTAAAATGTGGATGTGAATGAGTGAAGGTTTGTGCTGTTTGATCTGCCAGCTGGGAGCGAGGCAGCAATGAGCTGTAACTGATCAGAATCAAGTGTTAACGTATGTGAGTGGAAAGCAAGTACTTTGTTTTTTCATCAAAAGAATGGTGGTGGAGTTTTGGGCAGAACTGTGTGTGTGGCTGTTTTGTTGAACAAGATAAGATGTTTCTTGTGGATTGCTTGCTAGAGTTAGACTTTTCAGTATGGATGGAGAGGACATGAATGAGACATTTATCAAATCAGTCCCAGAGATGGAGTTGTGATGCCAGGTAGTGGCAGCTGTGAGAGTGGGTTGGCAATCAGAGGCCAGGAGTGATGGTGGTGCAGGAATGGTGTCCAACATATAAAAGAAAACAAAAAAAAAAATTTTATGTTGTTTTTTGTTTACTGCTGTAATTATTTGTATTAGTAGGGAGTGAGTGGTTTGAGTTGTTGGGGGGGGCCTTTCGCTCACTCTAACGCTAAGTGAGGGGGGAAAATGGCAGCTACTGAACTTTGAATTTTAAACTGGCACAAGTCTGGGCATGGCAGACTGGAACTTTTTATTTGATGGGCATCTATTGAAAGTTAATGTACTCCTGTTGAATGGGTACCAGCCAATCAGATGGCTCCAAATAAAAAGTCCATTTTCATAGCTGTCCATTATGTTTCACTTTGCAGAAAAAATAGAAAAATGACTGTGTTGGAAATTGACTATGCCACATGAAATTAGAGCTTTAAAATTGAGCAATAATGCATGACAGGACATGTGCAGTGCTGGGATAATGTCACATCTTGGTTGGTTGGGCATAAAGCCGCAGGCACAACTGCCAACAACCATAACGTGACATTATCCCCACACCACATGCCCTGGCGAGCATTATTGCAATTATAAAATGACTTGCTTGTAGAAAAAAAAAGAAAGAATCCGTAAAAAATAAAATATTCAAAATACTTTTGTAGTTACTTTTTAAATAGGTGTGATGTGCTGGGATAACATCACTGCTGAAGGTCAGCACTGACCTTTTTCTTGCCATTTTAGAATGTATTAGCATGAGATATCCTGTTATTATTGTAAGAGCACTAGAAATAACCAATCGTGATTAGCTAAGCATGATGTCGTAATTTATAATATGAGTAATTTCCTCTGCCCTTGTTGGTGTACTGTGATGTGAGCAAGTACTATTGAGTGGATTAATTTGAGCCACTCAATAATACTGCCCATAAGAAGAGCGAGTGGTGAAGAATGATAAGGAGTAGGTTACAGCGAGTGTAGCAGTGAACTGCACTCGCTAGACAAAGATATGAGGAGTAGTGTGGCAAAGCCCTGCTGTTTGGCATAGTGGCTGGAGTCACTGCCTATGAAGTTGAAGGACTTGGGTTTGAGTCCTGGGGCAGGATAGAATTTTTGTTCATGCTGGAGTTTTTTTTTTCTAAGTCTGCCCCCTGGGTTGAGAATCTTTAAGTTGGGGGCTGCAGCCCCACATAAAATGTTTTCTTTTTTGTTTTATAATTTGAATGTTACCGACCGATGGCTGTTTGTGGCGGTTGATCTGTGTTAACTTTCGCTGATGTGACTTGGGTCTGTGTTTTAGTCGCTTTTATCGGTCTGCGACTAAAACAACTCACCCTTATCACATGAAAACCTGTTGGCCTGAACTTTCCTGTACTGTATGTTCTGGCATATTAACATACTAGCATGGTAATTTAAGGTCAGAAGTAACTCTAGGTCCATAAGGTCCACTCCCAGCACTTCATAAGCAGGACCTAGTAATTATATTGGGCAGGCATGTACTAATGTAGGGTTGCCACTCACACTCACTCTGTTACCAAGGGTTAAGGATGACACAATTCTGAACTGGCATTTCATGAACATGCCACAATTCGATGTTCCTGTCACCCTCTGTCTTCTTCTCTACTCTTTACTCTCCTTCTCTTTCTGTCCTTCTGCCCCCTCCTCCCTTTTCTCATTCTCATCCACTACCCCTGCGGTTGCTCCTAAGGCCCTCTTGGCTCTAAACCCACACAAGGGTGGGAACCCTGATTGTCTTGAAGATGGAAGAATGACTATGGACCTCCCTAGGTCAGAGTCCACTGCTGCAACTCACTTTGGAAGGAATAACAGGAAGGACATCACAGGAACACATTGCAGGAATCACAGCTGAGTGATAAACAATTACCCCACCTGGTGTATGTATTGCCTCAGGTTGCACATCACTGTGGCATAGGGCATATGGCTTGCAAGGGACACAGTCCAGTAGTACAGTTTGGTTTGTGAGTAGCACAGTTCAGTTCTTGCAAAAGGGTTTCAGTGTAGCTATCAGCATTCTTCTTTGTTCTCTGTTCGTCCAAGGGATGTCCCATCATGGCCTATATATAGAAAGTGCTTTGTGGGGTCAATTTCCACTTGCTGATCAGCCAACTCATTTGCAAAGCCCAAACATGGTTTGTTAGTTGTCTTGTCATCTCAGCAAAGTGTATGTAGGACTTGGACTGAAAAGGGTTAACCCACTGCTATTGGTCAGGCCACTTGTTGGTCTTGATTGTGTTGTTTTGCTCATTTGTTCTATCACCGTGCAGCATTGCAGAAAAAAACAGTTATCATGTTGTTCCTCTTGTCCACTATAAATGAACTTTTTGAATTTTGGTCCCTGAGTAAGCCTCCTGCCTCTTCTTCCAGATTTATCTGGCCTATCCTAAATTTTTAGGGACACTTGAACCCCATTCCACTGGAGCTTCAGCCCCCAACAAACACTTGGCATCATCCATAGGATAAAAAACATCAAGGAGTCCAAAGCTTGAAGCTACCCATACCAAAATGTCTGCAAGAGGAGAGTTCTGCCCTGAAAGAAGAGGACAAGGATCATCAGAAGAAGTCTGGAACATGCTGTTGATTCTCTACTATTACCAAGCACCATGGCTCCCATGCTTTACAGGAGAAGAAATGGATCCAGTCACCAATAGGCTGCACGAGTTCAATGGCAAGATGAAAATCTTCTTCCAATTGTATGACCTCCCCGAAGCTCAGCAAGTTGAAATCCTGATAGGGCAACTCCAAGGTATGGTCCACCAAGAGGCATCCTCCTGGCCAAGTGAAGATAAAGCAACTGCAGAAAAGATTTTCAAAAAGTTGAACTACATCTTCAGCCCCAAGGTTCTGTCAACACTGATGGTTCAATTCATCTCAAGGGTACAGGGAGAGAACAAGACCCTTTCTGACTATGCCCTCAGCCTGCAGGAGGACCTCCGTGCAAATCAGTGGGTCAATCCTGAGGTGTTCCCCAACCCAGATGGAATCCTGATGGACAGATTCGTAGAAGGGGTTAGAAGTGGGACCATCTGAAGCAACCTCCATATGTTACAACAGCAACAACTCGAGGTAGCGTTCTCTGTTTTTAAAGAGAAGGCCATTTGGGTAATTGAGCCTCTGTGACTTGGGAGCAGAAGTCCAGAATGGCAGCAAAGTATGCCAGCAAAAGGCAAGGCATGGTCCAGTTCCCACGTGGAAGTCCCCTGGTGCAGTCAGGGTGCTGGTTGTCCCCCACAGGAATGGGATCCCCTCTGTGAAGGGCAAGAGGAGCTGACATGTTTGGTATGTCAGGTACAGGAGCTGGCAGCACTCGCGGCAGAGATGAAGCAAGAGACCCAGCTCCAGGTTGTGCAGTGTACATGTAGGTCTAGGAAGAGAAGGAACAGAGGTCAGTGATGCATGACTTGATGGATGGAACAAGGCAGGTCCATGTGCTCAAGCAAAGGAATCATTGGACCCATTCAGCAGCCATGTCAGTGGAGCAATGCCAGAAGCAGCAAGATCAAAAGAGCTCAATGCCAGCTGTATGAGGACACCAAGTGGAAGATGGAGAAGGTTAATCAGAGTAACCAAGCTGTCAGGACACCTTAGGGAAGTCCATAAAGAGTTCAGGATTCCAGAGCTGGGAAGCATGCATATATGGTGAGTGCTGTTGCCTGTGATGTGCGCCAGCAGATTCCTGATAAGAATGCCCAAAGGGATGCCCAGCATCAGTAGCTCGCACAACAGGTTGCAAAGTACACAAAGCAGAAGTAATGTCTCCAACAGCACACACAGAAGATCCAGGAGCAATTGGAGCAAGCATGCCACTATGAAAAGGCAGGGGTGTGGTACACAAGAAGTATCTGAGAGTACTAGATTATGGCCGAAGATCTGAACTGTAAGCTGCTTACAGAGATGCAGGAGAAGGAAGACCTCAGCAGACACTTGGTGGAGGTACAGGCATCCTTGCAGAAGGAGGAGTGTATCTGACTGAATGCTGTATATCACCAGGAACCACCAAGACCCCGGGGCCTGACGGCCCAGTAGTGGTGAATGAGCGAACCAGCCAGCATTTGCATCCAGACTTTCCTGAATCCTGCCCGGCACCCAAGAATGAACTAGCTAGAGAACAAGATCCAATCTGGACCAGAAATGCACTGCCGGAAGGAGAGAAGAACTCCTCCTCCAGCAGAACCCAAGGCAACGGCCAGCTGAAAGGTGTGTACAGACCAAGGAAATGGAAAAGTATCACATGACACCTGCAATCAGGTAAAGCCATTACTCATAGGAGAGTGAGTGCTGGTGATGTCATGATGTGGTGGAAAGTTATCTTCTGAGTGGGAGCCTGACCTATGTATTATCTTGGATATCCCATACTGTAAGTCCCATAATTGTAAGTCTATAAGTTCCAAGCATTGAACAGAATACAGAAGTTAGTACACCAAGCTAATCTGAAGTCTTACATGGTTCCTGTCAAGTTGGATGGACAGATCAGCAAGGAAAGGTAGGAACTACTCTTGAAAATTACCTTGATGCTGTCCATACTGACTCCTCATGGTTAGCTAATTGTAAAATCAGAGTCGACTTTGGTGTAAATATGTTGAACAATCATTCTTGAATTTTGTCGGTTATTCTAGTACTTGATGTATAGACCCAAGTAAAGTCACAGAGGCAACAAATGGTGAAATGAAAAATACGTTCAAAGGTCAAGAGATGCTTAGTATGTTTAGAATGGTGTGAACTAATAGAGATCTTAGGACTGTTTGATCAGTTAAAAATTAATGTTTTCAAGTAGACTAGTTGAATAGTTTTATAGAGGTAAAACGTATGCTTGTGTTTTGAAATTTGAAATTGCAAGTGAACCCCACACATGGGGATAGGTATGTTTGGGGGGGGGTGAATTTGTAGTGTCCCAGAGTTGAGGGGGGCACCACAAAGAGAGACGGGGACCCTTCCCCGAGCTGGGGATTTGAACTGTCCCTTTTTTTTCTCTTTCGGTTCCCTTTCTCTTTTTTTTCTCCTCTGCCTGCCATGTCCCATGGACACCTCCACAGCCTTTATCTAAATTATTGCCTTTCTTTTTTTTTTTTTCAGTTTGTATGCTTTATTGTTTTTTATAAGAATAAACCATCCAACCAACCCAACAAAAGGCTGACGTAAGTAAGCTAAAGCCAGGAAAATGCTAGGTAATAGAGGAAGTGCATATGAACTGATATCTGTCATGCTTTGCTGAAACGTTAACACATATAACAATACCTGCATCCACCCTACCCCCCATCACCTCAAACACTCCCACCCTATCTGCAATCCCCTCTCAAAAAAAATACATTAATGGGACAGATGCAAGTGCTCATCATTTAATGGTAGAGGTGGCTGGCCATCAGGAAAGAAGGGTTGCATAAAGAGCTAGGTACCCCATGTAATGCCCCAAAGTTGGGGGCACCACAGAAAAGGTGAATAAATAAATAAACTCGGGGTTTACAGGTGCCCAGGGTGCCTGTGGTAGGTGTGGGCTGCAGGGTACAGTCCAAAGGGTCCCCTAAGAGTAAAGATCCCCCTCCTTGTAAAAGGAAAATGCTGTAAATTTTGTAGCAAAGTGCCTTGTGCACTAAAGTCATGCCAAAAGATAGATTTATTGCAAGCTGCAAGAGACAATGGCTTGGATGGAATGCCATGCTGAGCTGTTCATGCACAGCATTCCAGTCCAAACACTCTAGAACTAGAAGTTTAGTTTTAAAACAGTTAAACAGTTTTTCTTGGTCATTTCCTGCCAGGATGTGGAGAAGAGAAGACACCACAAACTAAGGGGAAACCTGTTGTGGGCTTACCTGTTGGTTGACGCCATTTCCCTGAGGGTTTGGTGGTGTGCCTGCTCTGGGCTCCAGCTGGTGAAGACCCTGTGAAGATCCAGTTGAGTCCGTGGTGCCTTCGGGGCACCAGAAGTGAAGAAAACAGCTGTTTGCCACGGTTTGGGCTGGTGAGTCCTGTCGTTTTATTGTTTTGACCCCCCCCCCGAGTGTTTTAAATCCAGTCCCCCATCAGCAGCAGAGAACAGCCGCATCGCGACTGTGCAACTGTTGGCTGTCTGAGGCCCCCCTGTTGCCTGCCGCATTGCCTGCAATGCTTCCTCCCACTGCCAGCACACCTCCCACCTCCCGATACCCACAGAGCGTGCTGACCGCCTGTGGAGGAGAAGACTGTGCTGTATTTTTTTTAAACCTGTTAGCGTTGTAGGAGCTTGGGGAAAACAGCCGAGTGCTACAGGGCAATCGGGTCAAAGGACCCTAATTTTGTATGCGGGAGGGGAGAGATTGAGTAATGCCTACAAGGAGGGGCCAGGGAAGCGAGGCCAGTCAAGGACCTGTTAAATATTAATGAGGGAGGTGGAGCTGAGTTTAAAAGGAGTGACAACTCTCAGACAGCTGCAGATTTAAAGGGACCCAGCCAGATTTCAGCTCCCAGAGGTTTAAAAGGGCTACCAGGCCCATGATATTGGCAGGACTACCAAGCCCTGGATTTGAGGGTAGGGCTACCAGGCCCACAGTTTAAGAGGGCTACCAGGCCCATGAAATAAAAGAGGGCACAAGGCCCGTGGGTTAGTAAGGGCTACCAGGCCAGATGTAAAGAGGGCTACCAGGCCCACAGTAGTAAAGAGTGCCAGGCCTCAGTAAAGGAAGGGCACCAGGCCCACAGTAGTAAAGGGCACCAGGCCTGAGGTAAAGTGGGCACCAGGCCCACAGTAGTAAAGGGTGCCAGGCCCCAGTAAAGGAAGGGCACCAGGCCCATCATAGTAAAGGGCTCCAGGCCTCAGTAAAGGAAGGGCACCAGGCCCATCGTAGTAAAGGGCTCCAGGCCTCAGTAAAGGAAGGGCACCCTAGCCCATAGAGAATAGGGCAGCAGGTGTACAGGTAATTAGCGTAACCAGGCTAAATAGCTGGAGCAAGTACATTAGCGTGCTCAGGAGTAGCCAGACCCTAACAAAGACAGACCCACAGTGGAAAAGGGTCTGACTAAGAGGTGCTTAAGTACACAACCTGTTACAAAGTAATTATCACCTGTTGTATTGGTTCTACAAACTGTTTATTCTTCCAGCATCTCAACTGTTGTGTTATTGCATGAAGCACCGAGACTGTGTTGTATAATATTAGGACTGTGGTAATTTGGCCCTGACAGTGAACAATTGCCACGGATTGTTGCAATTTGCCCCTGCTCCAGGCAAGTTACCCCAGCAAGTGAAAAAGTACCCCGGATTTCGCAATTTGCCCCTCCCCCATGCAAGTTGCCCCTGCCAGTGAACAATTGCCCCAGATAGTTGAAAATTGTCCCTTGAAAGTAAATATTTCAGTATAACGTGCTAACAGAAGTACCATTGTACAGAAGCAAGTTCTGATTCAATCTTCAGCCTTCATCAGTTCTTCACCATAGCAATCCTCAGCCAGCAGAAGACTTCAACAACTTCATGCCCTTTCATCTGCCGAAGTCGAAATCGACGTCCTTTGAGTTTTCGAGGTTGCCGGTTCCTGATCATCTTGGAAGAAAGATGACTGGAAAGTGTCTCGTCCGTCCCTACCAGACGCCTGCTGGTAGATGAGTCCTTCATAGCCAAGTGTATTCGTGGCTGCCATTTCTTATTTTGTTCTCTATCCGCGTGGAATCCTGATCATCACCTTTCACCTCTTCCTGTTTGTGTCATCCTGCATTGCCAGAGTAATCCACAGGGTAGCAGCTCGAGTTTGGTGGTCCTTCAAGTAGATCGGTCACCACAAGCAGCCCAGCAGTTCTTCTTCTTCTTCTTCATCCTTGGTAGTCCTTCTTCTGGATTCTCTACCAAGTCCGGTGTTCATTTGGCAGCCCTAGTCGAGGGTAGGTGCCAGGAAAACCCGCAGCAGTTCTTCTTCTTCGTCCTTGGCGGCCCTGGTCGAGGGTTGGTGCCGAGGAGAAAGCAGCAGATTTCTTCTCCTGTGGCAATCCTGCAGGTGGATCCCTTGCCACATGTTGGTTCTTCAACCTTGGCAGCCAAGTTCGAGGGTTTTTGTACCAAGAAAAGAGCATTTCCCCAGTTAGTCTGTTTATGCTTTTGTGTTCCGGCAACCCTAGAGAGTGGGTTGGCCGATGACTATGGTCTGTTTACCAATCTCTCCATTCCCTGTTTGCGACCTCTCATAGGTCTCCTAGTGAGCTTGTCGCCAAGCAAGTGTTCCCCTTTCTCTTGACCCCTAATCTTCAGTTGTGCACGAAGACGATGGATATCTTCATCCTATGGACTTTTGAGACTGTGAGATTGTTTGCTGATTGTATTTTGTATGCTTGGCACATGGTACGATAATAAGTATAAGGTCCTGTTAACATATAGAGCTCTCTGTAGGAAATTGTAAGAGTGACAGATAAGAATATTATAGAGTGGCCTCAGGCCAAAGTACCTATAGAAGAGAATAACATAGAGTTTAGATATAGTTGTATGTTAGTTGTTATCCACAATGCTGTCCATAATTCCTGTTGTGTTTGCTATTGGTATTTTCTTGTATGACCATGTCCTCCTTCCCCTCCTGTCTAATAAATGTCTTTGCTTCATCCGACCTCTGTGTATGACTCCTGCCTCTCCTTGTCGGCTGATTCCATCAACCCAACTCAATTCAAACCTTAAGTGGTCCCTTGCCATCCCACCTTCTAAGGGTGTCGCTGGCACTGCTGGTAGTGAGACAGTTTCCTTCACCACGCAGAATGAAGAAACCCCAGGTCCATCAATAGAGCATGGACTACCAGTTGAGTGACCATCACACCTATAAAGATAATGTATAAAGCAGCTCCCATGTAGTGCGGTAGGTCTCTGGTCTTTTGCGCATAGTGGCTATATGCTTTTCAAGCTGGAGGGCAAGTAGGATCTCTTTGTGCCACTCCAAAAATGAAGGGGGTGTAGCATCCTTCCAATGTCAAAGTATGACTAGTTTGGTGACCGTCACCACTATGGAGAGATGGGCTTTCTGGATTCACGGAGTACTAGGAAGGAAAATAACTACGAGACAACTCTCAGGAGTAAAAAGGTTGTCCAGTCCCAGCAGGGGGTCCAGTACTTGCCTACTGAGACTCCAAAATAGCTGAATCTTGGAACATTCCCTTAAGAGATGAAATAGGGAACCTGGGGTTTCCTGACATATATTACATTCGGGAGAGGAGAGTCTGCTGATTTTGTAAAGTTTTTCTGGAGTATAGCATAAGTTGTGCATGATGGAAGATCACGTGATGCATCTGGCTTGCTAGCTGCTGCTCCCTTGAGCTCCCGCTCTCCCCTTTTGCAATCTATTTTAATCAGCAGTTTTCGGGCTAATTTCACGGAGTCTGCCTAACTGGTACCATAGTTGTATGCCAGCAGAAGTCACCTGGGGTGATTTCAGCATGTTTCGGAGAGATCAACAAGCTAGAATGGAGACCGAAATGAAGGCGGCCCTACCTAGACATACACCACCGGTCTCGCCTGACAAACAGGCCAAGAAAGTGAAGTCCCAGCAACAATCATCAGCGGCCAAACTATTAAGTGCCCTCTCAGCTTCAATACCACTATCCGAGGAGCATTTTTTGCAGGAGTTACAGCCGTTCAAAGAGACATTGCAGGATATCACGGCTGATCTTGAGAATCTCCGTAGCGAGATGGCTGACCTTAAAACCTTGGCAACCGACAATGAAGCGCGCAACCACTCCCTAGAAGTCTGGTGCAACAAAGCTGACCCCGAATTGACTAAACTAAGATAACAAATTATCAAATTGCAGCTGAAAACAGAGGACCTAGAGGGTCGTAGCAGAAGGAATAACATTTTAATTTTTGGCTTACCAGAAGGAGCTGAGGGTTTCTCTGCTATTGCATTTGTGCAGAAGCTCCTTATTAAGATCGTAAGGCCCTCACCACATAATTCTGCCTACAAGATCGAGCGGGCACACAGGTCTTTGCATCCAAAACCAGAAGAATCAGCCCCACCTCGACCAATGATCATTCGGCTGCTCAATTATCTTGAAAAACAGCACATTCTCTTGAAAGTTCAGGAATTACATGCCATCCAGTGGGAAGATAAACGGCTGCATATTACCCAGGACTTACCCTTGGAAACACGCCAGAGGAGAGCCAAGTTCCAACCCGTGGTCAGTAAACTGATTGCGGTCAGTATTAAATTCTGGGGGCTTACCCTGTGCACCTCCAGGTCTTAGTAGATGGCGTATGGCAGGCGTATGATTCTGTCACCCAAGCTCAGGCTGATTTGGCAAAGAAGATGCCCTCGCTATTCAAAGCCCCATGAAATAGCCTACACAATTATTTGTATGGGACTCTGGTTGCATTGGTATCCCTTTTTGCTTGTATTTTTTTTTCTTTTCCCTCTCCCTTTAGAGCCTTGCGGCTTACCTCAGTTTTGATCGAGTTGGTGTGGTGCCTGCAAGATGTGAGACTATCCTGGATGGAGCACCGACAGGGCTGGAGTCCGGAGAGTATCGACTGAGGCCTGTACAGCTGGAAAGATCTGCGCATTGTTGTGTTATTTTCCTGTGGGACTATTCTTGTGCAGTACTAGTTTCCAGGGGAGTTGTTTTTTCTTCTCTCCAGCATGGCGTCAGCCCGTCATTATTTCTGTTCCCCTGGGAAACAATCTGCCCCTTGTGGGTCTGGCTAACACATTAACCCTGCGGATGCCAAGTAGCCCTTTATTTGTTTATTTGTCTATCTGTCTGCTTCTCTGTTATTGCTTTGGTCACTCCTTGCTCTTTGGTTTTGCTTTCTTTATTTTCCTACTCTCTTTTGTATTGGTCCCCAGTCAACATCTGCTGGCTAGACAGGGCTTATGCCGTCTATTTTGTCTTTTGCTGTTTCTTTCTTATTTTTGTACCTTTGGTTCCCTTTTTCTGCTACAGTCCCTTTGCTTCTGTTGATTTTGGTGTTTCTCATTCTATATTTATGTTGTATATACACCCACTCCCCTTAAGCTTATTCATTTTTCTTCTTTCTCCTTTTTTCCTTGTTCTCTTTTCCCTCCCACTATTCGGTGTTGTCCTGGGCTACTTATGTAACTTGGATCGCATTATTCCAAATGGCAAGATACCATTTTCCCATTTCCCCCCCCCCCTTTTTTTTTTCTAGTTCACAGGCTGATGGTTGAGGGTGGACTCCGGGGGTTGGGGATTGCAATGAGTTAGATATGGCCAACCACATGTACTGGTGTGTGTGGGGGGGTGTACCCTAGTTTCCCTCCTGAGTATTGATATAATTCTCGCTACTTTGGGGATCAGACTGTGGCCTTCAGGGAGGACTGCATTGTTGGATATTTCAGTCAATAAGAATCACAATGCTTTCAGATTGGTTACTGCTTCCAGCTTATACCTAGATGGGACTACGGAGGGCAAATTTCCTAGGGTGCAAGGGGGGACCTCTACCTAACAAGAGCTTTATGGCTTGTCTGTATTACTGGAACGTGGGTAGAGTGTCTGTTGTAAATAGTTCTAAGTGGGTAGGGTATATTGGGGGGATTAGTTAATAATCAGGGTGTTCTACAGTTTGTCATCCTCAATATCACGTGGAGTACTTATTACATGCCACAAGTTTATTGGTTTAGGCTGTTGTTATGTGCTCATCGGATTGAGTGGAGCACCAGAACTAGCTTATTGGGAGTTTATGTTGGTAGAGAGGGCTTTGTGGTGTACTTTTTTTATTCAATAATTGGCCTGTATAGGAGGTATTGGAGAAGTAATGGCCAGCAGTATTAAAAAATTTATAACGTGGAACGTAAGAGGGGCTCGTGAACCTAGCAAAAAAGTGCAAATTCTTAAACACTTGTCTTTTTTACGGGCTAACATTTCTTTCATTCAAGAAACCCACCTCCTCCCTTGGGAAGCTACCAGCTTACGCAGACAGGAGGTTGGGCAAGTTTATGCCTCTGGCATATCGACAGCAAGTGGGGGAGCTGCCATTCTAATTCACTGCTCAGTTGCTTTTCAGGCTAAAGCAACTATCACAGATCCGTTTGGGAGATATGTTCTAGTCCATGGCCTCTTAGATCACACTGAAGTAGTCCTGGGGAGCGTATATGGACCAGTAGGAGGGAATCCTGATTTCTCCCTGGATTTGTTAAGTCAATTGCAAACATTTGCATCTCTGCTATTAATACTTGACGGGGACTGGAACTTACCCCCCACTCAGGATTTAGACCGATCTAATTATCCACTTAAGCCCCACTCCATGGCTCATAAGGTGCTCTCTGACCTTTTAGATTCTGCCGGGCTATGCTACCCTTGGAGACTACAGAACCCTACGACCCGCCTTTTTATCTTCCAGTCTATGGTACATTCCTCTTGGTCCCGGTTGGACTATATTTTACTTAGCCACTCACTTATGCAGGGTCTAGGTGACTCTGCCATAGAACCAATCGTTATATCGGACCATGCAGCAGCCTGGGTGACTGTCGTGTTAGACCACAATTTTCAAAGCGACCCGGTATGGTGTCTAAATATGCAGCTTTTGAAAGAAGACTATGTTACTACCAGAATTTCTGAGTTGATTCAAATATTTCTTAGCCATAACCAGGGATCTGTTCCAAGAGCGGATCATGAGTGGTGTGCCTTAAAATGTTATTTGAGAGGGGAATTTATTAGGCTTGCCTCCACTCGTAAACGGAAAAGAGAGGCTACCGCTGCGTCGCTTCTGGCTCAAATTCGGTCACTCGAACACTCCCTCCCTTCTACCCCCTCGCCGGACACTCTGAAAGCATTGTTACACTTAAGGAATCAATACTCTCTGTTATTACAAGAAAAAGCGGAATTTGCCATATTAAGAACCCACGCAAAATATACTGAGCAGGGGGAAAGGGCGAGTCACCTTTTAGCTTTGCGGCTGAGAAAATTGGAAGCTTCTAGGTTAATTGCATCTATTGAAGCCCCTGATGGGACTGTTAAAACCCACCCTAAAGACATTGCCTTTGTCTTTAAACAATTTTACTCTTCCCTATACAATAAACGTTCCCTTCTCCCATCTCAAAGTGAGTTGTTAGAGTACTTGTCTACTTCTTTGTTACCAACTCTCTCTCCTGTGCAGCAGTCCCTTCTAATCACTCCCATTTCTCTCTAAGAAATATTGTCTGCCATTAGTAATTTGGCACCGGATAAGGCCCCTGGTCCTGATGGCCTACCGTCAAATTTTTATAAAATTTTTGCTAAAGATCTTGCACCCAGCTTGTTGCGCCTATACCAACACATGTTCTCAGGACAAATTCTACACCCAACCTTATTAGAGGCCTCAATCACGCTCCTTCTCAAACCAGACAAAACGCCGCACTCCCCAGCGAGTTATCGCCCAATCTCCTTGTTAAATTGTGATATTAAAATTCTTGCCAAGATACTTGCTAATAGGATTGAACAAGTCTGGACCTCTCTTCTCAGTTCGAAACAAATAGGTTTCGTGGCTGGTAGAACTCCAGCAGACCATCTTCGTAAACTCTCATACATTATCCAGTTGGCGAAATTCTCCCCCATTTCAATGGCATTCATTTCTCTAGACGCAGAAAAGGTGTTTGATAGAGTCGATTGGAACTTCTTGTGGACCACTCTACAGGTAATGGGTTTTCCTAATGATTTCATTAGATGGATTCAAGCTTTATACCTCTCTCCCAGGGCTAGAATACATTGTAATGGAGTATTATCTGAGGCCTTCCTCCTTTTTTCAGGCACACGGCAGGGGTGCCCACTTTCCCCCTTCCTATTTAATCTGTATCTTGAGCCTCTTATTAGGCATTTGAAATCCTCTCCTCTAATTGTCGGTATACCAGTAGGTAATAGTGTTCCCCTGCTCTCAGTTTATGCCGATGATATACTCCTTCACCTTTCAAATCCGGTCTCTTCCCTAAAAGAGGCTTTGGTTATTATTAATAAATTCTGGAAATTTTCGATTTATAAACTCAACACTGGTGAAACCGAAATCTTTCCCCTTAATCACTTAACATATAGCCTGGCTTTCAGACAATTTGGTATGAAGTCAACTCCATGTTCCATTAAATATTTAGGGATTTATATTACCTCGGATCCAGCTCTGTCACGGAAGCTTAATTTTGAGGATTTATGGCATGACATTCAGCAAGACTTAATAAGGTGGAAAAATCTCCCACTCTCGCTATGGGGCAGAATCAATACTATCAAGATGAACGTCCTACCCAGATTGTTTTATCCACTAAACATGCTTGATATATGGTTACCGTTGTCCTTTTTTCAATGTATTCACTCTGACATCAACTCATTTATATGGCGAGACAAGGAAATTAGAAGATCTTATTTTAAACTGTCCCAGCCTAAGGAACTAGGTGGGCTCCGCCTTCCTAATTTTCTATTCTACTATTGGGCTTCTCATTTGTGTAAGTGTGGAAAATGGCCGTCTCTTCCCGAACTCCTTACTCATCACGATTATGTCCCACAATGGTTGCAAATTGAAGTGGACATGTTTGTGTCTCATAGATTAACTCCAGCATCCCTTTTTTACACATTAAGTAAAAATATACCTAAAGCATTACAGTCTCTCCTGATTGGTATATCACCAAGAGTTCTTTCTTAGCTGTTTAGTTACTTTAAGGTGTCTCCAATTTTAGATTTTTCCCAACCTATTTGCACCAATCCGAACCTCAAAATAGGAGGCACTCCTATAACTGGAAGTTGGTTACCAGTTTTTCCTGTGCATACCGTTGCCAATTTTTATTCGCAGAAACTTATTCTAACCACGAAAGAGATTTTATTCAAGTTCGGCTGGCCGTCATCGGCAGTCTTTAAAATTCTTCAGCTTAAGCATCTTTTAATTAAATCATTTGGGTGTAAATTCAAACCCTCTCAAATTGCTGATTTTTTTCAGCAAATCTCCGTTTCCGCTAATAAACCGCATGGCATAGCTTCATTGTACGGTCTGTTTTATACTTTTCCGCAATATTCACCAGCTGTCAGTTCTAAGATCTGGCAAAGTTTCTTCCCGGACAAAGACATAAACCGGCATCGAATATGGAAAGATTTATATATATACCATACTCAAGACCAGTACAGATTAACACAATACTGTATTATACATAGCCTCTATTATACTCCTGTTAAACTGGCTCAGATGAAGCACCTGTCCTTCAGTACATGTTCCAGATGTAATAAAGAGGAAGGCTCGCTTCTACATATATTATGGTCATGTGACAAAGTATCTCCCTTATGGAAGCAAATAGAATCAACTCTGGACCCACTGTTGGGATTACGGGGCCTTTTCTCCCCCGTGGTTTGCGTTTTTGGTGACTACTCCGAAATTCAGCTAAGGGAGAAAAGATTCCATATGGCCCTAATTTCAATGGCGGTTAAAAAGTTGGTGCCCAGGCACTGGATGGATCAAGTCCCTATTTCTTACACTGAATGGTTGCATGAAATGTCTTTTACGCTTCGAGTTGAGCAATTAATAGCAAACATGAATCACCGCCAATCCTCCTTTAATAGTAAATGGGGGAAACTATATGCCCTTTATTTGAATAGATAAGGTGCATTTGCAGGTTCACGAGCCTCTCAACCAGGTTACTTTCTCTCCCTCTGCCTATTCGCGTCTCTCCCTTTTCTTGAAAAGCCTTTTATGATTCTCACTGGGCCACCTCTTTTACTTCTTGTTACATCTTCTTCCCTTTTTTAGTTTCTGTTTTGTAAAATGGCTAACTTACTTTGGCCTTTTTTTTCTTTTTCCTTTTTTACTCTATGTGGCCTCAACAGGATGGTAATGGTGTACACCACAAAGTAGGGTGGGCGAGGGGTGGGTGGTGGGGTTTGTTAGATTAATTAGTTGGGTTTTTTAGAGTTCTGGGTACATTGAATTTCCTGGTTTATTTATCTTTCTGTTAGCTTATGTGACATATTGTCTATTGTTTATATTTGTATGGTTATATTATATTATGTGTTATAATTAATAAAGTATGTTAAATTAAAAAAAAAAAGTTGAGCATGATATTGAACTGCACCAAGTGCAAACAATCCTGTTTAATGTACTTGTAAAGACTGATCCATGCAGGCCACCAGAAAGCCTTGTCATCTAGCAAGTGCAGTGTATGGACCCAATGATAACACATGCCAGTAGGCAGGTGGGGATCTATAGTTTGAAAATGTTTGTAAAGCACAGAGACTGCATGAGGCTGCCAGGCTAGACTCAAGAGGTGTTCAGTCCCTTCAGTTTGAGGTAGGTGCTGAGGGTGGGGGCCCAAAAAGTCAGTTTTTGCACTTTTGAGTTTAAGAAATTTGAAAAAATCAGGGCTCTTTACTCGAAACTGGGACTGAAGGGAAGAGAAAGGGATAAATCTCTCTTTCCGAAGCAAGTCTGCCAGAGTGCAATTGTTCAACTGGGGGCAGAAAGATGATGGACTGGGGCAATGATCTATTTGAAAATGAGGGTTTTGAAACAGGGTTTGAGAGGGTACTACGCCCCAGGAGAATTTAGATATGACTGCAACTGATTCCAAGCTTTAAGGAACCATTCAATAGGGGTAGATAGCAGGGCTCAGGGTAGCTGAGAGGGCCGCAAATAAAGCAGACTGGCCAGGGAACATCCTGCCCTACTCGTCAAGTCCCTCTCAATGTGTAACCATAATGGAGTGTAATCATGGGGAGCAGTTAAACCAGATATGGTTTCCCAATGAAGTAATTTACTTGCGTGCTGAGCTCCATAATATAGGAAAATGGATGACAGGGCTAACCCACCCATCTACTGTGGAGCAGTCAATTTTATATAGGCTGTACGAATAGCTAATGCGTTCCAAAGGAAAACATTAAGCATTTGCTGTAATCGAGAAAACCAGGCTTTAGGGAGGTAGAAACCTAGCATCCCCAGGGGATACAGTAAACGAAACAGAACATTCATTTTAAGAATGTTCACCCTTCCCTACAAGGATAATGGCAGCACAGACCATCTATTAGCATAGCCAGATTCTCCCTGACCATAGAAGCAAAAGACCCGGAGCTTTTGATCCACAGATAGGTCAGACTTTTGGATTCCCAAAGCTCAAAACCAAAGTATTGAGAAGAAAAACTTTAGTCTTGGAGAGATTTAGTTTGTAGAGGGATACCTGGGAAAACTGAGAAATCTCCTGAAGCAAAATTGGAATAGGAATATGGGGATTCTCTAAATGCAATAACAAGTCATCAGCATATGCAGACAGGGTATAGCATTTGCCCTTTATTGGGATTCCTTGTAAGGCATTGAGATGATACAGTCTTCGGATTAGGGGCTCTAAGTAAAAGTTAAATAGAAGGGGGGACAGAGGGCAACCCAGGTACCCTGCTGTAAGGGAAAGGGGGCTGAAAGACAGCTTTTACAAAGAATATGAGCATATGGGACAGAGTATAATATCTGTACCCATTTTATGAATCCCAGAGGAATGCCAAATTTATGTAAAATCTCAAATAAAAAATTCCAAGCCACCTTATCAAAGGCTTTTTGACTTGCTGTCCCTGAAAGTGGAACATAAGTGTATAAGTTTCCTAAGGTGGTCTCCAGAAAAATTACCAGACATAAATCCCACCTGCTTGCATCCAATAACTAGTCCCATAACAGGAGCTAAATGGAGGGTCAGAATTTTGGAGAGAATTTTCACATCTGAATTTAAGAGGGAGATTGGGTGGTAATTTTCAACAAGTAAAGGATCTGTTCCGGGCTTCAGTATTAAGGGGATTAGGGCCAATAGGAAAGCTGGGTCATTGCAGCCCTTGTTCAAACTAGTAATTAAATACCTCTGCCAAAAGCGGGGCTATTAGAGAGGTACAGGCTGAATAGAAATTATCAGTGAGTCCATCCAGACCTGGTGCCTTGTCATATGGCAGCAGCTTGAGAGCCTTTTCAACTTCAGCCACTGTAATGGGAGCACCTAAAGACTCCACTATTGTTGGGGTCAAGATGGGAATGTCCATGGAATCTAGATAATCCAAAACAGCTTCTGTGGTGGGGTCAGCACCTGAATCAATGGTGTACAGTGTTTAAAAATAAGAACAGAATACTGCCGCCATCTCCCTAGCATCAGTGATCACTGGAGAGGTCGGATGAGGGTGGAGGCCCGAGATAAATTTAGTCATCTCTATCTGACGCAGCTGGAGGGCAAGGAGTTTCCCCACCTTTTCTCCAGCATCTAGATATTTCAGCTTGGTGCAATGCCTAACTCAGCCTTCTGAGCCAAGAGATCCATATATTGAGCATGCAGATAATGCAGCCTAGCCCACTCTGCTTCTGGGGTAGAGCGCAACAAGGAATGTTCTAATCCTGAATAGCATTTAGGAGCTCCTCTAGCTGAAATCTTCTGCTGCATGCTCTCACTGTGGAAAGGCGGATGAACTCCCCCCGGAGCGCACTTTTCAAGGCACTCCACAGAGTGCCCACTCTTTCCACCAAACCCCTATTGGAGTCCCAAAAAATGGGAGATAAACTGGAGGATATGGGACAGCGATTCGGGGGATTGTAATAACTGAGCACTGAGGCACCACAAGGCATCCCATCATGGCCCTTGACCTGCCAAATAGGAAACCACAACTGGGCAGTGGTCAGAAAGGACCACTGGGTGAATATCCGAAGAAAGAATTCCTGATAAACAGGAACTCACCAGGAAATAGTCAATCCTGTAAAAAGTTTTGTGGGGCAGGGAGTAATAGGAGTATTGCTTGGCCAATGGATTGAGTACACGCCATACATCTAGTAGTCCAAGTCCATCCATTATATCCTGGAGTGCCCTCTGCACCAGTGATAACCCAGACACATTGGCATCCGATCTGTCGAGATCGGACTAAGGGACAAGATTCCAGTCCCCTTCCCAATAAAATAAGGAGAGGTGAGGTAAAGTTAAAAGGGGGAGAAATTGAGTAAAGAACTGCGGGGAGGCCACGTTGGGACTGTAAACTGAGTCAATCACAATTGGCTGGGAACCCAAGGTTCCTCTCACTAGGATATATCACCCTGCCAGGTCCCATAGCTCTTGGGTAAGCTGGATAGTAATCTCCTTCACTGTTAATATAATGACCCCCCCCCATGCTTGGAGGAAACTCCTGAGCAATAGGCCTAACCCACCCTCTCCCTGTGGAATAAGGAAACGTCCTTTGGACAGAGATAAGTCTCCTGTAAACAGGTCACCCCTGCTTGAAGGCGCTTCAAATGACGTAAGATGATTGAAAGCTTTCATCTATCCCGAGCACCTTTAACATTCCAGCTTATAAAATTATATGGGCCACTCATGATCTATTGGTATTTGGGGATACTTAGCATGAGACAGGGACAATATTGTAGGATGAAATAGACAGTCCTGGAGGGTGGGCACCAAAGGACCATAATGGAGAACAAGTGTGGATCACAGACAGTTATACCATACCCACCTCCTACCTACCCTAAACTGCTTCCAACTCACTAATACCAAAAAACATTGTACAGAAAAGACAACAAGAACCATTAGTAAGTAAATAAGTAAGTAAAATGTATTTCTCAAGTGCCTTTCAAATACCAAGAAACTGTACAATAAAGTAAACATTCAGTATAATAGATAATAACAATAAAATTCTAAAAACCATCAGAAAAGGCCTGATAAAACAAATATGTTTTAAGCTCTGATTTAAAACTCGAGACGGTCTGGCATTACCCTGATGCTAATGACCGTTCTCCATAAGAAGCTATGCCCATGATGCTAATCATATTAACCACCTTCGCCCGCCATCTTTAAATCCCAAACACTATATGTTAAGAAAGTAATAAACAATCAAGCATGGAAACATTCCACTAACAACATGTAATACAATAATACCAAGCTCCCAGGTAAAGAAGGTAAAACATGAAACATTGAATCAGTCTCCACTAAGTAGCATTAAACCAATATAACATGTGCAGATAAAAGAAATTGCTACAGGGGGATAATAATCATTAAACCTTGCAAAATGAAGACAGCCTTTTGGACTGGTAGGACATAAAGGGGAATGCAATAAGATATAGGGTAATTGGGCAAACAGGCAGCTAAAAAGGTATGAGAGGCATACTCGAGAAGTCTCTAGGATGGATCAAGCCTTGCATAGTGCCTATTCAAAAAACCAAAAAAGGTGCTTACAGAGAGGAACAAAAACGAAAACAGTACCAAGGAGTAGGACAAACCTTTTAAATAGTCCTTTATGCAACAGAATGTCTGTAGTATGCTGAACAAATAATACTCCTTGAACATAGAACTCCTGGACATTGAGGAATCTGCAGGTGACTAAAGTGAAATGTCTTGTTCCATATTCTGCAACAGACTTGGGCATCGGCAAATAAAAGGAAAAGTCCATAGTCCAAAATAAAAAAAAAAATTTGCTCATAGGTCAGGCGGAATAAAGACTATTGCTTATTGGAAGTGGGAACAGTCACTAAACAGAACTCATAATAGGGAGCAAAATCATTCAGCCGAGGCTCACAGTCAGCGGGAGTCCTTCTCCTGGCCCCTTCATGATGCCCACTGCTCAGGAGATATATCTCGCCATGATGTCTAGGAGCATTAAGGGGCAATGAAACCAAAGGTAATAGCAGTGGCAACAAGAGTATCAGACTAGGAACTCCCAGATGTAACAGTCTTGAAAGCCAGGTGTAACCCCATAGCTCACTGAAAAAACACAGTCCAAAGGGGTATGTAGACAAAGCAGCAGAGGGAAAACCGGAGACTACTTACAACTGTAGCAGTAGAATAAGCAGTGCTGGTAATCCAAGCCCCAGGTTGTGCTCATTTAAACAAATCTGGGAATAGCTTGTGAAGATCCGCTGTGGCTTGCTCCAGCGACTCCATGGAGAGCCAGAAACCCTCATGTTTACTTGAAAAATTGCAGGATACCTCACCCTGAAGGGCTTCCTGGCAGCAATTAACTTGGAGACCATTGGATGTAGTGCGGTGTGCCTAGCTCGAACTGTAGGTGGCAAATCCTGTGCAAACCACAACTGATGATTCTCCCTCTAGACTTCCTTAGTGTCTCAGCTTGCTAAGAATATGCTGCTTGTCGAGAAAATTAAGCAGCAGGAAGATGATGGGCTGAGGAGGAGAGCCCTGAGGTGGTGGGGGAAGCAGAGACCAATAAGCCCTCTCTATCACGCATGAGGGTCCATTTGGGGACGGATCCACCAACTTCTCGCACAATTTTTTGCACAAAAAGGATCAGATTTGTGCCCTCTTCTTGTTCTAGGAGCCTGAAGATAATAAGATTATAGCAGCGGCTCTGGCCCTCGAGGTCCTCCAGCTTATCCTCGACCTTGCGGTCACTGCCTGAGGGAAACCACCTCTGTGTCCATTTTGTCCCTCCATGTCTCAATTGAAGTAAGACTGCTCTCCAAATGATAACCCACAAGGCTAGAAAATCCCGAGAAGATCGAAGTCTTTGCAGCTCTTCAGTAAGTAAGGTAAGAGTGGCCTGCAGGGGCTTTATTTCTGCCAAAAACATTTCCTCCGTTAGTGCAACCCCTGAAGTAGTAGCAGCTGGGGACTTCGCAGCCTGCTGCTTGGTTCTCTTGGCCTGCTACTCCCTCTTGGGGGTAGGAGGTGGCATATGGCACAGTGGGGCACATTTCATGTCTTCGTCCATTGCCAAAAAAATCTGCCAGCTGTAGCTCAACCCTGAAGGTGTCCACTTGTTGAGTAAGCAGAAGATTCTGCTGGGAGTTTGGGGAAAGTCAGAAAAATAGCTCAAAGAATTGTCGCTGGTGGAGGAGCAGAAAGTAAGAGCTGCCATCCTCTAGGCAGTCATCACATGACCCCCAAATTAGTGCCTTTTGACACAGTGGAGGGGGGGCTGAGGGCAGGACTCAGCCCTGCCAGGAGACCCTCCCTCCAGACCTGAAAGGCCCAATCTCCTGGCTGCCAGACAGGACCTATCCTGCCCTAGAAAAGGGCTTGGGGAGTGGTCATGGGGGAAGTTGTGGCTGAGCTGGCAGGGTAGAGGATGCGGGGAGCACAGACACCTAAACATACCTCAGGTGAGCCTGTTCTTTCTCTGGCATGGCTCCCCTCCAGCTGGAGTCTGGTGAAAGCAGCAGCAGTTGGCTGGGAGCAGCAGATCCCCTTTGAAAGATGTTCACCATCCTCCTCTCCCAAGTCTTGATTGGCTGTGGAGGGATGACTTACAAGGATGGACAGAGACGCACCACAGTGAATTTGGTCTGGCAGAAACAAGTGCCTCGGATCTTTTGGTTTTGACACATCCTTCCACAGCAATACAGAAAAGCTGGTGGAAATGTGGCTTCCCGGCCACCTTTCTGGACACTCCAGAAACAGAAGCAGCCCCGGGCATGGCAGTAAGTGGACCAACTTCTTTTCTACTTGTGCCACAGGCACTTGAAAGGGGTGGACAGGGATAAGTGGGCTGAGGGCTCCAAATCAAGGGGGAGGAGGGGACCAGTGGCACAGTGGTCTTGAAGCCCCTTTGCTGTACTTTGGTGCCATTCTGTGCCAGGGGGCAGAAACAAGAATGGAGGCCCTCATTCATGGTAATTGAAGGGTGGAACCAAGTCAGATCCAGCACAAGACAGGGCAATAGACCCTTCATTAATATGCATATTGGAGACGGGGCCAGGGTATAGGGTCCCAGATAAACAGGCACCGAGGCCTTATTAATATTATTTAAGGTATGGTTCTGCCCTAGAAAGAGCTCTACGCAAACAGCCAAGGGGAGGGGGAGATACTTAAGGACACAGTATTCTGGGGGCTTGTCTACTAGCTCTAGGCTGTCCACTGGGCTATACTAGTGTGTTCTGAGCCCCATATGAACTGAATTGAGCTATAGCATGACCAGTGCCCCTAGAAATTGAACCCCTTTTGTATGAACTGAACTGTGCCAGTCATGAACCGAACTGTGCTATTGGACTGTGTCCCTCGCAAACCATGAGCGCTATGCTCCAGTGATGTGTAACCCTAGGCAATAGCTATACCAGGTGGGGTAACTGTTTATTGCTCAGCTGTGATTCCTGCAACAGATCCCTGTGATGTTATTCCTTTGATTCCTTCCAAAGTGAGCTGGAGCAGTCAACTCTGACCTAGAAAGGTCCCCGGTCACTCCTCCATCTTCATCAGACCTGCCTCCAGCGACTTCGACCTGCTTTGAGTCTTCACCATAGTGTTTCAGCACCAGTCTCGCAGTAATAATTTTTACAGAGCCACTAGTTAGGCACCCAGGAGAGAGGCAGCTTTGGAGACACCCTGGCTCAAGATTGAGGGATCACAGTTGACATCTTGCATGACAATTTCTTATTTTATCATCTGACTGCAAGTTGTCCACACACCAGTGCTAATCCACAGAGGCCGTGTTGAGGATTGCAATGCCAGTAATCATCCCATTGGGTGGTGGCCTGGATGCCAAGGGCCTGCCAATGGTCACTGCGGCAGATCGTCCTGTGAGCCATCTGCTTGACCAGGAGACTCTAGCTCCTCACCTGGAGCTGCAGAGGATAGCCAAGTTCTTATTTGTCTGGGTAGCAGCGTTCTTCTTTGTTCTCTGTTCATTTGAGGGATGCCCAATCATGGCATGTGTATGGAAAGCTCTTTGTTGGGTCAGTTCTCACTTGCTGATCAGCCAACGCATTGCAAAGCCCAAGATTGGTTTGTCAGTTGTCATCCCACCAAAGTGTATGCAGGACTTGGACTGAAACAAGTTAACCCACTGCTATTGGTCAGGCCACTTGTTGGTCCTGATTGTGTAGTCCCTCACTTTTTCTATTGCCTTATATCATTGTAGAAAAAAAATGGCTATCCTGTTGTTCCTCCAGTCCAGAGGAAAAGCTTCCAGCATGTTAATTGAAAATATTTTTTCACACAAAGAATTATTAATCCTTGGAACAAACTTCCATTTGATAAAATTTCTAGTAAAACAAAATCTGAGTTTAAATGTTGTCTTGATTTTCATATCTTATAAGGGCTGGAAATTAGTTACTATAATTAATTCAATAGGTGCATTCGTGGGCGCATAGCCTCCTAGCACCTCACGTACCTTAGTGAACCATGTAAATACACCTTTTGCATCTTGGTCCCTGAGTAAACTTCCTGCCTCTCCTTCCAGATTTGTCTGGCCTATACTGAATTTTTAAGGGCACACGAACCCCATTCTACTGGAGCTTGTGCCCCTTACACAATCTTTGTGATAGAAACATCAGCTGGGGTCAGTCTGCTTGGACTCTGAGAACCAGTGTTCTGCCTGATCATCTAAAGTGTGAACATGGCATCTTTCTAACAGTCACATCTAGGGTTATTCGGATAGCCTGAAATTTGAACCAACTGCCAGATATTGGATTCTGGACTATGCATGTCCAAAATCTGATATCCTGCTGTAAAAAAGAAACCCCCCTAAAACACTCCATCTTGACAAGTACAGCTTCTGCCCAAACTACCCTCAATTTCTCAGTTTCCTTCCTCCAACCCAATTAACATACTAACAAGCCAGCAGATTAGGCCCAATGGTCTATTGAGTCTGCTCATGGATCAGTGCCCACCCAGGGCACTGTTATAGCCCCCCTCCCCACAAGGTCCCTCCCCCCAACCCCCAGTGAGGCTCTGGGATGTACACTCCCCCTGCACCTATTCCAGCCTCTTTTGAACCCCTTCACAGTTGAAACAGCCACCAGTTCCGCAGGCAGCGCACTCCAGGGCTCCACAATCCTCTCTGTGAAGTAGTGTCTCCTTGTCTCCCCCTTAATGTCCCACTGACCAGCCTCATCGAGTTCCCCCTGGTGGCCTCTACCTTCCTCAGCTGCAGCACCCCCTCAAGGTTGATGCTGTTTATTCCTTTGAGTTACCTGAAGACCTCTATCATAGCCCCTCTGTTCCTTCTCTCCTCCAGCGAGTACAGGTTGAGCTCCTCTAGTTGCTCCTCATAGGGCTTTTCCTCTAGACCCTGTATCATCCTGGTCACCCTTCTCAGGACCTTCTCCAGAAGAGTAATATCCCTTTTTAAGAAAGGATGCCAAAACTGCATGCAGTATTCAAGGTGTGGCCTAACCAGGTAATTCTACAGCGGAAGGAGCACCTGTCGGCTCCTGGAGGTTATCCCCCTGGCAATGCACCCCAGCATTTTATTTGCTTGGGCCACAGCCCTTCTACACTGCTCTGAGTTGTTCATTTTGTCATCCACCAACACCCCGAGGTCCTTCTCCTCCCTAGAAACTTGTAGTGTCTCCCCCCCAAAGTGTACACATGAGCCGGGTTTTTGGCCCCCAGGTGGGGCACCCTGCATTTCCCAGTGTTAAACATTAGTTTCCAGGCACAGGACCACCTACCCTGGGTCTCCAGGTCCTCCTGGACAGCCAACATCCCCTCCTACCCATTCACCACCACCCACAGTTTCGAGTTGTTGGCAAAGAGGCTCATCCTACTCCTGATACCTCTTCTGATGTCTGAGATATAGGCATTAAACAGCAGTGGGCCCAGCACTGAACCCTGTGGGACCCCGTTAATGACTCTCCTGGAAGACGAGACCTCACCCCCACCACCATCACCTGACTTGTTTAAAATAATTGTACTGTGTTTGTATAATCTGGAATAGTTTCTGCCTATATGTATGTTTTGTAATTGCTAAGGTCGTCATTGTAAATGAGCTTTGCTCCATGGTCTTAACCTTTATAATAAAACAAACAAACCCCCTGAGAGCACATACTGTTGAGCTCTAAATTATTAATGTTGGCCAAATCCTTATTATAAAAGCAAATTCCCACACCCATGATAAGTCAGGAGACTCCCCTTCCCCACCCTAGCACATGCCACAATCCTCCAGTGCAATAAGTATGTAATAATCCATGACAGGGTGTGCATTACAGAGATTTAATGCATGGTCAGGTGATGTCTCTTGGCCAATGCAATTTCTAGATTTTTTCTACCCATTTTACAAAGTTCAATAAAGCACTCACCGCCCAACCCACCCACTAGCTCCCACTGCCCTCCTCACCCCCTTAGCACCCAAAAAATTAGAAAAGATCTGTGTCAGGTGACTTGGATTGGTCCCACAGTGAAGCAGAATGTGCTCATCTTCAATCAAGAAGGTACGAATGAATAATGACATCCTCCTATAGTAACGCCTGATTAGCTGCCAGTTGAGAGTAGTCAAGTGACATGGAGGGAGTGGCATCAGTTTCTATGGTAGGGTGAGACAACAGGCAGCCCTGGGGGGGCAATAGAAAACAGGATGTGCAGCAGTGTGGTTACAAAAGTGAGATTTTCAGTTCAAAAAGCCTGATATTGATGGAGAGGAACAAGCCCACATACGCCCTATCATACAGCAATGGCAATGTGTCGGCATATGCCATTGGCAAGCAAATATAAAAAATGGTTACTATTTACTTCCACATTTAGTATCCAATGTCCAGGCTTGTTTTTCTGTCTTTTAGAGAAAAGAGTGAAGTTTATTTTCACGATGAAACTTTTAAACCCACCTCACATTTTTGTTAAAGTACATCTAAAAGATACATGTTATCAAATATGATACTCTAATTCTCTCATCAAAACACATTGGCAGATTGAAATGACAATACCATAAAATAATCACCAATTGCCCCATCACACAAAAAAATACAAAACAAAACACACAGTTATGTTGTGCATTATTATGACATATGCAAGTATAATTATGCAAGTACATTACAAAGAAACATAGAAATTGTCAGCAGATAAGGACCGCTAGGCCTATTCAAGGAATTATGTGATGTGAACGCCTCCTGTAGGGCATGTCCCAAAACGGCGACTGAACAATGACGACTGCTGAATGGACGATAAGGGATATGGATGACAGACAATGTGAGTGACGACGGCAGCAGGAGGGGGTTGGAAGGGTGACGCACACACGGCGACCGTGGCAGGGGCAGAAGAAGCACTGGGCACAGTGGCAAGAGCACCAAGGGATGGGCGATGTGGACAGGGTGACTGCCAGTGGCCAGGATGCATACAGTGAGTGGACATGGGTGGCGGGCATGCAGCATGCCCCAGGAGGGCTACGCACCTGCAGCACCCACAGCAGTGGCACAGCATGGTCCGCAGGAGACACCTACTACAGGGAGCCCTGGGAATGGTGACAGCAACTGCAGCCTTGATGGGTCAGGGCATGCCTGGGTCAAAAGGGTGACTGCAGGGGATGCAGTGAAGGAGCGGGCCCCAATGGCAGGGTGGCACCGCAATAGGAAGAGAAGGAGGAACTGCTCACTGTACTCCATGTGGGCTGTGGGGTGGGGATGTCTCTCTCTCTCTCTCTCTCTCTTGGCCCTCTGTTGGCCATGTCTGGTGGGCCATTGGCCGGCCATGCCTCCCCTCGCTTGTGCTCCCCTTCAGTGCCGTCACCTCTCCTGGCTCCCCCGGGTGCCCGCGGCCTCTCCTTGCTAGTGCCTTGGCTGCCCGGCTTTGCCATCCCTGTCATAGTCATCCTGTGTGCGGGCTGTTTCTAGATTTCACCTCCCCTGTGCACGGCCAGGTGGAGCTCGTGGTCCTGCTGGTTGCTGGTGTGGGACGCGCTGTTGCAGGGAATGAGCGGTTCTCACTCTTCCACTGTCGTTCTATGTTTCTGGGCGCTCGCTCTTTGTGCTGCCGCTCCTTCAGCATTGTCCACAGGCACAGAGCTCTTGCAGTTGCACTCTACTTGGTGGCTACCCTATCCAGTCTGCCCATAAGTCCTGTATTTGATTATGACATCTGACATTGCACATTAGATATTACGGACCATGGCAGGGATATCGGAAACCATCTCTAACTGCAGCGCAAATCACCATTAGCAATTCAAATCTGCACCAGTCACTAAACAGTGGTATATTGGAACAACTGCAAACTGATACAGCATTTGCAAAATATGTACCAATACAGCAGGCAATGGCAACAGCTGCAAATGCAGATGTAACCCACCCCACCGGCCCACCTTGTTTAACTAGCAGGGCTGCTCAACTCACCACATGGCGCCCAAGAGAGGGATGGGGGTTGTTACTACAGTTCAGTTTACTAGTACATCTTCTTCTGAGACTGCCATATGCAAACAGGCTCACCAAGTGTGGCAGCTACCTGGTGCACACCTAGTGGGACCATTTACCATGGCCATCAACCTAGGTCCCTGGGAGAAAATGTTTGGTCACAATTATGCTAGGTTTGCACTTCTGGTCAGGGGCATCCAAGTAAATCCAGACACAGTGGAAGCAATAACAGTACTGTCCAAACCAGGTTGGGATTCTAGATTGTGGCTTTTATTCACATAAACAGAGAATAATCACAAAGCGAAGATGGACCCCCACAGGACTACTGCTACTGGTAATGCAGATTACTGAGGTGCAGAGAACACACACAGTGAACTCTCAGGTTCTGACTTGAACAGCGAACTCTGGTTCTGAATTACACAGTGAACTGTCTGGTTCTGAATTAGAAGGTTGGCACACACGGCCAGAACTGGTACATTTCGTCTTGACCAAGCACACATGGCCAGTACTAGGAGACTTTCCCATATTTCATGAGGAATTACTGGTGGCACCCTTGACCACCAAAGAGCACACACAGGCTCACAGAGAATCCAACCCACATCTGGGTAAACTATTTTCTTCAGGCTCTGGCCAAATGCACTGAGAGAAAACACAGGTGCCCAAACTGAACCCAGAGAGGTAAACTGGTTGCTCAAGATGGGGGGTCTCCTACCCTTTGCTTCCAAATTTATACTCGGCCATTCATCTGGTTAATAACACCCTTGCAGAAAATGTGTAGATGCTATCTTGAAATGTCTTTCACACTTAACATACTACATTACACACCTCTGAGGTGTCATAAAGTTAAAAGTTCTGCAATTGGCACTGTCACTTCATTAGATCCCAACTTTAGCAGACACTTAGCAAACAAAAGTCAAAGGTACTCACAGAACAGTTGAATCTCAGGCAGCTTCAACACAGTCCAGACTGGACCAGGGGATTGCCCCTGAATCCTGGAGATTGGCACCATCCCTCCTGGGATGGGGCACTGTGAAAACCACTAGGCTTGGTTTCCACCACTTCACCACTAGGCTGTACTGGCTCATGTTAGGGTGAGAAACAAAAACACTACTGGTAGCTCTCTGACAGAGCTAAAGAGAAGGGCTGCACTACCTGCAACCTCCTCCACTGACTCCAACTGCAGACTCTCTCACTCTAACTCAACATTCTAAAACTAACTCCCTGCAGCCAGCTTCCAATGTGGCTTATGCTGCTGCGACAGTTCCAAAGTGACATCATCACTTCAGCTCAGCTGAGACTGAAAAACAGAGTGTGACACTGTGAAATCCATTTAACTGGCATTTCACTAGCTGCCTGTCCCTGTCTGCCACTGATTCTAATGGGATTCTAGTAACCCCTGGGAACAAGGGGGTTACACAGAAAAGCTGACACAATGTGATCCTCAAACACCCTCTTGAGATTGCAAAGGGGCACTTTAAAACTACAGTGAGAGCAGAAATGGCATGCCACAGGCAGTGTCACAAAACCCCAATCAAAATGCCAGAAAAGCACACAGAACCATGAAGACAACAATCATAAGTAAGTATGAACAACGCACTTTACTGGTGCACAGTAATTCACAACATGAAACATAGCAAAATGGAAATCATATTTTCATTGGCACACTGCCACGCCATATAAGAAACTACAGCACAACCCCATTAAACATACAATACTAAATGTACTGGTACACTGCCCGTAAACAACATGAAAAACAGCTGGCACAAAGAAGAGCCAGGAAAACCTAGGCAGTCCATATAACTGATCTACTGGCTGGTGCCATCACCCCTGACACCTGGTCATTGCTGTGGCTACCCATGAGGCTGTGCTAGCACCCTCAACCATGTAGCAAATTAAAATAAAATAAATACAATATGATTCCCTTTGGGTCAGCACACAATGCATATGCAGGGCAACTGCGCAGTGCTGAGTGACACATATGGAGATGGCAGGGACAAGGAATGCACATTGCAGGCCCTGGCAATTACTGTGTGTATAATAAGGACATTGCCCTCACCATGGTTTGTAGCATGGCTGTGGTTCTGTGGGAAGTGCTGTGTGTGACACCATGGGTTGACATCCCATGTGGAGGCCATCATGGCAGCACACACGTGTCCAGAGGTTGCTGGGCACTGTGGTAATAGTGTACAGTATATGCATATGCCACAGGTGACCGTGTTGAGGCACAGGGTGGTTGGTTGGTAGGTAACTCACCAGTGGTACATGGACATGTGCCTGCCAGAGTGTAGTGACCATAGTCTACTGTGAACCACAATGTGCAGGCCACCAGACATGTACAGGGGCAACAGCAAGGGTATGGCAGAGTGTTGCCACACTGGGATGCCACACTATACAGTAACATACCAAGGATATACACTGCATACCAGAAAGCACATCACCAAACATAGCAGAGACAAATAGGTAGTGCAGAATATGTACCTGTTAGTTACCTAAGTATTGACTACCCTGAGGTAATACTAATGTAGTCAGATTAGCCATATCTGTGTTGTTTGTTCATGCTAGCTGCTGAGTGTGATCACAAAGGTACATGTTTGTGGAAAATGTCTAATTTCATCATTAACAATGGCCTGATATCATCAAGGCATGTGACTGCCCAAAGCACGTGATTGTGGAAAATGTGGTGCAATCGTCATTAGCGACAGTTGCAAATAGCCATATATGAAAAGGTAACATGAAAATGGGCCTACTCTAACATTTGAAATGCAAAATGTAATTTGCTTGTCATTATGCACTCATTACTGCTTCATTATAGCTGTGGACCTCCACCAAAGGTTACAGTCCACACCGAAACACACTGCAGTTTTGAGCAGGTGCAAAACTTTGACAGACAACTATCTACTGGAAAAAGGTAATCTGTAACAACACAGCTAACATTTTTAAGCCTCTCTTGCAGGTGCTGTGCACAGTTCCATTACTAATTTGTATTATGCTTATGTGTTGCAGAATGTCATCATCCATGAAGGAGAGTGATGGAGATAGGCTATGCAGATGTATGTTTAGCCCAGGGAACTGCAGGTAGGTGGCTGTTGCAGCCTGTACAGTAGTATACAGCATGATTGATTTCTAGCTGTAGCTACATGACTTTGTTTAACCAGGACAGGGCTTAGCTGCCTAATGCTCATGTGCAAAGTGGTCCTTGGTTAGCCAGCAAAGCATTGTAAAGATAGCAGCATCTGTCTTTCCTTACATGTGTTACTGTCTGTGTTTACTGGGTAGGTCCAATAGGCAATTTGTAATCACTGGAAGCTGGGTGCACTGGGAAGGTTACCTGACGTAGTCAGGGTCTCACAGTATACAACTGGTTGTTTTATCAAACAAATTCAGGTATGCTGGATATAACAAGCCCATTATCCACAGCGCTGTAACCTAACTCCTTGTCTATAGTGCCAGACCACACCATACAGATTATTTGTATGCAGACCACACTCATATGTACCAAGCACATACAGAGCTGTCTACCATTAGTGCACGTCTGACAGACTGCAGATTGCATATGACCCCAGGCAGGAGTGTATGTGTGGTGGGGAGTGTGGTGCACACTCCATGGTATATAAGCAGTGCAGGAAGGGGGGGGCTGCCACCACCATAGCCCTCTGCCACCACCTCCCTGTGTGCCACAGCCACCAGCAGGGTGGCATGCATGTGGCCCATGGCATGTGCACAGGTGCTGGTGACCTCCCCACACCTCCATGTGCACTGCATCCATGCAAACTGCATGTATACATTCTACACTGCAGCAGGAATGTAGGCCACTGTACAGCATCCATCAACACCTGGTTGAACATGCCTGCTGTAACCCAGCATATGTTGACAGACCCATGGTGGTACACCCCCACACCATACATGTCTGGCAGCAGACCATAGCCCTGTGCATGTGACTGAGTTCAGCCAGAACCTGTCCTGTCCACAGGCTGTGTCCCACAACTGCACCTGGCAGCTGCACAAGATTACTGAAGGCACATCCATTCATATAGTGCTGTGGGTGATGATGCTAGTCACAGAGTGGGATGTACTCATAACTCTCTTTTCCAGTCAGGTACTTGCACGGGAAAACATTGCCCTGCAGGTCCAGTTCTGCAGGTGTGCTCCCTACTAATGCAGGGCAGTTGTATAGAGGGAGGAGATGGAACAATCAAAGCCAAGTGTGGCACGGGGCACTCCATGGAGGTGGTGAAGAAGAAATTCTATAACATCCAAAGATGGACCAAGGAGAAGCTGACAGAAGCACCGCAGGCACTACAGGCCACTGGCAGTGGCACAACAACACAGACTACCCTAACACTGATGAAGGAGCTTGTGGCTGGCTCCCTGGGCCACCATGAGGTGAGGGTGTGGAGGGTAGAATTAACACCAAGTCCCGTCCCCCCCAGCCAGTTGCACTTTGTTTACTTTTGCTCCTTCCCCTGAGCTGCTATTCCCATGCCATGTTCCACCCCTCCATGGGCCAAGTGAGCTCATGCATCAACCAGTTCAAGGGCATGGTGTGTGTCTGAATGTGTCTCACACAGGCTGCCTGCCTTTTTCAGTGCCCTGTACAGGTGTTCTGTATCCTTGTGTTGATTTGCAACTGGATACAGTCAGATTTTTGTGGGCGTTCCATTTGTGATCATTCACAAATTCTTTGTGGAGGCAATATGGCTGGAATATATGACTGCACCTGATACGCATGGCCAGGGCCCTCATTTGCTTGTCAGTTCCATGCATTGATTTTAGCACTCACTGTTGATGTTGTGATCGCTATTCAAACAAATCCAGTATAGGGCAGGAACCGCTAAATGGTCACAAATGGATTTTACTGCTCTCTTATCGCATTAGTTCCTCACAAAATGTTCAAGTATCCTCCCCCTTTTTCTCTCTGTTTGCATGTGGCCTGATATTCAGTGGAGCAAATGACTTACATACAGTGTTTAAAGAGCCTGCAGCATTGAAAATCAGTTCAAACACATATGCAGTGACATCGGTATATACTGACAGTTATCCATTGAACTCTTATGTCTTCGTCAAGCATGGTAAAATAAATATTGTATTTTTATGATCTAAAGAACTAATGCAAACAGGTAAAATATTTGACTGTAATGAAATTAATGGCAGTGAACTTGATATCCACACATATGATCAGAAAAAATTGAAAACACAAAATACATAGTAAAAAAATGCCAGAACTCCAGTTAAAATGGATGGGTACCCAACTAATGCTTTTTTTCTGGGTTACCAAAGGTGAAATGGCTATAAACAGACCACTGTCAGAGTTCATTATTTCAGATTTAATTGATATGGCAAAATGGTACTGAGTTTGACAAATAAGCAGCTGTCACAGTGTTAAGAGACCAAAGTAGCATGATGCAGCTCTGAAGATGACCCTGACTTGGAAATGCGCTTCCTCTGCTGATTACTTATTGGTAACACTAGACAAAAAACACATGCATTTTAAACCCGTTTTCTGAATGAAAGTTTGTAGTAGATGCAATACTTTGTCAACATGGAGATGCTAATTGACTACATGTGACTGAGTATTCAGCATGGACAGTGTAGTGCAGAGACAATACAATTTGAAATGTGTTTGTGACATCCATTAGAAATGAACAGTGCTAGCACGCAAGTCAGTAACAAGTGGGTTAGATTTTTTTGTATAGTGTTGCAATGCAAGATATATATATTTATGGCAAAAAAACTCCATTTAATGCATCAGTTAGGGTTGTTCCACAGCGACAAAAGTGAGGAAAATCGGTGTTGGGGTTGAAAACCCTAACTCCGAATTCACCCCCCCAGCACCACACACAACACAGACATACACATGCAAGTATGGGGGAGGACCAAGCAACACGACCAATGACAGACAACCAGCAGCAGGTGACAGAAATAACAAACAATTGTCTAAATGTACTACGAGACATCCCCACCCACCTGACCAGGTACTGCATGCTCAGTGGAGATCAACAGCAAAACTGAGGCCATGTACACCAAACGTACACATCCCTGATTGCAGTTGCACACAATGTACCACACTTAGTAGTTGCATGGCCTTACCTACCGATGCCCCACAGCACACCAGGCCTGGTACTGTGCCTTTACTCAATATAAATTATGAAGGTACATGATCACAGTTGAACAAAGGTTTTAACACCAGTGAGTATAGATAAATTGCAAGAACTACATTCATTAATTAGAAGACACAGCCATGGTCAAGATAAAAGTAGTGTTGCATTTAGTATGTGATTTACATAATAGTACATTTACTGCTACTGTTTACTGAAGATTGAGAGGCTGATGTAAATGTATGAAAAATCATTGCCTGTTCAACGCTGTGAAATTCTGACTGCCAGTATCAGATGCATTCTTACTGATGAAGGTGTATTGCTGATGTACATACATATACCTTCAGTGTGTTTGAGTACTAAAGATGCAGTAAGTATTCTTTGTAAGAAACAGTGTAATTGCATGCATCAGGCCAAGCAACTACTAAATATCATAGCACTACTGAAGCAACAATGACATAGCTGTATCGGACATGTCTGTAGGATAGATTTTCCTGTGGCCACTTAGTATGTTGTACCTGATAAAGACAATGTAATTGCATCTGTGATGACTAACTTATTGAAATACAGATACATTTACTATTGTTAAAATGTGTGATCTATGCCACTTATGTACAGAGGATAATTTTTTTAACAGTTGTTTCATACTCAGTCTGTATGCCTAGTGCTTGGGTTTGACACAATTCTGTTACTGATGCTATCAAAGTGATAACTATGTTAATTGTGCTACAAGACGAATCAAGTAGGTATACTGTACATATAAATAGAATGTCTTTCAGTATTGATTTAACTCACAATGGGATAAGTGTAATAGGACAGCAGAGTTTTTTTCTCTATCACTGCCTCTGTCAGTTATAATCACACTAAGGTTTCAATAACTGCAATGATTAAGTTACACTGTCCATCTTCATGAGTTCATATTCGCACCTATTCTCCAGTAACTAGACATTGCATGGTGTAACTGGGTCACACACTGTGTTGCAAAGCTGTTGCAGTGTGTAGCAGAGGGAGAGTATCTACACATGAAGGTCATTAAGCAATAAGGGATGACTAACGGTTATGTTAAATGGTCTGTTAATCACCCTATAATGCTTTAATGTTGAATGAGGTGTAGCTGAGTGCCACATGTTGCTAGACAGTGATAAACTGCCCATTAACATAATACCTGGGAGTGGCTTATTGCTATCATGATAAAACAGTTTTTTTTTTTACAACATTAAACCATGTTCATGATATGGTTAGACTCTACATGTATGCTAATAAAAACTAAACATAAGGCTGATAGAATGTTTACAGCTAATCGGAAAGCTGCATTTCTCAGACCCTTTTTATAATGAGAGATATTATAGCTGTACTACTGTTTGGTTTTGGTCAACTGTATTGCTCAGGTGGCCCAGCATATGTGGTGTGGCATGGGGCATCGGTAGGTAAGGCCATGCTACTACTAAGTGTGTACGTTGTGCAGCTGCAATCAGGGATGTGTACGTTTGGTGTACATGGCCTCAGTTTTGCTGTTGATCTCCACTGAGCATGCAGTACCTGGTCAGGTGGGTGGGGATGTCTCGTAGTACATTTAGACAATTGTTTGTTATTTCTGTCACCTGCTGCTGGTTGTCTGTCATTGGTCGTGTTGCCTTGATCCTCCCCCATACTTGCATATGTGTGTGTATGTGCCTGTGTGTGTGTGGTGCTGGGGGGGTGAATTCGGAGTTAGGGTTTTCAACTCTAACACTGAATTTCCTCACTTTTGTCACTGTGGAACAACCCTAACTGATGCATTAAACGGAGTTTTTTTGCCATAAATATCCTGTCTTTTTGAGAAGTATTACTAACTATAGTATATGATTTATTATTCTAAGAGTACTGCACATACGTACTGAAAATGTACCAAGATGAGGAATATTGCAACTCTTGTAGTACTATTTTCTGTTATTTACACTAACAGTATTTCAATGTGAACCATATTGTTTTTTATATTACTCTATTAATTTTCACTTTTCACTGTTATTGCATTATTTATTTTTTATGTTGCAGCGTGTTACTCTTTTTCTTTGTGCATTCAATGTAACTACTCTTCAGACACATGATGAATGTAGCACTATATGGGGCGAATATTCAAACTGTTCCAGGTATGACACAAGCCTTGGCGCACCAGAAGTTGCTTGCACAGGGGTGTGTCCTGGTGACATTTGACAGACCTACACTATGGTGTAGTAGTTTGAATATCACAGCATTGGTACCCTAAATGTGCATGTTGTAGTAGTACTGCTACAACACAAGTGTCTAGACTGTATCATGCAGACCCACTAGTGGAAGTGGCATTGCACCATGCACTGCTTCTCACATATTCACAATGGGACATCCAAATGGGTTCATAATCTCTACAAGACACACAGAGAAACATTTAAATCTTATTACAGCCCAATTTGCATGTGACTAGCATACAGAACTACCATTCTCTGAGAAGTTGTGGGTGGCGCCCTCACAGTCACCAGTCATAAGGAACAGCACTGCATGCACCCCAGTCAGAGGGATTCATGAACACCTGCAAAAAATATACAATATTACACATAGTTCAGTGTATTGTTGTGACCCAATAATAGGCATCATTAATCCACCCCCCCAAAAGTGCAATAGCCCTCCTGGTGTAGTGTAGTGCAGTGAACTCAATCGCAGTCATCATTAATACATTACTACAAAGTACAATATTGTTTATGATCCAGGGGGCCGGTTCATGGCTGATCATGAACATCTGTACCTCATAAAATACCCCTAAAACCCTGATGGTGTATCATATACCAGAACACACCTGACAATGAATCCTAACACCATTATTTTCCTCTGCAACACTTGACAGATGGCAGTAGTGCATCTGGCTTCCACCCTGCCACCCACCAACTAATAAGTCAGTAGAGTTGAACAACCATTGTTTATCAACATCAACCAATGGGCATGCAGCCCATGCCGTACTACTCACAACAGATATGTAAATGAATTAATTAACATATCTGAATAGAGTATATGACATGAGGTGGATAGCCATTAGGTCATCCTGTGAACAACTGGGTATGTTACTCTACTAACTTGTCATTTGATAGGCATTGGGTGGCAACCAAGTGAGGTGGTGGCACCTATCAGGTGAAGAGGGGTGGGAGTGGGTCGGTGGGGCTCACTAGATGACTTGGGTGTGAGCGCACAAAACCACCAGTGTGTTACAGTATTTTATGAGATACTGATCAATACAATCACACAGTGATTGGTGTACTGCACCAGCATGGAAATGTCACTGTTGTACTAGAGGGGACATACTCATCTTCATCATGATGTACATAGAGACATACTGCAGCACTAGGTATATGAAACAACAGCATTCTGCCACAGATGGTCCATGGCACCATTGTCATGCATCTCAGTAACTTCTATGTAGAACCACCAGTGTAATACCACATGAGTGTGGTATAATGTTTCAGCAAATGATGAAATAACGGTTTTGCAAATCTTTCTCACAAATATTGCAAATAAACATCCCCACAACACAATAACACAACAAACACAAAAGAGTATAAATTAACTATTTATGTATTTGTAGAAAAATATTACAGATATTTAAAAGCAAATGTCAACAAAAATAAATTTATTTTGATAAAAACATACAAAAATATTTTATATACAAATTTTCTACAAAAAAATAACAAAAATATAGTTTAGAAATTTGTATTCTTTACATACCAAAATAAATACTTTTCAAAAAAAAATCTCTTTCTTTACTTAAATTAAAAAACAACAAACAATAAAATACCACAGAAAATCTTTGTACAAAAAAAGTCTTTAGCCAAGACTTGTGAGAGGTGTGTGCACTGCTTGAGGCAATCCAAGCTGGAAACTGGATTCGATATGGAGGCCCAAAGGAAGTGAAAGCTGTTGTGCCTTCCAGAGGAGATACCGGACTACTGTGAAAGGTGGTCACTTTGTCCCAGGGAAGCTGTGGGAACAGGTGGTGCTGGTGGAAGTGAAGCACTAGTACTGGCCACACTGCCGTCAGCCACTGCTACCACAGGTTCAAGCACGAGGTTGACGGTCTGTTGCTGCGCCTCCAAGAAGGACAGCATTTTCCGCTGTCCTTCAAGGAGCACAACATTGTCTTTCCTCAGACCGGCAACCTCGCGCTTGAGCCTACGATAGCAACAGCAGTGGCCAGTACATCTTCTTTCTCGTCGGCGCCCTACAAAGAGTCAAAATAAAAAAATCAATACACGAGACTAAACAATCAGTGATGGACTTTCAGTCATTCAACGTTAAATATTTCCTAGCTACTCTAGTATCATTAATACATTAATTTGGCACTAATGATAATATATAGAAGTCTGATGTAAATGTACATTGTTGTCTTGTGTGTTTGTGTATAATACTTTATTAACTATATTATCTCATTAGATGACAGCATAAAAAAACTTGTAGTAACTTTTGGTTTAGTATGCTGTTCTTCTCTTTTATTGACTAGACATAAATATTCAGTATCTAGATGCTTTAGCATAATAAACAGTACAGTCCCATACAGTTAAAGTAGATCCTCATCATGTGTGAGAATTGAAACTTTACCATGTCTGGCTATAATGTCTAGTCATCTCTGCAATAGAATATGAAACTACCTTCACACAAACACTATCATAGGACACTTTTATGTATACATCATCATGATCACTTTCATGATTGTTTGAAAAGAAACAACTTTCGAGTTCTAATTCAGCCCCTCTACACACATAAATGTTTAAAATAATTTAGTTACTGATAATACATTGATTCAGCGAAACACCATGAACAAGATGTCATTTAGAATTGTATGTTCATAGACTTAAGTCCTGGGAACTGCCCACAACAGAGAAATTTAAACAATTTTGTCTTGCAGAACATGGCCTATACAGTATGTACACACACTAACCTACATATTTACACATTAGCAGACAAAATGTAGTCAACAGACATGCCAGACATCTCCAGGTACAGGAAGAGGATAAATAACAGATTGGCAGTTACAATAACTTCAAGAAATTCAGATGACTAACCTAATACTGCAACTAGAATATGGGAAAATCTGGGTAAAAGAAGCAGATTTACTTCATTAGTGCAGTGTTGGATCCACGTAATGTGGTGATCAGTGTGCTGCTGCATGAACACAGGGCAGAAGTGTTAAAGACAATGTGGTACAGCAGCAAGAAACTTTAAAAATGTATTATGTGACATTATGAAACAAGCGGTTGTCAATGCCGAATGTTGCCTTGCTGTCATTGTGATTGGTAGTGCAGGAGTTACACAGTATTGAACTGATGCCAACCCACCCCCACGCTGCAGAGAGTGACAGGCATTAGCGTGTCCCTCTGGGTGTTAGATAGTGCAGGGTGGGAAAACATGTCGGCCAGGCTGTGAAAAATAACACCTGTACAGTTCATTAGGAGGTGAAAAAAAAATGGCAGTGTTGAAAATGTGGCAAGTAAATATACAAAATTTGCGAACCTACTAGAGTGCATGGGGAATATCCAATACACGCTTACAAAGCTGCCATTTAATGGTCATCTGGCACCAAATTTTTAACATAGGCATTTTAGCACCTTTGCTCATATACAGTGTCACTGTTATTTCCTCAAAGTGTACCAAGAAGTGATTTCACACAGCGACCACGCTATTATGCAGTGGAAGTGCAAAAACACATTTTGGGCATTGTGGGCTGGATATTCAAACTGCGCCTTTCTGTGGTGCAAGCCCTTGCGCTGCTCAAAAAAGTTGTGCTGGGGTGTGGCTGGGGTGATATTCAACAGAGTTGCACTATTGATCAATTCCTTTGAATATCGCCCCCTGGCCACAGCCACTGTGCATGGCGCAGTGGAACTTGTGCCACTGCAAGTGGTCAGACTGAAGCATTCAAGATGCGGTGGCACAAGTTCCATTGCGCCATGCACAAATGTCCGATATTCAAAAGGTGACATGCAAATGGGGCCATAATTCATGCAAGGCACAGGGGGGCCATTTGCATCTACTTATGGCCTCATTTGCATGCCATTAGCATGCAGGTGCACCAATCCCCAACGACTTGTGCCTGGCACCCTGCCAGGCAGCAGCCGTCGGGGACCGATGCCCCCTGCAGCCCGATCGTGGGCATGAAGTAAATCCCCCCCACTGGTCCAATCACGGGCATAACATACATGACAACCCCCTTGACTGGCCCAATTGCAGGCATAACATAAATGACCCCGCCACTGGCTGATCGTGGCCAGAATGAGCTCACCCTCAAAGAGCAATATCCTGGTGGTCCAGGACTATGAAGCCTGATCGCGGGCATAAGAGTCAACCCCAGTCCAGTACCCTGGTGATCTTTGGCTCCCCACCCACCCACCCACAGAGCTCCACCACCGTTCCTCACCACTGGCCGGAGTGGCAGCACCCTCACCCTACCGCCCACCGTCGCCGACCGGACTGTTCAGAGCCGCACGCTCATTGGTTCAGAGCAAGAGTCAATGGGCATGAGTCTATATGCCGCATAAGGCAGTTCAGATATGTGAATGAATCTCATTCATTCACATATCTGAACTGCTCTTAGGTCGTGGTATGGCTGCACCCCATTGGCTCTTGCTCTGAACCATGGGCGGCAGCCCTACCGAGCAGTCAGTCGGTGGGTGGCGGGTGGAAGGCGGGTGGGGCTGCTGCCTACCGGCTGACGGGGCACAGTGGTGGGGCTCCATGGTGGGTGTGGTGGGGGTCACTAGATCACCAGGGTAATTGGACCTTGGGGGGGTTGACTCTAATGCCCATGATCAGGCTTCGTGGTCCACTGGACCACCAGGGATATTGCTTTTTGGGGGGGTTGACTCTTATGTCTGCAATTGGGCTTCGCAGTCCACTGGACCACCAATGATATTGCTCTTTGGGGAGGGTGAACTCCATTCTGGCCACAATCGGGCCAGTGGGAGGGGGAAGATTTCACATTATGCCAGCGATCGGGCCAGTGGGGGTTTCATTTATGTTATGCTCCACATCGGACCAGCGTTGGGGGTTGTCATGTATGTTATGCCCACGACGGGCCAGTGGGGAGTTTAGTTCTGTTATGCCTGCGATTGGGCCAGTGGGGAGTGTGTTCTGTGCCCGTGATTGGGCTACGGGGGGGTTACTATTATACCCACAATCGGGCTGCAGGGGGGGCACAGGGAAGAGGTGGAGGGCCACCCACAGGTGGCAGCTGCTGTGTTGCACCCTGCAATGTGGCAGCTCACCTGTGGGTGGCCCTTGACTTAATCCTCTTTTTTTTGGCTCAAAGTCGTGCAGGCGCAGGTTGGGGGTTGTGTTTGCACAACTCTGCACGCCTGGCTGAATATCGGGCTGTGCAGTTTATGCATGGTTCCTCTCCCTCCAGTTGAGCATGCCTTCTTTAGCATTGCGCTGTTGCTCAGCATGACTTGGGGGGGCGCAACTGCCTCCTGCTGAATATGGCATAATGGCGCATTTCGGACTTGCGCAGGAGCAACCCTATTGCGCATGGCGCAACCCTTTTGAATATCCAGCCCTATATGTGAAATGATGGCTGTACTGTTCATCAAGAGGTGTAGAAAAATGGCAATGGTGAAAATACAGACTGAAAATTTCACAAATGCATGATGGTATGAGCATGCGTGCAGTCTGCCAACGCACGCTCATAACACAATCATCTTATGGAGTATCATCACCAAATTTTCAGCATAGCCATTTTAGATCCTCTGCTATGAACTGTGTCAGTGTCATTTTCATAATCTGGATCAAACACAGATTTCCCACAGTGACTGCGCTATTGTGTGCCGGAAGTACGAAAACACATTTCAGGGATTATGTGGAAAATGACAGCTGTACTGTTCACAAGGAGGTGTACAAAAATGAGAATGCTGAAAATGCGGCATTAAAATATTACAAATGCGCTTAGTAATGAACCTGCGTAGCAAGTGCACAATGCACACTCATGAAACAGGCATTTTTTTCTCACCAAATTTTAAACATAGGCTTTTTAAGAGGCCACCTCATGAACACTCCCACTGTCATTTCGTCAATGTGCCCTGAAAAGTGATTTCATGCAGTGACTGCGAAATAACCTCCCGAGGCCGATTAATGCCATGACACTGAAAGAATCCATAAGGAGGGGCCCCAAAAAACTCATTTTAAAATTTGGTGGCAAAATTCCAAGAAATGCATCACATAAGCAGCAAAGTTGAAAAAACCCTATTCACTCCATTATACACCTTACCGGCATTTCCTCAGTTCGCGATCACCTTTGAAGAGTGCAGACATGTTACCAGTTCACTGAAAATCATCATGCCGCACTCTGGAGGTACAGTAAGGATGGGGTGGGGAAGGGTGAGGAGAGACAGGGTGTGCAGTGGGTGGGTGCGGGTGGAGGAGGAGCATCAAGACTATGAGGGATGGTTTTAAGTTTCATAGCGGGGAAAAAAAAAGAAAAGCATCATGGGACAGTTTTTGTGTTGCACAGCATTTAGCATGCTGGGATGGGCTCCCAGCATGGAACCTGTTTTTTTGGGTTGGGTGTCAGTAGCCATCAAGGGATTGGGCACCCTTGTCAGCTCACAGCACAAGGAGGGGGAATAATGCCAACAGGGATTCGGCACCCCCGTCGTCAAACAAAGACAGTGGTGGTGGGTCGCTAGCCAAGGGGTATTGGGCACACCCCTCAGACTTCAACATTTGGGGGGTTATGCGAATGGTGAGTGGGCTCCCCCTGTCATCACAGTAAAACAGCGGGGTGGGGTTACCAACACGGGGATTAAGCACCACCGATGTCGACAGCCATAGGCCGCTTGCTGAGCATGCTCATAATAGCGGCGAGCACGCAACCAAATGGTCCGCTGCATATGACAAGCTTTGCTTGGATTGCAGTAGACCTTTGCTTACATATGCTCGCCCAATTATGTATGCATGGTGTGGCGCCGGCATGCAGGCTGATTGGGGAATCAGGGTATGCACCTACTCATGCCAAACCTGCATTTACCCAACAGCGGGTGTGCCCCCAAATCTGCACTCTCCCTACATGTTGGCTTGCAGCTGCGGCAAGGCAACATAAAAAAAGGTAAACACTCCTATTAAATAACATAAGTCATTACACAACTGCTCAACTGAGACATAATCATAATAACATACATTCTGAGTTCACGATCCTGTGACACTACATCTTGCTTGAAAACATTTTGAGATTCCACTAACGTGTTGAGCTGGTGCCGGCCTCCTGTTTCACCTCCACTGGTTTCACACGCTCAGCTTCCCCGGGCTCTATAGAAGAAAACAAGTGAAAAACATGATCAGATATACATGAAATATCAAGCTACAACTATATTTCTTAAGAAGCTACATTACTAATACTCCATCATTGTGTACAGCAAACATGTGAACACGTCTTTTTACAAAAACAGTTCTGTGTTTAGGTGGATTTATGTTCTTAAGTAACTATAACATGCATACAGCAACTCTTCTCATCTGCAGAGTGATCAAGCACCTTACAAGAACAGTATAAAAAATAAAATACATAATTACAAAAAATCTGACACACCATTATTGTACAATGTAGTGTGCTTGTTACACCATGAGTGTACAATGCTGTAGATGTCCATATACTTATTCACTGATATCCACCCCATTGACTGTTACTATGGCAGGAACAATATACCACATTACTCGCCACTGCCGTACTTACAGTCAGTAACCCTTATACATCAAACCACATACAGCACATTACTGTGGCCACAGCCCAAAGGTACACTAAATTGAAATAATGAAAGCCTGTGTCTGTGGTCTGCCAACAGAAATGTGCATCCAAGCCTGAACAGACTTTATATAAAACAATCCTATTTTTTCTGGTGGTTCCCTGACAATGTTTGTCCAATTACAGTAAAAAAACAAAAAAAAAAAAACCCAGAAATCTATAATTCCTAGTATGCAGTGCACAACACCCAATACCTACCATTAATGGCAATAATAACAAGACTCTGAGAATGCATCTTTTTCTTCAAACATTCTAACAACCTTATGTGTATCTTTTATTAACAAACATGTCGACATAACCATATGATGAACTGCATTTAACACAGTTTGAAAAATATCTAATTATAATAGCATGAAGGCAGTCATATGTAGCATGTTACTGTTCAGTTACTCACCCTGTACCAGAATATGGCAGTTGTTTGTGTGTTTTTCAACACTATACCCCTAGAGGGTTATTAACACAGCATAAAAACAACCCTTGTTAATGTCTTAGACCTTTATAAAACCAAGGGTGTCACCATTTCAAGGTTACTGCTCAAGTACAAACATTGTCAAAAACTTATGTTATTTGTTCATTAACAAACATGTAGACAGTGTCCATACTGTCCATTAACATATATTTAAATAATAGAAAGAAGACTTTCCGAGTAGATAATAACCATGTAGGGGCATGTGTTACTCAGCAACACATAATTACATACTACAACTACTGAATATCAATAACACACCAGCAACATACCAATTGCTAATGGATGATTCCTTGAACATGACAGTGCACCACCAAAAGTAGAGGAGGACAACAGCTACCCGCTACCCCCCAGCAGCCCACATGGACCGTCAAGTAGTCCTAAGTGTACATCCATTGTAACATACATGAAAAATGTTATCACACTCATATCTTACTACTCATTAGACATATTTTCATTTATCAATTGACATCTTTCCATTCTCTTTGATAATATGTGCTGCATCACCATACGTTAACAGTCTGTTACTATGGACATACATCTGTCCCACTGGTGTTACTAAACACACAGGAGACAATCAGGTGGCTGCTGAACTACTAATTCTCACACATCAGAAATGTGGCAGAAGCATAACAGCAATTACTACTTCGCTGTCAACCACTGTATTACACTTAAATAACACACTTAGCAGATTACTGTAATTTGTGTATTCTTTCAGAGTACACCACACATCTGAACTTCAGAAACCAGTGCAACAGGTGTATGTAATGTAATCTGAGACTGTCAGCAGTCATACACCTCCAGTGTAGCAACACACTCAGTAGCCAATGTAATATTTATCTATCATATCATCACACAGCCTGTTGTACAATGGAACACAAACGAGATATATAAAGAGAAACATTCCTGCATGAAACAAATAAAGATTCTGTAACACCAAGGATGTGATACCTAATCACACTGCAGAGGCACAGAGTAATTCTTAAGTGGTCTCTGTTGACAAATGACAGACTAGCTCTTTCTTTCTCTTACTCAATGATCTAAAACAATGTTTTAAACCCAGTCCACAACTACAAATAATTCATACATGGTTCAACTAATACTTAATCAGTAAATAGTATTTACAAAAAAATACAGCCTTAAGTTCTGCACCTCACACATAATATCATATCCTCATAGCACCTGAATGACAAACTACAATTATTTCTATCACAATCTTACCATCAGACTCAACGATTATGACACTCTCTGTGTCTGACTGATCACCCTCCACAGCTTCACGCTCTGCCGGTACTACCTCACTGGAAGCCGGGGGAGACCTATGTTGTCCTGTCATAAAACAGAAAGAAACCACATATGTAAGTGTTACATTTCAATAACATCACATGTTTAAAACACTTGCAGCAACAGTAAAAGATGCATCACATAGGTAACATTGCTTCTCATTATACACACCACAAGTATTGTGGCAACATATTACAATAAAAAGTACATTTACTCAGCTCATAGTTGCTTTTGAAGAGAGCAAACATGCTCCTGTTCCACCAAAGATCATCATGCCGAAATTCAGATGTAAGCATGGCATGAACAGGGTGTGAGTAGGCAGGGTGCACAGTGGGTGTGTACGGGTTCTGGGAGGTGACCAGGCATAAGTGTCAAGGTAAAGTTTGTAATTAGTAGTTTTTTTTTTCATTAAATAACAACACAGGATGTTTTGCACGGTGGGGTCTGCTCACACCATGTAACAAGGACGTGTAGTTTTGATGACTGTGGAGTTGACATGCAATTGTTACCCCCATCAGCCATAGCATCTGCTGCCACACTGGGATGCGCTACCAGCGTGCAACCCTGTACTGTGTGTGGGTGGGGTGAGGTAAGACAGTGGATCCAACAGGTCATTCCCCACCTCCCGCCAGCTATACAACAAGTTGCCATGCTGTGGTGGTCACCCACCGTGACATGTGGATTTTTTTTTGGGGGGCCACCACATCATTGCCTACATAGTGTGTGGTTGGGGGGGCAGCACACAGCATGCGTCCGTGCATGTCTGTGTGTCTGTGTCTCTGTGTCTGTGTGTGTGTGTGTGTGTGTAGGGGGGAAGACACATGAGCACGCAATATCTTATCGATTCTCACTGAAACATACTTCCCCCTTTTACCTGTACACCACTGCATTTTGGAGCTGTCATATACACCTCCAACAGGCATTGTAAAACTGTGAACACACCAGAAAACACAGTCCCTGAATTGGAACAGGACTGGCACAACTCTGAAAAGTCGTATCATGGCACTATGTTTGTTGCACATGCGTGCAAGCAAACTTTTGATATATACACAGTATGACACTGTTTCAACTGTCATAGCACTAAATTACACTAAATAAACAGTTAAATATTGTTTTCTAACAACATACCATCATAGGAACTGTGTATTTGGATGGATGTACTATTTGTGGAACATGTATGTCACTAGCCTCAGCCTTGTGACTCAACAACACCACACTTAATAAATACAAAAATTAATCTACATGTTTTCATGGTACATCCTTACATATAATATGAAGTATTATACTGTCTGGCATGATTGTTGGAAAATCTGAATAAATGCACGTGCATAGTTAAAACTTCTGCTGAGTTACTTACGGTGAGTAAGGCGCTCCCCCGCAGCTGGCTTGCCAGCAGCTTTCCATAGCTCATATGCAAGGTAGTACCAGCATGTGTCATTGTCCGGTATCCCCTCACACTGTTTCAACACATAGAAATGCTGGCGCAACAGCTTCCACTTCCGCTTCAGCTGCACAATTGTTTTATTCTTAACCTTAAGAACAACGTGCAGGAAGCAATTTATGCGCCTCCACATCAAATCCAGCTTCCGGTTCGTGCTCAGCATTAAAATGCGGGCATTCCCCTTGCTTGACTGCCTCTAGCAGTGCACACACCTCTCGCAAGGTCCACTGCCTCATTTTTTTCTTTCTTATTCAGTTCTGAAATAGAAGCTTAAAGAAACATTTACATTACTATCATCTACAAGTATCAATGATTGTTTTCAATTAATTACATTTAGTACTTATGAAATGAAAGAGTCAAATCTGCTTCACCATAGCAGAAAGGCAGATCATTCACGGCATTCAGCCCTAACAAGGCATGCAGCACCCCCAGCACTGACAACATCTGTTGCCATGCTGTGGTGTGCCACCAGCATGCCACCCAGTACTCTCGGGGGGGTGGATAGTGCACCCAACAGCAGATTGCCCACCCCCATCATCTATCATGTGTGCCACGCTGGGGTGGTCACACAGCGTGGGCTGTACAACTCTGTTTTGCGGTGTCGCACCACAGTTATCGAGCAGTTGCCCACCACTCTCAGCTATAGAGTGTGTCGGAGGGTCCATCACACAGTATGCGTCCATGTGTGTGTGTGCAGGTGGGTAGCATACATGAACATGTGATATCCTACCGCTGTTCATCAAATCATAACTTCACCTTTCAACTATAGACCACTGCATTCTAAACTGATGTCATACACAGCTCAACCACATATTGCAGAATTGTGCATGTGCCTGCAAACACACTGACTAAATTTGAAGAGGGCTAACAAACCTGCCAAAACTCACGTGATATCATAATTTTCTTGTACATTCATGCAAGCACATATAAAAATAACTTTGCATATGTGTTCCATTCAACATAGCTCTATTTCCAGACATAACACTAAATAAACCTATACATAAACCTCTACCACTCTGTTTCACTGTTGTTGCACCCATACCATCTTGTTACAGGTACAATAGTGTAATACCACAGTGAATGTTACATTAACTTTACAGACTGAAACAATATAAAAATGTTAACATATAACAACATCATACAATTGTGTACAAAGAACAACACGATGCATTCCTATTGCTGTCTCCCCAGTATTGTTACACGGCATCCCACAATATGAATATTCCCAACCCATATATGTGCCATATGTGTGACTGATGCATGCAGCTGATCTATTTTTTGATCACATTTATAGGGTTCTGAGAAGAACCTTTGTGTACACTGTAATATTTGCTCAAACAGTCTGACAATCTTAGAGGACTTTGAGGATTCCATCTCGAAGGTCTCCCAGGAAATGGCAATTGCCAGCATGAAAGAAATGTACACCGTCTGGTAGGAATAGCCAGTCATTATAGTACTTAATTTCTGGGTGACGTATAGTATACATTCCATGCATGCGTAGAAAAGCAGATATTTGTATGTTGACTTTTCTGTGAGCTCTGTCAATCAGATGCATATGATGTTCTGCTTGCAGACCCTACGCCTATAATATCTGGAAAATGATTATACAGGCAGGCAACATATCTCATGATAGAAGCAAGGTCCAATTTTGCCTCTGTAACTAAATCTACCAGCGCCTGCTCCAAATCATTGCCCCAAGATGTATTAGCAGTATGTCAGGAGGAGAGTGAGTTCTCAAAGTTCAGGATGGTTGGCATAAGATGTTTCCATCTCATGCCACCCTTACTAAACCATCTTTCATGCAATCTGGGAGCTGCAGGTCCCTCCCAAAATCACTATGAACAGCATAACTCAGCCTCGTCCTCACTAAACTGCTTCCAACTATCCACAAAGTCCTTTGCAATTTTCTCATTCTAAGCTTTTACACTCAGAAGTGTACAGAGAGCTACCAAGAAAGTCAGTGTTCACCTGTAGTGACCAGGCAGTAGTGAAAGTAAAACTGATATTTTCCTCCTTATTTCAAGCCAGCTTCACTGGGCTGAGACATAACACACAAATGAAAAATAAACATTGGCTACTGCTCTGGCTTCATTAACCAATGTAAGTCATGCACTGACTATTACTAGACTTCTGCTCCAGCCAAAATCTGCAAACATTGAGAAGTGGGAAAAATGCATCCTTTTCATAGGTAGTTTTAAACAATTACAACACCAGAAACATGTCTAATTGGTTCTGTCTTCTGTTAGGAGTCCACGTGCACCTTCCTATCTCCCTCTATTTGCAGCTGTATCTGTACAAGTTAGTACTAAAATGCTATCTGACTTTAAACTGTTTTCTCTAAATAATACAGCATCTTAGATTATAAGAACTAACACAATGAAATTCAGCATTGAAAAACATTTTGATTAATAGTATTTACATGTTGCTAGCAATTTTATCATACTAGAAAAATGATTTATAAAATATACTGTACTTACAGTTATGAAAGTGCTGTCTCTCAGTAATAACTAAGATGGCTGCTGTTGACTTCTTCTTCAGTGTTGTCCGTCTCTGATTGGTTGTCTGACATGGCCTGACAAATCTTGCATTACATTAGTAGAACCAGCTGTCAGTCAAACACACTCAAATCTGATTTGATAATGAATGTATTTGCCACTCCTAAGTGTTAAATTTATGCAACTTTCAATGCACGAAAGTAATTTTATGACACTTTCGCATACTACAAAAGTGTTTTTATGACACTTTCAATGCACGAAAGTAAAGTTTATGACAGTTTCAACTTTGACATTACTTTTTCACCATACTTTCGAATGCACGAAAGTTAATATTTGCAACACTGTTTAATGCACGCATAACTATTTATGACACTTTTGCATTCGACAGTAATTTTCATAAGTGTCTATTTATTGCCACAATTTCAGCCTTTATGGCAAAATAGCAAAATGTTCAATAATAAACACATGTATGTGCTGTGTAGGTATTTCAAACTCAGTGGACTGCAAATATTGAACATTTGCAAACTATTTAGCTGCAGCATAGGAACTGCGCGAATCGCATAGTTGTTAAACAGTCATTTGTAGGAATTTTTTCTACCAAATTTTCAACATAGCCATTTTAAGACCTCTGCTCATGAACAGTGTCACTGTTATTTTCTTTATGTGTACCATATAGTGATTTCACACACCAACTGAGCCATAATGCGCTACATGGGCGAAAACACATTTTGGCCAAGATGTGAAAAATGACAGCTGTACTACTCATAAGGTCGTGTGCTAAAAAGAAAATGTTGAAAATCTGGAGTGAAAATAATGAAAATGCACAAACTTACAAGCATGCATACAAACTGCGCTACGCAAGCTCGAAAAACAGTCATTTTTAGGAATTCTTCCACCAAATTCTCAACATAGTCATTTTAAGACCTCTGCTCATGAACAGTGTCACTGTCATTTTCTTAATGTGTCCCATACAGTGATTTCACACACCGACTGCAGCATTGCATGCTACGTGTGCGGAAACACGTTTTGGGCAAAATGTCAAAATGACAGCTGCAATGCTCATAAAGAGGTGTGCTAAAAAGACAATGTTGAGAATCTGGAGTGAAAATATTGAAAATTCACAAACTTATGAGCATGCGTAGCAACTGTGCTACGCATGCTCGTAAAACAGTCATTCTTACCATGTTTTCCATCAAATTTCCAACATAGTCATTTTAAGAGCTCTGCTCATAAACACTGTCACTCTCATTTTCTTTGTGTACCATATAGTGATTTTGCGCACTGACTGCGCCATAACACACTACATGGGCAGAAACACGTTTTGGTCAAGATGTGAAAAATTACAGCTGTACTACTCATAAGGTCATGTAGTAACAAGAAAATGTTGAAAATCTGGAGTGAAAATAATGAAAAGACACAAACATATGAGCGTGCATACAAACTGCGCTACACAAGCTCGTAAAACAGTCATTTTTAGGAATTCTTCCACCAAATTCTCAACATAGTCATTTTAAGACCTCTGCTCATGAACAGTGTCACTGTCAATTTCTTAATGTGTCCCACACAGTGATTTCGCACACCGACTGCAGCATTGCACGCTACATGTGCGGAAACACGTTTTGGGTTAAATGTCAAAAATGACAGCTCCAATGCTCATAAAGAGGTGTGCTAAAAAGACAATGGTGAGAATCTGGAGTGAAAATATTGAAAATTCGCAAACTTATGAGCATGCGTAGTAACCAGCAGCTACGCCAGAAACAGTCATTCTTACCATGTTGTTCCATCAAATTTCCAACATAGTCATTTTAAGAGCTCTGCTCATGAACACTGCCACTCTCATTTTCTTTGTGTACTATATAGTGATTTCGCGCACTGACTGAGCCATAATGCGCTACATGGGCGGAAACACGTCTTGGTCAAGATGTGAAAAATGACAGCTGTACTACTCATAAGCAGGTGTGGTAAAAAGAAAATGTTGAAAATCTGGACTGAAAATATTGAAAATGCACAAACTTATGAGTGTGCATAGCAACTGCGCAATGAACATTCATAAAACAGTACTCTTTAGTAATTTTTGCACCAAATTTTAAACATACTTAACTCACAGTTCTGTCAATGCACACTGTAATAAGAAATGTAACAGAGGCATATTCTAACTGTTTTTTTTCTCTGTCCTTCATACAGGTGCCTGACACTTCTAAGATTGCTTACTGCCACTGTGAACCATAATAGTAAAACATGTCAACTAAATACAGACGTAGATGTATAGGAAAATGAGAAAGGTATAATAGTACTGCACTGTTGTATTAGGCTGACAAAAAAAACAGTAAAGTAACATCAGAAAATGAACATACACAGACCTTTACTGCAACAGTGAGCCCTACAGGAACTCACTGCACAGCAAAAGCAAATGCTTTAACAGCAAAGAAAAAAGGACTACCTCTACAAAAGTTGTGTAGATCTCTCAGACAAAACACAACTATTGTGAGTGCAACCATCAACAAACCTCCAAAACAACGCCGTAGACTCACACCTGTTGATTTGCAACTGAGACAGAAAAAGTATTTCCGATCACTAGCAAGTAAAGCTAAGATCGAAAGACTTATAGCTACTGTGATGAGACACACCCGCAAAAAGACTAAAAGTCATCTGTCTCTGATGAAGTTGCATCTCAAAGTGCGCACTTTCATCAACAGAGCAGTGTTTGTACTGCAGCGCTTGTGGCATAAGATATCTCATGTGCTTGAACAATTCAGGAAAGTTGTGAATGCCATTAAAAAAAGGCTACAACGGTATCCTTCTTTGACTGTCGACAACTTCTGTGATGTTTTCACAGGTCAGTGGATGCACACACAGCACTCAGAGGCATATTTTTGGGAAGACTCTTATTATTCCCTGAAAAAAGAACACAAGTTCACCATTGATGAGTACGGCAAACTAGTAAATGTCCTCAGTATCTGTGATGACAATGCAATGGATACAGATGATGACTGTGATTCAACCACAGTCTTCAATAAACAGCACTGTCTGGCATGGGCATGTGATGATACCTGCAACCATAGGCAATTGTCATTTGAAAAAGTTGAACAGTTTGTCAACCTATTTGTGATAACAGATCGCAAAGTCAGACATAAGCTGTTTAACACAATTGACCATTGTGAAATTCGTCCACATACTGGACTCATGGGTCATTCACTAGCATGTCTCGATAGTGGTGTTTGTGACAGTATTTTTCACAACATGCGGATGCTTGGAGTGTCATCAAACAGGCATGCAAAACTTTGTATACAGAGTATATGAAGTATGTGTAGCTGTACATCAGATACACTTGCTTAAATGAGTTATTGTAGTCAGGTGACATGCAAGGTGCCATCACATTTCTAAAAACTGCAACACATAACTCTCTGCACAGACACAACAATTTCTCAGTGTAATACTTCTGCAGAAACATCTGTTTCAGTGTTAGAAAGACATACTGAGATAGTACGCAAAGAAATTGTTAAGTTTGAGCTGGCAAAGTCTCAGAAGTTTGACTCTTATGTGTCTCATGCAACCGTTTGTCCTACACAAAACAAACAGTCACAGTCAACCTAGAAACCTTGTCACCATACAATGACATGTGGTTCCGTCTCTCAGCATTCTTGCTGCTGAAATCTGACTTTCACTTACAAGACACCATTGTGCTATGCAAACACTGTTTCTCCAAACTGAAGTCTAACATTTAGCCAGCAAGGTCACTGCTGAATAATATGGAGGCAGATGTTACACCAAGTGAGATTTCAACATTAAATATGTTTGAACGCATTCTAATTCAGACAATGAAACCATTCCAAACCATTCTACATCTGAACACAAAGACACGGAACATTCCACAGAAAGAGCTTGTTAGATCTCTAAAGGGTTCCGTGATGTATCTACCTCTTCCTCTACAGGAAAATGTTCAAGCAATCTCAACAGAAAATAGTTTGGTGATTCTTGTTAATGGTGTTCCAACAAAGGCCAAGGTCATCTGGCAAGATGTTGTCAGTGTGCAAAAGGTTAAGCTTGCTCTTACTTATTTAAAGAGTAACAATCCCTTTTATACAGACCTTGACATAGATCAGATGGCCAGTATCTTTGTCCAACATGATCTATTAGAAAAAAGTAAACCCATCATTGAGAAGGTCAGTGGACAGACAAGTGACAATGTGTATGAACAGTACACAATTCACCCACTACATGGCAGAGATCCAGTAGGAGACAACATTGATCTCTATCAAATGAAGCAGGTGGAAGGTGAACCTGTCAGCATTTGGGAGGCAACACTAGAAGCACGCTGTTTCCCAGACCTATTTCCAAAAGGGTCAGGTGGACACCTAGATGAAAGAGAAGTGCGTGTACAGGGTGATGGGTACCGCACTAGCCATGTGCTCAGCAAAGATGGCAAATTCAGACGTAACATACAGTACCTGTTCCATCTCCTCTGGGAGAGTGAACTTAGCATTCTGTCTGCATCTATAGCATATACTATTCATCTAACAAGCCCACTAGATGGAATAACAGCTGCTCAATTTCTAGAGAAATTAAAACAGAAAGATGAAAATGTGCAAGTGAATCTGTCTTCCATACTTTCAAGTCTTCGTGGCACCAAAGAATATTGGTATCACAGACACTCTGAAGTGATGACAATGCTGCGAGAGTATGGTGCAGCCATATGGTTTGTCACACTTAGTTGTGCTGAATATGCCTGGGACGAGCTCATTGAACTCTTGAAGTGGGCAAATTCTGATGTTGACGGCATTTCATCAATGACTGTTGGAGAAATGTGTTCACTTGATCCTGTGTCTGTCACAAGACATTTTCACAAGCGGTTCCATGACATTCTGACTTTTATCTTGTCAGAGGACAATCCATCTCTAGGTATTGTGGAACATTACTTTTGGAGGACAGAATATCAAGCACGGGGTGCCCCTTATATCCATATGTTATTGTGGATCAAGGATGCTCCATGCATTGGTGAACATGAAGCAGCAGAAGTGCTAGCATTCATCAAGAAATATATCACTTGTCACATTCCAGACAAGTATGACAGTCCTTCACTATGGAAGTTGGTACAAAAGTTCCAGCGACATATTTGTGCAAAATACTGCCGTGTAGTAGTAAAGAACAAATCTAATTGGTACACATGATGTCGCTTTGATTTCTAGACGAGTTTGTCAGGATGGTGCCATGAATGACCTATTCTCAGCAATGCGCACCACTTGAAGGCAAATCAACCAAGAGGGATACAAGTTACCCAGAGATGAGAAAGAGGTGTACATCAATGACTACAACCCAACTCTTCTCCTAATGTGGCAAGCAAACATAGATGTTCAGTTTGTGGCTGATAACTCACTGGCCCTGGTTTGGTACATCACTTCGTACATAACCAAACATGAGCAGACTAGCTTGCAAGATCTTTGGAAAGATATTGCCAGTTCAAGCAGAAGCCTGACATCTCAGCTCTGGTCATTGGGCTTGAAGACTGTTTCACACAGAGAATGTGGAGCTTATGAAGCTTTGACCCTTTAATGGGTACACATCTGTACGGGAAGTCTGATGCTGTATGGTTTCTCAGTGTAAACTACAAAGAGAAACGCAAACATGTACTGATTCCTCATGCCGAATTTGAGGAGCTCGCTGCCAACAGACCTTCTTCAAAACATATCTTGAAGAATAACCTGATAGACACATACTACCCCCATAGACACAATGACATGAATGATATGTGTGTCTTTCAGGTGGCTAAGTGGTATGACTACAAGGCAAATGTATCACCTGACTCAACACGCCAGATTTACAAGGTGAATGGAGTAGATGGCTGTCTCATAAAGAGACACAAGCCATGGCTCATAGACCACTGTAAATTGCATCTAGGCACATCGGAGAGCAGAGAACATTACTACTTCACTTTCTATCCCTATTCAGACCCTGGAGGAGTGAGTCTGAATTAAAAGTGACTGTGACACATTCGAAGAACAGTTCAATCTCAGTTATGAGACTTTTAAAACTGAATACTCAGAGACATACATACAGAGACTAGAGGCTGAGAAATAACAGCTTGAGAAGGCAGAGAAGCAGCTTCAGAAAGACACTCCTGTTAGTTCACAAGACAACCCTGATCCAGAAGGACAAGCTGTTCTAGGTGAACCTCTGCCCTTAAATGCCCCAGAACTGTTAATTTCAGAAATTGAGACAGCCATGGAACATGGCACACACTCCATTGTCAACCCAGCTGACTTGAGAGAAAGACTAAATCAGCTGCAGCATATAGTTCACTCTCAAGTAGTTGAAGCTGTCCAACATGGCCTACAACATGAAACAAAACAATGTGACTGTCATGACTATAAGCCACTACTGATCTTTGTTAGTGGTTCAGCTGGCACAGGAAAGAGTTTCCTTATTGAAGCCATCACTGCTGTAGTATGGAGCGTGACAGGGTCTTCAATGTCTGTTGCTGTTTCTGCTCCCACAGGACTAGCAGCATACAACATTGGTGGAGTTACATTACACCATCTCTTTATGTTGCCAGTAGAACATGGGAGAACTGGAGAGTATCGTACACTGTCATTTGAGGTTGCATCTCAGCTCCGTTCCATGAAGTTACTCATCATTGATAAAATCAGCATGGTCTCCAATGTCATGCTTGCCTATATTCATCTACGTCTACAGCAGATCTTAGGTACTGACGATGGAGTGCCATTTGGTGGCAAAGTATAGTTGGGTTGGGAGACCTTTGCAGCTTACACTCAGTCAATGCAGAGCATGTGTTATAACTCTAACTGCCAAGCAAGCTAAGAATATTCATTTTTGCATTGCAGGGTATAACATTTGGGAGTTATTTACCTATGTTGAGTTGTCTGAGAACATGCGCCAAAGTGGTGATCTAGCTTACAAATCACTTTTAGATGAAGCTTGTACAGGTTCTCTATCACCAGAACATGTTTGTATGTTAAACGATCAGAGAATCACAGTAGATACTGCATGCATAGAAACAGCATGTAATGTCTTCAGCGATGTATGCTCTACAGGGACACACATAGTGTGTCTTATGCCACGACTAAAGAAATGCACTGAATTCAACAATCTAATACTGCAGAGAGAAACCAAGAGATTGTAACTCTGCATGCTGTTGATACAGTTGATGGGGTTATTCTTAGTTCAAACCTGTAGCAAAGATGACTGAAATCCATCATGAACTCAAGTCAGATGCTTCATGCACAGCTGGCCTAGAAGCTGTTCTCACAGTTTGTAAGAATGTATGTAATCATGCTGCCACGTGAATCTAGATGTAGAATGAGGTAGTAAACGGTGCCATGGGAAACATCACTGACTTTGTCTACAATGTCCAGAAGACATATATCAAGATGCTTGTAGTTCACTTTGACAACATGGAAAGTCTGTACACACAGAACGCACCTGTAAAATTCCAGGTTTTTAAGGATATCTATGTAAACAGGAAACAGTTTCCATTATAGTTGTACATGCTGTATCCATTCACAAATCTCAGGGCTTGAGTTTGTGATTCAGCAATGGTGACATAGGTACAGACATTTTCAAGGATGGCATGAGCTACGTGGCACTTCTCGTGTCCGCAGCCTTCTGGGTTGCAAATTATTACTCTAGCACCTCAGAAAATACAAGCTGACAAGCGATGTATTCTTGAGTACAACAGGTTACGTACTCTGCATCAGCCACAAATGTCTTTAATACCACTGCCTACATATCTGGCTGTCTTACACAATTCAGTCACATCTACAGGTATCAACAAACAGCGACAAGCTTCCAGAAGGGATTCAACCAAAAGAGTTCAACAAAGGTCACAACTTGAGTAAACATTACAGCCAGCAATTCGTCAGAAATCAGTTGGTGTAGCTGCTGTACCAGTGTTTATTAACCAGCACTAGAGTGAACTGCTATGCTAACTCAGCTAGCAAGTTTTTTTCCACATGCCATTACTCTTGTGCGGGCAATATCTGCTTTAAAGACAGTACCCTATCAAACGCTTTGAAGCAGATTGTCAACATGACTTCTTGACCAATCTAACAATATACACTCACTCAACACCACTGTACAGGTGTTAGGTATATATGTTGGATGTAGTACATTCGCTGCTGACATACAGCAAGACACTATTGAGTTTATGATGGCTGTCATAAACAACCTGGATAAAGACGGTACCCCAATGCGGCAGTACTTCACAGTAACATATGTAACGAAATATGTATGTGTTTCATGTGGCCATTCACAGTGTGAAACCACAGAAGACATGCTGTGGATTACTCTCTTTGTCCCCCAAACCAAAAGTGTCAAATTTCGACAGCTACTCACCAATGCTCAATGTGGGCATGCCTGTGGAAGGTGTGGAGGCAGATGCACTCAGTCCATACGTCTCAGGAGTTCATCTCAATATCTGTTACTTATCTTGCACAGGTTTGACTCCAACTGGCTCAGAGTTGATACTCCTATCACAGATTACACAGCTGGTAGAATAGTCTTCAACCAATCAGTGTTTGACACTCACAGTATAATCTATCACCATAGCCAATCCATGCATTCTGGCCATTACACCTGTTTACTAAGGTACAGAAGTGGATGGGTAGAGTGTGACGACTCTACAAGCAGTTTTAAACAGAGACTGCCACAACACTTAAAAAATGCATATCTTCTAATATTGAATAATTATGATGACCTTCATATTTCAGAAGAATAGGACACAACATGTTGAGGTTTTAAAATGACTACTTTGTGACAGAAACATTCGTAGGTCAGTACAATTGTCTCTAATGTACGACTCTGAATAAACCATAGCATTTCAACAAAATGCTATTCTGACAATGACATTCCATGCACTGTGACATCTAAGATCTTATGTGGATCAGTGACTACATGGAAATTGTTGTAGTGGCTTCAATCAGCACCAACAATATTCACAGTCACTAGAGAAACCATGCTTACATGTCTATCAAAGATTGTACATCTCAAAACTGAGGTCTTACTGCTGTCCTCTTCTGTACATATCTTTAATTGTTAATGTATCATACTCATACATAACAACAAATTGCTATCAGTTTTAAACTGTTACTCTTTGCAAATAAAGATAAGTTCTCAGTTATCATCGTAAATAACTGAGCAACACTTCTACCATTCACCAAACATTGCACTCGTCACAAGTTGTCTATCAACACTTGTATTTGTCTATTGACTCTTGACATGTAGACAACAACTATCATTCGGTCACCATGCAACAGTGTAGAACTATCCTCCTTTCATTTGTAATACTAATACTGTACATATGTAAAATAATTACCTTTATTGATAATGCAAGAAGTGAATTATGCAATTGTAAATACCAAACAATTGCATCATATAATTAACTGACTTTGACATGTCTTTGTAATTACTTGTACATAATATAAACATTTTTATTCACCTTGACATTGTTAATAACTACTTTCATAGCTGTACTAAATGTATTAGTCTAACACTAAAGTACAAATGAATGTTTAACATATTATACAGCACTATACTAATTACATCTAATTAACCATGACTTGTTAAAAAATGTATACCATGCACAGTTTTTTAATTTACAAGTTAAGAATTTACATAGAAGCTAATGTAAGAATTGAAAAAATGTCATTTGTTCCTGTAAGAATATTCTCTTTTTTTGTACTTGTCATGTAAGTAATTCTAACCTATGTAAAAATGTTGAGAACTGTAAATCAGACACTGTTACTGATCACAACACACTGCATACCTGTTCCTGACAATATTTATGATCACCTCAATTGAGGGGTCGGGTTGGAATTTTCCATTTGCGCCTAGTCAAAGACATATCATTAAATGCCAGTAATCAAATGTCACTGAAGTAACATTTTTTCATGTTGTATTACTTTAACAGTTAGCATATGGTTTTTCGCCCACCCCAGGAACATCCACATTAGCAGTCACACAATAACAACAAAACACTTTTGTATCATGTGTGTAATCACTGTTTACAAGCTACTGACATACCCTTAACATACCACACAAGTAATGCACTACACATAATTATATAGATACATAGATACATAGATACATAGACAGTGTCGGCAGATAAGGGCCTATGGCCCACCCAATCTGCCCATTTGAGCTTGTAAGTTCAGTTTGTTTTCCTAGAAGTCTGTTGCCCCTTACCCCTGACCTCCAGAATTCCTTTGTGTCTATCCCATGCATTCTTAAATCCCGTGATTGTTTCAGCCTCACCACTTCCTCTGGCAGGGTGTTCCACTGTCCACCACCCGCTCTGTGAAGAAATTCCTTTCTCATGTTTCTGAATCGCCCTCCTCCCAACTTCATCCCATGCCCTCTAGTTCTGGTACATCTTTTTGCTTAAAAATAGTGTTTTCCTGCACCCTGTTCCTCCCTGTAAGATACTTGTATGTCTCTATCATATCCCCTCTCTCCCTCCCTCTCCTCCAGGGAGTCATGTTCAGTTTCTTCAACCTGTCTTCATAGAACTTGTGATGCAATCCATGCACCATCTTTGTTGCCCTCTCTGAACCTTCTCTACCCTGTCTATGTCCCTACGTGAATATGGTCTCCAGAACTGTACACTGTACTCAGGTGGGGCCTCACTAGTTTCTTATATAAGCGGAATTATGACCTCCCTTTTCCTGCTGGTGATGCCCTGCCTATACATCCCAGCATCCTATTTGCTTTACCTGCTGCCTTGTCACACTGTTTCCTCACTCTTGAGGTCATCAGAGAGAGACAACCCCAAGATCTCTTTCCTGCTTTGCAGTGTTTATATCCTCACCCCAACTGATATATTATGCCAGGGTTTTTGTGCCCCATATGCATTATCTTGCACTTCTTTGCATTGAATTTCAACTGCCAAACCCTGACCATTCTTCAAGTTTCTGCAGGTCCTTCTCATTCTGTCTACACCTCTGGTGTGTCTACTGTGTTATAGAGCTTTGTGTCATCAGCTAACAGTGAAATTCTGCCTTCTAGGTCCCACGCAATGTCACTGATGAAGATGTTGAATAGGACCGTCCCAGCACTGATCCCTGTGGTACCCCACTGGTCACTCTTCCCTCTGTGGAGTGACAGCCATTTACACCACCCTCTGTGTCCTGCCACTCAGCCAGTTACCTACCCACCACACTACTGTCCTGCCCACACCCATATTCATCAGTTTGTGTAATAGTCTTCTATGTGGCACAGTGTCAAAGGCCTTGCTGAAGTCCAGATAGGCCATGTCCACTGCCCTCCCCTGATCCACCTCCCTAGTCACCCAGTCAAAAAATTCAATGAGGTTGGTCTGACATGACCTCCCCCTGGTGAAACCATGCTGCCTTGGGTCCTGTAGTCCATTGACAACCAGATGTTACACCAATCTCTCCTTCAGTAGTGCTTCCAGATCTTCCCCACTACCAAGGTGAGGCTGACTGGTCTGTAGTTCCTGCTTCCTCTTTGTTCCCACTTTTGTATAAGGGACTACATCTGCTGTCCTCCAGTCTTTGGGTACCTCCTGTTTCCAGTGATCGGCTAAACAGGATAGCCAGAGGTTCAGCCACCATCTCTCTTAGTTCTTAAGGACCCTGGGGTGCACCCCATCTGGCCCATTGCTTTATCAACTCTTATTACTTCCAGTTCCTTCAGGACCCTTTCTTGTGTAAAGGGACTTGTGTCCATTTCTGCACCATTCTCACCCTTGTACTCCTTCAGACCCATTACCTCCTCTGCTCAGTAAGACTGAGCAGAAATACCTGTTCAAATGTCAGCTTTACTGTTGTCATCCTCCACGCCCCCATCAGCCCCTGCTCAGTCTCACTATTCCTCCCTTTGTCTTTCTTTTTTTTCACTTATGTACCTGTAAAGGTTTTGTCCCTCTACCCACTGATTTTGCAATGTGTTCTTCTGTCTGAGCTTTGGCTTCCCTTACTGACCTCCCTGCCTCCCTTTGCTTCTTCTGGTACTTCTCCCTATCCCTTCTGCCTATATCTTTTGTATTGCCTGAATGCAATCTTTTGGCTGTCACTTTCTTTGCTACCTCATTGAAAACCATAATGGTCTCTTCCTTTTCCTCTTGCTAACCTGCTTAATGCATAATTCTGTTGTTCTTGTAATCCCATTTTAAATACTGCCCACTGTTCCTCAACCCCTGATTCCTGTCCCATTTCCTTAATGCCTCTTTCTCAAGTATCTCCCCATTTTCCCAAAGTCCCCTCTAAAATCTAGGATACGTGTTTTGTGTGGTTTGGTTCTGCTCTTTCTGTGATTTCAAACCACAATGACTGGTGGTCACTGTTTCCCAGGTGCTCCACCACTGTTACCCCATCACACTGTCCCTGTTGTGAGCACAAGGTCCAGTATTGCCTTCTGCTGAGTTGGTTCCATGACCAGTTGCTTGAGGAAGTCACCCTTAAGGGAGTCCAGGATAAATCTGCTCTAGTTGATGCTGCTGCTGCTGGGATGCTCCAGTCCACGTCTGGAATATTGAAGTCTCCAACCAGTACTACCTCACTCTTGTCTGCCATCCTTTGATGGCTAGCATCAGCTCCCTATCTGTTTCTTCCTCCTGGGCTGGTGGTCTATAGACCACACTGTGCAGGATGGCTGTCCCCATTTTCCTTTCCAGCTTAACCCACAGTATCTCTCCCCATTTTGTTTGTCCTGGATCTCTGTGGGCCTTATGTCATTTTTCACATACAGTGCCCTCCTCCTCCCTTCCTGCCTGCTCTGTCTCTTCTGAATATGTTGTAGCCAGGTATGGTCATCTCCCAGTCGTGGTTATCATTACACACGGTTTCAGTGATGGCCACAATGTCCAGGTCTGACTGTACCATGACAGCCTCCAGATCTTCCATCTTGTTCCTAAGGCTCCTGGCATTTGCCACATGGCTTTCCATGATTTGACCTCCTAGACTGTTTCACTGTTCTACTCCAGCCCTTCCTTGGTTGTCATTTATCCCTGGTTCTCCTTGCTGTCTGCCTTCTGCTGAATTTTGCCTGTTTTCTGCTTATCCACCTCTTGGGCACTAATCTCCATCTTTGCACACTGCTTTGCAGAGATAGTCACTCCTCTGGTTCACTGGTTCCACTGCTAGCTGTGGGGGTGAGCAAGTAGGTACCTCCTGCTGGCCTGTCACCCCTTTGCTAGTTTAAATGCTTGTCAAGGTAGCATTTAAACTTTTCATTGAGTGCTTGATTCCTCCAGGATGGATGCAGGCCGTCAGGCTTGAACAAACCTCCATTCCTCCAGGTGGGTCCCCAGTCACCAATGAATCCAAACCCTTCCTCACAGCACCAGTTCTTCAACCATGAGTTAAAGTCCTGGTGCATGCACTCCTATGCTCTCCCTTGCCTCTCACAGGTAGTACTTGAGAAAGTGACAGAAGTAGCTACTTGCTTGAGACCCTCCCCAGTTTGCTAAACTCTTCCTGAACTTCCTTTGGCTCCCCATTTGCCAGGTCATTAGTACCTAGGTGGATAATGATATCCAGCTCACCCTCCCGTCTTGCCTTCCTAGTGATTCCCGGGATCTTCCTGCCATCCATCCATGCCGTGGCACCTGGTAGGCACCTCACCTCCCTGTCCTCCCCCTCCTGTGTTCCTAGCTGGATCCCTCTTATGATGGATTCCCCTACCAGGATTCACTTCCTCCTCCTCTGGGGTCCACTGCTTTCCCCGCTGAGGTCACCTCCTTGGCTAACCTCCACATCCTTTCCTTCCACTTCTCTGGGTACCTTTATTTGGTTGTCCTCATTTGCCAGTGTGACATATGAGTTCTTGAGTGGAATAGGATCTGGGATGTGCCTCTGCCTAACTTCTCTAACCCTCCCTGAGCCCACTGTCATCCAAGTATGACATACAACCATTTAAAAAAATACTTTACATTTTTTGACAAAGTCTCTTCACGGTCAATAGTAAATATATAATAAAGCGCCACAGCTTCAGCTTGAGTATCAGAAATTCAGGACGAATGTCAGAAAGTACTTCCTCACATAAAAAGTAGTGAACACTGAAACATCACTGGAAACATACAACACCTAATTAAAGACAGTGATCAACCAGTAAGGAATCAGATATATGCATACAAGGCAGATAACAAGCCCAACAGGAAAAGATGACACAACACTGCAATGATAGCAAATACCTAACCTCAATATGTGTACCATGCTACCTTTTTCTATAGTTTTCTATAATATCACATACTTACTGCAATTCATATAATACAGTTGTTATTATTCTTACACATTTACATATATGGCAAGCAATGATTACACACATACAAAGATTGTATTGTGAGACTGCTTCTGTTAAGAAAATTACAGTCTTGATTGGGCCTTTTCTCAGTTTAACAAATTAGCAATAATTTTTTTTTAAAGCATAACCTCCTGTGTCGACTCTTTACTTAAAATAGCATAACGACATAAAAAATAAGTGTGTCTTACTTAAGCATGCAAACCAATGTTAAATAATAGTGCAACAACTATATCTCCATCAATTTCTTTGGTACCTATGATGTCCAGTCAGTATCACAGCATAGGCAACGATGTGGCACATTGCATGTCACACTTTCCATAATTCCTAACAGTGTGTAAAACTCACCAATGTACTTAATTTTCCTCTGCCTATACAGTCATCATGTAGTAATTACTGTGGCAAGGTACCGCACATCTTCACCCAACAGTACGCAGCTGTGACTATGCACTTCTGATGCAGTCATTGCTATGTGTACTTCAATTCTCTGTCTAAGCTTCTGCAACTCCCAACTGTGGTAAGTTAACTATACCTACAATTACAGAGATGTGCCATGGATCTCCAGTCCCATATCATTCCTATAGAAAACCAGTCATAATGCAGTACAAATATTGAGAGCCACAGCAGCTGTAGCTGCCTAAATCCATGCAAATCCTAACAAATGTCAATACAGTTTCCCTGTGTTCAGTAATGTGTGGCATAGATGTACACATACTCAACTGTGTTGTGTATCTTCACTTAAATGTCCCTACTCTGAATTGTCATCTGCATCTACAATTACAATGTACTACCTACTGTGACATTTGCACACACATTGGCTCCCTGAATCCATTTAAAAGGCAACTGTACTAGCTGGACTATTCCTGTAATCAGACACCTGTACACCTGATGTACATTCACTATCATTTACTGTGGCTGCTTACTTACAATACAGCAAGTGCTATAGATAAGCAGTCACCCATCACACTGTTTAACAGCATTTGTTTTCCTATTCTATACTATAAACTCAGTGTTCAATATGTGGACTAGCTGTTCATACATTGACTTACAAATGTCCTCTAATTCCTAAGAAATTTAACTACCTGCCACAAACCTATGTTGTCTGCCATCCTGAAGACCATTCCCTTACAGGTATTCCATGAGGTCCTGCTTCATCAGGATCTCCATAATTTATCCATGACTAAATTGAGGCTAACTGGTCTGTAATTGCCAGCCTCATCCATGCTCCACACCCTTGTGGAGTGGTACCACACCTGCTCCCTGCAGTCACCCATCATTTCTCCTGTCTGTAGCAATCAGTTAAACAAATATGCCAAGAGGCCAGCCAGTTCTTCAGCCAGCTCCATCAGCACAGTAGCATACAGTCTATGAGGACCAGTTGTTTTGTCTGCCATTGGGTGCTCCAGTGCCTACCTGACACTGCTGGTGGTAATATTCAATAATTCCATTTGGGGAGCAGAAACAGAAATGAACCAAACAAAATGAGGAGGAACTTAAAACACTGAAAGCCAAAAATACAGAATATACAAAGAGTAGAAACCAAAAGAGCTCTCTGGTACCTAAAACAATTATACTACGGGTGGGGGCCAGAGATCTACATTTCTGGCTTTTGGCTGCCAAACCTACCATCACTAAAATAAAGCATCCCACCAAGGGTCTAGTGACCTGTAGAGGAGCGAAAACATTTGAGATTCCACTAAATGTTGATGGTGCCGCTCCTGTTTCACCTCCACTGGTTTCACACGCCAGCTTCCAGACTCTATAGAAGACATAAAAACATGATCAGATATACATGAAATATCAATACAACTATATTTCTTAAAAAGACACTAATACTCCATCATAGGTACAGCAAACATGTGAACACGTCTTTACAAAACAGTTCTGTGTTTAGGTGAACTTATTTCTACAACTATAACATATACAGCAACCTTCTCATCTGGGTGATCACACCTTACAGAACAAAATAAAAAATAAAATACATATCACAAAAATCTGACACACCATTGTACAATGTAGTGCACACCATGAGTATACAATGCTGTAGATGTCCATATACTTATTCACTGATATCCACCCCATTGACTGTTACTATGGCAGGAACAATATACACATTACCGCCACGTACCCACAGTCAGTAACCTTATACATCAAACCACATACAGCACATACTGGCCCACAGCCCAAGGCACACTAAATTGAAATAATGAAAGCCTGTGTCTATGGTCTACCAACAGAAATGCATCAGCCTGACAGACTTTATATAAAACAATCCTATTTTCTGGTGACCCTGACAATGTTGTCCAACACAAAAAAAAAAAAAAAAACCCAGAAATCCTATAATTCCAAAATAAGGCACAACACCAATACCATTAATGGTAATAACAAGACTCTGAGAATGCATCTTTTTTTCAAACATTCTAACAACCATATGTATCTTTTATTAACAAAAATGCCGACATAACCATGATGAACTGCATTTAACGCTTGAAAAAAATCCAATTATAATAGCATGAAGGCAGTCATATGCATATTACTGTTCAGTTACTCACCCTGTACCACAATATGGCAGTTGTTTGTGTGTTCAACACTATACCCAGAGGGTGATAACACAACATAAAAACAACCCTTGTTAATGTCTAGACCTTATAAAACCAAGGGTGTCCCATTCAAAGTTACTGCCAAGCACAAACATTGTCAAAAACTTATGTTATTGTTCATTAACAAACATGAGAAGTGTCCATACTGTCCATTAACATATTTAAATAATAGAAAGAAACTTCCGAGCAGATAAATATGCAGGGCACAAGATCAGCAACACATAATTACATATCAACCACTGAATATCAATAACACACCAGCAACATACCAATTGCTAATGGATGATTCATGAACATGACAGTACCACAAAAGTAGAGGGACAACAGCTACCGCTACCCCCAACAGCCATGGACCGTCAAGTAGTCCTAAGTGTACATCCATTGTAACATACATGAAAATGTTATACACTCATATCTACTACCATTAGACATATTTTCATTTATCAATTGTCTTCATTCTTTGATAATATTGCTGCATCACCCGCTAACAGTCTATTAAAGGACATACATCTGTCCCACTGGTGTTACTAAACACACAGGAGACAATCAGGTGGCTGCTGAACTACTAATTCTCACACATCAGAAATGTGGCAGAAGCATAACAGCAATTACTATCAAGGTCAACCACTGTAATACACTCAAACAACACACTTAGATTACTGAACTTGTGTATTCTTTCGAGACACCACATCTGAACACAGAAACCAGTGCAACAGGTGTATGTAATGTAATACAGACATCGCAGTCACACACCCAGTGTAACAACACACTCAGTAGCCAATGTACACGATATCATATCACACACAGCCTGTTAGCCAATGAACACAAACCAAGATATAAAAAAACATTCCCATGAAACAAATAAAGATTCTGCAACACCAAGGATGATACCTAATCACACTGCAGAGGCAAAGGAATTCTAAATGGTCTCTGTTGACAAAAGACAGACTGGCTCTCTTTCTCTTATAATGATCTAAACAATGTTTTAAACCCAGTCCACCACAAATAATTCATATGGTTCAACTAATACTTAATCAGTAACAGTATTTAAAAAAAAAACCTTAAGTTCTGCACCTCACATAATATCATATCCTCATAGCACCTGAATGACAAACCAATTATTTTATCCCAATCTACCATCAGACCAACGTTAAGATCCCTGTGTCTGACTGATCCCTCCAGCTTCACGCCACCCGGTACTACTCACTGAAAGCGAGACTCTATTTGTCCTGGCCATAAAACGAAGAACCACATATGTAGCAGCACAGCTCAATAACATCACATATTTCACTTGCAGCAACAGTAAAGATGCATCACATAGTACATTGCCTCATTATACACACCACAAGTATTGTGACATATTACAAAAAAGTACATTACTCAGCCATAGTTGCTTTTAGAGAGAGCAACATGTCCTATTCCCAAAAGATCATCATGACAAATTCAGATATAAGCATGGCATGACAGAATGAATAGGAGACAGAACAGTGGTGGGACTACGGGAGGTACCAGCATATATCAAGGTAAAGTTTATAATTAGTTTTTTTCATTAAACAACAACACAGGATGTTTTTCGCGGGGTCTACTCCACCATGTAACAAGGAGTATGGTTTTGAGGATCAGGAGTTGACATGCAATTGTTACCCCATCAGCCATGCGTCTGCTGCCACACTGGGATGCGCTGCACAACCTGTACTGTGTGTGGGTGGGGTGAGGTAGACAGTGGATCAACAGGTCATTCCCACCTCCGCCAGCTATACAACAGCTGCCATGCTGGTGGTCACCCACCGTAGATTTTTTTGGGGCCACCATTACCACATAGTGTGTGGTTGAGGCCAGCAATGCATGCCCATCTGTGTGTCTGTGTCTCTGTGTCTGTGTGTGGGGAGGACACAAAACCACACAATATCTGATCGATTTCACTGAAACATACTTCCTTTTACTGTACACCACAACATTGAGCTGTCTATACACCTCCAACAGCATTATAAAACTATGAACACCAAAACACAGTCCCTAATTGGAACAGGATCACACAACTCTGAAAAATAAGATCATGGCACTATGTTTGTTGCACATGCGTAACAAACTTTTGATATACAGTATGACACTGTTTCAACTGTCATAGCACCAAATTACTAATAAAAGTTAAATATTGTTTCTAACAACATACCACTAAAAGGAACTGTGTATTTGGACGGATGTACTATTTATGGAATATGTCACTAGCCTCAGCTTGTGACTCCAAAACCACACTTAATAAATACAAAATTAATCTACATGTTTTCATGGTACATCCCACATAATATGAGATTATACTGTCTGGCATGGACGTCGGAAATCTGAATAACGCACGGCATAGTTAAAACTTCTACTGAGTTACTTACGTGAGTAAGGCGCCCCCAAAGCTGGATTGCCAGCAGCTCCCATAACTCCTATACGGAGTAGTACCAGCATGTGTCTGTCCATCCTCACTGTTTCAAACAGAAATGCTACAACAGCTTCACTCCGCTCAGCTGCACATGTTTATTCTTAACCTTAAGAACAACGCGGAAGCAATTGCGCCTCCACATCAAATCCATCCGGTCAGACTCAGCATTGCACGGGCATTCCCCTACTTGACTGCTCTAGCAACACACACCGCATGTCCACTGCCTCATTTTTTTCTTTCTTATTCAGTTCTGAAATAGCTTAAGAAACATTACATTACCATCATCTACAAGTATCAATGATTGTTTCAATTAATTACATTTAAATTATAAAATGAAAAAGCAAACCTGCTTCACCATAGCGAAGGCAGATCACCACGCATTCAGCCCTAACAAGGCATGCAGCACCCCAGCACTGACAACATCTGTTGCCACGCCGTGGCACCACCAGCATACCACCCAGTACTCGGGGTGATAGTGCACCCAACAACAGATTGCCACCCCCATCATCTATCATGTGTGCGCTGGGGGTACACAGCGGGCTGTAATCTGTTTTGGCGTGTCGCACCACAGTTATCGAGCAGTTGCCACCACTCACTAAGAGGTCTCAGGATCCATCACACACAGTATGCGCCCATGTGTGTGTGTGCAGGTGGGTAGCATACATGAACATGTGATATCCTACAGCTATTCATCAAATCATAACTTCACCTTCAACGAAGACACCATTCTAAACTGATATCATACACAATCAACCACATATTGCAGAATTGTGTGTGCCTGCAAACACTGACTAAATTTGAAGAACTACAAACCCTAAAACTCACGGATATCATAATTTTCTTGTACATTCATGCAAGCATATAAAATAACTGCATATGTGTTCCATTCAACATATCTATTTCAGACAACACTAAATAAACCTATACATAAACCTCTACCACTCTGTTTCACTGTTGTTGCAACATACCATTTGTTACAGATACACAGTGTAATACCACAGTGAATGTTACATTACTACAGACAGAAAATATAAAATGTTAACATAACAACATCATACAATTGTGTACAAAGAACAACACGATGCATTCCTATTACAACTCCCAGTATTATTACAAATACAATATGTTTAACATATATGCCATATAGGTGACTGATGCATACAACTGATCTATTTTTGATCACATTTATAGGGTTCTGAGAAGAACCTTTGTGCTGTAATATGTGCTCAACAAATGACAATTAGGGACTTGAGGATTCCATCTCAAAGGCTCCCGAAATGGCAATTGCCAGCATGAAGAAAACACGCCTGGTGGAATACCCAGTCATTATAGTACCAATTTCTGGTGACCATAGTATACATTCCATACATCGTGAAAAGCGATATTTGTATGTTGATTTCTGTGAGCTTCCAATCAGATGATATGATGTTCTGCTTGCAGACCCACGCCTATAATATCTGAAAAATGATTATACAGGCAGGCAAATACCTATGATAGAAACAAGATTGGTACCCTCTTCTAAATCTACCAGCGCCACAAATCATTACCTAAGATGTATTAGCAGACGTCAGGAGGAGGTGAGTTCTCAAGTTCAGCATGGTTGGCAGATGTTCCATCATGCCACCCCTAATAAACCATCTTCACAGCAATCTACGGTGGCCTCCAAAATCACTATAGACAGCATAACGCACCTCGCCTCCTGAAACTGTTCCAACCATCCACAAAGTCCTCGCAATTTCTGCCATTCTAAGCTTTTACTCAGAAGGTACAGAGAGCTACAAAAGTCAGTGTTCACCGCAGTGACCAGCAGTAGTGAAATAAACTGATATTTTCCTCCTTATTTCGCCAGCTACGGGCTGAGACAAACACATGAAAAAAAAAACTGGCTACTATGGCTTCATTAACCAATAAGTCATGCCAACTATCTAGACTTCTCCAGCCAAAATCTAAACATTGAGAAGTGGGAAAATGCATCCTTTTCATAGGTAGTTTTAAACAATTACAACACCAAACATGTCTAATGGTTCTGTCTTCTGTTAGGAGTCCGCGCATTCCTATCTCCCTATTTGGCTGTATCTGTACAAGTTAGTACTAAATGCTATCTGACTTTAAACTGTTTTCTAAATAATACAACATCTTAGATCAAAGACAAACAATGAAATTCAAGCATTGAAAACATTTTGATTAATAGTATTTACTATAGCAATTTTATCATACTAGAAAATGATTTATAAAATACTGTACTTACAGTTATGAAAGTACTGTCTCAGTAATAACAAGATGTTATTGACTTCTTCAGTGTTGTCAGTCTCCATTGAGTTGTCTGACATGGACAACAAATCTTGCATTAATGATGAACCAGCTGTCAGTCAACACACTCAAATCTGATTTGATAATGAATGTATTTGCCACTCCTAAGTGTTAAATTTACAACACTTTCAATGCAAGAAATAATTTTACGACACTTCCGACTACAAAGTATTTTTACGACACTTTAGATGCAGTAAAGTTCGACAGTTTCAACACGGCATTACCTTTTCACCATACTTCCAATGCACAAAATTTATAACACTGTCGAATACGGACAATACTATTTACGACACTTTAAGTACATTAGACAGTAATTTTCAAAAGTGTCTATTTGTTGCCACAATTTCAGCCTTTATGGCAAAATAGCAAAATGTTCAATAATAAACACACATGTATGTGCTGCATAGGTACAAACTCAGTGGACTGCAAATATTGAACATTTGCAAACTACTCATGCACGCATAGGAACTGCCATAGCACAGTTGTTAAACAGTCATTTGTAGAATTTTTACTGAAATTTTCAACATAGCCATTTTAAGACCTCTGCTCATGAACAGTGTCACTGTTATTTTCTTTATGTGTACCATATAGTGATTTAACACACCAACTGAGCATAATGCGCTACATAGCAGAAAACACATTTTGGCAAGATGTGAAAATGACAGCTGTACTACTCAAAAGGTGTGTGCTAAAAAGAAAATGTTGAAAATCTGGAGTAAAATAATGAAAATCACGAACTTACAACATGCATACAAACTGCAAACACGAAGCTAAAGAAAACAGTCATTTTAGGAATTCTTCCACCAAATTCTCAACATAGTCATTTTAAGACTATCTGCTCATGAACAGTGTCACTGTCATTTTCTTAATGTGTCCCATACAGTGATTTCATAATAGTCGACCGCAGCATTGCATGCTAGCCGTGCGGAAACACGCTTTGGGCAAAATGTCAAAATGATCAGCTGCAATGCTCATAAAGAGGTGTGCAAAAAGACAATGTTGAGAATCTGGAAATGAAAATATTGAAAATTCACAAACTTATGAGCATGCATAGCAACTGCTACGCGAATGCTCGTAGAAACAGTCATTCTTACCATGTTTTCCATCAAATTTCCAACATAGTCATTTGAAGAACTCTGCTCATAAACACTGTCCTCTCATTTTCATTTTCTTTGTGTAACATATAGTGATTTTGCGACTGACTGCGCCATAAACACTACATGGGCAAAAACACGTTTTAGTCAAGATGCGAAAAATTACAGCTGTACACTCATAAGGTCATATAGTAACAAGAAAATGTTGAAAATCTGGAGTGAAAATAATGAAAGACACAAACATATGGCGTGCGCAACAAACTGCGCTACCAAGCTACGTAAAACAGTCATTTTTAGAATTCTTCCACCAAATTCTCAACATAGTCATTTTAAGACCTCTGCTCATGAACAGTGTCACTGTCAATTTCTTAATATGTCCCACAGTGATTTACTTACACCGACTGCAGCATTGCAGCTACATGTCTTCGGAAACACGTTTAAGGTAAATGTCAAAAATGACAGCTCAATGCTCATAAAGGGTGTGCTAAAAGACAATGGAGAATCTGAAGCAAAAATGAGTGCAAAAACTTATGAGCATGCGTAGTAACTGTAACTGCAAGCCATCAAACAGTCATTCTTACCATGATTTTCCATCAATTTCCACACATAGTCGTTTTAAGAGCTCTCCCAACTCGAACACTGTCACTCTCATTTCTCTTTGTGTACTATATAAGTGAATTACGCACACAATTGAACATAATGCCGCTACATGAAAGAGGCTGCGTTTAGCGTCAAGATGTGAAAAATGACAGCTGTACTACTACATAAGCAGGTGTGGTAAAAAGAAAATGTTGAAAATCTGGACTGAAAATATTGAAAATGCACAAACTTATGAGTGTGCATAGCAACTGCGCAATGAACATTCATAAAACAGTACTCTTTAGTAATTTTTGCACCAAATTTTAAACATACTTAACTCACAGTTCTGTCAATGCACACTGTAATAAGAAATGTACAGAGGCATATTCTAACTGTTTTTTTTTCTCTGTCCTTCATACAGGTGCCTGACACTTCTGTAAGATTGCTTACTGCCACTGTGAACCATAATAGTAAAACATGTCAACTAAATACAGACGTAGATGTATAGGAAAATGAGAAAGGTATAATAGTACTGCACTGTTGTATTAGGCTGACAAAAAAAACAGTAAAGTAACATCAGAAAATGAACATACACAGACCTTTACTGCAACAGTGAGCCCTACAGGAACTCACTGCACAGCAAAAGCAAATGCTTTAACAGCAAAGAAAAAAGGACTACCTCTACAAAAGTTGTGTAGATCTCTCAGACAAAACACAACTATTGTGAGTGCAACCATCAACAAACCTCCAAAACAACGCCGTAGACTCACACCTGTTGATTTGCAACTGAGACAGAAAAGTATTTCCATCACTAGCAAGTAAAGCTAAGATCGAAAAGACTTATAGCTACTGTGATGAGACACACCCAAAGCACTAAAGTCATCTGTCTCTGATGAAGTTGCATCTCAAAGTGCGCACTTTCATCAACAGAGCAGTGTTTGTACTGCAGCGCTCAGGTACAAAAGATATCTCATGTGCTTGAACAATTCAGGAAAGTTGTGAATGCCATTAAAAAAGGCTACAACAGTATCCTTCTTTGACTGTCGACAACTTCTGTGATGTTTCACAGGTCAATGGATGCACACAAGCACTCAGAGCATATTTTTGGGAAGACTCTTATTATTCCCTGAAAAAAGAACACAAGTTCACCATTGATGAGTACGGCAAACTAGTAAATGTCCTCAGTATCTGTGATGACAATGCAATGGATACAGATGATGACTGTGATTCAACCACAGTCTTCAATAAACAGCACTGTCTGGCATGGGCATGTGATGATACCTGCAACCATAGGCAATTGTCATTTGAAAAAGTTGAACAGTTTGTCAACCTATTTGTGATAACAGATCGCAAAGTCAGACATAAGCTGTTTAACACAATTGACCATTGTGAAATTCGTCCACATACTGGACTCATGGGTCATTCACTAGCATGTCTCGATAGTGGTGTTTGTGACAGTATTTTTCACAACATGCGGATGCTTGGAGTGCATCAAACAGGCATGCAAAACTTTGTATACAGAGTATATGAAGTACGGCGAGCTGTACATCAGTACACTTGCTTAAATGAGTTATTGTAGTCAGGTGACATGCAAGGTGCCATCACATTTCTCAAAAAACAGCACATACATAACTTCTCCAGACACAACAACTTTCTCAGTGTAACACTTCTGCAGAAACATCTGTTTCAGTGTTAGAAAGTGACATACTGAGATAGTACGCAAAGAAATTGGTAAGTTTGAGCTGGCAAAGTCTCAGAAGTTTGACTCTGTATGTCTCTCATACAAACGCTTTGTCCTACACAAAACAAACAGTCACAGTCAACCTAGAAACCTTGTCACCATACAATGACATGGGTTCCGTCTCTCAGCATTCTTGCCAGGAAATCTGACTTTCACTTACAAAGACACCATTGTGCTATGCAACACTGTTTCTCCAAACTGAAGTCTAACATTTAGCCAGCAAGGTCACTGCTGAATAATATGGAGGCAGATGTTACACCAAGTGAGATTTCAACATTAAATATGTTTGAACGCATTCTAATTCAGACAATGAAACCATTCCAAACCATTCTACATCTGAACACAAAGACACGGAACATTCCACAGAAAGAGCTTGTTGATCTCTAAAGGGTTCCGGATGTATCTACCTCTTCCTCTACAGGAAAATGTTCAAGCTAATCTCAACAGAAAATAGTTTGGTGATTCTTGTTAATGGTGTTCCAACAAGCCAAGGTCATCTGGCAAGATGTTGTCAGTGTGCAAAAGGTTAAGCTTGCTCTTACTTATTTAAAGAGTAACAATCCCTTTATACAGATCTTGACATAGATCAGATGGCCAGTATCTTTGTCCAACATGATCTATTAGAAAAAGTAAACCCATCATTGAGAAGGTCAGTGGACAGACAAGTGACAATGTGTATGAACAGTACACAATTCACCCACTACATGGCAGAGATCCAGTAGGAGACAACATTGATCTCTATCAAATGAAGCAGGTGGAAGGTGAACCTGTCAGCATTTGGGAGGCAACACTAGAAGCACGCTGTTTCCCAGACCTATTTCCAAAAGGGTCAGGTGGACACCTAGATGAAAGAGAAGTGCGTGTACAGGGTGATGGGTACCGCACTAGCCATGTGCTCAGCAAAGATGGCAAATTCAGACGTAACATACAGTACCTGTTCCATCTCCTCTGGGAGAGTGAACTTAGCATTCTGTCTGCATCTATAGCATATACTATTCATCTAACAAGCCCACTAGATGGAATAACAGCTGCTCAATTTCTAGAGAAATTAAAACAGAAAGATGAAATGTGCAAGTGAATCTGTCTTCCATTTTCAAGTCTTCGTCACCAAAGAATATTGGTATCACAGACACTCTGAAGTGATGACAATGCTGCGAGAGTATGGTGCAGCCATATGGTTTGTCACACTTAGTTGTGCTGAATATGCCTGGGACGAGCTCATTGAACTCTTGAAGTGGGCAAATTCTGATGTTGACGGCATTTCATCAATGACTGTTGGAGAAATGTGTTCACTTGATCCTGTGTCTGTCACAAGACATTTTCACAAGCGGTTCCATGACATTCTGACTTTTATCTTGTCAGAGGACAATCCATCTCTAGGTATTGTGGAACATTACTTTTGGAGGACAGAATATCGAGCACGGGTGCCCTTATATCCATATGTTAGTGGATCAAGGATGCTCCATGCATTGGTGAACATGAAGCAGCAGAAGTGCTAGCATTCATCAAAATATATCACTTGTCATTTCAGACAAGTATGACAGTCCTTCACTATGGAAGTTGGTACTAAAGTTCCAGCGACATATTTGTGCAAAATATGCCGTGTAGCAGTAAAGAACAAATCTAATTGGTACACATGATGTCGCTTTGGATTTCTAGACGAGTTTGTCAGGATGGGTGCCATGAATGACCTATTCTCAGCAATGCGGCACCACTTGAAGGCAAATCAACCAAGAGGGTATACAAGTTACCCAGAGATGAGAAAGAGGTGTACATCAATGACTACAACCCAACTCTTCTCCTAATGTGGCAAGCAAACATAGATGTTCAGTTTGTGGCTGATAACTCACTGGCCCTGGTTTGGTACATCACTTCGTACATAACCAAACATGAGCAGACTAGCTTGCAAGATCTTTGGAAAGATATTGCCAGTTCAAGCAGAAGCCTGACATCTCAGCTCTGGTCATTGGGCTTGAAGACTGTTTCACACAGAGAATGTGGAGCTTATGAAGCTTTGACCCTTAATGGGTACACATCTGTACTGGAAGTCTGATGCTGTATGGTTTCTCAGTGTAACCACAAAGAGAAACGCAAAACATGTACTGATTCCTCATGCCGAATTTGAGGAGCTCGCTGCTAACAGACCTTCTTTCAAACATATCTTGAAGAATAACCTGATAGACACATACTACCCCCATAGACACAATGACATGAATGATATGTGTGTCTTTCAGGTGGCTAAGTGGTATGACTACAAGGCAAATGTATCACCTGACTCAACACGCCAGATTTACAAGGTGAATGGAGTAGATGGCTGTCTCATAAAGAGACACAAGCCATGGCTCATAGACCACTGTAAATTGCATCTAGGCACATCGGAGAGCAGAGAACATTACTACTTCACTCTTCTATTCCTATTCAGACCCTGGAGGAGTGAGTCTGAATTAAAAGGTGACTGTGACACATTCGAAGAACAGTTCAATCTCAGTTATGAGACTTTTAAAACTGAATACTCAGAGACATACATGCAGAGACTAGAGGCTGAGAATAACAGCTTGAGAAGGCAGAGAAGCAGCTCAGAAAGACACTCCTGTTAGTTCACAAGACAACCTTGATCCAGAAGGACAAGCTGTTCTAGGTGAACCTCTGCCCTTAAATGCCCCAGAACTGTTAATTTCAGAAATTGAGACAGCCATGGAACATGGCACACACTCCATTGTCAACCCAGCTGACTTGAGAGAAAGACTAAATCAGCTGCAGCATATAGTTCTCTCAAGTAGTTGAAGCTGTCCAACATGCTTTCCATAACATGAAAAACAAAACAATGTGACTGTCATGACTATAAGCCACTACTGATCTTTGTTAGTGGTTCAGCTGGCACAGGAAAGAGTTTCCTTATTGAAGCCATCACTGCTGTAGTATGGAGCGTGACAGGGTCTTCAATGTCTGTTGCTGTTTCTGCTCCCACAGGACTAGCAGCATACAACATTGGTGGAGTTACATTACACCATCTCTTTATGTTGCCAGTAGAACATGGGAGAACTGGAGAGTATCGTACACTGTCATTTGAGGTTGCATCTCAGCTCCGTTCCATGAAGTTACTCATCATTGATAAAATCAGCATGGTCTCCAATGTCATGCTTGCCTATATTCATCTACGTCTACAGCAGATCTTAGGTACTGACGATGGAGTGCCATTTGGTGGCAAAAGTATAGTTGGGTTGGGAGACCTTTTACAGCTTACACCAGTCAATGCAGAGCATGTGTTTACAACTCTAACTGCCAAGCAAGCTAAGAATATTCATTTTTGCATTGCAGGGTATAACATTTGGGAGTTATTTACCTATGTTGAGTTGTCTGAGAACATGCGCCAAAGTGGTGATCTAGCTTACAAATCACTTTTAGATGAAGCTTGTACAGGTTCTCTATCACCAGAACATGTTTGTATGTTAAACGATCAGAGAATCATAGATACTGTATGCATAGAAACAGCATGTAATGTCTTCAGCGATGTATGTCTACAGGAACACATAGTGTGTCTTATGCCACTTACTAAAGAAATGCACTGAATTCAACAATCTAATACTGCAGAGAGAAACCAAGAGATTGTAACTCTGCATGCTGTTGATACAGTTGATGGGGTTATTCTTAGTCGAAACCTAGTAGCAAAGATGACTGAACGTCTAAGTGAACTCAAGTCAGATGCTTCATGCACAGCTGGCCTAGAAGCTGTTCTCACAGTTTGTAAGAATGCATGTATCATGCTGCCACGTAATCTAGATGTAGAATGAGGCATGCTAAACGGTGCCATGGGAAACATCACTGACTTTGTCTACAATGTCCAGAAGACATATATCAAGATGCTTGTAGTTCACTTTGACAACATGGAAAAGTCTGTACACATAGAACGCACCTGTAAAAATTCCAGGTTTTAAGGATATCTATGTAAACAGGAAACAGTTTCCATTATAGTTGTACATGCTGTATCCATTCACAAATCTCAGGGCTTGAGTTTGGATTCAGCAATGGTGGACATAGGTACAGACATTTTCAAGGATGGCATGAGCTACGTGGCACTTTCACGTGTCCGCAGCCTTTCTGGGTTGCAAATTATTACTCTAGCACCTCAGAAAATACAAGCTGACAAGCGATGTATTCTTGAGTACAACAGGTTACGTACTCTGCATCAGCCACAAATGTCTTTAATACCACTGCCTACATATCTGGCTGTCTTACACAATTCAGTCACATCTACAGGTGTCAACAAACAGCGATCAAGCTTCCAGAAGGATTCAACCAAAAGAGTTCAACAAAGGTCACAACTTGGTACATATTACAGCCAGCAATTCGTCAGAAATCAGTTGGTGTAGCTGCTGTACCAGTGTTTGATTAACCGCTAGAGTGAACTGCTATGCTAACTCAGCTAGCACAGTTTTTCTACACATGCCACACTTTGTGCGGGCAATATCTGCTTCAAAAGACAGTACCCTATCAAACGCTTTGAAGCAGATTGTCAACATGACTTCTGACCAATCTAACAATATACACTCACTAACACCACTACGACAGGTGTTAGGTATATATGTTGGATGTAGTACATTCGCTGCTGACATACAGCAAGACACTATTGAGTTTATGATGGCTGTCATAAACAACCTGGATAAAGACGGTACCCCAATGCGGCAGTACTTCACAGTAACATATGTAACGAAATATGTATGTGTTTCATGTGGCCATTCACAGTGTGAAACCACAGAAGACATGCTGTGGATTACTCTCTTTGTCCCCCAAACCAAAAGTGTCAAATTTCGACAGCTACTCACCAATGCTCAATGTGGGCATGCCTGTGGAAGGTGTGGAGGCAGATGCACTCAGTCCATACGTCTCAGGAGTTCATCTCAATATCTGTTACTTATCTTGCACAGGTTTGACTCCAACTGGCTCAGAGTTGATACTCCTATCACAGATTACACAGCTGGTAGAATAGTCTTCAACCAATCAGTGTTTGACACTCACAGTATAATCTATCACCATAGCCAATCCATGCATTCTGGCCATTACACCTGTTTACTAAAGGTACAGAAGTGGATGGGTAGAGTGTGACGACTCTACAAGCAGTTTTAAACAGAGACTGCCACAACACTTAAAAATGCATATCTTCTAATATTGAATAATTATGATGACCTTCATATTTCAGAAGAATAGGACACAACATGTTGAGGTTTTAAAATGACTACTGTGACAGAAACATTCGTAGGTCAGTACAATTGTCTCTAATGTACGACTCTGAATAAACCATAGCATTTCAACAAAATGCTATTCTGACAATGACATTCCATGCACTGTGACATCTAAGATCTTATGTGATCAGTGACTATATGGAAATTGTTGTAACTTCAATCAGCACCAACAATATTCACAGTCACTAGAGAAACCATGCTTACATGTCTATCAAAGATTGTACATCTCAAAACTGAGGTCTTACTGCTGTCCTCTTCTGTACATATCTTTAATTGTTAATGTATCATACTCATACATAACAACAAATTGCTATCAGTTTTAAACTGTTACTCTTTGCAAATAAAGATAAGTTCTCAGTTATCATCGTAAATAACTGAGCAACACTTCTACCATTCACCAAACATTGCACTCTGTCTGAAGTTGTCTATCAACACTTGTATTTGTCTATTGACTCTTGACATGTAGACAACAACATCATTCGCTCACCATGCAACAGTGTAGAACTATCCCTACCTTCATTTGTAATACAATACTGTACATATGTAAAAATAATTACCTTTATTGATAATGCAAGAAGTTGAATTATGCAATTGTAAATACCAACAATTGCATCATATAATTAACTGACTTTGACATGTCTTTGTAATTACTTGTACATAATATAAACATTTTATTCACCTTGACATTGTTAATAACTACTTTCATAGCTGTACTAAATGTAGTTAGTCTAACACTAAAGTACAAATGAATGTTTAACATATTATACAGCACTATACTAATTACATCTAATTAACCATGACTTGTTAAAAAATGTATACCATGCACAGTTTTTTAATTTACAAGTTAAGAATTTACATAGAAGCTAATGTAAGAATTGAAAAAATGTCATTTGTTCCTGTAAGAATATTCTCTTTTTTTGTACTTGTCATGTAAGTAATTCTAACCTATGTAAAAATGTTGAGAACTGTAAATCAGACACTGTTACTGATCACAACACACTGCATACCTGTTCCTGACAATATTTATGATCACCTCAATTGAGGGGTCGGTTGGGAATTTTCCATTTATGCCTTAGTCAAAGACATATCATTAAATGCTAGTAATCAAATGTCACTGAAGTAACATTTTTCATGTTGTATTACTTAACAGTTAGCATATGGTTTTTCGCCCACCCCAGGAACATCCACATTAGCAGTCACACAATAACAACAAAACACTTTTGTATCATGTGTGTAATCACTGTTTACAAGCTACTGACATACCCTTAACATACCACACAAGTAATGCACTACACATAATTATATAGATACATAGATACATAGATACATAGACAGTGTCGGCAGATAAGGGCCTATGGCCCACCCAATCTGCCCATTTGAGCTTGTAAGTTCAGTTTGTTTTCCTAGAAGTCTGTTGCCCCTTACCCCTGACCTCCAGAATTCCTTTGTGTCTATCCCATGCATTCTTAAATCCCGTGATTGTTTCAGCCTCACCACTTCCTCTGGCAGGGTGTTCCACTGTCCACCACCCGCTCTGTGAAGAAATTCCTTTCTCATGTTTCTGAATCGCCCTCCTCCCAACTTCATCCCATGCCTCTAGTTCTGGTACATCTTTTGCTTAAAAATAGTGTTTTCCTGCACCCTGTTCCTCCCTGTAAGATACTTGTATGTCTCTATCATATCCCTCTCTCCCTCCTCTCCTCCAGGAGTACATGTTCAGTTTCTTCAACCTGTCTTCATAGAACTTGTGATGCAATCCATGCACCATCTTTGTTGCCCTCCTCTGAACCTTCTCTACCCTGTCTATGTCCTTACGTGAGTTATGGTCTCCAGAACTGTACACTGTACTCAGGTGGGGCCTCACTAGTTTCTTATATAAGCGGAATTATGACCTCCCTTTTCCTGCTGGTGATGCCCTGCCTATACATCCCAGCATCCTATTTGCTTTACCTGCTGCCTTGTCACATTGTTTCCCTGATTTTGAGGTCATCAGAGAACACAACCCCAAGATCTCTTTCCTGCTTTGCAGCGTTTACATCCTCACCCAACTGATATATTATGCCAGGGTTTTTGTGCCCCATATGCATTATCTTGCACTTCTTTGCATTGAATTTCAACTGCCAAACCCTGACCATTCTTCAAGTTTCTGCAGGTCCCTTCTCATTCTGTCTACACCCTCTGGTGTGTCTACTGTGTTATAGAGCTTTGTGTCATCAGCAACAGTGAAATTCTGCCTTCTAGGTCCCATGCAATGTCACTGATGAAGATGTTGAATAGGACCGGTCCCAGCACTGATCCCTGTGGTACCCCACTGGTCACTCTTCCCTCTGTGGAGTGACAGCCATTTACACCACCCTCTGTGTCCTGCCACCAGCCAGTTACCTACCCACCACACTACTGTCCTGCCCACACCCATATTCATCAGTTTGTGTAATAGTCTTCTATGTGGCACAGTGTCAAAGGCCTTGCTGAAGTCCAGATAGGCCATGTCCACTGCCCTCCCCTGATCCACCTCCCTAGTCACCCAGTCAAAAAATTCAATGAGGTTGGTCTGACATGACCTCCCCTGGTGAAACCATGCTGCCTTGGGTCCTGTAGTCCATTGACAACCAGATGTTACACCAATCTCTCCTTCAGTAGTGCTTCCAATCTTCCCCACTACCAAGGTGAGGCTGACTGGTCTGTAGTTTCCTGCTTCCTCTTTGTTCCACTTTTGTATAAGGGACTACATCTGCTGTCCTCCAGTCTTTGGGTACCTCCCTGTTTCCAGTGATCGGCTAAACAGGATAGCCAGAGGTTCAGCCACCATCTCTCTTAGTTCTTTAAGGACCTGGGTGCACCCCATCTGGCCCCATTGCTTTATCAACTCTTATTACTTCCAGTTCCTTCAGGACCCTTTCTTGTGTAAAGGGACTTGTGTCCATTTCTGCACCATTCTCACCCTTGTACTCCTTCAGACCCATTACCTCCTCTTCGCCAGTAAGACTGAGCAGAAATACCTGTTCAAATGTCAGCTTTACTGTTGTCATCCTCCACGCCCCCATCAGCCCCTGCTCAGTCTCACTATTCCTCCCTTTGTCTTTCTTTTTTTCACTTATGTACCTGTAAAGGTTTTGTCCCTCTACCCACTGATTTTGCAATGTGTTCTTCTGTCTGAGCTTTGGCTTCCCTTACTGACCTCCCTGCCTCCCTTTGCTTCTTCTGGTACTTCTCCCTATCCCCTTCTGCCTATATCTTTTTGTATTGCCTGAATGCAATCTTTTTGGCTGTCACTTTCTTTGCTACCTCATTGGAAAACCATAATGGTCTCCTCTTCCTTTTCCTCTTGCTAACCTGCTTAATGCATAATTCTGTTGTTCTTGTAATCCCCATTTTAAATACTGCCCACTGTTCCTCAACCCTGATTCCTGTCCCATTTCTTTAATGCCTCTTTCTCAAGTATCTCCCCATTTTCCCAAAGTCTGCCCCCCTAAAATCTAGGATACGTGTTTTTGTGTGGTTTGGTTCTGCTCTTTCTGTGATTTCAAACCACAATGACTGGTGGTCACTGTTTCCCAGGTGCTCCACCACTGTTACCCCCATCACACTGTCCCTGTTTGTGAGCACAAGGTCCAGTATTGCCTTCTGCTGAGTTGGTTCCATGACCAGTTGCTTGAGGAAGTCACCCTTAAGGGAGTCCAGGATAAATCTGCTCCTAGTTGATGCTGCTGCTGCTGGGATGCTCCAGTCCACGTCTGGAATATTGAAGTCTCCAACCAGTACTACCTCACCCTTGTCTGCCATCCTTTGGATGGCTAGCATCAGCTCCCTATCTGTTTCTTCCTCCTGGGCTGGTGGTCTATAGACCACACCTGTGCGGATGGCTGTCCCCATTTTCCTTTCCAGCTTAACCCACAGTATCTCTCCCCCATTTTGTTTGTCCTGGATCTCTGTGGCCTTATGTCATTTTTCACATACAGTGCCTCCTCCTCCTTCCTGCCTGCTCTGTCTCTTCTGAATATGTTGTAGCCAGGTATGGTCATCTCCCAGTCGTGGTTATCATTACACCAGGTTTCAGTGATGGCCACAATGTCCAGGTCTGACTGTACCATGACAGCCTCCAGATCTTCCATCTTGTTCCTAAGGCTCCTGGCATTTGCACACATGGCTTTCCATGATTTGACCTCCTAGACTGTTTCTCTGTTCTACTCAGCCCTTCCTTGGTTGTCATTTATCCCTGGTTCTCCTTGCTGTCTGCCTTTCTGCTGAATTTTGCCTGCTTTCTGCTTATCCACCTCTTGGGCACTAATCTCCATCTTTTGCACACTGCTTTGCAGAGATAGTCACTCCTCTGGTTCACTGGTTCCACTGCTAGCTGTGGGGGGTGAGCAAGTAGGTACCTTGCTGGCCTGTCACCCCTTTGCTAGTTTAAATGCTTGTCAAGGTAGCATTTAAACTTTTCATTGAGTGCTTGATTCCTCCAGGATGGATGCAGCCGTCCAGGCTTGAACAAACCTCCATTCCTCCAGGTGGGTCCCCAGTCACCAATGAATCCAAACCTTTCTCACAGCACCAGTTCTTCAACCATGAGTTAAAGTCCTGGTGCATGCACTCCTATGTTCTCCCTTGCCTCTCACAGGTAGTACTTTGAGAAAGTGACAGAAGTAGCTACTTGCTTGAGACCCTCCCCAGTTTGCTAAACTCTTCCTGAACTTCCTTTGGCTCCCCATTTGCCAGGTCATTAGTACCTAGGTGGATAATGATATCCAGCTCACCCTCCCGTCCTTGCCTTCCTAGTGATTCCGGGATCTTCCTGCCATCCATCCATGCCGTGGCACCTGGTAGGCACCTCACCTCCTGTCCTCCCCTCCTCCTGTGCTCCTAGCTGGATCCTCTTATGATGGATTCTTACCAGGATTCACTTCCTCCTCCTCTGGGGTCCACTGCTTTCCCCGCTGAGGTCACCTCCTTGGCTAACCTCCACATCCTTTCCTTCCACTTCTCTGGGTACCTCTATTTGGTTGTCCTCATTTGCCAGTGTGACATATGAGTTCTTGAGTGGAATAGGATCTGGGATGTGCCTCTGCCTAACTTCTCTAACCCTCCCTGAGCCCACTGTCATCCAAGTATGACATACAACCATTTAAAAAAATACTTTACATTTTTTGACAAAGTCTCTTCACGGTCAATAGTAAATATATAATAAAGCGCCACAGCTTCAGCTTGAGTATCAGAAATTCAGGACGAATGTCAGAAAGTACTTCCTCACATAAAAAGTAGTGAACACTGAAACATCACTGGAAACATACAACACCTAATTAAAGACAGTGATCAACCAGTAAGAATCAGATATATGCATACAAGGCAGATAACAAGCCCAACAGGAAAAGATGACACAACACTGCAATGATAGCAAATACCTAACCTCAATATGTGTACCATGCTACCTTTTTCTATAGTTTTCTATAATATCACATACTTACTGCAATTCATATAATACAGTTGTTATTATTCTTACACATTTACATATATGGCAAGCAATGATTACACACATACAAAGATTGTATTGTGAGACTGCTTCTGTTAAGAAAATTACAGTCTTGATTGGGCCTTTTCTCAGTTTAACAAATTAGCAATAATTTTTTTTTAAAGCATAACCTCCTGTGTCGACTCTTTACTTAAAATAGCATAACGACATAAAAATAAGTGTGTCTTACTTATGCAAACCAATGTTAAATAATAGTGCAACAACTATATCTCCATCAATTTCTTTGGTACCTATGATGTCCAGTCAGTATCACAGCATAGGCAACGATGTGGCACATTGCATGTCACACTTTCCATAATTCCTAACAGTGTGTAAAACCTCACCAATGTACTTAATTTTCCTCTGCCTATACAGTCATCATGTAGTAATTACTGTGGCAAGGTACCCCCATATCTTCACCTAACAGTAGCTGTGACTATGCACTTTGATGCAGCATTGCTATGTGTACTTCAATTCTCTGTCTAAGCTTCTGCACCCCCCAACTGTGGTAAGTTAACTATACCTACAATTACAGAGATGTGCCATGGATCTCCAGTCCCATATCATTCCTATAGAAACCAGTCATAATGCAGTACAATATTAGAGCCACAGCAGCTGTAGCTGCCTAAATCCATGCAAATCCTAACAAATGTCAATACAGTTTCTGTGTTCAGTAATGTGTGGCATAGATGTACACATACTCAACTGTGTTGTGTATCTTCACTTAAATGTCCCTACTCTGAATTGTCATCTGCATCTACAATTACAATGTACTACCTACTGTGACATTTGCACACACATTGGCTCCCTGAATCCATTTAAAAGGCAACTGTACTAGCTGGACTATTCCTGTAATCAGACACCTATACACCTGATGTACATTCACTATCATTTACTGTGGCTGCTTACTTACAATACAGCAAGTGCTATAGATAAGCAGTCACCCATCACACTGTTTAACAGCATTTGTTTTCCTATTCTATACTATAAACTCAGTGTTCAATATGTGGACTAGCTGTTCATACATTGACTTACAAATGTCCTCTAATTCCTAAGAAATTTAACTACCTGCCACAAACCTATGTTGTCTGCCATCCTGAAGACCATTCCCTTACAGGTATTCCATGAGGTCCTGCTTCATCAGGATCTCCATAATTTTATCCATGACTAAATTGAGGCTAACTGGTCTGTAATTGCCAGCCTCATCCATGCTCCACACCCTTGTGGAGTGGTACCACACCTGCTCCCTGCAGTCACCCATCATTTCTCCTGTCTGTAGCAATCAGTTAAACAAATATGCCAAGAGGCCAGCCAGTTCTTCAGCCAGCTCCATCAGCACAGTAGCATACAGTCTATGAGGACCAGTTGTTTTGTCTGCCATTGTGCTCCAGTGCCTACCTGACACTGCTGGTGGTAATATTCAATAATTCCATTTGGGGAGCAGAAACAGAAATGAACCAAACAAAATGAGGAGGAACTTAAAACACTGAAAGCCAAAAATACAGAATATACAAAGAGTAGAAACCAAAAGAGCTCTCTGGTACCTAAAACAATTATACTACGGGTGGGGGGCAGAGCATCTACATTTCTGGCTTTTGGCTGCCAAACCTACCATCACTAAAATAAAGCATCCCACCAAGGGTCTAGTGACCTGTAGAGGAGAAAAAATTGCTGAGGCCTTTGCATCCTACTACCAATCTCTCTATCAGCCACAATGGAAATCTTCCCTCACTGATAAATGAAGTTTCCTACAGGCACTAAATCTACATGTACTATCTTTTGAGCAGGACCAATCTTTAATGGTCCCAATCTGCCAATCTGAAATTGTGAATACTGTAAAAATCTGAAGCCAAAGAAGTGCCCAGGCCTGGATGGCTTTGGGGGTGAATTTTATAAAGTTTTCTCAAAAGAATTAGTACCACACCTGCAAGAGACCTATAATGAAATTTGGAGGGAGGGAGGCACACTACCTCCATCATGGCACTATGCCACTATAACAGCCCTTCACAAAGCTGGTAAGGACCCCACAGAGTGCGGCTCCTACCATCCTATATCCCTCTTAAACATAGATTACAAGGCATTCACTTCCATTATTGCAAGCTGCCTTAATCTACTCCTCAACCAGCTCATTCACCTCAATCACATGGGCTTTGTGACAGGAAGGCAAACTCCTGACAATGTTCATCGCATGATCAGTATTATAGACACAATTAATTGAACTCACACACCCACATACGTGATGAACTTAGACACAGAGAAAGCCTTTGACTGGGATTCTTGGAGTTTCCTTTTACTTGTCTTAGACCACTTTGGCTTCCCACAGTCCTTTATAGAGGGGTTAAAATCATTATATACAGCCCTGCAGGCCTATGTAAAGGTTAACAAAGGCATTTCTAGCAGATTCCACCTAGGCAGATGCACCCATCAGGGCTGTCTCCTGTCATCTTTACTCTTTTCCCTCTATATCGAGCCCCTCGCAATGGCTATAAGAGAAGATGCATGCATAGAGGAGATAGAGGTGGGTGACTCTGTCCACAAGATATCACTATATGCTGGTGATGTCCTCCTGTATCTCTCCCAACTGGACACCTCAGTTCCATGGGTCTGGGCTCTCCTGGAGGAATTTGGCCACCATGCAGGTTACACCCTAAATAAAGCTAAGACAGAGGTGCTCTGTTTTTATTACAGACCAGCACAGGATATCCTTAAATTATTTCCCATGAACTAGAATGCTACCCAGATTAAGTATATTGGAGTGCAGTTCCTTAAAAACCTGCATAACTTATTCACTATCAATTTTGACCCCTTAACCAGCTAAATTCACCAAAACATTGGAAAAATGGTCTCTACTAAACTTTCCAATGTGCCTCCTATCCAATCGGTGACCATGAGTGTGCTTCCTAGGTTCTTATATCTCTTCCAATTCCTCCCCCTCCACATTCTGAAGGCCCAATTCTTGATCTGGTGCAAGATCATATATAAATATGTTTGGCATCCCGGGAGATCCCGTATCAACTATCGTATCAAGCAACAAGACAAGACCAAGGGGGGGGTCAGGCAATCCCACATCTGGAGGATTATCCCCTGGTGGCCCAGTTGTGGCCCAATCTCCTCATGTCCACTTTGGAATATCAAGCCAACTGGAAAATTATGGAGTTGAGGAAGGAGGGGGGTGTACCCCTTGGGTCGATGGTCACGGCCCCTCGTTTCAAACTAAAAATGAAGACAACTTATTGTTGTCAGTTCATAACACATTGAGGGCTGCTTACAGAATCTAGAAGTATAATTTAACATCTGTATTATGGACCTTACAGTGGTTTGCATGAAGTGACTCTTTCTTGCCCTCAAAAATGGATCCCGCATTTTGATGGTGGGCTGGATGAGGGTTATATTATATGGGTCAATTGTTGTCCAGTGGGGTGGTGTTGGACTTTCATACAATCAAAGAATCTTTCCAGTTAAATAATTCTGATCACTTCTGTTTCTTGCAATTAAGAACTTATATTGTGGGCCTTCAGAGGTCCACCCAGGACCATGCTCATCCTCTCCCTCTGACTGAGATACTCCAGGACATCCTAAACTGGAAAATCTCAAAAGTCATGTATTGACCCTGTAAATGGCCCTTAGGACCCTATATAGTGATTGCATGGCATCTCTGAAATGAAAATGGGCACAGGAAGTTGATGCCAGTCTTACTGACGAGGACTGGGACAAGATATTCAGAACAGCTAGTAAGACTGCTCACTCTCCCTTGTGGCAAGAATTCGAATGGAAGATCAGGACACACTATTTCTATACTCCTGTAATACAGAGTAAATGAAGCTCGGATCACTCTCAAGCCTGCTGGATAATGTGCTCTGAACTTAGAGCACATTACTTTCACGTATTCTGCCAGTGTCCTGTCCTACAGCCTTACTGGCAGCAAATAATGACTTCAATCTGTGAGCTGTTCCTCATCACATCCCCCCTGAGCCTGGTACATATGGTCCTGGGTTTGCCACCAAATGAGATCGGGGGCCTGACCAGATATATCTCTGGAACATTCTCCTCACAGCAGCATACAAAGCAATCACTTGTAAGTGGTTTGCAGCTGCCCCCTCCCCGTTCCAACATTGGTTGGCCATTGTACAAGATATTCAATCAATAGAGGAACTGACATATAAGGCCAACTTAAAATCCTATATTTTTATGTGCAGGTGGACCTGTCGGATTCTTTGGAGGGATGCTGTCCCTGGAGACCACATTTAAATCAAACAATCTAGGGGTCTGCTATTCGATCAACAATTGAAACTATTGAAAGTAAGTTTGTTATGTGTATTTAAAATGTCTGTGTGAAGTGATTTTTAACATTTGTGCACTTGCATATGCATATTTATTTGTAACTTACAAACAGGAGCACCTTGAGAATAGGGCACATATAGCCCTAATGGTGTTACCACTGTATAAATACAATTTTACTACTATTACTACTAGTATCCACAATTGGCCTACTGTGGGTCTGTCCTGGCCTTCCATATGTATCCGGGAAAGTGTCCTGTCAGAGACTAAAAGGTGTACTGTGCCAAAGTAATAGTACATATAATTTATATAAGGCTTGTCTATTTCATATTTGTACCAATGAAGCAATAGAAATATAACCTAAGTGCCACTAAACAAAATGTATATGCTGTACCTGATTGCTAGATGATTTGACCACATGACCTCTGTCTATATTGTGTGTGATGTACCCATGCTTTTCAATAAACATGAATTTAAAACAAGAAATGGCTGAAGATCTTTGCACCAAACCAGCAAAAAGCACACCTGTAGGCCTTCTCCTTTCTACCCTGAAAATTTCAGACCAAAATTCCAAAGCACCTGAAGAAGAGAACATAGGAAAAATTCCCTTGGTCAATACAAAAAAATTATTCTTTTTTTGTTTGTATTGTGGTTCATAACTTTTGAATGGCTGAATATTTTTGCACCAAACCAGCAAAAGACACATCTGTGGTCCTTCCCAATTCTACTGTGGAAAATGTCAGAACAAAATTCCTAAGCACCTGGGCACTACATTTTCACTTGAAAACTGTTTGTAGTTAACTGATACCATAATGTAAACTGACCAATTACCAATGTACATTTGTGTGTAAATGCTTAATCTACTGAGTACCATATTGTATATTGAATGCAAATGCTTAACTACTTTCTCCTCTGTACTCTCTGCCTGTAGTTTCTTTCTTTATATCTACCAGACCTATAGATAATAAGTAATTTATGTCTGTTTTCTTCTATTGTCCATAACTGTTTGCACGTGACTGTTTACCATAATGCAACTTATTGTCCACTGACATTCTCACTGTATCACCACCCTGTGGCCCAGGTCATGACTGAAAATGGTCCTCTAGATCAGTGCACTTACCTGGTTACCAAAAATGTAAATAAATAAATAAAATGAATAAATGTGTCAGATGAAGAGCACTGCACAAACAGAAAAAATCATCTTGGACAGTGCCAAAAGGGAATCTTTGTTTGTATTGTAGAGCATAACTTTTGAATGGCTGAATATTTTTGCACCAAACCAGTGAAAAGCTCATCTGTGGGGCTGCCTCTTTTTATCCTGTTCATTTCAAAGCCCAATTCCAAAGCACCTGGGTGCTACAGGTGTCAGATAAAGAGAGCGTAGGAAAATTCCCCTTAGACAACACAATAAAATATTTTTTTTTTCATTTGTACTGTATTGCAGTTCATAACTTGTAAATGGCTGAATATGTTTGCGCCAAACCAGCAAAAGACACATCTGTGGACATTCCCCTCTCTACCCTGAAAATTGCAACCAAAATTCCAAAGCACCTGAGCACTACAGGTGTCAGAAGAAGAGAATATAAATAGGGAAAATACCCTTGGAGATACAAAAAAGGATTCTTTTTTCATTTATATTGTAGTTCATAACTTTTGAACAGCTGAATATCTTTGCACCAAACCAGCAAAAGGCATCTCTTTGGGACATTCCCACTTTACCCTGAAAATTTCAGAGCAAAATTCTAAAGCACCTGAGTGCTACATGTGTCAGAAGAAGAGAACAATACCAAATAGGAAATATTTGTTTGGATAATACAAAACAGGATTCTTTTTTTTGTGTTTGTACTGAAGTTCATAACTTTTGAATAGCTTAATATTTTGCAACAAACCAGCAAAGGCACATCTGTGGACATTCCCCTCTCTACCCTAAAAAAATTAAAGACCAAAATGCCAAAGCACCTGGGTGCCTCAGCTGTCAGAAAAGAACTCTGGAAAAATCACCTTGGACAATACAAACAATCCGTTTGTCATTTGTATTGTAGTTCATAACTTTTGAATGGCTGAATATTTTTGCATCAAGCAAGCAAAAGTCGCATCTGTAGAACTTCCCCTCTTTACCCTGAAAATTTCAGAGCAGAATTGTAAAGCACCTGGATGCTACAAGTGTCAGAAGAAGAGAACAACACCAAATAGGAAAAATTCCCTTGGACAATACAAAATTATTCTTTTTTTTTGTTGTTGTATTGTAGTTCATAACTTTTGAATATCTGAATATTTCTGTATGAAACCAGCGAAAGACAAATACGTGGACTCTCCCCTCTCTGCCCTGAAAATTTCAGGCCAAACTTCCGAAGAAGAGAACATAGGAATAATCACCTTAGACAATACAAAAAAAAAATGATTATTTTTTCATTTGTATTGTAGTTCATAACTTTTGAATGACTGAACATTTGTGCACCAAACCAGTAAAAGGCATATCTGTGGACCTTCCCCTCTCTACCATAAACATTTCAGACTGAAATTCCAAAGCACCTGGGCTTGAAGAAAGCAGTAGCAAGTATTTTTGTCTGATATTTTTGTTCAGAATTTTGAATGAATAACTATTTTTTGCACCAAACCAGCAAAAGGCACATCTATGGGACACCACCTTTCTACCCTGAAAATTTCAGACCAAAATTTCAAAGCACCTGGGCACTTCAGGTGTCAAAAGAAAAAAGCAGCACCAAGTAGTCAAATGAAAAAAGATTTCCCCTCACAAAAAAGGATGACATCATATGAAAAAAGATTTTTTTCTCATATCACGAGTCACAAAAAAAAAATAATTTTAATCTTAAAACTAACAATTCAGTGGAATTTCTTCAACATTTAAGTGCAGAATCCAACTAACAGTCTCCCGATAAACAAGATGCATGTGTTGGTTACTCTTTAGAATGTCATTTCTGTCACTTTTGAAATTGTGAAGTTGTAGGGAAAGAGGGAAAACAAGATAGTGGCATATGAAAAAAGATTTTTCCTTCATGAAAAAGGATGATGTCATACAAAAAAAATTCATTTTCATTTCATACAGCTATCTTGAAGTGCTTACTGAGCATGCTCAGAACCATTTTTGAAATTTTAAAATTCAATAATTTTTTAATGGATTAATATTATCTCACCAAACCAGAAAAAGGCACATCTGTGGGCCAGCCCCTTTAAAAATGTCAGGCTGAAATTCCAAATGTCTGGCTGCTACAGGTGTTATACAAAAACCCATTAATACCAATGGGCAAAAACTGGTGAAAATTTGCTTTTTCCACTATCCAGAACTCGGAATCCGCACAACCACCTGGAATGAAACTTGTCATATCTAGAGATCTACCCCCACAATACCATGCATGCAACACTTCATGCAAATACATTGAATGGTTGCAAAGAAAATAAAGTTTAGTAATTGAGATTTAACATTAAACTGCCTTCTTAGTCCTAACTACAGTGGTGTGACCATGCCCCTATAATATATTTTTTAAAAACAACTTCCTTTATAAGGGTATGAAAATCATGACTGCTACAGGGAAAAATGATTATGGTAATGCACAAGCCACTGAAACCAGATGATCAAAACAGCAGATCAGCAGCTACCCGAGCATACAAATGTGTCAGTCCATGAATGATGTCAAAGACCATGATCTTGGGAGATAGGGAAAAATGGCAAGAACATATGTAGTGAATGTGTTCCACATTAAACAGGCTAGAGATAGCTAATAAGAAAATTAAGTAAACACATACACACACACACACACAAAACCTTATTTAACGAAGTTTTTAACTTTTTTATTACAGTTTCTGTTTGCAAAACTCTTAAGCTGTAAAAAAGCTAACTATTACCATTTATTTTTATGGATGAATGCCAATATTTTTCCCCAAGGCCATTCACTTGTAACCTCTCTTAGAGACTGGAACCACCATGCAATGTTCAGAAGCCTCACTTGCCATATTTTTAACAAGAAAATGTAAAAATCAGAATGAAAGTACTAGTAATGTCATCGGTTCTAAGAAGCTTTCCCCTGTATCATAAAGATCAATTAACCTCTGTTTCAGCGTATCATAGAAGGACCTAATATGTTCCTCTATGCATAATCTAAAACTAATTTATTGAAGTTTTTTAATCAATCTTTATTGTTGAAATATGCCACAATTATAATACCTTTCACTGCCCAAGTGCCCTTTTCAAAGGTTTTCCTGTTTATCTCAATACTGGAGTTATCCTTATAGCCTTATACAAAAGTGGGAACAAAGAGGAAGCAGGGAACTACAGACCAGTCAGCCTCACCTCAGCAGTGGGGAAGATCATGGAAGCACTACTGAAGGAGAGATTGGTGGAACATCTGGTTGTCAATGGACTACAGGACCCAAGGCAGCATGGTTTCACCAGGGGGAGGTCATGTCAGACCAACCTCGTTGAATTTTTTGACTGGGTGACTACGGAGGTGGATCAGGGAGGGCAGTGGACATGGCCTATCTGGACTTCAGCAAGGCCTTTGACACAGTGCCACATAGAAGACTATTACACAAACTGAGGAATATGGGTGTGGGCAGGACAGTAGTGTGGTGGGTAGGTAACTGGCTGAGTGGCAGGACACAGAGGGTGGTGGTAAATGTCTGTCACCCACAGAGGGAAGAGTGACCAGTGGGGTACCACAGGGATCAGTGCTGGGACCGTCCTATTCAACATCTTCATCAGTGACATTAGCAGGACCTAGAAGGCAGAATTTCACTGTTCGCTGATGACACAAAGCTCTGTAACAGAGTAGACACACCAGAGGGTGTAGACAGAATGAGAAGCTACCGCAGAAACTTGAAGAATGGTCAGGGTTTGGCAATTGAAATTCAATGCAAAGAAGTGCAAGATAATGCATATAGCACAAAAACCCTGGCACAATATATCAGTTGGGGGTGAGGATATAGCATGCACCAAGCAGGAAAGGGATATTGGGGTATATCTCTGATGACCCCAAGGTAGGGAAACAGTGACAAGGCAGCAGGTAAAGCAAATAGGATGTTGGGATGTATAGGCAGGGGCATCACCAGCAGGAAAAGGAGGTCATAATTCGCTATACAAGACACTAGTGAGGCCCCACCTGGAGTACAGTGTACAGTTCTGGAGACCATACCTACGTAAGGACATAGACAGGGCAGAGAAGGTTCAGAGGAGGGCAACAAAGATGGTGCATGGATTGCATCACAAGTCCTATGAAGACAGGTTGAAGGAACTGAACATGTACTCCCTGGAGGAGAGGAGGGAGAGAGGGAATATGATAGAGACATACAAGTATCTTACAGGGAGGAACAGGGTGCAGGAAAACACTATTTTTAAGCGAAAAAGATGTTCCAGGACTAGAGGGCATGGGATGAAGTTGGAGGGAGGACAATTCAGAGGAAACATGAGAAAGAATTCTTCACAGAACGGGTGGTGGATAAGTGGAACACCCTGCCAGAGGAAGTGGTGGGGGCTGAAACAATCACGGGATTTAAGAACACATGGGATAGACATAAAGGAATTCTGGAGGTCAGGGGTAAGGGGCAACAGACTTCTAGGAAAACAAACTGAACTTACAAGCTCAAATGGGCAGACTGGGTGGGCCATAGGCCCTTATCTGCCGACACTGTCTATGTATCTATGTATCTATGTATCCCAGATGGGCTATAATATTGATCTACTACACCTAGTCACAGCTTCTGAACTAAACAGTTTTGCTCAATTTGCTGCATGAATCCTGTCAGACAAGTACTAATTTTTTTTTTTTTGTGAATAACAACATTTTTAGATATAGTCCTGCTGTCCTACCAACATTTGATTCTATCTGTACCCATTCTGGCACATTTTTGTTGACTATGTCCCGGCCGAACCATTGGGCCACCTATTGAATTCTACAAGCTCAGAAATATAGATAGAAGTCTTGGGCTTTGAGGTTACCCATGGTCTTTGGCCTGGTTAATTTATTATAGGCCTACCTGGGCTTTTTGTGGGCCAGATAAAATGATGCAGCATTGATTATACTGCCAGAAACCAGGTTTCAGGTAAACACTTGGGTGACACAGAAACATAGAAACAGACAATGTTGGCAAGAAAAGACCACCTAGTTTTACTTTATTCTACCCCATGACCTATTGTCCAGATGAGGTTTTCACCCTCCTCTCCCTTCTTCTTGCTCCCTTCCTAGAGCTACCTTCCCCCTCCCCGAGTAACTATTAAGCCATTTACTCTGTCCCAGCCATGCTTAAACCCATTAATGGTTTTTGTGCCCACCACCTCTGCTGGTAGGCTGTTCCACGGCTCAGCCACTCTCTCAGAAAAGTAAAACTTTCTCACATCCCTCTTGAATCTCTCCCAACATCAGCTTTCATTTATGTTCCCTTGTTTTTGACCCACCATTACTGCTAAATAGTTTCTTGCAGTTTACCTTTTTTTATTCCTTTCAGAAACTGGAAGGTCTCTGTCATGCCTCCCCGCTTCTGGCCCTCAGTAAGTACATGTTCAGTGTCCTAAGCTGATCCTCATAGGATATGACGGTTGGCCCTGCAACATTTTAGTTACTGTATGTTGCATAGTATACAGCCTGTCCCTGTCTTTACTAAGGTGAAGATTCCAGAAATGGCACACTACTTCAGATGGGGGTCTCACCAGTGATCTATAGAGAAGTAGTATTACCTCTTTCCTCCTGCTAGCAAAACCCCTTCCAATACACCCCAGCATTCTAGTTGCCTTGTTATAGGCCTTGTTATATTGGCTAGTTTGTTTTAGGGAGTCGCTTATGATGGACCCCCCCAGGTCCCTGTCCTCTAAAGTAGTGGCCGGCCTAACCCATCCCTTCCAGTATTCTTCCTGGGGGTCTTGTTTCCAGTGCACATCACATTGCTTTTTTTTATGTTGACTTTCAACAGGTAGACACTGGACCACACCTCTAATCTTTGCAGACCCCTCTGAAACTCCCTTACCCACTCCTCACTGTTCACCCTGTTACAAAGCTTAGTGTCATCTGTGAAGAGACACATCTTGCCTTATGTTCCTTCTCCTATGTCACTTACTGTATGAACATATTGACAAGGACTGACCACTGGAGTACCCCATTCAAGACCTCCCTTTCCCCTGATTTGACTCCATTTACATCACAATTAGATAAGGGCTTCTGGGAGGATATTAATGTTCACTACTTCTAATCTATTCCATAAAATGTAAGGATGTTTACAACACCAGATCCCTTGCTAACTTTGTCTTTAATTCTGCCAGGTTAGTCATAGATACACAGAATCTGATGACAAATAAGGGCAGCCCATTTTCCCTACCTGCTGTAAAAAACAAAGACCCTACTTGATCTCTGGCTTTGTTCTACTCCTAGTCAAGACTGTTTTTCTATCATCATTATAGAGTTTGGCCCCCAGACAATCTATATTTTAATTGGCCCAACTATACTCTAGTTCTGTTATTTACTTTTGAGGACATTACACATTAAGAGAAAGAAACTGAGTTTTATTAATATTAGTTTTCTAGCCTGAAAGTTTCCCAGATTTATCAATGACTCTAAGAATAGCTAGTATGGGTTTGTGATGGTCAACAAGATATCATTCACATATAGTGAACACAGATAGGGTTCATTGTTAAATTCTATCATTTCAACTTCAAGTTTTTTCCTAGATGCTGAATGGGATGGTCCAATGCCAGTATGCACAATAACTGGGATAGAGGTCAACCTTGGTTCACACCTCTTTACAGTATGAAGTATGTGGATATCAACCTGTTTGTTGTGCCCAGCACCTACGAGTCCTTCTAAAGCAATCTTATCCATCTCACAAACTCCTCTGGAAAACCACAACACTCTAATGTCATAAAAATATGTTGCCATGAGACCCTGTCAAAGACTTTTTTCTGCATCTAGTGCTAGCAATACCACAGGAGATGTGGATTTTTCAGAAAGGTTTATGAGGTGTAATATTTGATTCATATTTGCCTAGATTTGTGAAGTTGAAGGTACCACATGATAAATAATGAGATCACTACTGTTTTTGCAGTTCCACAAGATTCAAGAAGCAACATGAGTACTGCTAACAGGCACGCTAGTTGTGTTCATGAATCACATGGTACAGTTGTGCAAATGGCAAATTAATATTCATTAGGTCATTAGCTTGTTATCTAGGCAGCAGAAGATGACACCACAGGCACTACCACACAGGAGCATGCAGTAGTGCAAGTAACATGTGATTCAGACTGTCCAAAGAGCATGCTATATCTGGCTTTACAGGCACAGTCCCCCAGTCTGCAGTAGTCAGTCTATTTCCTGGAACCCCAGGGCTGTAGTATATTGCATGGCCTTTTTGACATCTAGACTTGGAAACCAGAAGATCATAAGTTCAAACCCTGCTAGAGCCACCTGTGTTATTTAAAAGGTGCTTGAAACCCCACTTATTAAGCACAGCAGGTACAGTGTGCCATTTTCTTCCTGAATGCTGAGCTACAGTGTCCTGGGGGAAGGGGGTGATTTACTAATCATGGCCATGCAGTGAAGTTAGCTCCCCCTGCAGCAGTTTTGTGTACTGTTGAACCTGCATCCCTCATGAATTGCAGTATGGGTGCATGTTTTGTTACTGTACCTGCATTTCTGGCTGTATTTTTTGTGCTAAGTGCTGTCCTGCCCTGCACTCCTTTGGCTGATGGGCCACTGCAGTTAGCGTGTGCTACTTCACTAGTGTTGGGCTCATATGTTGTTGTGTCCCCGCTAACTGCTGCTGCTGCTTCCTTCTGTAACTGTTTCCTGAATTAGGAGGTATGACATTGCACATGCTACCTGCAGTACCTTGCATGTACTGGGCTAGATTCATGAAAGTGAAAGTAGCATACAGTAAATAAAGAGACCACTAACGTTTTTGCAGTACCAAAAGATTCAGCAACAGGAGTACTGCTAATAGGCATGATAGTTGTGTTCATAAATCATGTGGTGCCATTGTGCAAATAGCATATTAATATTCATGAGGCATGACATCACAGGCACTACTACATAAGAACTTGCAGTAGAGCAAGAATCATGTGATTCAGAATGGGTAAAGAGCACATGCTATCTGCCCTTAAAAGCACAGTCATCCAGTTTGCAGGAGTCTATTTCCTGGATACCAGGGCTGTAGTCTCTTTTGTGGTCTCTTGCTTCTGTACCACCAATGCCTCAGAAGGTGCCTGGACAGAGGGTCAGCTGGACTGTGTTGTGTTCCAGGAGTGTGGGGTTGGGGGAAGGGAATGCATTCCTCAGCCAGTGCCACTATAGAATTTTTTTGCTGCACTGACAGGACAAGACTGCTGAAAGGAGGCACCTGAGGTAGTGGCAAGGGAGTATGCAGGGGTCCTTCAGAACAGAGGTCCCAGGTGGGAGGAAGAGTACCCCAGTGGAAGAAGAAACTACTTCAAGTGGGGACTCGGTCAATAACTCCAGCATCACGTCCAATATGCGGACAATTCGCCTAACAATTCTTACACCGTCAATTAACTCCCATAGTTACGCTTCTGTGTATTTTCGCTCCAGTACTATTCGATTCATAATCCTAATTTCCAAAACCATTTTAATAATAACAGCTGCCCCCCCACCCCCTGGGACGAACAACTGAATTTGTTTTCAAAACTTCAAAAACCATAATGTAGTGTTAAAGAGTAGGTCTGTAATTAGTGACAGCTTTAATTTTCAGCTGACAGCAAACTTTTCAGACTTCATATCACAGCCATTGCTACAGATCATTGCTAGTGTATCTCAGTGTAGGTTTCTGTGCTGAAGAAATAAGCTATACTAATTACCTCTGATAGTGTATGTCTGTGTAGGTTGCTTTTCAATTCAATTTAATTTGCGATAGCACTGAACATCTTGCTCCTGTGTTCTTTGCCTCTCTCTCGGTTCTGTAACCATGGTTGCTGTCAATTACTGCTGTCAGTCACTGTCAATTTGTAATCAAGTTTATTTAAAAACAATGGTATCAGAAGAGAACTCAATGTTAACACTTGAAAATGGAAGGGAGGTTCATCTTGTCAGAACGCAACAAGCAAAAGCTTGTAGATGGACAGAATTATATTTACACACACCACAAAAGTGGGCACAATGGAAAATCTATTTGGCAGTGTGAACTTGCAGTGAAAAAGGCAAAGTGTTGCAACGCAAGGGTGCACACTGTAAGTTATGACAATCCTAGTATTATTGCAACTTTCAGCCAGCACTCGCATGCTCCTGACCCTGCAGCTGTAGAACAAGCAGAAGCAGTAAATCTCGCAAAAAAAAGAGCTGCAACTACTCAAGATACTACTGTGCAAGTATTACTCCACTCAAAACAAAGTATTTCACTGGCAGCACAGGGGTGCATGGTAGATAAAAACATGAAATGCACTATTCAGCGAGTAAGGGTGCATGGTGCACCTCCAAATCCACAAAATTTATGTGAGCTATCATTGCCTGACTGCTATACCACATTCACAACTTCTCAAGGCATCAAAGTTAATTTTTGTTGCTCGATAGTGGCCCTGGGGGGCAGATCAAAATACTAGTCTTTGAATGGAGGCAAACTTACAGTACTCTAGAGCACTGTAGCAATTGGTTTGCTGATGGAACATTTAGCATTGCTCCACCACTGTTTTACCAAATATTTATCATATTCGGGAGCGATTTGGAAATGTGCAAACCAGCAGTGTACGCCTATTGCCAGGAAAAAAAAGAGCATTATGAGCGAGTGCTAACTGCTATAATAAAATAAATTCACATCTGGATCCATTAGTAATTATGACTGACTTCAGAAGGCCACCATTCAAGCATTTAAAAATGTTTTCCACAAGCACGTCCAAGTAGGGTGCTTTTTCACTTTGCACAGTGTAATTATCGGAAAATACAGTCGGAGGGACTGGGAATTAGGTACTCGCAGGACACAGAATTCAGCCTTAAATGCAGATATCTACCCGCTCTTGCTTTTTACCCCCCAGACCAGGTTGTCACCAGATTTGAGGACATCACCGATGAAGGGCTCAATATTTTTCCTCCTGAACTAGAGTCCATTATTGACTACTTTGAGGACACTTGGATTGGGCGTAGAAACAGACATGGCACAGGTAGAAGGCAACCACAGTATGCCATCACTCTGTGGAACCATAGTGACAGTGTGGCAGAAAAATGGTCAAAAACAAATAATGCAGTGGAAGCTTTCCATAGAGGGATGCAGTCAATTCTGTGCATGTCTCATCCCTCAATATGGAAATTCATAGATGGATTAAAGGGCATTCAACGAAAGAGGGAAGCAGAAATAGAGCAGCTGATTGCTGGCAATTCCAGAAACGCTCCAAAAAGACAGTACAAGGACAGTGCTGTCAGATTGGAAAAGGTCCTTGAAAAATTTGAAGAGCGGTCTACCGAAGAGTTCCTCAGAGGCGTAGTACACTGCTTCCAATATTAAAACTGAAATTAAGAAATAATTTTTAACTTCGTCACATTAAAGATCTTATTTTTAAACTTATAAAATGCTGGATATACTGGAAGGCTCTCAATATCCCTGAAAAAACAAAGTGATCTACTGCAGCGATGAGACAGAGGTAGGAATCAGCTCATGTTATCATTCTTTATCACTGCTGTTGCTGCAAATGATTCTGGGGGGGTACAGTGCTTGTACTTCTAATTATGTTACAGCCTTGTTCAGTTTGTGAATGCTTCAAGTTATGTTACAGCCTAGTGAGTTTACATCGGAGCAAATTGTGGGGTGGGGGGTCAGTTTGCGAAGAGTTGTAAATTGAGTTGTCTCAGGTCTCTGAAAAAACAAACATTCTTTATCACTGCTGTTGCTGCAAATGCTTCTGAGGGGGTCAGTTTGCGAATGCTTCAAGTTATGACTTCGGGAGTGAGTTTACATTGGGAGCTAATTGACATCGGGAGTGAGTTTATATCAGGAGCTAACTGACATCGGGAGTGAGTTGACAAGAGTGTATTGTCGGGAGCAAGTTGTCTCAGCACGTATTGTCAGGAGCGAATTGACGCACTCCCGGGGGACTCAATCATCAGGTGTGTAGTTTTGGGAACAGCACAGGAGGGAAGGAGAGAGGTGAGATGCCTACCTGGCACCTCAGCCCAGAGAGTATGAGGAGCAGACCCTGAGGATCTCTAGGGTGGCAAGGCAGGAGGGGGAGCTGGATGTCATTGTCCATCTGGGGACAAATGGCCTTGCAGAAGACTCAGCCCGGGTAGTACAGGATGGGTTTAGGGAGCTGGAGAGGGGCCTGCAGCAGGTAGCATGAATGGTGGTCTCCACTGAGGTGCTACCTGTGCAAAGCTGAGTGGAGGAGAGGGCACTCCGCACCATGGTCTTCAGCAGCTGGTTGAAGGCATGGTGCAGGAAGGAGGGGTTTGGCTACCTTGGGGACTGGGGTCCTGCCTGGAGGGATGAAGGCCTGTACAAATGGGATGGATGGTCTCCATCCATTCAGGAGGGGAATGACATTCCTGTTTGGGTGGTTTGCATGCTGCTTTGAAGGGCATTTAAACTAGCCAGGGGGAGGTAGAAGTAATGAGGTAGGCATTAAATGCCCCCCCAGATAATGGAACAGCAGTAAACTACACCCAGAGGAAACACATTCCTTAGGGGAAGTGGGGAGTAGGGGCAGGAGGGAGGGGACAGGAAGATTAAGAGATGAAACTAGGGCAGAGGAAAATCCTAGGGAAAGTGGGCAGAGGGAAAATAAAAAGATGAAGGACAATACCAGTGAAAGAAGAAGGGGAAAGAATGGACTCAGGAAGGGAGGGAGGGCAAAGTAGGGGTAGGGAGGGACAACAGAAGTGGAGAGCCAAGTGTACAAATGCAAGGAGCCTAGAAAACAAAATTCCTGACCTTGAGGCTATCATTGTGGAGGAGGACCTGGCTCTAGTGGTTGTAACAGAATCATGGTGCACTGACAACCACAGCTGGGAGATAGCCATTCCAGGTTACACTATGTTCTGGAAGGATAGAGCAGGGAGGAAAGTGGGGAGGATTTATATGTAAAGGAAGGTATTAAGGCCATGGAAATCCAAGGTTACAATGGGGAAAAAGGGGGGGCTGGTGTTTTTTTGGGTTGAGTTGGAGATGGGGTTCGAGCCATTATACATGTGGAGATGGTGTACAGCCCACCAACACAGGGGGACGAAGTGGACAGGATTTTGGTGGCAGCAATAGGCAAAATAGCAAGCAAAGGGGAAATAATAATTATGGTTGAGTTTAATCTGCCAGATGTGGACTGGAAAATAAAGGCCATAATTATATCTAGGAGCTGGGTCATCTTAGATTCCCTGCAAGGGGCATTTCCCAGGCAGCAGTTTAAAGATCCCACCAGGGACAGAGCCGTTTTAGATCTGGTACTAACAAACAGAAGCAGCACTTCAGATCTCACAGTGAGTAGCCCCCTGTGATCATCATACAGTGTAGTCTGACATATGGATTGGGCAGGAGAAAAACCACACTAGGATTATGGTCCTGAACTTCAGTAGAGCAGAGTTTGAAGAGGTGGGATACTGCCTTAGGAAATACCTTGCAGGGGGAATTGCCGGGGGGAGGGGGGTGGAGGCACAATGTTACAGAATAAAGAAGGGAATAACAAAGGTAACAGCAAGCTGTGTGATGGTAATAACCAAAGGTATGAGGAGAAAGAGGCCACTGTGGTTTCAAAAATGGTGGCTAAAGCAGTAAGGTAGAAAAAAACAGCTTTCAGGAAGTACAAAGAGACCCAAATGAAGGCAGACAGGGAGGTATATTTAGAGAAATAGAGGGAAGCAAGAAAGAGTGTAAGGTCAGCAAAGGCTCTAGCTGAGAAAGGCTTAGCCTGGAGGTAAAAAGTGGGGATAAGACTTTTCTTCAGGTACTTGAGTGAAAACAGGAAGGCACGGGATGGTATATTGAAGATCAGGAGATCAGGAGGGGAGACTGTGCAGATGAATGCCAAGAAAAAGCTAAAATTCTAAATGAATACTTCTGTCCACTCTTCACAGTGGAAGGGGTGGGTGAACTATCATACATTAAAAGGCACAGGGAGGAGTGGGGAGTGGACATGAACACAAGTTCATTTACAGAAGAATGTGTCCACTAGGGGTTGGAAGCCCTTAAGGAGAACAAGATGATGAAGATGGATGAGATTCACCCAAAAGTACTTCAGGAACTGAGAATGGTACTAGACGTCCTTTTGGCAACACTATTTAGCACCTTACTGGAGACTGGTGGTTCCTGAGGAGTGGAGGAACACCAGTTGGGTCCCACTGCTCAAAAGTGGCAGCAAGGAGGAGGCCAGCAATTACTGATCAGTTACAGTAGTCCCACAAAAGTGGTAGGGAAGATAATGGAGTCCCTGCTGAAAGAGAAACTGATGGAGCATAAGGAGACATATGGGTCTCGATTCTCGAAACTCTGAAGTTGATGCAAGGTCCCTGCATCACACAGAAAAGGGGCATCAAGACTTGCAGAGTTCCCTATTCAGGAAGGCCCCCAGCACCAAACTGGTACCATGTGCGCCAGACCGGTCCTGTGCATGGTCTGCGCCAAGCTGTTAGGTGCATCAGGGCACTAGGGGGATTGCATCAGACACAAGCTACCACGTTCTGAACATTGGGATTCAGGAAACCCTCTCAGAGGGTGCAAGGTTTGGGAGTTATACCAGTCAGCACTGGTCTAATGACCTGTGTTGCACCCCCAGAGCTCTCCCTCTGCTGCTGCCCCCACAACATCATTGTATTAGCTTTTGCATTGTATTTGTCTACTGCACAAACCCAGTAAACAAAAATGATATATGTAAGTAAATACAGAGGTCTTTGTGGTGCAGTGCCTGCAGCAGCCCCCCACCCCCATGGTGCCCAGCATGTGGGCACCGCAGAACACTGGCACAGCATTGGCCATTTTATAGCCCCATTGGGGTGCTGGTACCATCCCTTCCATCACACATATGTGTCCCATCGGCCCTTCCCAGGCTCTGCCCATCCTCCATTACCCCAGCAGCCTCTCTCTAGGTCTCTGTCCCTGGGCACAGATGCTACCTGCCCACCCCGCAGCTTACGGAAAATCTCTCATTTGCACTGTCTTTTTGCCACATAGTCACATTTGCCACAGGCAGCAGAACTTTGGTGTGGAACCCTACCCGATAGTGAATTGTGCACAGGATCCTAGCTGCACTGGTGATCGGTGCAAGCTGCTGTTAGCATGGATTGCACCGATCTTTGAGAATCAAGCCCATGGGCTGCAGGGCCATCAGCAGCACAGCTTCACAGTGGGGAAGTCATGTCAAATAAATCTCATAGATTTCTTTGACTGGGTAACTAGGGAGGTGGATCAGGGGAAGGCAGTGAATGTGGTCTATCTGGACTTCAGTAAGGCCTTTGACAAAGTACTACAGAGGAGGCTGATTAAGGAACACAGCAGCCTGGGGTGGGGGAGAAGGTGGTGAGCTGAGTACCTAACTGGTTGAAAGATAGGTTACAGAGGGTAGTGGCAAATGGCAGTCACTTGGAGGATGGGAGAGTGATCAGTGGAGTACCACAGGGATCGATACTGGAACTTGTCCTCTTCATAAATGACAATGCTGAGGAACTGAAGGGGAAGGTATGTCTCTTTGTGGATGACACACAAATCTGCAATGGAGGGTGGACACTCAGGAGAGGGGTGGAGAGAATGCAAAAGGATCTGGGGAAACCAGAGAAGTGGTCTAGGGAGTGACAGCTAGGATTCAATGCCAAAAAGTATAAAGGCATGCAGCTAGTGTGGGGAAACTGGCGGCTCTGTATAAAGTTGGGGAGGGGTCGCCTACAGTTACTGACCAAGACAGGGACCTAGGACTGATCATATCTGATGATCTCAAGGTGGCGGATCAGTGTGACAGGGCAGTAGGCAAGGTGAGCCAGATGCCAGGGTGCATAGGGAGGGGAATCTCTAGCAGAAGAAGAGAGGTGGTGGTGCCTCTGTATCGCTCACTTGTGAGACCTCACCTGGAGTACAGTGTTCAGTTCTGGAGGCAACACCTCTGTAAGGACATCAACAGGGTGGAGGTTGTCCAGAGGAGGGCTACTAAAATGGTGAGGGGTTTGCATGAGAAACCTTATGAGGAAAGGCTGTGGGAGCTCAACATGTACTCCCTGGAGGACAGGAGAGTGACAGGGGACATGACTGAGACCTATAAATACCTCATGGGGGTGAATATGGTGTGACAAGGGAGCCTCTTTCACAGGAGAAGGGGCACTAGAACACAGGGTTTTGCTGTGAAGCTTGATGGGGGAATTTAAGTAGTAGTAGTAGTAACTTTATTTATAAGGTGTCCTTCCCTGAAGGCTAATGGCACCATACATAACAAGGCTGAATTAAGACAATACCACGAATTATAAATTAATAAAATAAATAATTTAAAATAGACAAAATATCACATTCAATACTTCTGTTAAAAGTAGCTAAAACATGTGGAATCTAAAAAGGAGGCACTAGTCTCCAATGGCCTGACTAAACAGATAGGTTTTTAACCCCACTTTTAAAGGCCTCCACTGAGGGGGCCTCCCTCAGTCCGCTAGGCAAGACATTCCATAAAATAGGGCCAGTCACTTTAAATGAACCATCGTCAGGGTCTCGATATAAAAAATTTTACACTGGTGCTAACAGATGTTTGCCTGCACAACCCAGGGTTTGCACTGGAGCGCGATATTCAAAAGGGTTGGTTGCAAAGGCAAACAAGGCTAGCACCCATGCAAAACATAATATATGCAGGTGAGTAAAGGGAGAAGTGGGACGGGAATATCCATGCAACCCCATATTCAGCACATTTGCGCTACACAAAAGGGCTTAGTATGGTCCTTTTACACATTGTAAATACCACTGAAGAAAACCCTGGCTTATCCTAGTGGCTGCCGGAGGTGCTGCTACAAAGATCCCAGTTGTCGGAGGGAGCACACCCAGCCCCCTTGTGGTCTTTGGCACCACCCTACCTCAAACGTTGTTCCTGTGCACAAGGCAGTTAGCCGGCCCTGGGGCTTAGTGGCACCCCCTCACCAACTGCCAGCCCATATATGACCCTAAACCTCCCTGGTGCCTAGTGGCCCCCCTGCCCTCCGATCACTGGCCTGTACAACAAAGCAAACCATCCTTGGTGCCTACTGCTTTTCTTCCCTCCTGCCTGCCAGCCCATGACATAGAAAAAAACTTCCCTGGTGCATAGTGGTGCCCCCTCTGATCACCATCCCTATGTCCACAGAAGTAATCCCTGATGCCTAGTCTCTCGTTGATCACCTATCTCTGTGCCCACGGCAGTACTGATCCTTGGTGCCTAGTAGCCCACCCCTCGGTGAACATCATTGAGCAAACTAATTTTTGAGATGGACCTGGGCAAGATACATGAACAATACATAAAGAGGAATACCAATTTACAGAGTCATTACATAGAATAGGGATTACACACAAGAGATTAATAACAGCACTGGAGTACATTTGTAAAATAAGACAAAAAGCTAAATACCATGTGCTACAGAACTTGTGCTACAAAAGTTACAGTGTAAACCTATACAACCATACATACAGAGTTTTCATGGAACAAGCTTGGATTCAAGTATTGAGTATGTAGTGCAAGGAGGAGCACGGGTGAGGAAGGGGGAGGAACTCAGAAATGAGAGCATAAGTACAGGGGTGCCTGAGGGGCTTTAGAGCACCAGAGGTAGGTGGCAATGGTTATAAAGCTAGGTGCAATGCACCAGAAACAGGGTCCAAGGTTGATGTGTCAAGAAGTATAACATTAGTAGATGCCAGGATGACTCAGAGAGGGAGACTCCAACTTAGACTGGGTGGATCTATCAGGTGGGTTACAAATAGACACAGACATACTGAGTAGTGAGGCAGGAGTACCAGGAATGGAATGCCCCTGACATGGCTAGAAACTGAATCCTGGGGGGAGGGGATGCTGGGAGGCTGTGACATCAGGGGAAGCAGTTACAGAATTCCTTGAATTAACTGGAATATAGTGCTTGAAGGCTGATAGTTTGATTGGGAATGCCAGTAGCAAGGTTTTTTGCAGGTTGTTCCATAGTGTGGGTAGAGCGTGATTAATAGCAGACCTAAAGAGCCCCCAGGTGCCCAGTGTCTAAATCTCCCTCCAGTCCCAGCCCAATCAGGGTAATACATGTCCCTGGCATCCATTGGCCCCCCACTGGTCACCGCTTCCTGACCCCATATCAGACATGCCATCCATCCCTGTGCTGCTGGTGTACATAAAAGGTAAGGTGCAGGGAAATAAAACAAACTAGTCCTCTGGTGTGTCCAGTTAACCCCCCCATCACCAGTACCACCCCTGTCCAGGCAGTGCCCCCTGTTGTCTAGTGGCCACCCATGGCACTGAACACCCACCCAGCCAACCTCCTCTTCCCCTTACCAGATTCTTTGGTGCCGGGGGAGTGCATAGGGAATCAGGTGCAGCCCTCTGCACACCTCCTCAGCTGGCCACTGTACTTCCAGGGCTGGGGAACAGTGACTGAGGGGGGACCACTGGTCATCAGGGACATGTATTACCCTGAATGGACTGGGACTGAAGGGAGCACGTTTGGACACTGGGCACCTAGGAGCACTTAATGTGTAGGTGACCAGCTATCAGCAAGGGGAGGACCACTAGGCACCAAGGATTAGTGCTGCTGTGGGCACTAGGACAGTGATCGATGGGGGGGACACTAGGGATTACTTACATGGTCACAGGGATGGTGATCAGATCGAGGGGGGACTACTAGGCAGCAGGGATATCCAGACAACTATGGGACCAGACAATGGGGGGGTGACGCCATGCTAACTTGCCTCTACTACCCATGCAGATGAGCCCATAATGAGCATGCAATTGGCTCCTTTACACACTGCATGTTGAATGAGCTCATTTGCATGGGTCACTTTAAAAATTGCAGATGGTGCTCTAGCACTATCCTTTCTTGGGGCACACTTAGGGATCCATGTCCAGGCAGCACTACATGAATTAGCAATGCACCGACATGGCCCTGTAGTCAGTCGGATAGTGTGGTATGCTTTCTGACTCGATAAATCATCCTCGGACTCCTGGGCAATTGGAAAGTGCAGCACAAACTTTTGTGCTCTGCTTTACCCTTTTCTGACTATCAGGCCCTAGAGGTCTTAAGCCAGGCCTTCAGGACTGAAAAGAGACCTTCAGAGGAGCAGCAAAGTGGGTACATGGACTGGACAGGGTGCAGGAGCTCTGTCAGGTAATCAGGGCCCAACTCATATATGGCTTTGTAGGTCGGTAAGCCAACCTTGAAGGTATCTCACTACTTTACAGGCAGCCAGTGCAGATCATGCAGAACCAGGGTCACATGACTAGACCCCAAGAAGCCAGTCAGTAACCTTTTGGCAGCTTTCTGCACCAGCTGCAAACATTGTAGGGTACCTCCATTAAACCTGAGGTAGCGCACATTACAGTAGTCAAGCCTAGATGTCATGAACACATGCACCAGGGTTGGCAGGTCTTCAGGTGGGATAAGGGACTTAATCTGGCTGATGGCAGATGGCAGTTCCTAAGATGGCAAAAGCCACTTCTGACTACAGCTGACACCTGAGCCTCCAGTGTAAACTGTTTTTCAAAAATGACTCTCAGATTTTTGACCTTTGCAGAAGTCAACAGTCTGGACATCCGGAGCTGAAGCCCCATTTCTCCTATGACTATTTCTGTCCCCCATCCCCTGATATGGTTCAATCACCAGTACCACATCTTATCTGGGTTAAGTCTCAACCAACTAGATTCCATACAATTCTAAATTTCAGAAAGGCACAGATTAAGCATCTCGACAGTGTTATGCACCTCGAGTACAAAGGAAACATACAACTGGGTATTGCCTGCACAGCAGTGGAAACCCAGGTTATATTGTCAAATGATCCCTCCCAGGGGCAACATGTACACTGTGAACAACATGGGTGAGAGGACCGAACCTTGGGGCATGCCACAGAGCAGAGGCATTGGGGATAAGAAAGTTCCCATCACCACCCTCTGTATCCTGTCCCTGAGATGGGACTCAAACCAGTGGATGACAGTGCCAGTGATTCCAATGTATTCCCACAGGCAGTCCAACAATAACCCATGGTCCACAGTGTCAAACACTGATGAAACATCAAGGAGAATGAGGCTTGACCATTCACCCCATCTCTCACACTGAGAAGGTCATTAATCACCATGACCAATACCAAAACCAGATTAGAGAAACTCATAGGCGTCATGAGCTGCAAGGTGTGCCTTAAGCTGCAGTGCCACAACCTTCTCAATAACTTTACCTAGAAAAGGTAGGTTAGAGTTAGGACAGTAATTCACTAGAACATCCTGGTCCAAAGCAGGCTTCTTCGAAGGTGCCAAACCAGCACATTTTTAAATGCCATCAGGAAGACTCCCTCCAACAAGGAGCACAGAACTATCCCAGCCAACACCAACTCCAAAGCCCCCATGCAGCTTACTAGTATATGCTTGGGGCCTGGATTTAGTTCACAAAATGTGGACTGTAGCTCCAAAATCGCCTCATGGACCTCTTTCATTGAGACTGTCTGAAACTCTGCCCAAGATAGTGAGTACATCCATGAGGTCCATGCCCGACTGGTCAAGACTATGACAGCCCAATTGGAGAGGTCCCAGCCTGAATAGAAAACACTCTGAGAAAAATAAAGTGAACTCCTTGCACTTAACTACTGAAAATGCTCTTACTGTCTAGAGACAGGCTGAATTTAATAGTCTATCCACAGTATGTTAGACCTAAGCTGGTCGATTCCTCCCAGCTGCATTCTCCCTTGACAGATATGCTGCCTCCCTATGGGAGATTGCCCATTGATATTCATTTTAATGATTCTCCAGAGCTAGTTTTTCTACCTGGGTGCCGGACCTCCTACAACAGTGCTCTAATCTCCGACCCTTGGTCTTCAACTCCTTAAGCTCCCTGAAAAACCTGGGAGGTCCTAAACATGAGACCCAGGGTTGCACATTGATAAGTGCAACGGCATCAAATGCCTCTTTTTTGTACTTTATATTTATTGATTTGACAACAGATCATCATACAAAATGATCTGAATGAGATACATGAGGATTATTAGTTACATTAGCACCGAGGGCACCACCCCTCTTAATACATGCAGATTAAATGGAACATATTCATCAAGTAGATACATCTTTGGAGGGTATTTCTAATCAGGTATAAATACCTGCAAAACAACTTTTTAACATTTTAACAGTTTAATGCTGCATTAGTGAGTCTATGAGCTGCATGTGTACATGGAAACTTAATAAAAAGTAATATAGCCAGTCTCTGTTCCTACCGGAGAAAAGAAAAATCATGCATTTATCAACTTTCTGTACCATAAAGGTATATATTTTCAAAAGACATACACTCTGCAGTCAGAAAATGGTGTGTAAAGTATTATAATTGGAAAAAGGAAACTTTTCATAAACACATCCTCAGTTTGGTTGTCTCAGACATGAGTAAAAACAATCAAAGCAAAATAACAAGACCCCATTTACTATGAGGTTAATGTTTGTTGAACGACTCTCCCCAAACTATAAGTAGCCATACCATGAGAACACCTGGTTAGTAAAACAGGTACTTAATTAAATGGAACGGTGGAAAAAAATGTTCAAGTTAAAAACAGTAGGCCCTGTTAGACCAGAGGCATTCCTGGGAATGTTACCTCCACCAACCCGTCAAGGGTCCCTCTCATCTTCTTCTACCTCAGACTGCGAATGTTGATTTCTGTGGCGTTTTGAGGGAACATGATGCTGGGCCCACTTCACAGCCTCTGCTGGATCAGAGAAGATGAAAACTTTCCCCTGGTGAACTAAGCAGAGTCAGGCCAGAAATAGCATTTCATGGGGCACCTCTGCTTCTCTTAAAAGGGCTCATACTCTGTCAAACTTTTTTTTTCTTTTGCCGAGTGCCATAGCTGAGGCCCAGGTAAATTAGGATTTGGTAGCCATCAAACAATAAAGTTTTTTTTCTGCCTGGCTAATACTAGGACTAAGTCTCTAGACCCCACACCATCTACCACCAACACTATGGCTCAAGGTGCCTCCAGATTGTGCTGACGTCCTCTCCATGCCACTCTGTAGGCTTTTTGGATTTGAAGATGGCGATCTATGAGGGGTTGACCAAACTGCTGTTCCATCTATTCCTGCATGAATAGCCACAGATGGTCACTCTCACTCCTCTCTGGCATACCTATATCCCTCAGGTTTAGGGCCTGCACTTGGTTCTCCAAATTTTCAAGACAGGAGTGAAGGTGTGTGTTTTTCTTAACTAGATTACCTGAAGCACCGAGGGCTGCTTCGGAACATTTGGAGGCCTCTATGGCTTCTGTTTTAATAAAAGTCAATTCACTCTCAATAGTCATGACTCTGTTTGTAAGAGAGTCAAACTTAGAAGCTAGACCTTCCATGGAAGAAATGAGCCTGGAAATTTTTAGTCCCAAATTCTGCAGCGTCTCTTCTCCAGCTTCAGTACAATCTGACGGTGCTTGGCCCTGCGTCCACCTCGTGACTGGTGGGCCGGGAGCATTTTTGATTCTGGCTCCCTCTGGTTGTGCTTTGTCCCACTTTGGGTTACCCATTTAGGTGGAGCAGATCTTCTGAATTCCGAGGTGTGTTTATTTGAGTTTCTAGAGATCTGAAATAAAGCAGTTATTTAAAGTTTTCAGCTACGTTAAGTGAAGAGCTTTAGTCTTTGGCATCCATTTTTCTCGGGCTCCACAGTACCTCCAGGTGTCAAATGCCTTGGTAACAACTCTGTTATAGGTAAATACTGCATTTTCTTATCCATTCTCACAAGCTGCCACCATCTCCAAGATGTCCAACACCACCAGTAGTCCTCTTAGAAGGTGGTACTGAAGCATCTCCACAGATGGAGGATAACAGGAGGAGGACCAAAAGAGAATTTCAGCATGCAATGATCCGACCAATTGACCAGATCAATCTCTAAGTTACTCACATTGAGCCCCAGGGAGAAAACTAAGTTCAAGGTGTGTCTGTGTTGGTGAATCGCAGAAGTAATAACTTGTGCGAGGCCCAGTGATTCCATCAACTGAAAGAAATCCCTTGCAAAATGCATGACTTCATAATCATCCCAGGCATTGAAATCACTCAGAATAATCCATGTGGATGTCTCCAGAATGCTGTCAGTGATGAAGTCCAAAATTTCCCACAAAAAGTCCCCCTCGGGCTCTGGAGGCTGTTACACTAGGAAGATCCTGCAACCTGCACCTGGACCCCTATGCACACACACATATGCATTCAAATGACGAGGTTTCCCTCGCTGGGTTCACAGTGAACTGCAACTCACATCTAAAACAGATGGCCAATCCCCCCCCCAGCTATTCCTGAATGGGCAGTGTACTATAGAGAATCCAGCTGGGAACGCCACCTCCAAAACTGGTCCAGCATCATCACTCAGGCAGGTCTCCGTGATGCAAGCCAGATTGAGCAAGAAACCCATAATTAAATCTGCCATAATGGCAATCTTGTTCTTCATTGATCTTGCATTGTATAACACCACTTGAAGGGGACAGAGTGAGGCAGCCAGAACACTGGCTGTCTGTCTACTCGGATCCCTGTGTATTAAGAGGGATGTGAGGAAATACTTTTTCATAGACAGTGAGGTGGACACCTGGAACAGCCCGCCAAAACAGGTGGTGGGGGCAAAGACTGTGGGGAGCTTCAAACATGTGTAGGCTATGAACATAGGTGTAATTAACAGAGGTAAGGGAGGAGGGACGGAGGGAGGAAGGGACATCTGTAACCAGATGGAGTCTGGTGTGTAGTGTTAGGGAAAAAACAGGGTAGTCTAGATGGGCATACCAGTCCTTTTCTGCCAACACATTCTAGGTTTCTATGTTTCTATGTAATGATACCTTGTTGAACTCTTTGAGGGAGATACACTCTGCTCCAGGAGTCTTTGAACAGTCCAGATAAAATCAGTGCCAATTCATCTCTGAATGAGCTATAAAAATTAGATGAGTGCTGTGATGCTTTGCCCCTTGCTCATGATTAAGGTATGATATCTGTAAAATAAAAACTGTTGTGTGTATGAAATTTGCCTCACACAAGTTGGCAGATTTAGTCTGTAACTTCAAAGTGTCAGTTGCTGAAACCAGGAGGTAATTAAATAGACCAGGAGGAAAACAGTTAATTGACACACCCTTCCAGAGACAATTTATTGCCTGCTGCTGCTTCTGAAGTTGGAACTTAAATACAAATTTTACGACGTTTCAAGAGAAAGGTAATTGGGCTAGTTCCTATCCTTTTAGCAAATAGCTGAAGAGTCATAAAATACTGTACTTCAGATCTCACTGGCACAGAAAATCAGCCAAGGGACACACATGACAGATGTGGAAATGTTAAGATCAAAGGGAAATGTTTAATTAAAGGATCCCATATTTAGGAAATGTTTTTTTCTTCTGATGTACCATAAATTTTAAAATACCTCCCGGTAGGAAGCTATGTTTGTAAGAATTAATTCTAAAAGGAGGAGCTAGATGACTCATCAAGGGGGGTAGGGAGACAAAGTTGAACATGTATCATTGTTTCTGAAATGTGTGATATCATTCTTGGGACTCTGAGAGAAAGACAGTTCTCTGATTTAACAAGCACTTAAAGGAAACACTTAGAGAAGAATTAAGTGTCTGTGGTAGGAGTTTGGATTTCTGTAACTTTCCTTTTTAATGTAGATGACTGTGAGATTTGTGAGATTTGTTCTGTATGCTATTTTACCTGTTTTTATCATAGTCTACTAAGTCACATTTTCTTTAAGGTACTGCCTGACTGTCTTCTCAGTTGCTTTTTGCATGTGAAGTGCCTGTATTTTAAGTCGGACAACTGTTTAAAAGGCTTGATGGTGTTACTAAGTTTGAAAAAGGTAAGAATATACTTAAGGTCTCTTATAGAGTTTTGAGGGTTCATTTTGGAGACCTGGCTAGGTGCCCCTGGTAAAGGATTATACCGCAATCCCCAAAAAAGGTACATATCTGAGCCTGTATATTGGGTATGCTAGTATAAGGTTTACAGTTTGAATCCCCCCCAGAACTCGAGGCTAAAGGTGATTCGGACCCAAAGCAGATAGGAGAGTTACCCTGTCTTTTACCTGTTCACACTATTGCGCTCTGACGTTGGCACTGTGGGAGCAAAGGGCCTGACCTGTGGAGTGTGTTTGTGACAAGTGCCAGCCCACTGGCATAGTGGTAGTGCTACTACTTGTGATGCCAGTGATCCAAGTTTGGTAATGAGCTTGAGTCATGAGACAGCTGGCCGGGAGAGAGGAGGACTAAGCGCCCACAGGACTGCTGTCCTCCTCGGACCTCGGGGGGGGGGGGTTGTAGAACCAGGTGTTCACCTGGCTCATAGCAGATTGCTGGGGTAAGGCACCCAGGACTAATTCCAAGGCAGAGTGAGTGGATGCCAACATGGAGCATGCAGGAATGTGTAGTGCACGTCATGGCATCATTGCATGCCTGCCACTCAAGGGAGAAAATGTGAACCAGATAACAGTGGTAGGATGGTGCTTTGACATCTGCAGGCCATACACCCAACCAGTTGGGCTCGCTGGTCCTACTACTGGATCCAGTTCATGGTGGGAATGGAGGACCTTCTTAATCCACCAGGGCGGCAAGCTCTAGGGATACTGGTTGGTGGTAAGTGCCAGTGGACATAGGAGTGATGAGGCTGGGGTATCCAGGCTGAATGAGGCCACTGGTAGAGGAGAAAAAAACAGTAAATTAAAAAACAAATTAGGTGAACAGCCATTTGGTCCAGAGTTTTAAAAACATAGAAACATATAATTTGATGGTGGATAAGGGCTGCTTGGCCCACCTAGTCTGTAGTAGAAAACAGGAAGTTGTTATCCCTCTGTACAGACAGGTGGTGAGACCCCATCTGGAGTACTGCGTTGCAGTTCTGGAGAGCAAGTCTCCACAAGGACATAGACAGGATGGAAGCTGTCCAGAGGAGGGCAATCAAAATGGTGCAGGGTCTGCACTAGAAGACATATGAAGAAAGACTAAAGGAACTTAATATGTATAGCCTCGAGGAAAGGAGGGAGGGGGGACATGATAGAAACTTTCAAGTACCTCAAGGGAATCAACAAAGTCCAAGAGGGTAGCATCTTTCAGAAAAAGAGATGGGCAAGAACAAGGGGGCACAATTTGAAGATAGAGGGGGGATGGCTCAGAGGTAACATGAGGAAGCATTTTTTCACAGAGAGAGTTGTGGATGCAAGGAACAGCCTTCCAGAGCAGGTTGTGGAGTCAAAAACAGTGGTTGAATTCAAGCATGCATGGGACAGTCATTAGGCAGTTCTAGGGGGTGGGGGTAGAAAGAAGTAGGCTGCTGGTTAACTAGGATCTGCAGCTTATCCATTAGGTAGGGAAATGGGCAGATTGGGTGGGCCAATTGGTCCTTATCTGCCATCAAATTCTATGTTTCTGTATGCCTCTCCCTACGCATCACAGTATCCCTCCAGCCCTACTTACTGCCTTCTCACATTGCTTGCCCACCTTCAGGTCATCTGATATAACTACCTTAGGTCCCTTTCCATTTTTGTTGTTGTCAGTATTTCACCCCCCACTGTGTACTCTTCCCCTGGGTTTTTATTTCCCAGGTGCATTACTTTGCACTTCCTTGCATTGAATCTAAGCTGCCATACATTTGACCGTTCCTCCAACCTTGCCAAGTCCCTCCTCATTCTTTCCACCCCACCTTGTGTATCAACCCTGTTGCAGATCTTTGTGTCATCTGCAAAGAGACATACTTTTCCTTCCAGTCCCTCTGCAATGTAATTTATAAAGACATTAAAAAGGACTGGACCCAGTACTGAACCCTGTGGTACTGCACTAGTAACCACTCTTTCTTCACTGTGGACTCCGTTTGCTATTACCCTCTGTGTTCTGTTGTCCAGCAAATGTTTTACCTAGGCTACCACCCTGGGAACCACTCCCAGGCTGGCAAATTTGTTTATTAATCTTTTGTGCGGGACTGTGTCAAATGTCTTACTAAAGTCTGGGTAGGCCATGTCCACAGCTCTTCCCTAGTCTACTATTTTGGTCACCCAGTCAAAAAAATTGATTAGATTCACCTGACATGACCTTCCTGCTGTGACTCCATGCTGTCTTGGGTCCTGTGCCCCACTGGACTCTAGGTACTCAACAATTCTTTCCTTCAGAAGAGATTCCATCATTTTTCCCTACCACTGAGGTCAAACTGACAGGTCTGTAGTTCCCTGCCTCTGCCTTGCTCCCACTTTTGTGAAGGGGAATCACATCCACCCTCCTCCTGCCCTCAGGTACCACACCATCCCCCCATGATTTGTTAAAAAGGGTAGTCAGTGGTATTACTTGTTCTCCCCTTAGTTCTTTTAGAATTCTGGTGTGAATCCCATCAGGCCCCATTGCTTTATCCACCTTCAATTTTAAGAGTTCTTTCAGAACCCTTTTTTCTGTGAAAGGACTGATATCAACCCCCCTATCCAGAGTTCTTCTATTGACTGGATTAGGTACATTCCCCTCCTCTTCGTTTGTGAATACTGAGCAGAAGTATTTGTTCAGTATCCCAAATGTTTTACTGTCAATCTCTGCCCAACCACCCTCCTCTTTATTCAGCCTCAGTATCCCTGCCTTAGTCTTTCTTCACTCCCTAATGTACCTATAAAAGGTTTTAGCCCCCTTCTTAACTGAGTTGGTTGTCTTTTCCTTGGTTTGGGCCTTTGCTATTCTGTCAGCCTTCCCCACTTCCTTCTGCTTTAACCGGTACAGTTCTCTGTCCTACCCCTTCTGTGTTTCCTTATACATCCCAAATCCTATCTTTTTCTCCCTAACCTTCCTTGCCACTTCTTTTGAGTACCATAATGTTTTTTTCTTTCATTTTGATTTGTTTATTTGCTTCATACAAAGGCATGTTGCCTCTGTGATGGCAATTTTGATGTTTCCCCATTGTTGCTCCACCCCACCTTCTTGCCTGTTTGCTAGTGCTTTTCTGAGGGACTTTCCAGTCTTGACAAAATCAGCCCTCCTGAAGTTCAGTACCTTCACTTTTGTATGGCTTGACTCTACAGCTAAGTTTATCATGAACCACACTGTTTGATGGTCCCTTGTTCCCAGATGGCTACCCACTTCTAGATCTGAGATCCTCTCTCCATCCCCATTTGAGAGATTTTATTCTTACTAAAGCAGGAGTGCATGTCAATATTTCAAATTTTGACCTATACTTTTTATTCTAATTTAGATGGCCCGATATCTCTTTTTTTCTATGATGCCCGTTTCCACCATTTTGAGTCTGCTGTTTTTTTAACATTTGAAAGAATAAAAAGATGCTCCTTTTACTATGGCTCGTTCCAGGTTTTCATCAATATTCACTATTGCTTTTGAACACCAGTAGTTTTATTCTTATTAAAGCAGCACTGCATGTTAATATTTCAAATTTTGACCTATACTTTTTTATTCTATTTTAGATGACCCCATATCTCTGTCCCATAACTCCTCTGCCTGACCCTGCAGGATGTCCTTTCCTCACTAACCTGCATACTAAATTGTTCACTGTGCCTAGGCCAATTTCCATTCAGCTGGAAAGCTGTCACTATAACCCCCATCCACAAAAGTGGTGACCGTACAGCTACGGGCAGTTACGGCCCAATCTCTGTCCTTCCCTCCTCTCCAAAACCCTGGAGTGCATCATCTCGGATCAGCTCACTGACAACCTCACAAAACACGATCTCCTCTGTGAGGAACAACTCAGCTTCCACAAAGGCCACAGCACCACCTTGGCACTCCTGAAGTTTACCTCCTCTGTTCATTCAGCCCTGGACAGAAGTCATTTTACCAGCACTGTATTTGTAGATCTATCAAAAGTATTCAACATGGTTTACCATGCCCTTCTCCTATCTACCCTCCCCCTGCTAGACATTTCCCAGGAGGCCACAAACTGGTTCTCTGACTATCTTACAAGTAGAACCCAGCAGGTCAAGATAGGCTGCTCCCTCTCCACGTGTCTCCCTGTTTGGTCAGGGGTGCCCCAGGGCTCCATCCTGGGCCCTCTGCTATTTAGCTTATATCTTAATACCCTCCCTGCAGCTTGCTCTGGTTACCTGCTACTATATGCAGATGACACTGTCCTGTATTCATCCCATCCTGATCCCTGCATACTCCAGCAATCGCTCCAAAGCTCCTTCTCTGAGGCTGGACAATGGTTCACCCACCAGTGTCTTGTTTTAAACTACAAAAAGATGAAGGTCATGACTTTTGCCCACAACCAGAGCACTCACAGAAACTGCCAGCTCCAAATCTTCAACTCCCACCTGACCCCCCCTTAAACACACAGATATCTTCAAGTACCTAGGCATCACCCTAGACCCTGTCCTCAATTTCCACCAACACATCCATCTCCTCTCTACAGCTCTCAATACCAGAATCAGCATCCTGCAGAGGTACAAACACTGTCTTACCCCAGATGCCCTCCAACTAGCTGTCTCCTCCTCAGTCCTCTCCGTAATTGACTATGGATCCTTGTATACATGGCAGCTGACTATTCCTCCCTTAGTAGACTTCTGCAATCTCTTAACAAAGCCTGCCACCTTATCCTTGGTTGTGACCATAAAACACACACCTGCACCTTCTATAGCTTTACAAACTGGCTTAACCTCAAAGACAGACTCAAGTTCCACACCTGTCTCATGGCTAAAATATTTCCCTTGTCCTGTCCCCCCCTCCCAGGTCTCTCAGCCTTCATAAAACCAGCTCCTGTTACCAGAAACACTTGTAGCTCCACTAAACCTTTGGTCTATATCCCTAGATGCCGGATCTCGCTATGCCACAGAACATTTAGCTATATGGCCACCTCCTGGATTAATGCCCTCCCTGGCACTATTGCAGCAGAAAGTAAGACGGACCATTTTAAATCCCTTCTCAGGGACCACCTCCATTTGGCCAGCACCTGTGACTGCTACTGGATCTGCCTGTACAGCCTGCCACCCAGGTCTGCCCCACACCCTTGACAATGGAATCTGTCAGGCTTCCCTCACCACCAGTCATACTTCTGCTCTGCCCCTCTCTATGATAGACCCACTGTTACTGCTATGAATACTGGTTATTATACTGCCTATATACCTGTACATTGTATATTGTAACTGTTGTGCACCAGATTCTACTATGTGTACTGTATATTGTACCTCCTATGCACCTGTATGTTGTGTATTGCATCTTATGCCCCTGTTGAATTTAACTATCTCCCATAAGTCTCTTACACTGTATATTGTTCATGTTACTGGTTCATCAACTGCTGACAATATTATTGTACTGTTCTGTTTTGTAACCAAGAAGTGGAGCCTTTGGAAATGAGTCTCTGACTCAAAGGTTGTTTCTGAAAACTTGAATAAAATAAAAAAAATAATAATAATATCACTTTTCATGTAACTATAATAAACTAGTATGCAGAATACACTGCTCTTTGACCTAATGGAAGAATAGGAGTTAAAAAGCAGCCAAGAATGCAGATAAAAACTTGGTCGAGCAATATTAAAAGGAGCACTGCTTTTGTTATTTCAGAGGTAAAAAAAGGGCTAAAGCAAACAGAAAATGGAGAAAGGGGTATAATGTGGGGTTTAAGGAGATACCATTTGTTTGACAAGGTAAGGGGCAATTTAAAATGGAATAAAAACATATAGGTCAGACAGCCTGGTGGTGTAGAGAGCTGAGATGCTGCAAGCATCTTACCTCGCACCATGCTGGCTACTCAAGTTTGAGAATGAGGTCAGGTCAGTGGGTGGGGGGGAGTCTGGAAGAGGATTAAGCAGCCACCAGGAAGCTCTCCTCTCCTCTCCTGGACTTGGGTGGTGTGCCTTCCCAGCTCTTACCTGCCACCAGGTGAAGGGCTGCTGGTAATGCCAACACTCAAAGGAAAGATGGACATCAGGAAGGGTGGCGAGACTCACGATTCCAGAATAGATGCCCGACTCCACATACATGTGTCCTTCATGACACCGCAGCTCCAGGATGTGAGAGAAAAGCCTGGTAGAAAAGAGGGGACTAGGGCTTAATGAAGTCTTGCTTGAGGCACTGTGACCCACTCTGGCACTCCATGATGATGGATGGAAAGTTTCACCCACAGAGCTTCCTCAGGGGAGAGGATCTGTATATAGATATGATAATTATTAATATTCATAATTTTCTGCCTTACTGTAAAATTATTATTTTTAGAAACCTTTTCTTATATTGCTTCCTCCACACAATTTTAATTCCATAAATTCACATTAGTGCACCTTGTATTACATAATACTCAGACTTTTGGTTTGGCAAGCAAATGAGCCCCCTAGGACACAACAGAGATCTCATTCTTTGGGGTGACTTAGAGCTGTGTGGCATGAGAAAATTCCAAATCCGTGGAATTTCAATGAAATTTGGAAAATTTCCATGACATTTCGTGGACATTTTTGTGGAATTTTTTAAATTTAGTAATTTGGTTATAACTTACCAACCGTTCATGGTGGAGCTCTGCAGTTTGGAATATAGACTATTTGGATGCATGGCCATAACTGTGCCAGACACCATGTAATTTGGTCTGACAGTTTCAAAATTATAGGTGCTCACATGTTGTCATTGTATTGTTTGTGCAAAATTTCATAAACATTTTTATCTGCATATACCTTAACTGACTATTGGGTCAGGGATCTTAAATTTTTCATGATTTCTTGATGATAGGTGTTTCTAACAATGTGCCAGATATCATGATAATGTGATGCATTGTCTCAGAATTATATGTGCTCAATGTCTGTCATTTTATTTTTTTCAGGACATTTCGTGAACAAAATTTCATCTACATATAACTCAGGCATCTTTGGAGCTAGACACGTGTAAATTAGTATGATAACCTTTTTGTAATGCTTATAGAATGATCTAAATATGGTGAGAATTAGATAAGAGATTTTTAAGTTACAGGGGTTCAAAACCTTACTATGTAAATATTTGCAAAACTTTGTGAAAACTATCAAACATGTTGATGTTTGTAACTTCTCTGCTCTTGCATGCATAAAGTTAACATTTGACATGCATATCCATAGTCCATGTATCCTGGTGTCTAACACAACCGGATAAATTGATTAAGCAGTTGTAATTTTGCAGAAGAAAAAATGATTAGTAACATTTTCTCACATATTTATGATAGCACATACTGTAGATGAAGTATCCAGAATCCCAGAATCTTTTTTTGTGGAATTTAACCTCAACAATGCATATATCACTACTTCATTTGATAAGCTGGGCTGAGCTTTTCACAGACCTGCTGTTCCTCACTGGGTAACTATTCACCCACCCCTTCTCTTTTGGCATAGCCAGATTGACTCAGTAGAACTACTGATCCCACTGGCGTCCTCTTTGTTCTTTACAGTGACAAACTCCCTTAAAATGTGAGTCACCTATTCCTTTTCCTATTGACCTACCCTGTTGGAATAGCCAGAATTATTTCTTCCTGCTGCCCAATACATTGTCTTCCCCCTCTACATCTTTTTGAGTACCGCTACACCCTTGAATTGCATGTACACCAGGCTCCCTGGATCATAAATTTACTGGATGTAATCCTTAAATATCCTGCACTCAGGTTGGAATTGTTGACACTCTGTGCTTTCTTGCTCCAACCTGGGGGTCTACCACGGTTGTGCTACCCAGCTCAGCTGTCCATTTTTTGGTGAAACTGTGCATGTAACTCCAGAACCTGGAGACCCTCTGCACCACCTGCCTCTTATACTCCTATCCTTTAATTAGAACCCCCAGATAAGGTTGAGTGAAATTAGAAAATTCCAATTTTATGGAATGTTTCATGAAATTCTGCAATTTTCACAAAGACTCATGGGATATGACTTTAAGTACAGATGTTATCTTGCAGTTTCTCATAGCAAGCAATTAATAAATTGGAACACACAGTCTCCTTGTAAGGTCTAAGAACCTGCTAAATTTAATGGTATTGCATTCTGTAGTTTTTAAGTTTCAGGGGGTTTATAAATTTGTAGTTTACATTCTTGCAAAACTAAATTTGTAAATGTTGTGAACATTTGACTACTTTAATTCAATCCCATTTGAAGCTGAAAATATGAACTTTTTCAGAAATGACCATGTGGTATAGTAGTTTAAATGTTTCAACTCTGGTTAAATTTGGATATGTAGTTCTAAAATTTGAAGGAACTAACCAAAAGTTAAATTTTGGCAACGTGTTTGGCAGGTTATAAAACAGTCTCATTTAAAGCTAGAAATCTGAAACTATGTGCATATATAAATGTAGTGATAACCTGTATAGCTGGCAATTTTTGTAATATTTCAATGAATACTATCAAAGTTATACTAAAATTACAGAAATCAAAATTTTGGCAAACTATTTGGCTACCTATAACTCAGCTGCCATTAAAGCTTCAGACTTAAAACATGTTGCATATATGCATTCTATGTGCTTCTCTAAATCCTCATATTGTGGAGAAATGTGGATAAGAAATTTTAAAATGATCTCAAAATAACTGAAAATTACATTTTAACTAAATGTTTGGCCACCCATAACTCTGCCCCCTTCAGTCTACAACTCTCAAATGTGGTACACTTTTGTACACCATGGGGTACTGCTTCTGTTCCAAATTTGGTGATATTTGGTTGTGTAGTTGTAAACTTATAGCAAAATAACTGAAATATACAATTTTGTGAAATTCCACAGAATGTTTTGTGAAAATTCTGTGGAATCAGAATGGGCATTCCATGGGCAGAATTTTGTATTTCACACAGCTCTAGGATGACTACATCAAAATATTTAAAACAACTTATTTTCTTAGTATCTATACAAGTATAATGTATTGCTACCATGTTCTTTAGGTTTATATTTTTCCTTATCTTATAGTTTTATGTATCATTTGTTATATTCACCTTATTTATTTATTTATTGAAATAGTTTTGCCAGGAAAGGCACACTGAGCAACAAGGTGCTCGTCTTCCAGTGTGACCTGGGGAGAGGGGGTACAAGGGGGTTGGATAACATGCAGGTTATCAACTGAGCAAATAACAGAGGCAAATAGCAGCATATGGATACAGTTGCATTAAACTACAAGCAACAACACATGGATTACATTGGATATTGTATGTAACATAACAATTACCTGACATATAGCAGCAATACAAGGGAAAAGTTAGTACACAGTAATATGCAGGTATAAGCAACAGGAGACATAGAACACATGATGGTGCAGGACAAAAAGGCACGGAATAAAAGTGCATAGGTTGGGGCTATATACCAGCTTCTATAGAAAAGATAAGGCCACTGGTCGGGCAGTAGGGAGGGGAGCAATTGGTGCAAGGCTGAATCAGGTACAGGAGCAATTAGTGGTGAGGAAGTTAGCTAGGGCAGAAAGAGAGCAGGCAGAGCAGGAATGCCGAATTTGAGGTGAGAGATCATTCCATAGCTTGGGAAACCGGTGTGAGAATGCGGCTTGACCAGCAGTAGTCTTCTGCCTTGGGATTGATAGTTGGCAGTAGTGGCAGGATCTAAGATAATGATTGGGGAAGGGGGCAGCTGAGAGCACAGAGGAGAAGTAGGAAGGGATGATGCCAAGCCATAGGTTAGATACATATTTAGCACAGTGTGAAATGCAGCAGTTTCAGAGGGATGGTACTGCCAGGGAACAGTAGCGGTCGCAGTGGTGGGTAAGGGGTGAGGCATCGAGAGTAAAGTAGCAGAAGGCATTAAAAAGTGTGTCCAGCTTAGTTAGGGTGGACTTAGGGGCTGCACCGTAAACATTGTTGCAGTAATCAAAGGAGGGAAGTATCATCTTCTGGACCAGTTCACATCGGGTGGAGGTAGGCTACTGTGGTTCCTATAAAGTGCACCGAACATGGGGCGTAGTTTTTTGAAATAGCATCGATGTGGTCTGAGAAGGAAAGACAGCAGTTGAGCCATACCCCCGAGTAGCAGAATGAGGAGACATCTTCAAGTTTTTGACCATCCAGGGTGTGGAAATAAGGAAGGAATGGGAGTCTGGACAGGTGTTGTCATGTGCCAAAAGTCATCATGATAGCTTTTTTTACATTTAGGGAGAGCTGGTGAGAGCTGAACCATTGCTGTTCTTTGTTGAAGTTGGCTTGGAGGTTAGTTTGTACAACTCCTTAAAGTATTCTCTGTCATATATCTCCTGTCCATTGTATTTTTTTTTTCAGATATATATTTACCATTATGACAGAAAATAATTGTTCGATCAACTGGCATCATCATAAGTAATAACTGCTCACTGTTCTGTGCATTCTGCTATTTCACATATCTATACTATTGTCTAAAGCTGTTCTCACTGTATGCATGATGGCCAGTGAGCAGTTTTTTCTTTAATAATACACTTTACCATCTTCTATGTATATGTAAGCAAGTTTCTACTCCACACATAGTCATTATTGCTAGTATATGAGTTATGCTGCTCTGAAATCATTGGTTTACTACAAGGATTCTTACACCATACATTCATTAACTTTTATGTTGATAAGAAACAACTTTTAACCTGCAAGAAAAAAAAATTTATTTGTGGACTCAGATATATCTCTAAACATCATCAATAATTTGATTAACCTTACAGAGTTGAATATGTTGGTGCTCCTTCCAGGGAGAAATATCCCAAAAATACCATGCATAGCAAAAAGCTTCTACATCCATTGAAGTGCCCTCAAAACCAGCACTACAGCTTTTTTCACCAAATGTCAATTTTTACTTGTTGACAAAAGGAAGACACACTGGGCTGGATATTCAAACTGCACCCAAAAAGTGTGCAACAGCAGGAGCAAGCACAAGTCCATTGCCCCCATGCATAACAGATGCAATATTCAAAAAAGGAGCAAGCCAAATTGCGCCAACAGCTAACGTCTGAATATCGCACCACCTGCACCATAGCACAACTAAGAAGGGGAAGCTGAGCAGATACGATGTGCTATGGCGCAACAAGGGATGTCCAGCTGAGCAGTCTAGAGGCACCATAGTGTAAGCAAGGAGCCCCGCCAGCAGCAGAGCAATGTAACTGCACAACCAGGGAGGCAGGGGCCCACCACCCATGCCTCAGATGGTCAGAGGAACACACAGCAGAACTGACATTGTGACCCCACATCCCAAGCACAGCACAACTGGGGGAGGGCTGGAATAACCACCGGCCCATGGAGACAAGCAAATGACCCACAGCCAGGCCAAGGTGCCCCATCACACCCACCGGCAAGCTGAGACTGCCACACAAGGAGAGCGGACCACCCCGTGCCACACCATCCCCCCCAGTGCACAGCACACCCTGCACCATGCCCCCCAGACACCCCCCCATGAGCAGTGACCACCACTGCAGGAAACCCCATGCATACCACCACCCCCACTGTGACACTGCAACCTTGTGCACCACAGAACCATACAAGGCAGCCCCACCATGAGCACCCAGCAGTGGGTGGCATCACACGGCAATGCAACAATGGCAGACACAATACCACCACACACAATCCCCCCAAGACACAGCTGAGAGACCGACCATACATCGGCACAAGAGGTACCCCATAAGGAGCAGGGCGTGCCCCTGACACCATCACCAGTGATACAGCACTCTGCACAGTAGTCCAATGACACACCCCGACCTACCACTGGCCACAACAGCCAGCACAGACACCCACAGTGGTGCATGGAAGCATGCACCACACCGGATGCAACACAGTGCAGGGACAAACACCAACCCAAACCCAAGGGGACAATAACACAGGGACGCAGTAGCATGGCAACAAGCCCCCAGTGTGGGCCCATGGAAACTGTGTACACACAGCCTGCAGCTCTCCTTGGCACAGGAGTGTCAGCCACCCTGTGCAGGCACTGTGGACCCGTACGACACTAGCATATGCATGGAGCACAAGTCACAGACAGTGGTGCACATCCCCTGCAACACACACAAGGCACAGCATGGAGGTGGGACAACAACCACGGAGGCCACAGTGTCACCTGAGGCAAACATGCACCACACCAGTGACAGGAGGCAACTTAGCATTGTGACGGGTACAGTGGCTGCCCTGCATGGACAGCCACCACTGACATGGCAGCATACCTTGCAGGTCACAGACATGCAAGGGTGTCAGCTGCACAGTCCATGGACGGGTTGACAGGGGCACCATGGACACAGAGCATGCACCATGGACCACTGCACACAGTCATCCATTGCACAGGGAGCAACACACACACCACAGACACTGACTGATAGCTACTCCCACACCATAATCACTGCCCCACCGACATACACACAAACCCATGACTGCAACACCCCAGACGCCATGCACACCACTGCAGCTGAGCACCTATAGCCCGCTCCAAATCAGAGACCACCACAGCATTCATATCAAAATAATTATATTGTAACACATAAACAAAACTATTTACAGAACTATGTACATATGGGAGGAGGGACATAAACAAGGTGAGGGTGGGTAAGAGGCAGGGGTGAACATATAGGAGCGGGAAGAAGGAGTGTGAGGGTGGTTCCAGGGGAGGAAGGTGTTTCCAGGGGCATAGATGGCCCATCATCTGCCCTGCTCATCTGCCATGTTTTGCTGATGTGACCTCCGCCTCCTGACCCCATGTCGGTCCATCCTTTGGAGGATCTCCAGGGATGCCCTCGCCACCTGCAACAGCTCCTGCAGCACCCTCTCTATGGCCAGAAGTCGCTGTACACCTAGGATGAGGGAGCAGAGTCATTACGTATGACTCTCTATCCCCCTGCAGCCCACCCATGGTGCATGGCATACAGCCATGTACCACACCCCTGTGATGGTGTGTGACCACCCTCAGTGACTGTGTCCACAAGACCTGCCCACCCAGGCAGCCACAGCCATGTGGACTACTGCACACACCCACCGCCCATGTCCTGCACAGCACCACCATGGGCGTACAGTAACATGGTTATGCGGTGTGAAGGCAGTGCCACAGCCATGTGCCCGGTGCAAGCATGGACCACCACTGACACACTCCCAGACACGCAGTGCCACTGGACAGTGCTGACTGTCACAAGTCGCGTGTATGGCAGTGGTGTCCATGGATGGTGGCCATGCCCTGCTGCCCACCCTGTTACACTGCGTGCAACAGTAATCATGGAGTTATTGCACTCACCCTCATCGGGCCGGTCAGGTCAGTGGTGATGGTCTTCATCCTGCCTGGATGCTCTGTCCACCTCCTTCCAGTGCTCCTCCCTCAGCTGGCGCTGCTCGTCCACGCCTGTGGGGGAAACAAGGAGAGAAGAATATCAGTACATTCCCGAAGCAAAGTCCCCTTGCCCCAATGTGTGTGCCCACCCACTCAGCCAGACCCACCCACCCCACACCCTATGAACACCACCACAGCCAACCCTAGACTAGCCCTCCCCTATGTGCTGGACACATACAACACTATTGCCCATATGGACAATACAAGTGCATAGACAGAACCCCCACCTGGACGTGGCACCATGCCCCTTCTGGCACGTGACCGCAGATGGGCTAGTAAGTCTGGCTCCCTCCTCCTGAGGTCCCCATAGTGGTGCCTGCATTGCTCTGAGGTCCTCCTACATCCAGTGGCCACCCCCAGATCAGTGTCCACCTCCTGCCAGACCTGGGTCCTGGCCCTGTCCAGTGCCTCATCACCAAACAGTGGGCCATAGTGTGGCTCTACAACGGCCACAAGGTTGGCCAACTCAGTGGCACTCCATTGTGGGGCTCTCCTGTGTGCCATCTCAACAACTATAGTAGGCAATATGGTGGTCTGCAGCGTGGTACCCCACATACAAATGCTGTGCGGTACAGAGCCACCATTCCCTATCGCGCTGTTACCGAACAGCGTGATAGAGTTGCAGCCATGGCGGACGCATGGCTCCAAGGGGGGCAAAGGTCGAGCACAGGGTCACTGGTCTCTGGCACAAGGCCACGCACAGCACCATTGGACAACTATGCGTATAGCGCGATTGGTTGCCTGTTTGCCAGTGCCACAGCGGACTATCGCGCAGTTGTGCCATTGCACCTATGGAAGCCCATTGTCACAGCACCATGTAGTGACCCTCGCCATAGCACCACTGACACAATGGTGGCCATGCCCTGCATTGACCATCATGCACAGCACGTCATCAGCACGGCAGATGCCAGCATCAGCAGCCTGTGCATGCGCAGTGAGGTGTAATACGCATGCCATGGAACTGCTCCATTGGCTCAGCCCGTTCAACACAATTGCGCAAAGTGCAAAAGCACAATATTCAGCCGTCATATGCTAATCATCCGATCAGCCATTCAATGGCGCAGCACCGTGATTTGCATCTAATTAAAGTTGCTCCTCACCTAATTTGCATGGATTGCGCTATTAAAGTGCGACAAAGTTCTGCAGTGGCCATATTCGGTTACTGCAGTATATTGGTGAGTTGCGTGCTGTGTGGGAGTGTGGACTGTGGATTCAGGGACATGCTTTGGACTGCACAGTCACAGGTAACCACTGCCATTCCTACAGGCTGAATAATGACCGAGCAAGGTCTGGGTGAGGAGGACAATGATGGTGGGTGGAAGAGGCGGCCCAATTTCATGAAGGCTGAGACTGAGGCACTTTTTGAGGCCTACCTGGAGCAGGAGCCTCTGCTCAGTGGACGGTGGGGCACCCCTTTGGCCTGTGCTGCTGCATGGGAGGAGGTGGCACGTGCCGTCAACCTGCATGGCAGCTACCAGCGCTCTGTGCAGGAGTGTAAGAAGAAGATGAGTACTGACAGGAGGAGGGTGAAGGTGAAGGAGAAGGTGGCTGCCATCAGGGCGGCCCATGCTGCAACAGGTGGTGGATAGCCGGAGGTGGTGCAGCTCACACCAGCAGAGGACAGGCTTGCTGCAAGCGGTGGCTTCCAGATGGGTGGTGGCCCATCGCTGCATGGTAAGTCATGGTCAGTCTATGGGGGGGCAGGGTAGGTCACATGCAGTAACGCGACTTTGATTTCCCTTACAGATCCTGCACGTCTGCATGGGTCAGCGGTGGTGGGCCTGTCCACTGTGGACAGTCAGCTGGAGTTGGAGGAGGGACCATCCACCTCCACAGGTATACATGGAGCATTGCAACAGTGGGACCGCCTGGCTGTCCACACTGATGTCATTGAGACAGGTGTGGGGGAAGCCCTTCCTTTGTCTCAGCATTCTGGCACATGGCCGTGGCTGGGGCAGAGACTTGCACCAGTGATAACGTTACGACCGCCATGGGCAGTGACACATGTGTGCCATGAAATGGACACACAGCAGGTCAGCTCGCGCCCATGGCTCTGGCTGGTGCCGCCATGTGGGCCAGTATGTCAGCACAGTCCCAGGCTGTGCCTGTCAGCACCAGTGGAGCAGCACCAGTGGCTGGTCAGGACAGTGGGACTGTTACGGCCACAGCAGCGGCACCACTGAGCCCCTGGGTGCAGCGGCTGGAGGGGCGGCAGCAGCAGTCTTCCACTGGGACTGGGGGTTCAGGGTTCAGCGGTGACATCTGTGCAACACCTGTGGACTTGCCCATACCTGGTCCTGGTGCACAGCACCCACCCTCAAGGGGTGTTGAACATCAGGCCCATGCACACCCTGAGGGACAGGTTGCCAAGGAGACAGATGACCTCTTTGACGAGCACACCTGCCTACTGCAGGCATCGGTCCAGCTGCAGATGCGGCTTGCAACGTCTGTGGAGGCACTGTGTGTGGCTCTGGAGTGGGCAAAGGAGCATTGCAGCAGGGACACCGATAGGATCCTGTCATGGATGGACTGTTTGCGGGAGGATGTGACCTCTGCCATTGACAGGCATGCATGGGCATTCATTTCTGTCATGGCCACAATGGGCACACAGTCAGGTGCCCATGACTCGCTCACACCACGCAGTGCGCTATCCACTCTCCATTCCCGGCATCATGCGACACCCACCCTGTCAACACCAGGTTCAGTTGTGGGCATCCTGAGCACTCCTGGTGCAGGCATGTTCGGTGTGCTGCAGACCCCTCCATGGGCACGGTTGTGTTCACGCAGTGGAACCCCTGATGACCATCAGTGCCACCCCATGAGGCCTGGGGGCAGCCTGCCAGTGCTGGCGGGTCTCGGCGGGGCCGCCCATGCATCCAAGGCGGCCGTGGCACTGTGCCGTGGGAATGACCTGTCTCCCAGCACAGGCACTGTCTGTTGCTGTCCTGTGTGCATTGTGTGTTTCGGTGGGCAGTGCATGGGTGGGTGCCTGGCCATGCACGCGGAAACACGGTTCACCTGCACACCCTCCCGGTTGCTGTCCGCAGGTACATGTGGATGATGATGCCTGCATTGCGCTGTACACCAAAGTGCAATGGTGCCCAGCATCTGACACATGCACATGGACAGACAGTGGACGTGGTGGCCTGTGGACATGTGTGTTGATAGTGTTGGCGTTCTGGCTCGGTTTTCCATCTGCCCTCTGTGCACGTTTGGTGCATTGTGTGTATGCGTGTGTGTGTGTCCATCCATGTGGCGTGTTGCTGTTCACCTATCCCTGGTTGTGTGCATGTGATTCTGTGCCCTGCCACATCCCTTGCCAGCATGCACCCCTGGTGTGTTTCCATGCGTGTTTGTGGATTGTGCCTTAGCTACTGGTGGTTGCGCATGGCACCATGACTTACCTGGGTTGGCTGAAGTGCTCCTCTGTGATGGTGTCCCAGTGCAGCTGTGCCAGCCGGATCAGTGAGGGGTCCCATCGGCCATGGGGGGGCTGCCCATCACCATCATCACCGGTGTCCCCCTTGTCCCCATCGCTGTCCCCCTCTTTGACCTGTACAGATATCCCACATTCTTTGGCTATGTTGTGCAGGATGTAACAGGCCAGGAATATCCCACAGACCTTTGAGAGGCTATACTGTAGGGCACTGCCAGAGGAGTCCAGGCAATGGAAACGTGTCTTCAGCATCCCGAACACCCACTCAATGACATTGCATGTGGTGGCATGTGCCTCATTATAGCGTTGCTGTGATGGGGTCATGGGCCACCGGTAGGGTGTGAGCAGCCAGGGACGGAGTGGGTATCCACTGTCACCTGTGTGCAGAGAGTAGAGGTTAGTTTCGTGTTCAGCTTCAGACTGCCCTAAGCCCTGTGGGCCACACCCATGGCACCTCTGGCCATGCCCCCCCCAGGCCTGTGATATATCCATTTGATTTGCATACTCACCCACTAGATGTCCTGTGGGGATGTCCCCACTCTCAAATTGGTGGCACAGTGCCAACTGGTGCCAGATGTATGAATCATGTGCTCCCCCAGGGTGCGTGGCACAGACATTGATGATGCACCCACTGGCATCGCACACCACCTGGCAGCTGACACTGGAATAGCCCTTGCGGTTCATGTATGCGGCCCCCTCCTCAACAGGTGGTGTGCGTATGGCCACATGGGTGCAGTCTATTGCCCCTAGTATGCCAGGCATACGTGCTATGCTGTAGAACTCCTGGATGTTTTCTGTGCGCTCTGCCGCAGTGCTGGGGAAATGGATGTATTCCGCAGCATGTGGCAGCAGTGCGCTGAGGAATTGGGTGAGGATGTGTGACGTGGCCAACTGTGTTATGCTTGTGGTGTTCCCCGGTTGGTCTCTGGAAGGTACCCGTGGCAAGCAAGCACATGCAGGCTGTTACCTTTGTCTCCACTGACAGGGCATGACTCCGTCGTGTGGGTGCCTGTATCACATCACTGCACAGCTCACAGAGCTGCCTCAGTATTGCCCTGTTCAGGCGGTATCGGCCCACAATCTCGATATCTGTATACAGCTCAAAGCTGGAGCGGGCTCGGTACTGCCTGTTGGGGGCATACCGCCGACTGGCCCTTCCACAGCCATGTCCCCCTGCCACATGCCTTCTCACCCCCCTCATTACGGCCTCCATGTAGAAGGTGGCACTGGCCATGTCCCTGGCTTGCGTTCCCCCCTCATCAGCTGTTGCTTTGTTCCCCCCACTGTCCTGACTGCTACCTCCCCTGCACTGGGTACACCTGTCTGTGCTGGTCTCTGGTATATGTGTCACCACACACCTTCCCTGTGCCTCTCTTCTGCAGTGTGGTTTCCCTGGCCAGCCCTCTTTCTCCCAGTTTCCCTGTGCCTGTCTCTCCCCCTGCCTCATGTGGCTTCTCTGTAGCGTTCTTGCACCTCTTCCTTGCTCCTTTTTATTTTGGCTCATTTCCGCTATGGCACAACTTCCGCTTGCTCCACTGTTGCGCATTGCGCAAGTCTTTGAACATCGCAGTACACCCTTTATGCTTGGTTCCTCCCCCTTCGGTTGCGCATGCCTTCATTATCATTGCACTGTTGCTCAGCATGTTTTTGGTGGCACAACTGCCTCCTGCTGTAAATCGCAGAATGGCGCATTTTCAGACTTGCGCTGGCACAACCCTGTTGTGCATAGTGCAATCCTTTTTAATATCCAGCCCACTGACTATAATAAATAGAAACATATTGTCACAATGCCCATGTATATGGTGCTAATCACAAATAGTTTAAAAATGCCCCAAATGTTAGTGTTAACTCAAATGGTTCGGCAGTTCGGCAAGCGCTAACTCAAGTCAAGATATAATTTTAATTTTTACTTGACAAACTCCACAGGTCCTCTATACTCCTTACTTGGCATGGAGTTAAGTTAATGCTGCTAGCATCTCTCCTTCGGCTGTGGCTGGTGAGCGACTTGATCCCGAAACCTAAGGAAATAAGCAACTGAGCCAAGAAAGTGTATTTTCATTTTGGCAACAAGTAAAAATCAACATTTGGTATAAAAAGCTGTAGTACATTTGTGAATGACTTCTACAGTATGCACTGCAAGCCCATTGATCCACATCGTGGGCCAATGAGAGTGCAGCCCATACAGTAGCTGTCAGTTAGTGGGCAGCCGTAGAGGTATGTGGGTGGGTATGCTGCTGCCCACCACTGATGGGGAGAGAGCTGGGTGGGCCGGGGTCCTGTGTGGGTGGGGGGTGCCACTGGCCACCAGGGAGGGGACCATGCCATATGATCAGTGATCAGGGTAATGGGAGGGTTGGGGGGATCACTAGACTACCAGGAATGTACAAGGATGTACATGTATGGGGAACGCAGCAACGGGAAGGTTGGGGTATACCATTGGCCACCAGGGATATGGTATACCCATATTTTAGGTGTTCATACTATGGGGAGAGAGGGGGGTACTACTAGACTACCAGGGATTATTTTAAACAGTATTTCACAGGTAATCTCGGCTATGGGTGGGGTGGGCAGGTACCACTAGACTACCAGGGAAGACCTATATATTTCTTGTACAGTGATCGGGGTTATAGGGAGGGAGGGAGGTTACCACTGGACTGGCAGGGTATAGGTACAGTGCTTTCTATGGTGCTTTCCACTATGGGGAGGGTGGGGGGTTAGCACACACGTTCTCTGGGGACACCGCATGCTGTGCTGGCTCAAGTCGCTGGCCTGCCCTGCACAGCTTATGCAAATGGGGCCATAATGACATCAAATAGCCCCATTTTTGCCATACATACATTATGGCCCCATTTGCATACTGCCAGCTGAATACCAGGAATTTGCGCACAGTGTAACTCTCTTGCGCTGGAGCAGGTCCCATTCCTGGTATTCAGCCCTATGTGGGTTGGATGCACCAGTGCATGGTATTTGCACAGTGCACATTACCTGATATATTCAGAGGAGATGCACCATTGCTCATCTCCTTTGAATATATCCCTGGGTCTCACTGGCGCAACACAGTTGCACTGCATACCAACTTGCACCATTGCCAGGCGCATGTTTGAATACCGGGCCCACTATGTTAAATCTTATAACTCTGACCTGAAAGAATAACACAAAAGGAACACCATTAGCATCTTTAGCTAAAGATAGTAAACACATCTTACTTTAGATCATTCACAAAATGTACAAATTTTACATTATTTAAATAGTCACTTAGGAGAAGCGAGACATTAGATCCTATCTGGGTTTATTCCTCCTTCTTCTATTAATAAGTGGCATCACTTCCAGTCTCTCATTAAAACCTGGGGTCAAATGTTTCCCCAATTGAAATGTCCACAGTGCCTCTCGCTCTAAAATGAAAGTTTTCAGATCTCCACCTCTTTTACCTAGAGTTATCTTTTATACCCCACAGAATTTGAAAACGTTCTGACGATGTAGTTGCATAAAGGATGTGTGTGGCCAAAGCATTTCTGGTATCTTCATTCTCGGCTGCATGCATGTGCTCACCCACCCTTATTTTAAGGCTCTGGTGGTCTTGCCAATATAAAAAGCAGATCTGCTGCATGTAACCATATAAAAAACATTGTTAGTAATGCAATTTATAAAGCTACAAATCAAAAAATCCCTCTTGGTGTGAACATTATTAAAATGCGTAGTTTTCTCAATAACATCACAATATTTACATCATCCACATTTGAACATATTTGTGGATAAGGCTGGAAGCCAAGTTCTGGATTTCTGTTCTGTATTGGCTTGGTAACTATCTATTAGAAGATCCCCCAATGTTTGGTCTCTCCTATAACTAAATCTAGGTGGGGATGGATAGTGGTTTCTAACTACTGGGTCTGAGCTAATAATACTCCATTTTTAGTTTTAATCTGCCTCTCATTATTTGAGCATGCCATGTATGTTGAAACAGAGTGTCAATCAAGTGTGAATCAATGAGCACGTACTGTATTATACAGTAGAGTGTTCACTGACAGGTAAATTGGCAGCTTGCATGGTGGTGAGAGGAGGGCGATGCCAGTTGCTGGCTCAGGGTTTGGGGGTAGCAGGGTGGTGGGCACTACCTACTGGGGTGTGGGGTGAGGGTCCACTAGACAACCAGGGAAGGGGAAAGGAATTATGTCAGTAATGGGCGATGTCAAGGATCGGGGTAGTAATAATTAATAGAATCAGCGGCAAGTTTGGGGATCAGGAAAGGGGGCTGCTAGACCACCAGGATTTGGTGTATTACTTACTGAAGACAGTGGCAACATCAGGGAACAGGGGGCTGCTAGCCCACCAGGGATCAGGGTTTTCATAATTAATGAAGGCAGTGGCAATATCGGGGATCAAGGACCGATGCAGTTTGCTGCACATAGGCTTCTCTCAGGGAAGTGAATATTCTAAGTACTTTGAAATTTTCCCTCTCAGAGAGTTCTGAGAATTCCAATTTCGGGTATGTGTCAGCTTGCATCTGCCACATACCTCCTTGCCCCATGTGGCAGCCCATGCTTAGGTGCACAGGTGGTACACGGCTGGTTTGGGGCAGGTAGCCTGTGGTTGCCGCAGGCTGCCTTTTTGAACGGCTTCCAGTGCATCTTTTAGAGCAAGGGGTGCTTTGCACCATTCTTTGTGGCACAAGCCCTTTGCACCCTGCCGGGCACTTTGAGAATTGGCCCCCACATCATTAAATGTAAAATCTGTCAATGGGAACATTGTCCATCACCACTGCAACTGCATGCATTCAGAGAATGATAAACTCAGATTCTTAAGCAAACGTAAATGCCACTGCTAGATATAAAGAACATGCATCCTCAACCAATCAAGGCCCTGTCTCCTCTTTCTCCTATTTCTCCATCCTGCTTGCATCCACCACTTACACCAACAATGCGTGTCACTGTTAACTCCTCTGCATGTGTCTAGACTGAGAAAGCAGAACTTTTAACTTCAAGCCAGCATACATCCTGTTGGAAGGCAGACATCCAGTGAATCAGCCATGCCTAAATCCAAGCTTCTAGCCAAACAACACAGAAAGCAAGGCAGCAAAACCTAAAGTCAAGCAAGGTCCACCTTTGTCTGCTATAATGGTAAGTTACCTTTACTGTTGATCATACTCCATATAATCACTCAGTAACGGTGGTGGTGACTCCATCTACGCACAGGACAGAAAGTGCTTCCGCACTGCTGGCAAGACATTCATTTTTTTTTCCTTTTGGCTCCCTCACACTGCAGGTTTTATTATTCAGAGTGAATACTGGCAAGCCAGTCACAAAGCAAGACAGAATGAAAGGTACACATTTAATTTGCCTGTGTGTACACTATTGTATGGAACCATCATACCTGCAGGTATATGGACATCGCACTAATTTGACCATAAGTATCATTACTTTTTTTTTTCCTTTTTAATTTTTTACTGCAATTTTTCATTTCACAAGTACTCAGACAGTGACATGTTGGCCAAGTGATGCTTAATAATTTACCTTTTTTTCTTCACAGGTGAGAGGCATAGTAACTTTGTACTGGACTATGGATCTACTGTGCAGCCACCACAGTGCTCTAGTGATGCTAAATATTTTTTTTCTTCACAGGTGACAGGCATAGTAATTATTAGAGTGGACTATGGATATACTGTGCAGATACCATGGTGGTCTAGCAAATAATTTCTTTTTCTCTTCACAGGTGACAGGCATAGTAAGTCTGGTACAGGACAATGGGTATACCACCCGTGCAGTCACCCACAGTGGCTAATTAAGTAGAGTCTAAATCATTTATGTCTTGCATTTACAACTGTCTTTCCATTCAAATGGCTTCTTCTCCAGCAAGCAAGCCATTGCCATCTTCTCCACCAGATCACTGATGTGGTCAATGCTGCCGCCTCTTGCTTGAAAAATAGCTGAAAAATAACCAGAAAAAGGAGAAACAGGAGCAGAAGACTGTTAGAGAGTGGCAGATATGAGACAAAAACATTTCAATATTTAAAAACAATAATTGTAAAAGGAAAAAGAATACTTACCTTTCCTACTAAATTCAAATAACAGGTCATGGCCAGACCTATGTAGCAACAGGATTTCATCACTCTAGTGATAATACCTGAAAAGAGAGAAATGTTACAGAAAAAGATGGTTAGAAATACAGTGGTTTACAAAAAAACAAAATAATTACCTTTGCTGGTAGGTCACAACAAAGTAATGCTGAAAGATCATCATCCGGATCTGGGGCACAAAGTTTATAGTGTATAGAGATGTACCATGTGATCTGCAGAGGCTTTTCCATGAGACCTTGAGACAAGTTGTTTACCAGAGGCCTCATTTTCAGACAACATCACCTTTGGTACCCCCAAGGTGAAATTGCAATGCGAAGTCACAATGCGAAGTTAGAAAAGGAAATTTTGAACTTGGGGTAAAAATTCGTTTAATTCTTGTGCACTCCGCCTTAAAATTTGCTGGTGGATTTAAACTTTACAGTATCTCTGTTGATGTAAGACTGACCAGCCTGTAGTTGCCAGCCTCCTTCCTGCTGCCAGTTTTATGAAGCAGGACATCTGCTTTCCTCCAGTCCTCTGGAACCACTCCTGTTTCCAGTGAGTTGTTGAACAGGGTTGTCAGAGGTGCACCCAGTTCCTCCCTGAGCTCCCTCAGTACCCTTGGGTGTACCCCGTCTGGTTCCATAGCATTATCCACATTCAGATTTGCAAGTCCTTTCAGGACTCTTTACTATGTGAATGGACTTGTGTCTAGCCCCCCAAGTGTTCCTGCTGCCTTTATGTGGTCCACCCTCCTCCCCTTCCACTGTGAAGACTGAACAGAAGTGTCTGTTCAGGATATCAGTTTTTTCCTATCCTTCTCTGCACAGTCTCCCCCTGTTCTTCTGAACCTCACAATCCCTCCCCTTGTCTTCCTGTTTTCACTAACAGTATGTACCTAAAAAGGTCTTGTCCCCCTTAGTTACCCCTTTGGTTATCCTTTCCTCAGTTTGCACCTTTGTACCCCTCACTGCTTTCCCTGCACTTTACTCTACTTTTCCTGGTAACCTCCATATCTGCAGAGTCTTTTTGTCCTGAATGCTTTTAGCCTTAACTGTGCAGCAGTTTCCCTTGAGAACCATATCAGTCTTCTTTTTCTCCTGTTTTTACTCACTTCTTTTGCATAGGGGTTTGTTGCTTTCACAGTGCCATCCCTTAATTTGGCCCACTGTTCCTCCACCCCTTCCAGTCACCACAACACCACTCCCCTGCTAGGTCATCTCTGAGGCGCTCATCCATTTTTATTTAAATCCTCCCTCCTGAAGTCCAGTACCCTCATCCTTGTGTGATTGCTTCTGCTGATGAACTTTACTGTACATCACTGATCCCCAGGTGGTTCCACCTTGATGTCTGCAATGCCGTCCTGTTTGTGAGCATCAGCTTCAGTACTGTTCCATCACAAGTGGGCTTTGGGAGCCTCCAGACTACATCTGGAAGACTGAAATCCCCCACCAGCAGCACCTCCCCTTTGTCTGTCATTGTGCTGATGGTTTCCCCAGTGTCTCATCTAGTTCTTTCCCCTGTGTTGGAGGTCTGTATTTCACTCAAGTGTGAATAATGACTCCGGCTCCTGACTTCAGGGTGACAGACAGTACCTACAACCCCTCCTTTCCACCCTGGTTCCCTTGTGTTTCCATTGCCTTGATACTCTGTGTTACATACAGCACAACCTGGCCTTCCTTCCTCCCCATCCTATCCTTCTTGAACTGAGTGTTGCCTGGCATGACCATGTTGCAGCCATGGTTGCCTGTGCACCATGACTCAGTAATAACCACAATATCCAGATCTGTCTCTACCATAATGACATCTAGGTCTGGAATTTTATTTCCACGACTCCTTGCATTTGCACACATGGCCCTCCACACCTTGCTCCCACTCGGCCTGCAACCCCCATTCATCCCCCTTGTGCCCCAACTCCTTTTCCCCTCTCTTTCTGCAACTTTTATTCCCATCCCCTTGTTTTCTTCGTCACTGCTGTTTTCATTATATTGCATCTTTGGTTATTCTCCACCCCTTGGGTCCTCTCTTTGTGCTGCTTCAATCTCTGGTGAGGGGGTAGCTTATTCTATACCTCCCTTTGTCTTCTGCCACCCCACAGCTAGTGTAAATGTTAAACAAAGTAACATTTAAAAACTGTCCACTGAGGACTGTAGTTCACCTCCCAGATAGATGCAGGCTATCACCTCTGTACAGTCCCATACCCCTCCAGGTTGGTACCAATTCCCCAATGTAGACAAAGCTCTCTTCACTGCACCATTCCTTCAACCATGAGTTGAAGCTCCTACTGCAGAAAACCCTATCCTTCCCCCAGTTGTAGGCAGGTGGCAGCCTGGGCAAAAGCCACCATGCATGCTACTTGCCTTAGACCCCTCTTCAGTTCCCTGAACTCTCCCTGCACAATCCCAGCCCCATCCCTTGCTAGATCATTAGTCCCCAGGTGGAAAATTATATCCAGCTCCCCCATTCTGCCCTGTTTTCCTAGCAATCCTTAGGATCTGCTGCCCATCTCTCTGAGCCGTGGTGCAAGGTAAGCACCTTACCTCTCTGTCTCTCCCCTTCCTGTTCCATATCTACCCCATAACAATCAGGTCCCCACCAGAAGCTGCATCCTCCTTTCCTGAGGTCCCCTATCTCCCACCTTGAGGCCTTCCCTATGGAGGACCGCCACATCTTCCCTTGCCACTCCTTTGGGTACCTCCTCCCAGCAGTCCTGTCTGACCAGAATGGTGAAGGAATTTTGTAGTGACACTGGCTGAAAAATGTGTCCCTGACCTGACACCTCCACCCTCTCAGAGTCACCACAGTCCAGTCAGCCCTCCTTCTCCTAGGCAACCTCTGGGGAAATGCCAGTAGACTCAGAGGCCCTTGGGTGAAGAGGTCCTCTGTATCCTGGCCAACTTTTCCAAGAGACCAGCAACCTACTCCCTCAACCCAGGGAGGTGTGTGCAGATGGTGCAGCACTTTTCTAAGAAGCCTCATCTAGGAACATGATCCATCTGTTTAAATGTTATTGTAACTCATTCAGTGTGTTCCATATAGTCTATGCTTAGCTAAAAGATCTACAGCAGACTTAATACATTTGGGAATGGTGGAACTGGCAGACACTTGAGGGACAAGGTCTTTTAAGGCCTATATATTAGGCCACTTCTCTCATTTGAGATTGCAGGCTACTGAAGCATTGAGGGGTGTAGGTATCTAGACCCAAACCCCTTAATGACCTGTTTACATTTCTATGTGTTGCAGAATTTGGCTAAAGGCAATCTCTCAAGCACTCCCCAAAGGTTAATGACATGTCTGCAGTAAGCAATGTATAATATGCACTTGCTGAATACAGAACTTTACTTTTTTTAATGCAGCTCCCCTCCTTCCAACCGGCCACTCCTTTGGGCTGCCTAGGACCGGGGGGGGTCCACCTCTGCCCTGGGCTGTTATTCCCACTGCCCCCATCAACCCACGTATCCCTTCATTGGCTGGCTCCCTCACCTCCAGGGGAGAAGTATCCTGGGACCATCAGGAGCCAGCTCGAGGGCATCCCGGGCTACCATGGTGCTAGGGGACCGGGGGCCATTGTCTGGCCGGTCAGGAGGCATTTTCCATTTTTCCTGACCCCGCTCACCCACTGAAGACATGATGCAGTGTGTGTCCTGAGTGGAGATGTCTGGCAATGTGAGGTCACCCACACTGCCAAGGATGCCACCCTGGATCCACCAGGAGCTGCTAGAGAAGCGGCAATCACCTTGGCCCCAACCCTCAGGATGGAAGCATCCAAAGGATGCTCTGAACCTCCTCCATGCTAGCAGCTGCTCCTGATGTCCCAGGTTCTGGGTGAGGACCTGGATTACCAGTGTGCCGAGCGATCATCCATCACACAGTGCCATGGCGCCAGTTCAAAACTTTACTTTTAAACTGCATATGTGATGTCTATTTATTGTCAATAAATGTCTCTTGATTGTAATGACTCTGTTGAACAATAAACTTGTAAACTTAAGCTTTGTGATAGGCAGTATCAACAATTAAATGTAACTGACTTTCATTTCTAAATCAGCTCAGTCTGTAGCACATTTATTATATCAGAAATAATCTAGAAAATGTAGACTACATTTGCTCATTTTGGATGCATTATTTAAAATGTTTGAAGCTTAATCTGACTTATTTACAACATTTAGTGTTTACAAATGACAGCAGTAACAGAAAAATACATTGCAAATATAGCTTAGGTAGTTTTTGTCTATTGTGGTTGAAAACCTTTAGCTGGCCACATTATTCATGAGTTATACCAACATAGGAACATACTGGGAGCAGAGCCAGCAGTCTAGCAGGAAACAACATTTTCTTGGAGCTCCTGTTCTGAGCTACTTTTATTTAATAAAGTATTTTTAGTGAAGTATTTCTAGCAGAAAATTGCTTATTCGATTTACTCTGTGCCACATTATCAACAAACAACTTTTTGGGGTAGAATGGTGAGACCTAAGGGGAGCAAACAAGACTTCTTTCAGCCACAAAAAAAGCTTTGCTAAACCCCTGAAACTTTCGAGCCTGCACAGCCATCAAATACTCAGCCTAGAGCATTACTCAAATCCATGCAGCACTCTAAATGCTCTAATTAAATCTGTACAGCACATAAATTCATAAACAGACCCATTCACTGAATGATTACTGCTAAGCACAAAGTGGAAACCATGGTGGATGCAGTGAAGACATCCACAACCGCTACGAAGAAAACACTTGCAGTGGCAGCAACCTTAGTTAAGGAGCTGTCAGCAGTAAAAACCCACATAGAGCAACTAGAGAATCAAGTCCAGTTGGCCAATATCAGAATTTTGAGGTTACCCAAGGAGCTGGAGGGTCTGAACCTGAACGGTTTCTTACAGGAGTGTATCCACGAGCTGATGGGCTTTGGAGACTTCAAGATCTATTTATTTATTTACGAGTTTTACCAGGTTGGCATACTGAGCAACATGCTCGATTCCAGATGCAACCTGGTGGCTGAGACCCAATTTACAAATATGTTGATTTACAAAAAAAAATTTTCACACATAGTACAAAAATGGGACAACAAGCATCGTATTACCACTTTTAGTGAAAATGGTTACAGACAGAGGTAATGCATACATAGTGTAGAGAAAATTGGAGGGTGGTCAACTTGGGAGCAGTTATTTTCACCATAGGAGTAGGGTTGAATTAATTGAAACAGGAGCAGCTGGAGGAGAAATGCCCTCTGAGTAGGCGATTTCGTTGGTAGGGGTTGGGGGCATGTCTTATGTGGGCAGGGAGGGCATTCCAGATTTGAGGAATTCGGTAGTTAAAAGCGGCCTGGCCTTTTTTAGTGCACATGAACGGAACGTGCAGTAGCCTAGGGTCTGTGCTCCTGAGGGAGTAAGCAGGTGGAGGTTGTTGGGAGAGGGTAGAGGACAGGTAGGGTGGGAGGGAGAGGGACCAATATTTGCCTGCGAACCTGGCACAGTTTGTTTGTCTATGGTCATGGAGGGATGGCAGGGTTAGAGAGGTGTAAAGGTTGCAGTGGTGTGTAGAGTGTGGGCAATCGAGGATAAAGTGACAGAAAGAGTGGAACAGGCTGTCGAGGCTGTCCAGGGCTGACGCAGGGGCTGTGGTGTATACTATATCTCCATAGTCTAAAACGGGCAGAATCATTTTTTGGACAATGGCTTGCCTAGTCTGTGTGGGGAGGCAGCTTTTGTTTTGGTATAGAGCGCCGAGCTTTGGGAGGAGCTTCTTGTGCAAGGATTCGATGTGGGAGTAGAAGTCTAGGTGTTGGTCAAGCCAAACACCTAAATACCTGTAGCTAGTGCAATTCTCCAGGGGGGTCCCGTCCAGAGTTTTAAAAGGGGTGATGGGGGATTGACAGGAGAGTCTTTGTTGGGAGCCAAAAGTTTGGGATACAGCTTTTTTAGAGTTTAGGAATAACTGGTTGGATCTAAACCAGTGCTGGATGGTGTAGAAATCTTCTTGGAGGAGGGTAGCTATGCTAGATGTTGAAGGGCCAGAAGCATAAAGGACAGTGTCATCCGCGTACATCTGGATAGATGAATGTTTGCAGGTAGATGGGAGGTCATTTAGAAAAATGGAGAAGAGTAGGGGACCTAGGACAGATCCTTGGGGGATGCCTGATGAGACTGGTAGTGGGTTTGAGGTGTGTGAGGTGAGTCTGACGGTTTGGGTCCTTCCCACTAGGTAGTCTTGGAACCAATTTGTGGCTGGTTTAGAAAGCCCTGCGTCGGTGAGTTTGGAGAGGAGTAGGGAGTGGGAAACGGTATCATATGCCTTTGCTAGGTTGATAAAGATGGCCGTGGTGATGAGTCCTTTGTCCATACCCATGAGAATGTTGCTGGTGACACGTAACAGGAATGTGATGGTGGAGTGGAATTTATGGAAGCCCGATTGGAATGGAGTGAAAAAAGAGGATCCTTCCAGGTAAGGAGCGAGTTGGGACAGGACCAAACGTTCTTGTAGTTTGGCCAGTATAGGGAGTAGGGAGATGGGTCTGTAATTACCTGGGGAGGATGGATCGCCCCCTTTTGGCAGTGGGATAATGGTTGCCTGCTTCCAGGCAGTAGGGAGCTTGCCCAGAGAGAAAGAGAGGTTAAAAAGGGCGGCTATAGGAACAGCTATGACTGGGGCGGATAGGAAGAGCATCTTGGCGTCCATGGACATCGGGCATTTCCCTCTGTTAGGGTTCAAAACCCATAAAGATTGTAAGACTTCTGCTTCAGTTACTGGATGAAAAGAGAACAGCAGGCCGGGCGGGCAGGTTTTGGGGGCATGAGCGAGGGGGTTGAGGGAGTATAGCAGAGGAGGACAGGAGTTTTTCTGCATAGCTGGAGAAGTGGAAGTTTAAAGTTTCAGCTACGTCGATGGGGTCAGAGATGAGGGAGCCCTGGACAGATATGTGGGGGTGGGGTGGAGTGGGGGTATATAGATTTTAGTGATTTCCAGAAGTCAGTTGGATGATTTATGTTTCTGCTAAAAGCCGAGAGGAAGTAGTTTTTTTTGGCTTGCTGGATGGAGTTTGTGCAGGTATTACGTAGGGATCTGTATGTGATGAGGTGATGCTGAGTGTCCAGCTTCTTGAAAACTTTCCAGGCGTGGTCCGTTGTGTGGCATAACTTGATTATATCTGCCAAGATCCATGGGAGGTGTGCGCCTCTAACTTGTTTCTTGCATGGGGGGTGTGATTGTCCCAGACTTTTAGGAAGCGGAATTTTAAGACCTCGAAAGTGGTGTCAATGGAGGATGCTTTTGAGATAAAGGACCAGTTTGTGTGTCCTACGTCAAGCAAGAGAGATGCTAGGTTGAAGGAGTTGTAGGACTTGGTGTATAGTGTTTTGAGGGGGCAGTAGGGCCATGCATTTTTCTGATCAAGTAAATCATGTGATGATCACTTATGGAATCGGGTAACAGGCCAGCGCTTAGGATCCTGTGGGGGTGGGAGGTAAGAGCCTAATCCAGTAAAGAGCGATTTTGAGACTTGTGATTAAGTCTGGAGGGATTGGCAATGAACTGGCTTAGGTTCAGGGCCTTGAATTTTGGTCTTTAGGTGGGCTTTGTCTGGCCCTAACCAGTTTGTATTAAAATCACCAGTGGCGTGGAGCTCACCCCCCGCAGCTAGGGTCTGTAGGGAGATCAAGTGGGAGAGGATGTCCTCGGGGAGTATACAGGGGGGCAGTACGAGCCTGCCACGTAAATAGGGTTGGAGCATGGGAGTGTGAGTTTTATGAGTAGTGAATCTATGTGTCCAGGAAATGAGGGGATGACCACTTTAGTGAACTTGCGACTGTTTGCGATATACATAGCCGTGCCTCCTCCTCTCTTTTTGCCAGGCCGGTCATGTCTTATTATTGTGTACCCTGGTATGGATACTTCGGCATCCGTGTGATGAGGTTTTAGCCAAGTTTCGGATAAGACAAATATGTCAGGACACAGTGTTAGAGCAGTTTGTTGCAGCAGTGAGATTTTAGAAAGCAAACTGCAAGTGTTTAGGTGGAGGATACGGAGGCCTTTTGGGAAAGAGAAAGGAGGGTGGGGATTTCTATTTGGAGTGACTGGGCCTGGGTTTGCCTCTATGTCCTAAGCCAGGAGCAAAAGTAGGCAGATAATATGTTTTAGCTTTGACCGCAGTGAGTTTGGGCTGGTTGGGGTGGAACAAACGGAGGGGGGAGTGGGGGGGGTAGCGGCTGGTAGGGGTGTGTAAGGCCAGGAGCCCCAGGTATATAGAAGGAGGAAGGATAGTGGCACTAATGTGCCCGTAATAGCTGGGACCCAAGTCCTGAGCTGGTGAGTGTGAGTTAGTAGTGTAGTATGCGTGGGGAGTTTGCCTTGGGGGCAGTGATGGTGGTGGTTCACGGCTTGGGAGGGTGGCAGGGGGCAAAGAGGATAAAGAGGCCAGGGAGAGGAGAAATAGAACTGTGTGCAGCAGCATTTTGGACTGAAACTTGGGATTCGGGGCCTGGAAAACATTTTTTTTGTTTTGTTTTGTTTTGTTTTGTTAGAGCCCTCTGGTGGCAGTAGTTGGTAAGCTGCAAATGGGAAAATAGGCTGATAGGTTTTAGAGTCACATGACTACAGCCTATAAAAGGAGGAGCTCACCAAGGGCAGTGGTGGGGAGCCAGTGCACAGCGCCGTCGGGGTAGAAGCACACAGGCTGTAGGGGATGCAGGCTGGATGTAGCAGCAGTCTGTGAGTTCAAAAATGGCACCAGAACCGTGCCCTGCTGCCAAAAGATGCCAAAGATGGTGAAGGCCTATAGAATTAACCCCAACTGTGCAAGAGATACCTTAGATGGACCTCAAACTATACTCCTCACAACAGCCTCTTCAGAAGAAAGAGATGCAATTCTTCGGTGAGCATGGAGAAGGAGCCCTATCCAGTATCATGCAAACACTGTGATGTTCCCCGACTTGGCCTTCACTATGCGAGCATGTTGGAAAGCATTCAATGAGGTGAAGCAGAAGCTGCAGGACTTAGAAATCCCATATACCCTTATTTCCCTGCACATCTTCTTTTCACTATTGGAAACAAAAACTATATGTTTACTGACCCTAAAGAGACCAGTTTATGTGTGCAACACATACAGCACTGACATTGCATGGTTGAGGAGGAAGGAGAAGCATCGGAGGTGGATGGAGTTGGAAATTGAACTTTCAAGGAACTGTTCCAAATTTTTAAAGCTTAAATCATTGTTTCCCATCTTCTTCACCATCAAAATACCCAATCTCCAAGTATGGACATTCGGGTTAATACAGAGACTGGCTATGTTGGACATTATAAGTCGAGGCTCCTGTCTGTGATTTTGTTCTTTCATTTGTAACCAGTTAGTTGTTTACACAAGAGCTACTTGTTAAAGTTCTTACTCTAGCCTTTATTACTGGAAAACCTCATAGCAATTAACAGTCTTACTTTACTGTGTTTGATTCTTTAAAATTGTCATTGTTTCCCTGAATAGAGATACTTCACAAAGGTTATAAAATGGTGCTTGCTAACAGTATTCCTCACTGGCTGGTGAGTATACTTAGTGGAGGGCAGTAGTGTGCTTTCTTAATTCTGAGAGAAATGTCTATTACAATTTTTGTGGCACACATTGGCTGCAGCTATATGTAACCCCTCGGCAGCTCTATCCATAGGGCTACTACCCCTGCCTTGCATGCCTAAACAAGGTTGAGGGGCCTGAGTTCCCAAAATTAACTTTAAACTGGTTCTTACCCAAGATAGTACATTGTGCAGTGCCTCCACCCATAGTTTAGCTTTAAGTGGGCTAGAATAAAACCTTGTACAACCCTCTGGGATACTGTACCCACTCACATTACCGTAAAGCCACCCCAGACATGACCCAATATTCAAAACCCCACAGTTCAGACATTTTGCATTTAGTGATTTGCTACTAATAATATGCTCATGACAAAGGTATCTGCAAAAGCAAACAATAAGTTTATTTACATGGGGAAGGGATAGGAAGGGCAAAAAGGAGTAGAGGCTATGCTACTTACAATATTCACATTTAGTTCGATTGGGCTTGATTTGGCATTTGGATCAACATTTTGCATTTTAAACCAGATATCAATCACACTACCCCACCAACCTCTGCAATAATCAGCACCCTGGCTATCAAGCTAGCTGCAATAAATCAGTTAACATAGTTACCCTTAATGCCCATGCTGGTACTAGTATCCCATTTAGTTTAAGACCCCACAATCCCACACAACCTGGGTACCCAGTAATTATAATTCTAGAATGGTGCAGGCCTGATGGATGGTGCAGCTGTATGTTGGCCAGTTAGTTGGGACCCTTAGGAAACTAGGGTGATTAAGTTTAGGTTAAATTCTTGAACATTCACTTAACTGCAGTTCATAGGACTTACCAGTTTGAATTATTTACAAGTCCCTTTTCATGGAGTGCAGGGATGGCCTGCATTACTTACATGTAGACTTCTTTATAGGTATAGGCAGGTCAAGACTGAGAGCTTTCAGCAAACGGGCACTATCTCCAGAGCTCAAACTGCAGGCAAGCCAACAGCCAGGCATGCCTAAACTGACTGCAAGGATTTTAAAGCTTGATAATGGAAACAACACTTTAACTTCTGGAGCAGTGCCTCTCTATGGGCTGAAATTCCTTTCGGTATGAACAGACTGGTTAAATTACATTCAGCACATTTAAGCATTAGACTTAGAATAAGCACATTTATACATTCAACACATTTATGCATTTAGCACATTTATCCATCCCTAGGACAACCTTCATCTTCCTTGCTGGGTAGAGACGGAGTTTAAGGCACAACTTTCATTACTACAATAGACCGAGCTTAAGGCTAGTCTCGCTACCATTTAAGAAGCTTGAAACTTGACTGGGCTAGTGGCAAAGCCCATTACCACCTTCCAGACTTTGCTGGCTAGCAACAGACGCAGTAGTCTCTTTCGACGCAAACATCTTGTTCTTGGCAATAATGTTTTACAGTAGCTCACTGGGCTCTTTCAAAACAAACGTGCACTTGGCAGCAAACAGCTTTTGTAGCTCTCTAAGCTCAAATACAACATGCAGTCTCTTGTGACTCTTTGCTGGCTCTGGCAGCTCCCACGGACAAAATGCTGGTCCTCCCAGGCAGAGTTAGAAAGAGCCCCAGCTCTGAGTTCTCCTTCCAGTCATGATGGCAATTAGCATTTCAGACACATTTATATATAATAATGGGAAAGCAAATTCTGCTTCAGGCAGCCACTTATTTGCCCTTTTGCAGAGGAGAAAACCCCCCTCCACTGTGGAGAAGCTTGCTCTGGATCACTAGGCCCATTTTTCTTGCTGATGGCCTGACCCCCCACCCCTGTGGGGTGGGGGCGGCTCCTGCTCGAACTCTCGCACAGCCAGAAAACACTGTCTTTTATGGGGCTCCTCTGAGGCTTCCTATTGGCTGAAGCTATCTGTTGCTCCTGCTATGATTGGTTAAAGTGCATGTCAATCACAATAATGAATTATGCATTAACCTGCCTCGATGCATTACAGGCTCTCTGTTTTGGTGCCTGAAATTAGGCCCCTGCAGATTCCCCATAAATACTTTGTAATCTTCCAGGAGCTTTGGCAAATGTTCCACAAGTCATGACTTATAATCCTGACTTTCTCTGATGAAGCCCTGATGGTGAAATGTAAGAACTGCTGCTAACCTTGTTACATTCTACACTGGATTGGTGAACAAAATCATATTCCATTAAACTGAGGATATTCGTTTATTTCTTTAACCTTACTGCAAGGGTGAGTGCAACACCTAAATGCTAAAAGTACTATCATGGCTGCTAGTTATAAAGTCCCTTTGCAGCTTTACACAGTCCCAAAGTTAATGTCCTGGTGCAGCCAGATTAATTATTTATTTAGCTTTCTGGCATGTCAGTCTAAAAACTCTTACTATGCCCATGAGATTGTTACCCAGAACAGACATTTTAATTCAGTCCTTTTCCTGTCACTGCTGCCGTAATTAAGCACCCCCAGGCAGCATGCAGGCTATGTATCTGAGTCCTAAAGTTGTACTGGTGCAGCCAGAAACACATTTATTTTCATTAAATCATTTCCCCCTTTATGCCTTAGCCCCTCAAGCATCCCTGGCAGCTGCTGCTGTTTTTATACATTTAGTTACATCCTGCAGCAGCTGCTGAAACTCTAAGCCCAAAAACAGTGCTCTGGGGGAAGACAGAACCCTCATTAATATGTATGAGGGATAGGGGCTCTGTTAATTAATATTCATGAGCCGCTATCTGCAGTGCTTCATGGCGCTCTTTATTTAAAATTGAAAGAGGGCTCTCTTGGTCTTTGCTTAGGTCATTGGTCCCACTCTGCCCATCGCAGGGGCTGGGACCACCAAACACTCTCCTGATTAACTGCAAAGTCGGCGGTCGGGAGATCAAAGGCGCAGCTTTGCACATGCGCGATCTCTGCGCGGTATCAGACTGCCAACTTGATTAGAGGGGGATCATGGCTTAGCTCTCAAGCCCCAAAAGGGCTAAACCAGAACACTGGGGCTGTTTGGGGTACTTGGGGCAAATTCTGGACCTGGGCCATGGTGATGAGCTGGGGAAAAACTGCAGGAAACTGGGAGGCACTCCAGAAAGTGGGAGCAGAATGGGAGGAATGGGCATAAGGTAAGTCCCCATATTTGGGGGGGGGATGTTACAATATGGATTGGGGCTGGTATATCCTGACATAGCTGTAAAGCTTTGGGCTACTTGTTCATGAACAACCCAGGGGAAGAGTACACAATGGGGGGTGAGATACTAACAACAACAAAAATGGAAAGGGACCTGGGGGTAGTCATATCAGATGACCTAAAGACGGGCAAGCAATGTGAGAGGGCAGCAAGGAGGGTTGGGGGGATACTGGGATGCATAGGGAGAGGCATCACCAGTAGAAAACAGGAAGTTATTATCCCTCTGTACAGACAGCTGGTCAGACCCCATCTGGAGTATTGTGTGCAGTTCTGGAGACCCAATCTCCGCAAAGACATAGACAGGATGGAAGCTGTCCAGAGGAGGGCAACTAAAATGGTGCAGGGTCTGCACTGGAAGACATATGAAGAGAGACTTAAGGAGCTTAATATGTATAGCCTCGAGGAAAGAAGGAGAGGGGGACATGAGGAAACGCTCAAGTACCTCAAGGGAATCAACAAAGTCCAAGAGGGTAGCATCTTTCAAAAAGAGGTGTGCAAGAACAAGAGGGCACAATTTGAAAATAGAGGGGGCGGCTCAGAGGTAATTTAAGGAAGTATTTTTTACAGAGGAGGGTTGTGGATGCATGGACGGCCTTCCGAAGGAGGTTGTGGAGTCAAAATCAGTGGTGGAATTCAAGCATGCATGGGATAGTCATAAGGCAGTTCTGGGGGGTGGGGGTAGGAAGAAGTAGGCTGCTGGTTAACTAGGATCTGAAGCTTATCCAGTAGGTAGGGAAATGGGCAGACTGGGTGGGCCAAGCGGTCCTTATCTGCTGTCAAATTCTATATTTCTATGTTTCTATGAACAGCGGGACCGGGACTGATCATGAGGTTGCTCAGGGGCGCCTCACTGTCTTGATCTGGAATTGAGTAGTTCTAGTCCCATGCAAGAGGACGAGTTTATCTTGCCATATTAGCAAGCTCAGATAATGCTTGATAATAGCCAGCCTATAAACAACAAATAATGAAAAAACAAAGTGTCATACTGTATGCGAGGGGGAAGACAGAGCAGATTCACGTGGCTCAGAGGATCCCACTCCGATGTGATTAACAGTTCTAATGTTTCAAGATAACAGATATATAGGACCTAGAGAGGTCAGTTACTTACATTCGTTATTATGTACTGGAATAGATAGATGGTTCTTTCACTTTGAATTGACTGCATTGGCTTCTATGTTTATGTCTGATGATTGTAATAGTCTGATTATTGTTAGGCAATCCCCCTCAACAAGTTGTGAAATTAGAGAAGATATTCATCAAATCTGTATTAATTGGCACTGCATATTTTTGATGTACTCTCTCAGGTACTGCTTTTGTCATGTTTATGATAAAGTTTTTTTTTTAATAAATAAAATGGTAAAATAAAAACATGAACATACAAAAAAGCCGGCAGAAAGAGGCCACACTGCAGGGTCCACAACATTACGCTACTTACCCTGCCCCCCTCCACAATCCTCCTTTCCTTTCCATCTGCCCATTCAATGGCCCTGATGCCTTATGTATATCCTAGCCTCTCTTGAAGCTGCCCACCATCTTCAATGAGTCCACCTCTTCCGACAGCACATTCCAATTAGCCATCACCATCCTAACCTCCCTCCCTCCTAACCCCCCCTTCAGTTTAAAGAGCAATTTCCTTCTATGCCCCCCCTAAACATATAATAAACATTATCTGGCCCCAAGTGGACAGCCCCAGAAATTTTAATTAATAGCTGCCTGTATGTAACCTTTGAAGAGCTTGTATTTGGCTCCATGGAGCTGATAGCCAAAACATTGCTACTACCTTTATTGTGAGACATGCCCCTGCACTTACACATTTCATTACGTCAGTCAATGGATAGCATGAGGAACACTCCATAGAATACAATACAGACATTTTTTTAACCTGGACCCCTCCCAGGTAGTACTCTGTGCTGGAATTCTTGGCTCCAGCTGTGCATAACTTTGCATTTCTTGGCACTGAAGCCAAGCTGCCAGATCCCATTTTTCTAACCACTTTTTCTTATACTTAAGAGTTCTGATTATGACAAATCAAGGCCACTGCTCCACTAAACAGGTCCTTGATTTGTCATAATTAGAATCCCCCAAGCTCTCCATTTACTGACATCATGAAATGTGCAAGCACAGGGGCATGTCTCAAAATATGGGACGTGGCACCATTTTGGCTGTCAGCTCCATTAAGCCAAATATGATCTCCTCAAACCTTAAATACAGACAGCAGTTAATTTAAATTCCTGGTGCAGTCCACATGGGGCTAGGTAATATTTATTATATGTTTGAGGGGTGGGGGGAATGGAAGTAAGAAGCTGCTCTTAAAGACTGTGTCCACCTCATGCTTCAGCTGCCTCTGAGGTTAAAGAGACCCTCCTTATTCACCCTATTTATCCCCTTCAACTAGTTACAAGTTTCAATCATGTCCCCTCTCTCCCTCCTCTCCTACAAGGGAGTACATGTTAAGGGCCCCAACCTCTCCTTGTATGCCCTACACTGCTGACCTGGGATCATCTTCATTGCTCTCCTTTGGACCATCTCTAGCATGTTAATATCCTTTTTAAAGTGTGGACACCAGTACTGTACTCTATACTCTAGATGTGGCCTCACCAGTGACCTGTACAAGGGCAGTTTAGCCTCATCTAGCCTGCTGCTGCTGATCCCTCTAGCTATGCAACCCAACATTTTGTTTGCCTTTGCAGTTGCTTTCTTGTACTGCATGGAGTACTTCAGATCACTAGTGATTATCACTACGAAGTCCTTCTCCTCCTCCTTTGTAGCAGATACCCAGACCCCTCCAAAGTAGTACTCTGTCCTGGGATTCTTGGCCCCAACTGTGCATAACTTTGCATTTCTTGGCATTGAAACCAAGCTGCCAGTTCCCAGACCACTTCTCAAGTTTTTTCAGATTGTACTGTAAGTGCTGTATCCCTTCAGCTGTGTTCACCCTCCCACAGAGCTTGGAGTCATATGTGAGTAGGCACATTTTGTCCTTAATGCTATCCCCAATATCACCGATGAAGACATTGACCAACTCCGGTTCCAGCATTGAGCCCAGTGACACCCTGCTGGTGACCTCCCTTGTGCTAGATAACTCACCACCACCACCACCTTCTGGGTCCCGCTTCTGAGCCAATTTTCTACCCATCTGTTCATCTACTACCCAACCCCATGATCCGTCAGCTTCTTGATCAACCTCTTTTGGGATACAGAGTCAAAGGCCTTGCTGAAATCCAGATAAAGGATGTCCACTGCTTGGCCCCTGTCTAGTGTCTTTGTGACCCAGTAAAATAAGTCTATCAGATTTGTTTGACATGATTTCCCTCCCATAAACATGTACTGCCTTGCATCTTGGAGATCATGCTCCTCTACATACTCTACCATCCTTTCTTTAAGTGTAGTTTCTATGAGCTTGCTCATGATTGAGGTCAGCCTGACTGGTCTGTAATTCCTTGGTCATTCTTGGGTCTGCTGTTATGGAGGGGCACCACATATGCCTCTCTCCAGTCCTGTGGTACCACACCTGACTTCAGTGAACTATTGAACAGGCTTGCCAGTGGTCCCACAAGCTCCTCTGCCAGTTCCCTCAGTATCCTTGGGTATATGCCCTCTGGGCCTGGTGATTTTTCTACCTTCGACGCTAGCAGCCCCTCCCTTACTCTGTCCTCCCCTACCACCACATCCATGCTCCTCTACACCCTGCTCTTCCTCTCCCTCCCCCCGTAGGCACTGGTCTGTCATTCTCCCTGGTGAAGACAGAACAGAAGTATTCATTCGATACCTCTGCCTTTCCCCCTGTTCTCCTCCACCTACTTGTCCCCTTTCTGAAGCCTAACAACCCCATCCTTCTTGTCCCTTTTCTTGCTTGTATAGCAAAAAAAGGACTTCTCTGCATTCTTGATTCCCTCAGCTATCTGCAGCTCCTTTTGCGCTTTAGCCCACCAGACTACCTTATTTGCCACAGTAGCCAACCTTAGGTAATTCTCTTTATCTACCTCACTCTTGGTCTTTCTGAATTTCCTGTTGGCTAACCTCTTGTCCCTTACTGCCTGGATGACCTCAAAACTGAACCATCTGGGTTCTTTGGCCCTTAAGGTCTTCCCCTGAACCATTCCTCTGTGGCAACCATCAACCCATTCTTAATGATGCACCACTTTTGGTCCAACCCCATATGTGCACTGATGCCTGCCAAGTGCCTCCTTACCACCTCGCCCTTCTTCATGAAGTCCACTCTCCTAAAATTCATGATTTTGGTCTTAAAAGGGATGTTTTCCTTGCCCATATCCAACTGGAACGACACTGTTCAATGGTCACTTCCACCCAAGAGCTCCTTGACTTATTTCTTGTATGTGCTCCCCATTTGTGAACACTAGATCAAGGATTACCTCTTCCCTGTTGATTCTGTGACACCCTGAGTCAGGATCCCTCTTTGGAACTCTTCTGGGATCACCTGACTCGTGGCACATGTTGTGGATGGTACACTCCAGTCTGCCTCGGGCAGGATAAAGTCCCCCACTATTAGAACCTCTCCTTTCCCTGCAGCTTCCAATATTTGTGAGCTCAGTTCCCTGTCATCTTCCTGGTGGGGTGGTCTGTAAACCATGACAACCTCATCTTTCTCCCTCTCTTGTACAATAACTGAACCCACAATGCTTCCACCCTCCTCTTCTTTGACTCCTCTCTTGTGCATGTTTTTTTTTCTATATAGGTTTGTACCTCTCCGGAGCCATGGCAGATGGCCACGGCACTCTGGGCAGAGGGATTCTCTCTCTCTGGTCCCACTGCTCCCACACTTGCCGGTCTCCAGTAATTCCCCCATAGATTGCCCCCCACGGCAGAGCCAGGAAGGAGGTTGCCAGCTTCTCCTCCCCTCAGAGATCCAATTCAGAATGTGGGGACAGCCCTCGGGAGCAGGAAACCATCACAGAGCCTGCTAGGCTCTTTTCCAACATTTTTTCTCATGTCCCCCTCCCCTACCGACACAAGGATGTCAGACTGTGCCTCTCAACCCATACTGCTCTCCAGCCACTGCCAGAGGGCAGTCAACGAGTGGGGTGACAAGTCTCCGTATCCCCGAGAGAGGAGAGCAGTTCTCGGGATGCTCAACCCTCTCTCCCCACCTGCTGACCCCTGGCAGCCCAGGCTCTTTCCCAAAACCAGGGGGTCGGTGTGGCATGAGGTGTAGCAACCAGTACCTCAACCTCCAGTGCCACCGGGCCGGCTTCTCTCTCATGCATGTTATGACCTCCCTGATATAAACCACCACCCCCAATTTCCCTATCACCCTATCTCTCCTGTACAGTTTATTTCCAGGGGTTGAGAGGCCCAATTACGGTGTGGTGTGGCCCAAGACTCGGTTAATGCTGCTATGTCCACCCTCTCTTCTGCTAATAGCATCTTCAGGTCCTACATCTCATTTCCAATACTTTGCAGATTCAGAGACACCATCCTCCACCTAGAATCTGAGGCTCCTTTCCTTTCCTCGTTCTTTTTTTTTCTCATTTCTCCCCTCTGTACACTCCCCCCACCCCCCGGTTGCTAATGCTCCCTCCCTCCACTTCCACCCTGCAGACCTCTTCTCACGGGTATGGGGGTGACGTTTGTTAACTTCCTCCTCCCAGAGTCCAACAGCCCCACCCTCAGTAGTTTAAATTCAGTTTGTTGGTTATGTACCCACCCCAGTTTGACCCTGAGTACCCTCAAGCCCTCTCTACTGAGGTGTAGCCTGTCCGGTAAAAAGAATGTTTTATTAGACCAGGTCTCCCGCAAGTCCCCAATACCGGTGAACCTTTCCTTCTTGCACCACTTCCTCAGCCAGTCATTGAATTTCTCTTTCCTTTTCTTCCTAACAGTGCTAGCCCTTGGTACTGGTATCACCTCTGAGAAAGCCAGTGATTCTGCTTCCTCCGTGTAAGTTTTACCTAACACTCTGAATCTACCTTGCAGTACCTTCATCTCCTCCACAGCTAGGTCATTGGTATCCATGTGTATAACTAAGTGTTGTTTCCCTCTGACCTCCCTTACTATTTCCCTGATTCTTGGAAACACCTTCCCTGCTGTCATCTTTGGCATGCAAACCACTCTCCTTCTTGCATTTGGGTCCCCCATCCTTCTTCAGTGAATACCCTTAATTATGGAGTCCTCTAGGATTACCACCCTTCCATCCTCAACATCCATGTTTCTCATCCTTCTTTCCTCACCTACAGTACCAGCTGCTCCCCCACCTAACTGTTCCTCCTCTGCCTTGGTTAGCTTTCTGCAGCATCCACTACTTGTCCTCCAGCTATCTCCCTCCCTTATGTGTGATGAGCATGTGAAATTCCTAATGCACACTCCTTGATCACACATGTGTAAAATGTTGAATTTGAAAACAGCAGAGGGTGTATTTAAAAGTGAAACATGATAGAGTCTGCAAGGTTCTAGTTGGAGTTCCAGTGAAGGGAGCTCATCATTACATTTTCACAGGCAGTTTCTCCACTACTGGTGAACAACTACTCTCTATACAAGCCCTGTCAAATTAAAATGTCTTGAAAATGTATCCATCTTATCACAGTCAAAAACCATTAAATATTCTGGGCAGTGTACCCACTCTATCACAGTTAATACTGAATTATACAACTCTGCATTACTGTGAAGGATAATCAAGTAAGATAAGTGCTCAATGTTAATAAACAATTCAGTCAGTCATCTTTTGAAATACAGAACTGTATGTCTTGTAAAGCTTGGCATATGCAGACAAGAATAAAACTCTGCTGCTACAGTAGCACGTTTGTGTTTAAAAATACTTTTTATATCCACTGTTTTACTGTCAGCTTATTTTAATTATCTACAGCTCAGGTTTGTGCCTCAATAATTTTACAAATTACATTTTGAACTGCCACACATCTTTTTCACGTTTATTTCCCTCTGGTTACCATTAATGGGGCATCTCTCTGGCGGTGCCCACTCAGCCGCTCCTCTACCACCCACCAGAACCCCTCCCCAACCAGGAAATTGGGTGCTGGGACCCCCTCTCCTGTGGACCCATTACAGGAGGAGATGGGAACCATGGAGAGTCAAGCCAGGGTTATGGCTGGCATTGGGCATGTGGGAGCAACCCTGGAGCATCTGCCATCATCTCCCCACCAACCAGTGTTTTTCCTCCTTGTGTGTTTCCACTGAGATGCTGGATATACAGTGATGTCTGCACAAAGGATGCACCTCCACCGACGTCTGCTGGCACCTCCCTCCTCGAAGCAGCATGCTCCTTGCGGTATCCCCGGTCTCCACTGGGAGCCGCCCCAGAGCAGTGCATCCCCACAGGCCCACTCCAGGAGAGGAGAGCAGTCCTACAGATGCTCAATCCTCTCCGATCCCTGGTGACCAGAGTTCACTCCTAAACCCCAGTTGCCAGTGTGGCATGAGGCATGGTGTCCAGCCCCTCAATCCTCAGTGCCAGCAAGCCAGCTAAGCATGTACGGTTCTTAAGCAGCAAATGTTCTAACCAGTTTAAGCACTTTTAATGAAAGAAGAAAAACATTTTCTTACTGGGATTTTGTCTCCCGTAACAGAGGTGCACCAAGGTAGTAGGCCATGCTAGTCATTGTGGATGGCCACTGTACAGGGCAGGCCACCCCACTCCAACAGGGTTGGACCAATAGGAGCAAACATGAACACCACCCTCTGGCCCTCCTATCCAGTGGAAGATAGATAAAAAGTCCTTCTCTTACAGGTTTTAACTCAGTTCCTCCTTATAGTTGCTCAGAGTCAGTGATCTACAGTTTCTGTCCAACTCTGTGTAGTATCTGAGTGAAATCAAAACATGTAAATAGTGTTGGTTTGTCCTTCTGAAATCCTTTTTGCAACATCTGTCCCTGGTAGTCCTGTCCACCTTCAGGCACATAGAGATGGAACACCATTAGGCAGGGAAGACTATACTTAATTCTGGCATCTTTTAACCTGACTTTAATTGGGTAAAGGACCTCTCTTCTTTTCAATAGTTTGATAGGCAGGTCATTAAAGAATTTCAGTTTATGACCTTCATATTCAATGTAAGTCCAGTTCTGATGTATGTGGGTCTTGCGTTGGTAATTTAGAAAGTTTGGGATCAGGGCTCCTGGCTTCTCCTCCAGGTCTGGCTTGGGACACAGTGACCTATAGCCCTTTTTGATTATGAAGATTTCCCCATCTGGTAGTGGACCAACATTTTATTTTAACATTTGGTTAACAAAAGTGATTGGGTCTGATCATTCTGTGCCCTAAGGTAAATCCATGATCCATAGATTGTTACACCTATTTCAGGTTTCTTGATCCTCCAGTCTTGCTTCTAGTTATTTAATTGTTGACTGTTAAACAATCTTTCTTTATACTCTTTGGTCACTATCTCCTTGTCACTGCTGATTCTTTCCTCTGCATCCCCAATCTCTGATTCTGTTGGGAGAGACCAGCTTTCCTTAAAGATGGGTATCATTTCTAAGACAGATATGTAGATTGCTGAGATCTCATTAAAGACCATTTTGAAATGTTTAACTATTTGTTTTGGTTTTTTTAAAACTTGTTTATTTAAGATGCAGATTCAGTACATAAAGCATGGTGATTTCACAATGCAAAAAATATACAAGCAGGATTGTCGTAACTAAGGTAGCCAGGCACACAGTCCCAGTGAAAACTCAAGGCAAATTTCAAGCAGACAGTCTAGGCTAGTTACAGAGCAAACATTCCCTGTGCTGTTTTCAGTGTTACCCCCAGGAGTGTTCCCACACTAGTTTGCCCCACTGCCTATGTTGACATATATCCCGGTTCAGCTTAAGCCTGATCCAGCTCGGGAAAAGACCAACATCTAGGGTCTTCTCCAAGGGGCCACACATAAGTTCATACACTTGTTGTTTAATCTGTAGTGTATATTGCAAGCATTCTACCCTCATGCACTTCAGCAGTTGGTTGCACCATTTGGCCACCTGTGGTGTTGGCCCACCTGCCACTGCTGTGCCAGTACTTTTTTTCTCTATTGCTTTACTGAGGAACCACAGGGGGTGTGAACACTGTGGGTGTGGGGGATCTGAGACTGATAATCTCAGTAGGATAATGCCTGGTTGAGAAGATCTAGGTTCCACTAGGATTTTAGCCAGGATGTACACCACCCTAATCCAGAAGTAAGACACCTTTAGACATGCCACTGATAAATAGAAGAAAGTTCCCTCCCAAATTTTACACTTTGGACATCTGTCTGTGCTGGTCATGTCAATTGTAGGTGTCACTACTGGAGTAAAGTACACTCCGTGGAGGTAGTTATACTGAATTTGTCTGAGGCAGTTACTTTTTGAACACATTAAAATTTTATTTTACCATCTGCTTCCATTCTGAGATGTGGTCCATCACCAGGTCTTTTGTCCAGTGGCCTCTAATGGTAGCAATAATATCCTCCCCACTTTTAACCAGCATAGTATATCTCCTTTGGAGTGGTTTGCTACTGTCCCCTCCTTCTTCAAAGATTTCTTCCAGTGGGGAACCTTGCAATGCATTCTGGTGTGAGCCTAGGAGGGAGAGGATCCTGGTTCTCCTCTGTGAGTATATAAAGAAGTCCTGGGGCTTCAGAGCAAATTTCATCACTATATCCAGTTATATTATGCCTGTGCTCTGCAGACTGCTCTGTCTGCCAGTGCGGTGGTGTATCACCTTCAAGGTCAGTTTGCTGACCAATAAAGCCCTACATGACCAGGGACCCTGCTACCTGAAAGATCTCCTTTCTCCCTACCATCCCTCCTGGCCTCTCCGATCCATGGATAAGGGATTGTTAGAGATTCCCAGGGTTCGTTTACAGACATCTGGGGACCATTCATTAAGCAATAAGGCATGACCAAGGGTTATGTTAATGGCCTGATAATCACCTTCTAGGGGTGTACTGTGGCTCGAGGTGTAGCCAAGTGCCACATGCCCCTAGAGGGTGATTAACTGACCATTAACATAATCCCTGGGAATGCCTTATTGCTATTATAATAAAACATGTTTTTAAACAGTGTTAAACATTGTTCAGCATACGGCTAAGCTCTACGTGTATGTTAACAAAAGATTAACATATGGCTGTTAGAATGTTTGCAGCCAATCAGAAAGCTCCATTTCTCAGACCCTTTTTATAATTTGCATTTGCGGCCCTACCCTGTGGAATTCTCTACCTCATCGGATAAAGAGAATGCCTGACCATTCAAAACTTCAAAAAATAACTTAAGATATATCTCTTTGGCCTAGCTTTTAATGATGAGATTTAATGATGCTGCTATTTTATTTGCTCATTGATTGTTCTTCTAATAGTGTATGGTTTTATATATGTTATAATTTGATGAATCATATGGTTTTATGTGATTATGTTTTTATGTACAGTCACCTTGAACTATGGAAAGGCCTTTTTTATAAATACATTTTGACTGATTGATTGATCCTCAAAGAATTTGAGTGTGCCCCCTTCATACAGTTGCAGGGTCCTTTTTAAAACCCTTCTTTCTCCACTGCACTGGCACCTGATCTCTCTGCCAAGGAGATTTAGATGAGACCCCCCCCCCCAAGAGTACTTGTCCAATATCTGAATAGGGTGAAAAGTATGCACACTTAGTCAAGCTCTTGTCAGGCCCTAGCTAGTAAAGGGACTGAGATTCTTTTTTCACTAAACCTGCAGCCAGAGAAGGGGATAGAGCATAAGAACTTTAATGGGCCTTCTAGGGATGCCCTTTCTATGTAGACCTATGTCAGGCCTGATGGTAGGCCCTCCCCCATATCTTTAAGGAAAGCAAGCTAGGCTGTTAAGTAATTGTGCCTTCGGTTGGTTAGGATCAGGCCGCCCTCTGCCTGTGGGCTCTAAAGCACCTCCTATCTCATTCTTGCCCTTCCCCCTACCACAGGAAAGAGATGTTGTATCCCTTAACTGTTGTGAATATTTTAAGAGGGATCCTGCAGGGGAACACCTGGAACATATATAAAAATTTGGATAAAATACACATTTTTATGGTGTTCATCTTTCCCATCAATGTTAGAGGCATAACTTTCCATTTGTTACAATCTGCTTTGGTGGGCTGAAATACAGGTTTATAGTTCAGTGCTCAGAGTTGGGAGAGATTTCTAGGCAAAATAGCAAAATAGCACCCAAGTATTTCAGTTGGGGGGGGCAAGATTAAGTAGGTTTCCTGCCACTGCCAGGGATGGGCTGGCCCCCCCCCCAGGGGAACCATTCACACTTGGCCTAATTTCTCTTGTGACTGGGCATGGGGCCATACACTTCAAACAACTTAGTCTGAACTTTGAGGGCTCACCAAGGGTTAGACAGATGTAAAAGAATGTCATCTGCAAAGATTGAGATGTCATGTGTGCCCCCTCCATCCTCAGGCCCTCAGTTTCTCTATTAGCCCATACTGTCCCAGCCAGGGGTTCAATGGTCATAACATAAACGAGAGGAGACATGGGGCATTCCTGCTGCTCCCCCTTGTTAGATAGAAAGGTCTACAGAGAAGCTAATTCGCAAGGATCTGTGCAATGGGGGACTTATCCAAAGCAGCCTTCCAGGAGCACAAGCACGGTCCAAATCCAGTTTTACTAAGGATGGCAAACATGAAGGGTCACTTGACCCAGTTGAATGCCTCCACATCCAGGGCCAGTAGACTGGGCTAAATGACCCCACCTGGACCAAGCCTACATCACATTTAGTAATCCCCTAATGTTGTTTCGCAGTTGTCTCCCTTCAACAAAATAGCCCTAGTCCTCATAGATTATTGAAGGCAGGATGCCCTCCAGCCTCCCCACCAGCACCTTGGCCACCACCATCATGTAGTCTGCATTAAACAGTGATATGGGGCAATAGGAGTCACACAATGTCAGATCTTTGCCTAGTGTGGGTAGCACTGTAATGGTGGCTAGGTAATGCATAGGAGGCAGGGCCCCTGGTTTAGGACTTCTATTATCATGGCTGTCATGGGCCCCTTAGCTGTTCCCAAAACAGCTTACAAAATTCCCCTGGTATACCATCTTGGCCTGTGGCTTTGCCGGCTTGCAGTGACTTCATAGCACCTCCCACTTCTTCCCCAGAGACCTCCCTGTCCAGCTGCTCTGCTTCTGCTGAGTCCACTGTGTGGAGGGGTAGTGAGTCCAGGACGGGGGTCCAGCCCAATGTCTGTTGTGTACAAGGTGCATTAAAAGGCAATAGAGGACTCCCAATTTCTTCCTGTTGTACTAACATTCTATCTCCCTCTCCTTGAATCTGTATCATGTTATTTTCTGCCTCCCTTTTTCTTGAGTTGCCAGGCTAGCCATTCCCTCCATCACTTTCAAGGTATTGTTTAATTGTGTTAACAGTAAGTTCCTCTCAGTCTCGCTGAATATGAGCTGTGACAATTGACCCTTTGCTTTTACTATTGCAGAAAATATATCTGCTGGTCCCGTCTGGCCACATGCTGTTTTTCCAGGGAGGCCACTTCAGCATGAAGTGTGTCCTCTTTAGCTCTCTCCTGCTTCTTCCTGTAGGAGGCATACAATATCACCACTCCTCTAACAAATGCTTTCATGGCCTTCAATCCAATCCAAAGTCCAGACTCAGTTGCACTTGAGGAGGAAACGTGTAGAATCTAGACAAGTAATATCCAAAACTACAGTATGCTAAGCAGGATTATGTATTCAGCAAACTTATTCAGTAAACACTGCCAGCACACAGATATTCAAAATTACATCACACTAGGTATAGTGACTGAATATCTCAGCCAGACCTGCTGTGACTTGCTCCAGCTGCTCTGGGTGAGATATCCAGTATCTACAGAATAAGTTTGCTGAATAAATAATCCTGCTCAGCATACTGTGGTTTGGAATATTACTTCTCAGAATTTTATTTGTTTCCTTCTCGAGTGCAACTGAGTTTGGACTTTGTGCTTGTGTCAGAGGCTGATCATCCCTTCAGTTGCACCAGCCCAACACCATTCGAGTCATGGTACCCACCTTCATGGAGGTGCCTCCCATCTTGTCCCTTCAGCATTGTACCCCTGCTTGTTATCACCAAAACATTCTGGGAGTGCCTGCCCCATCTGCTTCATGGAGTCCGGATCCACTAACAAATATGGGTCTAAACGTCAATGAGGTAACCCCCTCAGGTGCCCTTCGACTGCTCAGGGTCACCAGCAGAGGGGCATAATCCAATATAATTATGGTGCTATATTGGTCAGTTTCTGCCTTTTGTGATAGTGGATTTGACACCAGCAGGAGATCTATTCTTGTGTACACCCAGTGGGCATGGGAATGGAAAGAGAATTCAGAGCTAGTGAGATGCAGGATTCTCTATACATCAGACAGGCCACACTCCCAAGCCAAACACCTCAGAGTTCCAGAGCATTCTAGAGGATGATGCTTGGGGGGTGTCTCTGACTTGTCCATTACATAGCCCCTGATGGTGTTAAAGTACCCCCCAATGATCATGGGTGACAGTAGCACCACCAGGGTGAGGGCCACTTGTTAGAAAACTCCAGACAGTTGTAGTTGGGCCCATAGATCGAGGCAAAAATATGTGCCTCTCCCCACTTCCACTGACACTATAGTATACGTGCCTTGGGGATCCAATACTTGTTTAAGAATTTTTACCATGACCCCCTGCCTGAACCACATTGCCATTCCAATGGCCTTGGATGTGAAACAAGATGCTACAATGCCCCTCCATTTCAGGCAGTTTTCTCCACCTCTTACTGAGTCCCATGCAGTTCCTGTAGGAGTGTGAGATCACCCGTCTGCTTTTTTTTATTGTAGACCACACCTTTTTTATGGCTGCAGTGGGAATAGCCCTGCAGACCTCTTGCTACAGTAAAAGGACTCGGCTCATTCCTTGGGACCGAACAACATGTTGGACATGGAGCACAGTCACTTCTGCATCTGTGGCATTCCTGGAGTACTGTGCTCCATGTCTCCAGGGGCACTGCACTATTTTGTTAAAACACAGTAGTGTCCTGATCCTGACACTGGGGGATTGGGCAACCCCAGTGTCACTCTTATGTTTCTGGGGGGTGGTAGGTGCTGAGAGGGAGGGTCAGGTGGGAGGATATCTATAATTTAAAAGAAAACTAGAATCAAAAGTCACGGCGCAGCCCGCAATTTTCACGATGGCCACCACAGTCTACTAGCATTTGCAGTACCCTGTGGAGGACATCTTGGAAATGGTGGAGTGCTGTGATCACCACCATTTTGTTTTCTTTAAATTTTAGATATTCCCACAATCTCGACCTCTCATCATCCCCCTAAATATAACAATGACACTGGGGTGCCCAATCCCCCAGTGTCTCGATCGTGTGCATCCGTACTTTTTTTTCTCCCCCACCAGATCCTCCCTCTCAGCACCAACCACCCCACAACTCTCAAAAAACATAACAGTGACACTGGAGGTGCCCAATCCCCCAGTGTCATGATCATGTGCATCCATACTTTTTTTTATTTTCTCTCCCCACCAGTGGCTTCCTCTCAGCACCCAGCACCCTACATACCCCCAAAACATAACAGTGTCACTGCAGGTGCCCAATCCCACAGTGTTACAAATGGGAATCCTCAGTCTTTTTTTTTTCTCTTAAACCTGAAAAAAAGAAAACTGTCCATTGATGTCTTTTGTGGACGTTACTGATCCCCATTCAACTCTCCCACTCAACACCCACCACCCCACCTCCCCCAGCCCTTACTTACCCACCAAGAGAATATGAATGTAACTTGGCAAATAAAGCTAAGGATAATTATAAGACAGTCTATAATTATTTTAGCAGTATGAAATGTGGTCAACAAGGGATAGGTCCTATAAAATGCAACGATGGAAGTCTGATAAAAGAAAATAAACAAATGGCTGAATATGTAACACTTGTTTTACAACTGTATATAATAATAACACTTCTGGAAATAAACAACACCTGGAAAAACTAAGTGGAATCAAAATAACAAAGGATGAAATTAAAAAAAGATTGCTTAGTCTTAACCCTAACAAATCCATGGGACCAGATACAATTCATCCCAGGGTGATCATTGAACTGGCAGAAACCCTGACAGAACCCTTGACATATTTATTTCAAACTTCCCTTGATCAGGAAGAAGCAGTGGAGTCATGGAGAGAGGCAAATGTGATCCCTATTTTTAAGAAGGGCTCCAAGCAAGAAGTCAGTAATTATCAACCAATGAGCCTAACATCTATTCTGGGCAAGGTGTTGGAGGGTATTATTAAAGATTACATAGAACAGGATATGTGACTTAGAGAAGTTATTGATAATACACAGCATGGTTTTATAAATGGTAGGTCATGCCAGACAAACCTTTTGAGTTTTTAAGAGAATGTAAGCAGGTCTCTGGATGATGGTTGCCCTGTGGATGTTGTTTTTTTTGGACTTTTTGAAAGCCTTTGATAGGGTCCCACATGGTGAACTAGTGGATACACTGATTGAACATGGTATCCCTGGGAATATTACCCATTGGATTGACTCCTGGTTAAGTTACAGGAGACAAAAAGTAACAATTAGGGGATGCAATTCAAACTGGTCAGAAGTCATGAGTGGGGTTCCGCAGGGATCTGTATTGGGGCCTTGCCATTTTAACATATATATTCATTCAATGACAGGTGGACATGATGTGTGGGAGGCTAAATTTGCAGATGATATCAGACTTGGTCATACAATAAATAGCCAAATAGATAGCGCTACAGTACAAGAATCCTTAACCACATTGGAAAGGTGGACACAGGACTCTAAATTGACCTTTAATGTTGAAAAGTGTAAGGTAATGCATTTTGGCACAAATAATTTAGGGGCCACCTATAAATTAAATGGACATACACTGGGAGTTGTCAAGGATGAAAGAGATCTGGGTATCTTGGTTTCAAATGACCTCAGATTCAAACAACATACTAGCCTATTGGTAAAAAAAGCTGGTAACATCTTGAATTGTATATCTAGGCATATAAAGAGCAGGAGGAGTGAGGTTTTTATGCCTTTGTATGGAGCACTGGTGAGACCACACATTGAGTACTGTTCACAGGTGTGGTCACCAGGATATAAAAAGGATATCATTAGTTTGGAAAGGGTCCAGAGAAGGGCAACTAAGATGACTGGAGAGTTAAAGGGTAGGAACTTTCAGGAAAGGTTAAATTGTTTGGGTTTATATACACTGGAGTACTGAAGATTGCGAGGGGATATGTGCATGGTATTCAGAGCAATAGGAGATACCAGTTTAATGAGATCACTGGGACTAGAAATATGAGAAGTTCCATACCAGATCAGAGGACATCAATTTCAGTTAAAAAGGGGGTTATTCAAGACCACCAGGAGAAAACGCTGCTTTAGTTTTAGAGTTGTGCCCCTATGGAATGATCTTCCATCTGAAGGAGTAAATAGTGTTGATATGCAGGCATTTAAAACCAACCTAGATACATTCCTGATTAGTAATAATATTAGTGGCTATTGCTAAGAAATAGTGGCGAGCATATGGACTTTAGTCTCTTCGCTCTGTAAATCTATGAAACCTATGAAACCAGGAGGTCCAGCACCATAATCTTCTGTGGACCACAGACATGCCTTCACTCTTCAAAGCCAGACTGTGACCTGAGGAAACAGGTATGTGGTTCAATGAATTTCAATGGGGTTTTGACCTTAGTGCCATAACTTGGTCAATTTTGCATAATTTGGCCCCAGATTTTCAACATGCCATCTTTAGGACCCCACCTCATGAACAATGACAATGTTATTAGGCAGATTGTCCCGAAAGGTGATTTAACAGTCCCTGTGCAAAATCGCCTTTCAGGCAGGAGTTGCAAATTTTCTCTACCCTTGATCATAAGGTGGGGTCGTAAGAAGGCTATGTTAACAATTTGGTGTAAAAATATTAAAAAAACAACAAAGTTATGAGCTTACATTGATTTTCCAAGCACAGTCTTGTAATTTTGGTAATTTTCAATATTTTCCTCCCAAATTCACAACATAGCCATATCTTTACAGCACCTCATGAGTGGGACAGGTGTCATTTTCATGTCCTGGCCAAAATGTTTTTCTTTACATCCTGAAAGGTGATTTTGTGGTCCCTACAAAATCACCTTTCATCCAGGAGCTGAACATTTTCTCTGCCTTTGTTCATGAGGTGGGGTCATAAGAAGGCTATGTTGAAAATTTGGTGTAAAAATAATTAAAAACACTACATTTGTGAGCCTACATTGAATGTTGTGAACACAGCCTCTTAAAGTTTTGGTAATTTTCAATATTTTTACCCCAAAGTTTAAACATAGCCATTTCTTTACAGTATCTCATAAGTATAACAGCTGTCATTTTTCAACTCCTGCCAAAAGTGTGTTTTTGCATCCTGAAAGCTAATTTCACAGTTCCAGTGTAAAACCACTTTTAGGCCAGGAGTTGAACATTTTCTCTGCCCTTCTTCGTAAGGTAGGCCTTAAAAAGGCTATGTTGCAAATTTGGTGTAAACATATTAAAAAACTAAGTTTCCATATTTTTGCCCCAACTTCCCCACCTGCAGCCCTATTGGTTCTGGCCAGAGTTTGTTCTCTTGGCCATCACTTTTAGGTGACTGGCGTTACAAGTGAATACATTTAGGTTGTCTGACATAGCTATTTTGGCTCTCTGTTAAAGCCAGCTTCTTCCAAGTCTCCACCCCCCCGCTGCTGTCCATATCCCACAAGGGTACTGATGTCTGAAACCATGATTTAAACTAGTAACTCCCCCAACAACCTTACTGAGACTTCCAGAGAAAACATAAGTAATGAAAAAACTCCTTGAGAGTCCACCTCCTTTGCCACCCACACAAAAGTGGAGCAACAGGCTTGACCTTACTCTTTCCCTTTCCAAAGCTCCCCTGGGCCCACATCTCACCTTCTCCTTTTGTGGTGGAGCTGGGTGGCCCATCCGTCCCTCACACCTTAGTTAAGTCAATTGAATCATACACCCTAATGCATATGTAAGCAGAAACAGCTTTCCGTCCCTGTGCAGAGAAAAAAAACAGAAGAGCAGTCTCTAAACTTTACAGAGGAAAGCATTTAGAATTTTACAACAGAAATACTTGGTTAAAGCAATCAGTTCCAAATATGCCAGTAGTCCCTATAGGGAAGATGATCATGCAGTCATAACTATGTAGTTCACTACAGACTGGGTGCTGCATCATGAAGGTTGCAAAGCCTCTGTCTTGGGTTTTCCTCCCATGTTTGGCTGGAGTTGGAGATACCTCCTGGGGCCAGTGTCTTTAGTAGCTTGAGCCAGTTTGCTGCTGCCTGATATACTATACTTATGGTCTTACCACCCTTCAGCACCATGGCTAACAAGAGCAAACAAAAACATAGTAAAGCCATGTAGGTGTGGATGAGAAAGGCAGCTCCACATGAATGCCTCTGCTGAAGATCTGCAGTTGAAACTGAGACCTAGTGTTGCTGCCACTCTGGGTTGAAATAGGTGAGACCTCTCCTCCCTAATAATTACTACAGGCAACATGAGTTAACAAATGCAACAAAATGTAAAATGTTCTGACCTCTCCTTTTAACACTTTTTTTTTATTTTTACAATGTATGGTCAGGAGAGGCACACTAAGCCAAGGTTTGTTTCTAGGTGTGTCCTGGGAGCACAGAGAAGTTAAGTGATTTGCTCATGGTCACATAGTATGCAAGTAGTAGCTGTAAGATTTAAACCCAGTTGTCCATATTTGCAGCTCAGTGGTCTTAACCACTATGCTATACTGCCTTCCATTGTGCTCAGTTAAATATATATAAGCAGAACTCTATAGCTGGATCCCCAACCCCTGTTGCCCCCAGGACTTACTGACAAGGCCCTCAGTTTTCTGAAGTCTTGAGGCATATGGCAGTTGCTGCAGAATTTGGGAATGGCCACAGAAACTGCCCAAGTAAGTTATATAGAGGCTGCCCCCAAACTTCTTTCCCCCAATTACTATGCCTGCATGTAGCTTTATAAGAACTTAAGTTCACCCCAGCCATATCAGCCTCTCAAGCCCTTCCTACTCAGCACTGAGAGTCCCCTTGAGTCACCCTAGTCTTTTATATTGCCATCCTTTTCTTGTGGAAGCCTGCATGATGATCCATTGCATTTTCCTATCACTGCTAGTGGGCTAGAATGCTTGTTCCTCATCCCTGTAATACTTTCTTGGACCCAAGCAAAGCCATTATGAGGCATGAATCCAGCATTTGAGCCCAGCAGTAATAGCAAGTGACAGAGGACCATTATACAGTGTAATACCAAAAAAGCAAGAACATGTTTAAATGCTAAGTATTTAAATGTGCAAGTTGTTGCGTTTGAAAGGGGATAAACAAATCTCCAATTTAATAGGCAACCAATATTTAACAAGCTGTTTCATGTTTCCTAATGGCCATCTGATAAGCAGATGGAGTTATGTCTCCAACATTCTAAACAGAAACAAGCGAATATTTTATTTTAATTGCCATAGTGATTTTTAGATTTGTACACTGAAAACTCCAAAATATGTCTTCCATGATACTCCATTTTTCCAGCTACAGACAGCAAGATGGCTGTAGGCTCAACCCACAGCCATAAAAATGGAGTGATTCAACATGGCTCTGGATAAGGTGAGTTCTGTCGCTAAGATATGCAAGGTGAGTTTTTCTTGTTTTATAAGAGGGCAGAATAGTGTCTAAGAGGAGACCTTACAATGCTTTTGAGTGAGGAACAGGCAGAGGATCATTGTACAGTGCTGGACTAGATATTGACATAAATTTAAAAAAAAAGTCACTCAACAGCACTCTCAAGGCTGGTTATGAAGGTGGTGAGACTTATGGGTGCAGTGAGTTTCATCTGTTTTAAAACCATGAAAGGGCTCTGGAGACTAAATGCAAGGCCCTCAGTTTACTACAGGTCTGCGGCTATGGAATAACCCTCTCAATTCACTGCTGACTGCAGAACATGAATACTTGGAGAAAAAGGGATTCAGGATAGTAAGCTGCATGAGTTTGTGAGAGGAAGGTCTTGTTAGACTCAACCTGATAGTATTCTATGAATGGGTAATGAGGGTAGTTGATAACAGGCAAGCCGTAGACTTATTTTACTTCAGTTTCAGCAAGGTATTCCACTTGGCATCACACAAGGCTGCTGAAGAAGATGTGGGATCTGGGAAAAGTAAGTAAATAGTAAGGTGGGTATGAAGTTGGTTGGAGGGGAGGCAGCAGAGTTGTGGTAAATGAGATCAGATCAGTGGAAAGAGAGGTCATCAGTGGAGTACCACAGGGATCTGTTCTGGGCCCAATCCTCTTCAGTATTCACTAGGGAGAATAGCAGGCCCTTGCCAGAGAGTGGCATAAAGGAAGCTGATAGAGGTTACCCTGAAATGAGGTTGCAGAAATTTACCAGCATAAGTGTCAGAAAAGGGTTAGCAGTCCTGAAGGTTAACATGGCCCAAGAGACAGATGGGATGCATCTAAGGGTACTAAGAGGACTGGCATCAGAGTTAGCTGAACCCCTGGGGGGGGGTATTCAATAGCTCTATGGATTAAGAGGTGGTTCCCAAGGATTGCAGGATGACAGATTTAGTTCCACTGCACAGGGAAGGGGATAAGGAGCAGCTGGAAAACCATAGACCCATCAGCCTTACCTCAGTGGTAGGGAAACTGATGCACACGCTCGTTAAAGAGGACCCAGTGGACTATGGGGTGAAAAATATACAAAAGTAAATTATGAAGAAACGTGTGTAGGGACAGTCATTGGCCCAGCAGCTAGCATGCCATGTTCCTGTACCTGTGACTCAAGTTCAGGAATGAGCTTAGAGAGCCAACTGGGCAGCATGAGGATAGGGTCTATGTTGTTGCATGCCACCACTCCTGGGAAAGTAGTGTTTGGCTGCACTAGTGACACCTTATGGTGGGACTGGGAGCCTTCACTCACGGTGGTTTGACATGCATGTCAAAGCCTGAGGGGGCCACATTCTGCATCTAGAGAAGTGGGTTTGCATGAAAAATGGGGCATTTTCACCCTACAGCTGCCTCCTTGTGCACCCGCACCACCAAAGCGTAATGTCTCCCTCACCTTTCTTTTATGTTTACTTACTTTCCCCACAGTGATGTACCATGATTATCATAAACTCCCCTATGTTAAAATTGCTGACTTTGACTTACATTTTTGTATATTGTACTACAGTTGTAACCTGTTTCCCTTTTTACCCCTTCCCTGGGTCGCACCTGAAAATGAGCCCTGGCTCAGTGTGCCATTCCCATTAATCCGCCGTTTAAATAAATACATTAAAAATAAATAAATAAATATATATATGCACTGTTCTAGAAGCCAGCCTGCTGGAGCACAGTGACAGTGCTGCCACTCATGTTGCTGATGACCCGGGTTTTAGAACAAACCTGGATCATCACTTCATTTACTGTAGAACTAGAAATAAACGCTGACAAAAAATATTCACTATAATCTAGCTGTCCCTTTAAGGTATGACAGTATTTTTACAGCGCTTATTTCTAGCGTCTATCTGTGCCACATGGTTGGTTGCTTGGTGTCTCTTGGCTTGTTTGCGTCTGTTTGTGATTAATGACACAGGAAGCAATGATTGCTGCTGGCGAACATACAGTACTTTATTAAAGTTCTCCAAAAGCAAAATTAAAGAAAACTAAAATATATGTTTCTGCGTCAAACTGCATCAAATTCCATTATGGCATCTGTGGCTTTTGTGGCATTAGCAGCATCAGCATCATCAGATACCGTATCAGGTACAGGTTCAGGGTCTGTAAAAAAAAAAAGGTATAATTGAGTATTTTATTTATTTATTACACACAAGATCCTTTAGGCAGAGCCTATTTTCAAAGGGCCTATGGCCATTTACAACAGTTTAGTATAGATACAGTTATAATACATATTTACAGAAGTGAGTGACAAGGTAAAGACATAGTTATATCACATATTTACAGTAGTAGTTGACAAGGTAAAAACACAGCTGAGTGAAACAAAATGGTTGACATAGTAAGTACCAGGTGAGTAATGCAACATGGGTGTACAGGATACAGCTTGGTATAGGAACAGGAAATATGCACCTGACAACAGTAATACAGCATAAATACAATGCAGACATTTCAGTGGTAAGGAGGCAGTTGAGAATCACAGCATAAGAACACAGGGTACAAATGTGTTGCACAAGAGCCCCAAGTGGTAGAGGAAGAAGGCATAAAGGTTACGGGAGTATAGGGGAATGCAGTAGGAGGGTCAGTGATACTGTAGCAGCCACAGGGGTTAAGAGGAATAAGTGAAGCTATTAGCTGGGACACAAAGTTGGCAAGTGAACCAAAGGTTTTGAGTGATGGGGTGAGGGAGTTCCATTGTTTAGGGAAACTAAATGAAAAACAAGACTGCCCTAGGGAGCACCATGGAGTTGTGCTGCACCACTCTAGTCATATACCTAGAGAACATGGGGCAAGGGAGGGAGAGGACAACTATAGACAGTTGTCCAAGCAAGGCTTTTTTGCCTGTAATGAAGGTAACCATGTAGTTAGGAGTCAAGATTGAGCCACCCTAGGTCATGATAGAGAGTACATTTATGAGAGTACCATTTTTGGTTGACAGCAAAATGGCATGCTTCTGTTGAGCATTTTGCTACAAGCAGCACCATAGATTACCAGTACATAGCCTATGAGACTGAGGATGTAGCATCTGACAAGTTGGTGCCTGATTTCAGGGAGGACTGCACTTTTGTGCCTATAGAGCATGCCAAGCCTAGAGTTAGCGGTCTTAATGAGCACATCCACATGATCTGAATTGGTCAAAGCCGAGTCAAGGGTTATCCCCAAGTATTTGAAAATGGTTACCTGCTCAATTGGGGCACCTAGGTCAGAGGTGATGACTAAGTTGGGAAGGGGGGTGTCGGGGTTTTGCATCTGGAGTAGAAAAGCAAGGATTTAGTTTTCTTTGAGTTCAGGATGAGGAGGCTGGTGGCTTACCAACCACAGATAGCAGTGAAGTCAGTTTGAAGGCCATGTTAAATGAAGGGTGGGCTGCTGTGTGTAGCTATGACGACTGCATCATCCACATAAAGGAGTATTTTTGTGGACGAGCAAGCTTTGAGGAGTTCATTAACAGGCTGATGAGAAGGGGACAAAGGATAGATCCTTGGGGGACTCCCTCTATCACAGGCCTGAAAACTGAGAGGGTCACTCAGCATTTGACTACTTGGGTTCAGTCTGTGAGATAATTTTCAAACCAGCCAATGGCTTCCTCTAACTTGCAGAAGATTTGCAACAACTGTTTTATTAACATATTAAGAGCAGACCAATACCATTTAAACACTGAGCATGAGCCTGTAGTATTCCTGCTTGTTTGAACCCTTGTATACAGTCCTCCTTTCTGTTTGACAGTTTTGCAAACCTAGTAACAAGCCGTTGAGCATGACAGTTTTTCAGTGCAGCTGTTCTCAGATCCACTGATATTTCAGAGCTGCTGTTTTCACTTTTCAGCTGATCAGAAATCTGGTGGGCATACCAGTCTGTAAACTCGTTTTTAGGTTCCTCTTTGAAAAGCTTGTTTATTGAAATGTCTAATGGCTGCAGCAGGTCGGTGCAGAAAGCTGGGATAAACACATTGATAATGATATTCTTCTCAAAACTGGTGATTACATCATCTGTAGTGTGGCCCCTGAGTAAGTCAAGGATCAGTACTATTCTCTGCACATCAGGAAGGTTCTTTTTTTTGTTTAACCAGGGCAACGTAGGAAGCAAAAACAGTATCTGCATATTCAACTGTGTTGTCTGAATTAGCCCAATGGTTTTCGGTGTGGGTCACATTCCATTCTGCTGGGAACTTGAATGTGGGATGGCATTTCTGTGTTTTACCCTGGTAAATGATCTGTGGGGGAGGTAGTGGCTGGACAGTGTGCAGGACAGAACCACTGTAACTTGCCTCTTGTCCCCAAGCCCTGAGACTTCAATTTGTTTTTTAGCAACAGCATCCACTGTCCATTCATAACACAGAATTAGATTAACCCTGGTCTCATCAAGGTTTATAACCAACTCAAGTGGAATCAGTTCTTGCATGGCTGCCTTGGTGATGTGCTGTAAAAATCGTGCCTCAAGATCTTTAAAATCCACAGTTCTTTTTCTAATAGCTTTGGCCCCCTTATGCTTGCTGAACCCATTCAGTTCAGAAACAACCAAGACTACTGCTTGGAGAAAGAAAGTGATCCGCCATTCTCTGCCAGCATTTGTGGATGGGAGATTTTAACTATACCAATGATTATTGCTGCTAAAACATGTCCATTGACAACTGCTCCTTCAGCTCTAAGCGAGCAGATAATGTTTTTCAATTCTTTCTCAACATCCTCCATCAATAGGGGCAGGCGACCTCAAGGTTTTTATGGGCAGGGATTTAATAAGCTAGTCAGGGTCAGGAGTTTCTTTCAGTTTTATCAGGTAGTCCCGTTTGAATGTGCATATGGTAGTCTCATTTATTTTTGCTTTGTACTTAGACTCATAGAAACGCCCTGCATTCATGACCCCTTGTTGACAGGCATACTGACCAATCCCACACCTAACCTCTGGAGCATAGATATTGTGGTGCACTCGCTCTTTTTGTGGGAGGAAGCAGTGCTGAGCTGTTCAGCAACATTTTCTGCCTTAAGTTTTGAAACAACGGCAGTAACACCTAAAATGTCAGCGTCAATATCAGCAGTCTTTAATACTGAAAATCCCATTTAACTGCTTTCTGTAAAGGACTATTAAGCCTCTGAACTAGGGATGTTGTGAAGCTTGTGTATCACAAATGGAGTTAATGTTGAACACTGCATTTGACATTGACAGCTGTCAGCTAATTATCAGCTGATTGTGAGTGGTCAGCTAGTAGCAGACCATGATCATTATTTGGCTCAAAGGGGGACAGGATCAGCTGAGCATGATTGAAAGTTTACATGAATATTTATAGTTCTACAGTATGTGCTGCAGAACTTTTTCCACTGCTACAGAAGTAGGCCTAATGGTGCTGCAGAAGTTCGGACTCCCTGCTGCAGAACTTAGGTTTAATGTGCCACAAAGATCTGAGGGCCTTGGGTACTGTGATCCCTTGCTGTGGAAGACTGAACATCTCCTTCAGACACTAGGTCTCATTCTTCTGGGTCAAGTTCTGCCCTGTCTGGCCACTCTCTCCTAGTCTAAGAATGCTAGTACCACTGCTGGTGTGGTGAAGCTCTATAGTTGTCTGTTCTGGGACTGGATGATCAATTGAGATGGGTAAATGTTAATGAAGTGCCATTGCTTACTATGCAACCTCTATATAACATTATTGCATTCCTGCTTTTTGCTTTGCAGGCACCTACTGTAGTTGGGAAAAATTCTGACCATGGAGTTTGCCATCTTTGTGATGCCCTTCTGTCTCACTGCCTGTAATACTCACCACCTGTCCTGATATCTAAAAAACATTACTAGGAAGTGTTGGGGGTTTTCAGAAGTTTCAGGTTTGCATTCTGGTGAGTGATGTGCCCTCTGTACTTCTAAAGGGACATCAGCCTCCAGACCAAGAGTATCAGGGAGCCATGCTTTGAGGAACTGCAGTGGTCCCAGCCTCTTACCCTCTCTGGCTGAACAACCACTCAAACATTTTCTGACATTCGCAGTTTTCATGGTTGTCAGCCACTTCTTCCACTTTCTCAATCTTTTTGGTGGCTGAGTTCAGTTATCTGATAGGTCTGTAAACCACTCCTCCTGCTTAGCATTGCAGTCCTCCATTTCTTCAAAGCATTTAGTGCGCCCATCCACCATGTCCCCCAACTCATTTACTGTCCACTGGATGTGGGTGAATTGGGCCATGAGATTTTCAAAGCCCACCTTCATTTCTGTTTGCATCTCGAACAGGAGCAGTGAGATCATCTTTAGTGTTGGGTCTGCCACAGGCTGGTCCATGGTGCCGGCAGGATGCTGCTCCATGATGAGGCCCACTCTGGAGTTGTTGTACCTTGGAGTATGTGCAGGACACCCTATGTCTGCTGCATCTTTAGCCAATTTGAAAGAGAGCTGAGTCTGTTTCTTTGTTGCTTTTGTGATCTGTTTCATTAGAGGGCTTGTATCACAGCAAGACATGTTGTCCCATCCATTGGAACAGTAGGATTATGATGCTTTTGTACAGATGGGCCATGGAGCTTCTCTAAAACACGGCCATCTTACTCCCTGGCTAGGCCATGCCCCCTGAAATGTTTAACTGTTAATGGCTGATTTTCTTCTCCATCATAGTCACCAGCACTATTGGGATTCATCAGGGGTCTTTTTGAGACTTTGTTCTCCACAAGTCCCACTACTAGCCCACTGGGGGATGGGGTTGGGTTTATAATTTAAACTGTCTCCATTGGTGCTTATTCTGATGCATCTGGAACCATTGGTAGCATGGTTTCACAGAGGGGGGAGGTCATGTCAAACAAATCTCATAGATTTCTTTGACGAGGTGACTAAGGAAGGGGATCAACGAAAGGAAGTGGATGTGGCCTATCTGGACTTCAGTAAGACCATTGATACTGTGTCACCCAGGAGGTTAATTAAAAAACTCAGCAACCTGGGAGTTGGGGAGAATGTGGTAAGCTGGGTATCAAACTGGTTGAAGGACAGGAGGCAGGGGGTGGTGGTAATTGGTAGTCATTGGAGGGACAGGACAGTAACCACTAGAGCACCATAGGGGTCGGTGCTGCATCCTGTCCTCTTCAATGACTTCATAAGTGACACTGCAGATGAACTGGAGGGGAAGGTGTGCTCTTTGTGGATGACACAAAGATCTGCAACAGGGTGGACACCAAGGAAGGGGTGGAGAGAATGCAAAGGGATCTGGGGAAACCAGGGGAGTAGTCTAGGATGTGGCAACTGGTTTTCAAGGTCAAAAAGTGCAAAATCATACACCTGGGGTGGGGAAACCAGAGGGCTGTGTACATGATGGGGGGTATTTACAGTCACCAACTGAGAGAGACCTTGGGGTAATTATATCTGATGACCTCAAGGTGGCTGGGCAGTGCAACAAGGCAGCAAGCAAGGCTAGCATGATGCTCTGGTGCACAGGGAGAGGGATTTCTAGCAGGAGAAGGGAGACAGTGTTGCCACTATATCACTGCCTAATGATACCCCATGTAGAGTACTGTGTTCAGTTCTGGAGGCTGCACATTTGCAAGGACATTTAGAGGGTGGATGCAGTCCCGATAGGAGGGCTACCAAAATGGTGTGAAGGTTGGACAAGAAACCATATGAAGAGAGAATGCACGAGCTCAACATGTGCTCTCTGGAGACAGGAGAATGAGAGGGGACATGATTCAGACCCATAAGTACCTCAATAGGGTGAACAAAGTGGAGGAAGAGGTGTACAGGGACATTTAAGAGAGATGTAATGAAATGCTTCTTCACAGAAAGGGCAGTGGACAACCTGAACAACCTGTCAGAAGAGGTGGTGGGGGTGAAAACAATGGGGAGCTTCAAGCATGCATGGGATAGGCAAATGGGCAAGATAGGTAGAGGAAAGGGAGGAGGGTGGGACATCTGTGACTCAATAGGGTCCGGAGTATAGAAAAAGGCAGTGAAAATAGGGCAGACTAGATGGGCTTACTGATCCTTTTCTGTTGACGATTTCTATGTTTCTAGGGTTCTATCCATGTTATATGTCAGTTTAGTTTGAAAATAGCTCTTTTCCCTTTTCATAGGTGAAGGAGATGTTTGTTGTAGAGATCCTTCTCAAGATGAGCAAGTGCACCCGGTAGCAACTGCAGCAGCACTCTCGCTTCAATGGAGGGCAATTGCAGTGACAGTAGAAAAGGAAAACACAAGCAAAATAACAAAATTAGGGGTTGAACTGAGTAGTGTATTATCTTACTCTGCCATTCTCTCCAGAAGACAGGAGACTTATCTAATACCGTTTTAAATCATTCTGAAGTAATGTTCTGAGACTATGGTATAAGAAAAATCACTCCATTGTGCCTCTGTGTTATGGTAATACGAATGAAATGGATAGTGTCTACCATGTTCTATTAATTTACCCAATGTTACTACATGAAAAAACTTTATCCTTGCCTGATCATTTAACCAATATCATGAGTTATTATTGTGCCCTATGAAAGGAAAAATTATGTGCTATACAAATTGATGCCTTTTTTAGAGAAATTGAGAAAAAAGTGGGGATATTTTAACAATATATCTGAGTAACTAGTCTGTAAAATTCATATCTGTTTTAATGTATTTTTATGTATTGTACTTAATTTGATATAATTGTTATGACATTTAATTATGTTGTTCAATAAACTTGAAATAAAATGAAAATAAAACTGGGGATATAACTTGGTATCAGAGTTTTGTGATGGTTTTCCTGTCCTTAAACATTATCCTTGCTAAGGAAAATGATGACTCAAATGGTAATTAGGTTTTAGCACCAGCAGGTTAAGGACAGATGATCACGGAGCTCAGCAGGAGACAATCTTACTGCCCAGCGCCACTATTCAAATCCCAGCTATCCCTAATACTGTGATTGGCTCCAGTAACACATTTAAACAGAACACTGTGCTTTAAGACTGAGTCCCTGATGAAGTTCCTTGGGCAATGAATGGCAGCTGTTCCTAATGGGTGAAACTCTTTTGATTTATTGCATTTTTTGCTCAAAGTCAATGCATTATGTCTTGCGCCTTTTGGGAATATGTGTAATGGCATCTTGCACTTTAAAGTCTGATGGATGATTTGCTAGTGAAGGCAAGAATGCTTACTGAAGAAGAAAAAAAATGCTAGAACTGACTATCCTGTCTATCGCAGTGATTTAGATGTTCTAATCCATGTCACTATAAAAGATAGCTCATGGGTTATAATATTGTGATATTTAAGGTGCAGAAGGGACTAAAATAATAGTGCTTGGACATTCAGTCTCACCCTCAGTGTGCCTTTATTCTTTTCTGGGGGAAGAGTGTTATTTTAATAGGCCTGGCCAGCCTGAAGGGTGCACCAACCCCTACATGCTAGCACTTACCCAAGAAATAAAGAGGAAGTGGTCACAAGTGATGAGTCTGACCAACAGGTCTCTCTCTACAGTTGCTGCACCACCCTTAATACCACATCCAGTAGTCCATTTTAGAGTTCTTTCTACCAATGTGCACCAATTTGCACATTTTTGTGTTGAACTGTAGTTGCCATAATCTGGACCACTTTTCGAATTTTTCCAGGTCTCTTCATTTTTCTAACTCCCTGCTTAGTGTCAATTCTGTTGCATATCCTAGTGTCATCTAAAGACAGACACACCTCACTGTGGATTCACTCTTCTGTAACTCAAATGAAGATATTCAAGAGCACTGATCCCAGAAATGATCCTTGTGTTACCCCACTCATGACTTCCCAGGGATCTGAGTGCACCCCAATGAAGACTTCATTCTGCATCCTACAGTTCCTTAGTCACTTGATAATTTAACCCTCAACCCCCAGCTCACTCAGCTTTTTATTAGCCCTCTGTTTGGAACAGAATTTAAGGCCTTGCTAAAGTCAAGGTACAAAACATCCACTGCTTGGCCCCAGTTCACTGCCTTTGTGACCCAATCAAAGAAGATAGGTTAGTTTGGCAAGACCTCCCTGCTACAAATCCATGCGGCTGCATGTCCTGCAACCCAGCATTCTCAGTGGTGGCCCCATCTGTCTGGAACACCTTACCATGCCACTTAAGAATCCCCTCTCAGAAGAGGCCTTCAAAAATAGGCTAAAATGTCAATTGTTTGGAATAGCTTTCTGTACCAACTGCCTAAAGCAGTTTTCTTAGCATTTTATTTTGTGCTTTATAATTTTTCTCATATAGTTTTATTTATTTTTTGTATACTTTATTGTTATTGTATCTGAGAAGCACACTGAGCCCTTAGGATGCTATGCAAATAAAAATGCCTTACCTTGCCATTTGTTTGGGCCACTGTCTAGCAGAAACAGTGATCCAATTGAATTCTGGAAAGATAGTAAAAACAGTTGAACTGCACTGGGTTAGCTGGCTTTGTATTTTCTCGGATGCCTTCCAACACTGATCACTTCAGAAACATGTTTCAGCATAGCTGGTGATAGTCCCTTGCCACATCACTTCAAGCTAGATTCTGAGATTGTTAAATTCTTGTCCTTTCTGAAACTCAGCTTACCATGGATTACCATCAGTTATCCATTTGATTATTTGGACATCCAACAAGTCACATCTACTGCTATTCCACTACTGTACCTCCTGCTGGTAAGTCTCCGGAAACTCATACTGGCACTGACAGCACCATGGTCCTACTCATGCTGCACAAGAACTATGGCACACACCACCACCTCAAGTCCCCCCAAAGTCAATACATCTTGTCCAGTGCCATGACCAGTGAGCAAAATGTGATCAGGTGTGATGTGCAGTTCACACAGAGTCATTATCAGTTAAATAAGACCCATCATGTCATCCAACCCTCCATCAAGGGATGGCATCAGTGATCCTGACATTAAATAAGTCATCAGTGATGGCCACTCACAGATATGCAATTTCCTCAGTCTCAGAATCTCATGTAATCCATAGAATACAGGAAGTTTAGTTGCCAGCAGGCTGAGATGTCTTAATTGTTGCTTCATTTCAACCAATATAACTCTTTTAAAAATGTAGAATCCATTCAAACAGAAAAACTCCATATTTATGCATGGTGGAACATTGGGAAGGTGAATGAAATATCCTAAATTTGCTGCCTTTTTATTTGGTTTTATGTTCTTAGATGCATAATATTTTGGGGGGGGGCATTTAAAGTTTTGAAGTTAAATGGAGCACGTGAGATGGCAGTCAGTTGCATGTTGGTAAAGCTGAGACTATAGTAGGGTGGTAAGCTTAGAGCGCAGCAATGAATACTAACAGTTACTAGTGCTCAAAACTGGGACATAACAGCCATACTCACTGCAGTCTGTCACAACACTACACACTCACCGATACCCACAGTGGCATGCAAACACCACTTGCCACTAGTAAACTATAGTAACTAATATTAATTGCTAAGCTTGATGTTCCCCCACCACCACCCACACCTATTTGTAGTCTGTTTTACGCTGTGCCAATTACTACATTAGGAGCTAAAGTGGTTTGGCCAAATTGATGATGCTGAACCAATTTTCATGTCCCAACTCAAAGTCGAACTGAAGATTGGCCTGTCTCACTTTTCTCACCCTTACTTAGGATATCAAGTAATTCCCTTGGTATTAAGATATTTGTTCAGGCTTACTTTTAAGACCTGTACTATCTTCATATCCACTGTCTCCACTGGTAGGCTATTCTATTTGTTACCTTCCTTCTGAGAGAAGAGGTGCCCCATAACATTATCCCTGTATTTACCATGTCTGAGATTCAGGGGTTATCCCCACATCCTATCTAAGCACACCAGTTCAAATATATCCATCTGTTCAACCATATATAGTAGATACATTTCAGTATGCAGAAGACTAAGATTATGTCCTTATTACCCTCCTTCTCTCCAGTGTGAACACATAATGAGCCTCCTTCCTCTTCTTATAGCTTTTGTCCCCAGTACTCATGATCATTACAGTGGTCATGTGTTGCACACTACCTCAATGTAATGCAGTCAGTGGGTGCAGGTCCCAAGAGTGCCAGAGCCATCACTCTGGCAGCTACCATTTTTCCTCCATTATGTCCCTTGACCCTGGACACTCCCACCACCCAAACAATGTAGCACAGACATGCCACATTGATATTACACACACATAGTGAGTTCCCCTGCCACTGTCACTAAGAAGGCAGAACTGGGTGCCAACACTCCCTAGTCTTAAATGTGTTGCCATTAGCAGGGCTCTGCCTCAGAGGCCTTCTGATTGCCAGCTTTTTAGGTCAGCTGCAGCTCTGGTTACTCAAATCACAGTGTGATATATTACAGGTAGACCATCAGGTAATCCCTTTAAGGGCCTCATTTTTTATATAGCTGTTTGCCCCCCCCCAGCTATCACCTTCACCTGCTTTAGGCTCCATGCTCAGCACCCCCAGTCCCATACACCACTCTTCCACCATCACACTAAAGGAGATTCACATGGCATGGTACCTGAGAGCACTGTTGTTGTCATCTGTGGTTGCCAGGTCACATGTGGTTTTCTCCATTTTTCTTCCTCCAATTCCCCCTGAGGCTGAGTCACATGCAATGAAATGTGAACATGTGCTGTGGCATGCACACATCACAGGCATCTACAACAGGTCCCATTTCCACAGTGCTTGCCTGCTGCTCCACCCAGCCTCTGTTAGATGGTGTCAGTACAGCAAGACACACTGCCCCCTCCCTCAAGGAGGACAGTTGTCCATGGTGTCATAGAAGCATGGGTCATGAAGCATAGGCAGACCAAGAGAAGTTATGAAACTTGCAAGTAGCATTTTATTATTATCAATAACAGTAAAATAGAAAACAAAACTATACAAGATAGCTCTTCTTAAAGGCAGTAAAAACAAAAAAAAATATTCATCTGAGTCTCTTTCTCTATCTCTCTCTCTAATTTAAATCTCAACTCCCTCTATTTCTCTAAACAAAACATTGCTCTCTTTTTATAAGATGTCTTTTCCTGGCAGTTTAAGCTTTGATTCCTGATGTTGTAAGTTGCATGTCCTATTTCTCACAAAATGTATCAAAACTTTGCCAATTTTTTTCCTGAAGCCAGTCTGAAGAGTGCATTCAGTCTTAACAGGTGCAACAAAATAAAACACTCTGTCCCAGAGCTCATCTTCTGTTGATAATTCTATAAACAAGCTTGTGGAGGCCAAAATACATCGCAAGGTCAACCCCCTGCACTACTGATTATTTTTTTAAGAAACTCAAATAGCTTTCTGCAACCATTTCAACATTATAAGTATAGACATTTGCAAACCAAGGGATCTCAGTTTTACATAAAGATTCACATGTTTTCTTAACCACAGAGAAGCAAGGGGAGAAAGAAATAATAGAAACAGTAAATGAAGGAAAGTAGATAACAGTGGGAAATTGTGGGACTATTATAGTGCCGATTTCTTAGGTTCCACAAGATAATTTGATTGCACAATTGGACAGGCAAAAACAGACAAGTAGAAGAATAGGACAGGACAAAATAGATCCTTGCTTTTAAATCTTTGTGCATAACAAATAAAACAGGATCTTACCCAACCCTATCCCACACACCATCTTTAAAAGGGAACCTTTAAAAAAACAGGTTTCCAAAATCTACTTTTATTTCTCTTTTAACATTGCCATATAACATTTACCGTTCTTTACATATGCAGTATCCATTTTTCCATAACACCTTTTACAACAAACATTTCAGTTACATATATACATTTTGTCAACCTTCTAAATTCTCAGTTCCTAAACCATATCTAGACAGAAAATCAGCACTGACATTCTCTTTTCCAGATTTGTGCACCCCCTTTCAATTTAAATGGCTGCAGTGCCAGGTACCACCTTGTGATTCAGGGACTTGTATCCTTCTTGTCATGGAGCCAACAGAGAGGATTGTGATCTGTTATTAGTACAATGTCAGCTCCTGACAAATAAAACATAAGGGACCCCATTACCCATTTCACAGAAAGGCATCATTTTCCAATAGAGGAGTACATTCTCTCTGTTGTGCAGTTTCATACTGATATACAGAATGAGATGTTCCTTCCCATCTATATTCTGACTCAGAACTGCACCTAGGTCTGTGTGATGCATCTGTCTGTAACAGAAATTGTTTCTCAGAGTCTGGACTTCTTAAAGCAGGGGCTAATTATAATACAGCTTTGATGGCCCAAAAAAAAGCCTTATCACACTCTGGAGACCATTTCACATTATTCAGGTACTATTTTTTCATGAGTTCAGTGAAGGGAGTAGCTAACTGGGCAAAGGTGGGAACAAATCTCCAGTAGTAACCAGCCAGACCTAAAATGACCTGACATATTTCTTTGTTTTAGTTACTGGACTGTTAGCTACAGCTTCTATCTTGGAAATATCTGGCTTTATGTCTCCATTTCCAAAAATATAACCCAAATATTTGGTTTCTTGCATGCCTAATGTGCATTTGGTAGAATTTCAATCAATCACTCAATATCTTTATTTATCCAGGTGGGCACCACTGAGCAAGCTCATTTACAAGGTGGACCTGCGGTCCTACACTAATAATACAGAAAGACAAGCTACAACAGTACAAACAGTAAAAATAGCTGCTATTATAGTAAAAATGCACATTTACAGGTAATATAAATTGAACATAGAACTACAAGGAGTCATGAATAATGAACTTGTACTGGATCCAAGCCCAAAAACTGTGCATTTTGTAGCAGGAAATGTTAGGGAGAGGGTAGGCATACAAGATTGAAGATATCAAGCGCATAATGTAGGGAGAGGTGGGGAATAGGGGCACCAGTGAAGAGGACCCAATTGTTAGAGCAGAGTGAGGGATTGTGAGGGCGGAGGACCGTATGAAAGGTGACGAAATTATTTTTGCCACAAAACGCGGTGACATATAGAAGAGAAAAGCTGCCATTGTACTAAGTACAAGAGGAGGAATATAGTAGCAGGGTCATTACTGGGAGGGTCCTGGAGGTTGGGGCAGAGGGAGGTGTTGGATGGATGAGGGACCAAATATTTTTGAGGGCGAAAGATGATAATTATCCCCAAGTGCAGTAGCATGTGCTAGAATCAGGCTGCAGCTGTTCAGCGCATCAAACAATAAGATACAGGAGTTTGGCAATAAATCCTGTGGATCTGCTGGTGGGCATGCTAGAGGCAGAGACACACATTTCAGCTGATGGGGCCAACATTTGTGGGCCACCGTTTGAGGGAGGGAGGTTAGTTAGTGTCTAGTAAAGCAGCTGCAAATTTCCACAATGCTATCACGGTAGAGCCTTTTAAACAAAAGGGAGCTTACCGGGGTTTTCAGCTTAAGTATTCTTTGGGTTTTATTCCATATTGATGGGAGTGAGAATCTAAAGGTGGCTCTCCCGACTTGTGTGAGTGCCCTGGGTATATTTAGCAAGAGTTGTGAGCAGCTTCTAAGGTAATTATTCCTGGGCACAATCGGAGACAGACAGTTGACGATCTATTGAGGGAGTTTACCACTGAGGGCTCTAAGTGTCCAGAGTGCTGCATTAAGTTGCACCTATAGTGAAGTGAGGTCCAGCCCATGGTGGCATATAGTGCGCAATGATGGGTAGAGAAGGGGAGGTCAGTGATGAAGTGTATAGCTCTGTGGTAGTGCATATCCAATTTTCCAAGATAGGAAGCCACACAGCTACTGTATATGAAGTCTGTGTAGTCAATTAAGGACAGGAATGTAGCTTGGACTAGTCATTTCTTTGCGTCTGCTGTAAGAAGTCTTCTTATCCTGTAAAAAAGGCCAAGTCTTTGCCTTAATTTTTTCAGCAAGTCTTCCAGGTGGTCAGTGAAGGAGAGTTTACAGTCGATCCAGACCCCAAGATTTCTGAATTTCGGAACGTACTCTAAGCACTCTTCCAGCATTGTGGTTATTGGGGGGAGTCAGTAGCGCTTGTGTAGTTTGCGGGGGAAAATAACATGGCTTTAGTTTTCTTAGCATTTAATAGCAGTTTTTTATTGATTAGTTGGAGTTGCAGGAGGTTGAAATCTTTTTGTAGGTCAGTACAAGCTTCTTTTGGTGTGGGACAACTCAGGTACAGCACTGTGTCTTCCACGAATAAGTGAATACTTGCATCCTTGATTCCCTCATCAATGTTGTTGATATACACTGCGAAGAGAAGGGGACCTAATATGGATCCTGGAGGGACACCGCTTTGTAAGAGTTTTAGGACAGATAGTTTGTCATCCGCTTTCACCTCCTGGTATCTGTCAGATATTCAGAACACCAGTTTAGAGAAGTAGTATCCAATCCTAGTGTCTTTAGCGAGTCGAGGAGCAGGTCATGGATGACTGTGTTGAATGCTTTGCTGAGGTCAAGAAACACAGCACCTACTGACTTTTTATGCTCCAACTCCAGTTGCCAGTCATTGGTTACTTTAGCTAATGCCGAGACTGTACTGTGGTTGGCTCTGAATCCGGATTGAAGGGGGTTTAGTAATTTTTCTCTGTCGATGAAGGATCTTAGTTGGCCATTTACTATTTTTTCCAGTAGCTTCAAGAGTGTGGGTAGGAGATAAATTGGCCTATAGTTATTAAGGTCGCAAGGGTCTCCAGATTTAAATAGTGGGATAACGTGTGCGATCTTCCATATTTGAGGAGGGTACCTTGTGTTAGGGACAGGTTGAATAAATGAGTAATAGGCACTGCCATCGTGGCATGCTTTCTTTAGGAAGTATGGTTCAAGTGCATCTCTTCGCACTTTTCTTAGTATCCAGGTGGAGAACCAAGTCTTCCACTTCCTTGAGAAACCGATGAGAATGAGAAATGTTGACTAGCAGACCCAAAATTTGGTGGGATCATGCCAAGTTGGGTCATGAGGCTACATGCAGGTGAGTTATTGAAGCTAAGCCTGCTGTGGCGGATGCGTGTTGAATGCCTGCAGTATCTCTTTTTTTGTAATTGATTACTGTATTGTCAGAGGTAATTTTTGTAGGGAGCATATTTTGTGATGTGGTTCCTGCCAGTTCTTTGATTGTGGCCCAGAATTTGGAGGGAAAATTGGCTGCAGTATCTAGTTCTGTTTGGTAATAGCAGGCTTTAGCTTCCCTAATCAGTTTGGTGCAGCAATTTCTGGCTGTTCTAAAGAGGTACCAGTCTTCCTCTTTATGGGATTTGCGGGCAGTTTTCCAGAGTTTATCCCTGGACAGTAGTGCAGCCTTGAGATCTTGAGTGAACCAATGGCATTTCCTAGTCTTTATGCATATTTTTGACAGAGGCACGTGTAGATTCATGGCGTAGGTAATGATTTCATGTAGTATAGAATATGCAGTTTCCACTGTTTTAGCAAGGTAAAAACTCTGCCACAAGGGGGAGTTTTTTTAGTTCAATATGGTATGCCTTTGGATTGAATGACCTGGTTGACCTTTTGGTGGAGAATTTGGCCATAGCTGGCACTTTGTTGGCTGCCCCAAACTCCAGCTATTAGGTAATGGTCACTAATATCTGCATCAAAGGTTCCAACGTGGGAGGAGGAATGGGTTTTTTTCACAAGCAGGACATCCAGAAGGGTACTTTTGGCTGTATTCTTTTTGTTGATATGGGTGGGCTCTTCATTGAGTAGGGTAAAACCAAGGGAGTCACAGAAAGATTTAAGTGGGTGACCAGCTTCCGACATCCATTCGTAGTTTAGATCCCTGAGGATAATTGTTTCCAGAGGGCTAGTGTCCAAGATAGTTGTAAAATAGGACAAGAGCTGAGTACTAGCAGATGGTGGTCTATAATATCCTATGACTCAGAGTGCTAACAATGGGGATAGGTCGATTTTTATGTCCAGACACTCAATTCCCACTACCAGTGAGTTAGAATTAAATGTTGATGCCACAAATCTATCTTTGATTTAGATGGTTACTCCACCTCCTCTGGATTGCCTATCGCATCTAAAGATCTAGTAGTTAGGTATACTAATCATGCTATCTGGTGTAGAGGGCCGTAGCCAGGATTCTGAGATAACAAGCACATCTGGCATTATGTGGGCGGTCCAAGCCTGGATAAGGGTGAATTTTTTCAGCAGGCTGCACACGTTAATGTGCATAAAACTAATACCTTTAAGAGATAGTGACTCAGAAGAATTAATGGTCAGACCTGCATTTTTTTTAATTCAATGTACTTTATTGGTTTTATAAAAAGATACAGTCAAATATTCACAATTACCATTTCCATCATATTATGTGACAGAGATTCATTAAACATGGCCTTAGGGTTACATCGGCCTACCAAAGAACATAAAAACATAAGAGAAAAACAAAACATAAAAAAACACAAGTTCCTATCTAGATATACATTGAGAAACCAGTGTAATCTAATTAACCTAAACTTATTATATCCTAACATAACCTAATAAAATAAAATCTACCCCTCTCCCACCATCTTATAGTGGCTAGACACAGCAACAACATTTCTACAGGAAATATAATGTAGTATATGTATACTGGATAAGACTCCATTCTGTACTGTAAGAAACCTATTAAGGGATCAGGGTCAGCTCATAGATTTTCCCCCATTTTCTACTAAAACTATTAGTATTATATCTGAGATGTGATATCATTTTCTCTATCCTTAAATTATACAAAAAAGCATTAAGCCACTCCGAGTAGGTAATATTATGAGAATCTTTCCAGTGTGTCAACACAAGTTGTTTAACAGTATATGAAATTAAAGACATGGTATATCTACGTTCCAATACAGAAATTTGAGAATAGTCTCCCAGAATACAAACATTGGGTTCAAATAGAGATTCCAATCCTAACAAAGAGTCAAGTTTGCCTTTGATTGTAGTCCATAATCACTTAATTGTGGGGCAATCCCATAATATATGGTAGAGGGTATCTGCATCTAATCCACATCTACTGCATTGGGAGTCTTGCAATTTGCCCATAGCGTGCAGTTTGACTGGGGTGAAGTACAGGTTATGTAACACATCGAATTGAATTAAATGTAGTTTGTCATTGGAGGAGTAGTTGTATATATTCTGCCACAGGTTTTCCCACATAATCTGGATATTTGGAAAACAGGTGGACCAAAATACCAAATTCCCTTGGGTATCTGGGTAGACTAATAGGTAGAGCTCAGCTGTAATTTTTATACTGCGTGGGAGTCCCATTCCAGGGTACCAAGGGAAGTGATAAGGATATTTCGATCTTCATGCCAAACTCTGGGTTTCGGTTTAGATATTAGAAGATGTCTAATTTGAAGACCTTGAAAAGTTTTGGAAGGAGGTAATTGAAGGACTTGCAAAATTTCTTGCAGTGATCTAACCTTGCCATTCTCCAGCAAATCTGCAATCTTGAGCTCATGCATAGAAGTGCTAGCTGGTAATTTAATGTACACCTTGTCTATTACAAAATTGGGATTTAGACATAAGGGTTTGGAAATATCTTCAGTGTTATTATAACGAAGGAGCCTGCTAAATTGAGCATGAACCTTTAGGGATCTGCAACTAAAATCATTATTTAGGATTTTTGCTCTCACTTTAGAAGTAATAAATAATAAACTATAGGGAGAAATACCACTATCCTTTATGAGTTTCCATTCTATTTGTAACCATATTGGGAGTGTGCACACCTCTGGCACACTAGAGGATGAAGGGTACCATTGGAAGTATTTAGTGATATGGCTTGCTAAGTAAAATTAGAAAAAGTTTGGCAGGTGATGGCCTCCTTTCTGTTTAGGAGCACACAACTTAACAAAGGATCTTTTGAGTGGTTTGGATTTCCATAAAAATTGAGAAAGTATATGATGGACATTTTTGAGCCAAGCAAGTTTGAAACAGAAATGTAATATACTTAAATGGATAGAATAATCTCGGGAGAACATTCATTTTTATCACATTAACTCTGCTCTGCAAAGATAAGTATAGTGGTGACCACCTTTCAAGATCTTGTTTAATTGTGTCTATCTTGTTATCCAGATTCAATTTTTTAATTTGATGAAGATTAGCCATAATTGTAAGGCCTAAGTACTGAATCTGTTTAACCCATTGTAATTGGAAATTCCCTACGTGACTCTGGTAAAGGTTGGCATTCAGGGGCATAATTAATGATTTGGAGATGTTTAACTTATAGTTGGACAAAGTCCCATAAGTTCTTATAAGGGAGATAATTACTGGTAAAGAGGTTGCTGGATCAGAAAGATGTAACAAAATGTTGTCAGCATATACCGAGAGGCGGAGGTCCCATTCTGCAATATTAACACAGCGTATGGTAGGGTCAGTTTGTAATCGTATCAGTAGCGGTTCCAAATATAAGTTAAATAATAAGGGAGAGAGGGAACAGCCTTGACGCATACCAGAATATAAAGAAAAAGGCTCCGAAATAATCCCATTATAGTAAATCTTTGCTGTGGGATGTGAGTACAGGAGTTGAATCCATTGAATAAATTTCTGTGGAAGGCCAAAAACCTTTAAGACTTCAAATAGAGAAGTCCAACTTATTCTATCGAATGCTTTTTCTGCATCTAGGGATAATAAAGCAATCGGCTGCGTCGACGTTCGAGATGCAGAGATAATATGAAACAGTTTCCTTCGGTGATCCATAGAGGAACAACCAGCTATGAAGCCCACTTGCTCTGGGCTAAGAAGGGGGATCCAAACCCAGGCCAACCTAATAGCCAATATTTTGGCAAATAGTTTAATATCGTTATTCATCAGGGATATGGGGCTATAATTCATAACCAATTGGGGGGACCTATTTGGCTTAGGAATAACTATTATGGTAACTTCTAGTAAAGAAAGGTCAGTAATACCAGACAAACATAAATGGTTAAACATCTTCAGTAAGAAAGGTGAGAGTAGGTCCTTGAACTCTTTATAAAACCGTGGTGAAAAGCCATCATGACCTGGTGCCTTGTCATCTGGCAGTGAGTCAATAGCGTTACACACTTCCTGCTGAGTTATCTCCTCTGCCAAAGAGTGTGCTTGCATCTTTTGTAAAGAAGGAAGGAGAAACTCTCTAAGGTAGTTTTGGATATCTTGTAACAAGGGTGGGGGTGAGGCTGGGGCATATAAACATTTATAATATGAGGCAAATTCCTCTACAATTCCTGTTGGTGTAGTTATTAAGGAATCGTCTCTGAGAGAATTCAGGGCTAGTACTCCCCGAGATTCTTCTTGTTGCCTAAGATGGAGAGCAAATAAGTGGCTGGCTTTATCTCCCTGTTCTATATATTTACCCTTAGTTTTAAAGATTATGTATTGGGCCTGTTCTCTTAGTAGTTCTGAGTCAATCAATCAATCAATCAATCAAAGTCTTTATGTAACCAGGCTATCACCGTTGAGCAAGCTCATTTTCAAGGTGGACCTGGGTTTGTTAACAAGGAACAAGGGACAATATACATGGGATGCAACACACAAGAAAATAGTAATAATACAAATAAAGTGAGATATAATAATACAGTATATACAAAGTATCAGCAGGTAGAATTGACAGTAGTATATGTTTGGAACAGAAGATACAGCTAGTTTTGGGTAGGACACAATTTCTCATAAAAGTAAAGAAATATACACATCAGGTGCACTGAACACAAATAAAACCTAATATAAAAAGATATATAGTGATACGGTATAGATAATTGAGAGCTAGAACCAGGGTCAAAGGAATGTGGAAGGGAAAGATATGGGGTAGAAAAAGGGGAGAGGGAAGAGTCGATTATAGATGTGATCAGTCTTTTAACAGTAGTAATTAGAGTGTGCTTGGACTTATAGGAGTCACTATTTAGGTGAGACAGGCACAGGACTCCTTATTATGATGTAGATATAGAGATTTAAAGCTGCTAGGCTGATGGGGTGAGTTAATTTCAAAGTTTTTGCAGCTTGTTCCACAGTTGAGGAGCACAAAGCTGATGGCTGCTCTGCCAATGCGAGATTTTGCTTTGTAAACATAAAGGTAGATGTATGAGGTGCTTTTCAGAGCATACTTCCCCAGAGTGCACAAAGGTAAACAGACAGAGATATACTGGGGCAGTTTATTTGAGATAGCTTTGTATGTCCAAACTGCAGCATTTTTTTGCCGTCTGTAAGCAAGGGATGACCATCCCACTGCCGTGTACAATGCACAGTGGTGGGTTGAGTATGGAAGACCCGTGATAAATCTTATGGCTCTATGATAAAGCGTATCGAGTTTGGCTAGGGTACCTGCAGGTCCCTGACTATATAGAAAATCTGCTTAATCCAATAGGGAAAGAAAGGTAGTTTGAACCAGTTTCAGTTTAGCGTCTCTTGTGAGGAGATTATTAATCCTAAAGAACAGACCAAGTCTTTGTCTAAGTTTCTTTGCCAGTTATTCTAAGTGATCTGTGAAAGTAAGTCTATGGTCTAACCAGACCCCCAGGTACTTGAACTTTGGTATGTAGTCCAACTGCTCACCTAGCATGGTAGTGATTTGTGGGACTGTCCCAGCAATTGCAGGATTTATTGCATTTTGAAGGGGCGAGAGGAACATTGCTTTGTTGTTGTTTTTTTTTGCATTTAAGAGCAGTTTCTGGTTTATAAGCTGAGGTTGCAGTAGATTAAATTCATCTTGAAGGGCTTTACAGGCTGCTTCAGGTGTGGGGCTACTAGCATAGAGTACCATATCATCCACAAATAGGTATATTTGTGCTTCTTTGATAGGGGCATCTATGTTGTTAATATAAATGGTGAAGAGCAAGGGACCAAGAATGGAACCTTGCGGTACACCCCTCAATAAAGGTTTTTCTGGAGAAACTTCCCTTTCTGCCTTTACTTATTGAAGTCATCCTGAGAGGTAGTTGGAGAACCATTTAAGAGATGGGGAATCCAAACCAATGTTCCAGCGGGATGACAGAAGCAGTCTGTGATCAACAGTATCAAACGCCTTGCTTAGGTCCAAGAAAACTGCACAGAGAAAGTTTTTTTGTCTAATTCAAGCTGCCAGTCGTTTGTCACATTGGCTAGAGCAGAGATTGTACTGTGCTGTGCTGTAAAACCGGATTGTAATGGGTTGAGCAATTTTTCTGACTCCAGGTACTTCCGAAGCTGGGAGTTCACTATTTTCCCCAGCATCTTTGACAGGATTGGAAGTAAGGAGATTAGCCTGTAGTTACTGAGGTCCCTAGGATCTCCTGACTTAAACAAAGGGACCACAAGTGCATTTTTTCAAATGGGCAGTAGGTCACCCTAGGACAAGGATAAGTTGAAGAGATGAGTAATTTGGTCTGCGAGGACACGGTAGCTGACCTTTAAGAAGTACGGGTCAATGAGGTCGGCCCCAGCACTTTTACTAGTGTCCAGCTGAAGGAGAAGATCTTCAACTTCTTTCAGGGAGGTAGGCTGCAGAGAGAAGGATGGACTGGGGATGGGTTTTTCTTGTGTATCCAATCTAAGTTGTTGGCAGAGGAAATTCATGGGAGAGGAGTCAAAGGCTAGCCCTGCAGTGGCAAAATGATTATTGAGAGGATCGAGGATAGACGGTCTGCCAGAGATGACAGTATTGTTGATCCATAATTTAGTAGGTAAGGAATTTACAGTGGTGTGACCTTCAATTTGTTTAATAGTCCTCCAGAATTTGGAGGCATTTCTTGAGGAGCTCTCCAGCTGACAGTGGTAGAAATTAGCTTTGGCTCCTCTGACCATTTTGGTGCAGAGGTCCCTCGCCCTCCGGAAAGAATTCCAGTCATTTATTAAATTAGTTTTCCTGGCAGTTCTCCAGAGTACATCCCTACTCTGCAAAGCATCTTTCAGGTCTTCAGTAAACCACTGACAGAATTTGTTTCTGGCACAAACTTTTACTATGAGAGCATACTTGTTGAGAGCACCTAGCACAATTTCTGAGAAAATATCATAAGCCATAGTCAGGGACTTGGCTAGATAGAAGTGCTGCCATCACATCGAGTCTTTTAGGTCTGATATTTACCCATGGAGATCAAAATTGCATATGCACTTTTTAAAGGAGAATTTTGGTGCAGTTGTGGATTTAAGAGTGGATCTTACACACGCGATGAAGCAATGGTCGCTAATATCACAGAAAAAGATGCCAGCATGGGAGAATAAATGGGGTTTGTTAACTAAAATGATATCCAAGAGAGTACTGTTATTTGGGTTGAGCTTGTTAGGGTGAGTAGATTTGTTTATTAGCTGTGACAACCCAAGGGACTCACAGAGCATTTTAAGTGGGGTGGATGCACTGGAGAGCCAGTCTAAGTTGAAGTTGCCTAGTATGATACATTCTGAAGATGCTGAACCCAGGATATTTCCGAGATGTTTTAACAACTGTAGTCCAGCTGATGGGGTCTGTAGCATCCTATTATACATAATGAGACCCCGGTGACAATTTCAATCTTTAATGACAAGCTTTTGAATTCTATTGGGACACAGGTTGAGTCAATTATGGAGGCAGGGAATTTATCCTTCATGTAAATCGCTATCCCACCACCTCTGGTTTGCCTGTCGGCTCTGAACAAAGAGTAGGAGGGGATGTTAACTTGATTGTTACTGGTTGCCGGTCGGAGCCAGAACTCTGTAATCACCAGAACATCTGGAGCAGTATGACATACCCAGGCCTGAACAGAGGTGATTTTTTTAATAGGCTACATACATTAACATGCAAGAATGTAAGCCCCTTGAAGCTTTGTAGCTCTGCTGGGGATTCCATGGGTAAGTACTGATTTTTTTAATCGGGTCAAACTTTCTAGGCTATCTCCACTGTCAGAATGGAGTAATTGGTCTTCCAAGAGCTGAATCTGGGTTAGTAGGGATGCTGCCCTGGCCTCTGTCTTCTTCTTCCTAGTCACCGATAACCTGATACACTCCCTTCTAACCACACATTTCATAGCACACCAAAGTTTATCCATGCTTACAGACGTCCCTTGATTGTGAGAGAGAAATTGGGTGATTGTGTCTGCAAGGGCCTGTTGGGTAGTGGTATCCTGGAGAAGCTGGGAGTTTAGTTTCCACATACCAGTTCTAGATACTTGATTGGGTAAAACTGTTTCAAACCATACCGGAGCATGGTCCGATATAACTCTCGGGGAAATACCACCATTCATTAACCCTTCCAATATAGCGCTATTAACTAAAAAATAATCTATTCAGGATAAGGATTTGTGAACCGCCGAATAAAAAGTATAACCCCTACTCTGCGGGTTTAATAATCTCCAAGGGTCATTCAAGCTATACGTGGTCAGCAAATCTTTTAAGGCTCTCTGGGCTGGCATAAACTTAAATCCCCTGCAGGATGATCTATCTAGAGTGCGGTTCAAAACCAGGTTCCAATCTCCAGCTAAAATTAAAGGTAGACGGGGAAAGGAATTTAAAACAGTTAGCAATGCCAGTCCATTGGCACAGCGGTGGGATTTCCGCTTGCGATGCTGCGACCTGGGTTCGGGAATGGAACTGGATCACCGGAGGGCCGGCCGGGGGGGAGAAAGATAGAGCGTCCTAAGGACAGCTCTCCTTCTCCGGGGGGGAGGGCATGGGAAGCACTTGACACACTAAGGACCCCTGGCAGAGGCTAGGGGACCCCAGCCAACCAACGGAGCCAGGTCTGGTAGGCGGAGGCAAATGCTGCGCATCATTGCACGTCCCCACCTCCGTAAAAAAGGGAGAAAACCTGAGGCGAGGGCAACGTGCATATGACGCCCTCCCCGGAGGACCTCGGAACACCACCGCCGCTGTGGATCCCCGACTAGATATAAGGCCCATGAACTGTAGGTGAAGGTGGCCACGGCCCCACCTTCCGGGGGTGAGCCGGGGGTGACTGGGGATCTCAGCAGCCATAGGTGGTGGTGGAGGCCCACGGGGTGCCGTGACAAGGGCAGAAAGCAATACGGAGCCCAGCCCGCAAAAATAGTAAATTGAAAAAAACCAAAAAACGGTTAGCAATGATATAAAAAACTCGGGTGAATCAGTATTCGGCCCATAGACTAAACCCAGAATGAGCTCAGAATGATTCAGGACACCATTAATGAGAATATATCTTCCATGTCTATCTATACGGATTTGTTGTTGGATGAATTGCGTATTTCTGGTAATTAAAATAGCCACTCCTAGGTGTTCTGTCGAATTATCTGCTGAATATACTTGCCCTATATACCTTCTCCAAAACAGGTTTTTCTCAGTCTCCAGCAGATGTGTTTCCTGCAAAAAAGCTACATTGAATTGCATCATTTCTAGATGTCTAAGTATTTGGTAATGTTTGGTTCTGGAACGAGCCCCATTAACATTCCAAGAAACCAACCGCAGTGTCATTATTACTTAACAAAAAAAGGAGGCAATATCCAGCAAAATCAATCCGCGTGGGGCAAACAGAGAAATTGGGATCAGTATACTATCAGAGTCTATGTTCAGATTCTGTCGTAGAAAAGTTATGTCTAGCTCACTACTATCCATACTAAGAACTACTACAAAATAAATGGTGCTGAGCTAGCGAGATGGGGTGACGCCGAACCGAGTCAGAGCGGGGACAAGCAGTAGTGAACTGGAGAGGGGGCAGCATGACATAACCAAGGTAACCATCAACTGAAAAAAACAATGAAAGAAAGGCACAAGCCAGGAACCTTACACTATATAAAATAATGGATGGTTAACCATTCACAACTAAGGCTGTGTTTCCATCTCGGTTGTTGATGACATCATGGAGACCTTTCAAGCTTCGTTCTCGAAATCTCCATGATGTCTTCAACAACCGAGATGGAAACAAAGCCTTGTTGTGGATGGTCAACCATCCACTGTTCTATATATAGTAGTCAGTTCAGCTCCTTCAGCAATGCAGCACCAAAATCACTACCCCGATTAGTAGTAATCTCTTGATCTGGGTTTGAATCCCACAGCCCCCACTTGCATACTGTGTGACCCTGAGCAAGTCACTTAACTTCCTTGTGCTCCCAGGTTGCACCTGTAAACAAGCTTTCAGCTTAGTGTGTCTCACCTGGTTAAATTATTGGGACTTTAGTGGCTGTGACAGTACACATTGGAATTGCCTGTGAATATCAAGTAGCATAGTCACATACTACCAAAATGAATTGATTACCCTTTTTACTTTTGTGTAAGGACCAACCACATCCATTGCAATTCTTGCAAAAGGCACAGCTAGGAAGGGTAGGGGTACCAGGGGAACCTTGTCTTTTTCAGTCACTGGAGCTATTTTCTAACATTCGGCACAATAACTGCAACAGGTAGCAACATCTGCATGAATCCCATACCAGAAAATCTGTACAACAATCTGGTAATGGTATGGTCCTTCCCTGAGTGACCAGCCATAAGACTATCATGTGCTGTCTGTAACAATTCAGTTCTATACTTCTTTGGTATGACCAATTGTTCTATCTGTTCCTGAATCTGAGGATTAAAGCAAACTCTCTACAGCAGCCAATTCCATTTTTAAACATTGATTCACCCTGTTTTTGTTTCACCCCAGCTACTTAAAATAATCTTGGAGAGAAACAGTGTTATTTTTTTTCTGAAACAGAATCACAATCAGTTATCAGTTTAGTTTCAGCATTTTCATACTTTGTCCATCATTCTTTAGTTGGCACTGTTTTTTTCAGGTGTCATCTTTCTTTCTTTTTTGGACTTCCAGATCTTGGAGCTGGGCTCAGACAAGTCCATATTCAAATTCACAAAAAAGAAAAGAGTACCCAACATTGGAGATTTTCTTTGCCTGTGCTCTTATCATAGCTGCTGAAATAGCAGGGTTTACTTCCTCTGTGATCAACTTAACAAATCCTGGAGTGTCATTTCTAATAATCACAGGTACAGGTAACTTTGGTACTACCCTCACTTTCATTTGGCGCAACACCCGATTAATATTCAGTCACTTGGGTGGTGGGATAATATTCCGTGTCTCCATGGATGCAGATGACCCCAGCACCTGTTCTTTTTCCACAGTCTTTTCCCAGAACTTTAATGTGCACCAGAGTCTGTCTGCTTCCTGCATCTATAAGACCCTTCACAGTCTCATCTCCCACTTTCACATCTGTTAAATACTTGCCCCAATTTGCTAAAGCCAAATTTGTTGCAGTGTTACCCTCCTTATTTTATAACAGTTTCTTGCAATATGGCCTGGCTTATTATAGTTATAGCAAATAAAGTCTTTGGGTGCATATTTGTTACCCCCATCAGAGTGCTTTTATTTGTTACCCCAGTCAGAGTGCTTATCTGATCTGGAGTTAAATTGGGAAAAAGAGGGAATTACCTTTCCTTGGCTGTTACTTTACTGCTGCACTGTCTGTCTGGCCATCTGATAGTCCTCAGCAAAAGAAAAGGCATTTTACCCATTTTCTGGTTGGTGTTCTTTTACCCAAAGCTGCACATCTGTCTGAAGCATGTTGATGAACTGCTCCATTGCAAATATGTCAAAGATCTGTGGGAATGTTTTGCCCTCTAGTTGGAGACATTTAATGGGGAGTTCTGTGAGCTGGGTGAAGGCTTCTTGAGGATTGTCGAATGAGTGGGACTTCAGGGGCTGGAGTCTTTTCCTTTAGGTCTCTCCTGAGATGTCATATCTTTTAAGGATTTATCTTTTCTTAAAGTAATAGTTTACTGACTGTGCAGTGTCCATATTATTGTAGGCAAGTTGGGCGTTACCTGTCAGATATGGTACCAGCCTGATTGCCCATTGCTGTTTTGGTCTTTGACAGTCTCTGGAAACCCCTTTGAATGTTCTCAAGTCTGCTTCGCTGTCATCTGAGGGACACAACTTTGAAAATTTAATTTAATTTAAGTTCATACTAAGGTTCATACTAGGGTCTTAAAGAGCAAAGGGGGTGGTGGCCCATGAGAAGCTCCTATCCATCACCCATAATACACTATACTGTTTCCCTCGAGAATATGGTTATCCAACCTATAATTAAATTGAGTCTTATTTCTACTGATAATAACTTCCAAGGGCAGTTTATTCCATGGCGTGATCACTCTCTTTGTGAAAAATGCCTTTCTCTTCTTTGTTTTAACCATTTTAGTTTGGAGCTGTATTGGGTGACCTCTGGCTCCCATATTATTACTTTTAAATTCAAGATTTAGTGCAGATAGCAAATGGGGTCCTGCATTATGTCATAACACATTACTAGGGCTCCCCAAATCCTCCTAGGCTCCAGAGTCATCAAATCTAAACTATCGAGGCATTCCTCGTATGGTTTATATTTAAGGTCATAAATTATTTTCGTAGCCCATCTCTGTACTCTTTCAAGACTTGCAATTCCACCTACAGATGTAGGGTCCATCAGTGGTCTAACATATGCTCTATACAGAGGCATAACCACTCCCTACCTCTGCTCCTAACATTTCTTCTTATTGCCCATAAAACTCTGTTTACTTTGGCAATTTGATTATCAAAATGAGAGTCGGATGTCAATTTATCATTTATTATTATACCCAGATCTTTTTCTTCCTGTGATATCCTTAATTTTTGTCCATTTAAGAAGTACTCCTTCATTTTATTATGTCTTCCCAAATGAATAACATAACATTTTTCTATATTGAAGCTCATTCCTGTAAGAGTGGCCCACATTTGGATATTGTCTAGGTCCTGTTGTAGGGAGCCAGCATTATCGGTTTCAGATACTATCCCTTCTAGTATGGTGTCATCTGCATACTTGCTTAGCCAGTTTTCAGCCCCCTGCCCATACCAGACATAAAAACCTTAAACAACACCAGGCCCAGCACCAATCCCTGTGGCACACCACTTGTCATAGGCTAGAGAGGAAGCCATTTATACATACTATCTGCTTCCTCCCTGCCAACCAGGCCTTCACCCATCCCACTATGACTGAATCAAGTCCTATATCCATCAGGATTTTTACTATTTCAATGTGTAGCACTTTGTCAAGAGCATTGGCAAAATCCAAATAGATACAATCCACCTGTTTCCCATTGTCCAGTGCTTATGGTATTTTTTCATAAAAACACAAAAGATTGGTGACACATGATCTTCCTGCCAAAAAAACATGCCATTCTTGATCAATTTGGCTATTATCGTTCAGAAGTTTATTCATTCTATCCTTCATCATAGCCTCCAACAACTTTTCTGGGACCGATGTCAAACTAATTGGCCTATAATTCATATGATCAGCTCTATTACCCTTTTGGTGAATCGGCACCATGTTGGCTTTCAGCTAATCACAAGGGACCGCACTTTTCATTACAGATTTTACAAAAATAATTTTAAGCAGTTTAGCCACTTGTGGAGATAATAGCATAAGTAAGGTGTTGGAGATATTGTCGGGTCCTGCCAAAAGTGTATTTTTTTTATTTATTCATTTTTTCATTTATAATTTCCTCTGTTACGTACAGGCTTGGTACTGTTACCACTTTATTGCTTGTTACTTGTGGTGGTTTGGGTGAAAACACTGACCCAAAATAAGAGTTAAATATATTAGCCATTTTTGTGGGGTAATTTATTACTCGTTGTTCCACTGTTATAGAGCATAGTTCTGTATTTGTTTTCTGCAGTGAGTTTACATAACTATAAAATTATTGAACATTTCCTTTATTAGCTGACATACCTAGACCCTTTTCCATTTTTTGCTAGTTTCTTTTTATTAGTTTTTTACATTGTTTCTGTACTAGCTTAAACTTCTCCCATGTGTTCTGACTGCCACTTAACTTACTTTTTTCATATAACTTTTGTTTTTTTATTAGGAGCCGTCTGATTGCTTTGTTGAACCATTTAGGTTTTATGCCACATTGTTGTATTTCTTGTTTTTTGCCATATGTTTATCATAGATCTCCCCTGCTTGATTTTTAAAAGTCTTCCGCATGTCATTTACTGTTTTGTTCACAAAAATATTTTCCCAATTTATGTTCTTCAACTCTTCATTTAGAAGTTTTTTGTTTGCAGACTTACAATCATAAGCCTCTCTACATCCTTTACTTATAGGCATATCTTCATTTACTGAAAAAAGTGCACTATTATGATCACTGTTTCCTAGGGGGAAGATGACATTACAATTTGTTATGCTAACCTCTTTAGTAGATAGTACGATATCAAGAATATTTTCCCCTCTAGTGGGTTGATCTACATGTTGTGTGAGCTCTAGTTGATTTGTTAGTTCCAGAAACATTTTACTAGGTTGCTTGACCATTTCTAGTTTGTTCCATTTTATATCACTATAGTTAAGATCTCATATAAAAACCACCCCACCCATTGCACAGGCTTTTTTAATCTTTTCATTAATTTGTATTGTTACTTCATTGATAGATCCTGGAGGGCTGTAGTCTACTCCTACAATTATATGTGCATTTCTCCTGTTTCCAGTCTTAACCACAGAGTTTCTGTTTGTTTTCCCATTTGTTTTATTTTTTCAGAGATATTAGTGGATTTAATGGAATTTTATATATATGCTGCTACCCCCCCCCAACTTCTCTGTCAAGGTTATATAATACATATCCTGACAGTTCCCTTCCCCATTCATCACTCAGGAACCACTAGGTATCCATTAATCCTATCATGTCTATGTCTCCTCTTAATTTTATTATAGCCTCAAGATAATCTTTTTTGTTGTTCAAACACCTTACATTAGCCATTAGGCAGTGTAGTTTTTTGCTAGTTATAATCCATCCTGTTTAGTTTTCCATCCATCATTGCAGTTGGGTTTAGGATTATTGTTTTTGCATCCCCCCCCCCCCCCGTAACTAGTTTAAAGATCTATTTCTTCAGATATTCTTGCTGCTATGGTGTTTGTGCCATTTCTGGTTAAGTGCAACCCATCTTTTGAGTATAATATATATTTTTTTAATGAAGCATGTCCCAATTATCTAGAAAAATTATGCCCCCCTCAGTGCATTTATTTATTCAGACATTTATCCTTTGAATAATGTCATTTTTGTCCTTATCACAGTTTAGTTTGAGTAATAAATCAGATATTATTGGTGTCTTCCCAGCCTGTTGTACTATTGCAGCACATTCCATGATTTCTCCCACAATAACTTTTTCATGGTCTCATCTCACATTATTGATGCCCACATGAATTACTACAATTTGGCTATTTTGTTCATTATGAAGTAGTTTTGGGAGTCTTTGCTTTATGTCATGTGTTTTGGCTCCTGGTAAGCAATTTACAACTGTTTTGGCTTTATCCTTTCTGCGTATAATAGTGTCCGTCCTCCTCAGAATGGAGTCCCCTGAAATAAGTACATCCTTAGGCCTCTTCTCAATGTTGCTAGGTTAAGGGGTTGTGTTTATATTTTCTATTATTGTATCCACCAGTATTCCCTCAGATCTCAGGGATGCTTACTTATTGCATAATGCTATATCTTCACTTCCTAAGACCCTCCTTCTTCTGTTCTTTTGTAGCTGTGTTATTGTAGTCCAACTACCAATTACTGTCCTGTGCTTCCATATCCTCCATCCTTTTTTGTACTGTGGTGATATGGTCCCCATGCTGAGAGGCCACCATATCTTTTTTCATGGTCCCCATTGTAGTGCTACCTTCCCTCATTGAGGTGGCATTTTCCCCATTAGCTTTTGCAGCTTTTCATAGTTCCATCAGTTCAATACATTTAGGACATACATAAGATTTTGGTGTAGGACATTCAAACTGTGTGGTATACATGTCACACTTTGTACATTGTAATATTGCTCCATTTGTTTGTAACATATTCAGTATTCCTTCTGCTAAGTACGCACCCTCCATCTTGTTTATGTAGTTTGTTCACTTCATATTGTTTTATGTTTCTATGCCTTTTTATTAGTTCCCCAGAGCCATTTACTACTGTAGTAGTCCCTGTTACTTGTGTGCCTTAGTAGCTGAATTTAGTTCTATATGTACTTACCACTGAGATCAATGTTTATGACAGAGGTCTCTCCCTGTCCCCCTGTCCATGCAGGACACACACATGATGCACTCATCTCTGTGCACATCTCCACGCTCTCACTTGCTTGAGCACATGCTGCTCATTGTGGTGCTCAAGCTTTAACACCCACAGACCGGAGTGACGTGTCTCCAGTCCTGCAACAGTGTTTACTTTAAAATACATTTAATTTTTAGTACAAAACTACTCCCTTAGTGTGTGGACTCACATATGACCAGGTTTTACCCAAAAACAAAAAATACAGCTTTATTTAGGCAGAGTAGTCCATTGCTGGTCTGTGAGCTACTGCTGCCCTGCCTATTGCTTCCTTCCTACTAGAAGTCCTGATTCAATCTGCTCCCTGTGCACAGTTTAGGCCAAACAAGTTTAAATCTCTCTTCCCCCCCTTGCTTTGCTCAGCCTCAGCTCATTCATTGGTGAATAGCTTTACAAAGCACAGAGTTCAGTGAGGGACCTCTCATTAGAAGTTGTTTGTGTTTTCTTGATCTGCTGGACCTATGCCAGATCCTCCGCTTTGATATCTTGCAAGACATCCACCCATTGCTGCTCCTGTCACTGCATCTCTTCTCTTCTCTGTTTCTCAGTCTCTCTTTTTTGTATAGTGTATCATTTGAAGAAGGTAGACATGCTTTCAGTTTTTGTTTCTGCCTGTTCGTCTTTCATCACTGGTGCTGGCTGTACAGTCTCTGTTTGGATATTTGTTTTTGCTTCTAGTTTGGCTACCATTCTTCTGGCAATCATTCCTGGGCATTCTGTTGCAGGATCCATACCTTTCTTCTGTGCTTCCCTGATACCAGATCTAGTACCCACACACAAAACTCCTGACATATAGTATGCACTGCATAAATCCCACTTTATACTCAGTACAAAAGGCAGACAGAAGACTTATCAAAACCTATTATGTCAGATTCCCCTTGTCTGACACCATCTGTCTTTGGGGCATAAGTCAGGAAGCATCGGCAGACCAAGTGAAGTTATGAAATTCTCAAGTAGCATTTTATTATTATGAATAACAATAACAAAGAAAAAATAAAATTATACAGGATAGCATTTCTTACAAGCAGTACAAAGTAAAAATCATTCATCTGTGTGTCTCAGTTTTAAGTCATATCTATATACAGTATCTCTCTAAACAAAACATTGTTCTCTTCTTATAAGATGTCTTTTCCTGGCAGTTTAAACTCTGCATCCTGATGTTGTAAGTTGCATCTATTGCTTCACACAAAATGCATCTGAACTTTGTCAGTTTCGTTCCTTAAGGCAATCTGAAGAGTAAATCTGGTCTTAACAGGTGGAACAAAATAGAACATTCTGTATCAGAGCTGGTCTCCTGTTGACAATTCTGTAAGCAAGTTTGTAGAGGTCAAAATACATCTCAAGGTCAACCCCTGCACTACAGATTGTTATTTTTTTAAGAAAGTGAAATAGCTTTCTGCAATCATTTCAACAATATAAGTATATACATTTGCCAACTAAGAGATCCCAGTTTCACATAAAGATTCACAACTTGTTAACTACAGAGAAGCAAGGGGAGAAAGAAAGAAAGAATAGAAGTAGCAAGTGAAGGAAGGGAGATAGTGTAAAAGTGTGGGACCATCGAAGTGGCCAATTCCCAGGGTCTGCAAGAAAATCTAATTGCACAATCAGACAGGCAAATGACAGACAAGTGACAGAATAGAATAGGAGAGGACAGAATTTCTCCTTACTTTTAACTCTCTCTCTCTCTCTCTGCATAATACATGGGACAGGGTCTTGTTCAATCCTGTTACACATGGGACACTCAATCCTCCTTCCCCCACCTGGCCCCCAAGTGATCCTAGTCTGTTCCTGAACCTGGGTTGCAAGTGTGATGGCAGCACCACTGGGCTGGCTTACCTTTAAGAGCCTCTTAATTATGCAATAAAGTACAACCAAGGGTTATGTTAATGTTCTAATTAATCACCCCCTGGGGTCATAATATGGCACGGGGCACAGCCAAGTGCCACATGTAATATAACCCCTGGGAGTACCTTATTGCTAATATAAAAAGGTAAAAATGATTGTACATATGTCTCTTTTGTTGTTGTCTTTTCTTTTTATTTTCAGATGAAAAACAACATAAAATAATTCTTCCACCTTGACTAGTATGGGATGGAACATCCATCTTCAGCTGATTGAAGTCTGCATTACCACTGGATGCTGGCATTGCTTGATTGTTTCCTTGATATTTCCTGGTAATACATCCAAAGTCAGAATCATGATCTCCATGTATGTGAATGGTTGCCATGGAGTTGAAGAAAAAGCATTGTCATGGTAACCAGTATTGCATTGAATGCGGCTCACTGTGACAGTCAGAAAACCCATTTAAACCCTACTGGTTTTTTTTTTTTTGTCAAAGTACTTACTGTACATGGGAGATCTTAAAAAACAGCTTCTTTTTTTTAAATTAAGGAACCAATATGCATATGTGGGGGTCTTGGTTCCAACTTTGGGCAGGTTACTGCACTGGATGGTCGATATAGTGGGTTCCCAGTTAGTTTATTTATTTGTTTCAGATTGTGATTAATACCTTTGAATCAGGGACTCGTTTACAAAGGTTCCAAGTCATACAGATACATAAGACAATCAAACAACACATAGGTTACATAAGGTTACACAGATTAATGTAGTAGATGATCAAAAAACAAATGTCTTGTTTTCACATGTTCAGTTTATTGTTTATTTTAAAAACCATTAGTACTGTCTGCAGCTGATAGTAGTCTGCATTACTGTCATGTACTCACATATGCCATTGATTGCCATGGAGCTGAAAAAATGGCTGTCATGGTAACCAGTATCACTTTGAATGGGGTGCACAATGTGAGTTACAAAACAGATTTAACATCTGCTGTCATGTGTCAATGTACACATGTGGAAAAACTTTAAAGCACAGGTTTTTTTTTTTCATTAGGGGGACATTTATACATATGAGGGAGTCTCGGTTGTGATAACAGGTGGGCTACAGTAGTGGGTGCAGGATTACAGCATTGGGTAGCAAAAAAAAGAGTTTTTTTTCACTTCTAGTTTATGTTTAAATCCTGTGGTCACAAAACATGTTGGCTTCCCTAATCCATTTGTGCAGGTCTAGCTTCTGATGTCAGGCATGTTGCCAGGCAACCGCAAAGAAAGTATCCTCTCATTCATCCTGTGCACACTTATTTTTCTACTTAAACCTAGCCTTTTTGGTAATTTGTAGTTGTTAATCAGAGTGCAGAGGATGAATGAGATGATCTTTTCTTCACAGTTGACATTACTTATACTTTGTGCAGAAGCTGCTGATAGCAGCTCTTGGTGACTTCCTTCTACATTCACACTATCAACTGACTGAAAGCTGTCAAGAAACATATCTTTGGCCAGTGGTAGTAGCATAAATGACATCACCACTGTAAAGTAGTTATTGCTGATTTAATTCTGTTTTATCAGCAAGTCTTTCACTTTTTAAGGATGCAGCTTTTGTATCAGCTGATGTGGATGGCATTATTGCAACTGCAGCTGGCGAAATTCAATGGCAGTAGCAAGAAGCTTTTTAGAACACAGGAATGGAATCATTTTAAAGAAGGGGACTTGTTTCAGCTGATCACACAATATGTGAAGGAGCTCTATACTGTTACTTTTAACAGATCAATGTAGGGCTACTGGAATGTTAGCATAGTAGCCAATAAGAGCCCTTAATTTTTATTCATCTTTTTTATAATGGAAAGTAAGATAAAGAGTTGTGGGAAACACATAAATAGTTGATTGGTTTTAGTTTAAAAAGAACAGTGTGCTTTAATGTAAAGATTTACTTTCTGTCATTGTTCCTATCCCAGTAGGATCAATGTGCTCAGTTCAGATGCCGGAACATGCTGGTCCTAATAGATTCAAGCTAAACAGCAGATTATCAGTTGTTATAAATATTTACCAAAAGTAAATTAAAAAAAAAAAAAATTGTCTTAAACAAGAAACTCAGCAATTATGTGGTTCATTAGCAGACATGCCAAAATCTTCACAGTGCTGTTCTATCAACAATGGGTTACAGCAATGCCTTGCATTTGATACTATGGGCCAGATTTTCAAAGGCCAGAGAATGATGCAGGGTGCTTGCATCAAAATCAACTGACGCAAAAAGCAGGATGTGTCAGACCTTGCACCAGTTCTGATTTTTAAATTGTGCTTGCTTCAAAAAAAGGTCTGCATGCGCCAGAGTGGCTTGCCCCATGTTTGCACCAAAAAATGTCTGCGTCATGCCGGAATGGATGCCTGCGTCACTGAAATAATGCACCATCCCCTTAACTGGGATTTTCAAAGAATGCAAGATTGTCCTTGTGCCTAAGATGCATGTTGCTGTTACACCAGCCAGAGCTGGTCTAAGGGACACTAGAGCGTATAAAGAGACCCAAAGCAGGTGGTCAGACCTGACTATACTATTCGTAGGAGCCAGTATTCTCCAGCAGGACTAGTTAAGAACATTTTGGGGACTTAGTTTTGGCCATTTCATATGCCGTTTTGTTTTACTTAGCTTGCATCATTCACGTCCTTTGCATAATTTTTTACTCAACTTGCACCATTTTTGTACACAGATTGCACCCTTGTTTACTCAGTTTGCATCATTTTTGTACTCAGTTTGCATCACTTTCATTCCTTGAGTCATATTTTTGACTCAACTTGCACCATTTATTTTGGTGCAGCTTGCATCATTCTTATTCCATACACCATTTTTTGATGCAGTGGGCCTCTTGCGTCAGTTTGGGGGACTTTGTCTCAAAGAACGCTTTTCTTGCAAAATATGGTGCACAGTATTTGGCTCATCTAGATCTGACTCAGGCTGGTTGTTTGACACAGCTTGCATGGATCTAAGGGTCCTTTGAAAATCCAGCCCCATTTCCGTTATTTGTATTGAGTCAGTGGGAAGAGCAATGTGAAACCCAAGTCAAAGATTCAAGAAATAGAGGGACTTATTTCCTCACTATAAAAATAGTTGGCAAGGGCTCATTGTTCTTTTTGTTCAGCTCAACTGGAATGAGTGGAAAACTTCGATTATACCAAGCTTTCACCAGGTTTAAATGTTCCTCCTTTCTAATTCAAACATTTTAAAAAGGCAGCAGGCCTTCAAGGACTTCTATTTTGGAATATATTCAATACCTCATGCCAGTTGGGGTTGATTGCCATTTAATTTGGCACAATTACCTCAAAATTGAAACAAAACCTTTTTGAATAAGTTCACCTTCATGAACTGGTGTCATTTTCTTGGAAAGGAACCTTATCAGAAAGGTTTAAAAAGTCTGAATACAATTCTGATAATTTATAAAAGATTAATGGCACCATATATTCCCCAACAGTTTTGTATGTAGAAAGAAGGTTGGGCTGGAGGAAAGACCCAGAAAGAAGGATGAGGCTGGACCTGATAAGTAAGGGCTGTATTCACTGATTATGCCCATGGTTATGTTATTTATTTACTTACTTTTTTATCTTAGATTTGCAACAAACAGATGTGAGATAGCCTGATGAGATGCAATATCTCATTTTTGTGGTGTCCTTAGGTACAACATGGTACAAAAATGCTTGCATTAAATTGCAGTACCACAGTATGGTGCACAGCCTAACAGGTTTACACCCTTGGCAGAACTTGGCAGGGATTGGCAGGGGGAAAGAGGGCATGGCAATATGGCCTTTAAGCAGTGGGAGGCATGGAAGCCACATTGGGAGAACTAAGTCTAGTGCAGGCAAGCATCAGGCTGTGGTGGTAGGGGACTCACTTCTCAGATTTACAGGCAAGAAGCAGGACAGTTATGACTCAAAGAACCCTGCCTGGTCTGTTGCCTCCCGGGTGCTATGGTGATGGATCTCACATCATAGGTGGGCAAGTTGCTGGTGGCAGAGGGGTTGGAACAGGTGGCCATTGTCCATGTAGATACAAGCAACATAGGAAAAGCTAGGCTGACAGTTCAGCAATAAAAATGTAGGGAACTGGATGACAAGCTCTGGAGCTGAACTTTAAAGGTTGTTTTCTCAGAAATAGTGCCAGAATCACATCTATGACAGAGTAAACAAAGAACAATTAGTTCAATCTGTGGTGTAGAGGTGGGTGCAGGGAACATGGTTTTAGGTTTCCAGGGCATTGGTGAACCTTTTGGGATAGGGGAAGCCTATACTGTTGGGATGGAATCCACATTAACAAAACAGGCTGATGCACAAGTAGTAAGAGTATATATCATTGTAGGGGAACTTTTAAACTAGCAGTCAGGAGCACAGATTGCTGCAGACAAGCTGAAGAACCAGTAACAAAATAGAGGTTTGGTTCTAATTGCAGGGGGCAGCTACTCCAGCAAGGGAAAGATTAACAGATTAAGAAGGCAAGGAATAGGGAAAAGAGTGGTGCTGCAGTTATGAGAAGAGATAGCAAAAATGTTATCAGCAATGGATACATGATGTATAAAGTATTCACTTTGAGCAATAAAAAGGTGAAGTTGACATATATGTGAACAAGGAGTCTGAACCATAAACTAAGGAACTAGAAGCATTAACTAGCATAAATAAAATAATTATAATGAGGATAACAGTAGGCTGGCCCAGTGGTGCTGAGGGTTGAGGCATTGGATATCACACCTTGCAGCATGCTGATGACCCGGGGTTGAGAGTGATCTCAAGCATCGAAGGGTCAGCCAGGGGAAGAAGGACTGAGCATCCCATTGATCGAAAATCGAAAGACACCTAAGAGTAATTATATCAGATGACCTAAAGGTGGGTAAGCAATGTGAAAAGGCAGTAAGGAGGGCTGGGGGGATACTGGGATGCATAGGGAGAGGCATCAACAGTAGAACACAGGAAGTTGTTATCCCTCTGATCAGACAGCTGGTGAGACCCTATCTGTAGTACTGCTTGCAATTCTGGAGACCCCATCTCCACAAACACATAGACAGAGTGGAGGCTGTTCAGAGGAGGGCAACCAAAATGGTGCAGGGTCTGCACCAGAAGACATACGAGGAGAGACTACAGCAGCTTAATATGTACACCCTCGAGGAAAGGAGGGAAAGGGGAGACATGTTAGAAACTTTCAAGTATTTCAAGGGAATTAACAAAGTACAAGAGGGTAGCATCTTCAGAAGAAGAGATGTGCAAGAACAAGAAGGGCACAATTTGAAGATATGGACTGCTCAGAGGTAATGTTAAAAGTATTTTTTCACAGAGAGGGTTGTGGATGCATGGAACAGCCTTCCTGAGGAGGTTGTGGAGTCAGGAACAGTGGGAGAATTCAAGAATGCATGGGACAGGCATAAGGCAATTCTAGAGGGGGCAGGAGGAAGTAAGCTGTTGATTAACTAGAATCTGCAGCTTATCCATCAGGTAGGGAAATAGGCAGACTAGGTGGGTCAATCGGTCCTTATCTGCTGTCAAAGTTTATGTTTCTATGTTCTCCTTCTCTGGGGAGGGTGGGGTGGGATAACCGTGGCTGTGCTGGCTCCTGATGGTGGCTGGGGGTTGGTGCAAGTGGCAGTTTGCTGTGGGAATGGCACAGATGGTGTTACACTGCATGGAAGCACGCATGGCAGCATCATTGATGCCACTGCATATCAGTGCCTGGGGATGGGGAACAAATACACAGAAAAATCCTCCAGTACATTAGATTAAGTCCGCTCCGTCGGCTCCACGCCACTCTGACTCAAGATGCTCCCCCGGATCCTGACCCCTGACTTCCGTGGTGGTTGGGTGAGTACCCGCTGTCAAGCAGCCAGTGAGAGGAACGGAGAAGGGGGTCGAGCACAGGCACTAGGAGTGGCATAAGGCTGCGGGGTCCAGATGGATGGGGGAACCATAGATAACTCCCCCCCAACTGAGGAGGGCATAAATAAATGCAGTTGCCCCTAAAGGACAACCTAAATTGTCAGGGAGATTCCTTAGGAAAAAGGGCACAGAGGATGGGACTGGCCCAGGGGGGATGTTGAGCAGGTAGGTAGGCTCAGGTGGAGGTGGGAGGGATGGTGGGAAGGGAGGTCCAGGCAAGGGGAAGGGTCATGATGTCATTCCCCAATGACAAATATGACAGGACAAGTGGTAAGCAGGTATGGATTGGATGAGGGAAGGGGTGGCCTGGGTTTGGTGCCAGCAAATAGGGGGTCTCCCTCTTTTTGCTGAGATCTGAAGTTAGACCAGAGCTCAGCACTTTGACTGGCAATTCAACTAATTGAGGTAAGGTATTTTCAGGTGGGGTAGGCCTGACCACATGGGAGATGCCTGAGCAGTAACTAGACAAGGGAGTTAGATTTCAGGGTGGTAGTGGCAGGCCTTTTTGGGCTGGGGTTTTCCTAGAAGTTCTTACAGCCAGCACATAACCTGCAATTTAGAAAAAAGTTCAATTTGGCTAACAATTCCAGGAATTACAGCAAGTAGTAGAGGAGTTTTAGAGCCATGTGAGGCAAGGTCTGTCAAGGGGTAGAAATACAATGTTAGCAGTCTTGTCAGGTTTACAAAAAAAAAAATAATAATAATAAATAAGTAAATAAACAGAAAAACAGCAGATGCATTTTTAGGCAGTTTAGAAAGGTAAGCGTGCCGGATGGAAATGCATAGCAGATGACCCCTGTAGTCCTGATCCTCCTCCAGCGACACTCGCTGCGGTGCTTCGCTGTTCCTGCTTGATAGGGGGCTCTGAGGAGCAGGCCCATTTGGTGGATGTCGGGAGTCGGGCAGTTAATACTTCACAGGCTGGGGGTTTTGTGAGGGTTTTTTCAGAGCGGCAGGGCTCGCTTGTTTATGGAATCACAGTTTTGGTCATGGTAGCCAAGAAACTGAGGAGGCATCAGGCTGGTGGGAGCCAGAGAGCTGTGTGGGTGTGCACTGGGGAGTCCAGTAAGTGGTTTGCGGGTGCCACAGAGTAATTGTGCTTTCGGGTGGAACGATCATCGGGACCTGGATATCCAGTGGTGGTGGTTTTTGTTGATGGAGCTCCTGCAATGAGCCATCGGTGAGGCGGACCCTGCTTCCTTGGTTGGGCCTTCAGTCGTTAGGTTGTGGCCTGTGGTTTGGGACTGGTGGGCAGTTTGGAGAATGAGCCATAGGGGTTCCTGCTGGTTGTGCTGGTGTTTTCGGATGGGGGCAGGCCACAGCTTGTGGACAGAGAATGGCAGTACAATCCTTGAGCAATGGGAGCCTCAGTTGGCCACAGAATTGGCACCCCAGTAGCCGTACCATGAACCAGGAAGATTGCCAGCAGCAGGGAGAAGGGGTGATGTGATGGTGGGCGGGTATCTTCAGCATGGGAGGTGGAAATAAAAGAAAAAAAGGGGGTAGAGGGTGCACCATTTCTAGTTTGGCATTGGGTGGAAGTGGCAGATCAGTAGGCTGAGGATAGGCCACAGGCATGGCACACGGGGACTCAGCAGCCCGCGTATGCGCACTGGGAGAACGAGCAGACGCATGCGCGGTCCGAGAGGAGGCTCCATTTTTGTAGTTTCAGGCCGGAGGAAGGCCCAAGAATGGCTCAGTCATTGCAAGCTAGGGAACAGGCTGTTGCCATATGTGAATGGTTACACCTTGCATTTGTAAGAATTAAATAGCTTCTGTTTTCCTTTTCGTTGTCAATTTTTGTCATAAAAAAAAAAGTTGAGCATTGCTCTTTAAAATTGGTCAAGGTGCCTGGGCAGTTTTGTGGGTGGGTTGGCCACACCTAGGCCTGGCCACGTGGCTTTGCATGCACGGTGGCACCAAGGAATGGCGCTCATGCGCAGCATGCAGGGTGCCATGGTGGTGGTTCCTGGCAACTGGGGACTAAGGAAAAGCAGCCTTTGGGGCCTCAGTTGGCCAAAATGAAATAAATAAGGCAAAAAGAGAACAATGTATGATACTGACCATAGATACTAATAAAAGGGCAACCCCTTACATCAGTACAGGCTGGCAGCATGACAGGTTTTCACTTAGGAGCCCCAGGTTTAGTGCCCCAAGCTTAAATACATTGTCAAATGGTGACCCCTACAGTGCTGCTTCTTGTATTGCAGGTATAAAAGGCATATAACTTTAGTACTGTTAAAGAGCATAGTAACCACCAAATACAAATGCACACCAGTGACTGGGATAAAAGGGTAGAGTTTGATAGGTTCCTTACAATATCTTGTTCAATATGGGTCCTAGTGTCTTGTCCCTGGAAACCTGGCATTTTTATCACAAATATTTTATTCTGCAGGTAAAGGTAAGGGTCTGTCAAAAGATAATGAGATCTGGGAGGTTCGGGAGAGTGGATAACCATGTTTTCTTTATATATCCCCCCAAGTTTTTACTTATTCAGGATGTCAGGAAACGGAGATATCACAAGCATCCAGATGATGGAGCTGGCACCGAAAATTATGCTGAAGGGCAATGAGATTCTGCAGATGGCTAAGAAGAAGGAGGCGGAGGAAGAGGCTGCAAGGCAAAAGCCAAGAAGACGCCAGGAAAAAGCCTGATGGAGAAAGTGAATGAGTTGAGAGAGGCAGCAAAATAGAAGGAAGCAACTGAAGTGGCAGGAAAACAGAAGACACCAGCGGGGGTTCCAGGAAGAGCCCAGCAGAAAAAAGGATGCCACGGGAGGTGCCGGAGCAGGAACGGGCTGAGGAACCAGATGCAGAGGAGAGCACGAGTGGTAAGGACAAGGGAGATCAGAACCCGGAGGGGGATCTTACTGAGTATTTAGCAGGTATGCTGGGAGATATGGGGGAGAAGGGTATAGAGAAAAAGGAAAGGACGTTAGAGGAATTGAAGGCAGCCGGAGAAAAAGTGAACACAAAAACCAGAATTGGCAACGCCGGAATACCGGGGATGACACTGGGGATCGTGTATCTTTAACTATTAGAGAGAAGATATGGAAAGGTGAATACGTGGATATATTCATATTGGTAGACAAAGAATCTGCAAAGAGGCATGCCCAAAAAGAAACGGTAGGATGGCGGTGGCATTAGCAATAGCAGAAAACAAGGTGGAGGAAATAAGTTGTGAGGGGAAAAATATAGAGGCATGGCAGGTGGGGTTCTCCATATTCAGCGCCATCCTGCTGGAAAAGAAGCTGGAGCTGGCCATTCCATTGCTCACATATGCCACCACGGTAAAGGATGCCTATAAGGCAAAGTTAGGCCTCGGGTGGCTGAAATACGATGAAGCTTTCAGGCAGAGGATGGCGGCCAGGGGAGATTTGAGGTGGGATTCCACTCATTCCAAGCTATGGGTGAGGAGTCTATCAGGACACTGGGAGGGACAGGGGAAGGGAGTAGACAATGGGGAAGTGTGCAGCAGGTGAAAACATGCTGGGGGTTCAACAAGGCGTCGTGCTCTTGGACCAATTGCAAGTTCAGACACGTCTGCTCGAAGTGCTCTGGGCAACATCCAGTGATGTGCTGCAGAGCAACAGGGGACACAACAAATGGGGGTAGTGGGCAGTTTTTGAGGGGCAGGGGGTTAACAGAATGGGAGGGAGGGATTCGAAGGGAGAGGGGGATACAGGTCGGGTGGGGTGGGGAGCCAGTGAGTGAAGGTTGGGGCAACATAAAGGGGGAGCTTGGGTTAGATTGGGAAAGGTTGGGATTTGGCTCCAAATAGTCAATCTTAATTCTATTTTGACCAGACAATACCCATAGGGCAGTTTACTGGTGATGGGGGGGGGGAATAAAATATGGCATTTAAAGCAAAGCTTATTGAGGGGGTGAAAATGGCATAGCTGACAGTTTTTCCCGTTTACAGCTGGAGAGATTCAGGGCTGTGGTGCCACAAGCAGCAACACAGAGAACGCAGGTTTCAGAGGGAGCATGGGAACTTGGCTGGAAGGAGCCCAACTGCTATACAGGAGTTCCTGGTCTGCCAACACACTAAGGTCATACGAGGGGGCGTGGGGGTTATTTCAGGATTTCTGGGAGCAGGAGGGGTTCAAGGTAAGTGAGCCAGTTTCACAGAATCAGATAACAAAATAAATGGTGGAAAAGTAGGAAGCAGGAATGGCTAGCGGGACGATAGGGATACAACTAGCAGGGATAGAATGGGCTTGCAGCACAAAGGGTGGGCTGAACCGAATAAGTTTAAAGAGGTCTGGTGCATGTTGATGGGGTGGCAGCATTTAAAAGGAGGAAAGGCAGATTCAAGAAAACCCATGGCAAGGAAAAAACTTGAAGAACTAGTAGGGGCACTGGGGGAGATATGTACATCAAACTTCAACGTCTGCTTATTCAGGGCCATTTTTACAGTTATGGCAAGAGGCACATTCAGGGTCAGTGAAAGAGTGGCAGGCAGCAAAAGGACAAGAGAGGAGGGTTGTGGGAAAAGGAAATACGCTGGGAACAAGAGAGGGTGACAATTTGGCTGAGGTGTTCTAAAACTGATCAGATGGGGACTGGGGTGGAGATTGCACTGGAGAGGCAAGAGACAGAGGTGACATGCCCAGTTGCCTCCCTGTGGAAATACAAGGGGATGAGGCAACAGGGTGGCAGGCAGTTCTTTACGCATAGTAATCTCAAGCCAGTTACATGCTTCCAAGTAACAGGGGTTCTAAAGAAGGGAATGGCACACCTGGGGGAAAACCCATGGAGTTATGCCTCTCATTCATTTAGGATTGGAGCTGCATCCATGCTGGCAGCAAAAGGGGGATCAGAAGAAGAAATTAAGAAAGCTGGAAGGTGGTGGTCAAATTGCTATAAGAGATGTGTGAGGAACTGGTAAAACATGTGTATTTCTGTCTTCCACAGGTCAGGGAAGGTGCAGGTGGGTCTGGTTCCTTGGGCATTTTTACATTCATTGGGCAGAGAAGTGGACTGCCATCCATCGGGGAGGAAAACAGCTAGGGTAGGACCCCAACAAGGTGATGGTTTACTGGAAAGGGGTCCGGGGCATGAGGTGGGCACAGATCATGCCAACCTTGGAGGAGCTGAAGCTAAAATAGCCACAGCCAGACCTGCTGATAATACATTTGGGGGATAATGATTTGGGAGATCGACCACTGGGATTCTTGTGCAAGGAAATGTTAAGGGACCTAGGAGCAATTCAGCAGTTTTGGCCACAGGCAAGGATAGCATGGTCGGAAATGGCACCTAGGATGGTTTGGCAGCAGGCCAGGGACATCAAAGGGATGGAATGGGCTAGGAAGAGGATTAAAAGGCAGATGGCAGCATTGTTAAGGGGGTAGGAGGAACATACATAGCCCATAAAGACATTGCATTTACCAACCCAGGGATGTACAGATCGGATGGGGTGCACCTTTCAACAGTGGGGATGTCAGCATATGTGCTACAATTGGGAGATAGCATAGAAATTTGGGAAAAAGAGGGGAGGGGTGGGGAGGGGGAAGCCCATCATTCCATCACATAAGCTGAAGATGGGCTAGTGGAAATTTTGGAAAAAATAGATAAAGTGGAGGGGTAGGAAAGGGGGGGCAGGTATGATCCATGGGCTGGGCACAGACTTCCGGATGTGGAGGCAGATGAAAAAGGAGGTGTACAATTAAGAAAGTAACAATATGGGAGGACAGTTGCCGTCGGCAGCCAGACCCAAGGAGTGTTCAGCAATGGGAATAGGAGAAGGGGTACAGGGCTATTCAAGCATCTGGACCCCAAGAAGATGATGGGCAACAGACTGTTCAAGGAAAAGTGGAAGAAGGGGTATCGGGTTTTACAAAGCTCCGGACCCTGAAAAGACGACAGGAGAACCAGAGACATTTATAAAAGACAATTGAATTATGTGACTGAACAGAATATTAACTGTTGGACTTTATGATGGATAACGTGGGGAAAGACCAAGGAATGTTTGTAAATATGTACATTTAAAAGTGGCAAAGTAAAGATGATGATGTGATGTATAAAATAAATTAACTACCAGTTGAGCACCCACTATGAAATTGTCTGTCCATTATTGTCCAGGGAATCTCCCTCTGACAAATAAAAAGAAAAATAAGGATAACAGAAACATGATGGGAAACAGTAATGGATGGAATGGATGTTATACAGCATCAGCAGGGTACAGATTATTTAGAAAACAGGAAGGCAGTAAAGGTAGGTTTTTCTGCAAGAGATGGTATAGAAACAAGACAGCGCCTACCTAGATTTCAGAAAAGCTTTCGACAATATCCCACATAGAAGGCTGATTAAGAAGATGGGTAGTCTGGGTATGGCAGACAAGGTGGTGAACTGGGTTAGGAACTGGTTAACAGACAGGAGACAGAGGGTGGTGGCAAATGGGGCACAATCTGGGGACAGTGGGTGACCAGTGGTGTACCACAGGGATCAGTACTAGGACCAGTTCTGTTCAATGTCTTCATTAGTGACATTTTTTAATTTTTTTTATTTTAGCTTTTGTTGACCAGGTAAGTGCACTAGACAAATCCTGCCTATTTTCAGGCATGACCCGGGGGAGGGTGATACAGATGAATGCCAACTGACCTTGAACCAGATTAAGCTGTTGGTGGTATTTTAGTGAAATGAGGAAATTTGCCAGGACACCGGGAAATTCTCTACTCTTTCGATAAGTGCCATGGGATCTTTAACATCCCCTGAACTACCACCAATCCAGGCAGATGGGACCTTGGTTTAACGTCTCATCCGAAAGATGGCACCTCAGAAGTGCAGCACCCCTCTCATGCTGCACTACAGTGTCAGTACTGGGATATTAACTCAAGTGCCAGATGTGGGAACTGAACCCACAGCCCTCTGATCTCCCGGCCTCAGAGGCGAGTGTGCTACCTACTGAGCCACTGACACTGACATTGCAGAGGGACTGGAAGGAAAGGTCTGCCTATTTTCAGATGACACCAAGATCTGCAACAGGGTGGATACTCCAGAAGGGGTATTGAAAACGAAGAGGCACCTGGAGAAGCTTGAAAGATGGTTGGAGATGTGGCAACTGATTCAATGCAAAGAAGAGCAAAATAATGCACCTGGGTAGAGGGAACCCTGGGGAGAACTACAGGTTTGGGGGGAGAAGCTGACTGTCACCAAAGATGAAAGGGACCTAGGGGTTATCATCTCTGATGACGTTAAGGTATCAAAGAAGTGCACAAAGGCAGCAGGGAGGGCCAGTGGCATGCTGGGGTGCATAGGCAGGGATATCACTAGCAGGAGGTGGGAGGTGGTGATGCCATTGTATAAAACATTGGTAAGGCCTCACCTAGAGTACTGCTTGCAGTTCTGGAGGCCACACCTGTGCAAGGACATAGATAAGGTGCAGACTATCCAGAGAAGGGCAGCAAAGATGGTGAAGGGCTTGCACCACAAAACATATGAGGAGAGACTAAGGGACCTCAATATGTACTCACTAGAGGAGAGGAGACAGTGGGGGAACATGATTGAAACTTTCAAGTACCTCTAGGGCAAAACAACATCATAATCTGCAGGGTTGTTAAAGGGGATCATCAGCACTAATAGCCCCACACCCATCTGTGGTGCTTGTCCCAATTTGTACTTTGTTTGCAAACTTTTTTGTATAATTCTTGTTCACTGCAGTATAGAAGATTGTATCAGGCTAATTTCTGCTAATTTCCAAGCTGATATTTTCTGTAACCAAAAATTCCAGAATCCCCTGAAGCTGACATCAGAGCAACACTGCAGTAGTATGTGATTCAATAGCCTCCAGTGCATGTTAGAGATTCTGTAAGCTCAGATCAGATGTTTGCCAGTCCCACTGTTCTCCCAGAACTAATGGCAGTCCTCTGTGACTGCACTTAGTCCCAAGAGAATAGCAGGATGCACAAGCAAAAAGATCAGAGCTTATAAAAAACTTGGCTATTCACCCAAATACTGATTGAAATGAGGGAACCTGACACTGAGTACCACAATAAAATGATGGTTCTGTTGTGCAATTGTAATGGCCCTGGCTATTCATGACAGTTCTTGACTCAGCATACTGATTTACCTGCAGGAACCTGATGCTAGGCACCTCTATGAAACAACTGTTTTTTTTTTAACTTTTCTTTCTCACTTCAAAACCGGGCATCCTTGGAGTTCCTTCTCGGCTGTGCCCCACCCCCATTACCCCCAGGAGAGGGCCACCTCCCTACCCCCCAGGAGAGGGCCCGCCCTCCCTTGGTGGCTCTTTCTGAAATTAGAGGTACTTACCAGTCATCGGGTTGGCCTTGGAGAGTTCTGGGTGCGTTGGACCTGCCTTGGGATGTGGGCGCGCCCCCGAGGCCTCCATCTTCTCACTGAGCTCCAGAGGGTTTTTCCTTGTGTGGTGTTTCTCCCTACCCCATCCCCCACTCCCCGTGGTGGAGCTTGGACATGCAATGATGTCCAGCATCCTCCAAGCTCCACCCTTGCCATACAGCTGCGTTGTATTGTGGCTTCTCCTGACTGCCACCAGAGATTGCACGGGAGCGACGCATGTCCCTACACCCTCCCCGGGGAGGGAGAGCTGTCCTGCAGACAGTCAATCCCTTCCCACCCCTGCCGACCCCCGGTGTCCTGGGTTTGTTCCCAAACCCAGGTCACTGGCATGTGTAAGCTAAGGCATGACTAGTGCCTTAACCCTCAATTGCCCATAGAATGATCAAAATGACTGTTTTGAGGTGAAATTAGTGATAGAGATGCAGCAATGTGTAATTCACAGTGAAGCTGCAAAGTGGGAGAACTAGGTACTTGCAAAGTTTCACAAAGTTCCCTGACCTTGCACCAACTTTGCTGCTAATTAAAAAAATAAAGCTAAACCAAGCTAGAAAACCACCCCACCCTCTGGGCCACATACACCCACCCCTCCCACCACATCACACAGGTTAAAACAGTAACTCCTAACCCATGCCTCTCACCCTTCAACACCCTCTATTGAACAGCCTCCCACCCCTCCTTTCCCCACAAAGCCACCAAACCCCAGTGGCATGCATATAGAAAACCTGTAAAAAAGAACTGTCTCCACTGGAGTGAGCGTCTACACTCTTCTGTGCTTTGAGCTGAATGAATGGTGAGTGACCTATAACCTAGTAGTAATACTTGATTGTTTGTTGTTTCAGGTGCAGAGCTTCTGTTCTGAGAGTCAATTCCTGTTCTGAGTGCTGCAGAGGCAGAGACCAGCTGTTGCTTCAGGGACCACCCCTGGAGTGGAGTGTTGAACCTTCCTCCTATACAAGAAGAAGGGAGGGGACTTTTTGGACTGGGATTCTGGAGTTGGGTATTGCAAGTCACTTTATTTTATTACACATGGTTTACACTTGTAACTGTTCACTGTTTTACTGATAATAAAAAGAAAAAAAGAAAATACTGAAGTATGTTTTACATTTTAAAATGTGACTGAAGTGAAAATGTAGTTGCATTATGCCATTTCCTTTCCATGTCCAGTGAGGTTTGGGACTGCAGCCTTGGTGATGGAAGAGGGTCGAGGAAGATTATTCCCCTAAGGCCTGGTCTGAGATCAGTTTCTCATTTTCCCAGCTAAACTAATCTTGCTGTGATCCATCCAGTAGGTCTGTATTGTAATCTTGATTCCCCTGATGTTCCTTTAACCTCAGCTTTAACTGGAGTGGTGATCTATGATGGTGTGGTGTTGGAATAGTGAGCAAAAACAAGAGGAAAAAATTAAACCACTATGGTTCTTGAAAGAGGTGGCTGAAAAGGTAAAGGCAAAAAGGGTAGCATTCATAAGTTATAAGGAGATGCAGAGGGAGGAGGATAGGGAAGTGTATCCGGGGGAAGCAGGGAAAGCAATAAGGAGCGCAAAGGTGCAAACTGAAGAGAGACTAACCCAGGAGGTAATGAAAAGGGGCAAGACATTTTTTTAGGCATGTAAGTAAAGAGGAAGACCAAGGGTGGTATTTTAAGGTTAAAAAGGGAAGAGAGGGACTGCGCTGAGGGAGACGAAGAAAAGGCAGACATCCAGAACAAATACTTTTGTTCAGTGTTCACAGAGGAAGGAGAAGCGGAGGGATCACAAAGTAACAGAAGCTTTAAAGGGAGAGAGGTGGACACTAGCTCTTTTTTGGAGGCGAGTGTCCTGAAGGGACTTGCTAATCTGAAGGTGGACACAGCAATGGGCCAGATGGGGTGCATCAAAAAGTAAGTGCTTTGGAGGGATGGAGGTGGACACTAGCCCTTTTATGGAGGTGAGAGTCCTGAAGGGACTTGCTAATCTGAAGGTGGACACAGCAATGCAGCCAGATGGGATGCATCAAAGGGTATTGAGGGAGCTCGGAGTAATATGCACCTCAGATACTTCTATTAAGCAGCTCACTGGAAACAGGAGTAGTTCTGGAGGACTGGAGGAGGGCTGGTGTAGTACCACTACACAAAAGTGGTAGTAGGAAGGAGGCTGGCAGTTATAGGCCACTCAGTCTGACATCAGTGGTGGGAAAGTTAATGGAATCACTGCTGAAAGAAAGGATTGTGGAATATCTTGAATCCACTGGGTTACAAGACCTGAAGCAGCATGGGTTCACAGAGGGGAGGTCATGTCAAATTATTCTAATAGATTTCTTTGACTTGGTGAGCAAGAAACTAGATCAGTGTAGAGCGGTGGATGTGGTCTATCTAGATTTCAGTAAGGCTTTCAACACTGTTCTGCATAGGAGACTAGTAAGCAAGCTAGGTAGCTTAGTAGTGGGTCCAAAGGTGGTAAATTGGATAAAACATTGGTCAGGGGATGGGCAGCAGGGTGGTGGTAAACGGAGTTCATTCCATGAAAGACAGGATGACCAGTGGAGTGCATCTGGAATACTCTCCTGGCCACCCTTCCTCCACTTTTGCAATATTCAGATGTATCCTACCTACCTCCCCTCACCTCATGTCCCAAATAACATAAAATGTTATATTTTCAAATTTCCAGCTCCTGGCATATTGCCAGGACAACAATCGACAGTCTTTGAAAAGCTCCCACACTCACCCCACCCACCCAAGACTGGCTCCCAGTATAGCCACAAAAAAATTGGAAATGTACATTCTGCCACCCTTGCTCTAGTCCTTGAATTGGGGGGTGGCAAAACTAAGATCTGACTAGTTAGTCGGACCATGCTCCTGCAGCACTGATCATCTGCTGAGTGTCTTCCTTCATTCCTATAGTACCTTTTTTAGCTCCACTCCACTCAGTGGTTCCACTTTACAACACACTAATGCTGCTGAAAGAATTAATGCATCTCGAGTGAGCTAAGTACTGAGGAGTGATCGCAAGGAAGGGGGCTGGGCAGGAGGAGCATCATTAGTGACACTGGGCAGTCTGATTGGCCTCAGGCTGCCCATTTCACTAACGTCACTCCTCCTGCCCTGCCCCCTTCCTTGCAATCATGCCATGGTACTTGGCTCACTCTAGAGGTATTCTTATCTTTGGGCAGTGCTAGTACTGTGTACAATGGTGCTGGAGCAAGCGGGGCTTAAAGATGTGTGATGCATTCAGTGGTGGGGGGGTCTACTGCCTAGCTGGTTTTTAGTTTTGCTATCCCCTCATTCAAGGATTGGAGCAAGGGGGTAGAATGTGTATTCTGTTTTGTTTTTTGTGACCATATGAGGAATGAGGATTGGGTGGGTGGGTGGGGATGGGGAGCTTTTCAAAGACCGTGTATTTCACGGTGTGCCAGGTGCCGTCAATTTTAAAATATAAAATATTTTGGGATCTAGGACATAGAATAAGGGGGAGGTGGGTGGGATACATCTGAATATTACAGTGGTGGAGACTAGCCCTGGCCTACACGGGGTGAGAAAAGGTTTTTTTTTTTTTATTTAGTGCAATTTGACAGCCGAACCGAATAATGAATACCCAAATATTTCCACACAGAATAATGCATATTCAGCAGAATATTCAGAAAAAAATATTTACACAGTCCTGCTAACCAGCATTATTAAAGAGCAATCTTTGCTGCTAACCCTGACCCAAATAAAATAGAGCCTGTGGTACTATATGAGGCCTGTGTGGGTGTCTATGAACATATGCCGGTGGAATTTTGCAGAATTTTGAATTCATGTATTCCATGTTAACATTCTATGCTTGGGGGGGGGGAGTAAGCATTCCATTAAAAGAATACTGCATAATATTGCATTCTTATGTTCCATGATAAACAAACCTTCTACTGCATGTGTAGAAAGACAAATGACTGACAGGTCCTTCTGTGGATGGACTATTTGGCATTTTCTTAGCAATATTGTATTGTATTGTTTGTGTCTTTTTTACATTTTAGAGATTATTTATTTTTTAAATGTGCCAATTTGCCCAATCCATTTTCTTTTTTTTCTCCTGTGGAGCAGCTGGCAGGTGAGCTTTAGGCTTTCCCCTCGGAGGGGTCACATCCGCCTGTGACCGCATTGCTCTCTCCCAACCCCCCTCCGGTGAATCCACCATGGATTTTCCCCTCGTGGTGGGGCCAGGAAGGGGATGGCAATCCTCTCCCCATGCACAAATCCAGATGCCAAGGTTGAGTTGAGGTTTCATGTCTGCCAGCATTCCCATTTTCTGTTTTTCTTCTCCTCTGAATTGCTGGGATGCACACATCAGCATGTGAGCATGGAGGCGTGCGCATGCTGCAGAGTCCTGCAGCACTCTCCTGCATTGGCATCCCTGACTCATTCTGCCCTGAGGCCTCCACCTGGGGGCAGCCATTCAGTGAGACTGCTAAGCCACACTCCCAATGAGGGGAAAGCTGTGCACCAGATGCTCAATCCTCTCCCTCTCCGATCGACCCCCAGTGACCTGCATTTACCACCAAACATGAGTATTCGGTGTGGCAGGAGGTAAGATGCAATGCCTCAGCCATCCTTGCCTCTGGGCTGGCTCTCCCCAATCCATTTTCTAAGTGCAATATGGCCCTTTAAGTGTGGGGTGTTGGTGGATACCCACATGTCCAGGGGCTGGAAGGCTCTCTGCCTGCGGTGTTGGGCCTCATACTGCCCCTCGACTTTCAGGTATCCACCAATACTTCACTCTCTGCCAGGTCGCATTGCTTCCTTATTGAATTTATTGTACAGCTCCTTCTGATTCTATCACAGAAACGAACACAGTGTCAGTACAGCTGCTACTTAGCAAGAGCCAGTGAGTGGCAAAAAAAGTCCTTCTAATATTGCTTTATAAAAACAAACACAAAGAAAAAACAATTAGATTTTTCTAAAACCAGTACAAATTAGCAGCCCAGAAAGCTGCTTAAGCAACAGACAAAATCACAGTAACACCATTCACAAGCTGCCACAACAACAGATCAGCAAATCTAAAAGATAGGTGTAACAGGGCTGGGAAAGACCCTATCCAATTCATTATGCAAAAAGCTTTAAAGGCAATGATCTAATCTGTTTTCTACTCTTCTGCCACTTGTCTCTTTCTTGCCTGTCTGACTGCACAATCAAATGTCTCATTGGTACAAAGGAATTGGCCACACTGGTGGCCCCACACTTTCCCCCATGTTCTCCCTTCATTCACTTGTTTGTGTCCTTTCTTTCTTTCTTTCTTTCTTTCTTTCTTTCTTTCTTTCTTTCTTTTTTTTTGAAATTCACTGTTTTATTATTTTGACATAATAACAAGTAGGAAATACAGATACCAGTACAGAACAGGACAAAATCCCATCAGTGCAGAAACATAGCAATACTGAGACCAAAATACCAACCCACCCTACCCACCCCAGGAAGGTGCCACCTCTACCTCAGGTTAAACCTGAAGAACATTTATCCGGTATCATGGAGCAATACACAGTAGGAATCATTTAGCCACATGTAAACATCTCATAAAGGAAACGTCAGAGGATTCCAGATACAAAGTTCAATGAAGATACAAAGCGTATAACTTGCCCCATTTTTTGTTAAAAGTAGGCATAGCATGTCTGGAACTAGCTATTAGTCTTTCCAACTTGAAACACAAGGAGATTTCCTCCAACCACTCCTGGTAGGAAATAGCCACATGATCTAGCCAGTGACGGAGGACTAGCCTTTAACTGCTATTGAGATCATGGCCATGTAAATTTCTGTTCTTTAAACCTAATATTCGAATACAGGCCAATTATACAAACTTCAGCTGTGAATAGCTCCTCCAGACCCAAAATCGGATCTAGACTATCACGAATTGCTTTCCATAATGGGGCAACTTTAACGCATGACCAGAATATATGTAGTAAATTCCCCACTCCCTTACCACACCTTATGCAGCTAACAGATTTAGATCTGTCAAATTTAGCCAGCTTCATCGGCGTATAGTACATGTTATTTAATATGTAAAACTGAATAAGCCTATTCCTGTCTAAAGTAAGATATTTGTACACATCCCTCCAAACCTGGCTCCAGGACATGGAGGGGGCATAGACCAGAGGCGTCCATATATTGAAGCCATTTAGGGCTTCAGGGAATTTTGTAAGCAAGAGATATTTGTATAGCTGTGCTATGCTATGGGGATTTGTGACACAAGTCCTGAGTTGCTCCAGGAAAGGCCTAATTCGAGAGGCTGTTCTCACCAACCCAAAATCTTTGCCTACCAGGTGTCTCAATTGATACATCTTGAATATGTTCTGGGGGGGGATATTCAGTTTTTAGTAATTCACTCAAGAGCCAAGGATCCCTGAATATAAAGATCTTCCACCAAGCAGTCCTGAATTTGTGGGAGCCATGCCCACGATAGCTTTTGACCCCCAATTTTAATATTAGGATTAAGTACTAGTGGTTGGCCTAGATCCTTAGTGTATGGGATTTTGAGAAAATTCCAGAACTGATTTAGAATTTTAATGGACAGCCCCATGACTGAATCTCGAATATCATCCGGTAAGGCAGAGTAGCTATAATAGAAAACATGTTGAGGGTCTATACTGTGTTCCTCTAATAGCTTAAACTCTAGCTCTAACCACCTGGGTCTGTAATCTTCATTTGGAGGGCAGACCCATCTACCCAATTTAGCTAAGTGACTGGCCCAATAGTAAAATCCAAAGTTAGGCAAGCGAAGGCCGCCCTTATCCTTAGTCAAACAAAGCTTGAGAAAGGATCTCCTAACTTGTTTACCTTTCCAAATGAATTTGGACACCATTGAGTTTATTTTCTGGAAAAAGGACTTGGGAAGCCATACATTAAGAAGGTTCAGAGGATAAAAGATACGTGGAAGTACGTTCATTTTAATTATGCTGATACGCCCTCCTATAGCAAGGGGAAGGCTGTCCCATCTGTTAAGATCCCTTTGGATTTTATCCACTAAGTCATCCAGATTAAGCTTCTTGGTCATCTCCTCATCCCGGGTTAAATGAATACCCAGATACTTAAGGTGGTTCGGGGCCCATTTCATGCCAAACTGAGATACACTGGTTTGGTGTAAAAGCAAATTGAGTGGGAATATTTCTGATTTGGATAGGTTCAACCTATAGTTAGCTATTTTACCAAATTGACTCACAATTTGTAGCACCTCCGGTAAGGAAGTTTCTGGGCTTACGAGATGTAAGAGAATATCGTCTGCAAAAACAGAGAGGTCAATCCCGTTGAAATGACACACCCTGATATCTTGGGTGATGTTTTGATGTATAGTAACAGAGGTTCTAGGTATAAGTTAAATAAATAAGGTGACAGTGGACAACCTTGCGGGTACCAGAATGTAGGGAGAATCGAGATGAGAACATCCCATTACAGTAGACCTTAGCAGAGGCGAACCATATATCGCCTTTATCCATTGAATGAACTTCTCTGGGAAACCCATTTTCTCTAGCGTCAACCACAGGAACTCCCAGCTGACCCGATCAAAGGCCTTCTCTGCTTCTAAGGCTACTAGAGCCATGGGGGACTGGGACTCCTGGGCTGCACGAAAAATGTGGGCAAGAGTACGCATATGATCCAATGCTGACCTTCCCTGGACAAATCCTACCTGTTCCGGGCTCAACAGGGTTTGCCAAACCTGCTTGATTCTCAGGGAAAGAATTTTAGTCAGAATTTTAATGTCATAATTAAGTAGTGAAATAGGTCTATAGCTAGCTGGATCTAAATTGGGTTTGTCTAGTTTAGGAATTAAAATTATAGTAGCCTCCAGCAAGGAAGGGTCCAGTGGTTCAGAGGAGAGAATATAGTTAAACAACTTGAGGAGAACAGGGCAATCTCTTTACTGAAGGTTTGTAAAATTGGGAGAAAGGCCATCAGGTCCAGGGGACTTGTCCAGGAAGGTTCTTAATGACTTCCTCCACTTCTCTTAGGGTTATAGGAGATGAAAGTGATTCACACTGCTGCACCTGCAAACTTGGAAGGGGCAACCTTTCCAGAAAAGCAGCTATCTCTGAAATTGATGGTGGGGAAGCCCTGATACCATACAAATCCTGATAAAAGGCCTTGAAGACCTTAGCTATGTCCCTTGGGGCAGTTTTAATTGAGCCGTCCTTCGCCTTTAAGGCAGGAATTAGTCTGGAACTTTCTACCTCCCTTAGTCTGAGAGCAAGTAGTCTCCTGGGCTTCTCCCCCTGGTCGAGGTATCTTGTTTTAGATTTTAAGATAGCATATTCTGTTTTTTCCTTAATCAGGTCTTCGTACTCATTTCTGAGTCTACATAAATTCTCTAAATCCATTTGAGAGCTAGTGGAAGAAAGAGCACTCTCGGCCTTTTAAAGCTGGTTAGCCAAAGAGTTAATTTTCTCCTCCCTCATCCTCTTTCTTCTAGAAGCCACTTTAATAAATTCTCCCCTGAGAAAACATTTTAGCGAGCACCAAATTAAATCATCTCTGGAAATTGAGCCTTGGTTAATTTCTAGAAAGGACGAAATCAAAGACTTGAAGTGAGAAACTGTGTGTTTGTCCTTCAAAAGCTGCGTATTGAGCTTCCAGGAAGTATCTCTTTGACCCGGAGGGCTAGGTGATAACTTGATCCAAGCCATTGAGTGATCTGAGATAACAATCGGCTCGATACCAGTAAGGGAAATATTGGCTATAAGTACCGTGCTCACCAAAATGTAATCCAGTCTTGACCAGGATTTATGAATTGTAGAGTAGTAGGTGTAACTACGATTAGAAGGATTCAATAATCTCCAAGGGTCACCTAGACCCAATAAATCACAGAAGTCCTTGAGCACCATTTGGCCAGGCGTGGGTGATTTTAGGGGTCTATAGGTTCTGTCTAGGACCTGTGAGGGAGCAATGTTCCAGTCCCCCCCTAATATGAATACCGTTGGTAAAAGTTCACTTAATCTAGCTGTTAGCTGCATAAGGAAACTAGGATCACCCCCAACTGGACAGTATATGGCTCCCAGAACCACGTCCATGTTATTGAGTAATCCTTTCACTAATACAAATCTGCCTTCTGGGTCCTTAATACATTTCTCCAGAACAAATGACACCTTTCGCTTTATCATGATAGCCACTCCTTTGCTGATTGTAGACCCTTCAGAAACAAAAACCTGAGAGAAACCATAGCACCATAACATTTTAGCTTCTGAAACAAGAATGTGAGTTTCCTGCAGAAAGAGAATGTCCGCCCCTACCAGAGAACAATTTAATAATATTTGTCTTTTCTTGCTTACCTCTCTAATGCCCCTGATGTTCCAGGTAGCAATTTTAATGTGGCCTAACGCCATTTAACGGCAGTAAAAGAGACAACTTGTTCAAATTGCACTCCATGGCAATACACTCCAATCCCCTGAGTGGTGTCACCTTCCGCCCACCCCCAGCACTCCCCTTCCCGAACAAACAGATCGTAGCCAGAAAAAATGTCCACTTGTAAACTTGAGTCCACATATCCAGTAACTGTATCTAAGATTAATACTACATCGAGATATTCAACATGCCAAATGATGTCTTCCCCCACCCTTTAAACTTACCCCCATCCTCCAAAGTCCTCCCTAAACTATTTACATTGGGTCCCCATAGTACCAGAAGGCTATGTATAATCCAGTTGAAATACGATATCGAGGACCCCCCAACTATACCTTAGCCCATAATAAGTTACTTTGGACCCAAAGTTTCTACCAAACATCGAGAGCCCCTCTAACTCGTACATACAGTAGCGGAAGAGCAAATTGGTCGCCCTACCTATGCTGGACTTAGACACCCTGTTTCCCCTATTAAGGCCACGGTGCAGAATCCCCTCAAGCCTATCTCCCTCCCCGGGCCCCCTCCCCACCTTTAATCTAACTTGGCTTTACATTAGCTCGCCTCGCATTCTGCTGTATTTATTTATTTATTGGCCCAGACTATTTACCCCATTGAGTGGTTTCCTGTAAAGGCCTTACCATCGATTCCACTCACTTCCTTCGTTTAGCCTACGAGAGGTCACATTAGGGAATTCAAGCGTTACTGGTTATTCCTGATATTAAGGAGTTGAAATTGAAATTCGAGCCCTAGGAATTAGTTGGTACTTACCAACGATTCCCCTTCCACAGCTTAGGAAAGCCCCCTTCCCAGGAAGTCCCCGGCGGTGAGTGTGTAGACAGACCGAAATGGTCCTACCTCTAAAGGGGAACTCCGGAAACTGCATCCGACACGTTAGTTCCCATATCCCCAGCTAGTGGTGCGAACCCAAGGCTCCAGAGTTTCAACCAGGCCTCCTAGGCCTCAGGGCCTACGACCTCACCTCCCGCCACCCCTGCATCCCGGCGTCCCTCCCGAGAGTCTCCCAGGTAAGAAAACAAATTAAATAAGGACACGAGTTATCCCATTCGAAGAAACATTAAATCAGTTCTCCTTAATTGGAAGACAGCTATCAGTAGACAAATTAGCCCAAGATAGCAAGTCAGTCCCCTTTGAAGAGATTCGGGAGTCTGGTAGATAGATCAGGCAGTGCTTGCTCTGGATTCTCGTAGTAGTGCCAGACACCTTCCAGGAAACCATCAATCTGGCAGGGTAATTCATCTTGAACTTGATTCCAGCGCGATCAATTTCTTCACTATGGGATAGAGCTGTTCTCTTTTGCCGGGTTTCATACGGGAGGTCCTGTGTAGTCCGTATCTTGCTTTTGTCCCAGTAGATTGTTTCTAACTCCTTCACCTTCGACATCACATGCTGTTTCTCGATAAAACTAAGAAACCTAATGATGATCGGCCGGGGAGGGGCATTAGGCTGAGGCTTGGGCCTTAGAGAACGGTGTACTCTCTCTATATGGTATTGCTGTTTAAGTGGAGAGGGGCCAATGATCTTGTTCAGCAGCAGCTGTACAAATTGAATGACATCTCCCCCTTCCTCTGACTCAGGCAAACCAAGGATCAGGATGTTGTTCCGTCTGCTTCTGCCCTCTAGATCTTCTGTTTTTAACTGTAATTTTTGCACTTGTTGCCGGAGTTTAATTATTTCTGGGTCAGTTCTGCCCTTCCAGCTCTCAAGTGAAGAAGCCCTTGCCTCCATGTCCCCTACCCTCCTTGATAGAGCAGCAAAGTCACTCCTGATTGTTTTCACCTCACTAGATATTTCTTGCAGAGTTTCCCGAAAGGGCAGGAGCTCCTGAAGGAAACGATCTTCTGTTAACAGATTATTTGGGTTGTTAGGAGGTGTTTGTTTGGCTGACTGCCCCGAGCTAGTATTTTTAGCCTTCTTGGCACTTTTTTCTGGTGTCGTGGGTGGAGTGTGCCTGACTCCCGATGGCCTCATGTCGGAATCCATTCCCTCTCTTGTCGCTTGGAGGATTTCACTGTAGCTGTAATTCTGACCCAAAAAACACCACTAACAATCGGAGTAGCAGTAGAACTTGAGATTTGTTTAGAAAGGATACAAAAAATAGGCGAACGAGGCGATTAATTAGCTTGGTAGGTCGGAGCCCAGAGAAAGGCAGCTACCAGACACTCCGCATCACGTGACTCCCCTCTTTCTTTCTTTCTTTCTTTCTTTCTTTCTTTCTTTCTTTCTTTCTTTCTTTCTTCCCTTGCTTTTCTGTGGCTAAAGTATGTGCATTTTTATGTGAAAGTGAGATCTCTTGGTTTACCGATACATATAATTATATTATTGAAATGTTTGCAGAAAGCTATTTGGGTTTATCTGGAACATAGGTGGTTAACTTTGGCCCTGTCTACACTATACCAGTAATGTCACAGAAAACATTTTCAAAACCATTGTTGAAAACTGATATTTTGGGCCTGTCTACACTACATGAGTAAAATCCTGTAATTTTATCAGTGGTAGGGTGGATGCACTGTAACATTTTTGCCCTGTCTACACTGCACTGAAAATCTGCAATGTTTTAAAACCGGTACAGACTGAAAACAATATAGTGCATCCACACTACCACTGAAAACATTTTGAAAACGTTGCAGGATTTTACTTGTGTAGTGTGAACAGGGTTAAACAGAGCTTTAAAACCATTACAGAAACCATTGTTGAAACCACCTCATAACAGGTTTTTGCAATGGTTACGAAAACACTTTCTGTAACGTTACCAGTGTAGACGCAAACCGTAACAGTAATTGTTTGGACCCTCTGTAACATTACAGGGGGTATTTCCAAGGGTAGTGTAGACAGGGCCTTTCAGTCTGTAATCATTTCAATACATTACAGATTTTCAGTGCAGTGTGGACAGGGCCTTTAGGGTGCATATTAATTCCACAAGGTTGTTTGCAGAATTATAAGTAGGAAATCAGCCATGGGACAGGATGTTTTAATTGGCTATACCTCTTAAGAAGACTAATGTGCTCTTCAGTCTGCTCACAGGAATGAAATTGACAAAATCTTAATACATTTTGTGGAAAACAAGTGGTGTAACTTATAAGAACAGGATACAGAATTTAATTGACAGTGTAACCTCCCTGTTCCCTAGGGTTACTAGAATCCCATCAGTGTCAGTGTCAGGTAAAGAAGGCAGCTGGTGAATATCTAGTTAAATGAATTTTCACCTTGTCCCTCTCTGCTGCTTGGTTTCAGCTGAGAGCAGAAAGGAAAGGTGATGTCATTTAGAACTCTTGCAGCAACATAAGCCACACAGTTTGTGTGAGAGTGGGAGTTTTAGAATTCTGAAGTCAGTTGAGTGCCAGCAGTGTTGCTGGTAAGTCAGTGTCATTCAGCAGCTCAGGGAGTGTAGTGTCTGTATTTCTCACCCTAGTGGAGGACATCCTTTCCTGACTTAAGAAGTGATGGAAACTGTCTTCAGGAGTTCCTGTGCCTTTATCCCATGTAGGATGAAGGAGACTGTAGAGGATTTATGGGGCAATCCCCTGATCCAACCCTGAACTTTTGTGAAGCTGTCTTTGTTGTACAAACTGTGAGTAGATTTCTGTCTGAGTTATCCAGGATATGTACCTGCCTTTTTATGTGGGGTGACTCTATGATAAAGGGACCCATTCACCCATTTCTGTGAGGATTTCCTCAAGAAGATTTGTGTTTTAAAGATCTCTGACAATTGTGGATGTCCCATATGTGACTTGCCCTTTGTTCAGGACTTTAACCTTACACCCTAGTGGTGCCCCTGATGTTAAATGTGCTAAACATTTCAAGATAGCATCATTTCCCAGTTTTAGTATTTGTGAGGTTAACTCTGCAAGAATGGCTGGGTATGGATATGGAAGCAAAAGGTGGGAGACCCCCCCCCCATCTGGAGTGACCAGTTCAGCACTTCAGGTTCTGTAAGGGCGCCTGTTTTCTGTCAGTGTATGTAGCCAATGCTTAAAGATGTTTACCCCTCGTATGCATTTTTTTGCTAGTTTTGAGCCTTGAGTGCTCCGTCATGGCCAGCATGCCACATTTCCATCCTATGCTATATGGGAACTGTGCTAAGTAATGGCCTAGTGCCACTTTCCAGAAGATATTGTGTGTGTTCACCATGGCTAGTTCCACCATTTTCCAGATGTCTAATCCTATGCCATATGGGAACTGTTCTAAGTACTGGCCTAGTGCCTCTTTTCCAGGAGATTTTGTGTGTTCACCGTGGCTAATACCACATTTCCAGATGTTTAATCCTATGCTAGGAGGTTCAAATTCTGTTTTCTACAGATGTGTTCTGCATTGGCTTGTGCCACAAAGTGTAAACCCTTGGGGGTCCATCTTTGCTTTTGTGTTTCCAACTTTGTTTCAGAATAAAGCCACACTCTAGAATTCCAGCCTGGAATGAACAATCTAGTTACTGCTTCCTATGTGGATTTAATGGGTACCCCTGTCCAGAAGTGCTGTAGATAGCCCTTAGCAAACGTTCTCTCCTCAGGACCTGGGTTTTGGTAAAGGTCTGGTTGTGACTAGCACACACTCTGTTTTTTTCTTCTGTTTTGCAAAATTGCTTTGTACCCCCACCCCTCTCTTTTCCCCTAGACCACGGGAGCTGTGCCTACTAGTTAAATAAGGGGTCAGTGGGGAGGTTACAAAAATAGGGGTTCATCTGAGGATATTGTTTAGTTTGGGGAGAGAACAGGAGATTGTTTGCTTAGGGTATGGCTAGCGTTTTGACTGTTTGGCAGTTTGGTAGCCAACACTGGAAAGGAAGTCTGGCACAAAAGGATCTTGCCCAGGAGAGTGCCATCCATATGTGCCACTGTGTACTTGCTATTACAGTGCTGCTGTGTGTCTTTGCCAACTAACAACGGACTGTAAATCCAGATAGTGTATGTCCTTGTCTCTGCATCCAGAATGTTTTACAGAACTTTTAAATCTCAAGTTTTAAATGCCAAAAGTAATGTGGACTTTAGGAAACAAAGAGAAATGTGCCCTGAATGTTTCATGTGCTTTGTGTGAAAATTGGGGGAGTCGCTAAAGAAATTGTCAAGTTCTGAGTGAGGAAATGGTCAAAAATGGGGCTCCCACCTTGAAATTGCAGCCAAGAAAAAAGTTCAGTTTGCAGTTTAAATTTTCCAAGCTTGATGATCGCCGTGGAGGAAGAATGCAAGGAGACAGAGAAAGAGAGAGAAAGAGGGGCTCATTTGCATGGTTTCGCATGATTGGTGTGACTGCAATCAGTCCGGCCCCCTAGCCAGCTTCAGAGTGCAGCCCAGTGTTCGAGAAGGAGACAGCGAGTGGTGTGCGAGCTGGTCAGACCAGGACCAACCATCGAGGGGCTTGTGAATGTTCTATTCTGTAAAATATAGGCATTTGCTGTTAAAATCTGGGCTCAACCCTGTTATCTGACCGACTGGAAAGTGAGTGTAGTGTTTGTGGTAACAATTGAGTGGATCACCAGCCCATTTCTCCCCAGAATCAGCACCAGGCAGAAAATTTCCACCAGAGAAAGCCAGCTACTGATTTCAGTGAGTACCAATTCAAACACATGTGCATAAAACTGTGTTGTGATTTTCAAGCCAGCTGAATCTTTGTGCAAGCAGTGAGACTGTTTTGCAAAGAAGGACTGTGAGTTGTAAACAGCAAGGCAACAAACAAAATTCTGAGCATAGACTGTGAGCATTTACGATGGTTCAACAACAGTAAAATGTTCCTAAAGCAAGTGAAAGACTGTGAGTTGTATTATCCTACAGCAAACAGGCAATCCTAAGAAAAAGAAATACTGTGGCTTGGAAATGACTTTGAGCAAGTGTAAATAATCTTGATTCGTGTGCTAATAGCAAAGTCCTGTAAAATCATATGAATGTGTTGAGAAAGATATAAACAGTGCAATCAATTACAGTTTAAGCAAAATCAGTAGCAGAAAAGGTCAGAAACACAGTTTTTAAGTTAGAAACAGATTTGATGCATGAGGAGAGCTATAGTCACCATTACAGGATGGGGTTAGCAATGTAAACACAGCAGCCAGAAGCCATTTTGTGAGACTGTTCAGAGACTAGTAAACAAATAGTAACAACAAACTTTTATGTGTTTTAATTGCAGACATGGCTTCTGGACCTTTCCACTACCTGGATCATGTCTGAGCTAAGATAGCAGAGGAAGTGGCCACACTAAGAGAAGTAGAGAGAACTTTCTACGGTGAAGGGTTGCCTCCAGACATTGAGATCCCTAGTTATCCAGTGATATTATGCATTATCTGCCTCAGGGCTGGAAGGGTTGTGTTTCTGATACCCCACTGTTCGGATTGCCTAGTGAAGCATGGTATGAGCAGTGGTGCACTGCAAGAGAGGGCATCACAAATGCGATTGGCTCCCACTTGGACCAAAGTAGGAAACCCTGTGAGCAGCAGCACACAGCACCAGGCTGAATTTGTTGGGGGAGGTCCAGTAGATTGTGGCACAGAAGGAGAGAGTATGGATATACTGCAAGAACAGACACCTAGAGAAGTTTTCACGCTTGTGTCCCAGATGGGCAGCGCAATGGAAGGATCTGTGGACCCATGGATGGAGGGTCCTAGTCCTAGCCTAGTAGGGGAGGATGAACTTCAAGAGACATTGAACTGGGTGGTGTCTACCTCCGCATCCTGTGAGGAGTGGACTGTCTCAGGAGTAAGCGTGACTGCTCACTCCTGGGCTCAGATTTTGAGTGAGGAAGAGGAAGACGAGGACATGTATCTTCATGTTGAGGGTCCCAGTTTGCAGCCTCAAGCTCTTGCCTCAGAAAAGCCAGAGAGAGAGAGAAGAAGATGGCTCCACTACCCTGCCCACAGAAATGGTAGGGGACAAGTTATTTCATTCATTAAGTATGTGGCACTGGCTTAACCAGGACTGGCCACCCCCAAGCTGAGCCATGGGCCATACACTTGTGAAGAGTAGTAAGGAGGAGAGACTGGTACATAGGAAGGCCGACGCCATATATGGGAGGTCCTTACCTACCTTTTCTCGTAGAGTCTAGGAGGAAATTGAACAGAACAGGCAATCCTGGTTATTGGAAGACGCAACCAAAAATTTGCATTCTGGTGCAGCAGCATGTGTCAGAGACAGAGTTATCAGTGATAGACTGAAATTCTGGAAATTGGGCAGAAACTTATTTATGGACACTGTTCGAATTGTGGACAAGGCAGGGAATGAGACATTCCACAACATCAACTTAGAATGCCCAGATGGTGTCATAGTTCTTGCACCTCACCCCGAGTGGTATTACCCTTAATGGTGCTACTACCTGTGAATATGCCCAGCATACCCCGAGGGAAGCCAACCAGTGGCAGTGCAGTGTCTGTCATCCAGCAGCAGCAGCATCCAAGGAGGATGATGCAGCTCTACTGGTGTTCCAGGATCTTCAGCTGCATCCAGATTTGTCATCCCAGCAGTGTTTTCCCATTTGCATTGCCTGGCCTTCCAGATGACCTCAGTTCAGCTCAGCTGTTTTCCTGTTCCATGGTTCGATTTCCAAGATGACATCCCAGCTGTTTTCCTGTTTCATCGCCTGTTTTCTCAGAGGACGTCAATCCAGCTATATCAGAAGATGCTGCCTGGTGGATGAGAGTCCTCAGCTTGGAGAAGTAAGGTGATCTTGTTTTGGTCTTCAAGGAATGGATAAGACCTATTTTTATGTTTTTACTGTCTTTGCACAACACACCCTACATCTGGTAGACTACGAGAAAACTGTTTGAACTGTCCTCAAAGACTATCCCCATGGATTGAAGTGCTTTTCAGGCCCTGTCCTGTTCCAGGACTGTTCTTCAGTGGGCTCTGGCCCAGGACAGGCCCTTTTATGGACCTTGCCATTAGGCAACAACATTCTGTCACTAATGTGGGACATTTTAGGGCATTCCATCCCTCCAAATGTGTTGCATAATGTCTGTTTTGCTATTTTTCTAATTTTGTACTTTTCTAAAAAAATATTTTGGGGATTCTTTAGCATTCAGATGGAGGTTTAGACAATGTGTGGTATGCAGAATGTGGTTTTGTGTTTTTCTTCTCTTTCAGGTGTTCCTAAAGAAGAAAAGAGGAGAAGAAAAGAAGAGGGCATGGAGCTCATCCGAGTAACTCTTGTTTTCCTAGAGTTTTAGAATTGTTGTCAATAGGGTGTTGACATGTTTTTCTTCACAGGTGTAAGTGGGGAAAATTGTGGGAAATACAATACAATGTATGTATTGTTTTCCTGGTGTTTTGGTTGGCAGGTACCCCAGGTTTGGGAGGAGGTTCCCCTGTGGGCAGCTTGGTCAGATAGATTTTTCCAAGAGGGCTGGGGGATAGACAGGCTGAGGTCCTGAGATGCAGCAGGTGCCTCAGTTCTGGTCTATTAGGGCATGGTTCAGGCAGTTTTCTTGGAGCCACTGATCTTCCATAGATAGATTGTAGATCGAAGTTTCAGCCACTGGCCTCTGTGCCTTTAGTGCTGCCTGTCTGTACCTGGAACATGGTAGGAGAGGGCCTGATCACCTCTCCCCATAGGCAACACAGAGGGTAGGATGGCCTGGTGCTGGGTAGATGAATGACTGTGGACAGTCATTTACCTGGCATGGGGTGAGTGTAACACCCCTGTTCACTGGGGTTACTAGAATTCCATCAGTGTCAATGTTAGGTAGAGAAGGCAGCTGGTGAATATCTAGTTAAATGGATTTTTCACCTTGTCCCTCTCTGCTGCTTTGTTTCAGCTGAGAGGAGAAAGGTGATGTCATTTAGAACTTTTGCAGCAACATAAGCCACACAGCTTGTGTGAGATTGGGGAGTTTTAGAATTCTGAAGCCAGCTGAGCATCATTAGTGTTGCTGGTAAGTCAGTGTCATTCAGCAGCTCAGAGAGTGAGCAGCTCAGTATGTGGAGTGTCTGTATTTCTCACCCTTCTGGAGGACATCCTTTCTGGGCTTAAAAAGTGGTGGAAACTGTCTTCAGGGGTTTCTGTGCCTTTATCCCATGTGGGATGAAGGGGACTGCATAGGATTTATGGGGCAATCCCCTGATCCAACCCTGAACTTTTGTGAAGCTGCCTTTGTTGTAAAAACTGTGAGCAGATTTCTGTTTGAGTTACCCAGGATATGTACCTGTCTTTTTCTGTGCAGTGACTATGATAAAGGCACCCATTCACCCATTTCTGTGAGGATTCCCTCAAGAAGATTTGTGTTTTAAAGATCTCTTACAATAGTGGATGTCCCATATGTGACTTGCCATTTGTTCAGAACGTTAACCTTACACCCTAGTGGTGTTCCTGATGTTAAATGTGCTAAACATTTCAAGATAGCATCATTTTCTACAGTGTCAGTATTTGTGAGGTGTAACTCTGAAAGAATGGTTGGGTATGGATGTGGAAGCAACAGGTGGGAGAACCCCCCATCTGGAGTGACCAGTTCAGCACTTTGGGTTCTGTAAGGTCACCTGTTTTCTGTCAGTACATGTGGCTAAGGCCTAAAGAGGTTTACCCCTTGTATGTGGGCTTTTGCTAGTTTTGAGCCTTGAATGCTCCATCGTGGCCAGTGTGCCACATTCCTATACTATGCTATATGGGAAATGTGCTAAGTAATGGCCTAGTGCCACTTTCTGGAAGATTTTGTGTGTGTTCACCGTGGCTAGTTCCACCATATTCCAGATGTCTAATCCTATGCCATATGGGAACTGTTCTAAGTACTGGCCTAGTGCCTCTTTCCCAGATTTTGTGTGTTCACCATGGTTAGTACCACATTTCCAGATGTTTAATCTATGCTATATGGAAGGTTCAAATTCTGTTTTATACATATGTGTTCTGCATTGCCTCGTGCCACGAAGTGTAAACCCTTGGGGGTCCATCTTTGCTTTTGTGTTTCCAACTTTGTTTCAGAATAAAGCCACACTGTAGAATCCCAACCTGGAATGGACAATCTAGTTACTGCTTCCTGTGTGGATTTAATGGGTACCCCTGTCCAGAAGTGCAAACCTGGCATAGTCCTTAGCAAACATTCTCTCCTCAGGACCTGGATTTTGGTATAGGTCTGGTTGTGTCTAGCACACACTCTGTTTTTTTTCTTCTGTTTTGCAAAATTACTTTGTACCCCCACCACTCTCTTTTCCCCCTAGACCTTGGGAGGTGTGCCTACTAGTTAAATAAGGGGCTGGTGGGGGGTTACACCAGGAAAATAAAGGACTTACCTTTGAACTGCCTGTATCAAGAGTTATCCTGCACAATTTTATTATCGATTTTATTGTTAATAATAAAATCCTACTTGCAAGTTTTACAACTTCTGTTTTGCCTGTGCTTCCCGTCCTATGCCTCTACAATAACAGGACTGATAAAATTCAAATACAGTGTTGTAACATCTGCTGTACTATTGTGTTAGGCATGTATCATTAGACAAAGTCAAAGTTTAACAAAAGAGACAGCCACCAAAGCAATCAAAATGCCTAGGAATGACACCTAGGTCCTCAATATCAGACAACACAAAAGGTACACACAGAAATTGTTAAAAATGTAATAACAAAATCAACTACATCAGAGCTGACCAATCACAAAAGACATGTGATGACTGTCCTGACTCCCAACTAACATCTGCAACATATATTTTACACCTTCCTATAGACAGCAATGTCCACTTACACAATTACCACAATTGACATGAAAGAAAAATATTTTAAATTTGAAAATTATTGTAAATAGCACTTAGATTTTGGCACTCCTGACAAACACTGCCACTCTGCTGCTGCCAGAATTCTAGAACCTAGACATGATATAATTAAGCAATAAGCCATGAGGGGGTGTGGGTTGTCAGGGGATTTACCACAGCTGGAGTGGTTTGACCACGAGGTGCAGCCGAGTGGGTCAATCCTCGCCAGCCGTGGTAAATCCCTCGATAACCTACATCCTCTGAGTGGCTTATTGCGATTATACCAAGGTTAATTTTTTTACTCGAATAAAATACATAAATTAAAGAGGTTGCTTTGTTTTTTTTTATTTTTATTGTATTTATTCCTGTGCTGCAGATGATTTGTTTGATTGTTTAACCAACAGCCGTTGATTATCAGAGGATTTACACCAGTGGTAAACTGCCAGTCTGATGATTTCATTGGCTGTTCACTTATGTCCATGGTATAATATACGTGTAATATAATTACTGGTGAGCTTTTGTTAACTTCGGGAAACCTGGTTATAATTTGTCATTCTAACCAGTTGGTTAGAACGGCAAACACGCAGGGGGTTTCCCACACCACACATGCACCATCCTCTGGTCTTCCTTTCTTCAGCGGCAGTCACCATGACTTACTGTTGGATACTTCATGGTAACTTGCACTCAACAATAAGTTAAATTACAATAAATGGAAATTGGCTGTATAAAAAAAAGGGAGGAAAGTTTTCTGCTGCTTCTGATCATGGACCGTGCTTTGTCCTGACCGGACCACGGCTGAAGAGAAATGTATCTATATTTTATATAATTGCTATAGCACAAAAAAGCTCAACAGCAATTATATAAAATAATGGCTGGGTAGGTGTGTAAAGCTCTAATTTTACACAAACCCTCAGTGTGGGATGCCTTTATAAACCCCTCGAGCTTCGTTCTTAGGGTTTATGTGGCATCTCACACCTAGAGGTTGGGTACAATTCTCGTTACAACTGCTACCCAGCCATTATTCTATACATAATATAATATACTATAATATAATGTGATGTAATATGATATAATACAATTTCTGGTACAGTATGTGTCACTTGTAATGGACTGATTAGATGTAGTAACTCATCTGTTACAAGCGGCATCTAGTACATCATTTGAGGTTAAAAAAAAAACATTTCTATAATGAGCAACATGATGAAACACACACACTCTCACACTACGGAATGGAACTAATAACAAAACATTACAGCAAACATGTAATCATGATTTCAGCCCTTCTGGGACTTTGTTTACATTTCAGAAAAAAAAACCTCTGTAAACTTTATTGATTTTTAAACTAAAATCAGGAAAGAAAAACAAAAACAAAAAACATGTAAGCTCTGTTTGCTGCCATGCTGTACTTATCTACTGCTCCATGCTTTGTCTAATGAAGTCCACCATTGTTGTTTGGCACTTTGGAACAATAGTGTAGCAATGCCAGATGGACTCAATGGTTGCCACCTGATCCCACTGTGGGACAATATCATCCCTCTGTTCGACGGCCTTGCTGAGAGTTCAGAAAGCCTTCCTTACATCTGCCAGTGTTACGGGCATCTCATCTTCCTGGTTCTCTTCACGGGCCATCTCCTCCTCAAAACAGCTTCCATGACATCATTAACTTCAGTGGAAGGGGGGTCACTTCCCAACATACAGCGCTCATTCATAATTTCTAGGGGCAGATCACTAACATCGGGCTCCTCCTCTGACACAACATCAATCAGAGGGTCAGTGGTGAATCTTGCTTTTCTAAAACACCTCTGTGTGGTCTTTTGTGAAACATTATGCCATGCCTGCTGTATCAGATGCACTGAGTCCAAATGGGTTATTTTCTTACCACAAACAGAAGCAGTAATTTCTTCCTTGGCATCGAGAATGTCCAGTACCCTTCCCCTCATCAGCTTAACATAATGCTGCTTAAAACTGTAGATTGTTCCTTGATCTAAGGGTTTCATGAAGCTGGTGGTGTTAGGTGGTAAAAAAAATAGCATAATGTTCATTAGACCTGTAACTGGGGTTGGGAGCTGCAGTTATCCAAGATTAAGGCAATCTTGCGAGATTGCAAAGTGCAATCCCAGTTTCTCAACCAGGTGGAAAAAATGTCCACAGTCATCCAAGCGGTTTTGTTATTCTTATAGATGACTGACAGGTGTGTCACACCTCTAAAATAATCAATTTTTTTTCCCTCACTCAGTAATTTTTCTGTTCTGCTTTAAGCCCCCCACCCCACCTAACAAAGTGGCATCCATAGTCATACTTCAGATTGCAACTTGCAGTTTGAAACACAAAATATTTAAAATTAATATAAAAATATTATGTTAAAGAGAGACTCAGCTTACTTTTTTAGTGAATTCCAACATGTTGCAAATAGTGCTAATGACAGTCTGAAGATAAAATATATATATTTTTTTTTAACTCAGAGTGATTATGGACCAAAAAAATGCCAGTTTCAAAAGGTTAAAAGAAAGTTTTCAAAATGTAAACATGTATAGTTTTTTGCTAACAGTCACTGTTTATACTAGGTGTCACCACAATGTAGGCAGCAGTGAAGGTTTGTGTGTTTGTTTTCAGTAGGGTGACTTCAGGGAAACTGAAACAAGTGGTCCCTGACTCATGCAGGGTCACAGCATTGACTATGCACATTAATGGCATGATAACCTGCCAGTTATTACAGCAGATCAAGCAATCAATCAGTCAAAATCTTTATTGAAACAAGCTCATTTGCAAGATGGACCTGGGGCAAAACAATTGCCAACAGGGTTAAGACATCACAGGCTGAGTGAACGTACATAACAATTACATATTAATAATAACAACGTAATAACATATAACCATCGCATGTGACAAGATTCTTGCACCAGAACATAGCAATAGGTTCAACAGGAGGTAGTGCCATTTAAATACAATTGCATGGATACAGATATATGGATGTAAAGTAATGAGCTAAAGTTTATACAGCAAACATCATTGGAGGAGTAACAGTGAGCTGAAGTGGCAGTTCCTCTAGTGTCAAAGTGCAAAGAAGATTGAGATGTAAGAGTCCTTTGATAAGTACTGTAGGCATGGCCTGGCAATTGGGGTGGGAAGGGGAGCGGGTTATTGGGAGTGGGGAGGGGAGCGGGTTATTGGGAGTGGGGAGGGAGGGCCAGCTGAGATAGGAGAGGGTTGGATATGATGTCCTAGGGAGGAAGAACTGTTTGAAGGGAGAACATGATAGATGCCACAGGCAATGGTTGGGGTTTAAGTCCAATATTAGAAGCAAAGACAGACTGTTGGAACCTTGATTTGGACATTGACAGAAGGGAGGACTCAAATGATGCCTCAGGCAATGCTTGAGGTTTAAGTCCAGAATTTAAAGCAGTAACAAATCATGATGTTAAGACCTTGACTTTAAACAATGACAGACCTCGGAGAAGGTCCTCAGGAACAAGGATTTGAAGAGGGAGAACATGACAGGGGAAGAGAGCCTTAAGGTTTTCTGGATCTATTTCCAGAGCGTAGGAAGAGTGAAGCTTATTGAGGCTCTACCAAAGCATGTTTTAACTTTAGGGATAGCCAGAGATAAGATGGTAAGACTTCTGAGAGAATAGGCACTAGAGATGCAGGGAGTTCGGCAGCTTGTGAGGTACTGAGGTATTTATGAGTGATTAGAAACATAGAAACATAGAATTTGATGGCAGATAAGGACCGCTTGGCCCACCCAGTATACCCATTTCCCTACCTACTGGATAAGCTGCAGATCCTAGTTAACCAGCAGCCTACTTCTTCCTACCCCAACCCCCAGAATTGCCTTATGACTATTCCATGCATGCTTGAATTCCACCACTGATTTTGACTCCACAACCTCTCCGAAGGCCCTCATGCATCCACAACCCTCTCTGTGAAAAAATACTTCCTTAAATTACCTCTGAGCCACCTCCTATCTTCAAATTGTGCCTCTTGTTCTTGCACACCTCTTTTTGAAAGATGCTACCCTCTTGGACTTTGTTGATTCCTTGAGGTACTTGAAAGTTTCTATCATGTCCCCCTCTCCCTCCTTTCCTTGAGGCTATACATATTAAGCTCCTTAAGTCTCTCTTCATATGTCTTCGGTGCAGACCCTGCACCATTTTAGTTGCCCTCCTCTGGACAGCTTCCATCCTGTCTATGTCTTTGCAGAGATTGGGTCTCCAGAACTGCACACAGTACTCCAGATGGGGTCTGACCAGCTGTCTGTACAGAGGGATAATAACTTCCTGTTTTCTACTGGTTTTGCCTCTCCCTATGCATCCCAGTATCCCCCCAGCCCTCCTTGCTGCCCTCTCACATTGCTTGCCCACCTTTAGGTCATCTGATATGACTACCCGAGGTCCCTTTCCATTTTTGTTGTTGTTAGTATCTCACCCTCCATTGTGTACTCTTCCCCTGGGTTTTTGTTTCCCAGGTGCATTACCTTGCACTTCTTAGCATTGAATCTAAGCTGCCATACATTTGACCATTCCTCTAACCTTGCCAAGTCCTTCTCATCCTTTCCACCCCACCCTGTGCATCAACTCTGTTGCAGATCTTAGTGTCATCTGCAAAGAGACATACTTTTCCTTCCAGTCCTTCTGCAATGTCACTTATAAAGACATTGAAGAGGACCAGTCCTAATACTGAACCCTGCGGTACCCCACTAGTAACCCTCCTTTCTTCTGAGTGGACTCTATCTACTATTACTCTCTGTGTCCTATTCTCCAGCCAATTCTTTACCCAGGCTGTCATCTTGGGACCCACTCCCAGTCTGGCTAACTTGTATATTGCCTTATATGTCCATAGAATAGCATTCTTTTGCCTTCTGAGGCTAAGGGAGCTCCAGCCTACAGAAGAATAGAGGATGCAGTGGTTGTGTCATAGGGGGCATCCAAAATGAACCTAAGTGCTCTGTGGTATAGGGTATCAAGCTTGGAAACAACTGTGCTAATACTATGACCATATAGGAAGTCCACATAGTCTAGGAGAGGCAAGAAGGTAGCTTGGACTAGGAGTTTTCTAGCCTCCTGGGTTAGTGAGTGCTTGATCCTGAAGAAAATACTGAGCCTTTGACACAGTTTCTTAGTGAGTTCATCCATGTGATCAATGAAGGACAATTTGTAGTCAATCCAGACCCCCAGGTATTTGAATTTTTTCACGAACTTCAGGGATTCTCCTAAAAAGGTGCTTAATGTGAGGAACCTTATCTGTTTTTTTGTTTTTGTTTTTGAGATGAGGGGGCCAGAGAAGAGAAAATCATGACCTTAGTTTTTCTTGCATTGAGCAGGAGTTTCAAGTTGAGCAGATCTTTTTGGAAGATGTCGCAATCATGCTGGAGGTCCAAAATGTCTTGATCCGGAGTTGAACTGTCAATGTATAGCACTGTATCATCAGCAAAGAGATGGATACTAAACGACTTTAGGCCAGTGTCAATTTGATTATTATAAATGGCAAAGAGAAGTGAACCAAGTATGGATCCTTGAGGGACACCTCTAAGGAGTATTTTTTTGGTGATACAGTAGGTCTCCTTTAGCCTTGACCTGCTGCTCTCTGTCCACAAGATAGTTTGAGAACCAACTTAGGGCCAGATTGTCAACCCCAACTTTCTTCAGGGTCACCAGGAGTAAATCATGGTCCACCATGTCAAAAGGCTTGCTAAGGTCCAGAAACAAGGCGCACATGTATTGTTTGTTATCAAGTGTGGACTGCCAGTGATTTATAACCTTAGCAAGGGCAGTGGAGGTACCATGCATGGGATGGAAACCAGATTGAATCGAGTTTAGTAGATTAAAACTTTCCAGATGAGATCTAAGCTGTTCATTTACTACCTTCTCCAATAGTTTTGACATGACCAGGAGCAAGGAGATTGGGCGGTAATTATTTAGGTCGCAGGGGTCCCCTGATTTGAATAGAGGGATAACATGGGCCATCTTCCAGACCTTAGGGAGGGAGCCCTGATTGAGAGACAAATTGAAAAGGTGGGTAATAGGGGGAGCCAAAATATAGTAGGCCAACTTTAGGAAGAAAGGTTCAATCATATCCATGCCTGCACTTTTCTTAGTATCAGGTTGAAGAAGGAGATTGTCAACCTGTTTGACAGTGACCAGACAAAAGGAGAACAGTGGTAAGGGTCAATAGATTCTGGATCATGGCAATCAGATGACTGACTAAGGAACTGTGCTCTGATGGCATTTGCTGGGGAGGTATTAAAAGCCATCCCTGCTGTGGCAAAGTGATTGTTAAGGAGGTCAAGGAAATTATTTTTATCTGCACATAATAACTGGCAGATAATAACTGGCCATCTCCAGAAAAAAAACTGATGGACAGTTATTGTATGTTGAATAATGAATAGGGTGTTGTGCATTATGGGTCTTTTTTTTTATAAACCCAAGGTGTGTAATACCACATAAACCACAAGTGCAAAGCACAAGTGGTTTGTGATCATATTACATACTGAGGGTGTGTAAACAAATGAATAATGCAAGACCCTATCCTTTTTTTCTGTCTTGCGCAAGCAACATCTTTTGGCAGTATGAGAAATGCAAAGGTGTGTCAGTGTTGGTGAATGCAGGGCACGCTTTAGTAGGTGCATGCCTCATTCCCCAATTAGCCAGCTTGCTAGCGCTGATACAAGAATTAAGTAAAGTGCACCAACCTGAAAGAAATGTGCTGCTGCAATCAGAGACAAGCTTGTCATGCAGCGGCAGAGATGACACGTCTCCCAAACATGCCTTTCCTGGGAAAACATTTCAATAAACATGGCAGCAGCAGGAGAGCAAACAGCTGTTTGTGCTGCGATGTCTCCACCTCGTCACCCCATCAGTCCCTGCCAGAAAGGTGGGAGGAGGTGCTTTCCACACCTGCCTCCTCCATGTCCTGCTATCACATGCTCAAAGATTTCTCCCACCTACGTGGAGCAGGCCACAGCCTAAGCTCCATACGGGCTGGGAGTATTCAGTGCCGGAAGGCACTTTTACTCTAAGAGCGATTGATCATGCTGGAAGACCCCCTCAGCCTGCCAACATTGGGGTGCTTAATCCCCATGTCAGCCTGGTTTCCCCCTCATCCTTTAATGTGGCACACTGAGAGCCCACCCCAGTGTGCCAAAACCTGCTGTGGTGTTTCTGACACTGGGATGCCCACTCCCAGTGTCGAATGCACCCCCCACATATCCTCCAACCTCAGGGTGTTCAATCCACATTTAGGAAGTCATCTCTCCTTGATCACCCCAAGTACTCTGGCACACTAGGAGCCCACCCCAGTGTGCCAGAATTCATATTTTCCCTGTGAAAAATAAAATGGACCCACAGCATTTTCTTTAACCTAAAAAAAAAGAAAACGGTCACTCATTGTTGCTGTCGGCCCCCTTCCCCCAACCCGTACCCTCCCTCTGTGCACCCCCACCCCGCACTCCCCCCTCACTCATACTTACCTGTGGAGGTTGGAGCAGCGATCTTCAGTGGACCAGGAACATGTCTGCACTATTCAAAAGCTGATCGCAAACTGACTGGAGGAGGGCGGATGTGATTCCTCTTCACAAAAAGTGGGAGCAGGACAGAGGCAGGAAACTACGGACCAGTTAGTTTGACCTCAGTGGTAGGGAAAATGTTTGAATCACTCCTGAAGGAAAGAATTGTTGAGTACCTAGAGGCCAGTGGGGCACAGGACCCAAGGCAGCATGGATTCACAATGGGAAGGTCATGTCAGATGACTCTAACACATTTCTTTGACTGGGTGAGCAAAGTAGTAGACCAGGGAGGGGCTGTGGACATGGCATACCTAGATTTTAGCAAGGCATTTGATACAGTCCCACACAAAAGATTAATACACAAGTTAGCCAGCCTTGGAGTGGGTCCCAAGGTGGTAGCCTGGATATAAAATTGGCTAGACAACAGGACGCAAAGGGTAGTAGTAAATGGAGTCCACAGTGAAGAAAGGAGGGTTACTAGCGGGGTACCGCAGGGTTCAGTACTGGGACCGGTCCTTTTTTAATGTCTTTATAGGTGACATTGCAGAGGAACTGGAAGGAAAAGTATGTCTCTTTGCAGACGACACAAAGATCTGCAACAGGGTTGATACACCAGATGGAGTGTAAAGGGTGAGAAGGGACTTGGCAAGGTTGGAGGAATGGTCAAATGTAAGGCAGCTCAGATTCACTGCAAAGAAGTGCAAGGTAATGCACCTGGGAAACAAAAACCCAGGGGAACAGTACATAATGGGGGGCGAGATACTGACAACAGTAAAAATGGAAAGGGACCTGGGGTCAATTATATCAGATGACCTAAAGGTGGGCAAGCAATGTGAGAAGGCAGTAAGGAAGGCTGGGGGGATACTGGGATGCATAGGGAGAGGCATCTATAGTAGAAAACAGGAAGTTGTTATACCTCTGTACAGACAGTTGGTGAGATCCCATCTGGAGTACTGTGTGCAGTTCTGGAGACCCCATCTCCTCAAAGACATAAACAGAGTGGACTAATATATATTTTTTTCTCTCTATTTGTCTTTGTTTGAATACCCTGTCTGCATTGTTTCTGCACTGTGGTATGTATCAGTAGTATTTATAAATTTATTAGTATGTATGGGGTCTGTCCCTGTTATTATGTATTCTGCTTTGCTTGAATATTCCATATGCAATGTTTCCACATTGTGATATTTATGAGCAGTTGTTGTATTGTCCCAGGTGGCATGGTTTTTTGCATGGAATATCTATCTCCTGTATTTTGGACACTTAACTATTAGGGTAATTCCCTGTGTCTGCATGCATTTTGTAATTTTTCTTAAGCACTGTGCATTTTCTATAGTTTGGATTGGCACTGGTCACGATGTTTGTGATACTATGTCCTTTTAATTATGTAAGCACTCTGTGGGATCTGTCTTTAAAAGGGGCCTTTCTATTCTACCTGCTGCCCTGCACACTCAGAAGTTTCTGTTCCTCGGTCTTAGCGGGTCTCAGTTGTGACATGAGTGTTTGGCATGTATCTCTATTTTTCTTGGGTTTGGCATTTTATTTGCAAAGATACTGTAGTTCCCCTGTGATTCAGATATTTATGCAGAAAAGGTGATCTGTTTTTCATGTGGGTACTGTTTTTATTTTTTGCAAGAATGCCCCAAGATGTCTGCACCATGGAAGTAAAAGCAAAACTTGATGAAGACTCGGGACCATGGTTTCTACTTGCAATGAAGTTGTGGCTTGTTCTTTCATGCCTGCATTTCTACTACTGATCTGGATGAGGTCTTTGCCTTTTACAGTGTGTGTTTTTTTAAGCTGTTGCTATATTTAATAAAGGAATTTGGAAATTAAAGTGCTGACCCCTCTACTACTTTTTTCATAAAGCGTTGTGTACTGTATGTTTTCAGCTCTTGGGTAATAGTGCACTTCTCCCAGTGAACCCCCTTTTTCCTCTCAGATTACTTGTGGGGAATACATTTTTTCTTACATCTATAAATCAAACTCCACTCATTTAGTAGATACTTTTGTACTGAACAATTTTTATGCTTAAAGTACCATGTTGTCATTTTTGTTTTAAAGCTATTTGCATTTGTTTGTTGCAAAAGGTGAAAAAAATGATTTTTTTTATTTTTTTTGCTAATTATAAATAAACTAAAAGGTATATATAAATGAAACACCACTCATTTTATAGATATTTTTGTACTGAACAAATGTTGTGCTCACAGTACCATGCTATCATCTTTTGTTTTAAAGTTATTTGCATTTGTTTCTTGAAAAAGTGACAAACAATTGCATTTTCTGCTACCATTTTTGCTAATTTAAAAAAATTAAAAGATAGCTACAAATGAAACACCACCCATTTTGTAGATATTTTTGTGCTGAGCAACTTTCGTGCTCATAGTACCATTCTATTAGTTTTCATTTTAAAGTTATTCACATTTTAATGCAGTTAGAAGAACTAGAACATAGCTATCATATCTGTCAAGAGTGGCACCATCATTGAAGTCATTTTAGAATTCTGAGAGCAGGATTTTGAAAAATCAGAAGAGGCTGTGTTTACAATTTTCAAATGCCATGAAACTGCATTTATCCTACCTTAATAAATGCAGTTTCAGGATACATGTAAACAGCAGCCTCTCCTTTACAAGCCTATGGAGTAATTTACAAAAACAAAATGTATAAAAGAGATGGTTTAGGTAGCCTTTAAATGTGTATGCCCTTACTACATTGTGTTGTCACTAGAAATGCACTTCTTCACTATAGAACATGATTTATGAGAATTGGGTGGGGGGGGGCACAGAATTTCAGCATGGCAGCAAACAAGCTGAGACATAAAAACTACTGAGACTAGGCAGGGAATGATTTTAAATAAACAATGTTTAGTAGATTGATTTTTTACATCTATATGATTTTTTTAAACCTGAAATCAATGGTTAGTAGTAGAAACATAGAAACATAGAAGTTGACAGCAGATAAGGACCGCAAGGCCCATCCAGTCTGCTCATTTCTTTTGATACCTTATAAATGTGCCATAGGCCTTTGCTCTGTCAGTGGCCTATCTATTCATTGTCATTGTATTGCTCCCTTATGCCTATCCATGCCTGTTTGAAGCCCTGCACTGTATTCATAGCCACCACTTCTTGTGGTAAGCCATTCATGCATCCACCACCCTTTCTGTGAAAAAGAATTTCCTCATTCCCATTAATCGGCCCCCTCTAATCTCATGCTGTGTCCTCTTGTCCTGCTATTTTCTTATATTTAAACATGTTAGACTCTTTCACCTTGTTAATGCCCTTAAGGTGTTTGAATGCCTCGATCATATCACCTCTCTCCCTCCTTTGCTCAAGGGTATACATATTGAGCTCTGTTAATCTGTCCTCATATGTCTTCTGATGCAGTCTCTGCACCATTTTGGTTGCCCTTCTCTGGACTGCCTCAGATTTGGTTAATGTCCTTGTGAAGGTGTGGCCTCCAATACTGCATGAGTACTCAGATGGGGCCTAACCAGTGTCTTGTAAAGAGGGATTATTACCTCCCTCTTACGACTTGTTGTACCCCTACTAATACACCCTAACACCCCCCTAACCTTACCTACTGCTTTAGAGGTCTGGTTGGATGATTTCAGGTCATCAGTGATGATGATGCCCAAGTCTCTTTCTTCCTTTGTGACTGCTAGCAACTCCCCTCCCAGCCTATAGGTGGCTTTAGGGTTTCTCTTCCCTATGTGCATGATTTTGCGCTTCTTTGCATTAAATCCCAGTTGCCACTCTTCTGACCATTTTGCTAGTTTATCCAGATCTCTTCTCATTCTGCCCACCCCATCTGGATCATCTACTCTGTTGCAGATCTTGGTGTCATCTGCAAACAGACAAGCCTTACCTCTAGTCCATCTGAAAGGTCACTAATGAAGATGTTGAAGAGGACTGGCCCCAGGACTGATCCTAAGTACCCACTTGTGACTTGCATCTCTTCTGACTGTATACCATTTACCACCACTCTCTGTTTTCTGCCCGTCAACCAGTTTGCTACCCAGTTGACCAACTTCTGACCACCCTAGCCTACCCAGCTTATTTATCAATCTTCTATGTGGAACAGTGTCAAAAGCTTTTCTGAAGTCAAGGTAAGCGATATCAACTGCTCCCCTTGGTCCACCACTCTGGTTACCCAGTCAAAGAAATCTATGAGATTAGTTTGACAGGACCTTCCTTGTAAACCCATGCTGTCTTGGATCCTGTGCCCCTATGGATTCCAGGTGTTGCACTATCCTTTCCTTAAGGTGCCTCCATAATCTTGCCCACTACTGAGGTAAGACTGACTGGTCTGTAGTGTTCCCGCCTCCTCCCTGCTACCAGTCTTGTGGAGTGGGATCACATGAGCCCTTCTCCAGTCTTCTGGGACCTCTCCTGTGCTCAGAGACTCACTAAACTGTTCTGCTAATGGCTCTGCTAGTTCCACCTATAGCTCCTTAAGTACCCTGGGATGTATGCCATCAGGTCCCATTGCCTTATCCACCCTGAGCTTAGCAAGCTCTTGTAGGACCCTTTCTTTTCGTGAGGGAGTAGTGCTCACCTCCCTCCCTGTGTCCATGATGCTGAGCTGTGGGCCCTGCCCTACCTTCTCTTCAGTAAATACTGAGCAAAGTATCTATTTGGATAGATGCCTTTACAGGGTCCTCCTCCTCCACATGCTCCCTTTTCTCCATTAAACAGCAATACCCCTCTGGACTTTCTCCTTTCACTAATGTATCTATAGAAAGTCTTGTCCCTGCTTTTACTATTTGTGCTAGTGTTTCCTCAGTTTGGGACTTTGCCTGCCTTACTGCCTTCCCTGCTTCCCTTAGGGCAGTTTGGTATGCCTCCCTATCTTCATCCCGCTGTGTTCCCTTATATTTCCTGAAGGCCAGCCTTTTGGCTCTGACCTTTTCTGCTACTGTATTTGAGAACCAAAGTGGTTTCCTTCTTCTTTTGCACTTCCTTTTCTGTCTAACACAATGGGATGTTGCTTCAAGTATTGCATCCTTAATGCTTGCCCACTTTGCCTGTACCCCCTCATCTGTGTTTCTTTTTGCCAGGGCTAGCTTAACTCTGTTGGCCATCTTATCAAAGTCAGCTCCTCTGAAGTCCCATATTTTTGCCTTGGAATGGGATGATTTAGATGTAGTAGCCAAATTGAACCATACCATGTGATGGTCACTGGCTCCCAGGTGACCTTCTACCTAGAGATCTGTGATCCCTTCCTTGTTAGTCAGTACTAGATCTAGGATAGCCCTGTCTCTTGTGGGTTGCTGTGCCAGTTGTTTGAGGCCCTCCCCCTGCAGGGAATCCACTATGTCTAGTTCTGGCAGATGTTCCTGCTGGTATTGACCAGTCTGTATCCGGCATGTTGAAGTCTACCATTATCAGAACCTCCCCTTTAGCTGTCATGTTTTGTATATCTTCTAACAGTAATGTGTCTATGTCCTCCCCCTGGTCTGGGGGCCTGTAGACAACCCCAGTTCTTATGGCTGTCCCATTTTCTGTTTCCAGGGTGACCCACAGTTCTTCTGGCTCCTTATGTGTATTCTGAATTTCTGTAGCTTTGATATTTTCATTGACATACAGGGCCACTCCTGGATGTCAATCAGAGGAACAGTGATTGCCGACCCTGTGCAAGTGAGATTACCACCTTTCCTGATTTTTGCAGGACAGTCCTGATTTGGGCAACTGTGTCCTGCAAAAAAACATGAAAAATACTACTTATTCTGACCTTATAGTGGGAAAAAAGTTTCTAACTTTCCTCTAAATGTTGCAGAAAACTATAATATCTTAACTAAATTACCTTAAAATGATAAGAAACAATCAAAACAACTAATAAACTACAACACATAGTCTTAATTCTGATGATATAGAGAAAACATGTCTGCTCCATTGGTTGAGGTTATATATTGTCCTGCGAAAAATGATGTTTCACTAAGAAATGTCCCACTTTGGGCTTCTTAAAAGGTGGTAACCCTATGTGCAAGTTGCAATTACAGTAAAACCTGATTTAGTTTAACAGTTTCAGGGCGGGCTGGCAGCAAATGCCATAATAACAGGACATTTATTACAGAATGGAACCCAGTTATTATGGCATTTGAAAGTGGCGCCAGTCTAGTCATCAAACAGGCCCACCAGTAATAACATAATAATATGGATCTTGGTACTGTGTTGTGCTGTTTATTTTCAGAAACAGGTGCTGATTTAATGTGACTAAAGTAATGACATTCCATTTTCAAGACTTGAAATTCCAGGAACTGTACCTGGGATTGCACCAGTAATTGTAAGTCTAGTTTGATAAAGGTTTATATTGGGAACAAAATACCATTGGGTGTCAGCTTCAGACTTCGGGGGTAGCACCTTGTTCAGCACTTTAACAATCTGTTGCACTGTATATAAATATGAAAGTGTAATAAATTATTTCCTTTTACATGCTGCTTGTGACTCTTTTTCTTGCAAATGCAGAGCTATAGGAGGTCAGTCTGCAAGGCTTTTTGAGTTTCCTCACTGCATGTTTACAGTCATTTCTCTACTAGTCTCTCATTGCTTGTACTTTGAGATGTAGTGTGTATGAAAAGTGCTATACAAATGATGATTCTGCCAGCCCAGTAGTGCAGGGGGTTGAGCTTTCATCAGTCATCTTACCTCTCACCATCATGGTGACCTGAGTTCGGGAATGAGCTTGGGTCATCTGTGTTGGCAGTGGGGAGGGCTAAGAGAGGATCAAGCAGCTGCCTGGAAGCTCTCTTCTCTTGGATTGGGTGGTGGGTCTTCTCAACTCTTGGCTGCCATGAGGTGGAGGCCTGGTGGCAGTGCCAATGTACCGGAGGCAGATTTAGGTCAGGAGAGGGTGAAGGGTGCCACTGTTCTGAAATGCACGCACACCTCCACCCACATGTGTCCTCCGTGTCATTGCAGGCTGCAAGAGTTAGTGAGAAGAAATGGTAGTGGAAAAACTGGGCAGACCAAGCTCAATGAAGCTGTGTCCACTGACAAATGTAAATTGCAAAGTTAAAAGCACAGTTTATATTTATCGATTGGCAGCCAGCTGAGGAGGTGAGACGAGGGCTGTGCTAGTTGCTGAAAAATAAACAGGATATGCAAGTGGCTAATAAGATCTTTAGTAGGAGGGAGGGGATGGATACCACTTGACATCAGGGTATAAAGCAAAATGACTCAATATATGATTCAGAACTCACTACATGTAGTTATATTACAACACTTTTCAGTATTATCGCAAACTGAAGAAATTGTGACCCCCTTCCACATTCATTTACACCACTTACAGAATTAACAAAACAGAAGCAAACTCAGCTTGCCCTTTGGTGACCTGCACAGCCCATTTTCTTGCATCCGGGTAGCTTGCCTTGTGTAGCCTTTGCCACCTTAGACATACAATGGTGTTGATCTAGTGATCACTTTTCAGACTCATTGTAGCATAGGTATGGATCACTACTATGTGCAGCAGAAAGTGCTATAGATGCAAATGTTCTTTTTAAAAAAAACTTAAAACTTATGCTGTTTATCTGTTCAAGCATACTACACTCTAAACCACAAGTGAGTATCCATATGATGCACACAGGGCCCCATATTCAAAAGAGGCAGGCTGCATCATGCAAGGGAATGCTCAGCACATCTAAAATGCATCAGCACAAAACAATGGGATATTCAGAAGATGCACCATAAAATGCGACTGTGCATGTCTGAATAAATATCCAGAACATTCAGGATCGCACAGCTGTAGATGAGCAGTGCAGCAGGCAACCTCTGAAAATGGGGAACCACACACAACAGGCAAGTGCTACTGCACAAACAGTGCTAGAAGCACAATGCATGGGTGCATGTGAGAAGGGTGCTGGTGCAACAGAATAGCAGCCCAGGGGACAGGGAGGCACAGTGGCACATTGCAGTGGCCAAAAGGGCCCAATGCATGGCCAGTGAGTGCCCAGCACTTTGCACCAAACAGATGTTGCAAGGCATGTGGAAAGCAATACACACCAGCCATGTCCAACACACACATGGTCACAGATAGGGGACCACAGCAATGTCCGTGACCAATGGACAGTATCGAAGGCTGATGCAGAGCAATAATACTGCAGACATGCCTTTGTGATGGATGGCTCAGTGTGTCACCAGCACACCACCACAATGGTAGTTAGCTGCAGCCCACACAAGAGGCCCACACTGACACCAAGACATGACTATTGACAGTGTAGGACACAGGCACATGGGCACAAAGGGGTGCACCTGTGGCTTACTGCTGTGGGTATGTGCCAGTGGTCTATCTCTGACCCATGCCATTACACTACAGCCATCTCTGTGCATCCTTGGCATTGTTGCCCCTCTTGTGGACATGTGTGCATGAGATCTGGGTACACCTGTCTGCATTTCACAAAGGGCTGACCAGTTCACACTATACATCACAGTGAGGTGCACCGTGCTCCACATATACTGTGTCTGTGTGCATGCCTGCAATGTCACGGATGACTGCATTACTCACCTTCAGGGTCCAAAATGCTCCTGCACAATGGTGTCCCTGTGTTGCTGTCTCCTCAGGGCCAATCTTGGATCCCTCTGATCTTGCAGTGGCTGCCCACCCTTGTCCTGCAGCTCCACATCCTCCACACTGTCACCTTCTGGGATGTGGACAACTATCCCATGGTCAATGGCCATGTTATGTAGCATGCAACAGGCCAGGAATATGCCACAGGCCTTTTTCAGGCCATACTGTAAGGCAGCACTGGACCTCTCCTGGTATCTAAATCACATCTTTGGCATGCTGAACACATGCTCTGTGATGTTCCTTGTCATAAAGTGTGCCTCACTGTACCTCTCCTCTGCATCGGACATGGGTCACAGTATTGCGGTGAGCATCCATAGATTGAAGGGTATGCGCTGTCTCCTGTGTGGAGGGATGGGGTATGTTAGCCTACAGTACACATCCATGCCATTCTGCACCCTACCAAGCCCTGTTTCAGCTAGTCGTCACCATCGTCACATTACACCGGACACTTTGTCCCAGTTTCGTACCCCCGCATACACCTCTGTGACACTTTGTCAGCTGGTGTTTGTCCACTATCACTACCACTGCAGCCTGAATGGCATTTGGTCTGTGGGGCACAGCAAAACTGCTGCCTGTTTGTGCCACACAGTGCTGTCCCCTTCCAGTGTGTCACGGTGCTCCACCTGTCACACAGTGTCATAGGCATCTACTGGCTGGCAGCACCCCTGTTACCTGTGCCTGTTGTAGTCCATGACGTGTACATCCTCCTGTCACAGTGTTCCACATCTGTCCACTGTCAGTTGTATTCCAATCCCCTCTCTGCCTCCCTCACCCATCCTGTGTGTCACATGGCTGTCAACCATTGTGGAAGCACATTCCTACTGAGCCATCTCCTGCACAGCAGACATCACTGCACTATGCAGCCATGTGGGTGCCTTGTTTGTGGTTGTTTTCCACTCACCCACTAGATGGCAACTGGGTATCTCCCCAGACTTGAACCGGTGGCACAGAGATGACTGATGCCAAACATAGGCATCATGTGCACTACCAGGGAAGCAGGCACAGACATTTGTGATGCACCCAGTGGCATCGCACACTACCTGGCAGTTTAGGGAGTGATACTCTGCCTGTTAATGTACACCTCCTGGTCCCCACCAGGTGGTGTTCTGATGGCCATGTGGGTGCAGTCAATGGCCCCCAGCATGCCTGGCAGTCGTGCAACCCTGTGAAAGTGTTGCATTGTTTCTGTCTGCTCCACTGGTGTATTAGGGAATCTTATGAACTCACTAGCATGGGGCAGCAGAGGAGTGAGAAACTGTGTGAAGAGATGGGACGTGGTGGACTGGGTGATGCTGGTGGTGTCACCCACCAGTATCTGGAAGGTACCTGTAGTGAACAGGCACAGCGCTGCTGTTTCCTTTGTCTCCATTGTCATAGTGCGACTTCTGTGTGTGGGTGTCTGCAGATCATCATGGAGCAGCTCACAGAGCTGTCTCAGAATTGCCCTGTTGAGCCAGTACCAGCCCACAATATCCGTATCACTGAGCTATGAAAAGTGACACAGGACCGGTACCATCTCTGTTGGGCATACCAATTATGGGCCCTTCCACATCCATGTTGCTGTTCTCCCTGTCTCCTCACATCAGCCATCACTGCTGCCTTGTGAAAAATCAGGCCAGCCATTGTTGCTGCAGTGCTGCAGCCTACCTCTGGGTGGCTGGCCAATTTAGAGCTGCCCCTTTTATTCCTAATTTTATGTGGCACAATTTTGGGATGCACAGCACATGAACTGCTCATTTTGGCTGAATATATACAGGCAGAGAACACCAGGAAGAAGGAGCTGCTATTATAACTACACTTCTCTACTGGGACTAAAGAAGTAGAACAGTACTACTGGGACCTTTAATTTAGGGTGAAAACAAAACAAAACAAAAAAAAGTAAGTGTGTTTGTCTGAGCTGGCTGAAGTGAATTGTTATCTGTGCAGTTACCTAGGTGTTTGTCTCAAGTGGCTGAAGGGAATTGTTATCTGTGCAACAGACTAAGTGTAGAAAGAGCTGTAAAGTAGGGGGAGTGGCTTAGCTAGAAGGAAGCCAGGTTAAAGACAGATTTAAAAACTTCCTTAGATAGCTTCTGCCAGAGAACAGGCAGAGAACACCAAGAAGAAGGAGTTGCTGTTATAACTATACTTATCTACTGGGACAATATTACCCTCCTTCCCTCCACCCCCCAAGCCAGTTCTGTTTTTATAGAGACAGGATTTGACTGACACAGGAACTTCCTGTTTGGGAACAGGAGGTGACTGATCACACAGCCACAAAAGAGTCATCATCCTAGAACAGGGGTTCTTAAATAGTGAGGCCAGCCTCCTTGGGGAGGCCCCAGCCTGTTCCAGGGGAGGCTCAAGCAAGTCTAAAAAAACTACTGTATTTAAATTCTGCGTTTTATATATTTTGTGTGACGAGATGAAGCAAACTGAAAGAGGATAATAATAGGTGAATTTTATGTATTTATTTACTAATAGGTGACAAGTGAAGGTGAATGAGCCAAGGCTCATTTCAGGTGTACCCAGGGAAGGGTAGGCAGTGAATACATTTCAAAAGGTAACTGCAAAACAATCAAGAAATACACAATGAACAATAGTGCAAACAAATATGAACAATAAACTAATAATGAGTGGTGGTAATTGATCAATCTGTAGACTGATGGCAGAACAGCCCAAATACAAGGGTTGAGCATAGAAGTGCTAAGAGCAATAGCAGGAAGGAGCAAAGTAATCCCAGAGAAGTTGCTTAGGAGCAGGGAAGGAGGGGTAGAGGCAAAGTATGTAGGAAGGTAATTTCATATAGAGAGGAAACTTAGAAAGTAGTCTGACCCATGAAGGTACTGCAACAAGGGGTAACAATGGTTCAAGAATGAAATTAGAGGAGCAAGTAGGCTGGCCTGTGGGGGCGTGTGTGGTTACAATAAGCTGAATAATAATATTTGTTTATTTTATTTATTTGTTATTCAGATAACACCTTTGAGCACAGGAGATCTTTCTCAAAGGTTCCACGTCAGTATAAGACAAAGAACTGAATGTGAGCCAAGTACTCAAAGGGGTTTCAGTTTATTCATGGTGTACTGCGCAAAGTATAGTATGTTATTTTTCTTTGGGGAGGCCCAAGATTATTTCAGTGTTTGGGGGAGGCTCAAAATCTTTTCCATGGATTTGGGGAGGCTCACTGTGACAAAGTCTAAGAACTATTGTCCTAGAAGGAAAAGAGTAGCTCTCCGCCCTTCCCCCCCCCCAGCTGCTGGAGGTCTCACTCTGAACAAGTAAGGAGACTACTGAGAAATATAGGAACTTCTTGTCTCAGAACAGGAAGATCAGGAGCTTAAAGGGCATAGAGGCAGTAAGTAAGTAGGAAGAAAAAATAAATAAATAAATAAAACATAAACAGAAGAAAGAGTAAGTATCTCAAACAACAGTTAAGGGGCCAGAAATAAGACATGATGGGAGTGGTGCAGTGCAGTGGTTGTGGAGCAGCAGTCTTCTGGGAGATGTTCTGGAGGATGCGGTGTTGTACCATCTGTAGGCACCTCTTTGGGCTGAGGGAAGAGGTTGTTCATCTCCAGGCTGAGTTAGCCAGGATTTGGGGGACCTCCTCTCCCACCCGGGGACCACCAGGGCCACTGCCGTTGCCTCAAAGGTTGCCAAGAAAGATGAGCAGTTGGACCACAGTGGGCTCAGGAAGGGTGAGGGTGGTGGAACAGAGGTGCATCCCCCAGTTGCACCTCTACACAATTCATGTGCCATTCTGGAAAAGTGTGGTTCCTCTATGGATGTACCCGCAGTGGAGACCAAGGAGGATGCTGGGAACCTCCACAAAGGAGACTCACAGGAGGGTGGCATGGGACCCCACAGGGGAAGGAAACAGCTCCTGGTGGGGACTCCATTGTTGAAGAGGTAGAACTGAGGAAGGAAGGGAGGAGGTAAGGTGCCTGCCTGACACCATGGCTTGGAGGGACAGGGAGTGAATCCTCAGGATTGCTGAAGCAGCTGCATGGGGAAGGGAGCTGGATGTCATTGTCCATCTAGGGACAAATGACCTGGCTGAGAAAGGGATCAGAGCAGTGCAGGAAGAGTATGTGGAGTTGGGGAGGGGCCTTAGACAAGTAGCATGCATGGTAACCTTCTAGGAGGTGCTGACTGTCTATGGCATGGGTAAGGCTAGGGTGCTCCACACCATGGGATTCAATCAGTGGTTGAAAAATTGGTGCAGAGCTCAGGGATTTGGCTTCACTGGGGACTGGGGGTCCACCTGAAGTGATGCAGGCCTATACTGGCGTGATGGTCTGCATCTGTCCAGGAGGGGAACCAGGATCCTAGGTGATAGGTTTAAATGCTTCATTGGCAAGGATTTAAACTAGCCAAGGGGGAGGCACTGGAAAGGAGCAGGGAAATCCTAGATCCCCCCAACAAATCAGGGTAGTAAATGAGTTAAACACCAAGATAGAGATGCCAATAGGGAGAAGGGCATGGGTAAATGGAGAAAATGACAAAGGCAATATGGACAGGGATGGGGCAAAAAGGGGTAAGGCTATCAAGAAATGGAGGGTAATGAGTACCAATGCCCACAATCTGGGCAACAAGCTCCCTGAACTGGTGGCCTTGATGGAAGAGGGATGCCTAGATATTGTAGCAGAACAGAAACATGGTACACAGAGAACCATGACTTGGATGTTAACATACTAGGGTACACAACCTACAAGAGAGACAGGGAGGGTAGAAGAGGGGGAGGAATAGCTCTCTGTGTAAGGGAAGGGATAAAAAGCAATGAAACAAAAGAGTAAACAGGGAGGAGAGGAGGCACTGTTGGTCACCTTAGAGACTGGAAATGGCACCACAGTCCACACAGGGGTTGTATACAGACTCCCATGTCAGGGGGAGGGAATGGACAAGGGTATGATAGAAGGCATCCTTAGGATGGCAGAGAAAGGGGAGATACTGTTGATGGGGGACCTGAATATGCCAGATGTTAAGTAGAGCATCTTTGCTGCAGCCACATCCAAAAGCAGGGCCATTCTCGATGCCCTACAAGTGGCATGCCTCAGACAGCTGGTTTTGGAACCCACTCATGAGGGAGCAATTTTAGATCTCATACTCTCAAATAGGGACAGTGAGAGGATCTCTGATTTAGAAGTGGGTAGCCATCTGGGAACACAAGACCACCAAACAGTGTGGTTCATGATAAACTCAGCTACAGAGTCAAGCCATACAAAAGTGAGGGTACTGAACTTCAGGAGGGCTGACTTTGGCAAGATGGGAGAGTGCTTTAGAAAAGCACTAGCAAACGGGCTAGAAGGAAGGGCGGAGCAACAATGGGGAAACATCAAAACTGCTATCACAGAAGCAATAAGCCTTTGTGTGAAGCAAATAAACAAATCAAAATGAAAGAAAAAGCCACTATGATTCTCAAAAGAGGTGGTGGGGAAGGTTAGGGAGAAAAAGACAGCATTTAGGAAGTATAAGGAAACACAGAAGGAGCAGGACAGAGAACTGTACCAATTAAGGCAGAAGGAAGGGGGGGGGTCAGAGTAGCAAAGTCCCAAACTGAGGAAAAGATAGCTAACTCAGTTCAGAAGGGGGATAAAACCTTTTATAGGTACATCAGGGAGCGTAGAAAGACAAAGGAAGGGATAATGAGGCTAAATAGAAGGGACGGTGGGAGGGACAGTAAAAAAGCAGGGATACTGAATGAATACTTCTGCTCAGTATTCACAAAAGAGGAGGAGGGGGAGGTGCCTAATCCAATTAACAGAAGCACTCTGAAGAGGGGGGTCGATCCCAGTCCTTTCACAGAAGAAGGGTTCTGAAAGAACTCCTAAAACTGAAGGTGGACAAAGCAATGGGGCCTGACGGAATTCACCCCAGAATTCTAAAAGAATTAAGGGGAGAACTAGTGACACCACTGACTACCCTTTTTAACAAATCATGGGAGGATGGTGTGGTACCTGAGGACTGGAGGAAGGTGGATGTGATTCCCCTTTACAAAAGTGGGAACAAGACAGAGGCAGGAAACTACAGACCATTCAGTTTGACCTCTGTGGTAGGGAAAGTGATGGAATCACTTCTGAAGGAAAGAATTGTTGAGTACCTAGAGGCCAGTGGGGCACAGAACCCAAGGCAGCATGGGTTCACATCGGGAAGGTCATGTCAGACGAAGCTAATTGATTTCTTTGACTGGGTGACCAAAGTAGTAGACCAGGGAGGGGCTGTGGACATGGCCTACCTAGACTTTAGCAAGGCATTTGACACATGCCCACACAAAAGATTAATAATCAAATTAACCAGCCTGGGAGTGGGTCCTAGGGTGGTAGCCTAGGTAAAATATTTGCTGAACAAGAGGACACAGAAGGTAATTTTAAAAGGAGTCCACTCTGAAGAAAGAGGGGTTACTAGTGGGGTGCCCCAGGGTTCAGTACTGGTTCCAGTCCTTTTTAATGTCTTTATAGGCGACATTGCAGAGGGACTGGAAGGAAAAGTATGCCTCTTTGCAGATGGCACAAAGATCTGCAACAGAGTTGATACACAAGAAGTCATGGAAAAGATGAGAAGGGACTTGGCAAGGTTGGAGGAATGGTTAGAAGTATGGCAGCTTGGATTCAATGTGAAGAAGTGCAAAATAATGCCCCTAGGAAACAAAAACCATGGGGAAGATTACACAAAATGGCGGGAAGGTATTAACAACAACAAAAATGGAAAGGGACCTAGGGGGGTAATCATATCAGATGACTTTAAGGTTAGCAAGTAATGTGAGAAGGCAGTAGGGAGGGCTGGGGGGATACTGGGATGTATAGGAAGAGGCATCACCTGCAGAAAACAGGAAGTTGTTATCCCTCTACACAGTCAGTTGGTGAGACCCCATCTGGAGTACTGTGTCCAGTTCTGGAGACCCAATCTCCACAAGGACATAGACAGGATAGAGGCAGTCCAGAAGAGGACAACTTTAATGGTGCAAGGTCTGCAAGAGAAGCTATACAAGGAGAGACTAAAGGAGCTTAATATGTATATCCTTGAGGAAAGGAGGGAGAAGGGGGACATGATAGAAACTTTTAAGTACCTCAGTGGAATCAACAAAGTCCAAAAGAGTAGCATCTTTCAGACAAAGAGATGTGCCAGAACAATGGGACACAATTTAAAGATAGATGGGGGATGGCTCAGGGGCAATGTAAGGAAGTATTTTTTTTCACAGAGAGGGTGGTGGGCACAAGGAACAGCCTTCCTGAGGAGTTTGTGAGTTCTAAAAGTGTGGGAGAATTCAAGAATGCATGGGACAGACATAAGGCAATTCTTGTGGGGGTTGGAAGAAACTGGCTGATGGTTAACTAGGATCTGTAGCTTATCCTGCAGGTAGGGAAATGGGCAGACTAGGTGGGCGAAGTGCTCCTTGTCTGCTGTCAAAGTCCATGTTTCTATGTTTCTCTGTGTGGCACATTCAGGCGCCCTCCCCCCACAAGGAATACATTAAATCTGTGTGATTGCACATTACGACATGCACGACTCATGTCTTCCTTTGAAATATCACGCTTCTGCACATTTTCTAGGATCGGCCATGCATCTCTTTTGGGTGCTGCACATCTCCTTTGAATATGTGGACCACAGACTGTAACAGTTCAAACATAGCTGTCCTTCTGGCTAAGTAGAAACAAGCAGCAAGTGTAGTGTACGTGATGATAACCAAACTGCTTTATAAACAGCAAAAATGTATTTCCTATCTCCTTAATGTATTAAACTATGGAAAGAAATGCTAGTGAACTGATCACTGACGGTAAACTGTTCTGCTGAATTTTTTTCTGCATTTAATATATTAATCCACAGTTCCTATGCTCATGCCACTGTTGTAAGTCAGATTTTACACGAAAGTTGCCAAAGTGCATTTCAAAATGTTGCAGAAGCAAAATTCTGACTTTTATGGTAATTCCGCCAGTGCAACTGTATTTTCTCAGGGCAGTACCCACGACGGGGCAGCCTGTGCTGGATTTGAAATAGTGACCTAAAGATGCAAGGCTCCCACCTGCTACCAACTCACTGAGTCAGCATTAATCCACTTCCTCATCATGTTTCACATTTTCAGCAGATTCACGTTCCACCTATTCAACATATTCCAGTCACATTCCACCCCCTACCAGATGACCACTGCTGGATTTAAAACAGTGACCTAGGTGTGGAAAGCTCCCACCTGCTACCAATTCAGTAAGCTATGATCCATCCACTTCCCCATAATGTTCTGCATTTTGACCAGATTCTTGTTCCACATTTTCAACAAATTCCTAGTTATGTTCCATATTTTCACCAGATTTATGTTCCACATTTTCACTAGATTCATCTTTCACATTTACACCAGATTCCCAGTCATGTTACAGATGAGATCCCATCACATTCCACATTTTCAAGGACTGTGGTGCCAGAATGGCAATTGCCACATTTTTCTCAGAAGCTGTGAAGGGAGTTTTCCACTGCACCTCAGGTATTTGGAGCAGTACAAACTCCATTCATGTGTAACTCTCCTTGACTGCCATTGGTATGTGCAAAAGCCTGTATCTCCTGTTGCTGATTCTTCCTTCTCTCCTTGTGTCACTGGCTCTTCCTTTATCTATCCACAATCTGGCAGTCACTCCAGGTCTGCTTTTCTCAATGTGGGGCTAACGGACAACGACCACATGTCACTGAACATCCTTACATTCCTTCACAATATGTTGCAGTTTCGGACAGTTGATAGGTATCTACCAATGTACATGTTGTTTTTCATCACAGATAATGAGGTAAACATTGTGAAAGCAGTTGGCGATGGGAATTTCATCAGCATTCATTTGCTTTGCCTATACCGTAACTCTAGTGGTCACATCTGTGCTATATCAGAGTTCAAAGGCTAGAAAGACTGTCTCCGCTGCATGCTTCATCTGTGCCCATTTTCTTTGCCCTTTAAAGGAGATTAACAAATTAAGAGAAATACAACAATGCCTTGGTCTGTGTCAAGATCAGTTGATACAGGATGTGAGTACCACATGGAATTCATCCTACCTGGTGTTTTCTAGACTACCAGAATAGAAGTCGGCACTTCATGTCATGTCAATGAAGTGTGACATTGAGGGAGTCATAGGCCACAATGAGTGGTCATTGAATGATGCCATGTTGAAAATACTTGAGCCATTTGAGTACATGTGATCTAAGTTCATCCAGTACAGTTTTTGTCCCCTTTCTAAATCCCAAGCTAGAGTGAGTCATTTATTTCACACTTTTGTGTGACAATAGTCAGTGTTTCTCATGAAAACTGCTAGGATGAGTGTTTTTGTTTTACTAAAAGTGAAACAACCTAATGCTATTAGGCTTGTTTCTGCTCTGCAAACAATCAGTGACTGGTGCACATCAAAAGAACACAGATTCTGACATGTTTTTGTGCAATTTTCTTTTCAAGCAATCGTAGGCCCACGTTAAAATAAACAGGGGTTTTGTGTGTACTCCCCTATTAAGTGCAAGAGTTTAGAAATAAATAAATCAGGCTGCTTTTGTGTCTGAATTTTGTGTGATACAGTCAGCAGCATAAAAGTTTTATTTCTCTATGAAGTCTCTCTCCCCCCCCCGGTGATGTCTAGCAGCACCCCACCATCGCACCAAGCCCTGTCACCAACCTTCTCACAGCCTACAGATTATCCAGCACAGTTATCCAGGATCAATATGTAGTTTGTGCCAATTTTCATCCAAAGTCCTGGTTTTCTCCCTGTGGTGCAGTTAGGTATACAAAGGCGAGCAGCTATAGCTAGACGGGGTTGGGGGTGGTTAGGAGAAATGAACAAGAGTGGACAGGGCAGTGGCAACAATAAGGTGCCGGTCTGGAAGCATAATGATTCAGTATGATAATAACCTGCATACTGTGTGACTCTGAGCAGAGCAAGACACTTAACCACCCTGTGATCTAAACAGACCTAAAACTAGCTTCAGCTCAGTGTGCCTTTCCCGGCCAAGAAATGAAAAACAAATTAAAAAGGGAAAGACTGCAACTGGGCAGACAGATGGGCTGGCTAGGCCTTCTTCTGTTGACCAAATTCTATATTTTGTGCATTTCTGACACGGGGCAGGTGGTTGCAATTTGCCATCACCTGACGCCAGTCACTCTCATTTTTGAGTTTTATTTCTCTCTCTTCCTCAGTTCCCTTGCAATGTGTTGCTTGATTTGGTTCTATTTTAGTAAGCTGCAGTGCTTCTGTTGTCTAGCCATTCAACCCTCATTTTGTATTTTTTCATGCTGTGTCAAAAAGGCATTTTACATGACAATAATATAATATTGCCTAGCTGTAGTCAAGTCACAGGGTCAGGCGGCATTCAAATAGGCTGCTTGAACATGAGTATAGGAATACTAAACACAGTAAATGAAGAAACAAGACACCAGGTTAAGTAAGGTAAGTTTGCAAATCCTTCTTATTTTGGCATAATGATAAAGAAGCTCTCATTAGGTGTAGTAGCAAACAGAGGCCACTCAGTCAACAGCTGCAATTTGCACAAAGCCAAAAAACACAGAACATTTCCAGTACTAAGTGGGTCATTTATTTTTTCCATTAAAGCCACACAGCACATATTCACCCTAATGTTTCACTGATAGGGCATGTTTAGGGCAATGTTTTACTGTTTTCATCAAGTTGCTATCCCTTTCTGGCTTACAGTGATTTATCACACAAATAAACCATGCTGCCTGCTTTTATGGTTTTTTATATTCTTTAATTTTATGTTCAAGGAGTGCCCAAGGGCAAGGCCTCACAGAACACTTTTGATAAAGTGCCATGTTGGTCTCCTTGCAGAAATCCCCAACCCACTAGGAGACCAATATGACAGTGGCAGAATATTTTGATTGTGCGGCCGACTGCCCTGAAGGGGCCAGGTTCAGGACCAGAGTTTTAGTGCCATGTTGGTGGATGAGTCTGACTAGAAAAAAAAATTCCCTGCTATCTGAGTGATGGCTTATAGAGCCTGAACAGGGTACTGTATATCTCATTCCTTGTCTGATTACAGTTCAGGGTATATCCCTGTCTGATCTGAGGGTTCATTCCTGTCAGATTACAGGGTACCTCCCTGGTGAGCAGCATGGAGGGGAGATAACAGATTGAAAAAAAAGAAAAACAAATGTTTTGATTTCTTACAATGCAAAGAAAGAGTCAGCCCTGTAGTGCTGCAGTATCATCAGTACTGCTGACTACTCTAGTCAACCAAACTTCTGAATGGGCCTTGGTCATTCAGAGGTCAGCCAGAGGAGGGAGGATTGAACATCCAATGGATGGTTCTTCTCTCAGGAAGTGGGGGCACAGTCAATGTTCCCCATGTGGGACTGCCAACTAGCATAACCTGGGTGACAGCAAAGTGGATGTGTGAAAAAAAGAAAATGTAATATAAGGGTTTTAAATGAGCAATAAAAGCAGATAGTGTTTTTATTTGTAAGATAAATAACTGTAAGCAGGAAAGCGATAGCAAAATAACAAAAACATTAAAAACAGTCCCCTAAACAAACACTGTTTGATACACATTGGGCTATGTGGGTAAACACTTTGGGAATGTAGTTTTTGTAGCCTTTATGGCAGATATTTTCCACAGAAAAAGGCTGTCTCTGTGTCCTCTTCTTTTGTTCTTGATTTAAGGATGTGCTCAGCTGCACCCACTCACTTTCATGAGTTCTGTCACCAGTATCAGGTATTATTCCCCATCTCCACTGGTGGAACCAGAACCAGGCCTGACAGATAACATTCTCTATCTCTCTCATGAGCCTCTTGACCAGCTGGTTGCATCAATCCCCGCATGCAACCAGTCAGATCATCATTCAGCTCTTGCTGAAAATGACTCTCTCTCTGTCTCTGTCTCTGGCTGTGCACAGCCATGTGAAGGATCTGGCATTTGAACTGGGGATCCAGCAGGGTTGCAAAAATGTGGCTGCAGCTATCCATCACTTTCACAAACCTTGCATCCAGTTCAGTGTGCAGGTGTTTAGTGAACACAGCTGCCCTATCTGGAATCTCCATGTGTTCACTTATATCTCTATCAAAGATATTTTCAAGATATGCACTGCTGAGATCACCTGGCTTGGCATGGTAGTGGTCATTTGTTTCTGCTTTGTGGCTAATTTTACCAAGTAGATGGAAGTAGATTGCTCTTTCACAGCAGTTCAGATGTCTGTCTGCCTTGCCTGTAGTTTCTGCAAGTCCTGGATCACACATGGTCTGCCTTCAGTGAGCTTCCAAAGTGGCCTCTGATCAGAAAGGAAGTCTCAGGAGGTCTTGAAGTATTACATACTGCTCCAGAGGCCAAATAACCAAGCATGAATAATAAGTAATTGGGCCCCCTCAAATACAAATACTTGGCCCAATATTTGAAATAAGGTATTCAAACACCCGAATACCTACCTCAGTGAACCCATTCACCACTTTTGCCCAGATAACCTTCCCCAGTATCTAAGCTGCATGCATTTGCTTAGGTTCTACTAAACTCTGCTTGTACCCTGTAGCTATCCACTTACACACTATAGCAATTTTCTTTAAATTCATTGCAGCATTTAAATCACATTGGCTAAGAGTTACTTCTAAATCATTCACATAAATATCCCCCCTCAGTCTCTGAGCAAAAGTCTCTTTAACTGCTTGATGATAGTCCTTTGTAGCAAATTAGATAACAAATCCCAGTATATCAGATGAGTGTCCCTCTTGAATTATTCCTGCAATAAATTTAAATTACTGCACCACTTTCCTTGCATGAGCTCTGAAATTCAATGGCAAAATATGGACCACTTGGAGAAGAGCAGAAGATCTGTGATGATGCTGAGCGTTGGAGATGACCTTGGATGCTGGAAATGGTTACTGTACTTGCTGGGTGCAGGCTGATAACAACTTAACTGGAACAGGTACCAAATGCAGCAGGCAATGACTGTGCCTTCCCAGTACTCACTTACTGCCCAGCTGACCCTCACACTGGGATACAGACAATCAGTTATAGGCTATGTATACCTAATAAGAGTTAGTCCACCAGTCCCTATCTGGTAGTAGGCCTCTATAGGCTGGACTCCCTTTGGTCTGGTCCTTTCAAGTCTGCCTCCCTGAAAATGAGCTGTGCAGCTCCTTTCATACCCAATGAACATTCTGTCTAACTAAAATCCTGGTCTCTGTGTGGATGGTTACCCTGCTCCAACCTCAGCACCAATCAGCTGGAATTCTAGTTTAGAATTCTGCAACAGGATGAGCCACATATAGAATAGTGGATGGCTGACCATCCACAACAAGGATGTGTTTCCATCAAGGGAGTAGATGGTGTCGTAGAAACCTCAAGAGCGAAGCTTGAGAGGTTTCTATGACGCCATCTACTCCAGATGAAGCCACCGACTTTCGTGTGGATGGTCAGCCATCACTATTTTATATAATATATAGTTCCTCAACGTTCACATTCCGCATTAAAACTGGGCATTTTGTTATTCTTGCAGTTCCCTACCTAAAGTTGCAGTCCTCCTCAATGTGGTCCTGCCGCAGAAGTTACCGGTTCTCCCGACTCCTCGCTGAAAATCCCACTCTGCTTTGGCATCGGTAACTGTGCCAGTAGATTTAAACAAATAAAAATACCAAAAACTGACAGTTTGGCCACACGGAGCTGTCAATACAGTCTGTGTCCAAACAGTACTTGCGAGCTGCTTGCCTGACCACTCTCTAAGTGAAGCCGCCATTTTCTCCAGCATTTTTTGAATCCCCAGTGTAAATCAACCAATCAGGTGGTAGGGCAAGTCAGAAAAGTTGTTGTACTATCAATGTGATGTCAGAACGATAGTGCAACAACTTTTTTGACCTTTGAACTGTCCTACAACAAGAATTTGACAGCCACTGCTTTCTAGTCATAATAAGCCATAACCACATATTATAATGCAATGTCCAGTTTTACTCTTCAGTCAACTGACTTGAAACTTATGAGCCTTCTCTGCCGTTCACTTGGATTAATTATTATGCACATTCCAAAAATCACATTATAAAATGTGTGGGGACAGTTCTAAATCCTCATTGGGCTGGGAGACCATTCCAGCCATGTCTTTTTTTATAAACCACAACAAAAAAAGCCCCAGTACTACTAGTCTTTTTTTACTAAATGGAATCCATCACCCACTGATTGTAGTCAAGGATCCTAATCTGGCAGCCATTGTTTTTCACAGTGAGCGGCTCCCATTTTCCTCCATTCCACTCAAAAACATGACAAAAGCACCTTTCACACAAAACGTTTACTTTTTGTTTAAACAACTGACCTGCAGATCTTACTTCCTTCTACAGTACCTGAACTGCTCCCTGCTCTCTCACTGTTCCATCCAACACACTGAGAGTCAGACTGCCAGTAGTTTTCTAAACCTCACTACCACAGATGGTAGCATACTGCCAGCAAGACCAATGAGAATCTTAGTCTTTACAGTGGCCTGGTGATCCTTCATGGCCATGCTTAATGGAGTTCCATTTCACTCCCTCCTGGTCCCAAAGCTACAGTTAGGTAGAATAAAGTATAGCAACGTTATTTATATATAAAAAAAAACAGTCATTGCACTTTGTTGCAGACTCGCTCCCTCCTGCCCAAGCAGTCTGGCATTTGGTCACCAGTGACCCTACGGACAGAAAGAGATACTATTTTGCACCCCCAAAAAAAATCTTTTAATAATTGCATTTTTTTTAAAAATTACCATATTTGTCAACATATACACATTTTATAAGTGCATTTACACACACGGGGGAGTGGTTAATGTGCAGATAAATGCACTTCTTGGGGCAGTAAGGCACTCTTTACATTAAAATGGGCAAAGGGAACCTTACGTTGCTTGTGCTGAAGCTCCCACTGTATGAAAAATGGCAATCTGCTTATTACACAGATCCACTTTTAACTGAGGAGAAAATGTTGCTTATTTAACTAATTTCTTCTTTAAATCTGTTTCCTTTCACTATCTGTGGATAAATATTAAGCATGTACATTTTATGTTCCACAACACCTTTCCAGGGGCTGTCCCAAGGGCTCCAGGTTGATACTCTTGCCCATATGCACACCACACTCCCTAGGCTCTTCCTTTAACTTTCCCTGCCTGCCAGCATGGCTTCTGGACTTCTGGCTTTTCTCCATGACCAGTCCACTTTTGCAGGTTGACAACCCCCTCTCCAGGTCAGTCTGCAACTGGGACTATATGCCCTGATACCACACCTTACAAACTACAACTGTTCCAAGTTTGATAATTTTCTGAAGTTTAATGGCTGATATAAACTATTTAGTAGAAAAGTGTGCATATTTCTACAGTTTAAATTCTCTCATATTTCTCTCATGCACTCTGGCTTTAAACAGTTCTGTTTTTACATATATGCATTTTGGGGGGACAAAGTAAATATTTGCTTGTCTTCATTAGGCTCTGTATTAGCCCTTTATGGCTAATTTATTTTGTTGTTTATTTTATTGTTCTCTTTGAGTGTTTGCACTTACTAAGAGTCCCCCTCTGCAACCTGCTGCTGCTTAAGATGGTGCCCATTTGCTCTGGGAGCCCTTCCCCATTCTTGTGAATCTCTCTCTCATATGTCCTCCCTATTTAGTTATGTTTATTATTTTTGCAGCCAGTCCCTAAATATATGTACATCCCTGGTGCTTGCTGCCTGCAATCAAAATGTGCTACGTGTACAATGTGGCAGTATGGGACTGCTAAGAGCAACTACCACTGTATCAGGCTACAGCCTGCATCATAACCATAGTAGTAGTTCACACTATTGCAGCACAGCATCATCAGACCGGACATTCCCTGCTACAGTGCAATAGCACTGAGCCATTGAGCAAAAGAAGAAGCAACTGATTAACTGATATCTGAAACTGTGGTTCATCACTATATATATATATATATATATATAGACATATACATATATATATATATATATATATATACACACACACATATTTTATATATATATATATATATATATATATATATATATATATGTATATATTCCACATGGGTGAGAGCTTTCACAGTAGGATATCCTGTGATATTTACACTGTAGTGAGGATAAATCCTGATGATATCAGCAGAATGAGGATATCAACATTTATCCCTTCTCTGCTGATGTCACCAGAGTGAGGATAACTGCACTGCAGCTTGCACTCTAAAGGAAACTGTTTCAGAAAAACAGTTTATCTTTTACCTTTGTTTTTACCTGGAGAAAGACACACTAAGCTGAAAGCTTGTTTACAGGTGCAACCTGGGAGCACAATAAAGTTAAGTGATTTGCTGAGGATCACACAGTATGCAATCAGAAGTTGTGAGATTCAATCCCAAGTCTAGTAGATGTCACCTGATTTGTAGCTCAGTGCCTTAAACCATTGTACTATACTGTCTCCCTAAAGGAAACTGCTTCAGGAAACAGTTTCTCTTTCTCACTGAAGCTGCAACTTACTCAATTAGCTTTGCAAAAGACTCACCTATGTCCCATTGTGTTTCTAACATTCCTAGTCCATTACTTAGCTGATCTCAGCTTCAAAATAATCTGAATTTAAAAATTAAACTCTTTTATAAAGCAGTTTCTGTTTCTTAGTGCTACCTGCAGCAATCTGTCTTTCTCAGTGAGCCTCTGACTCACTCAACTAGCTTTGCAAAACACTGTCAGCTGTGTTTTTCACTCCCAGTCCATTCAGAACACACATGTACACACACACACTGACAGCACATAGAGAATGAACAGGAAACACACAGAGTTAGAAAAAATATTCCTAAAGCTCTCACCCCTGTGGTATAAATCACACACATGATGGGCAGATCATGGGATATGGAAAATATTCTCATCCTGCAGAGTGACCTGTGCATTTTCACTCATGCCTGAATACAGACAGCTCACTCTGCAGGAGTGAAATATTTCCATATCCTCCTGCCATCATGTATCTATATATATATATATATATATATATATATATATTAGAGGCAAAAACTCTGTTTAATGCATCAGTTAGGGTTGTTCCACAGAGACAAAATGAGGAAATTCGATGTTAGGGTTTGAAACCCCTTTGCACCCTCAGCCCACCCCCAACTGGAATCAGGTGCGCATTGGGGTCATCGGCCTAAGTGTCACCCCAGCACATGTTGAAAGAAGCTGAGGAATAGGAGAATGAGGTGACAGTTAGGACCGATGACCCCAATGCACACCTCGATTCCAGTTGGGGGGGTGGGCTGGAGAGGTGCAAAGGGGGTTTCAACCCTAACATCGAATTTCCTCACTTTTGTCGCTGTGGAACAACCCTAACTGATACATTAAACAGAGTTTTTTGCCTCTAATTTCCCTTCTTTTTGAGAATGATAATAAGAAATAGTGAATGTAATGCAGCGGCGGGACCGCGAGGGTGAAGTCTTGTCACATTGTAACATTGTGCCAGCAAACACAAATCGTAATGCTCATGGTGACGCAAAGTGAAACAGAAAGAGGAACAGTACTGTAGACAGAAATGTTAAAAACAACGGAAACGCAACCACAAATGAAAATGCAAAGGGTAACGCACATGGTGGCGTAAACGTGAACAGTAAGTGAAACGGGTACGGAACCGCAAGCAGAAACGGTAATGGTAAGAGTAATGTAAGTGCACAGGCTGGTTTTTCCCAAAAGCTGTATAGAGAAAGACAGTGAGTAGAAAGAATGTATGCAAAATAATGACTCTCGGAACACAAAAATCAGTAGTTGTAATAGTAAATTGCTTATATCTCAGTAACCGTACAACATAGAAAAAAAATTTAAAAGTCATATGTATTATCACTTTCCTGGCTAGTTTTATATGTGGGGCTATAATTTTCCAACAAAAACTCCATATCTCACACCATTTTCGAGATACGGGCCCTCAAAGGCGTGGCAAATGCCGTAATGTTACCCTATGGGAAAAAAACAGAAGTTCGGACTGCCATAACTTTTGAACAGTTTAATATTTTTTCACAAAATCTTCAAAAGGCAGATTGGGGACCCTGGCTGCACATTCCCTGAAGATTTTGGGCTGGTCGCGCAAACCGTGCGACCTGTAGGTGTGACCGTAGAATTCCAGAAAAAGCGTAAATGCAAGCGCAGATCATGCTTAATAACTCCACAACTGTGTATCTGACCAGTACAAAACTTGGCAGGTCCCAAGGCATATGGGTCTTGATCATGTATTCCAAATTTCAGGCAAATCCGTCAAATGGTTGCAAAGTTATTAAGGTGCAAAATTTGGGGTTTAACATGTAAATGGCTCTTCAACCCTAACTATGGTAGCACTACCATGCTACCATAATATATATACATATACATATATATGTATATATATATATATATATATATATATATATATATATATATATATATAAGCACAATAGCCCAGTAGCACTCCTATAGTTAGGGTTGAGTGGAGTGCTCAATGTTAAACACAATTTTTACACTGTAATAACATCTGCAGTGTTTGACAGAATAGTCCATATGTTTCATGTGTAGTCAGACTGGCATAGTCTCAACATGTGAGAATGATGGCACCTTGTGTGGTTTCCTAAATCTAGATACCCCTTATTATGAAAAAAAAAAAAATTCTATACTTAACATTTTTTTTTGCTCTCATCTGCAGCCTAGATGATATAGAATTTTTCCACAAAACTTTCAGGGTAGAAGAATCTTTTGCTAAGATAGTGCCTTTCGAATGTTTCACAAAAAAATATCAAATTGTTCCAGAGTTATAAAAGATTTAAAGTTGTTTTCTGGATAACCCTCTGATACAAATGGTAAAAAAACACCAATTGTGAGGGCCTATTTTTCATGATTTACTTGTCATGAGAAAAATTATAGAATAGTGGATGGGCAACTATCCACAACAAGGCAGTGTTTCCCTCGAGGGAGTTGATGACATCATAGACACCTTGAGAGTCAAGCTCAAGAGGTCTCTGATGTCATCAACTCAAGAAAAACACAGTAATAGATGGTGACCATCCACTGTTTTATATAGTATATGGTTCCATAAATATTTAAAAAAAATGTTTTATTTTGACAAGGTATCATACCTTGTGTTTGTAGTCCCACTTGGTCCTGGCCGCTCAGTATGGTCCCACTCCACTCCTTCACTGACTAGTGTTGGCTGTTATTTTACACTCCTCTTGACACTAAACACATTTACTACAGCAGTTATGAGAGAAAAAAAAACAGACACAATTTGTAATCTGTTGCTGCTCCCGCTCCCAGTATCTGCTACCTGTCCTCGCCCCCACTCGCAGTGACTTTCCCCATTACCACTTGCATGCTGTCATCTCTCTCTCTCTCTGCAGCAGCTTCTCCCCACTACTGCTTGCTCTTTCTTTGCTGTGGTTTCTCTCCACCCCTATTCACTCTCTCTCTTTCCGGCACAGTTTATTTTAAAATGGTATAAAAATAACTTTTTTGACTTGAAGCTGTGGGAGGCTTTTCCTGTCAAGAACAGGAAGTTTGTGTTGTCCCCAAGAGTAGGAGAATCAGGCCACCATGTTATAATATTTTTTTTACTTTGGACCTCATCAACAGAGCCAATCAGCTGGCAATAGAAGGCCCAAATATTTTTGTACTATCGATGTGACATCAGAACAATAGTACAGCAACTTTTTTGACCTTTGAACTGTCCTACAATAAGATTTAGAAAGCACCTCAAATCTATCCAAAATAAGCCTTGACCATATACTATAATACCATTCATGACTGCTGCCATCTTGTGGTTGTGGATCCAGGTCACCGGATAGAGAGGTTGGGGGCTAGTTAACCCATGGGTCTTTTCCTGGGGGGTTCCCAGCTCTTAGCCTCTGAACAGGTGCGGGACCTAGGAGTGATACTTGATGATGGTCTGACACTATGATCTCAGGTGTCGGCTGTTGTTAAGTTATCCTTTTATCGTCTGAGGAACATCGCTAGGATCAAGCACCTTGTTCCATCCAGTGATCTTTCCACACTGATCCATGCCTTTGTGACCTCACGCCTTAATTACTGCAACTCCCTTTACCTTGGGCTTCCGAGGGTTGATATCCACTGCCTGCAGCTAGTACAGAACACTGTGGCCCGGTTGTTGTCGGAGACTCCTCGGACATCCCATATCACGCTGGTGCTGCGCAAACTGCACTGGCTGCCAGTTCAGTGGTGGATCACCTTTAAAGAGCAGGTACCTACTGTCAGGCACCCAGCTCCCCTCAAATATATATAAAAGAATATCTGCTCTACTGTTGAGGGGCATTAAAAATCCTACGTGCTTCCCTCTGGTTAAACAGTTATAGCACCCCAAAGTTGCACCCCCATAGAAACAAAGCCTAGTCTGACATGCCTCCTTTTGTGACGTCAGAAGATGAATACTGAGGGTGCATGTCATTTCCCTGTATGTATGCGATATGTCTATGGGGTTTAGTACTATTTAGAGATGCCATGTAGAAATATCAAAGCGGCCACTGGAGTAACAGTTCCTGTTTACTGGAGCAGTCACTTTCATTGTTCCAAGTTGCTACTCTAAATAGTACTAAACAGCATTGACAAATGGCACCAATATAGATCTATGGAGCACACACAAGCAGCCTTCATTTTCTGACATCACAAAAGGAGGCATGTCAGACAAGGCTTTGTTTTTATGGGGGTGCAACTTTGGGGTGCTATAACATTTTAACCAGGTGGAAGCACATAGAATTTTTAATGCCCCTCAATAGGAGAGCAGATCTGCAATTATATATGTTTGAGGGGAGCTGGGTGCCTGACAGTAGGTACCTGCTCTTTAAAGTCAGATTACTGATTTATAAAGCCCTACATGGACTTGGCCCAGACTACCTGAAAGAGCTGTTTTCTTACTGCCCCATGTGACTGCTTCATTCAGCAGATGAGAGGTTGCTAGAGATTCCAAGGGTAGTTTTAAAATCTTCAGGGGCCCGTGCATTTATGTACATGGCCCCAGCCCTTTGGAATTCTCTACCCCATCAGCTTCAGGAGTTCACGACCATTGGGGGGTTTAAACAGGCATCGAAGACCTATTTATGGAGCAGGGTATACTGTGAATAATGAGGTTAATTCTTGGATTTTACTGTGTATTTATTATTGTTGTTTTATCCGTTGTTTTAAGTTTTGTAATGTGCCTTGACAATTGAAAGGCACATAATAAATAAATATATTATTATTGTCTTGTTATTTTCAACTAATACACATTGAAAATGCAAATAAATATGTGAACCTAGGTAAACAGGACCCATTTAGCTAGATTCTGGTGTTTGTTTGTTGAAAATTGTTTGTTTGTTGAAAATTGCCTTGTAAATAATGTTTCTGGCCACACAAATATCCTGGGTGCCCAGCTTAATGAGTAGAGCAGTTCAGGCATGTTCTCAGTATGAGAACAGTGGCTGTTTCTTGAATTGTGAAGCCACAGCTGGAGTTGTGCTGCCAGTTTCAGTTGGAACAGTGAGCTGGTGATCCTATGATTTCTCTCTCTCTCTCTCTCTCTCTCTCTCTCTGTTTACCTACCTACCTGTCCATTCTAAGTAATCTAAGTGGACAGGGGTATCCACCCCGGTACTTCTACTCTCCTACCTTCCTCCCTTCCAGGTTGCCTGCACCACCTTCCTTATACATGTATTATACTGTAAATAGCAACCAGGGTGCCCACACTGATACTGCCTCTTTCAACCCCCCTCACAGGTCTTCAGCAGTGGGGGGTGCCCACCCCCAGTGCCACAGCAGATTATCCCAACACTGGGGTGCCCAATTTCTAGTGTTGGCTCCCTGTAAAATTAAGATCATCCCTCATTGATAATTTTTTTGACAGTTGAACCTGTAAAAAAGTAAACAGACCCTTGCTATTCTGTCCCCCCATATCCCCACACCCCCAACCTCCAACTCAGCACCCACCACACCACACACATCCTCACTGGCCTAAAATTGTCCCACATCATAGATCCACTCTCTGAACTGGCAACTGCAATACGATGAAATAAGGTAAGTCTGGTTTAATGTATTTCAATGAGGTTTGAACTTCTACTCATAGCTTTGTCATTTTTTTAATATTTTTACACCAAAGTTTCATCATGGCCTTTTTTGGGACCTCACCTCATGAACAGGGAAGGAAAAATTATTCAGATCTGTCCTGAAAGGGGTTTTCATGGTCACTGTGTAAAATCACCTTTCAAGTGGGATGTGAAATTGTCACCTATCAGGTTTATAAGGTGCAGTCATAAGAAGGCTACATTGAAAATTTAGTTGAAAATATGGTAAAATGGCCATGTTATATGTGTATGTTGAAATATTTCAGTGTTCACTTATAACTTTGTTCTTTTCCAACATTTTTCCACCACACTTTCAACATGGCCTTTTTGGAACCACACTTCATAAACAATGTAGGTGAAACTGTTCAAATCCAGGCTGAAAGATAACGTCACAGTCTCTCCACAAAATCATGTTTAGGCCAGGATTTGAACATTTTCACCTACTTTGTGAGATCAGGTCATAAGAAGACTATGTTGAAATGTGGTGTATTCATATGGTAAAATGACCATGTTATGTGTGAATGTTGAAATATTTCAATGTTCACTCATAACTTCGATAATTTTCAATATTTTTACACACTTTCAACAGAGCCACTTTTTCACATCACCTAAAAAACATGGCAGGTGTAATTTTTTAGATCCTGGATAAGATATGATTTCACACATGTGGTATGAAATGACCTTTTGGCCAATATACCACAAATGCCACATGTCATGTTTATAAGGGGAAGTCATAAAATGAAATGTTTTGTGCAGTGATAGCCTTTACCCCAGTGGGTAGTGTTTTATGATCTTGTGCTGATGAGTTGAGTCCAGTGGCAAACTCAGTGAGCCAACTGGATGGGGTGAGGCTGGGGGGATGGTGCTGTTATGCAACACCACTCCCCAGTCAGGGAAGGAAAGGAGAAGGGTTTTACACATAGGCTGAAGCATCATAAAGTGAAGAAAACTCTTCTTTTGCCATAGGGCCCTTCACTTCTGTACCTGTGGGTGGCAGAAGGCCCTGTGCATTGACTAACAGATGGACTCTTTGCCATGTGCATCTGTACCTGCAGTCACATGGAAGTGGAGGGCCCTGAGGTCCTGTACTTCCACAGCACACTGGACAGCCCCATGAATTTTTGACTTCTGTCATTGCTCAGAAGTGCAGTCCCTGCAGGGCCCAGCAGTTCCATAGACAGATGGACTCTTTTGCAGGCCTCCATAGCCTTGGCAAATCAATGGAGGGATCTTCCCTAGGGTTTCATCAGAAGAAAATTCCAGCACAAATACCAAAAACAGTACTATCAATGGATTCAATGAACGTAAGATAAAAAATGTATATCCAATGCAAGAGCAGGCAGGTCATCACACCTGACAGACAAAAGCCCCAACCAGTTTTGCATGTGCAGCCTTCCTCAGTGAAGCCAGTTGTGCACACACACACACACACACACACACACACACACACACACCTTAAATAATGATAACAGCAGGTGATGACAATTAAAAAAATAAGTATATGCTAAAGTTATATTAATGCAGCGAACCACAGAACACCGGCTCAAAAAGTAAGATGCTAGAGTCTAGCATGTTTAATATACACTACCATAATTAATTTAATAATTACCCCACACATGAGAATTCCATCATCAATTATAAACACACAACACATAGCACCAACATGATCAAGTTAAAAATACAAACATCACTGCATCAAAAACATCACTCAATTACTACTTTAAAATATATACAGATTTTACAATAGATGTAAACAATGACAGTTATTAGCCATGCAAACTATTCCTTCTCATAACACTTCCTTTATTTTCTTCTATGAAAATAAGAATGGGAAAAAATATATGTGTGTATATAATGTGCAGTCCAACAAATACCCATATATGTATGTATGTATATACAAGGCAAAAGGACTCTCTCAAGGATAGCACAAAATTGCCATAATTACAACTTAAGCTGCTTTACACATATGTAAGGAACTAAAAAATGGCCATAACTTGAATATGTAACGCCCAAAGGGCTATGTAAAAAAATCCATCTTACTGGCCAGTAAAAAAGTACCAAATACTTGTAAGGGAACTGACAGCATACGTTATGAGCCATGTATGCTGTAAATACCCCATTCATGGCATTACAATATGAGTGTCAGTATGGCTATATGTCACAGAACACAATCTCTAACAAAGCAGGCATGTCAACGTAACCAACATAATTTGAAAATTTTCAGCTATTGGGGGCGAGGGGGGCAGGGGAAAGAAAAAGAAGACTTGGTCCCCTATTGTTATATAGGGGACCAAGTTATTTTAATTCACTCCCACGTGACATATCAATCTATAATTCTGTTATTTCTTTTAAATCAAAGTTGAAAAAGTATTTACAGTGTACTCAAGAATGTACTTGTTAAATGTTTATGTGAATTATATTTTGTATTATAGATGATATTTGTCTATGTTTAATGTATTGCTTGTCGTCTGTGAAAATGGGCATTTGCTCATCAGACTTGCAAGGATAAAAAAATAAAATGAAGTTAAATGAAATGAGCCCAGCCAAGTGGTACCTTCAGTTATAAATAGAGTAAAATCTCAAACCCGTCATTAAGACCCTGCACCATGGCCTTAAGTCATATTATCCAATATCCTTCCCAGCAATATAGTTTGTTTGGCAGATCTCCTTCCCTCAGACACACAGTCACATGTTCTATGCTCACAAAAGACCACTTGTGTGCTGCTGGATCCCCACTTTTGCTAACATGTTCTGCAGTTGCATACATGAGATTGCCACTATCAATAGCTCACACATGTTCCCCAACCTGTTCCTTAAATTTCCATGTGGTCTTGCCAGTATATATAATTCCACAACTACATGTCAGTAAATAAATGATGTTAGTGGTGTCACAATTTATAAATCTTGCAATGATAATCTTTACCTGTACATTAGGGAATGTTTTTGTTATCCTTATATGTTGGCAAAATTCACATTGATTACATCTGAAATGCCCAGCGGTAGAACTAGCATCCAATTTGGAGGGCCTGGAGTGGGCTGCAAGCTGCATGTGACTGTTAGATATATTTGTGTGCCTCTTATACACCATACACAGAAAAAATTGTGTCCATTCACTGATCTTTGGTTCATTTTGCAGAATATGCAAATTATTCCGTACAATAGTTTCCACTACACTCAATCTGGTGTTATATGTGGTAACAAAACTGCACATCAAACTATCTGTATGGGTACTAGGAACTTGCACATCTAGTAAATCCTCCCAATTTGATTCACTTGCCCTCTGCATTGCCCCACTAATGCTACTCCGATTATAGTCACGCCTTTGAAATCTGTGAACGATATCCTCAGAATAAGTAGCAAAAGCAGAATCCATGCTGCAGTTTCACCTTGCTTGCAAAAACTGATTGACTTTTATTTATTTATTTATGTGTCTAGGATTACAAATATCTTTGAGCCAAGCGCTCTTTGACAAAAGTTCCATGTCCAACATGTGCAACAACACTTAATACATCAAAATTCAGCAGAGACAGGGTTTACAGTGCAAATAGCAGGGAGCATGACAAAAAAGGGGTGTAGTACAGTTAAACCAAGGGTAGGGTGCAAATATATATACTAGGTATCACAGAGAAAAAAAATAGTAGTGGCTAAGTCGGGTTACAATTTTGCACAACAAAGGATACCACCTTATAAAGCAAAAGAAGCAGCCAGGTAGATCTTGTCAATCATGGAAGAAAGAGTAGTTATCAGCAGGAATGGGAACAGAGAAAAGAGGGAGAGGAATATGAGAGAAGGGGGTGGGGAAGGGGGAAGAGTAGGAGGTGTTTGAGAGATACAAGTAATGGCTGGACAAAGTAGATAATAGAAGGTGGGTGAGGGGGGAAGAGGAGGAGGTAGTTGAAGGTGACAAGTAAGTGCCTGACAAAAGTAGAGGTACAGTCTGAGAGTGTCAAGGATAAGGTTGCAAAGGAGAGGGCACATATTAGGGGATGCAGTCACAGTTGTTTTCAGCAGAGAGGTGCCACCACATTGCTTTTGAAAGGCCCAAGCATGGTAGCAGAAGTGATGTCACCATATAAAGCATTGATCCAAACAGGTGCTGTGTAGGCAAATGATCTTTGCCCCTGAGAGGTATGGCAATGTGGCACCTGGAAAAGCTACTGTTCCATGCCACATGTCTGGCACGGCCTTTGGTGGGGGCTAAATAAGCTTCACACTCCCAGTGGAAGGAGGCCAAGGGAAATTTTCTTAGCCATCAGACAAGTATGGTACTTTATACATCTTTTTAGTTGCAGCCAGTTGGTGTGGGAGTAAAAGTTGCATGCATGGGTGAGGCGCGGGGCCCCAGATATAAGCCAGCATGCTTTATTAAGTGCTGTGGAAATATGTCATAGAGCTGTATCTGTGGTTGAACCATAGACAACCAAGCTATAGTCTATGATGGAAATAACTGAGTTCTGTATGGTTAGATTCAGGGCTTCAGTGGTCAGGCAGTTATTGTTCCTATATAGCATACTAATGCATATAATCGCTGCTTTGGCTATGTTGTCAATGTACACCACACATGATAAGATGCTGTCAGTTGTGACTCCAAGGTATTTAAAATGCAGTACCTGTTCAAGAGACGTTACAAGGTGGTTACTTACTGTCAGTGGTCGGTGCCTAAGCTTATTGTGGGAACTATTGAAGAGCATAACCTTCATTTTTTTATAGTTAAAGATCAGTTTGTAATTACTAAACCAGCTCTCAACACTAGCAAAGCCATGTTGGAGACTGTTCTCAAGGAGGATCAGGCCAGATTTACTTGAGAAAATTACAGCATCATATGCGTAAAGTAGAATGGATTCTTGGCAGGAATTAGGAAGATCATTTAAAAACAGACTGAAAAGGAGAGGGCCTAGTACTGACCCTTGTGGGACTCCAGAGTGCACCAGTTTAGAGTCAGAAAGGGCTCCTGAAATTTTAACTTGAGTACAATTGCACAGATAACTTGTGAACCAGGAAGTGGAGTCCTTGGAGAATCCTATTTTGGACAGTTGCCAAAGGAGTTGGCGATGATGCACTGTATCAGACGCTTTTGTTAAATCAATAAAGGCAGTGCCCACAAGATTGCCCTGGTCCAGGGATTTTAGTAAGTACCCCGTGAAATCCAATAGGGCCATAGTAGTGCTGTGCCCCTTTCCAAACCCATGTTGTTGGGTGCACTGAATCTCATATTTCTCAAGGTACTCAACCAATTGATCTATGACAATGCATTCTAGGGCTTTGAGGGGGTAGGATGGATATTGGCTGGTAATTCACATGAAAGATGCTATCTCCACTTTTGTGGACAGAGCGTAACCATGGCAGTTTTCCATTTATTAGGAACTGGACCAATCTGAGCATTAAATTAAAGAGTCCAGTTAATGGGATGATGAGGGCATCAAGGGACAGGGCCAGAAGCTTAAGGTCAAGAGAGTCCCCACTATGTCCAAAGTTGCCGATAGCCCTTAAGATATATTGTCTGGCATCTGTTAGGGGACCTCTTTGAAATAGAAAGGTGGGTGATTAGTAGTAGGGTGCTGGAGCTCAGAGTTGTATGTGCTGTCATCTGGGTCAAAAAAGTCGGGGGGGCGGAGAGGACAGAGCTGAGGTCTGAGAATGCACCATTGAACATGTTAGCAATTGTGGTTGGGTCCGTTATAGTGGTTCCATCAGAGTGTAGGACAGTAGGTGCAAGCCTGGAGTTCCTTCCAGGGACATCTTTTATGTTATCCCAGAAGTGTTTGCCATCTCCTTAGGTTTTCATAAGCATACCCCGTAATAGTTATTTTTCTTTGTGCAGATAGAATGCTTGCAGTCATTTCGAGCTCGCTTGTAGTTTAGAATATCTGCTTGTTTTCCAGTGGCTCACGTACAGTGCCAGAACTGGTCCCTGGATTTCATGTGGGCTATTAGGTTGGCAGAGAGCCATGGATTGCAATGACGCTTGATTGTTCACTTATTTAGCGGTGCACGAATATCACAAGCAGTGTTAAAGGTGTTAATAAAATATTCTAGCACCATGTCAACATCCTTAGCAGTCATGACTGGTATCCAGTCTTGCTCTCTGAGGTGTGATTTCAGTGGTACCAGGTGGCCACATGCAAGGATCCTGCAGCTGATTGTTTTGGGGGCAGGCTTATGAAATTTATTAGACCAGGTGCATAAAACCAGGGAATGATCACTAAGTGAGTGAGGAAGTACAGTTATGTTAGAGATATGATATGAGTGAGTGGTTTGTACCCAATCCAAGAAAGTGCTGGTACCTGTCTTCTAATTAGTCCTGGTCGGGGAGTTGACCATCTGGGTAAGGTTAGCAAATGGGATGGCATCCTAGCAGCACCGGCACCAGAGGTGAGCCAATTGATATTGAAGTCACCCAAGAGTATCATCTCTGATCTGGATGGGAAGTTTCTTACAAAGTCCAAGACAATAGAGAGCCCAGCTGATTGCTCTCTTTAGGGGGGATGTAAACAGTTGCTATGGTTAGGGCTTTGTTGTGGGCACCAAGCATTTATTTTATGACAAGTATTTGAGTGGAGGTTTCTTCTATAGAAGCTGGCAGTGCACAGCCCCTTAGTGCATCCTTGAGGCAGATGGCACAGTTGCCCCTTTTTTAAAGGTCCGGTCCAGCCTAAACATTGAGCAGCCATGGAGTGTAACAGCTATGTCAGGAACTTTTGGAGAAAGCCATGTTTCCATTATAGAGAGGATGTCAGGGTTGTGTTGAGACCCAAAGGCTTGTAAGGCATCATATTTAGCAAGAAGATTGCAGATATTGAAGGAGGCAAGAGTGCGCAATCCTTGTTTTTTGGAGTCAGGAGGGGTGCCTTGCATGCATGATCCTGGGTTAGGGTGGACATTTCTAGAGATTATTAGTGGCATTAGGATGAGCTTCAGCATGTAAAGCTGTAATTGTCTGATGTAGGTGGCTTTGTTGCACCTCAGGGTTCTGTGCAGATTCACTTTATGTTGTCTGAGTGAGAGGGGGTAGTAGTGAAATTGGGGTGAAAGAGGTGGGAAATAAGTTCACTGAATGCCCAATAGGTGTGGCTGTCTGCAGGGTGTGGTAGTCTGCACTTGAGTGAACAGACTCTTGGACATTGGTTAATGTTTCAATAGTGTGGTACATTGTGCTGAAAGAGGGGTAAGTGGGCTGAGAGAGGTAACAGGCCCCAGTAAGTCCTGCTTGCTTAAGAATGGTTAGTAAGAGCATTAAATGCAGCAGCTGGAAAGCAGAATCCATGCCTGGGCAGTGAGTTGAGAGACTGGAGGGGGAGTAGCTTAAGGCACTTGGGTTCAGGCTGCAGGCACTCTAGTGGTAGGATTATATAATTTGCAAATGGAGAAATGGACACTTAATAAATATCAGTCATGTGACCACCCCTACCTATAAAAGAAAGTATCCAGACCACCCCTACCTATAAAAGAAAGTGCCCAGATAGGATGAGCGGGTGGGTGGGAAGCCAGCACAACACACCAGCAGGGATTTGGCGGCTGAAGGGACCATGGGCGGAGGCTGCAGATGGGCCATCGGCACTGCAGAAGAGTTCCAAGAGCTGGATCACAGGGCTGGCAAGGACAGCCCATTCAGGGCATCCACTAAAGGAAGAGAGGAAGAAGCAGACAGTTTAGTACTTCAGGAAGTTGGGTGTGGGCAGCAGAGATAGAAGGGACAAAGGAGCAGCAGGGGAAGGGGCAGGGACTTAGGCTGGAAGAAATAAAAACAATAGGGTGCTGAGAGCAGCTATTATAGGGCAGTTACTTAGAGTAGGTGCAAAATTGCAGGACAAAGGCTGCTCACATCACTAAGCCAGGAATAGCTGAGCTTTTAGGAAAGGTAATGAGGAAGGGGTTGGGGGGATGGCACCAAAATGGCAATAGGTGAAGGCAGAAGCTGAGGCAGTTACCGTGTGGGAGTCGAGGGGGAATCCTGTGGGAGCACGTGAAAGAAGGAGTGTGGAAGATGCCAAAGGTGGTGGGAAGTGGAGGGCCAAAGGCTGCAAGCAGTTGCCATGGGGGAGCAGGGGATGGCTCCTAGGAGAGCTTGTGAGAGGGAGCAGGACGAAGAGAAAATTAAAACAGAAGCAGAGGCACCAAGGGTGGCAGATTAGGCTAGCTAGGTAGACAATTTAACGCAGTAGCAGAACAGCATTAAATACATTAAAATAAAATGTAAAATTGATAATAACACAATAAAAAATACATTCAGCAAATTTCAAATAAGCAAAAGAGCAGATTCAGATATGATAGCCAATCATCACAGAGCCGCAAGGACTCTGACCAATTGGAAGGCAGGAGGGAAAAGGCGCTAGAATCCAGTTGGCTGAGAGATTCATCATACCTTGCTTGGGAATTTGGTGGCTGAAGGGAGCACAGGCGATAGCTGCAGAGGAGACGTTTGCACCACAGAAGAGTTCCAAGAACAGCTGGATCACAGGGCTGGTGAGGAGAGTCCCCTCAGGGCCTTCGCTTGCTTGGGGATTTGGCGACTGAAGGGAACATGGGCGGTGGCTGGAGAGGAGCCATCCACACCACAGAAGAGTTCCAAGAAGAGCCGGATCACAGGGCTGGTGAGGAATATTACTGACGGTATGGAGGGGATGACATGATGTAGCCATAAGTATGGCTTTGCAATCAGTAGATTTACAGTACAGGGTTGTATCTGTAACACTCTGAGCATTCTTTATTAGCATAATATCCAAAAATGCGATACTTTCAGTGATGTGAGCCATTGTAAAATACAAATTCTTGTTAGTGGACTCCAAATAATGTAACTGACAGTAATTAGTCAACTGTGCTCCGCCAACCCATCAGTATATCGTCTGTATAACGACAATCCTGGCCAAAATGTGTTTCCACACCTATGACGCAGAATGACGTTTCTGTGGGGATTCAAAAATTTTCACTTACTGGGTTCATGAGGTGGGCTAATGAGAAGGCTATGCTGAAAAAGTGGTGTATAAATATGTCATAATGCTTAGGTTATGAGTGAACATTGCAATATTTCAACATTAATTCATAACTTTGCAATGTTCAATATTTTAACTCCAAACTTTCAACATAGCCATTTTTCCACAACACCTTATAAATGTGACAGATGTCATTTTTTAAATTGTGGGTGAGACATGTTTTCATACTTGTGGTGCAAAATGATGTTTCAGGCAATATACTAAGGATGCCAAATGTCATGTTTATAAGGGGAGTCATAAAATGACTATCTTGAAAAGTTGGGGTCAGATTTAAAAATCTATAATAAATTAGGAAACTTGGGCCCCGATATTCAAAAGGGTTGCACCATGTGCAATAGGGTTGTGCCAGCGCAAGTCCAAAAATGCACCATTCTGCGATATTCAGTGGGAGGCAGTTGCACCCCCTCAAATCACGCTGAGCAACAGCGCAATGACAATGAATGTTTGCACAACTGAAGGGGGAGGAACCATGCATAAATGGCACAGTGTGATATTCAACAACATGCGCCATGCGCAATAGGGAAGCAAGCCAAAATTGCGCCATAGTGGAAATGAGCCAAAATAAAAAGGAACATGGCAGAGGTGCAAGAACGCTACAGGGAAGCCACAAGTTGCTGAACTATAGCCAGCCACACAGGTAACAGACACACACACACACACACACACAAGGCAGGACAGTGAAAGGGCACCTGGAACCCACAGACTCAGGGGAAAGGTGTGGGGAGCCACAGTGCAGAAGGGGGCAGTGCCACATAGCAGTGAGTCCAGCACAGTCAGGTGTTCCCGGTGCAGGGGATGTAGCAGCCAGGACAGCGGGGGGAACACAGAAACAGCTGCCGGGGGGGTGAACACAAGCCAGGGACATGGCCAGTGCCACCATCCAGATGGTGGCAGTAATGAGGGGGGTGAGAAGGTGGGCAGCAGGGGGCGCAGCCATGGAAGGGCCCGTCGGTGGTATACCCCCAACAGGCAGTCCCGAGCACCCACCAGCTTCGAGCTCTATAGTGATATGGAGATCGTGGACCAGTACCGCCTGAATCGGGTAATTCTGAGGTGGCTCTGTGAGCTGTGCAGTGATGTGATGCCGGCATCTACATGACAGAGCCATGCTCTGTCAGTGGAGACTAAAATGACAGCTTGCATGTGCTTGCTCGCCATGGGTACCTTCCAGAGACCAACAGGGGACACCACAGGCATTGCCCAGTTGGCCGCGTCAAGCCACCTCACCCAATTCCTCAGCGCACTGCTGCCACATGCTGCGGAGTACATTCATTTCCTCAGCACACTGGTGGAGCACACAGCAAACATACAGGAGTTCCACAGGGTAGTAAGTATGCCTGGTGTGCTGGGGCAATAAACTGCACCCATGTGGCCATCCGCACACCACCTGGCTGAGAGGGGGCTGCATACATGAATCGCAAGGATTATGCTAGTATCAACTGCCAGGTGGTGTGTGATGCCAGGGGGCACATAATCAATGTCGTGCCATGCGCCCTGGGGGAGCACACGATGCCTTCATCTGGCACCAGTCAGCACTGTGCCACAGATTCGAGAGTGGGGACATCTCCACTGGCCACCTAGTGGGTGAGTATGGACGCTGGCACGCTGGGACATGGGCAGGGCCTCCTCCGCACCTGTTCCAACAACATCAGTCTGGGCATCCAGGCAGGCCCACTGTCGCAGTGAACCGCGTATTCCTGTGGAGGTGGATGGGCCCTCCTTCATCTCCATCTGACTGGCCTCAGTGGAGAGGCCCACCACCCCTGACCCATTCAGACACTCAGGAGCTGTAAGGCAAAGCAAAGTCACGTTACTGCATGTGACTACCCTGTCCCCCCCCAATAGACTGACCATGGCCTACCATGCAGAGACGGGCTACCACCTGTCTGGAATCCACCACCTGGAACACCCTCAATGGCGCAACACTGCATGCTGCCAGCAGCCCTCGCCTCCTATTGGGTCAGGTGTAGCACCTCCGGCTGTCCCCCACCTGTCGCAGATCATGCTGCCCTGATAACAGCTACCTTCTCCTTAATCCTTCTCCTCCTATCTGTGCCCATCATATTCTTGCACTCCTGCATGGAGTGCTGGTGGCTGCCATGCAGGTTCACAGCACGTGCCACTTCCTCCCATGCAGCAGCATGGGCCTGTGGTGTTCCCTGGCATCCACTGAGAAGTGGCTCCCAGTCCAGGTAGGCCTCGAACAGGGCATCCGTCTCAGCCTTTGTGAAATTTGGCCTCCTCCTCCTCCCACAACTCTGTTCCTCTTCCGCCACATCTCGCTTGGTCATGATTCATCCTGTGAGAATGACAGGTGTTACTTGTGACTGTGCAATCCCATGCATGTCCCAAAATCCACAGTCCACACTCCCAAACAGCATGCAACTCACCAATAGACTGCAGTAACTGACTATGGCTAGTGCAGTCCAATGTTGCACTTTTATAGTGCAACCCATGCAAATAAGGCGAGGTGCATCTTTAAGTGGATGCAAATGCAGTGACTGCGCCATTGAATGGCTGATTAGCTGATTTGCATATGACGGCTGAATATCGCACTTTTGCACTTTGTACAATTGTGTTGAACGTGCTGAGCCAAGGGCGCAGTTCTGTGACATGCACAGTACACACCTAACTGCGCATGCCTGGGTTGATGATGCAGGTGCCTGCCATGCTGCTGATGTGCTGTGTGGGGGAAGCAATGCAGGGCACGGCCACCATCGTGCCAGTGGCGCTACAGCTCTATTCACCTATATGGCACTATGGCACTGGGGCGTCATAGGCACACTGGGGCAACAGCGCAGTAGGCCGCTACAGGAGATGACACACAGGCACCCAATCGCACTACATGCATTGGCTTCCAATCGCGCTGTAGCTGTCCGTGCGCCAGAGACCCTTGACCCTGTGCCCAACCTTTGACCCCTAGGCGCCATGCATTAGGCATGGGTGCACCACTATCATGCTGTTCGGTGACAGCGTGATAGGGAATGGCAGCGCTGTACCGTGCAGCATCTGCACGTGGTGGAACCACGCTGCAGAGTGCCATTTTGACTCTACCGAGCAATAGAGATGGCACAGAGGAGAGCTGTCCAGTGGAGCCAGGTATAAATGGCAAACTTGGTTGCCATTGTTGAGCCACTTGTTGGCCCACTGTTTGATGAGGCACCCCTGGACAGGTCCAGGAGTCAGGTGTGACAGGAGGTGGCCGACGCCCTGGAGGAGGCCACAGGAATGGGGCGGACGGCACAGCAGAGCCACCACAGATATGGGGACCTGAGGTGGAGGGAACCGGACCTGCTTGCCCGCCTGTGGTCACATGCCAGGAAGGGCATGGTGCCACGGCCAGGTAGGTGTAACATCCATACACTTTGATCTTCCATATGGGTATCACGGTTGCATGTGTCCGGAACATGGGGGGGGGGAACCATCCGGTGTTGGCTGTGGTGGTGTTATCAGGGTGTAGAGTGGGTGGGTCTGGCTGTGTGGGATTGCACACACATGGGGGCAGGGGGACTTTGCTACAGAATTGTACTGATGTTCCTCTCTCCATGTTTGTACCTTAGGCCCAGATGAGTGATGGCTGGCGAGGGAGAGGAGGCGCCAGCAGGAAGACCATCACTCCAGGAGGGGCAAAGGTTCACAGAGGCAGAGGGACCAGCCTGATGATGGTGAGTGCCTTACATCCATGATTACTATTGCATGCTGTGTAACAGGGTGGGCAGCGGGGCATGGCCACCATCCATTGACACCACTGCCATGCACGCAACTTGTTACAGTCAGCACTGTCCAGTGGCACTGCATGTCTGGGAGTGCATCAATGGTGGTCCATGCGTGCACCAGGTACCTGGCTGTGCATCTGCCTAGGGTGACACTGCGGCCTCTGCTGTTGTTGTCCCACCTCCATGCTGTGGCTTGTGTGTATTGCAGGGGATGTGCACCACTGTCTGTCACTTGTGCTCTGGGCAAATGCTGGTGGTGTACAGCTCCACAGTGCCTGCGCAGGGTGGCTGGCACTCCTGTACCATGGAGGAGTGCTGGCCGTGTGTACATGGTTTCCATGGCCACACACTGGGGGCTTGGTTGCCCCACTACTGCGTCCCTGTGTTGGTGTGCCCTTGAGTATGGGTGGGTGTTTGTCCATGCACTGTGTTGCATCTGGTGTGGTGCATGCTTCCATGCACCACTGTGCATTTCTGTGCTGGCTGTTGTGGCCAGTGCTGGGTTGGGGTGTGTCCTTGGGAGGGTGTGCAGGGTGCTGTACCACTGGTGGAGGGGTCCAGGGCATGCCCTGTCATGTGTGGGGTACCTCGTGTGCCGACGCATGGTCGGTCTCTCAGCTGTACCTCGGGGGGGGCTGTGTGTGGTGGCACTGTGTATGCAGTCATTGCATCGCTGTGTGCTGCCACCCGCTGATGGGTGCTTGTGGTGGAGCTGCCTTGCATGATTCTGTGGTGCACAGGGTTGCATTGTCACAGTGGGGGTGGTGGCATGCATGGGGTATCCTGCACTGGTGGACACTGCTCCTGGGCAGGGTGTCTGGGGGTCACGGTGCAGGGTGTGCTCTGCATTGGTGGGATGGTGTGGCATGGGGTGGTCAGCCCTCCTTGTGTGCTGATCATAGCTTGCCAGGGGGTGTGATGGGGCACCATGGCCCAGCTGTGGATTGGTTGCTAGTCTCCATGGGCCAGTGGTTATTCCAGCCCTCCCCCAGTTGTGCAGTGCATGGGGTGTGGGGGAACGATGTCTGTTCTGCTGTGTGTTCTTCTGCCCATCTGTGGCATGGGAGGTGGGCCCCTGCATCCCTGGTTGTGCTGTTGCATTGCTGCCCTGCTGCTGGGGGGTGTCCCTGATTGCGCTGTAGCATATCTGGACTGCTCAGCTGAACATCCCTTGTTGTGATATGGCTCATCAGATATGCTCAGCTTCACCTCCCTAGTTGCAGTATGGCGCAGGTGGTGCGATATTCAGTCGGCGGCTGTAGGCGCATCTTGGCCTGCACAGTTTTTGAATATCATGCCTCTTGCACATGGGCACAATGGACTTGAGCTTACTCCAGATGTTGCGCACTTTCTGGGCACAGTTTGAATATCTGGGCCTTGATGTATACTGCCATGCTTGGTTCCATGTCATAACAGCAATCGCCAAATGGCAATCGCCATTTGGGAGTGTGTACATCACCGAAGATAAATAACGGTAATGTACACTCTCAGTGACTTCAAATGTGGTGACAGGACTCTGACATATGTGGAGGGTTTTGCCCCCCAGCACCCCCAGAACTAAAGATTTTCAATTTCAGGGGGGTGCATGTCAGTGGGGGGTGTAAAACATAAAAAAATAAAAAACTCGGCCCTGGCACAAAAAGCGATGCCCTCCCCAGAACCAAACTCAGCACACTCCCAATCCCAGTAGGCCACCTTCACCACCATGCTACATGGCTAGCTCGGCAGCCGACCAACACACTACCTCCCATATACCCTCCCTCCCCTTCTGTCCTTCAAGAGGTGTGGTCCCCCCGTGTGCATGTGTATACATCCTGATGCCCTCCTTCACCCACCATGCCATCCTGTCACTACCCTGCCAGACAGCCCAGAACACAGGCGCCGTGATTGAGTCACCATTTTTGCAGTTGCTCAGTCGTGGTAGCCGTGTTCACAGGATAACCCAGTCTTCACCCCAGTGGATATGCTTTGTGATTTCATGCCAGTGACCTGAGTTTGGGGGTGAGCTTAGTGACCCAGCCACTTGGGGTGATAGTGGTGGCATGGCTCTGTTATGCTACATCCCCACCAGCCACAGAATGAACACTGCAGGGTTGCCCACGAAGGCCTTAGTACCATATAGTGAAGACAGATCTTCTCTTGGCATGGGGTCCAGCATCTCTGCACCTGTGGGTGGAAGACGACCCTGTGCATTGGCTGATAGATCAACTCTTTGCCTTGTGCATCTGTATCTCCAGCCAGCTGGAAGCACAGGGACCAGAGGGTTCTGCACTTCCACAGCCCACCAGAAAGTCCCATGGATTCTTGATATCCATCGCTACAAGGAACTGTAGGGGCCCAAAAGGGCCCTGCACTTCCATAGATGGACTGAGTCTTTTTGGGCCCTATACGTCATAATCAGTTCATGAGGATACAATTCGACTATCTCAAAAAAAAAAAAAATGAAATTCTTTGCAAAAAACTGTGTAAATGCACCATTTATTTTTTATTTATTTTATTTTTTTATTTATTCAATCTTAAAATACCTTTGATCGGTAGACCACTCTTTTACAAAGGTTCCACATTGTAAAGGGTGGGTATACATACATTGTGGGTTTAGGAAAATCTAGCTAGGTGAGTAAACATAGACAAACATACATTGTAAATAGGAAACAGAGATGGTTTTAACACTAGGATAATTCATGTAACAGTAGCAGCCAAGGTGGCATTGTCAGGTAAAAGACAGTAAGCAGCTATCCAGAAAGGAGAGTAGGGGGCACTGAGTGGGGGCATGATGACTATTTAGGGGGAGGTGGGAGAGGAGAGGAGAGGAGAGTGCAGGGTATTGCAGGGCAAAAATGGGGACAATTCAGGGTAGAAGGACAAAGCAGGAGTAGCGAAGAGATGGTAATAACCTGGTAGGTGAACAAGACCTGGGTCAGAAGTGGGTTTGTGTGGAGTAATTAGAAAGTACAGTCACAGGAGCTTTTCTTCAGTAGGTGTTGTCTTAGCTTGGTCTTGAAAGGCCCCGATCTCTGCATGGTGTTATGTTCAGTGCTGAGGTAATTGATCCAAAGTGGTGCCCGGTAGGCATATGACCTCTGACCTTGGGAGGTTCTGCAGCGAGGGATGGTGAGAACCTGATGGTCAGAGTTCCCGGTGCAGTGTGGGCCTGTGAATAAGCTTAATAGGCTTGTGACTCCAGGAGGCTGAAGTCAGAGTAGTGATTTTTTAGCTAAGAGGCAGGTTTGGTATTGTATCCTGTTTTCAAGTTGTAGCCAACCGGCTTGCTCATAAAGGTCACATGTGTGTGTTAGTCGGGTGGAATTGGTGAGCAGTCTGCAGGCTTTGTTTAGGGCTACTTCTATCCTATGTAGTGAAGTGGGAGTGGCTGAGCTGTGTATGACAAATCCATAGTTGATGATGGAGACAACTGTGCTATGGATTGTGGTTTGGAGTGCTTCAGGAGTTAGGCATTTCTTGTGCCTGTGCAGGAGCCCAATTCTTATGTTGACTGTTTTGGCCACATTCTCAATGTGTTCTGCATAGGAGAGGGAACAGTCAAGCGTAACCCTCAGGTATTTGAATTGCTCCACTTGTTCAAGTGAAACCCCTGCACAGTTAGTGATGTTAAGGGATGCTGCTTTGTGTTTGCTTCTAGCACCGCTAAAAAGCATTATTTTTGTCTTTTTATAGTTCAGAACCATCTTGTGGGCTCTGAACCAATCTTCAGTTTGTTTAAAAGCATGTTGTGGCTGATAGTTTAGGCTGTGAGGGTCATATTGAAAAGTAAAAATAACAGCATCATCTGCATAGAGAAGTATCCGTTGGTCACATGATTGAGGTAGGCTATTTAGAAAGATGTTGAAGGAGGGGTCCTAGGATTGTTACAAGTATTACAATGAACTGGCAGGGCCCAGATGTTGATGTTTCCAATCTTTACCTGTTGGTAATGATCAGCTAGATAGCTTTTGAACCAATTAGTAGCGGGGTTAGAGAGGCCTATCGAGGTGAGCTGTTGAAGTAGTAGGGAGTGACTGACCATGTCAAAGTCTTTGTTAGATCAATAAAGGCTGCGCTAATGAGATTACCCTGGTCCAGTGAACTGTGTATGCAGCTGGTGAACTCCAGAAGAGCTGTGGAGGTACTGTGCCCTTTCCGAAATCCATGTTGTTCCGGACACTGAATTTTTTTTTATTAAGGTGTTCAATCAGCTGGTATGAGACTATGCGCTCCAGTGCTTTTGACATTGGTGGAAGGATAGAAATAGGTCTGTAATTGGCATGCAGTGCCCGGTCATCACTCTTGTGCTCTGGAGTTACCAGGGCTGACTTCCAAGCTTGGGGGAATTGAACCAGCTGCAGGGATACGTTCAGCAATTTAGTAATGGGAGCTAGGATTTCATCAAGTGCAAGGGAAATAAATTTGAGGTCGAGTGTGTCTCCGCTTTTCCTGGATTTTCCAAGTACCTGACAAATGTACTTTCTTGCTTGGTTGTAGTTGACAGATTTGAAATAGAAGGGAGGGGGACGTTTGAGTGGGCTCTTGGCTTTGGCTTGAGCTTGGGTTGGTTTCTTCAAAACATACATTTGTCGGAAGTACACTGTTAAGGTCAGTAAATGCTTTGCTAAACATGTTGGCAATAGTCATGGGGTCAAGGGTAGGGGCACCATCAATGTTAAGCATTTATGGAGCCTCTTTCTTGACTTTCTCTGTTACATCTTTTAGGTTATTCCAAAAAGACTTGCGGTTTCCCCATGATGCTTGTAATGCTTCCCTAAAATGTTTACTTTTGGCAGAGTGGATGATCCGGGTGCAGTCAATCCAGAGTCTTCTGTATCCCTGGAAGTCCGATTGCTTGCCAGAGTTCTGTGCCCTATGCCACCAGTTGTCCCTGTTTTTTATGCGGCCTATTAAGTCTGGTGTGATCCAGTGGCTGTATCTTCCTTGGATCTTTGTCCTCTGCACTGGGGCATGGCAGTCACAAGCAGCATTGAATTGTTTGATGAAGTACTCAAGTGAAGCGTCCATATCCTCTGCTGTGTCAAGGGGCTCCAGTAAGTGTTCAGTTAGGGTTCCAGTTAACACCACAAAAGTAGGGTAATGTGGCGTTAGGGTTTCCAGTGCTAATTCCCCATACCCACCTCCCCCAAGCAGCAAAAGGGAAACACTTTAGGGTTTTGGGTCTCCAGAGTCTTGGCAAATCAGTGGTGGAGTCTTCCTTCAAGTTCTCAACCCTAATGCAAAGCCCATTCTCTGAACAAACAAGGTCAGACATCATCTTCTTTCTTCATGCAGGGCCCTGCATGAAAAAAGCTACAACAGATTGTGTTGGCAACATGTGGCAAGACATATTTCTTTGCTATTGAAGAGTGTATCACCATGAGGCACTGACTTGGAGTTGTACCTTTTGCTTCAGACAGGAGGCTATGGGCTGAGGGTAGGGGTGACCATTGGGTTTGACAACGCCAAGGAAGACACCATCACTGATCTGCCAAGACTCTGGAGAAAAATAAATATATAAACATATCAAAAAATGAATCTCACTTCATCTGTGATTTGTCTTGAAATTAAGTGTTACTGTATAATACTATTTCCTTTCAAGACAAACCAGAGAGAGATTAAATTTGTTGACATGTTTATATATTTATTTTTAGTTATAAGAAGCCCACAAGCTCTGATGAAGAAACCTGAAGGATTTTCAAAAAATTAGACTAACTTAGACTGAAATGGGCACAGTAAAGAGTATTTGATACATGTGTAAAAAAGTGGACAAGAAGAAGAGTTTCCTTTCAATGAATTAGAACAAGGAATATTCTCAAGAAACATTTGTCTGAAATCTAATTGGGTTGAGCACCTTACAACTTTGGAACAAATCTTCCATAGATTCACTCTCTCTGTCCTTTTGTCATCTTCAGTGGAGTTGGAAAACACCTACACACACCCCCTAACAGCAGAGCTTCCCACAGATGTTTTGGGAAACTGAATTCAGGATGGCAGGTCATGAAGGCTATCCCCATGAGGAGTGAGCACCCCAACCCCCACCCCCACAGTTCCCTTACCCTCTTGGTGATCCTCACTGAGTTGGCCTTAACCTAGAGCCCTGGCCCCTAAGAGTTGGTGCTTGTGATGTCTCCCTTTCTCTCCTCTCTTTCCCATCTGTTCTACATCCACCACAGACCAGGCTGATCAGAATTGTCCAGTTCTGATCTGTTGACAGTCCATCTGAATATTGAAAATGTTGACCGAAGATCCAATACTTTCTAATAGCAGTTAAGGCATCAGAATCAGTATCAAGGTCAGAATTTGAATTTCTGATTCCATGTCTGACTAATTGTTAAATCCACCCCACCTGTGCAATGTAAAAAAGTCCCTTAAAAAGATTTCTCTTCTTCCCCCACTCTTATCTCTTCCAGACCTGGCTTCTGTAGTTTGATCATACCTGGTCTGTTTTCCCTTTTGTCTAATAGATGATATCCCTATGATAACTCATTACAAGGCATTTAGAATCATCTTCCCCCACCTGACCCTGGAGGAACTTTCTAGATGGTTATTAACAGGATTAGCCCACAGCCTAAAAAAATAATCACAGGGCTTTTAATAAACAGAATCCAATCCTAGGGAATACCAATAATAGCAGAAAAGAATGTTATGTGCATCTGAAGGGTAGAATCTGATATTTTAGGCATTTGAAGTCTGGTTATACCTAGAACTCATCTAACCCATTTATGAGATAAACTTTTTCTGTTGCCATAAATAGTGTCCATGGCACTCTTTGAACAGAACATTTGGGGAGCACACAGCTAGAATAAAAGCATCATGCCTCAGTAAAAGGTTACAGTTGTGTTGTGCATTAAGGCCTAGTCATGTCTATAACTCCTCTAACCCTTTAATGATGCTAACTGCTTTTCCTAAATTGTATCACCGGCACTCTTCAAAACAGAACTTTTGGGGACCCTACAACTAAAAGTCAAGCATTATGTCTCAGTAAAGGGTTAGAACAGATTAAGGAATTTAGACCTGGCTATGCCTCAAACTCATCTAACCCTTTAATTAAGCAAAATACTTTTCTTTTCCCTTAAATTAAATCCATGGCATTTACTGAACAAAAATGTTTTGGATCCCAGAATGAAAAGTCCAAGTTATGCCTCACTAAAGGGGTTTGAGTTATTTTAATTAAGGCATAAGGTCGACTCTGACTAAAACTCCTTTAACCATTTGATGAGGTAAAAGGAGATTCTCTTACGTGCGGGTTCCCAGAAATGTTTCTATTCTTTTTCTTTTTTGTTGGTAATTGGGTAAGGCCCGCTAGGCATAAACCCAGTTTAGTTTTCAGGGGTGATTCGGTGGCACTGGGGTGGATAAGTGACTTGCCCAGGGTCACACAGTATGCAAGCAGAGGTTGTGGTAATCAAACCCAGATCTGTTGGATGCACCAAGCTCATTCATAGCTTGTTACTCTAACCTCTAGGATATATTGTCAGCCCCAGTGTCTGCTTGAAGAGTGCAAAAAAGAGTATAATGCTTGCCAATAGAAATGAAAGACTTTGCCTTAGCAGTTTACATCAGGTTTTGTTACAATTACAAGACAAAGACAAATGCAAATGTACTACCTCCTCCTTCCAGAAAGGGAGGAAGTTGATTATTAGAAATGCCAATGCTGAAACTGGTACTTAAGCTGCAGTCTAGAAGGGGTTAAGATTAAGTGGGAGGGTCTTAGCTTTGGTTTAGTCTGGGACAGTGAGATGGTCAGAAGGAGTGGTGGTTATAGAACAAATGGAGAAGATAGGAGAAAAGGACACAGCACATGTAGCAGCCCTTGGGGAGGCCTAGGGTTGCAAGTTATGGCCAACCCAGTGAGGATCACTGGGAGGTTAGAGAACTGTGGGGTTCCCCCTCTAAGGGAAAGCCGTCATTGTCTGCGAGCCTGGGTTCAGTTCCCCCAAATATTTGTGGGAAGTCCTGCTGTTGATGGGTGAGCTTGTATGTTTTCCAGCCCCACAGAAGATGGCAAAAGGAGAGAAAAAGTGAATCTATAGTAGGTTATGTGAAGATGGACAGCTGTAAGGTAGGATAAATATGGTCTACAGACTAAATGGCCCTTTAGTGAGGATCGTGTGCTGGTGTTTCGGAAATGTCTTAGTGTGAATTGTTCTCAATGGTCTCTGTTGCTATAAACCACCCCTTGTGTAAATAAAGTGTGCAGCATTTCAAACCCCTTCAAGGCTGGGGGCAAGAGTACTGTTGTTATTGAAGGTGTAGCACCCGCAAGCTAGGAGATTCATTGTGTGGATCTGGTCCTTACACTTATTAAGCCCTGCAGGGATATCACAGAGTTATTGCAGACCTCTGCAGTCTAATTTTTTTTATTTAGTTAGTTTTTGTTTACCTGGTAAGTGCACTAGAAAAGAAAGTTGCCTATTTTCAGGCATGACCTGGGATCCTATCAAAGAAAGTAGGAGATAGACTGAAAGTCACTGATTGAGTGACATGGTTGATAAACCTGTGAAGTGTGGGCATAGATGGGCTTGGGTGATCAAATATACAAGCCCAGGCTGTCCATTTCCTTGAAACCCTTCCATATTATAGTATAGATGGAAAAGCTGAGCTGGTATAGTCTCTTTCATATTTTATAGCTGGACGAGTGGAGATGTTGCAGTCACTCTCATATATTGAAAAATGTGCATGTCCCCAGGAGCTATTGCAGAACTATGTATCCGACAGCTGGACCTAGTTGTGAATGCATGATGAACTTCAATAGTTTAAGTAAAGTTGAATATGTGCTGCACTACTATCATCTATGTCATTTATTTGGGTTTCAAGATGGCAACATTCATCCACACAATTTAAAGGCAGGATTCAGGAGCTAAATATAAATGTTAGCTGTAAGAGATGCCTCCCATCAAGCACAAGCCCTAGACAGGGAGGATACGAGGGCATCACCCATGGTCTACCTCTGTATGCTGTAGTCAGGATAGCCAGGGGCCAGTAGGTTGCAGGTGAAGGGGTTACAGCTTAATACTTCACTGTTCAGGATTTCAGCAGCAATGTGATGACTAGAATTGTTGAACTGACTCAATTTTGTGCTTCAGGGATGAACAGACTGCAGAAGAAACTGATAGACATTTATTTTCATTAAAAGTGCTGGTTGTTACCTGGAGGGAGGTGCAGATAGATTATACAGGGTCTAGGAGGATGGCATGGAATACAGAAATGGGAAGACATATTGATTTGGAAGTCTGGTCTCGCTGTCTCCAGGCAGCGCACACTACCTATAAGGATGCCAGAAGTCAGTTAATCCAGCTCAAGATTTTACTTCACTGGTATAGAACTCCTGTTATCCTGTCTAAATGGGGGGAGAGTTCACATGATGGTTGCTGGAGATGTGAGCATAGTCCCGCTGACATTCTGCATCTTTTCTGGAATTGCCAGGTGCTGGCTCCTTTCTGGTCAGTGGTAGCAAGGGACTGCTCCAGAGTGCTGGGACGGCCTATAGATCTGTCTCATCCAATGCTGCTGCTGGAGGATCGAACCCCGTTAACACATCTGAGGCCGCAACACCAACGTTGGGTCCTTGTGGTTCTACTGGAAGCTAAACGGCTTATACTAAGATACTGGAGACAACCGGTGTCACCACCCATCGATGTATGGCGTGCGGCCATCTCCAAATTAGCTACCTTTGAGAGATTAACTTACGTGGCAAGGGGGCAGCTCTCTGCTTACTTTGCTAAATGGGAGGCCTATCTAAATTCGGTGCTATGCCAAGCCCCGTCTTCCTCCTTAGCATAGATTTTTTTTTTTTTTCGCCAGTTTAATATCTGACCTGAGTGGCATATGGGATATCTTTAGTGTTGGGATGGTGGTGCCCATAGGACCTAAATTGTAGGGGGGGAAGTAATGGATAGTTATGGTTGTTCATTGTTGTAAGTGGTAATATTAGGGAGAATTAAGATTTATATAGTGGTGACTTGTACTCTGTACAGTGATATGTATATTTGTTTATGTGTAACTGTACATTGGTAGAAGCCAATAGGTTTTTGGATGCTGTTTATGAAAAACAATAAAACTATTCTATGTTAAAAAAAAGTGCTGGTTGTTGTGCACTTAGCTCGATAAGATGCACAGATGTATGGAGACATGTGTCTGCATGATAGGGGTACACTCAATTAGTGTACCACAATCCGAGTGGTCAAGAATTTCACAGAGAAGTAGCCATCCCAGAGACCACATGGTCGCATGAGTTGTTGTATATATACACCCCACACATATGGACCAGGGGGGAAGAGTAAGTGGCCTTTGCTGGTGTGAGTTTGTACAGTCTTCACTAAGTTAGCAGAGTTTTTGTCAGTGCTGGCTGGTAGCTGAACTGTTGTCTGAAAGTCAGACCTTGTGTTAAGGCAAGTTGGTCCCCCATTGCCATGCTACAGATGGAAAAGCACTGGGAATCTGTGATGACCTGATCAGTGTGCATGTGCCTCAGTGGCTATAAATAGCATGTTCCACAACTCTCTGCAGTTAAGATAGATGCAGGCTATTTAGATGAAGCATCAACACCTGGTGTGTGTGTGGGTTCCTTGTTATGAGAAGCACAGAAAGAATTAACCAATCATCTGAGGAATCATGTTGTGTGGATTTTGCAGTATTAGGAGACTGATTGATCAGCTTGACCCAGGGCATGTCTGTAATGTGTTTGAAGCTGCAGTGTTGTCCCCAGAACCAGTTGAAAGACATGCAGACAAAGGTATCACAGCGTTTGGAAGAAGTGGGTAGAGAGTTTGACCAATCAGCAGAGATTGTGATAGATGACTTGGAGGTACAGTGTGACACTGGTTACTATGGCGATGATGAACTTTCTTAGGGGGTCTGGATACATTTTCTAGTTTTAAGCATGGTCTAAAGTAAAGAACTAATATTTTCTCTTTGTGAAATTGTTTTACTTAACTTACATTCTGCATGATGTTTACAATGTTTTCATTCCTGTTATTATTTCTGTATTAGAGATTTATCTTGTATTATTTTGTACATGGTGTTTTTTGTAAGGTGAAGATACTTTTGAAAATGGGCACATGCTGCCCAAAACCTTTTCTAGACAAATAAATAAAACAAATCAAGGGATGGGAGTGATGACACCATTTATTTTCATTACCCCCATGCTGCCCCACCAATGTCCACACAGACAGGCATCCTATACTACCAATGCAGGCAGTAGAGAATGAAAGGGTTTAGAAAGAATGCAGTGAAAGAATAAGCTGCACTTTTTTACCCAGTTGCAACTTGGAGAAGCAAGCATTCTCACTGTGCCAGCTATAGCAAGTGAAACATCATCACCATCTGGTCCAATTTAATGGATACATCACATTTGCTTCTCATCTCCCTTCCAGCCCTAGTGGGGAGCACCTCTTCTGCTGCTAATCTAGGCATCATCAAATGAAATGCTTCACTGGGCTGTAACTAAAAATGCCTGCCCAGACACAGCCCCAAAATGTAGCCTTTTCACGCACCACAAAGCACAATACAATATTGTGATATCACTCTCTTGTACTCTAAGGGCTACTCTTTCCCCATTGGTGTCAGTTTTTTTCCCTTTTAAACCTTTTTAAGGAGCTTGCCAGCAATTTACCGGTTACCACTCCCACGGTAATGTTGTCAAACTGTTTGTACCATATTGTTGAAACTGCCAAAACCAAAATGAATTGGTGTTTGGAAAATCATTATTTTTTTTTCAGTAAAAGAACCTGGCAGCAAAATGCTGTGTGTGAAAAGTGTTTATCTGTACTCTGCCCTGGAATGCAGCTGATTCTGCTGACTGTGTGTACTTGTTTGAGGTTGCTGACCCTAACAGCAGCACCTCTCCAGGACTTCACTGGTGTGCAGCTGTCCTTTACTGCAGAACTGACCTGACAAACCTTCAGTCTGCGACCATGAGGGGTTTAGCCATGCCCAATACTGGGGCAGTGAGAGAGAGATGCCATTTATACCAAAGGGAATATACTGAAGCTGAAAGCCATTTGAGTAGGAGTCTATGCTATATGTACCTGTGGATCCTCAGATTCTGAGAAGGATTTGAGACAAAATCTGGAACTGAGTGAAGCATGAGTGTTGATGTCAGGAAAGCAAGCACAAGTAAAAAATGGGCACAGCTTCAGCTTGGAGACATCACGGGCACTGCAAGCTGGATGCCTGCTTGCAAGGGAGAAATTGAGAATTTCAACAGCATGAGCAAAGGGTTCTACAGCTACACCAGAGACAGTAAATACTATTAAACAGATTTTTTCAAGTTAGAAAAAGTGTTCATCCAACAATTAAATATTACATAGAACACTATACCATCAGACTTATATTGAATTGGGGCAGATGCCCTGGAGACTTAGAGTGACAAAGGTACACTCGAATGGGATATAGAACTATAAAAACAGAGACACTTTGTAGAAAATAGCAGAGGAGTGTTCACTGGGCTTCACAAAATTAATTATTAATGAAGACGGTGAAATTTTTGAATCATTAAGTGCTGAAATTAAAGTAGCAAAAGATGAAGTAGCGAAATTCATTGATTCTGGAGATTTTGTCAAATTTGTCAAAAACCTGCAACAGAAAGTTGCTAAACATGAAACAGAATTAATTGCCCACAAACAGTCTAAATTAATATGAGACCAGGAGGACTACAATAAAAATCAAGTATTCACCTGGAGCTCAGAAGTTAAGGGGTGTTTACAGAGCAGAGGGCATTCATCAACTAGATATAGATCTAGGCACAGAGGACATGGTAATACCAAGGGAAAGGAAATCAGATTCAAAGGAAAAAAAATATTTCTACAAGATACTAACAACTCCTGGAGGGAATTTTTTTTGCTGCGACCAACCAGGATGCCAGAGCAAAAGAAAAAAATGCAAGACGAGATGTGGAAGGAGGGGAAGATTAAAATGTTATGTGCCCCAGGAGAACATTTGAGATGAAAAAAGAAAATCTCACAATTACAAGTAATTAAGTTGTTAAAAAGAGAGCTCTCAAAACAAAAAAAATCCTTGCTGCAGAGAGGTTAAATTTTGTACCAGCCTCAAAACCTAATGAATTTCAAATAAGCATAGACCTTTTTCAAATTATTTAGAAAAAAATAACTCAAACACTTTTTTGGACAAGGTAAAAAAGGAATAAGCAAGGAAGCCATCGTGAGATTTAATAACACTGAGAAATGTATTGTAAATGAGAACATAGACCAGCTTATTGCAGCACAAGAACATGCTGCGACCACTATAGTCTTGGATGATAATTTTAAAATAGAGACAAACACTGACATAATACTGCACAATAGCCTGGATAGGCAGAATATTTAGACTCTGCTTCAAATTATGAATCAGAACACAGAATATTGAAACTTTGCTTGAAATTATGAATCAGAATAACATTTTAGGCAATGGTATTGCTAATGCACAAGCAGGTGAGAGCATTGGAAACAGGGACTGAGGTCTGCACCAGGGTCCTGTGCTCAGCGTCAGACAGGTGCAAATCAAGGTAATTGTTTGCCAGCACCAGTTAAAACATCAGAGCACCATACCAAAGCTTGTGGATCCAAACAATGTGCTAAACATGCACCGAAGGGAAGCCAAAGACCATCATATGTGCTTTTCAAGCAATATTTATTTGCAGACAAATACAAAGCTTCCACACTCCATACAAGCTGCCCACCTCCTCCAGTAATACAGACGAAAGTGTCCTAACGCGTTTTGCACCACCTGGCACTTAATCATAGGAATGACACTACCAAAATACCAGAACCCTTCCATATTACTAAATTTAAAGTGACAGTGCACCTATTTAAAACAATTTAAAACGCTAGCTTTAATCAACAACATTAAAATTGAAAAGACCATATACAAGTATATATTTTTTATCATTATCAGTACATATTAATTTTACCACTATGCACACCCGTGTCCACCATTTTCCCTATCCATTGAGAGACATAGGAATCCACTGAGAATTTTATTAGCCATAGTATCTAAAAGAGAAAAAAATTAAACAAAATATGATCAGATATTTATACAGTATCTTAGAGTATTCATCTACTTCTTTACAAACCAAAATGATTCAAAGGCACATATGACAATACAATCCTCATTTCTTAAGGAAAGGCTTAATATCAATTCTTTCATTTAGGCCTGGTTTTTCTGACCCTCCTGTTGCAAAAATCCAGTACTGTTCTCTTTTAAGGAGTACATTATCGTAATCACCTCCTCTAGAGCTCTTTATTGGCTTTTCTATGCCCAAAAATGACCAAATGTGTTCTTTAGTGTTTTTCACTCTTGCCATATGGGCTGCTAAAGCATTTTTCTGATCACCATAATTTATTGCCCTCAAATGTTCTCCCATTCTTTCCTTCAATTTTCTTTTAGTTTTGCCAATGTAAAAACTGCCACATGTACAGGAGGCCATATAAATGACCCCCTCAGTTGCACAAGTTATAAAGCCTCTCACTTTTGTATCTTTGTGTGTTTTTGGATTAAAAAAACTTTTAGTTTGTGTTAAAAATTTACAAAACTTACAGTTACCACACTTGTGACAGCCATCTTGCTTTTTTGGTAGCCATATTCTTCCTTGCACCTGTCTAGGCTGTATTGAATGAACCAAAATATATTTTAAACTTCTTCCTTTCCTATGCACCATTCTAGGTTTAACATCACTGAGATCCTTGTGGCCTGGATCCAAACTAACTAAATGCCAGTGTTTTTTAACAATGTTACTTATCTCCTCTGACTGGGCATTATAAGTACTTACAAAGTTAATTCTCTGGTCTCTTATTTCCAATTTTTCTGCTTTTCCTTTTTGCATGACCTCTGACCTTTCCATATTGCAGAGAGGTGAGAGCATTGCAGGATTCCAGTATGTAAGGGAAAATATATTCAAAGTCAAATCTGGTTTTTGCCCAATTGTTGTGAATCATGTTATTCAGGCATATGAGCAGGTGGTAACTGGGCAGGATAATGAGCTGCTCCAAAGGAATAGAAACTTGCACCACCATCTTGACCCTAAGAAAGACTGGCTTTGAAAAATTTATCTGAAGACGAAATAACAGTTGTCAAACCAGCCAACAACAGGAGCAACATTGTTGTCCTAGAAAAAGAATATTACAAACATAGTCATGCATCTGCTGGGTGACAACAGTAATTACAGAAAATATACAGGGCATCCACAACTGATATATAAACAGTAACTATGGACTTTACTGCAGGAAGGTGTGACAAATGGGCATATTACAAAGAATGAATTTGAATTCTTATGGTGTGAGTTTTCAAAAACACCAACATACTATATTCTACAAAATATTCATTAGGAACTTGGACCTCCCCCCCCCAAGAGGTTGATAGTCTCCGGGGTGGACTCACTGACTAGTAATCTCTGTACTTTCCTCAATTATTTTCTGCAAAAGAGTGTCCACACCTTTCCACCCTATCTGTGGGGCACAAGTGGCACCCTGCATAAATTTCATAAAAATGGAATGGAAAGAAACTTACAATTGGCTATTCATGTATGTAGAATTCGTATATACATCCATTCAACATGAGGATGGAATTAGGCCATGTGCAGACTTCTTAGAGAAAAGCCCCATCAGAGAGGCGCCACCAATGAAATTCCTTAACAGAGCACTTGATTCTATATTGAACCTTGATATGTTTGAATTTAATCAGGTGTACTACCTAATGTAGAACAGGCGTGGGAGCCTCCATGGCCCTTGCATATGCCAACCTATCTGTAGGGTTGTGGGAGGAGGAGGAGGTTATCCATTACCCAGAGGTTAACTCATACATTAAGAAACTGAGGTGTTGGTACTGTTTCATTTATGACTGTATTTGTATTTGGGAGGGGACACAAGATGGTGCTCAGGAATTTGTTGGATGGCTTAATGTGAATGAACAAAACCTAAGGATCACAGCTACTGTTAACAAAACTACTTTTGACTTTTTTGGACCTTATGCTTACTAGGAATGTGGAGACCAATAGGGTTGCAACAAAGGGCTATAGAAAGCAGACATCAACAAATTCCTTACTTAGCTTTGACAGCTCACAGCAAGATTCCTTACCTGGGATCCTTCCCCTATAGTCAGTTCCTCTGTATATGGAGGAACTGTTTTGACTTAAATACTGTATATAAAGGGGAACCTGGAATGCAGGAAAATGGGGGGAGCAGTGAATCAGAACAGGAGGGGCAGGGGGAAGAGGGAGGAAAGTGCAAGGAGAAGGACCAGTTGGGAGGAAAGAACAAGGAGAAGAACCAGAAGTACAAGAAGGATCCAGTAAAGGGAGCTGAGGGTTTAGGCCAGGGGAGCACGACAAGCAAGGAGGGACTAAACAGAGACAGAAAGGAAGGGAGGATGAGCCAAGCTAGTTTAGCAGATGGGAGAGAAGGACCAGTCGCAAACAGTGAGGCGGGAGTTAGCGAGGTACCAAAGAATACTTGGGAGGAGGAGAGGCATAGGATTGGAGCGGAGGGGGGTGGCTAGGGTAAATAAGGAGGGGGCGGCATGTGGCACCCAGATTGGGGGAGGAGCAAGGAGCCGGCTGGGTGGAGGGGCCAGTAGAAAGGATGAGGGATGTGGAAGGGGGGGAAATGGAGGAAAAGGAGTGGTCAGAGTGCTCCTGTTGGGGGATTCTATGATCAGTGGTATCAAATGGGATAGGGAGGGAGAAGCCTGGCCAGTTAGAACAAAATGCTTCCCTGGACTAATGGTGCACAGGGCCAAGCAAGAGGAATATCAGCTTGCAAAGGATTGTGGGGGTTCCCCGGACATACTAGTCCACCTGGGTACAATTGACATTGAGGGAAATAGCGAGCTAGAGATACAGGCAAGATTCAGGGAGCTTGCCAGGCTCTGTCATGACATAGGATGCACAGTTTCCTTCTCAGAAATCCTGCCGGTGCCAAGGGCTAGTGGGGAACACAAAAGGAAGATAAGGGAGATAAACCAGTGGCTCAGGGAGTGGTGTGAGGCCAGAGAGTATAGGTTGATGGGGGATTGGGCGAAGACCTGGGAGGTTAAGGAGCTGTATGCTAGAGATAAGCTCCATCTCAATTTGGAAGGAAGGGGAATCCTTAAGTTGAAAATAGAGGGGTTCATTGGTGAAAAGTGGGGTTTAAACTTGTGAAGGGGGGAGGGATGGGAGAAAAGGCTGTCGAGGAGGTGCCGATAAAGGAGGGACTCTGTCTCCACCCCCTTGGGGAGCTGGAGGAATGCGGGAAAAGGCCGACTGGTAAAGGTACAGACCAGGGAAAACAGAATCCCCATGGGAACATGAGCAGGGGAGTATAGGGAAAGGGTGGAAGGTAGTCCTGCTAAATGCCAGGAGCTTGGGCAATAAAATGCGGAGCTCAGGCGATGCTAACTGAGAGCGGTGGATGTGGCGGTCACTGAGACCTGGGCCAAATGAGGACATGACTGGGACCTGAACCTGGAGGGTTACACTATGTTCAGGAAGGACAGGGGGAGGGAAGGGGAGGAGAGGTAGCAATGATAGTCAAAAATCTGCATTGGCATAGGGGGAGTAGAGGAGGCAGAGGGAACTGTGGAGGTGATTTGGGTCACCTTGATAACAAGGGTGGGGGCAAGAGAGTAAAAATAGGAGTGGTGTATAGACCTCCTACACTGACGGAAGAGCTGGAGGAGAGTCTGGTGGCAGATGTTGGGAGACACTGCAGGCTAGGCAGGGGAAGGGTGGTGGTGTTGGGGGACTTAAACATGCCAGGAACAGACTGGAAGACTATGACATCCTCAGTGGCCAGGGAACAGAGGTTGTTTGATGTCTTTCAAGATGCGTTCCTAAGTCAGCAGGTGGGGGAGCTGACCAGGGAGGCACGGGTATTGGATGTGGTCCTGGCAGACAGTGACCAGATTGGGGGCCTGGAGGTAAGGGACCCATTGGCAGGGAGTGACCATGCCACGGTCTGGTTCTGCCTGGACCTAGGAGGGGTAGAAGGCTGCACAAAGACAGAGGTAACTGACTTCAGGGGGGTGGATTTTAAGGAAATGGGAAGGATCCTTAAGGAACATTTGGATGTGATTGGGTCAGACATGGATGCTGATAGTAGGTGGGAAATCATCAGGAGGAGGGTGCAGGATACTACTAGCACTTGTGCAAGAGTAAGCCGAAAATGCGATATTGCCCAAAAACCCTGCTGGTGGACCAGGGAGGTCCAGGAGGTGGTGCGGGGAAAGAAGGCAGCCTATAGGCAATTCAAGTGCTCAAGGAGTAAAAGGAATCGGGAGTGCAGGCTGATGGCTAGAAGGGCCACTAGGGTGGTGAGGGTGGCTAAGGCAAGGAAGGAGCAGAACCTGGCCAGGGAAATTAGGAGAGGGAACAAGGGGTTCTTTAGATACATTGGGGAAAAACGAAGGGTGAAGGGGCAGATTAGCAGGATTAAAACAGGAGAGAGATGGGTACAAGACCAGGGGGAGCAGGCTGAGGTACTAAATGAGTACTTCGCCTCAGTTTTTACCAAGGAAAAAGGAGGTGCTGCATCATACATGGTAGGAGACAGTGATTCTGAGGAGGGGGGACCCTTACCAATCAGCGGGGCTGGGGAGAGGGGGAGACATCACTGGCAGGAGAGGGGAAGGCAAAGCAGGGAGAAGAGGTAGCAGAAGTGGAAATCACAGCAGAGAGAGAGAGTGAGGGAAGCCCTCAGGTCCCTTAAGACAGAGAAAGCACCAGGGCCAGATAAATTACATCCCAGAGTGCTGAAGGAACTTGCGGATGTCCTGGCGAAACCACTGGTGAAGCTTTTCACCATCTGTCTGAGGACAGGGTGGGTGCCCCAGGACTGGAAGGTGGTGCATACAGTGCCTATCCACAAGGGGGGATCAAGGGAGGTTGCAGGGAACTACAGGCCTGTCAGTCTGACATCGGTGGTGGGCAAGGTGATAGAGGGCATTGTCAAGGAGAGGCTAGGGGGGACCTGGAAAAGTCAGGGTGCCTGAAGGATAGACAGCATGGATTCGTCCCAGGGAAATCGTGTCAGACAAACCTTGTGGAGTTCTATGACTGGGTGATGAGTGCCTTGGACCTGGGTAGACCAGTGGATCTCCTCTTTCTAGACTTCAGCAAGGCATTTGACTCTGTTCCTCATGTGGGCCTGTTAGATAAGCTGGGAGAAATGTGGGTGGGGAACCAGATGATCAGATGGATAGGCAATTGGCTCCAGGACCGGATCCAGAGGGTCATAGTTGGCGGGATAGTCTCTTCCCCAAGGAGGATCATTAGTGGGGTCCCACAGGGATCAGTCCTTGGGCCCCTCCTGTTCAACGCCTACATCTCTGACATAAGGACAGGTATCAGGAGCGAGATGAGTCTCTTTGCAGATGACTCAAAACTGGGGGCAGTGGTGGATGGGGAGGAGGGGAGGGTAGCCCTACAGGGGGACCTGGAGGCTCTGGAAAGATGGTCTAGAAAGTGGAAGCTGAGGTTCAATGCAGGGAAATGCAAGGTAATGCACCTGGGGGCCAGAAACCCAGGCCAAGTGTACACCCGGGGAGAGGGAATGCTACAAGTCTCGATGGCTGAGAGGGACCTGGGGGTGGTGGTGGTTGTCAAGAAGAACAACACTCGGAGACTTGTAGGAGGGCAGCAGCCAAAGCCAACAGGACGCTGGGATGTATCGTTAGGGGGATCACCTCCAGAAAGAGGGAAGTGATACTCCCTCTGTATAACTGCTTGGTGAGGCCACACCTCGAGTACTGCATGCAGTTTTGGAGGCCACACTTAAAGAGGGACATTTAACTCCTGGAGAGGGTCCAGAGGAGGGCAACCAAAATGATTTGGTGCTTGGGGGATAGGACCCATGAGGAGAGGTCTAAGAGCTAAATATGTACACATTGGAAGAGAGAAGAGACCAGGGGGACATGATAGGGTCTTCAGGTACATGAAGGGGTAAATAGGGGAGGAACAGTCAGGGTGCTTGAAGGAAGGAGGAGGGGCCACTAGAGGGCATGGGTGGAAGCTGGAGGGGAAGATTCAGGGGAAAGGAGGTGCTACTTCATTGAGAGGTAGTGGAGCCATGGAATGCGCTGCCTAGGGGCTGGTGGAGGCAGAGATGGTGGAGGGTTCAAGAGGGTGGGACAGGTACAGGGAAGGGTTCTGGAAGCAAAATCTAATGCAGCGAGAATATCCAGAACTGGGAAGGGAGAAGCCAGAGAAGGCGAGGGGGGCAGCAAGGTCAGCTCCCAGGGTGGGGGCTGACCAAACGAGCAGACGCGTAAGACCATTAGGCCTATTCTGCTGGCATTTTAGTATGTTAGTATGTAAATGATTTTGGCATACAAGCTGCCAAATTAAAACAGAGGTTCAGTGAAAGGAGCTATGATGTGGCATTATTGGAAAAGTTTACCAGGTGGTCAGACAGAAAGGTAAAGAGTGCCTGATTAGTCCCCCCAAAAAATCTGGTCAACGTAAACATATAAAATGGGGCCCAATTACCTTCTCTGCAGAATTCAACAACATAGCTAGACAGACTGGCAAATTTAATCTGGAAAATGAGTGATTATTACTTAATGATGTTAGAGTGGGTGAGTCTGTAGGAAGAAATCCAAGGGTTACTTTAAAAAAAAGCTCAAGAGGAATTACTCTACTGATCACAAAATGCTAAAGAAATACAACAGAGGGAGGATAACCAGGGATTCCAAATTGAGTGTTAGATACTGATTGTAATGTCATCAGTGTTTACATGCGTTAATGCTTATAGTGTTTACATACCTGAGCAATGTTTGAATGAAATCGGTGCTAACTGTAATACCTACAATCTGAAATAAACTGTGCAATAAGCAGTATTCAAAATTTCATAACATCTGAGGTGTTTACATATATTAATGTTCATAGTGTTTACATACCTGAACAATGCCTGAATGAAACCGATGTTGAATGCAATACCTACCATTTGAAATGAACTGTGTAACCAGTAATATCCAGAATTTCTTATCTATCAACTAGTATGTGGTGGATTGTAATATTTCTTTTACAAATCTAATTTGCTACATTTGAAAACAAAAAGCCCATGTCTAAGGGACAGACTAGTTTCCAGTCAATTTTCTGAACCTGGGAAAGTCAAACAAGTTGGCTACCATAGATACCCAAAGGACACTACAAGTGCTACAACTGCAATGTCTGTAAATTTTCAAATCAAGCAAAGACATTCATTTGTCCAAAAACTAATCTAGAAATTGAGATTAGAGCCTTTATCTCATGCATAACAAACTTTGTTGTGTACATTCTCTAGCACCCTTGCAACTTCTACTATGCAGGGAGGACAATCCACGTGCTAAAGGAGTGGATACAAGAATGCAAAAGTTTCATGATAAATAGGAGGCAAGACACATCAGTTGGCAGACATTTCAGTGAAGTTCGTCCTCTGCCTTCTCTTCCTAAATTTAATAATACCAGTCGCTGGACTGGGCCATTCCTGTGGATTGCCCAGGATGCACCTTGAACTTAAATAAATGAAGTGAGATCACAGGATAGTATGGAAAGAAAACTGATGGTATACTCAATGGATGTATTTAAACATTAAAATAGTATTGTAAGCATATTGGGCCCTATGCACTGAAGTGCATAAAGGCCGCGCTAAAGTGTTGGAAATGCAGCGCACAGCTACCTGGTGTGCAAGGCAAGCACAGAATGTGGTATGCATGAATGTGTGTGCAAGACCTGTAACCCTGGAGGTGGGACCACAGGGGGATGCATAGCAGACTGTGCAGCGCACATGAGACAGGCCAAGGATACACAGACTCTCCTCTTGACTTCACCATATAAGGGCATGTGTACTGCCCCACTCGGTGTTCTGGAAGTGAATAGCATGGAGGAGCTGAACATGGAGACCATGGCAGACAGTGACATACACACAGAGGAGCCCATACTGCAACTAGCACTACCCGATGGATCAGCCCATGGAGGCAGACAGTGCCGTGGATGTTTCAGCATCCAAGGCAGTGCACGTCCCCATGCAACAAACTTCACCAGTGACCAGGTGGCATCAGTGGTCACCGACATACATGCACACTATGTGAAACTGTACAGGGCACAGTCCCTGTCCAGGGCCCCAGAGGTCAATGCAATCCTGTTGCTCAACATACTGACTGGCATGAATGCCATTGGTCCATAGGCACGGACACTGATGGCCATAAAGCATAAGTGGCAGGACCTGTGCAGAGAAAAAAAAAAAGATTGCCTTGGGTGCACAGGCATGCCTGGGCATGGGAAGTGGGTCACCCAGCATTGATACGTCACTGAACCCACTTGAGAGGATGGTGGTGGACACCCTCAAAGAGGTCAGTCTCCATGGGGAGGTGTAGACACCCTGGAAGGTATGTATGTTCAGGCATGGTATGGTGACCATAAGAAATATACCCAGTGCATGATCTAACAGCCATGTGTTCCACCCCACAAAGCCCAGCACTGATAGATGCACTACCACAGGGGTAACAAGGCATGGCCAAGATGACATGGCTCAGCATGTTGGACATGCTGATGATGATGAAGGCAAACGTCAGTCACTGGTACACCCATACCACAGCAATGACCAACCCCAGGAACCAAGGCACAACTAGCCTAACATCCCCATGTCCCCCGCCGGTGCTGTGCAGGAGACTGAGACACAGCAGGAGTCAGCGACAAACCTCAAAAACACACAGGAGTGTCAGGACGAGGGGACACAGTTGCCGGTCGAGATGGTGGAAGGAGGGAGCAGCAGCCAAGTGAGACCACACACCTCAGGACAACAGGCATGGACCACCAATGACAGGGCTGTGGGCATGGCTGCAATCTGTGGCACAGAACCAGCATGCCTAGATGCCAGGGCCAATGTAAGGATGACACCAGCCAGCCTGATGGACAGTGAAGACAAAGGCTTGTCAACACAGGCCTGGGGCCACCCATGTACAGTACACACCTGTGGTATCATGGAGGCACAATACAGATAGTTGCAGCAGCTGGAACAGGACAGACTGGAGGTGCAGAACTGCAACACAGAGGCACTTCTGGCCCTGACCAGGGAGGTGTGGGCTATGTGTCACAGGATTGACTGGCTGGCCAACTTCCAAGAGAGGCTCATGGACCACCTGGCTGAAGAAGCAGCACCATATGCCCAGACCACCACCACCCCATGCTGTGTGGCCCACACCCATGCCCAGCTCACACTTAGCATGGTGCCCTCTGACCAAGAACAAGACAGCCAACCCTGGGACACAGACAGCATCTTGGTCAAACGGTCCCAGTGTGCATGCATGGACCACATGCACACTACTAGTACACAGGGCATGGACATACAGGGCCATGATACAGCCACCGCAAAGGAGAACATGCATGAACACCCCAACAGTTGCAGCACAGCACCCAATGATGCCACAGAGGAACAGCAGATGGTGCCCACATCCAGACGGTTGCACTCAGTGAGTGGTGTCATCATCGCACACCTGCCACTCACAACAGCCAGTAACCACACATGACCCGACACAGTGCTGTCACACTTACCATGCACACAGATGCCCCCAAGCTGTGATTCTGTGCATGATGGATGCTGCTGCACACATCACACAGCTGTCTGTCCTACATAGAAACATAGAAACATAGAATTTGACAGCAGATAAGGACCACTTGGCCCACCCAGTCTGCCCATTTCCTTACCTAGTGGATAAGCTGCAGATCCTAGTTAACCAGCAGCCTACTTCTTCCTACCCCAACCCCCTAGAATTGCCTTATGACTGTCCCATGCATGCTTGAATTCCACCACTGTTTTTGACTCCACAACCTCCTCAGGAAGGCCATTCCATGCATCCACAACCCTCTCTGTGAAAAAATACTTCCTTAAATTACCTCTGAGCCGCCCCTCTATCTTCAAATTGTGCCCTCTTGTTCTTGCACACCTCTTTTTTTGAAAGATGCTACCCTCTTGGACTTTGTTGATTCCCTTGAGGTACTTGAACGTTTCTATCATGTCCCCCCTCTCCCTACTTTCCTCAAGGCTATACATATTAAGCTCCTTAAGTCTCTCTTCATATGTCTTTCGGTGCAGACCCTGCACCATTTTAGTTGCCCTCCTCTGGACAGCTTTCATCCTGTCTATGTCTTTGAGGAGATTGGGTCTCCAGAACTGCACACAGTACTCCAGATGGGGTTTCACCAGCTGTCTGTACAAAGGGATAATAACTTCCTGTTTTCTACTGGTGATGCCTCTCCCTATGCATCCCAGTATCCCCCCAGCCCTCCTTGCTGCCCTCCCACATTGCTTGCCCACCTTTAGGTCATCTGATATGACTACCCCCAGGTCCCTTTCCATTTTTGTTGTTGTTAGTATCTCACCCCCCATTGTGTACTCTTCCCCTGGGTTTTTGTTTCCCAGGTGCATTACCTTGCACTTCTTAGCAAAGAATCTAAGCTGCCATACATTTGACCATTCCTCTAACCTTGCCAAGTCCCTTCTCATCCTTTCCGACCCACCTTGTGCATCAACTCTGTTGCAGATCTTTGTGTCATCTGCAAAGAGACATACTTTTCCTTCCAGTCCCTCTGCATTATCGCCTATAAAGACATTGAAGAGGACCGGTCCTAATACTGAACCCTGCGGTACCCCACTAGTAACCCCTTTCTTCAGGTGGACTCCATTTACTATTACTGTCTGTGTCCTATTCTCCAGCCAATTCTTTACCCAGGCTGTCATCTTGGGACCCACCCAGGCTGGCTAACTTAGGCTATTAATCTTTTTATGTGGGACTGTGTCAATTGCCTGCTAAAGTCTAGGTAGGCCATGTCCACAGCCCCTCCCTGATCTACTACTTTGGTCATCCAGTCAAAGAAATCTATCAGATTTGTCTGGCATGACCTTCCCGCTGTGAATCCATGCTGCCTTGGGTTCTGTGCCCCTCTGGCCCCTAGATACTCAACAATTCTTTCCTTCAGAAGTGATTCCATCATTTTCCCTACCACTGAGGTTAAACTAACACAGTGTAGGTGTACAACTCTACCATCAGAAAGTGCCCAGTACCAGGGTGTCTCATGCCTCAAATCCACTCAGTGTCTCCAGTTCCCTGCCCATCTGCCCCTCATCCACCTCCAGTGGTGCATCTTGCTGGTGGCCCCACCACCATGGGTACATGACATCACATCATGATATTATGGAGCATGGCACATGTGGTGAATATCTTGCACACCTTTCTGACGACAGCAGCATCATTCCACCAGTATGGACCAGACACCGGAACCGCATCTGCAGTAGGCTGATGGTCCTCTCAATGATGTTCCATGTCTTCTTGTCAGCATAGTTGTATGCCTCCTCCACTGCACTGTATGGCTTCAGGATAGGTGTCATCAGGTACAGTCAAAAGGATATCCATTGTCACCTATGCAGGTAACAGAACAAACAGACAATTAGATGCATGTTGCAGGTATCTTCATGGTGCCACACATGTTTCCCCTGTATACTCATCCAACAGCCATCTATCCAGCCGACTGGCCCATAACAGGGCCCTGAGTTGTGAGATATCCAGTATGTACACTTATGGCATGAGTCAGGATACTTGGCACACACATTTGTGAATATACCACCCATATTGCACATGACCTGACAGTTTACACTGTGGAACCCCTTTCTGTTCCTATATGCCACCACATTCACAAATGGTGCCACTATTAATATATGGGTGCAGCCCATGGCACAGTATACATTTGGCATGCCATGCATGGCATAGAATGCCTGTTTAGTGGAACAGACATCAGCTTCAGATGCAGTGAACCTGATGTGCTACTGCACACAGGCCATCAGGACATCCACCACGTGCACCAAAGCCCAGGACATGGAGGACTGATGTATGCCAATGGCATCACCAGACACCAGCTGGAATGACCCTGTTGCATAGTATGACAGGGCATATAACACCTTGGTCTCAAAGGACATTGCCATGGACTGCTGTGTCCATGGTGCAATGTCGGCACGGAGCATGTCACACAACTGTGTGATTATGTTCCAGTCTAATCTGAAAGCACACAGTTCAATGTGGGTCCCCTCCTAGATATCGTTAGTTCAAGTGTAGATGGGAGTCAGTAGGTGAGTTTAAGTTCATAAAGAGTAATAAAAAATGGCCACTCCTCAGAACATCAATTATTAATATGTTTTATTCATGTGGCACAGATCCCTTTCTGCCCAACATTTTGCCAAGATGGCTTCATCAGGGAGGGATCTAGACTCAAACAATATTTCAGATTACAGTAACTACATTTAAATACCAATATTTATAAATAAAAAAGGTTTCTTTTTTTCTTGTTTACAAAAATCATCACTGATAACTCAAGCAGTGTCATCTGACCGAGGCACATCTCATCCATACCTGCTTCATTTCAGTAAATATCATTTTTAATTTTTTTTATTTTTGTCTTTGGTAACCAGGTAGGTGCACCGATTCAGTGGACCATTTTCAGTCATGACCCCGGCCACAAGGTACAAATAGTACATACAAGATACAGAGCACGCATGTCCAACATGTAGTGGTGGGGAAAATATACAGTGAATAGCTAGATTACACTAAGACAAAAATGTAAATGAGCAAACACAAGCGATAAAACAGATGGTGCAAGTTACATACAATAACAGTATACACTTACAATGGTTCAACATTACATACAGGTGCAGTAACAATACACTGTGAAAATTCAAACAAATCAACAATTTTATAGTATCATTTGGGATCAAAAAAGAGGAGATAGAAGGGGTGAAGGTTAGGCTAGAGGGTTTAAGGGTATGGGGTAAGAAAGGACAGAGGGTCAGAGATAATCTTGAGCGTTTGAGAGTATGGGGTAGGGTAGGAAGGACAGAGGTAAGGAAAGGAGGGGCAGGCAGGTGAGGGGCAGTATGCGCTGCTTACCCATAGAACAGCATAGATGATTTGTTGGCTCTAGCATTTTTGCATGGTGCAGTGATAGTTTGCAGCCATAAGGAACCAGGCTTTCAGATTTTGTTTAAAAGATTGGTGGGTGGCAGATGAGTGAATGGACAGAGGGAGCTTGTTCCTTAGGGAGGGAGCTGTGATTGAGAAAGCTCGATTTCCCATGGTAGTGGTGATGTGGGGTACCTCTAGCAGGGGAACTGAGGATGCCGTAAGATTCATTGAAACCACTCTATTTGTTATAAAGGGTGAGTAAGGGGACAAGTGTTGGTTTCAGAGTGAGTTATCCACCAGACAGGCCATGGCATAATCAAAGCGACCGTGTAGCGGGAGCTAGCCTAGGGTCTGGTAGAGAGAGCAACGATAGGAACAGAAAGGAGGTAGGAGGACAAAATGACAGACAGAGTTGTAAGTTGTGCTTTGCCATAAGTGCAGGATAGAGGATAGATGTGAGTAGACCGGGGAGAAGTAGTCAAGGAGGGGTAGTAGGTTTCCATGTGCGATGGCAAGGCATACTTCAGCAGACAGATAATATTTATGATGATATGCAGAACCTTACTTCTGGTGGATCCACCATGTGGTATGATCAACATGTTCAGAGAAAGAAAGGGAAGGGTCAAGGGTAACTCCTAAGTAGTAAGTAAATTGTATTGTTGCTTGGTTATTTCAACCATTACAACATAAAGCATTTAAAATACAATAAAATACATTAATCCACGTGTAAATTATACACTGATCTCCAGTAACTCCATCTACCATGAACATGGACATTTCTCCTCAAACTTAAGTCCATCTTTAGAAAATAGAATAATCATAAATAATAAATAAATCACAGATTCTTATTTATATAGTCTCTCATGCCCTCAGTCCTCTCATTTAACACTTTTTTCAGTTTAATCATAAACCCAAGCAGGCCAACTTTTATTTATTTATTTATTGAAAATGTTTCACCAGGAAAGGCATACTGAGCAAAAAGATGCTCGTCTCACAGTGCGACCTGGGGGGACATGGGAGGATGGTATACATACAGCAGTCAATAGGTTGAGCATGGAATGGAGCAATACAACAATTGTTACATAGTTGAGTGAGATCACGTACGAGCTTGTTACCTGAGGAGGACAGTACAGAACATGAGCCTCTAGGAAAGTGTAATACATAATTGAATACACATCTAGGATTATACATGATTATATAAGTGCCAGTAACAGAGATTTAACTGAAGCAAGAACAACAAGTTGGCAGCAGGAGATGGAAGTAGGAGATTTGGAATAGAGGAGAGGTTGCAGGTCTGTTAAGTAAACACTAGGGTAATTAGGGAGGAGGGAGGAGGGAGGTTTGGGAAAGGGGAGGGGGAATGAGACAGTAAGGGCATTGGTTGTAGGGGCAGTATATAAGCCAGACAATTAGGCAAGGGCTGAGCCGCTGGTCAGGCACGTAGGGAGGAGGGGATCAGGTGGTGAAGAGAATCCATTGGGGGGGAGGTCAGGGGCAGGTACAATTCAGTGCAAGGAAGTTAGTGAGTGCAGAGGATAGTGAGTGCTTGGAAGAGGAATGGTGGAATGATTTACAAGCGGTATCCCACCCAGATTCTCCCTAGAAGTTACATATCATTCTCAAGTATGTCTTCCTCATTCAGTAATCCCTCATTTTACCAAGCTGGAGACAAATTTGTGTTGTAAACACTCCACCCTACTCTGAAATCTATTAATCAGCATTTTTATGGCTACTTTAACTCATCTATGAGTAAATGGGTCACTTGTCACAAGACCCAGATAGGGCCCATACAGCGCATGCTGCCCCGTACCCCCCTTATATGGGGCCTGGATCAGGCACCTTCTACCAGTTTGTACTGTGTGCCTCAATTTCCAGGTCAAGGATCTGGACCCATAGTTGCATATTGGTTGGTTCACCACATATGCCGAAACAGACCTCAGGAGCTGGTCAGAGTAGTACAACCCAGGTATCATCTCCTTGCTAAATGGTCCATGATAGACACTTACTATAGGAATTAGCATCTTATTCATGATGAGCCTCTATGGATATGCCCGGATGACCACCCTCAGTTCACCATAGAGGTCCAAAATATTATTTTGTCCAAAACTTCTCAGTCAAGTTCTAAATTGTTCAACCAGTACATTCAGGTCAAACTTTTCAACTGAGATCATTTATGTAATGATATCTAAACTCTTTATAAAACTTTCAGTAACTAAAATAGATTTAGCTTACCTTAATAGAACCCTGGAAAATACAGATCTGCCAATATTAATAAAATCCCAGAATGTAAATTATTCCTCTAAATTTCATACATTACAGCAGTCATCTGGTTCCCTATTTAATGGGCTCCAAGCGACCCTCGTGGGAAGGAGTAAGCCAGGTCCTAGGCCATAAAGCATGCAACCAGAAAATGGTATTTCCATGATGACTACTATCCCCTAATGGATTTATAGGACTTTAGCTGTTGGGCCCTGGGTGATCCAACCTATGCCTCCAGACGGAGTTTGCCATAAGGGGTGCTAGGGTGCTAGGGATGCACCCCATAGTGTATGCCATCCCATGCTCCACAATATCCCCTATTACAGGCATTCCCCTCAATTGTTATGCATTCTCGGATCACACATAGGTCCCTACTACCAAATCCAAATCCTCCAATTGGGTCATTTCATCATCTATGGATCTCATAATCAATATTGGCTAAAGCCATGAATCCATGCCCCCCCCCCCCAAACTCAGGGCCCCAATAAGCCCAATAGAGAAAAAACAAAGTTGCTATACAATACATCCAAGAGGACATTCATACAAGAGAAGGAATAATTTTCCATAAGAATTCAATAGGTATTATCCCTTGCAAAACGTCTTCCAAACTTACTCTTAAACATAGCCTCAAATACAACAATAAATTCTTAACAAGTAAATTAGATAAAATTACATTACTAACACAGTGCAGACTGACTACAATTATTACAAAGCAGCTGTGAAAGAAAAAATGGTTATAATACAATAATATCAGATCACATATATAGCAACAAAATTAAACCAATCTGCTCCATTTCACTTTATCACTGAATCAGCGTCCTGCTTATATCAGCCACCTACTTCAAAATAGTTAAACTCTATAATTACAATAGCATTCATAGTATCTCTGAGGCAGGTATTTAAGTAGTCCCCAAATAATGACGTTTTACCACGGAGAAGGCTCTTCTCAAAGAAGTCTGGTAGCGTCTTATCATTAGCTCCTTACAACCTATGCAATCCTTAGCAATCTTTAACAAAGTTTCCACCACTTTTATTCACTTGATCTCAGAAAGGGGAGCACACCTATAAATTCAGACTCAGAGTTTCACCCCACTGAGTGAAAGCTTTGTGAGAAATATTATGCTAAAGTTGCAGTACACAGAAACAGGTTGAGAGCAATTTAAACAACAGTATTCATTTTAATTTTTTGCCCCCTCATAAGTTCATTGTGTGACAAAACATTCTGATCAGAACTAACCTACTGAATAAGTGGATGTATAATCATCTGTATAATCGTCTGCAAGCTGAAAATTAGGAATAAGTACTTCTTGAGGGAAATTACTCCTCTGCAGGTTTCGTCTTTCACTAAATCAGCATTTGGAAGCACCATGAAAATGATTGCTAAATAAGAGCTGATATTAATAGTCCTTGGGGCTTCCTCAGAGAAATGAAGCCAGTTTAGTAGTAAAATATTTCCTGTCCAGCACTTTCAGCTGTTGACCATTATCCAGCCATAGACTTATCTCCAAATGCTGCATTTCTCCGTTTCTCCACTTCTCTTACATGCAGAAATCTGGGGAGACAAAAACAACATATTTCACTTGTCTGAGCATAGTAAATCATGACTCAGTCAGGATTTAAGGGTTACCCCATTCCTAGGCAATGACATCATACCTGCAATAAAATTCAGGAAAGCGCCTCAGCAGAAAGCAGTGCTTCAATAATTAATATGACTCTTCAACCTCTTCAGGTAAGACGATAATATGCTTCCAGCACCTTCATGACTCTCTCAGAATATTTCCAATTACCCTCTTCTTTGACTTTGATTTTTCTGTCCGTTTCTGTGCCAGCAAACAACTGAATGCCAAATGCTGAAAATCAAAGGTCGATGGATGCCAACACAGCCAAATAATTTGCAACTTTTTAAGTTTTAAACTGCAAAAACAGACTAAACATCAAAAGCAACAATGGTTTCATTCAAGAAAAACTCTAAAGTTCAGTTAAAAGCTCTATAATTGTAAAATAATAAAGGATTTAGAGCCAACAGTGGAGCGGAGCAGCATTGCGGCCATCTTGCTGCCCAACCCCCGACCTTCCATTGGGGAAGGGCAAAACTACTAAGCATTTAAATGATGAGACATTTTCAAGGGAAGGGCCAGCAGAGGTTAGTACCAGTAGGGAGGAGTTGGTTTTAGCAGCTTTGTCTAGGGAGGGTTTAGCACCAAAAAACATGGATTTAGTCTTTTTTTCATTGACTAGGAGACTGTTGGAAAGGAACCACTGGTGGGAGGAGCCGTAGTTCCTTGTGAGGGCAGAGGAGATGGAGTCAATTGATTTGTCGCTGTGATAGATGACTATATTGTTGGCATAGAGAAGAGCTTTACAACTGAGGCTGTCCCTGGTGAGTGTGTTAATGAACATGGAGAAGAGCAGTGGCCAGAGTATGGAACCCTGGGGGACTCCAGTGAGTACGGGAAGGGGAGCAGAGGATGCTTTGCCAAAAATAACCAACTGAGACCTGTTTGATAGGTAGCTGTAGAACAAAGCAGCAGATCCAGGGGTGCAGTGAGAGAGTAGTAGGGTTGAGTGGAAGAGGTGGTAATCAACTAGGTCAAACGCTTTTGACAGATCAACAAAGACCGCACCTGTGGGTTTGTCCTGGTCTATGTTTCTTAGTATATGATTGGTAAAAATGGCCAAAGCAGAGGAGGTACTATGTTGCTTGCAGAAACCATGCTAGAGTGGACAAGGGAGGTTGTGTTTTTCCAGGTGCTCTGGTAACTGAGCATGCACAATTATTTCAAGCAGTTTTCTCAGGTTGGGGAGGAGGGAGATGGGCCTGTAATTGTCCAGAGAGAGGGAATTGCCAGCTTTGAAGATTGGCACAACATTAGCATGTTTCCAGGAGCCAGGTACAGAAGCTGCAGTCACGGCAAGGCTGAAGATGAAAGTGAGGGGTTTAACAATCATAGCTAAGATGAGTTTCAGAAAAAGAAGAGTACAGTCCATCACTGCCAGGGCTTCCTTTGGCCTGTAGAGACTTTAGTAGTTTGATAGTGTCAGTTTGCCCAATAGCCCTGAAATAGAAGGGTGGTGGCAGGGTGGTGGTTTACGAGGAGGGAGAGTTGTAGGGCTGAAGGTTCTGGGCAGGGGAGGCCTGTGGGGGAGCTTGCTAAGGTATAGGGATAATCAGTGAATTCTGAGTTGAAAGCGTTTGCAATCTCGGTGGGGTCTGAGATGGGACCAGTGGGGGATGTAAGTTGTGTTATCTGCCTGTTATTCTTGAGGTTTAGGAGTGATCCAGTGGTAGCCTAGAAAGTGAAAAGGTTATCAAGATTGTTGCTTTGTTGATATAGGTAATATTTGCACTTGAGCGACTTGGCAGTCTGTTTGCAGGAGTTGTGCAGCTGCCTGCAGGCATTCCGGAGTTGGAGGGAGGGGGACGCTTTCTATGCCTTCCATTTGCTGTACCAGACTTTCATTAGTGCCAGTACCTTTCTAGATAGCCAGTGAGTGGAGCCTCCTCTTACCCTTCTGGTTATGAGGGGAAAGTAGACATCCTGTATGTGAAAGAGGGTGGAGGTAAAGAAGGTGACCGCATCAGAGATGTTGCTGTGATGGTAGAGGGCAGACCAGTTTCTTGCGCTAACATCTCTGAGGATTGGCTTGGGATCTTGGCAGTCAAACCTTTGGAAGGATAGGAGTTTGTGGGGACAGCGGTTTGATTTAGTGGACAGTATAGCGTAGGTTGGGGTGTGGTTGCTAAATGAGTCAGACATTGTGGCTGCTTGGAGGATCAAGACTGCTACGTTTATGGAGACCCAGTCAATGAGGGTGTGGTTTAGTGAGTGAGCATTGTGTTTTGTGTGGGAGGAAATAACTTGTTACAGGTTATGTTCTTTCAGTAGGCTTGCATAGTCTGGTGGTCACGTTGGGCGGTGCTCTCAATGGCAGCTTAAATCCTCAGCTCTCCCCTCTCAGCCAGCGGATCTCATTATTTACCGACTCCTGTTAATTATTTTTAGCGTGCTCCCTGTATATCGCAGTTTCCTACAACCCACCGTCACTTCATGTTGGCGTCTGTGTGTTTTTCCAACGAATTTACGCTAAGGTGTGGTGGTGATTATGGGCCGAGATAGAAACGCCCGGGACCAGGCTTTGCTGCTGCGAATACCCCTGAGCGGCCCAAAGAGTCGAGGAACCAATCTACGGGTTCAGGCGCCAAATCTGGCTCCCCTTGCGTCTCCTCCTGCCCGCTCACCGAGGATCAGTTCCTTCAGGAGCTGGTTCCATTTCACGAAACCTTGCAGGAGATTTCATCTGAGCTCAAATCTATGCGCAGTGACCTTGCTTCTCTCACAACTCGAGTGGGCAACTCGGAGGCTCGTACCAGTTCTTTGGAATCCTGGAAGGCCAAGTGTGAACCTGAAATTACCATGCTCAAGCAACAAATTGCCAAACTGAAGTTAAAAATGGAGGACCTCGAAGGACGTAGTAGGAGGAACAACATTTTGGTGCTGGGGTTACCGGAGGGAGAGGAAGGGCCTGATATCCTGTCTTTTGTGCAAAACTTTTAACCAAGATTGTGGGCCTTCTCCTATCTATCCCCTCCTACCATCGAGCGTGCCCACAGATCCTGAAGCCTAAACCTCCATGGGCTCCTCTCCTAGACCCATATTAATCAAGCTGCTCAGTTACCTTGAAAGGCAACACATCCTGTCAAAAACCAAGAGCCTGCAGGCAGTCTTGTGGGAGAACCGTACCCTGAGAATAACCCAGGACCTACCACTCGAAACCCAATTGAGAAGAAGAGAATACCACCCAATGATGACTAAGTTGATTGCTGCGGGTCACAAGTTCCGCATGAACTATCCGGCTAGGCTACAAGTCTACCTTGATAATGCTTGGCTATCCTTCGAGACTCCAGATCAAGCCAAAATTGAACTCCCTCAGAGGTTGCCTGACCTTTTCAAATCAGGATGACTGCTATGTTAAATACCAGTGTTAAATTGTTTGTCTACCTTGGCTGTTGGCCTGTGGTTTGATGTTGTGCCTGTTTTCCTGTTTTCTCCCTGGCGAATTGGGGTGGGGGCTGGCCGGCCTTCCGCGGGGGCTGGGGCGGTCTCTGGCCGTGGTTGAGACCTAGGCTTTCTCTAGCTGGGGCCGCCGCCTTGTGGCGCGAGGGGGGGGTAGGATCCTCAGTCTCGCTTGCGGTTTCACACGGATTGTTTAGCCGACGTACCAGTTTGGTCCCTACCAGTTTTTCCTTCCCCTTCCCTTTCCGGGTAAGGTGGTGGCCAGCTTGTGGGTTTGGATCCCAGTTTCATTGCTTCTAGCTCTGCTCCTGATGCTGCCACACTCGAAACGGAGCGAAGGGCGCAGTAACTGCCAGGTACATCTCCTTGTCACTGTGGTGAGTTTTTCCTTTTTTTCAAGCCACGCTGGTTCCGTTCAATTTTTTGGAGCTGCGTGCTTTTGTTTTTCTCCTTTCTTCGTTTTGGGGGTCAGTGTTCGGATTGCTGGGTTAGATGTATTGACTCTTTTTTTCTCGCTTTGGCTGGGGGAGGGTGATGGGAGGGAGGAGCCTTGAGATGCAGTCTCACATCCTAATCTGGGGGGGGGGGGACTGCAGTACCCGGCTTCTCTTTGCTATTCTGTTTCACGTTGATGTTCGTTAATGGGGACATCACTCAGGGGTTTTCTACAGTTTGTCGTGGGCCTGCTAGTCCTGGGGACCGATCCCTTCACGGGTTATCTTTTTGCTGTTTACTTGCTTTTTTGATGCTGATGGGACGGCTTGTACATAGTTTCTGGGGATTTAGGGACATTTGTAGGGTTTATCATTTGGGGAGGGTGGGGGTATGTTGTAATTTCTAGCCCAGTCACTCTTTGGTTTTATCTCCTGGTTTGGGGGCTTCCAGTGTTCAGACTCATTTAAGTTTGCTGGCAACTGGGTCATCTTGTGCGGGTTACTCTTTTAAAGGGTTGGGGGGGAGGGTGCCTCGGAGAGTTTCAATACCTGTGGGTTATATTACTATTGTTGGGCCAATTTGTTGTAAGTTCTTTACTACTTTTTGTAATGATGGGGAAGTTCCTGTATCTGGTTTACTTTTGTGTAAGCCACCATGGCATTGAGTTTGGTTAAAATTGAAAGCTGGAATGTCAGAGGCATCAATGATCCTCTTAAGAGATGCCAGGTCTTTCTGAACTGCTCCCTCCTTAATGTAGATATAGTTTTCATGCAGGAAACCCACTTGGCTGCTTCAGAGGACAAGCAATTGCGAAGGCTAGGGTTTACCCAAGTTTTCACTGCCCCCGGTTCACAAGCTAGTAAGGGGGTTGCAATATTAATCAAGCATCACGTCAGATTTGTAGTAGAAGAAAGTGTCATTGATCGCGAAGGTAGATACGTTTTGGTCAAGGGCCAGCTCGATAACAGTAATGTGGTTTTAGGGGCGATATACGCTCCAGTGGGAGGTGACCCATCCTTTTTCATGTCCCTGGCAGATATCCTGAGCAGATTTCTGCCTTCCCTTCTCATCTTAGGGGTGACTGGAATGTAGCCCCTTCCAGCGAGCTTGACAAAACCTATAGACCAATTAAACCGGCGTCCCCAGCACAACATGCCCTTTCTGATTTTACTAGCCTGCTGGGTCTTTGTGACCCCTGGCATCTTCTCAACCCAGACAACCGGCTTTACTCCTTCTACTCCCAAGTACATCAAACTTGGTCAAGGATCGACTATATCCTATTTAGTACTTCTTTAATGAGTTGTGCCCACCAAGTAGGTATCGAGCCTATAGTTATCTCAGATCACTCCCTGGTTTGGGTCAAGATTTCCCCGGGTATTCAGGGACAAAGAGACACGTTGTGGAAATTTATTATGCAAATTCTGAAGGAGGAGTATACAGTCTCCCAAATCAGGGATATGATCCTTTCGTACTTCGAACTGAATCAGGGATCTGTACACCGCGCGGATTTACTGTGGTGCTCCTTTAAATGCTTTCTCAGAGGGGAGCTCATCAAGATCGCGGCCACTAGGAAAAGGGTAAGGGAGTCCAAAATCAGTACGCTGTCTAGTCTGCTGAGGGTAGCCGAAGACAAACTTCTCTCCTTCAACTCCCCAGCTAATTTAACGGCTCTTATTAGACTCAGAAATGAATACAACAATTTAACTTGTGACAAAGCTGAATATGCATTGTTTAAGTCCAGGACTAGTTATATTGATCAGGGTGAAAAGTCGGACCGGATGTTAGCTATGAGATTGAAAGAAATAGAGAGCTCCCGTCTAATCACAGCCCTCAAAGCTCAGGATGGCACCACCAAGACGCTACCTAGGGAGATTGCCCATATTTTGAATCCTTTTATAAGGGTATTTACAGTTGCAGCTCCGCACCGTTGCATGCTCAGATGATAGAGCAGTTCTTAGACAGTATTAAGCTCCCTTCCCTTCAGTCTCATCACTGCGATTTGTTGTCTGCTCCCATCACTCTGGGTGAAGTGGAAGAGGCAATCAAAGACCTGCCATTAGGGAAAGCCCCCGGTCCGGATGGTTACCCCCCAACTTTCTACAAGGTTTTTTGCAAAGAGCTATCCCCTCTATTGCTTAAGCTATATGAATTTTTGTTTTCTGCGGACGTGATTGATCCCTCTTTTTTAGAAGCGACAATAATTTTAATCCCTAAATCTGATAAGCCTTTATCTGAGCCTGCCAGCTATCGCCCAATATCGCTCTTAAATTACGATATCAAAATCTTATCTAAAATCCTATCGTCCAGAATCAAAATGGTCTGGCAGCACTTGCTGAGCCCGGAACAGGCTGGTTTCGTTCAGGGCAGATCATCTGCTGACCATCTGAGAACCCTAGCCCATGTCCTCCAGGCAGCCCGCACTTTGTCAGATCCCATGGTCCTAGTCGCTCTCGATGCAGAAAAAGCTTTCGATCGAGTGAATTGGGACTTTTTATGGGCCACTCTGAAGAGAATGGGCTTTCCTGATTCCTTTATCCATATGATTATGGCAATTTACAAATCCCCATCGGCCAAAGTCTATTGCAATGGGGTCTTTTCCTCCATTTTTCCTCTATGCGCTGGCACTCGTCAAGGGTGTCCTCTTTCCCCCTATCTTTTCAACCTGTATTTGGAACTGCTGCTTGTGAGTATTAAAGGTTCATCGCGAATCAGGGGTTGTACCATTGCGCAACTTCCCCTGTCCTTATCGGTCTTTGCCGACGACATCCTGCTATATCTTACCAACCCCGAAACATCTTTAACACAAGTATTACAAATTATTGACCACTTTGGTCAGGTTTCCAACTACAGGTTGAATGTCTCCAAATCGGTTATTTTTCTGGTAAACTCTCTCACCTTTAAATCGGATTTTGAACGGTTCGGTATGAGATGGTCCCCGGTTTCCTTTAAATATCTGGGTGTACATGTAACTAGGGGTGTGGAATTGGCCAAGGAGCTTAATTTAGATAATGCTGTTAAGAGAATCCTGGGAGACCTCGACCGTTGGCAAAGGTTGCCTCTCACCACCTGGGGGCGAATCAATATTATTAAAATGAATATCCTTCACCGGCTATTTAACCCCCTGACTCATCTTAATATCTGGTTACACAAGCAGTTCTTCAATCAGGTTAACTCGACGCTATCTAACTTTGTTTGGAGGGAGAAACAACCTCGTAGAGCCTTCCTTAAACTTACTGCGCCCAGAGACAAGGGTGGCCTTCGTCTACCCAATCTCTTGTTATATTATTGGGCTAGTCACCTGACTAGATTAGGGAAGTGGTCCACCATTCAGTCTTCCACGCCTCTACCCGAATGGCTACAGCTTGAATTAAACTTATTGGAGCAAGCAAATCTGAGCCCTCCTCGTGTTTTCTGGCATCCGTTTTCCACGTTACCCCCGGCCATCCGAGAATCCCCTATTGGCCTTTCTATTAGAGTTATTTCTCAGTGCTGGAATTTTTTCAATTTGTCCCCGTCCAAAGACTCAGCTCAACCTCTTGTCTTGAATCCTAGTATCAAAATTGAGGTAGCTGGTTAGTCACTGACTGGCTTCCATGATTGCATAAGTTGCCTGTGGAATCTCTGTATGAGCAAGGCAACCTCCTCAAATCGGATGAAATCTTAAAGTCCCTAAACATTTCCCAGAAACATATTTTTAAAGTCTACCAATTGAGACACTTATCCTCCAAACCTTTGGGCGACCTGCTCTCCCTCCAAAATAAGGCCATTCCTTGAGAAAATTCAGGGCGGCCGGCTCATGAAATTAGTATTTCCATTATATATAACAAACTGCTGGCTGATCTTTTCCTATTTCCCCTGGAGGTTCCAAAATCTGGTCACTCTCTAGTTTGATCTCCCATCCTGCATGGGACTCAACTTGGAAGAACGTGTATTGCTACTTATCCCAAGATAATCACAGATTGACCTAATACTATATTTTAAATAATCTTTATTATACTCCAGTCAAGTTGGCCAAATTTGGTAAGCTTGAGTCTAGTATCTGCTAGAGATGTGGTGCGCTGGAGGAACTTGCTGCATATCCTTTGGGGTGTGTTAAAGTGGCACCCTTATAGGGCACTGTCAGGATAGTCTAGACCCACTTTTAGGGTTTAAAGAGCTATTTACCCTTGAAATTTGTATCCTGGGCATCTATTCGGGTATCTCGGTGAAAAACGTAGATATCACATGGCTCTTATCTCAATAGTTGTTAAAAATTGGTTCTTAGGCATTGGTTAGATCAGGACATTATTACCTACCAAGAATGGCTTAAGGAGATGTCCCTCTGTCTCAGTACCGAAAAACTTATTGCTAGTTTCAGACATAATCTGGAGTCTTTTAATCGGAAATGGGGTAAGTTGAATGCACTCTATTTAGGGTAGTCCTGTCTCTGGCATTATCCTACCCTAAGTTTTTCCATGTTGCATTAGTATATCCAGTGATACAAGTTTCCCTATTACAGATACCCTCCATATTGACCTGACTTCCTTTCACCTATGAAACTCTCCGGGGCAAGGGGAGGGTGGGATGAGGGGGACAGGGTGGGGGTGTTATATATTTTTATTGTTCCGGCCTATATCATGGTGATCGTCTACATTTACTTTTTTGTATGCTTTAATCTGGTTTTATGTAACCCCCTCCTTTTTTTTTTCCTTAGACAATCCCTCAACGGTTGTATTTGTACCTTGTTTTTCTCTATTCTTATACCTAAACTCAATAAACTTATATTTTAAAAAAAAAAAAAAGGCTTGCATAGTCTGGTGAAAGGGCATCCAGCCAACTGAGGTCGAAATCTCTGATCATAACCATATCTCTTGTGAGTGCTATGTGCCCCATGCCATCCAAGAAGTTGGATAATCCTGGGATGTCTCCTGTAGAAGGGTTGTAGAGGCAGCCTATGTGGAATTTTTTGGATGCCCCTAGGGTTAGTTCAGTGAGGAGCCATTCACTTTGCGAGGTGGTAGTAGAGCAGCTGATGTTGACGGCCTGTAGTTGAAATTGGGAGTCTAGGTGGTAGGGTTGAAGCCAGGTTTTGGAGAGACCTAGGACTTGTGGCTTGTACAGGGCTACCCATGCCTCAAGCTCAGGGAGCTTTGATGGGAGGCTGCAGATATTCATGTGGGCAATTTTTAGCCCATAATGCTTTTCACGGGTGGTGTCTGCATGGTCAATGTGGGTGTTTTGGGGGCCAGGGTTAGTTTCTAATTTTCCAGAGAGGAGCATAAGTGCAAGGAGAGGGCAGTTTGGAGGGTGCCAGCGGGGGGATTGTTGGGTGAGGGAGTGCACATAGTCTGAGCAATTGGCATTGATAATTAGACAGTAGGGCCAAGAGGATTTCATTTGTGAGAGTGATTTCATGTCCAAGCATGTAAATTGTGGTGTCCGAGTTTTCATTTGGGGTAGGTGAAGGGCATAGTTTTTGCTGGTCAACAGCCAGAATTGATGCACAGATGTCAGTTGCCCATAGCAGGGAGGTCAAAGAAGCCAACATAAGTAGAGTAGAACATGAACACATGTTTATTTTGGAAGTGTTGACCTTGCAGGTGGTATCCTGAGTCAGGGGAGAAAGTTTGGCAAGAGAGGAGCAAATGAGCTGTGCCAGGGTGCTTTTGGAGGGCCACTGTGAGCTGGGCCAGAAAATATTCAACAGGAGGGCTGCTCAGACATAGTGGTGGTGGGAGGTCCAGTGAGCAGGAAGGTAGTAAGCAGTGTTGCTTGGGCTAGGGGTCTTAGGGCTTTGTTAGCAGCAAGTGAAGGCTGTTGCTTTGAGTGAGTAAAAAAGGACAGTAAAAAAAGTTTTGACTGCTGGCCAATGGAAAAAGGGGAGACAAGCGAGGGAAGAGCTTTGGTGTATTAGACAGAGGTTGGGGTCAGGGATGGTGGGGGGGGGACATGGAATGATTACAGATTTACAGTGGGACAAACCCTGAGTCAGACCTTAGCAGTCAAGGCCAGGTAGCAATAGGCTGTGGCTATCTACTGAATAAAATGTGTTCTGGCCACAGATGAACTTTTTTGTTTTAAAAATATAAATACTGAGCCAGGGCAAAGCTTAGAATGGAAAATATTAATTTAACAAAGGAGACAGAGTGTCCAATTAGGGTCAGGAGCACCAGGCAAGTCAGGAGTGCACCATGGAAAAAACAGCGAGTTTGAAAAGGCTAAGTAAAGGTAGGGTGCCATGGTTCTCAGAATCCATAAATTGTTCTTGCTGGTGGCAGGCGTGGAGCAGCTCTGTATGGGTGGGATGCCCAGTGGAAAAGAAGAAATCTTGTTCTTGCTGGCGGAGGGCATGGAGCAGCTCCATTCTCCTCTAATGGTTATAAAACAAGGATAGTTTTTTTATGAATCACTAGGGTTATTCATGTAAGACTTGGATAACGTTATTGTGCCCCCCCCCCGATGTCCATGGAAGAGTCTTCCATGCCTTGTGTTATTATATGTATTTTATACTTGATCCATGCTTAAGTTAAAAGTTACGAATATGCCAGATTCACAGTACAGGTCAGTTCATTACACAATGCACCAATCAGATTCTACCAGTCTCTTAATATTGTTTACCTCAGGCACTGCCCTTACAAGTTTCAAACACCAGTTTGTCTAATGTGGTCAATCCATTATATCACCATTTAACAACATTTATCAAACTAAGCATATTATATAGTTATACACATTACTTCTATTTTGCAGTGCTCCCTCATCATACCTGAGATATAGTACTTCAACCAAAACTGACACTTCCCTATCAGTGTCAGTTTAGCCATGTTTTTCAAAGCTTTAATGTTATTATAAGTTTTTTATTTCTGTAATATGTAATAATTTATTCAGCAACATTCTAAAGAGTTTAACATTCAATTAAATGCATCATATGTGCTCTGCTGCATGCCACATTCACTAGCTTACTATGCCCACTTTGGCTACATTGAAATAGACTATTTCACCATAATTTCTAAAAGCATACAATACATACATAGTTTGTTGCTGTTCAGCATGAAAGATAGTAGATAAAACATGGTAGTGCATCGTGCTGTTTTACATCTCTTATTGAATGAGTTTGAAATACAAATCAAGTTATAATCCACCAAAAGGAGGTAACCATAATGTGGAGGCTTATATTGCCCAGGTACTACATTACATAGATAATTTACTAAAACAACCCAAGAATCTACCACTGAAATATAACCTTACAAAAGAAGAATCCAGTGCCCTTAAGGAACTTGAAAATGACACATCAATAGTAATTCAACAGGCCCACAAAGGGGGTGGCATAGTGATTACAGAACAGGAACAATATAGTAGTATGTGCAGAGATCTTCAAGACAGAATACAAAACTACACAAAATTGCCAAACGACCGAACACCCAGAATAATTCAGAGCCTATCAGAACTAATAAACATAGAATTGGATTAGGGATACCTAAAAGAATGGCAGGCTGGACTATTGAAGAAACTGTTTCCCCAAATACCTGTGTTTTATGGCCTACCAAAAATCCATAAGAATTGTGAGAAACCACCAGCACATCCAATAGTGTAGACAATGACTCCAGCTTAGAGGAACCCTCCTGTTTTGTAAACCATTATATCAAACCAGTGGTAGCATTAATGGATAACTATTTAAGTGATACCAATAATGTAATAGATATTCTGGAACAACTGAATCGGGAAGGGAACTTTAATGATGGGATCCTGTGCAGTATGGATGTTAAGAACCTCTATACTTGCATTCCACATGAGGAAGGACTACTAAGTTTAGCGATGGAAATCAGTAGAGAAATGAACAGTAATACTCCCCCTACCAGTACATTTTAGAATTAGCATGGTTTGTTCTATTTGAGAACTGTTTCCGCTTTGAAGGGAAATATTATAGGCAGAGCCAAGGAATGCCCATGGGCAGCACCTTGGTCCCAACATACGCCAACCTATACATGGAAATTTTGAACTCCAATTCATCTCAAACCCCATGTACAACCTTTTCTTTAAATACATTGTCTATTACAAATGTTACATTGATGATTCACTTTTAAAACTTTTAAACTGATGAAACATATGCAATATTAACTGTTGTGAGGAAGGGGGTTGCACTACTGCCCTGTGACTCCTGGTTTGTGATCCCAGGGAAAGAGATAAGACAGCTGCTGTAGCATGGTAATGGCAGCCCATTAGAGCTCCCTTGTAGCTTTCTGTTTTTTTTTTTAAAGGCAGACCATGGGTTACTTTCTGATCGAACTTCAGGAAACCAACAATGTTGACTAGAGACAGATGACATCATTAGAAGGCACATAAAAGTTCTGGCTCTAGCAAGTTGAGTCAAGCGAGGAGTGGAGGCAATGCAGGCAGGGGCCAGCAGCATCTGCAGGCATCAGCAGAGGAAGCAGGAGAAGAGTGCCATACAGCATACCTGTATGCTACCAGTCTCACCAAATCAGGTACAAAGATAACAGTCAATTGGCATTAGGAAAGAAAAGCACTAAAGCATGGCAAATAAGGTTAATGCAGGAGATATTCAGGCTCTACTTCATGAAGAGGCAGTATAGCACAGTGGTCTAAGGCTCTGAGCTGCAAATCTGGTGACATCCAGCAGATCAGACCTGGGTTTGAATCCCACAGCTTCCACTTGCATACTGTGTGACCCTGAGCAAGTCACTTAACCTCCTTGTGCTCCCAGGTCGCTCCTGTAAAAAAGCTTTCAGCTTAGTGTGCTATACCTGGTTAAACAACTAAATAAAAAAAAAAAAAAGGTTCTATTAATAAATGTTTGCATTGTGGGATGTGTATACCCCTAAACAACACAAAGCAAACCATTAACTATGTTTGTAAAAAATGTGAGACCATTCTCTATTGAATAATGATAAGGAAAAACCTCTAAAAGAACTGCAGGAACTGAAAGATATTGCCAATATCCAAGAATTTATAAACACCATTCAGGATGAAAACCCATTATGTACTACTGTAAATTAAATGGAAAATGACCAAGAGAGGATTTAACTTAAGCCCAAAAAGCATAGGAGAGGAAAGGCAAGGCAGGCCACAAAAAAAAAAAAAAAAACAGACACAACAAGCCTGCCCAGGAGTAGGATAGAAAACAAGTAACAATAAGGAGAAAAAAAAAGTGTGATTCTGGCTACAATTATACCCAATGTGTCAGAACAACAAATAGATTTGCACCTCTAAAGAATGGTATTACCAAACAACCTTTAGGCACAGAATCAGGGCCAAAAGGAAAAATTGGCCTAGGTGATTCTATTACAAAACATTGTGACTCATACATTTGTAGGGAAGATAAAGAAAACACTACCTGTCTATGTTACCCTGGGGCACGTACTCATGAAACATAGAAACATAGACTTTGACGGCAGATAAGGACCACTTGGCCCACCTAGTCTGCCCATTTCCCTACCTAGAGGATAAGCTGCAGATCCTAGTCAACCAACAACCTATTTCTTCCTACTCCCTACAAACATTGCCTTATGTCAGTCCCATGCATTTTTGAATTCTCCCACAGTTTTAGACCCCACAATCTCCTCAGGAAGGCTGTTCCATGCATCCACCACCCTCGCTGTGAAAAAAAATACTTCCTCACATTGCCCCAGAGCTGTCCACCCTCTATCTTTAAATTATGTCCCCTTGTTGTTGCACATTTCTTTTTCTGAAAGATGCTGCCCTCTTGAACTTTGTTGATTCCACTGAGGTACTTAAACATTTCTATTATGCCCCCCCCCTTCCTCAAGGGTATACATATTAAGCTCCTTTAGTATCTCCTCATATGGTTTCTCATGCAGACCCTGCACCATTTTGTTTGCCCTCCTCTGAACTGCCTCCATCCTGCTTATGTTCTTGTGGAGATGGGGTCTCCAGAACTGGACGCAGTACTCCAGAGGGGGTCTCACCAACTGTCTGTACAGGGGAATAACAACTTCCTGTTTTCTGCTGGTGATGCCTCTCCCCACACATCCCAGTATCCCCCAGCACTCACTACCACCTTCTCACATTGCTTGCCAACCTTAATGTCATCTGATATGATTACGCCCAGGTACCTTTCCATTTTTGTTGTTGTTACTACCTCCCCCCTGATTGTGTAATCTTCCCCTGGGTTTTTGTTTCCCAGGTGCATTATTTTGCACCTATTTGCATTGAATCCAAGCTGTCATACTTCTAACCATTCCTCCAACCTTGCCAAGTCCCTTCTCATCCTTTCCATGCCTCTTTGTGTATCAACCCTGTTGCAGATATTTGTGTCATCTGCAAAGAGGCATACTTTTCCTTCCTGTCCCTCTGCAATGTCACTTATAAAGATATTGAAAAGGACTGGACCCAGTACTGAACCCTGTGGTACCCCACTAGTATCCCCTCTTTCTTCAGAGTGGACTCCATTTACAATTACATTCTGTGTCCTGTTGTCCAGCCAATGTTTTACCCAGGCTACCACCCTGGGACCCACTCCCAGGCTGGTTAATTTGACTATTAATCTTTTGTGTGGGACTGTGTCAAATGCCTTGCTAAAGTCTAGGTAGGCCATGTCCACAGCCCCTCCCTGGTCTACTACTTTGGCCACTCAGTCAAAGAGCTCAATTAGACATGACCTTCCCACTGTGATCTGCTTAATTCTTTTAGAATTCTGGGGTGAATTCCATCTGGCCCCATTGCTTTGTCCACCTTCAGTTTTAGGAGTTCTTTCAGAACCCTTTCTTCTGTGAAAGGACTGGGATCGACCCCCCTCTCCAGAGTGCTTCTGTTAATTGGATTAGGCCCCTCCCCACCTCCTCTTTTGTGACTACTGGACAGAAGTACTCATTCACTACCCCTGCTTTTTCACTGTCCCTCTCTGCCCACCCACCGTCCATTTTATTCAGCCTCACTATACCTCCCTTTGTCTTTCTATGCTCCCTGATATTCCTATAAAAGGTTTTATCCCCCTTCTTAACCGAGTTGGCTATCTTTTCCTCAGTTTGGGCCTTTGCAATTCTGACTACCTTCCCTGCTTCCTTCTGCCTTAACTGGTACAGTTCTCTGTCCTGCTTCTTCTGTGTTTCCTTATACTTCCTAAATGCTATCTTTTTCTCCCTAACCTTCACTGCCACCTCTTTTGAGAACCATAGTGGCTTTTCTTTCATTTTGATTTGTTTATTTGCTACACAAAGGCTTGTTGCCTCTGTGATGGCAGTTTGATATTTCCCATTGTTGTGCCACACCTCCTTCTAGCCTGTTTACTAGTGCTTTTCTAAGGCACTCTCCCATCTTGCCAAAGTCAGCCCTCCTGAAGTCCAGAACCCTCACTTTTGTGAAAGCTGACTCTGTGGCTGAGTTTATGTGAACCACACTGTTTGGTGGTCACTTGTTCTCAAATGGCTACCCACTTCTAGATCTGAGATCCTCTCACTGTCCCTATTTGAGAGTATGAGGTCTAAGATTCTCCCACAAAAGTAGATTCCAAAACTAGCTGTCTGAGGCATGCCACCTGAAGGGCATCGGGAATGGCCCTGCTTTTGGATGTGGCTGCAGCAAAAGTGCTCCAGTTAACATCTGGCATATTAAGGTCTCCCATCAACAGTATCTCCCCTTTTTCTGCCATCCTAAGTATGCCTTCTATCATATCCTTATCCATTCCCTCCCCCTGACATGGGGGTCTGTATACAACCCCATGCGGATTATGGTGCCATTTCCAGTCTCTAAGGTGACCCACAGTGCCTCCTCTCCTCCCTGTTTACTCTTTTGTCCAGTTGCTTTTATCCCTTCCCTTACATAGAGATCTACTCTGCCCCCTCTTCTCCCCTCCCTTTCTCTCTTGTAGGTTGTGTACCCTGGTATATTAACATCCCAGTCATGGTTCTGTGTGTACCATGTTTCTGTAACTGCTATGATATCCAGGCATCCCTCTTCCATCAAGGCCACCAGTTCAGGGAGCTTGTTGCCTAGACTGTGGGCATTGGTACTCATTACCCTCCATTTCTTGATGGCCTTACCTCTTTTTACCCCATTCCTGTCCTTAATGCATTTGTCACTTTCTGCATTTAGCCCTGCGCTTTTCCCTATTGACATCTCTATGTTGGTGTCTACCTCACTTAGTGCCCTGATTTTTTTGGTGGGGGCTAGGATTTCCCCTGCTCCTCTCCATTGCCTCCCCCTTAACTAGTTTAAATGCTTGCCAATGAAGCATTTAAACCTATCACCTAGGATCCTGGTTCCCCTTCTGGACAGATGCAGACCATCACATCATGACATTATAGAGAACTTAAAACAGATAATAATCCCCCAAAAAATCTAATATTATCATATGTGTTGGGACAAACAATGTTGGAGGAGAACATGAAAAAGACATATGTTGTAATTTTATATTCCTAGGAGAACAACTAGAATAAAGGGCCATAAGGTCACTGTTTCAGGGCTGTGACCAATATGCAGAGCTCACAAAGAAAAAAAGCTATGCAATTGACAGAATTATTTTAAGATTATGGAACTGGTGTGATGACAAAACAACTCACATTTATCAATGATTAGGATGATTTTCATAAAAAGAATGAACTTTATAGCCAAGATGGGCTACACATGAACAATAAAGGAACAAAAATTCTCACTGAGAATTGTAAACAATGTCTTGGACAAGAGGGTTTAAACTGAGCAAGAAGTGTGTCGGGGGTGGCAAATCCTGAGCCAATAAAAATTAAACAAAAGCAAAATCATTTTAAAAAAAACAGCAAAACAAACAAACATACTTAATAAAATTAGAGTCCAGCTAGTAAATGCAAGGAGCATGAACAATAAAGTTGATGAACTATGTGCTGTTATTAGCTCTTCACCCACTGAAATAATTAAAATCACTGAAACATGGCGGAACTCAGAAAATGACACCTGGGGAATAGACATTGAAGGATACCAACTATATCAAAAAAATGAACAAATGAAAAGGTGGTGGTGTAGCACTATACATCACCAACAAAATTATATCTATTGACATCAGTAACAAAATCAATAAAGACACAGAGGCAGAAACAGTTTGGATTAAACTTATTGGGGGGTGCAAAATCAGTTATTTTAGAGTTAATATATCATCCCCCAAATGCAGCAGCAAACCTAACAAATAATATCATAAAGGAAATTGAAAAGGCAGGAGAGCTGGGTGAACTAAAACTTACAGAGGATTTAAATATGGGTGACATAGAATGGTCAGAAAACAAAGCACCTAGCTGCAATAGCAAACAAGTACTGGAAGTATGCAAAAGAAATCATTTATTACAGCATGTCAAGGAACCAACAAGGGAAAATCATATATTGGACCTCGTAATATGCTCAGAGCAGATTCAAATTGAAATGTGTATAGTGGGTGCCCATACTGGGTCATAATGTTATACGCTTAATAGGGTATGACATTATAGCTAACCCGAAACTGCACTGTCCATGACAGCAAATAGTGCAATACTGCATATACTGCTGTATGTGGTATTGCACCATTCACATATTCCCAGGCAGAGGATAAGATCCAGGTGCTGTTTCTGGGACTGGGTTTGATTCCAAGTCCCAGACATTTTATTTATTTCCACAGATTGTGTGCTCCCCAATTTGGACCCCCCAAGTAGAGAATCTTTAGTGGGGGTCTGGGGGGCACAGCCCCCCATAATGGGGGATGTGGGGGCAGAGCCTTCCACATAAAAAAGAATTATGCTGCATGGCAATATTGCACTGTATTGGCAGTGTGATTTTGCAATGTGGCATAATGTCATGCAACATTATGACCCCATGCCTTGAGTGCCACACTGGGAAACAGTGACCATAAAACAGTCATTTTCACATTACTTTATGAATTTATACTCCTGACCTGTTGTACTGAGATTTATATATTTGATAAAGCAGATACTGAGCAAATAAAAAAAATAAACTGAACGATATTTGCTGGGAACAAATACTACAAAACAAAACTAGAGAAAAAATGTGGCATACAATTAAAGCCATAAATACAGCAAATAAAACTATACCTAAGATTAAGAAAATAAGAAATAACACCAAGAAACCAAAATGGATAAACAAAAAGGTAAAGAAATTACCTAAGAGAAAGAGTAGATTATATAAATTTAAAAAAATCATCAGGTACAGAAAATTCAATGGAAGCATTCAGAAAAGTACTGCGTAATTGCAAAAAAGAAATCAAGAAATCAAAGAAAATGATGGAAGTTAATCTAGCAAGAAATGCAACTAAAGACAACCTGAAGGAGTTTTACTCTTGTATTAATTCTCTAAAGAAGCCGCAGTCACAAATAGGCCCAATTAAACACACGAATGAAATAATAAAAGACAATGAAAAACTCGCAGAAATCTTTAAACCTATGTTTGTGAAGTTTATCATCAGAATCCAACTCCACTGAACACAAACAGTATGTCACATAAGGATGAAATAAATATCACTGAAGAAGAAATAATGATATAAAATGATAAAAATAAAGCATCTCAAAAAAATAATTCTCCCCATGCCCAGATGAAATTTCAAACAGGTTATTACAAATTATGGTTAAGCATCTTATCTTACCCCTAAAATTATTTTTTAAACAATCAATAAAAACATATACCATACTGCATGAATGGAAATCTGCACGTTTTGTACTTATTTAAAAAAAAAAGAGACAAATCACAACTAGAGAACTACAGAGCCATAAGTTTAATCTGTGTCACCTGCAAACTACTGGAATCGATCATTAAGGATAGGCTGTCCCCAGTTCTTAACAACTGTGATCAAGATCAACATGGATTTAAAAGGGGTAGAAGCTGCACAACAAATCTCCTTTGTTTTTATGAGAAGGCTAGCAAGGCAATGGACCAAAAAATACTGTGTGACATAATATACTTAGGCTCCGCCAAGGTGTTTGATCTTATGCCACATTGGGCCATCATTAAAAAAAACTACAAAACATGGAAATTGGTGCAAACTATGTCTTATGGATAAAGGAATGGCTCACAAATTGGCACTGAAGAGTGGTAGTGAATGGGCATCGATCAGGGGTGGGGACTGTTACAAGTGGAGTGCCACAGGTATCCATCCTGGGTCCAGCACTATTCCAGATTTTTATCTCAGACCTAATTTTAAACCTTAACAGCTGGCTATCAGACACGCTGATGATACTAAAATAGGTGGCCCATCAAAAACTGAAAGTGAAATTGCAATTATCCAAAATGATCTGGATGAAATTACAAATTGGATAGTCAAATGGGGATTGAAACTAAACCAGGCCAAAAGTAAAGTTATGCACTTTAGGAAAAATAACCCTGTACACAGATATTACATACACAGTCTCCCCCTACTGGAATCAAGTAGTGAAAGAGATCTGGGCATTCAAATATCCAATGACTTTAGTTCTTCTAAACAGACAACAGAAGCCATAAGAAAAGCAAATAAAATCATCTGGACCAATAAAAGAAACATCTCCTCAAGGGACAAAGGAGTACTGATACCTCTTTTTAGGGCATTTTTTCACCTACACCTTGAGTTTGCCTCCCAGTTATGGAACCTCTTTAAGAAAAAAAGAAATTGACAACATAGAAAGAGTCCAGTGAAGATTTACTAAGTCCATTAATGGACTAGAAGGAAACAAATAATGAGGAACGCCTTATATCTCAAAATTTGATATCACTTAATACTAGGTGCATACGGAGTGGCATGCTATTTATGCACAATATCATGCAAGGCCCAACTCTAATTAATGAACTGAATATTATATTCAAAGAGGATATTGTGGAGACTAGAGGACACACAATACAAATTAATGCTATTAAGTTTAGAAGTAACGCTAGGAATATTGTTTTACATCGAGGGTGGTGAATGCATGAAATGGTATGCCATTGGAGGTAGTGATTAGTAGAACTAAGATGGAATTCAAAAAGAAATTAGATATTTACACTTTAAATGGAGGTAAAATTAGGTACTTCAGATAAGTCCTATAGGAGCAACAATATGCACATGCCTTCTAGCTCCTGACAATCCATAGTATAGTAAGTTATAAGCAGTATCGACATAAGGAACCCCTAGTAATTGAGATACAAGCTTAAGCTGACACAGTAATGTGTCTGTTTCTTCACAGTTTATCTCATTTTAATTATTTTCCTGACAAAAAGTTTGAAACCAGTGTGGGAACTGAGGCGGGTGGCAGGCATCCTCCGATCAAGGCTCCTTGACCATGGTAACACTGTGTCTGTGTTGCTTAGCAACATATGATGCTCACTAGTCTGGGTGCTAGGATGTAAAGTGTCATTTGATGCTGTTCCTGTCCACCCAAGATTGTTTAAAGCACACCCACCCTCACTTTGAAATAAAAAGTAAAGCGTCCTGAATGTCAATGCAGTTCATCATAGCTGACTGTCAGAAAAAGACATACCGTGGCCAGTCACAACTTAGGTGAGTTCTCATATATGTAACAAAGGTCACATTTTATGCCCTTCTAAGCACATTCTGTTAAAAGAATAAGAAACTAAAGTGCACCTTGCATTACTTTGCAGATCACACATTTGAATGAAACTTGCATAAGGTATGATCGATATTGTTACTAAACCAATGTAAATCGCATATACCTTGCCAAAGTTTTCTTTACTAATTAAGTGATGTAAAACAACACAATACACTATTAAGTTTTATCTACTGTCTTTCATGCTGAACAACAAACTATGTAAGTATTGTATGCTTTTAGAAATTATGGTGAAACAGTCTATTTCAATGTAACCAAAGTGGGCATAGTAAGCTAGTGAATGTGGTATGCAGCAGAGCACAAATGACGCATTTAATTGAATGTTAAACACTTTAGAACGTTGCTGACTAAATTAATATATATTACAGAATGAGAAAACTTTATGATGACTTTAAAGCTTTTAAAAACATGGCTAAATTGACACTGATAGGGCAGTGTCAGTTTTGGCTGAAGTACTGTATCTCAGGTATGATGAGGGAGCACTGCAAAATAGTTGTAATATGTATATGATATGCTTAGTTTGATAAATGTTGTTAAATGGTGATATAATGGATTGACCACATTAGAAGAACTGTTGTTTGAAATTTGTGAGGGCAGTGCCCGAGGTAAACAATATTAGGAGACTGTGGTAAAATCTGATTGGTGCACTGTGTAATGAACTGACCTGTACTGTGAATCTGGCATATTCATAACTTTTAACTTAAGCATGGATCAAGTATAAAATACATATAATAGACACAGGGCATGGAAGACATTCCCGTGGACACCAGAGGCACAATAACTTTATTAAGTCTAACATGAATAACTCGAGTGATTCATAAAAAACTATCTTTGTTTTCTAACCACTACAGGAGTATGATATTTATTGAAATGAAGCAGATATGGCTGGCATGTGCCTCGATCAGACGACACTGCTTGAGTTATCAATGACGATTTTTGTAAACAAGAAAAAAAGAAAAACTTTTTATTTATGAATATCGTCATTTAAATGTGGTTATTGTAATGTCCTTATTCCTTGCCCTTGACACTGCCTCTGAGTTCCTTTTTCTTTTCTGTACATAAATGTTACTGTTTAAGTTGTGGCCTTGTTAAACGGCTTACTGATTGTTTGTAACACTGTCTACTATGTTTTTGTACTTAATGACGTGGAACCTTTGTAAAAGAGCCTTGGCTCAAAAGTATTAATTCCTAGAACAATAAACTTCAAACTTCAAATATTGTTTGATTCTAGATCCATCCCTGATGAAGCCATCCTGGCAAAATATTGGGCAGAAATGGATCTGTCTCACATGAAAAAAACCTGTTGGTAATTAATGTTCTGAGGAGTGGACATTTTTTATTTCTCTTTACCAGTCTAACCTGAAATGTTCAATGCAGTGTGTGTCCCACATTGTGGTCACATCTAACCATTGCCTGAAAGCCCTTGCCCATGGTTGACCATGCCTCCACCACTTCTGCTTCATCTCGAGCAGGAGCACGTTCAGTAGGGAGCCAGGACGCATCCCCTCTCACTGCTATGGTTATCTGCCTACCTGTACATGTACAGATACCTGCCCTTTATGCAGGCCAGATCCCCTGTGAGTACCTTCAAGAGGCATAATGGGGTCCCCCGTGCACACTGACAGTACCTGTTCATACATCACATGCACACAACACAAGGTGTGAGGATGGAAATGGCTGCAGCGGCGGGGAGTACTTACATGTTGGTACCACAGATCAGCTGCATTGGTATGTACCTAAGGAAACTGTGTCCTGTGTCTGAGGACACTTAACTTGACAGCCCAATGGGGCAACATCTGGAGGCTGGCGGTCCAATCCGGATATGTACCTGGCCTGCTCTGTGTGTAGTGGTGTATTGTGCTGATGTTAGTTCCATTGTGCTGATGTTAGTTACATCATTTCTTCCCTCTAGGCCTACTAGACCCCATGCATTGTGCAGACACCAGCACAGCAGAGGAGATGGCAACAGAAAAACCAATACTTCCTGGCCCTGAGAGTGGGCACCAGTGACATATGGTATAAAACCAACAATGGAGAGAAATGGAGGGTGGAGGCACCATCCAAGGTAGGTATAGTATCCTGTGTCATGCATGTGCCATCACATGTATGCTGTACTGCCCCACGAGTTAACCAGCCAAGCCTGCAATCACAGTGTGATGTTCCTTTGCAGTGCTACTGGGGAACACTCTGGAGGTTCGTTCTTCTCCCATATCCATGGACAACCACAGCACCACCCTGTGACAGTGGGGACTCATAGGAGGAGGAGGAGGAGGAGGAATTGGACAGTCACAATGGACCAAGTACGGATGAAGAACACCACCATGCCCCATGTTTGGATGCTCTGTTTAAACATTGCTTGAGGACTAATCTATGCTATGTTGTTTGTGGACATTTAGTTGTTTCATGGTGAACTGTTATTTGTTGCTGCACTGTACCTGGGTGACTTTTGTCCACCATCATCTTGATGCCCCATTGCAGTGTCTTGTAATAAAGATGTTGTGTCACATTCCCTGTGTGTCCTTGTCTCCTGATTATGGTGCCTCCTACTGATGAGTGTGGATGGGGCTCGGGGGGGGAACTGGGGCATTGGGGGAACCATGAGGGGTCTGTGGCAGTTGAAGGGGGTTGGGGGTCATGTGGTAGGGTGGTGTGTGTGCCTTGCATGGGGGGGCATGTGTGATTGTCCCACATGTGTGTCATGCATGGGGTTCATGATATTCCCATGCCGATGCATCTGTTGGCGGTGCATCAGCAGAGCACCATTGCAACCCACCCAAGCTGCACAGGGTTTAGTGCCCTCTACATGGTATGCATTACACAGGCTTGTGTGGCAGCAGTGGGTGATGTAGCACATCTGTTCCATTGGGTGCAGGGTGTCTCGGCTTGTGTGTCTAGGGAGTAAGGCTTGCCAACATCACACTCCACTGACTATGCACTTGTTTCATGGATGCCCTGTTTGTCTCTTGCATTCCCTCGGTGTATCACCTCCTTATTTCACAGTGCCTGGAATGTGGGGCTGGGTTGCACACTGTTGTTTCATGCATTCCTGGTACAGCCATCCTGTTGCACAGTACAGCATCCTTGCCCCCCCCACCCATTCCAGCTGGCATTCCTGTGCCCCTACTGGAACAGCATGTCCCTGTTTGTGGCCATACACCCCTGTGTTACTCTGCCATCCCCCTGTTTCTGTGATGGACTGATGGGGGTATGTTAGCCATGGGCTTACAGTGTACAGTGATGTCACTCTGGGTACATGGCTTCCTGCACCCATGTGCAGATACTTATGGCAGCCCTTCACCTGCTGTAACTGTATGCACCTCAAGCCACTTGCCAGACTGTCATACATGGCATTGTGCACGTGCGCTTGGGGTTCTGTGCATGGTGCTGCACAGCCATGCCCCCACTCCTGCACATCATGCAGAGACCATGCTACTGCATATTGACCACCTTCACATTCCCGTGTGCACATTTTGTGCATGCCTCATGGGCATGTCATGTACATAAAATGCGCATAAACCATACATGTGCATGTTATAATCCCCCGTGCATGCCGCATAGTCTTTTTGCATGGGTCCCATTATGAATAATGGACATAAAATCAAACATATCCAACAGCTTATGAAGTATTAAAACAATTAATTGGTTTATATAGTTTGTGGATATCATGTTTTGGTGTATTACTTTATTTTACTATCAATATTCTGTTAGCACTGTGTCACTTTAGTGATTGGTGGACACCCTTGTGATGTCATCAAGTTGGGACTATATGAGGACTGTTCATCCTGGTTGTCTCCACCCCTAACAAATCTGGGTAAGGCAAAGTGCAGGGGTTCTTTACTCCTTTGCTGATGTTGACAAACTCTTTGCACCTTATTGTTTAAACTGCAGCCACCAAAAAAAGTTGGTGTTTGGAAAATCTTTATTTTTTCAATAAAAGAACTTGGCAGTAAAATGCTTGTATTGGAACTGGTTGCCTGTACTCTTCACTGGAGTGCAGCTAATTCTGCTGACTCTGTGGTTCCCTTTTAAGCTCTACAACCTGACTGGCTGTTAATGCAACCCCTGACCCATGCTGCCATAGAGAAAGAGTCAAGATGCACAACTATGGCAGCATCCCTCTGTTGCTGAGAAGCACCATCCCCAAAGATCTATTCTACACAGAGTCAGCCTTGAAACACAGGTATCTGTGTTCCCTGTCTGGTCAGCACTGTGCACACTGCAGTCTAACTACAGTGGGGTTTTTGCAGGGGAATCCCAATTCATGAGCAAGCACAATCGCTCTCTCTGTCAGTGGTGGGCATCCGTCTTTGCAGTGTAGTGGAAGCCACAAATGCAGTGGTGCAAGAGGTACCAAAAAAACAAGCTCCCCTCTACTTTCCTGCAGCACTCCTTTGATCCCCCACTGCATAATGCATGTCTCAGAGCAAGAGAGAATGAGGATGGTTGCAACAATTCAACAGGGCTCCTAAGAGCCAAAATGTAAGCCTCCACAATTTTGGTGGAAGGGTTACACTATAAAAATGCAGCAGTATTGAAGGTATGGGGCTGGCAGTATAAGCTAGAGGTTAGAGTAATGAGCTGTCAATGATCTTGATACATCCAGCAGACATGGGTTTGATTCCCATAACCTCCACTTGAATACTGTGTAGCCATGAGCAAGTCACTTAACATCCTCATATTGCTCCCAGGTTGCCCCTAAAAACAGACATTTTGGCTTGTGTGCTTTACTGAGTTACTAAAATCCTACACTCCACCACACCAAAAGATCCTGCCAATTTTGTCATCCCTCTCTGACCCTTAATAGATGTTGAGGACACTATATACTTGCTGGATCTACCCTCACATCAGATGTCGCAATGGGTGTGGGGTACGGGGGCGGGGGCAAACCAGAGTTGCACCAGGATGCTACAGCTCAGGCAACTAGGTTAAAGCACTCTATGAAGAAAGATGTCACAGTTTCCTTCATGACAAATTAGATAAACTGCTACTTAATTACATTGTATTCCTTCAAGATCCTGCAATATATCACTGGCAGAAACTGTGATAAAAGCGATTCATCCTAGTGGGTGGCATTGCACCCTAAGTAGATGTTGGAGGTGGAGCATGAGAAAGGCAATGGTTCCCTGCGCCGAATAGGAGGCTGTGGAGATGTAATGAGGGCAACACATGCAAGAGCAGAAAAATGCAAAGAAATAATATTTTTTAAAGCTTGTCTCAAGATGGCTCTGGTGCCTGTGAATCAGTAATAAGTGTTTTCTGTGATAAAATTCACACCCAGCAAAGAAGAGAACAACAGTTGATGAGAATAGAACATTTCTAAAAAGACTGGGAAAATTGTGGCTTCAACAACATGAAAAAAACTTATGTTCCACGTGTTTGGCAGGGAAGTCTTTACAAGAAAAAAGACTAATGCCAGGAGCATGTCACAATCAAACATGCAACATATGCTAGGAAATATGAAAGATAGGCATTTTGGAAAGTTTTGTCTTAGCTTAGAATTAAACCGGGCAAAGAACATTTAGTTTGGATCTAGCCAGCTTCATTTGTAATTGCTTTGTAGAAGCAAACCTTTCACAGATGAGGATTTCGCGAAGTACACAGTTTTGCAAATGACCCCACACTTTCTTACAGATTTCAAGGAACAGAGCAGAATGTAATATGTGCCAGATTCAGGATCTGTTTTTGTCTAAATAGACTATGAAGGACCTTGCACAGAAAAGTGTGTGGAATGTGTTTTCTTAGTTTTGTTTTTCATATTACAGTAGTTCAGTTTACTACTTTCTGTATGTGTTCAATGATTCTATGGACATCAAGGACACAGCACAACTGACTTCTGCAGTCTGTTCTGTGTGTATCATGAACTGAAGAGACACTGTCAACCAATTTTATATTATTTTATTTCTAGTAAAACAAACACATTTTATGATTGCTTACCTTCTTTACAATGTATGGATACTGCTGGTTATTTTATCTGCTTCCTTTCTTAGTAGAACTGAATGCTAATGGTGTAATTCTACCCAACTATGTTTTGTTTCAAATTCTTGATCTAACCTTATTACATACTTCCTAAACATTAGGAACAGCCCCAGACAGTGTGGCCACTCATGATGCAATTGTCTCCTCCCTCTGCATTATAAGTGGCTAGACATACTTGGGGGGTGTTCCCAAATCAAGGAAAGAGGCAGTGGAAGTAGATCAAAGACTATAAACAAACACATTTTTGTGTGGTGACACCAGTATTATGGTCAGCTTGTTTTGCACTTTTAAAAAGAAAAATGATACAGAATCAAACTACCAACTACATACATAAGCACTACAAAATCTGATCAATCATTACATGTGTTTTTATATTTGCTTGCAAATGTGCAAAACAGACATATTGTTACTATAGCAGGTTTCAGAGGTGTGTCACTGTCAGGTTCAATACAGCTCAGGCTGCAGGGGGCTCGACAGTGACAGCTGAGCAGTGAGGCTAAACATGGCAGTGTTCTCTGCTTGTGGGGCAGAAACTTCATGTAGTTGAAAGGCTCAAGCTGCTCCTATCACAAAGCAGCTTGATCCTTTCATCTGCATGACACCACACAGCAAGCACCTGAGTGGCATCAAAATCGGCTCCAAACTCACCCCCCATCACTATGCAGAGAGAAGGAGACACACAAAAACAACTCCCTCCCACTGCCAAGCATCCTGCCTACCTCCTTATCCTTCCCATGCCCCATCCATAGAAAAATTAGCTTCCCATTCCAAGTATCCTGTCCACCTCCTGATCTTCCCCCAGTGCCCTGTCCATAAAAATAAACACCCTCTCACTGCCAAGTGGCTCCCCACATCCTCATCCTTCTCCATGCTCTGACCATAAAAATAATATACCTTCCCCCTACCCCACCAACCTCCTGATCCTTCCCCATGCCCCCTCTATAAACCTGTACAACATGAAAATGGTCCAGCAATGACTTATGCTCAGCTTGCCCTCAGTAGCCACCCTCTCAGCACCCTCATCCCCAGCCCCACCCCATACATGCCTATCTGGTCCAGTGCTGTTCCTTCTGAAATGTTTTGCTTCTTCTGAGCTCCACCAGGAAGTGACTGAAAACAAGGTAAGTTAAGTTATTGCCTTTTTAATGCGTTTTGAACTTTTACTCCTGACATCATTTCTTAATATTTTTACCCCACATTTTCAACATGACCTTTTTTTAACCCCACCTTATGAACCAGGTAGGTGACATTTTCAAATCCTCCCTAAACGTGTTTTCCCAGTGGCTTTGTGAAATCACATTTTGCATGGGATTTTAAAAAATTCACCTGTCTTGATTATAAGGTTGGGTAATAAAATGACTATGTTAAAAATTTGGTGTCAGCATCTCAAAAAACAGCCAAGTTATAAGCAACATTAAAATTACTTAATGTTTATTCATAACTTTGTTATGTTTCCAGATTTTGACCCCAAATTTTCAACATAGCATTTTTACCCCCACATTATAAACAAAGCAGGTGTAATTTTAGAAATCCCCTCCAAAACATGTTTCTGTAGTCACTTTGTGAAATCACCTTTTGGATGGGATTTAAAAATGTTTTACTTGTCTGAATCAGACAGTGAGGTCATAATAAAACAATGTTGAAACTTTGGGGTCATAATCTCAAAAAATGACAAAGTTATGAAGAAATACTGAACTTCTTCAATATTCACTCCAAGCTTTGCTATTTTACCAGACTGTGACCCCCACATCTTTGAAAGAGCAATTTTTGTACCCCATGTCATGAAAATGACCATGTGTCATTTTTCATATCCTGCCCAAAACATCTTTTCACACTTGTGCCAAAAAATAATATCTTGGACAAGATTTCATAAATAGGACCTGTCATGTTGATAAGGTGGTGTAATTAAAAAGACTATGTTGAACATTTGAGGTCAAAACTGAAACAAAAGTTATGAACAAGAATTGACATTTTTCAATGTTTAATCGTAACTTTGCAGTATTTTTAATCCACATTTTCAACATACTCATGTTTTTACCCCCATCGAATGAACGTGGCTAGTGTCATTATCAAATCCCCCTCCAAATCCTGATTTTGCAGTCACGCCACAAAACAATGTTTTGGGTCGCATTTCATAAATGACACCTGCCATGTTCATATGCTGGAGCAAAAAAAAAAATAGTACTATGAAAATTCGGGGTCACAGTCTAAGAAAATAACAAAGTTTTGTGTGAACCTGGTGATATAGGCCCACATATTAAAAGCAGATGCTCAGCACAAAATGGAGATGTGTGGCACATCCTGGAAAATGTGCAGAAGAATGATATTCAAATGGATGAAATGTGTCATGCATGTCGGAATGCGCGATCACACAGATATAATGTATACAGCGCAAAAAAGGGGGGCATGTGTCTAAATATGCTGAGCATGTGTATATTCAGCCAGACTGAGCTGTCCATGTTCCACGCATCCCACATTTGTGCTGCGCAAAGTTAGGCAAGCAAAGAGCCACATAGAAACATAGAAACATAGAATGTGATGGCAGATAAGGACCGCTTGGCCCACCTAGTCTGTCCATTTTCCTACCTAACAGATAAGCTGCAAATCCTAATTAACCAACAGCTTACTTCCTCCTACACCCCACTAGGACTGCCTTATGTCTGTCCCATGCATTCTTGAATTCCCCCACTGTTCTTGACTCCATGACCTCCTCAGGGTGGCTGTTCCATGCATCCACAACCCTCTCTGTGAAAAAATACTTCCTCACATTACCTGTGAGCCGTCCCCCCTCTATCTTAAAATTGTGCCACCTTGTTCTTGCACATCTCTTTTTCTGAAAGATGCCACCCTCTTGGACTTTGTTGATTCCATTGAGGTACTTGAAAGTTTCTATCATGTCCCCTCTCTCCCTTTTTTCCTCAAGGGTATACATATTAGGCTCCTTTAGTCTTTCTTCATATGTCTTCTGGTGCAGACCCTGCACCATTTTGGTTGCGCCTCTGACAGCCTCCACTCTGTCTATGTCTTTATGGAGATGGGGTCTCCAGAACTGCACACAGTACTCCAGATGGGGTCTTACCAACTGTCTGTACAGAGGGATAACAACTTCCTGTTTTCTACTATTGATGTCTCTCCCTATGCATCCCAGTATCCCCCAAACCTTCCTTACTGCCTTCTCACATTGCTTGCCCATCTTTAGGTCATCTGATATAATTACCCCCAGGTCCCTTTCCATTTTTACTGTTGTCAGTATTTCACCCCCCATTGTGCGCTCTCCCCCTGGGTTTTTGTTTCCCAGGTGCATTACCTTGCACTTCTTTGCATTGAATCTGAGCCACCCTAAATTGGCCATCCACCCACTGGCAGGCTACTGAACTGCAGATGGGCAATCCAGAGAAAGCCCTTGCAGGTGCTCCAGGATGTGTTCCAGGTACCCATATACAGCAGTCATGACAGGATGGTAGTACACAATGTCACAGCTGTGCTGTGCCTGCTCATCAGGCATCTGACAGGTACCAGTGGGTGACAACACTGGCACCACCCAGTCTGCCACCCTCCTCACCACACCCAGGTCATAGACACCCAGCTGTCACATGCTAGTGTGTACAGGCACCCCCCCAGCACACCAGTGGAACAGACAGCTACAATGCAGTGCATGTATCAGGTGCCAAGGCCTGCACCCTTGTGGCTGTTAGAGTGCCACCCAGTGGTGGCATGCACCCATGGTGATGTCTGGAACAATGGTGATCAGGATGCATGGTGGTAATGGTGGCAGCATGGCATGGGTCAGGGACTTTCCAGTAATGCACACCCATGGTGGGACACCATAGGTGCACACAGTTTGCCTGTGCCAGACCCATGCCACCAGGAACCACATACATGTCATTGATGCCAACCATGCATTGTGACATTGCCACAGGGGCCCTGCAGTGGGTCACTTTGGTGTTCTAGTTGTGGAAATTACATAACTGTGAGCAGCACGATACAGGGGTGGCACCACCTGTGGCCTGGAGGCAGCCAGGGCATGCTTCAAGGACAATGAACCCTTCCAGTGTTGTGTGTGTGGCCATCTAGTTCATGTGCATGGCCATGGCTAGTGGCACTATACTCAGGCCACTGTAGTCCACCTACTTACAAACATGACTACTCACCTGCCTGCTAGGCTGCATTACCTCCTGATCACCTTTGTGGAGAGGTGGTGCTGCCCTGAAAAGCTGGAACTGCGCATGCCAATGGTATGCAAATGGCCTGAATACATTCCAGTTATCAGATGTAAATGTGCTGTTTGGGCACAGACTGTGCAATGTGGCTATTTGCATATCCTGGCTGAAAATTGCAAATCTGTGCACCATGCAAGTGGCTTCATGTCACCCAGTTCTGTATGCACCACGCTTGACTCAGGTCACCTGCCATGCCACACATCTCCCACTGTGCAATTGTGCATATGTGGGACATTCAGACTTGTGTGCAATCGCATTTCATGGTACACTTTCTGAATATCCCATTCTTTTGTGATGGTGCAAGTCATTGCGTGGCACATTCACTTGCATGGTGCACCCAGCTACTTTTGAATATGGAGCCCACATAGACTAACCCTATGCATCTCATTGGAACTAGGCTGGTCAAAAAAGTTTGCAGCTTATGCACCTTAATGCAAGAAGCGTGGTCCCCAAATGACCTGAACTGGAAACTTTTACTTATTTCCACAAGCTACACATCTTGGCATTATCAGAGAGCTGACTGACCTCTAGGGTTAAGGATTCAGAAGTTGCACTTCCAAATGATAATATATTCTGCCGTGATAGGCATAATAAAAGAGGGTCTGGATTTACATGCACTCTGACCTTTCTGCAGAAATATGCGATAGCCCCCACACACACAGCACCACTTGTGAGTGGTTAACCATTAAAGTTTAATTGGGCCCAAAAAAAATATGATTTGCTACATATATAGCCCACCCAAGATGGGGTTTGAATGTTTATAATATGTAATGCAAATGATTGGTGAAGTCTCACACCCTGAATTGATTGTACTAGGAGATTTCAACTTAAACTGGTTGCTCAATGAACCTCAATACAAAGGCATACTTAATAACTGCCAGTTGAGCCAAATCATTACAACTCCAACTAGACTGAATCCTAACTCAGGTAATCATTCTGGATGTTAGTAAAAAATGTCTAAAGAACATTGCTCTTGGGAACTTTAAGCAACTCAATTAGCGATCACTTAGCCACATATTGCCTCTGGCACAATAGTGCACCTAAAAGCTCTCCACCTAGGTTAATTAATTATAAGATTTGTTCCGATTTCAATAAGGCATCTTTTCTGTTCAACTTATCACTAATTGACTGGACCTACTTAGACACAGTACCAGATGCAAATTCCACCTTGGATTTCTTCATCACAGAATTTACTACTTTACTGGATAAGTATGCCCCCCTGCATACACGCAGGGTAAAGCACAAAAAATCAAGTAGGCTCACACATGATATTGTCACATTAATGCACAAAACAGATGACTCCTGGGACAAGCTCAAGCAAACCAAACTTGTATCAGATTGGATTACATACAGACACCTAAGAAACAGATACAAGCAGGCAATATGTCAGATGAAACGTCAGTACTTAAAAAAACAGCAAACTCTAAATCTGTGTTTCCCAAAAAATGTTGGCAGTCTGTAAATTCCTTGTTGAATGCCAAACCTCAATCCTCACCCACCTCAATCAACCTTAATGGAGATAGCTGTGCAGAGCCTTCTAAAACAGTGAACGTCTTTAATTATTTTTCTTTTTTTAATTTGAGTAAATTCAGACCCTCTGGACACTCTGAATTTAAACCTAATAAGGAAGTGTGGAACCTGAACTGGCCCTAGTTCCATTTCAAAAGGGTCATGTGTTTGGAAGTTGTTAAATTAATTGCCTCCTTAAAAATAAATGTCAGCTGGATCAGATGGATTGATCCCAAAGTTCCTCAAGCTTGCTGCCCCCTAATCCATAATCCCTTCCCCCATAATCAAAATCTTCAACCTGTCTTTCATGATCAGCACTGTACCTGACCTCTGGACAACAGCTCTAGTTGTTCCACTACATAAGAAAGGGGAGACGATGCTATTAGAAAACTACCACCCTATCTCAATATTGTGAGCATTAGCTAAACTGCAAGAGAAATAGTGCACACACAACTAATTACCTAGAACAACATAACCTAATCTGCAGGGAACAACATGGGTTCAGAATGTGTCACTGCACTGACACAGCCCTAGTTGGATTCACAGATGCTATCTATCATGCAGCAGACAAGGGCTTGGTGATGGGCACTGTGTTCCTGGATCTGACCAACGCTTTTATTAACCAATAAACTACTTGAACTAGGCTTTGGACCCCCTTCTCTAGCTTGGTTCAGAGATTACCTGAACCATAGAAAGCAGACGGTGAAAATTGGCAATGTGGTCTCTAGTATTAATGTAATCTGCAGTGGGGTCCCCCAAGGCTCCGTACTGGGGCCTCTTCTGTTTCCAATTTTCATCAACAATCTGGCAAAGGTCTATAAACCTGTGCATACTTTTCTTTAAGCAGACAATGCAGTTCTATAGACACACAGAAAAGACATCAGTGAACTTAATCACGTACTGGGAAACAGCTTTGAAAATTTGCAGGAATGGTTCTTTCAAGAAAAAATGGTCCTGAATCTACCAAAGACCAGTCAATGTTGTTTGGTTCTAACTACAATCTGGAAAACTCAGCCCCAAAGTTTTGCATTAATGCAGACAACAGCACCTGTCTGGAAATAGTCAACTGCTTTAAATACCTAGGAGTACACTTAGGCTCTACCCTTACTATCGATACTCACATTCAAAACACCACCAACCTGCTTCCCCAAAGGTCCGGCTTTCTACACAGAATCCATAAGTATCTAATGCTCGAAATCAAATACAGAATAGCCCAGGCAAATCTGCTTTCTATTCTGGACTATGGCTCATTGGTCACCAATGCTACTAATAAAACAATGCTACAGAAGAGGCACAGTCTTTAATGCAATATTGCCAGATTTGCATCCAGTAGGGATAATAAGATGCATTATTGCCTTTCTCTAAACACTTTCAATTGGCTTTTGCCTGAGCTCAAATCCAACCTGACACTTGCCAGATTTATTAAAAAAAACTATGTTCAAAAATTCCCCCACTTACTTAACTGAACACCTTGAGTTTGTTAACTTGCCCTCCTCTTGATTAACTTTCAAAAATAACATAAAAATCCCCTTGTTTTGTACAAACATGGGACAACACTTTTTCAGTTACTGTGCCTCCTCACTCTGGAATACAATAACCCCTCCCCCACTGTCTCTGCTTTTATATAGAAACTGAAAGACTTTTACTTTACACTCAGTGCCTGTGACTGTTTTGTGCAAATACCCCATGTATCTCCTCTGTATTTGTACTCAATGTAAGGCTTAAAGGGAATACAGGGGAGTGTAAGGAGGGAGACATGGAAAAGGCAGAAATGCTGAATAAATATTTCTGTTCAGTATTCAATAAAGAGGGGAACGGTCAGGGACTACAACTAGGTAACAAACATGAAGGGGGGAGATGTAAACACAAGTGCATTCACAGTGCAGAGACTCCTGGAGCAGCTCACAAAACTGAAGGTGGACAAAGCAATGGGGCCAGATGGCATACACCCGAGGATATTAAGAGAGCTGTGAAGAGAGCTAGCGGCACCTCTGGCAGCACTGTTCATGCAGTCATTCAACACAGGAGTGATTCCAGAGGACTGGAAGAGGGCACATGTAGTCCCTCTGCACTAATGTGGTAGTAGTGAGGAGGCAGGGAACTATAAGCCAGTCAGCCTCACCTCAGTAGTGGGTCATATCATGGAGGCACTACTTAAAGAAAGAATACTGGCACATTTGGAATCCAGTGGTGCCCAGAATCTTAGACAACATGGATTCACAGCAGGAATGTCGTGTTAGAGGAATCTGATAGACTTTTTTGACTAGGTGAAAAGCAAAGTAAAAATGGGGGGGGGTAGTAGACATCGCCTACCTCGATTTCAACAAAGCCTTCGACACCATCCCACATAAAAGACTGGTCAACAAAATGAGTAGTCTGGGTATGGGGTACAATGTGGTAAACTGGGTTAGGAACTGACTAACGGACAGGAAGTTGAGGGTGGTGGTAAATGGGATCCCATACGGGGAGATGGGGGTGACCAGTGGAGTATCTCAGGGATCAGTCCTTGGGCCAGTCCTGTTTAATATCTTCATTAGTGCCATTTCAGTAGGACTGAAGGGAAATGTCTGCCTGTTGGCAGATGACAGCAAACTCTGCAACAGGGTGGATACTCCAGATGGGGTGGAAAGAATAAGAAGGGACCTGGAGAAGCTTGAAAAATGGTATGAAGTGTGGCAACTAAGCAAGGAATACAAGCACCCTAATTTCTATTTTAAATGCATCTCCATCAAGGAGGCTAGGAAATACCTAAAAAACAGTACTCAGCAAAACCAGACAAGGAGCAATAAACTTGACATGAAAATGGTTGCTGTCACCTTAGAAAGAAGTGCTTTCCACCATCACTAAAATATTCAATAAATCCCTCACACTTGCTAAATTCTCTTCAGTTTGAAAACTTGCTCTAGTGACCCCTATTCACAAAAGTAGGGCTCGCACAAGCAGCCCGAACTATAGGCCTATCTTGATCCTCTCCAAAGCACTGAAAAAAGTAGTGGCTAACCAAATCACCGATTATCTGCAAAAAATACAATCTTCAATGCACACAACAGCATGGCTTCAGGAAGAGCCATAGCATGTCAACTGCCTTGGTCGAATTCTCTGACTTTGTGCATAAGGCCCTTGATGGAGGCATGCTTGTTGGGTCAATTTTTATTGATCTCACCAAAAACATTCGACACAGTCAACCACTCTGTTCTTACATATCAGCTGCAGTATCTAGGCCTGTCAACCACCTCTGTAAGGTGGTTCCACTATTACCTCTCCTGCAAATTACAGAACGTTAAAATAGGGACTGCTGTGTCTACCGCTAGAGAGGTCTCCTTGGGAGTCCCTCAAGGGCCCACACTTGGCCCACTGCTTTTCAATTTATTTATAAATGCACTCTCTTATGCCTGCACTAGCAAAATCATTCTGTATGCTGATGATGCAGTCATCTTGAATTGTCACTCCTAGCTTGCTCAACTCCAACAAAATCTCCAGGCCACCTTTCAAAAACTTGAAGACTGATTTCAACAACAAAAGCTGCTACTCAACTACAAAAAAATTAAAAACATGCTCATCTCAAGCTATCAACACAAGGCAAGAAACCCTCTACTTACCATTACCAAAAACAAGGCAGTCCCACTGGAGTAGGTAGACTGCTTTAAATACCTAGGGGTTATAATAGACAACACTCTGTCCTTCTCGAGGCACATTGAACAAGTAGTAAAAGCAGTCATTGTCAGACCTGGGATTTTATATAGGCACCGTCAATACCTAACACCCACAGCCCTTCGCCTCTCCATCACCGGCTCTGTCCTATCAATAGTTTACTACGGTCTGGTAGTGTATGGTGCTGCCTCAGAAACTGCCCTAAAACAGGTGGTTATGGCACTCAATAAAAATGTAGGCTAGTCCTTGGGGCAGAAAAATATACCCACACATGCACCTTGTACCAACAAACTATCTGGCTCACACTCAAAGACTGGGTCAAATTAGAAACTTGTCTACTAGGTAAAAAAGCCCAACTAGGCCTTGCATCCAACACATCATTCTACTGTCTCACCCACAGAATAACTCAAGGGGCATGGTTAGAGGCACCTTATGTGTCCCCTTCATGAGGACATCCATTGGCCAGTGCTTATTCGCCTACAGGGCTCCCCTCTGGCTAAATGAGCTCACAGTCAGAGTAAACAATACAAAGAACTTCTCTACCTTTAAGCATGAGTGGAAGCAATCCCTAATCAACACTAGAACCTGTGAATGCAGACATGTATAAGGCATTTACACTCCTCAGTAAGACACTCGTCATTCACATAAATACTCCACTGTGGGAAAACAGACTCCCTAACTTCACCTGATAGGATTTTAATCCACTACAGATTAGCTCTTACTCCCACCTTGTTCCTCCAAGCACCTCTCTCTGCATGCCTGAGCTCCATTAATTCAATCCCATCCCTGTGACTCTCAACCTGCACTTACCCCCTCATTTCCTTTCCCTCTCACTACTGCCTCACCAGCCAGTCCTGCCCTTAACTCAAGCTCACCTCCACTTTATTTCACCTATCACCTGCTAGTTTTCTAGCTCCAATTTTTCCAGCTCATCTCCCAGACAGTGCCTTTTGATCCCTTGCTCCCACACCCCTCTCCCTCCTCCCTTTACCTGCAACTATTTTGAAGAATTTAGGACCTGAAACTTGTGACAATGCCTGTTCCTAAGGCAGCTGGTTATACCTCTCAAACTTGTTAACTGAGACTGCTTATAATCAACTACAAAGCTACTGTCTTGTCTAGCTAGTGTTCCTATGTTAGATACCTATATTTCTGTCTGTGTGAATTGCACCATTGTAACTGTTATAACTATTGTATTGTCTCATGACATGGAACCTTTGTAAAACAGCTTATAACTCAATGGTTAATTCCAAAGTGTTAAATAAATAAAAAAAATCCAAGAAGTGCAAAATAATGCACCTGGGAAGAGGGAACCCTGGGGAGAGCTACACCGTGGTGGGAGGAGTTGCTGACTATCACCAAGGAAAAAAGGGACCTGTGAGTTATCATTTCTGATGACCTAAAGGTGTCAAAGCAGAGCACAAAGGCTGCAGGGAGGGCCAGTGGCATGCTGGAGTGCATAGGCAGAGGTATCACTAGCAGAACGTGGGAGGTGGTGATCCCATTGTACAAAATGCTAGTGAGGCCTCACATAGAATATTGTGTGCAGTTCTGGAGGCCGCACCTTTGCAAGGACATTGACAGGGTGGAGGCGGTCCAGAGAAGGGCCACTAAGATGGTACAGGGCTTACACCAGAAAACATATGAGGAGAGACTAAAGGACCTCAATATGTACTCACTGGAGGAGAGGAAGGATCATGGGGACATGATTGAAACATTCAAGTACCTTAAGGGCATTAACAAGGTGCAGGGAAGAGACATCTTCCAATATAAGAGATGTGTAAGAACGAGGGGGCATGATATGATATTGGAAGGTGGCAGGCTGAGGGTAAATGTGAGGACTTTTTTTCACAGAGAGGATGGTGGACATGTGGAATAGACTGCCACAGGAGGTGGTGTGGGCGAGCACAGTGGAGGGTTTTAAACATGCATGGGACAGGCATAAGGGTACCTTAGAGGTAGGAAGGAAGGAAGGATGAAAAGCCATTGACCTGGTAGGGTCAGAGGCCACAAACTAGTGTAGGGCTTTCGGGCAGACTGGATGAGCCTGGTGGTCCTTATCTTCCAACAATTTCTATGTTTCTATGTAGCATCTTCACCTATTTTCTTTGTTGTCCCCATAATCAATTATTGCACTGTCTCTGCACCATCTGTTTCAAGTATGAAACTTGCACTCATTGATTGTATGTATTATTATAAATGTCTGTGCACCTGCACCTTGGATGTGCCTAAAAAAGGCATTTGTTGCCAGTGCACTTACCTGGTTACCAAAGTGAAAATAACAATAAATAAATAAACCTTTTAATTTCCCAGTCATGACAATTTCACTATTATAACAACCCTTATTAATTTATGTATCACCCCTGCACTATCAATGCCAGACACCTACACAGCAACTACAAGCAAGCAAATATTCAGCATTGACAACTACTTGTTTAAACTAGAGAAACTTTGAGGCCTAAGAGGGTGGGCAGTGTCCCTTTAAGGTAGAATTACTAACATGTCCTTGAAGCTACAGAATTATGGCTAAGACTTCTTCAGTTTTTTTTTTTAGGAAGTATTTGGATAAGGAAAAATTATACATTGGTGAGCTTTTTAGTCTCTGCACAGGCTGTGCACCAACATGACAGTCCATACAGAGTGGGACTGAAGTTTGGGCCTTGCACATCAGCACGGTGGGGTACACTATAATTGTTACATTTGCACACCTCTCTAATTGAAATGTATTACTTACAAGGTCCTATACGGACTGGGCCCTGGCTACTTGACTGATCTTCTGACAGCTGCCTCCTCTGTCCACTCCCTCCACTCCTCCACCAAGGGCCAGGCTAAAAACATCTGGTGACTGAGCATTTGAAGTCACTGCACCTGCCCTTTGGAACTCGTTACTCATCTTTGTTAGTGAGGCCCCGATGATGGAGGCTTTCAAAAGAGGTCTAAAGACTCATCCTTTTAAGTTGGCCTGCCTGGACTAATCAAAGCTGTTTTATGTCATAACAACTGTATTTATAGTTTTAATCTGTATTTATGAAACGTATTTTATATATTTATTTTTGAAATGTATTTAATTTATATTACCCTGCCTGTTTCTATGTAAGGCGCCCAGAGCCTCCGGGTTTGGGTGCCATATAAACAAGGATTATCTACTTACCTACCTACCGATGTACATTTAAACATAATGAAACATAGAAATGTAGAAAAATAGAAATTGTCGGCAGATAAGTACCACTAGGCCCATCCAGTCTGCCTGTAGGCCCTATATATTGTATGTGGTCACTGACCCTATGTGATCAATGGCTTGTCATCACTCCCTCCCCACTCAAGCTTCCCTTGTGCCTGTCCCAACCATGCTTAAACCCCTCTACTGTGCTTGTCCCCACTACCTCCCATGGCAGACTATTCCATGTGTCGACTACCCTTTCTGTGTAGAAAAACTTCCTCACATTACCTCTTAATTTACCCCTCTCCAATTTCATATTGTGCCCCCATGTTCTAGTACTTTTTCTACACTGGAAAAGATCCCCCACCTGCACCTTATTTATGCCCTTAAGGTACTTGAAAGTTTCAATCATGTACCCCCACTATCTCCTCTCCTCCAGTGAGTACATATTGAGGTCCCTTAGTCTCTCCTCATATGTTTTGTGGTGTAAGCCCTGCACCATCTTTGTTGCCCTTCTCTGGATAGTCTCCACCTTATCTATGTCCTTGTGCAGGTGTGGTCTCCAGAACTGCATGCAGTGCGCCAGTTGTGGTCTTACCAATTTTTTTATACAATGGCATCACCACCTCCCGCCTCCTGCTAGTGATACCTCTGTCTATGCACCCCAGCATGCCACTGGCCTTCCCTGCTGCCTTTATGCACTGCTTTGATACATTAAGGTCATCAGAGATTATAACCTCTAGGTCCCTTTCCTCCTTGGTGACAGTCAGCTCCTCTCCCCCCAACCTGTAGCTCTCCCCAGAGTTCCCTGTACCCAGGCGCATTATTCTGCACTTCTTTACATTAAACTTCAGTTGCCACATCTCTGACCATCTTTCAAGCTTCCTCCAGTCCCTCTTCATTTTTTGCACCCCTTCTGGAGTATCCTCCCTGTTGCAGGTATTGGTGTCATCTGCAAACAGGCAGACCTTTCCTTCCAGCCCCTCTGGAATGTCACTAATAAAGACATTGAACAGGACTGGTCCTAGTACTGATCCCCGAGGTACCCCACTGGTCACCCCCCTCTCCCCAGATTGTACCCCATTTACCACCACCCTCTGCCTCCTATCTGTTAACCAGTACTTAACCCAGTTCACCACCTTGAGTCACATACAACAGCATAGCACATTTTGTCACTGGTCTCCCCTGGAAAACACACCACTGCTCACTTTATTCCTCCCTTGAGTGGCCCACTCTAGAAGGGAGGTTCCATCTTAAGATTCTCTCCTTCCTACATAAGATAAAACTCAATAATCCCCCCCCCCAGCATTATCTCCCTATTCCCACTTGCAGTGCCTGGGCGTTTGACTAGTGGTGCCTCAAGTCTGGTTTTTGATACCCCCTTCTACAGGACCAAGCATGCCCAGAACTCCATTACCTTCACAGGAATGAAGCTTTACAACAATCTACCCCCCCCTCCCAAAATCCAGGCCTGTGGGTCCATATACTCTTTCAACAACTCCCTAAAGGAGCACATCCTCCTATCATCCACCTGCAGCTGCCTTGATAGGCCTCCTCCATGGCCCTCTCAGTATATTCCAGCAGCTGTTTCTCCCCCGCATCACCCGCACTTTTTCTTCTCCCAACCGAGTGCACTTACACTTCCTGCCCTATACAATACCTGAAAACTTTTCTGTTTATCCATCCGCCTTCTGGTCGACTCTTACACAATTTTACCCATGTAATATGCTAGTTTTATTTTGCACTTGTTTGTTCCTTGCACTTCTATACACCTCTATACACCTCTATATATAATGTACTTCTATACACCTGCATTTATAATGTATTTACTTCATTATATGTCGTAGGTAGTTCTTTGTATGTCGTGTATTCCATTGGCCTATGTATTTGTTCATCTGTTGAATTTCCTACACTGGACATTTGTGAAAACAGGCATTTTTTGCTCATATACCTTCCAGTATACAAATAAAATTCATTGATTTATTGATTTAAACATATAAATTGGCTGATACGGACCACCTGGCCCATCTAGTCTGCCCGTAAGCCCTTGTACTATATTACTGCTTCTGACCCACCCATTGTTGTAATTCTATGATTCCCTTATGCCTGTCCCAAGCATGCTTGAATCCATCCACAGTGCTCACTCCCACCACCTCCTGAGGCAGGCCATTCCATGCATCCACCACCCTCTCTGTGAAGAAGAACTTCCTCACATTCCCTCTTAACCTCCCACCTTCCAATTTCATGCCCCCTCATTCTTATGCTTCCCCTGTATTGGAAAATGTCTCCCCCTGAACCTTGTTTATACCATTGAGGTACTTGAATGTTTCTATCATGTTCCTTCTTTCCCTTCTCTCTTCCAGCAAGTACATATTGAGGTCCCCTTAATCTCTCTTCATAAGTCTTGTGTTGCAAGCCCTGTACCATCCTAATCACCCTTCTCTGGACCGTCTCTAGCCTGTTAATATCCTTACAAAGCTGCAGCCTCCAGAACTGGACACAGTACTCCATGTGAGGCCTGACCATGGTTTTATATAATGGCATCACTACCTCCCTCCTTCTGCTGGTGATGCCCGTGTCTATGCACCCCAGCATGTCACTGGCCCTCCCAGCTGCCTTAGCATTCTGCTTTGACGTTTTCAGGTCTGAAATAATAACTCCCAGGTCCCTTTCCTCCTTTGTGACTGTCAGCAACTCCCCTCCCATCCTGGAGCTTTCCTCAGGGTTTCTGAGTCCAAGGTGCATAATTTTGCACTCTTTGGAATTAAACATCAGTTGCCAGTCCTCAGACAATTTTTCAAGCTTCCTCAGGTCCCTCCTCATTTTCTCCACCCCCTCTGGGGTGCCTACTCTGTTACAGATCTTCGTGTCATCTGCAAACAGACAGACCTTTCCCTCCAGCCTTTTTCCAATGTTGCTAAAGAAGACACTGAGCAGGACTGGCCCCAGGACTGATCCCTGAGACACCCCGCTGGTCACCCCCTCTCCTTCAACTGTACTCCATTTACCACCACCCTCTGCTTCCTGTCTGTTAGCCAGTTTCTAACCCAGTTTACCACCCTGACCCCATGCCCAGCCTACCCAGCTTATTTATCAGCCTCCTATGTGGGACAGTGTCAAAGGCTTTGCTGAAATCAAGGTAAATGATGTCCACTGCTCCACCCTGATTTACTTCTTTTGTCACAAAGTCAAAGAAAGCAACCAGATTTGTCTGACATGACCTCCCCATTGTGAATCTGTGTTGCCTATGGTCCTAGGCTCCAATGGCTTCTAGATGCCTCACTATCCTTTCTTTAAGCAATGTCTCCATGATCTTCCCCACTACTGAGGTGAGGTTAACCAGCCTATAGTTCCCCACCTCCTCCCTGTTGCCAGATTTGTGTAGCAGGACCACATGTGCACTCCTCCAATCCTCTAGTACCACCCCTGTGTTGAATGACTCGGTGAACATGGCTGCCAGAGGTTCTGCTATCTCCCTTCACAGTTCTCTTAATATCCTTCGGTATATGCCATCTGGTTCCATTGTTTTGTCCACCTTCAATTTAGTGAGCTCCTGCAGGACTCTTTCTCCTGTGAATGGACTGCATAAGACTGAAATGTAGTAGAAAAGGGAATGAATTTATGCATGAATGTTTATACAGTGTAGATTTCCCATTGACTGCCTCTGTCCCTGCTACAGGATCTACCACAATTTAAGGGTGCAATGAAGACACAGGAATCCTCTTGGAGGGGGGTTCCACCCTTAGAAATACCATGGGGCTGAAGTCCCTTTAGAAAAGAGGAACCATAGGGAAGAAGATCATGATTCCCATAAAGAAACAGAGAAGCAGCTGGAGGAGAAGAGGATGATGGAGCAACAAAATGAGCATATAAAGGACACTTGAACATGTGTGGATTAAGAACCTCTCAGTTGGGAGCATAGCATGTGTCACCTAATGCCTTAGAAAATTGTAGGCTACAGCCTTTTAATTCACTGGTCCCTTTGGTGATTTATGTAGAAATGCTTAGGCAATATAACTGGCATGATTGGTACATTAAGAATGATTAGTAGGAAGAATGGTGGAGAAACTACTGATTAGGACGTTAATGCAGTAGTTGAGGGAGCGAATACATGTTTGAATGCTTCTGCAATGTACGTTGGACATACACTCTCTCTTTGTCCCTGCTAGAGTCTATCACCCTTTCAGGGCTGCCATGATGGGGGTCCACATGTAGCAATGCCACAGAAAGGATGTCCCATTAGACCAAAGATACAGTACCATAGGGAAGATGGTTCAAAAGGTTCAAAATCAATGATGAATGAAATGTACTGAACACCTATTTCCAAAAGAAGAGACACAGAGGCAGTATAGCACAGTGGTTTAAGGCTCTGAGCTGCAAATCTGGAGACCTGTATTTGAATCCCACAGCCCCCACTTGCATACTGTGTGATCCTGAGCAAGTCACTTAACTTCCTTATGCTCCCAGGTCACACCTGTAAACAAGCTTTCAGCTTAGTGTGCTACTCCTGGTTAAACAATTGGATAGATACAAGTATGCCATTACCAATGAAAGACCAATGCCACCATCCACTCCCAGTCATCTGCTGAATTATTACCTATTAACTATTTCATATATTTAACCTTTCTCATGGAGAACAGAAAAATAAAAAACTCTGTGAAGTAAACCTCTGGGGACCCAAGACCCATGCTCTGGAATATTTTAAATTTACAATGTATGTAAGCTGTGCAAAATGAATGTGATGTGCTGTTTTAGATTATAAAAGTAACTCTCTGAACACATATCTATGCCAGTAGATGTTGAAAGCCATTATAACCTGAAGGTTGTTTGATGGCCTATGTGAAATGAGTTTGGGGGGTTTCAGTCCAGCTCCCTGTGGGCAGGTGACCACATCACAAAACCACCAACATAAGTGGCACTAATTGGCATCCCTGTTTGCAGTTTCACATGAGAGGTTAAGGACTGAGTGGGCATAGAATTTGTACTACCCTCTAACCTACCTGGTGGTCACTCCATGGCAGGGTTGAGGTACTTTGGCACTGGTGCATATCCTGTCCAGAAGTGAGAATCTATACCCAGACAAGCACCCACTACCCACTGCTTCTGACTGGTAGGGAGCTATAGTAAGGTATTCAGAGCCACAAAGCCCTCAAAAATTGGTTGGACCTGACACTTCTTGCTATACTTTGCAGGCCACCAGTTTTTGAAAGAAGAGACCACCCCAGTACCAAATTTAAGAGGCCTGCTTTGTCATAACTCTTGTTCAAGTTGTGAAATACACTGAAATAAGCACAACGTGAATGAAAAATATGAGAAAAATCTAGAAAAGTGGAAATTTTACCAAATATGATCTAGAACCTTTAATATTGCTCAGATCAGTCTAAAATTTGTACCAGTTATGCACATCGAGGCTATTCACATAAAACTAGTTTCGTTGTCATCATGTCCTTATAGTACAGACCAGTATATGCAATTATTGTAGGAAAATATTTTCAAAATTGCTGATTTTTCAGCTATATTTTTTTATTAGACTTCATGGCATTTTCCCTGACAAAGTAATCATTGCATTCAAATTATATTATACCACATTTCTATCTTCTACAATGTTTTTGCTTTCATGTAAAAGAAACCTGGCTCAAATATCATGATTTATGACTGATATACTCCATTTTGTGTACTCATACCCCCAAATGGATGTGGACACCATCCTACACAGCATTTGCAAGTTCTGGCCATATATGCAGTTTTAATTTGATTTTGGAATGATTTTAAATACTATATAGGAGATTTATGATATTAGTAATCTGCCAATTTAAAGAATTCTCTTAAAGTAATCAATTTGATGCTTTGAGCCAAGTATTTATAACATGTATTTTTTATAGGGAAATTATGATATTAGTAATCTGCCTATTTAGGGAATGCTTTTAATGTAATCAATTTGATGCATTATGACAAGTATTTATAACATGTATTTTTGTATTTCAGATTTATGACTGATCAACAATGGAGCCAGCATTCCAAGTTGACACAAAAAGGTTGCAACCAAATACAAATTACTCCTGCTGCCTCATTTGTCAGCAAGATGCAAAACACGGCTCTTTACAAAGACTGACAGAACTTGAATATTCTGCCTTCTTTTATGCAAATCAGAACCGTGATGATGATGTCACTTTCCGACTGAAAAAGGACATGTTACGTAAAGATGAATTCTTAGAAAAGACCCCAGTAATACATGCAAGTTGTCACAACACATAAACCAACAAAAAAACTGTTGAACAAAAATGCCACAGAGTTTCAGAACAGACAGTGAGCAACCAAGTCCATCTCACGTGGTCATGTGATCTTTAATTAACAGCCTATTTGATTACAAGAGTAACTGTTTTGTGTGTGAAATGGAATGGGATAAGAGGGGGAACAGGAAACTGGTGATGACTGTAACCATAAATTGTCAAAACTACAAGTGGCAAAAAGCCAAATAACTCAATGACAGTACCATGTTACATAAATTGCAAGGATTTGGTGAGGAATGCCTAGATCTGATAGCACATGATTTTCGATACCACAGATCATATCTTAATAACTATATAAATAGAAGAACAATTATGGAAGGCAATGACATTTATGTCGTAGGGTTCTGTTGGCTAATTTCTCAAGCTGATAGGCCAATGTTTGACAATGGAAGTATCTTCTATTTCATAGAACTTTATGACAGATATCGCCAGTCTGAAAAGACACCTACTGACATACTGCACTAATCAAAGTGGCTGTAGGGTAACCATAGTTCATCAGAAAGGTACATCAAGTTGCTTGTGTTCAGCACAGTTGGATGTTGGACACTTGCTTTCTGAAGTCACCAAGTTAAAGTAAACTATGAAAGGATCAGAATATACAGAAGAAAGTAAAGACAAACTTGATGATACTCAGACTCAAATGGTTGCAAATATGTTCAGTTACAATGCAGCAAAATTAATAAGGTCAGAACTGAAAGAGTTTGGCAGAAAAGAACATCAAAGGATTACATCAGCTAAAGAATGCACATTACAAGACCAAGATGTACGTGAAACAAACCTGGATGCATCTATGAAGCAGCTTCAAAATCTGTGGGTACTAATCTCTACAATCATGTGGCTTGGATGCTTATTGATGCTACTCAAGAAGCAGGCAATGATGGGAGACTTCAGCTAAAACCAAAACAATATGAGTGGGGACTGAATCTTGAACAAGACATATGTGCAGCCGTTGTTGGTATTCCAACACCAAAACATGTTGGTACTACCCTACACATACTAAAGGACACTAGGAGCAAGAAGACTGTAATCATGCTAAATAAATTTAGAAATAGCATTAGCTACAAAGATGCCCAACATTATATTGCTACCATGGCAACAGCAGCTGATGAGCAGTAAGCTCAAGATGGGGTTTTCATACCTTGTTTATGACCTTATTGCAGACCAAAGGGGGGATTTTTGTGGGTGGTACATTCCCTTCAGTGTTCACATTGTAATCTGCTCTGTTTGTAATTTTCTCAGCTTTTTCCTGGTTGGTCCAGTGTTATTGTTGTAACTATCTCCCCTTGTTGTAGTTTTGCAAAAATTTAATAACGTATATTCAACTAAAAAAAAAAAGATGGTGTATTCATACCAATGAATCTGAAGTCAGGTTGATTCACACAGTGTGCAACTGACAACCTAGACTTCCATGAGAGTACAAAGAAAGGTAAAACTATGCATGGAACATCGCATGCACTATATCAGTATGTTGATGAAGGTGAGGATTAATAGTCAATGGTTGTTAGGGTGCAACTAGTTAGAAAAACATGAGTCTTATCACACACATATCTTCAACAGTTTCAAGCAGGGAAAAGCAGTCTCACCCTCAAAGACTGCCATAAGAGTTGCTCACTTGCTGGCATGGCAATAGCATCACAGCAGACCAGAGAACCACTTCATCCTGTAAACTGGCTTTGGCATTTAGTGAATATGGGTCCCACACTTTATTTATACATCATAAAACAATCAAAACCAGTTATGTGGTCCTCCTTTTATGAATTACAGTAGCTACCCAACAGGAAGTACAGGCGACTGTGATTGGGTATGGGCTTTAATTTTTAGAACCTCCAGTAAACCCTGATGTGATTGAAGCATCAGTTTAGTATTACATGAAGGTCACTCAGAAAATTGGGCATGAATTATGCATAATTACCTGTGACAAAGCAGTCTATGAAATTGCTCTTGGCCTTCAGAAAAAGAAGCTGGAGAAGTATGACAAAGTCATCCTTCACATGGGTGGCTTCTATGTTGCACTGAATTTCATGGGGGCAGTTGGATATTTAGTGAAAGAAACTGGAACAGAGGCTCTCCTTGTTGAAGCTGATGTTTGCCTACATGGAACTACCAACAAAATCATGTCAGGCAAAGACTATTGTGCTATGCTGGGAGCCCATAGACTAGTTCATGCTGTCATGTATGAGCTACACTGGAATGAATTTAAAGGTTTGCTCATTGGCGAATATGACAAAGACATTGAGTGCATGGCATTGCTCTCAGAAATTGTTCAAAGACTGAGAGATGCCATGGATGCTAAGAATGCATAAAATGCAAATGATTCATAGGTCCAAACAACTAGGCTACTGGAAGAAGTAGACACATTAATAAATGAGTTCCTTGAGGCAAAGTGCAAATCCCTAACAACAAGGCTCTGGCTTATGTACATGGACATGAGTCAGATTCTGAATTGCTATATCTATCCTGAGCGAGTTGGACACTGGGAGCAGCACTTGTCTGAAGTTGAAAAAATGCTTCCATGTCTTGTGGCTGCTGGTGATCACAAATATGTTTCCTTCATGCACCAAACAGTTGGTAGGTTTAATGGTCTGTGGAATGATATGGCCATAGAGCAGACATATAACAAAGATGCCAAGACCCAGGTTTTCCATAGCATAACTAGGCAGCCTGCCACTATGAAGAAATACATACAGTACATTCATTTCCAGCACTGACAGCAATTTCTGAACAAACAAAGGTGATGGCTCACCTTCATGGCACTGATGACCACAAACACCATGGAGATTCTGACTATACAGCACAGATGGACAGTACAGCAGTTAAAACAATGATGAAGGTCACTGGCAGAATGATCACTCCATTCACCTGTGATACCAGTGATCTGAACATTTCTACTGGTGAAAAGGCCACATCAAATGAGTTCATTGAAGCCAAGGAAAAGGGCATTGCAGCCTTAACTGCAGCACAACAGAGTGGTAGTGAAAAAGTTAAAACTGTAATGCTTCAGACATTCACAAGTAAAGCGAAAACACCCTCACACATTCAGAAAATGAAAAAGGCCTATGAAGAGGAGAGCAACATGGTTAGGGACTTATACTTCATCCGAGATCTGGATGACGACAAAAAGGTAGAAGACTTCAGTCATGAATGGGCAAAATATCCCTCGGCTCTTTTGAGACATATGCTGACCTTCCTCAAGGCTATGCCATGCACAAAGGCAGCAAAGCTGATTACCTTGCTGTCCTAAAAAGTTAACTTAGTGAACTGTAGCCAGAAGGAGGTAAATTGCCATCTTCAGATGAACCTACTGTAGTAGTTGCTGATGCAATGGCATTTGTTCAACATTACAAAAGCCTTGAAAGTAGCACATTTGATGACTTGCAGGAGAAATATATAGATACGCTACTTTGAATGAAGCCAGAGAGCTGCAATTGCATCAACACTGCAGAAGATAGGTATGATGTTAGTACATCAGTAAGCTTAAAAAGTGAGGAGTAAGAATAATGGGAAAAGTTTCATTGTGCAAAGAGCAGAGCATATGAACCTCAGGAATCCCTGCCCATCCCCTATTGGAAAGACTATATTGCCAACTCCCAAAACAGTGCCAGTCTTCTTGATTTCTTGAGAGGTGCTTGAGTAAAGCACAACACTCAGCTACCATAGGGATATAGATTGATTATTGGTGGATCGTTCAAGGAACCATGTCATTCTGTTCTTCTCTCAAAAGAAGGCCTGATAGTAATTCTTGAATTGTCATGTACAAAACACGAAGAAGCAAATACAAGAACAATCTCCCATGTTGCATATTGTGTAAACACACTTGGATATCAGAGAGTATTAGTGGCAGCAACAGACACTGATGTGATCATAATGTGCATCTACTATAGCACTCAGATGGCTGGTCTAGAAGAGCTATGGGTTCAGAAAATGAATGTGTACCTGCCATGCCATTCAGTAGCACCTTCTCTTGGCACTATGTGCAACATGGATGCATCACAACTCAAATCAGTTGTTCTTAGTGCTTACATCATTAGTGACTGTGATACTGTCAGCTATCCCTTCAGAAGATGGAAGAAGCATGCTCTAAAAGTTGCCCTTGAAAATGCAGCCAACCTTCATGCATTAGCAGATTATGGCAAACCTGAAGTAAGTCGAGATGTCACTGATAAGGTCATTTCAGCAGCATGTGAGTTCTTCATGAAATTATATTACAGAGACAAGTTCAGTAGTAGCCTGAATGCACTCCGAGCTCATCTGTATATAACAACAAAGGGTGATCTACGTACTCTGCCACCAACAGAGGATGCCTTTAAACTTCACTTGTTGTACGCTCTGTACCAGATATTGGTCAGTAAAAGGTCTCACAAGTGAAATCCAGTGCTTCCCGACCCTACATTGTTTGGGTGAACTCTTCAAGAAGGCAGGCAAGTCCTGCCTATGATGACAAAAGGAACCAAAGCCAAAAGTGGCTGTGCAAACCAAGTATTGCAAATGCAAAAGAAACAAATACCAATGAGGCTGCATTTGTGCTAGGACAAATGTCAAATGTTTGATTGCATGTATGTGTAATGCTGACCCTATGAAATGCAGTCAAGTTCAAATGAGTGTGACTTTGGAGGACAGTGACAGTGATAGTGATTAAGTGACATTAAAGGTCACATCTGTATAAGACTGGTTAAAGTCATGAACTTCATGATTAGTATAGTGATGATCTCATGTAGTTGAATGATAAATAAACTTTATTTATAAAGCGCCTTTCGACCACCAAGGCACTGAACAATAAATGAGCATATAAAAGCAGTAAAATACAGGTGTTAGTCATGCTACTACTCCTGTCAGGGAACATTCATCTAAACCCTGGCCCGGTTCCCAGGAGCTCCCCAACTCGCACCACAGGCCTATGCATGGTCTCCATGAATATCTGTAGCCTCCTAAAAAAGTTTGACTCACTACAATGCCTGGTCACATCAATTAACCCTGATGTCATCACCCTGGTTGAGACTTGGCTGTCAAAATCCTCCCCTGACTCCCTAGTCTTCCTTCCTGGTTTCACCCTTTTCCGGTCCGACCGTGTTGGGAGATGGGGCGGCGGCTGCACTATTTATGTCAAGGAATCTCTCCCCGTACTAGCCCTGCCCACTCCCATCCTTGACTCCAGGGCCCAGGCGCCTACGCTGAAACTAACCCCTGACCCTTTAAAGGACCCTTTATCTGACTACTGCATACGTGCCCCCCAGGGACCAAACGCAGGCCATTGCCTCTCTTACAGAATACCTTACCTCTCTGCCTCCTTCCGCTGATCAAATTCTGGTGGGTGACTTAAATGTCAACTGGCTCAGCCCCTCCTCCTCCTCTACCCGAGACTCCTTTTCTGCAATAGACCTAACGCAACTAGTTACCCACCCTACCTGGACTAACCCTAAGAGAGGCTCCAGTACCCTGCTTGATGTGGTACTCACCAACTGCCCTAATCTGATCCCCAATGTACAAGTCCTCCCAGACTCTCTCAGCGATCAATCCCCCATTCTATTCCACTGGTCAACCTCAGTCCCCAAACCCATAGCACAGTCCACATGCCGGCGCTAATACCTGGTGGACTGATAAAACTTAAGGAACTTCTGTCCCAAATTGACTGGTCTCCTATACAGGCAACTCCTGACATTGACACAGCTCTCCTTCTTTACTCAAACTTTTAATAATGCCTGTGATATCTTTGCCCCAGTGTTGACCCGCCTGTTCTAAAAGGAAGAATGCCCCTGGGTTACCCAGCTTTGATCCACCAGCTCAAACATAGGGACAACCTATGGCACTGCTCCATTGAGACTGGCGCCCAATGACAGGGCGGTTATATGCTGCCACCAAACAAAGTGCACTCGGGCCATCAGAAAGGCCAAGTCTGAGCACTATCGGTCCTCACTCACTGCTCATGGGGAATCCCTAGAACCTTCTGGGATAACATTAAACAGTTAAATGGGAGTGCACACTCCCACCCACCCAGATCAACATTAATGGTGTGATCTCCTCAGACCCAGCCCTCATAGCCAACCACCTCAACACCTCATTCACTGACCTTAGCCCTATCCTCCCTACAAATTTTTGACCCTCCCCAGCACCTGCCATAAATCTTTCTCCTCTTATTTTCTCCTCCACCGTGTTTCTGCCAAGAACTTAGGCGCACCTTGTCACTGCCCTCAGAGTAATAGTACAGGCAGTGACACCCTGGATCTGTGTATCCCACGGCTGTCTTAGACACAGTCCTTACCCGATCACATGCCTCATCAACCACTCTCTTTGCCTGGGAAGGTTCAACTGCCTGGAAAGTCGCCACTGCCACCCTATCTTTAAAGGTGGTGATAGGACTGTGGCTGGAAACTATTGACCGATCTCCATTCTCTCTCCTCTCTCCAAGGCCTTGGAAAAAGTGGTGGCCTCTCAAATCTCTGACTACCTCTCCACCTACAATGTCCTTTGTCCTGAGCAGCATGGCTTCCGGAGTGGGCCACAGTACCAACACAGCCCTCCTAGAGTTCTCCAACTTTCTCCACTCCTCCTTAGACACTGGTTCTCTGGCTGGTGCTGTCTTCATTGACCTCTCAAGCTTTCGACACTGTCTCCACCCCTCCTTCTTGATGCCCTTAGTCTCTCTGGTTTTGCTGCTGGGCCTATCTCCTGGTGCACCAGTATTCTGTCTGACCACTCACAGCGTGTAAAAATTAATGGGACCTACTCAGACATCTGTCCCATCTTTTCTGGGGTTCCCCAGGGCTCCATTCTGGGCCCCTTACTATTCTCCCTTTACCTTAACACCCTTCCACGTTCTTGCTCGGGGAACATTCTGTTGTATGCTGATGATGCAGTCATCTTTGCCTCAAGTCGTAACCTACATGCCCTCCAGGACTAGCTGCAGAAGTCCTTCACTGAAGCCGAGGGCTGGTTCAAGGAACATAGATTGGTGATAAATCTTAAAAACAAAACCATGTTCTTCACTCATCCCCAAAACAAGTCCTACAACTTCAAACTCCTCATTCACTCTGGGTCCTCATTCCCACTCGAACAAGTTTGCTCCTATAAATACCTAGGGATCCATTTGACCCTCCCTCTCCTTCCATGGACACATCGCTGCCCTAGCCACTGCCACTAATATCCGATTGGGCATCTTACATGGTATAAACACTGCCTCCCCGGAGGCTCTTTGACCGAGTCACCTCCTCTATCCTGTCCCTAGTGGACTATGGACTGCCGGTGTATGGTGCTGCTGATCAGACTCACTCCATAAAATTCACACTACTCTGAATAAGGCCTGCAGGTTAATTACTGGAGCACCTAGGATGACACACACCTGTCTACTGTATGCTAAAGCGCTGGTACTTGATCTCGACAGGCGCCTCAAATATCTTACCTGTACCCTTACAAAAGATCCTCCTTGGGCTTTCCCCACCAGGATTGACCACCACCATACGCCGCTCTGTCCCACTAGTTCATACCGACCTCTGGGAAAACTCTCTTGTTATCCTAGAGCTAGGACCTCTCACGCCAAAGAGCCTTTAGCTTTGGGCCCCTCCTGGTTCAACACACTGCCTCTCCATCTCCGAAGCTCCAACTATATCGTGTTTAAAACTTCCTTACGTGAACCACCTTATTAACACCCGATGCTGTAACTGCCACTAGTCAAAGCCATACTCAATACTTATGACAAAGCTTATTACTAAGCTGCTAAGGACGACATAACTCTGGTATTGTTTGCATCCATCCTACCTGTACCAGCTTGTTTGTATCTATGTCTTAATTTTACTGTTATACTTATGTGTTGTACTGCTATACTGTGTATTTTGGTTTGTCTTACTGTGACAAGGTACCTTTGTAAATGAGCCTATGGCTCAAAGGTTTTCCAAACTGCTGTTTAAATAAAATAAAAAATAAAATAAACATAATACTATAACCAAACAACAGAACAAATAAAATAGCTATATAATCAGTCTGGGTAGGCATTCAGCTACAGATATGTCTTCAAGGCCTTCTTAAAGCCCTCTACGGTCATGCAATCACAAATCTGACAGGGTAGAGAATTCCACAGAGCTGGGGCTGCATACATAAATGCACATGCCCCAGAAGACTTAAGGAACACCCTAGGATAAGAAGCATCATCAGTGTAACTAAACAGGAAATTCTACAGCCTTAGATCATTGACTAATAAGTTTTACTTATGCAGTTAACTAAATCTTAATTAATCCTAATTATTTCCTTGATTCCAAAGTATACTGTTTGTATTGAATTTGTAATTTTAACACTGCTTAGTATGATGCACCCTTTGTTTTGATTCTTTACTTATATCAATGAAACAAAATAAAAGGTTTTTTTGTGCATAAATACATTTTTTATTTACCCGTATGTCAACAAATTTTGACCGGGTCCATTTGGGGGTATTACATAGAAACATAGAATTTGACGGCAGATAAGGACCGCTTGGCCCACCCAGTCTGCCCATTTCCCTACCTACTGGATAAGCTGCAGATCCTAGTTAACCAGCAGCCTACTTCTTCCTACCCCCACCCCCTAGAATTGCCTTATGACTGTCCCATGCATGCTTGAATTCCACCACTGATTTTGACTCCACAACCTCCTCCGGAAGGCCATTCCATGCATCCACAACCCTCTCTGTGAAAAAATACTTCCTTAAATTACCTCTGAGCCACCCCCTCTATCTTCAAATTGTGCCCCCTTGTTCTTGCACACCTCTTTTTTTGAAAGATGCTACCCTCTTGGACTTTGTTGATTCCCTTGAGGTACTTGAACGTTTTCTATCCGTCCCCCCTCCTCCTTTCCTCAGGCTATACATATTAAGCTCCTTTTGTCTCTCTTCATAAGTCTTCCGGTGCAGACCCTGCACCATTTTAGTTGCCCTTCTCTGGACAGCTTCCATCCTGTCTATGTCTTTGCGGAGATTGGGTCTCCAGAACTGCACATAATACTCCAGATGGGGTCTCACCAGCTGTCTGTACAGAGGGATAACAACTTCTTGTTTTCTACTGGTGATGCCTCTCCCTATGCGTCCCAGTATCCCCCCAGCCCTCCTTGCTGCCCTCTCACATTGCTTGCCCACCTTTAGGTCATCTGATATGACTACCCCCAGGTCCCTTTCCATTTTTGTTGTTGTTAGTATCTCACCCCCCATTGTGCACTCTTCCCCTGGGTTTTTGTTTCCCAGGTGCATTACCTTGCACTTCTTAGCATTGAATCTAAGCTGCCATACATTAGACCATTCCTCTAACCTTGCCAAGTCTCTTCTCATCCTTTTCACCCCACCCTGTGCATCAACTCTGTTGCAGATCTTTGTGTCATCTGCAAAGAGACATACTTTTCCTTCCAGTCCTTCTGCAATTTGGGAGGCAGTATAGCGCAGTGGTCTAAGACTCTGAGCTGCAAATCTGGTGACATCCAGCAGACCAGACCTAGGTTTGAATCCCACAGCTTCCACTTGCATACTGTGTGACCCTGAGCAAGTCACTTAACCTCCTTGTGCTCCCAGGTCGCTCCTGTAAAAAAGCTTTCAGCTTAGTGTGCTATACCTGGTTAAACAACGAAATAAAAAAAAAAATGTCGCTTATAAAGACATTGAAGAGGACCGGTCCTAATACTGAACCCTGCGGTGCCCACTAATAACCCTCCTTTCTTCTGAGTGGACTCCATTTACTATTACTCTCTGTGTCTGGGTATTGGTACAAAAAATGGAATATCTCAGTCATGAAGTATTTGAGTCAGATTTCTTTGCAATAAAGGCAGAAACATTGTAGAAGATAGAAATATGGTACAATGTAATATAAATACAATGATTACTTTGTCAGAGGAAATGCAACAAAGTCTATTCAACAATTTAGCTGAAAAATCAGCAATTTGGAAATATTTTCCCTACAATAATTGCATATACTGGTCTGTACAGTAAAGACATGATGACAGTGAGACTTGTTTTATATGACTACCCTCAATGCAAATAACAGGTACAAAGTTTAGACCAATCCGAACAATATTGAAGGTTCTAGACCATATTTGGTAAAATTTCCACTTTTCCAGATTTTTCTCATATTTTTCATTCACGTCGTAATTATTTCAGTGAGTTTCACAACTTGCACAAGAGTTGTGACAGAGCAGTCATCTTAATTATGGTACCGGGGTCTCTTCTTTCCAAATATGGTGGCCTGCAAAGTATAGCAAGAGGTGTCAGGTCCAACCCCATTCAGGAACCCTAGATCCCGGAGTACTAGGTCAGACAGAAAAAAAAACTAACACACTTCTAAATACACCACTTGGTTCCCACTTTTGGGAATACCATGATTACAGTCCTAACTGCTTACATTGTGTAGGAAAAGATCCTGTTCTATTTCATTCAAGAGGCAGTGACCATACCAAAAAGTGACTGCAACATGAATCATGCTGAATCTTCACACATTACGTATATTACATTTAAGAGGACTAGATGATACACTTGCCATTGTTTCATTCATATAAATTTTAATATCTGTGAATCTTTCTGTAGTTTTAAAGCCTTACATAAGATGTTTTCAATGTGAATTTATTTGTCTGGTTTTTGTCTTCCATTTAGAAAATGGCAAGAAAGAATTCTCAACCGTGATTGACTGACACTGCCTCCAAGCTGGGTATTTATTTCTCAATAGATGCCCAGCTAAAAATAAGTACCAGCCAAAGTGCCACTTCACAAGGTACCCTTCTACCCTGCTGCCCAGCCTACTTCCTCATTGTCTGAAGTAGCTGATGAAATTTAAAATCCCCACCATGTTTTTCTCTCACTAAGCAAGAGACTACTGGCCCCCCCAATTTACTTTCCCTCAGTAGTAGCTACCAGTAAATAAAGTAACACACATGTTGTGGTCAGGAGAGTGAAAACAGCTGTCATGTTTTAAAATGGCACCACTTTCCTGGCTGCGCTTTCTCAAACTGTACTTGCACAAGGAAGCCGTCCCTGAAGCCATCACTTGCATCAGCTTTATCGTTCACACGCCTCTTAAAAAAAAAAAGTAGAAAAACAGTAAATTAACCACAATAAAAATACCCCCACACTCTCCTCATTTCAAAGAGAAATAAATCTTGTACCTCACAACTCTCCCTCACAGCAAGTACAGGATCCACTTCCAGTATAGTGAAAGGTGGTGAGGTCAACATACAGCTTCTGAGTTGCGATTTGCGACTGCAACGAAATAAAAGCAGCCCAAAGTAAGCAACCACCTCCTCGGTCACGCTTAGTCTCCCAAAAGTGCATTATTGCACACTGCACTTTCTTCTCCTTATCCAGTATTAAAAGAAAGGGGCACAAAAAAGAAATACATTTTCAGGCATAAAGTTAAATACGTTTTGCTGCCAAATGCGCTCACTTTGTCTTAAATTCTGCTGCCAAACACTTTCACTCTGTTTTTTCCTCCAGTTTTGATCAGTATGGCAAATGCTGCCGGCCAAAAAACAAAGTAAAATTAGTAAACGTCGGGGGGTGAGCATTAAACACAAAGTAAACTAAACACACTCTGCATGGGGAGGAGGTATAAACAGACTGCTGTGGCACTATGGGTGGATGTAACTCCATAGCTCATCCTGGCAGAGGAACTATTTTATCAGAAAACTAATCTTAGGGGGGGTGTGGCTAACGCTCAACCAAGATGGTGACTTAACTACACAGCTCCACTCGCCTAAGAGCCTAGAACCCTAAATTGATATCTTCATTGGTGGAATTTTAAGGAGAAAAGCAAATTACCAGCGATCCGAAGGTATAGCCTAATAACTGGGTGACTCCAAGACAAAATGGATCACAACTGAGCTAGCTATGAGTGAGCGGAGCTGCAGCTCTGACAGTGAGAAAAGCAGTATGGCGCACTTACCAAAAGAGAAAGAAGAACCCTCTATAAGAGAGATGTTTGCATCTATTATGGCTAGCATTGACACACTTACTTTGGCAGCAAATAATTCTGCCTTTTCCATACAGCAGATCAACCTGCTGTGCAGGAGGATGCACTCCAGAATCATACTGCCATCATGAGAGAACAGGCAGCCCAAATACAGTCCCTACAAGATAAAGTAGACGACTTAGAGAACAGAAGTTGTCGTAATAATTTGCGCCTTCTTGGTTTTCCGGAGGGTTGTGAGGGTGGGAGGGTGCTACCTTTTTTACAACAAGCACTACCAGAGATTTTGCAGTTACCGCAAGGTACTAAGATCATGATGGAACGGATGCACTATTCGCTGCAACCTAGGCTGGCTCAAGGGGAAAGGCCTCTCTCAGTCATAGTTCGAATTCTGAATTTTGCTGAAAAGAAGCAATCCAAACAAGGGCTAGGGAACTGGGGCAACTCCATTGGAAGGATCATAAGATTATGATCTTCCAGGATTACTCAAGAGAGCTAGCAGCCCGACAGAAAGCCTTCTCTGAAGTTCATCGGAAGTTACACGTGCTGAATATCCCCTTTACCCTGAGGTACCCTGCAACGTTACAAATATCGGTAAATGGAGCGGTTCATCACTTCTCGTCTCCGGATGCGGCCTTGGCCTTCATTGTCAATACATGGCCGGCCTGAGCTCCTTGTCTTCTGTTCAGGCCAAAAATAATTCTCAACATCATCTGCCTAAAGCAGGTTCTTTTGATACCTCTCTCCCCCCCCACCCCCAAGGTGGGACTGGAACCCTGAAACACGAAAGTCAGGAAAAGACCGCAAACCTCACCACATTCCAAATGGGGCCATCCACAGGAGAGGAAGAATACCTCCGAAATACAGGCCCAAACCTCCTCTGCGTCTACTGAAGCCGAAGTAGAATATGTTAGTCCATATTTTGCCCACAACCGTTTTTCGATCCTGAGCGAACTTCCTGACGCTGATTTATGTGCAAAAATGGACACTGAAAATAGAGATCTGGACCACAGTATCCCTGAGGAAACACACACCTTATGGGCATGCAGTGCAGAGGCAGAGTCGGCGTTATCTCCGCTAGACCTTCAGGCCCCAGGCTCTCCCCCAGATCGAAACTCCGAGTGAGACCCCGCAGAGGCAAAACAACTAAATCCTCCATGAACTATGGGAATCCTCATTAGCCTAAGCTGTTTAATTGTCGGATAAGTATCTGGGGGCTGATGATTTAGAGGATTTAGAAAGCGAGGGGTGGGAGGCACAGGGGGATGACTGAGGCCTACATAACTAAAGCAAACTTCAGTCCAGTTAGAAACAGAGGTTTTCTTCTAGCAACAGATAACACAGCTTGTATTGATGTAGCCCCAGTGGTGTACCTGTTGGTTTCTTTTGGGTAGAGTGTGTTTTATAGATTGCGTAGGCTGTAAACAAGTTAAAGGAGGTTAATGTATAATGATGTGACTGCTTGGGGGTTTGACTTTGGGTGGATAGGATCACCAGATAATTTCAGTGGTACTGCCATTCTCCCATAAGGAACTTACTGGTACCCCCCCCCATTGCTCCCCCATGAGGCTCACCACTTTCTACTAAGGATGATTCAAAGGTTTTATCCCCAACCTTCCCCCCCTACACTGGCCTAAGAGTGAGTTTTGATCAGTCTGTCCCGATAGAGGACCAGTGGGAGTGTAGTCTATCCTTAGTGGACCCTATTCTGCACAAACTTCTTGGCCTCCATGACAGCAGAGACACGTCTGGCCTTCGCTCTTCATTCATGGCGTACCTCCACCCAGAATTTGTACCTGGCAATATCTTTGGCCTTTGGAGTAGTTGCTGCCAAAGGGTGGTGCAACAAGGGGAGGAGAAGTGCTGAAAAAAGAGAATAGATGTTGGACCTGACTCAGTTTTAACATAGTGTGAGTGGGCTTTATCTTTACACTGTGCTCCCAAAATAGCTCTATAGCTCCTGCGCCAACCCTCCAGTGTAATATTAAATTACCTTATATACCAGGCATTCCTACCCAGTGCTAAATTTTGTTTTTATGAGGGGCAGGGCGGTAAAATGGGTTCATTTACATGCTTCCTACCATAAAGCTATGATAGAAATGTTCTAAGCCTGTAGTGTAATGGATGATTGTACTCAGTGGTTGCTACAGATATGAGCTATTTTTTTTGGCTTGTTTTGGGGTTTTTCCTCTCTTACCCCCCTGGCTACTTTGTGGGATGATATTATTAGATGGAAGACTCAGAGACCAGCTGACTCACACTTCTGTACTGTACTTTCTGGTTTATGCTAACCTCTGCTCCTGGCAGACTGTTGCTAATAGATCAATGAATCCTAAGAAGGTTAGGCATACTGTTATAAGTGGAGTCTCTGTCTTTCTTTTGATATATAAGCTGAATACCAGTTTAAGAGCTCTTTGAAATGCTTCTCACCTCCCCACCTGAAGGGTTTGCAGGCAGATCCGGATATGGCTCTTGCAAGAGGTGGATAGCTGCTCTCCCTGACTTTCACCTTGGTGCCAGATAACTTAGTATAAGCAACATAGCAATAAGGTGTTCTCTTCCCTCTTGGGAAGCTTTGTTCCACACCCCCAAGAGCGATAGGGCATACCATTGGCTAGGGCTCTAGCCAGTTTAGTCCTACCGCACCTTCTTTACTATTTTGTAGGATTAGTTAGTTAGTTAGTTAAGACTGTTGGGCAGTATATAGTCTCTACAGTGTTGATAGATAAACCCATGGCCACTTATAAAGTTTCCCTGGAAGGGATAGGTTAGTGACCCCTAATTACTTAACACACAGGGGCACCCCTGCTGTCTTTCTCCTTGGGTTTTTTTGTTTCCTTGTTATATCCCGGGGGCCCTTAAAAACAATGTCTGATATTGTGTTACACACATAGAATGTTAGGGGGCTAAACTCCCCAATAAAATGTAAGAAGGTTCTGGCACACCTGAAACGTAATCGTTCCCAAGTGGCCTTCCTGCAGGAGACTAAGTTCTCTGGGGATGACCATACTCGTATGAGGAAAGATTGGGTCGGTCAACAAGTTCACTTCAATGCCCCGACTAGGAAGCATGGGGTTCTCATCCTTGTGCATAAACGTCTTGCCTGGACATAGAAGCAGACCCTTTCAGACCAAGACTGCAGATGGGTAATAGCTACCTACAATACACCCACAGATCCACTCACTCTGTGTAATGTATATGCTCCCAACGAGGGCACCCCTCAGTTCTTTCATAATCTGGCAGAGATAATACTGGAATTTAACCCCCAAACTGCCCCCTGCTTATTGGTGGGGATTTTATCCTCACACTGGTACCTCTCCTTGATAGGAATGATGGGGGGAAGGAGGCACATCTTAGAAGAGGGAAGGCTCTCCAGCAAATGATCTCTGATCAGGGGCTTACAGACTTGTGGAGGCTATTTCATCCCAGAACAAGAGACTATACATTTCATTTGGCAGCAAATGCCTCACACAGCCGGCTGGATTTTTGGCTTGGTTCATCTAATTTGACAACTAAAACCCTTGATGTCTCAATTCTTCCCTGCTATATTTCAGATCATGCCCTAGTCCAGCTCCTTATACAATGGGATCCTGTGGCTCCCCCTACTAAACAATGGAGATTAGACCCACTTCTAGTGAAAGACCCTGACTTTATTCCCTGGGTTAATAAGGAGGCTTCCCTTTTTCTAGCTGAGAACCCTATAAGTGACACCTCTGCCGGCACAACGTGGGAAGCCTTCAAAGCCATGATGCGAGATAGCATTATGGGGTTTGCTGCAGCCAAACATAGGCAAAGGGAATTGCAGCTGGTCACTCTTGAACAGAGATAAGAGGCGGCTGAAAGCATTTTTAGGGCTATGCCCTCACCGTCCATTCATTCACCTATAGGTAAATCCATTTGGGGTATCCGGTTTGAAATTAACCAACTTCTGAACAGGAAAGCCGAAGCCGCTATCCTTCATCTTAAGCCCACCTTTTGGGAAGGCGGGGACAAAGGGGGTGAAATACTTGTATATCAACTTCACAAACAGTAGGCCAGCAGATATATCCCGGGGTTGAAGAACAAACAAGGGGTACTGAGTACCTCATCTAGAGATATTAATGATAATATGTCCTCCTTCTACAAAAGGCTCTACTGCTCCACACACACTGGCCCTAATAGAGACACACAAGGATTCTTGGACACTTTAGGACTGCCTAAACTACAGAGGTAGCAAGCACAACTCCTCGATCTCACCATTTCAAGAGAGGAGGTGACCGCAGCCATCCAAGACTTGAAAAAAGGGAAATCTCCAGGCAGTGATGGTTACACTGCAGACTTCTGCCAGATTCTGGCCCCTATTATTTCACCTCTTCTAACCCAAGTGTTTCAGGAGATAGAACTTAAGGGTGCTCTACCACCCTCCATGCGGGAGGCAATCATAGTAGTTATTCTCAAAAAAGGCAAAGAGCCTACCAAGCCCAGAAATTACTGCCCGATTTCACTTATAAATTTGGACAGTAAGCTTTATGCCAAAATTTTAGCCTCCAGACTTAGTCCCTTACTGAACATTCTTGTACACCCTTCACAGGCGGGATTTATACCTGGACGCAATAGTTCACACCACTTAAGAACCCTCCTGAACCTGATCCCCCTTGCTAAGTCCCTTCATACACCTACAGCTGCTATCACGGTTGACTTCAAAAAGGCATTTGATTCCGCGGAGTGGGATTATTTATATACGACTCTTTCCCACTTTGGACTAGGGGAAACACTTCTTGCCAGGATAAAAGCCATCTATGAAGGCACCTTAGCTAGAGTTAACACAAACTCAATGCTTTCCGCCACATTCCCTTTGGGCAGAGGTACAAGGCAAGGGTGTCCACTCTCTCCCTTCCTTTTCGTGCTGGCCGTCAAACCCCTGGCTACAACTATTCGAAACCACCCGGAGATAAAAGGTCTGACAGTGGGGAATACGCTCTATACAACCTTTATGTACACTGATGATCTCCTTCTCCTTCTGGAAGATGCACATAATGACATCTCTCCCCTTCTTACTCTCCTAGAAGCCTTCTCAATTTATTCAGGTTTATGAATGAACCAGAATAAGACGGAAGTACTCCATCTCAACGCCCACTGTGTACAACAAGTGATAGCTGCAGATGCTTTACTCTGAGAACCAGAAGGGATTAGTTATTTGGGTGTTTTTTGACCCCATCCTTGGAGACAATATAGCAAGCTAATGTACAGCCCCTCCTCTCCTCCATTAAGACAGACTTCAATAGATGGAGATTTCTTAAACTTACCCTAGCAGGGAAAGTTGCGGCGGTGAAATTGATCTCAGCCCCTAAACTCTTCTATCTTCTGATGCACCTGCCTGTTCCCTTACCAAAACAATGGTTTCAGGTATTTGATAAATTAATTCTGGATTTTCTATGGGAGGGATCTAAACCCAGATTCGGTCGATCTAAGCTGAGGTCACATTGGAAGAAAGGCGGCTGGAATCTTCCCTGGCCAGAAGGATACAGTCAGGCCCTCCTTTTGGCTCAAACGGTCAAATGGGCGTGCTCCCCCTCCCCCTTCTCGCCGCAATGGATACTAGAAACAGACATTATGGGTCTGTTCCATCCCTCTTCCCTTTTTTGTACAGAGAAGCAGCCCTAAAAGGTCCGGGGCCAGTAAGATAAGTGTAGACTTTACTTCACCCATGGTGATTGCATCCAGAGCCAACTGGTTCAGTTCTCACCGTAAAATGAACTTGGACCCACTCCCACTCTCTTATGTGCCTATCTGGCAAAACCCAGCTATTACTATAGGAGGAGCTGAAGTCCTATGGAAACACTGGGTGGAGTTGGGTATCACTAAACTGAGTGATCTGTTAGCCCCTAATCATAAAGCCATGCAGACATTCCACTTCTTGCGACAAGTATGAGGTATCCCACACTCAGACTTTTGGAGATATCTCCAACTTAGAGATGCAACTCGGTATCTTTTATCTCCCAGCTTAAGTCATGACAAAACTTCTCCCCTGACTAAGTGGATACTTTGTTCCAAGGGCCTTGCAGGTTGCATATATGCTACTCTCAGAGATACTCTTCCATCTCAATCAGATGAAGCAAGGCAAAGATGGGAGAAGATGCTGCAGATCCATATACCTTCTGAGGCCTGGGATAAATTGTGGGTAGATACACATACCTGGCTCACAGATACTCGAATTTCACTAAAAAGATGAAGTGAAAAAAAAAAATGAGTGAACATGCAGTATTCCAACATTCACTCATAACTTTACTCAATTTCAATATTTTGATTCTAAACTTTCAATACAGCCATTCTCCACATTACCCCTCATAAACATGACATATGCCATTTTTAAAATTCTGGACAAGATGAGTTTTTGCACTTCTGGCCAATATACTATAAATGGTGCATGTTCTGTTCATAGGATGAATCATAAAGCAAGTATCTTGAAAATGTGGGGTCAGTGACCTAGAAAGATGAGGTAAGGGTGGGGGGATGGCACTGTTATGTGATACCCCCTTCCAGTCAAGGAATGAAACATGCAGGGTTTTCCACATAGGCCAGGGTACCTAAAGTGAAGACAATTGTCATATTGTCATGGGTCCCTGCATCTCTCCAGCCATGGGTAGCAAAGGGACTGGTGCATTGGCTGACAGATGTACTCTTTGTCCTGCACATCTGCATCTGCAGCCACATAGAAATGCAGGGACCACAGTGCCCTACTCTTCTGCAGCCCATTAGACAGCCCCATGAATTCTTCACATCAGTTGCTGAACTCCTGTAGGTGAACTGAGTCTTTCCTTGGTTCAGAGCATCTGGATCTGTTCACACAGGTCCCATAGGGACCTGTGTAAATGAGGATATGATTCCACTATCTCAAAAAGAAAGGAAATTCTTTGCAAAAAAATGCATTAATGCACCAGTTAGGGTTCTGATTAAAGTGACAAAAGTATGGAAATGTGATGCTGGGGTTTGGAGCCCTGACTCCCCAATGTCCCAATCAGCAAAAGGAAAAAAACCTTATGGTAAATCAGTGGTGGGGTCTTCCTTGAGGTTCTCAACCCTAATGCTCACCCCATTCCCTGAGCCAACAAGATCAACCCAACCCTGATTCATCATAATGCTTTTTCCTTTTTACTGCTTGGGGGATGAGGGCAGGGATTCAGGGTTTCAAACACTAACACCACATCACTTTTTCCTGCTTTGTTCACTATAATCTGAACCCTAATTGATGCATTAACAGAGTTTTTTTGCAAAGAATATTCCATACGTAGGTGTATGTGCATTCCCTCTTTCACCTTGCTCATGAGGCTTATCAGATCCATGCTAAGTCTCAGTTTCAACAGTTTACATGGGGAATAATAAACCTGATATAGAAAGTTATACTGTATTTGCCTCAGCCGGTTACTCTTGGCACAGGTGAGTTCATGCCTCACCAACCCGTACTAGATTTCCAAGGTGATACTTATGTTTATGTCTGTGCCCCACTCTCTTCAATATCTTCACTTTGTGGGTGGTCTACTACCCAACAGCAATTTATATTGCACGAACAAAGGCTTAGTATTAGGCTGACAGGTGAGCACTATATTTATTTATTTATTAACATCTTGGATTAATACCTTTGAGCTAAGAACTCATTTACTAAGTTTCCACGTCAAAAGCAGAATACATTAATGTAATAAAATATCTCTGGTTGCTACCTGACGTGGTACTCGTGTACCTATATTATGACTACTGTGATCTACCTATTACCAAGCTTGTACCACCAGTAAATTCCTGTAACACTAGTTGCTTTTTTAATCTAAGCGTTATGTGTTGTGCTGTTTTGTTTGCTGTGATGTATTGCTCTCTTGATGAGGTGCCTTTGTATGAGTCTTTGACTCAAAGGTTTGTAAACCAATGATCTAATAAATAAATAAAATAAATAAATAAATAAAACATTACACAGATAACAGGGTTCAGTACAAAGGTTCAACTTAGCGAACAGAGTACTTTACAGCTGGTAACAAGGTACAGAACAGGTATTGGATTTTAAAAAAAATTAAGGTTATTAAATTCTCAGACTATAGTTTAATGAGCCAGAGACTCATTTGCAACTGTTTCACATCAAATACAGCATTACAGTAAGTACAGAGAGGACAAAGAGTCAGATGGTAAAATTAGCCAGGTAATACACAAACATCATTTATAACAATGACCAATACAAGGGCAGGAAGCATACAATATCCAAAGGCATACAATATCCAAAGTGACACTAGATGATTTGCTGAATGGAGGATGGGACAGTTATATTGGAGTCACATTTGCAGTCATGGGCCAGAGTGGCAGGGCAGTTGGTGGTGAAGGCAGTCAAGGGTTGGCTCTGTCTAACAGTAGAAGCAGCCAGAGATTGGCTTAGTTGATAGGGCAGTCAGCTGCAAACTCAGGCTGGCAGGGAACTCCCTGATACATGAAGGAGGTGGGTTGGGTAGGGGAAGAGAGTAAAAGGGAAGCGGGGGAAACAAGTGGTGCCACAGAAGGTGTTAGCTAAGCTGAGCAGTTGCAACTGCTGCACAAGATCAGGTGCTGTTTGAGGAGGATGTTGAATGTACCAAGTTTGGGTACCCCAGCTGTGTTATTAGGGAGGTCATTAAGCCATGTAGGGGTTCGATAGCTGAAGGAACGGTGGGCTAAGGAGGTGGGATGTTGTCAGTTGGGGAGTCTGCAGGTAAACTGTCCACATGTTGTGTAGCTAGGACAATAGCATTTGTAAGCCAAAGTCCTTTTGGTGCCACTTTGATGCTTCCCCATTTCTAGACATGCACATCTTTGTTATCCAAACCCCTTGCCGACCCTATAATGTACTTCAAGAACTACTTTACAAGAGGAATAATGCAGCAGTAGTTAGATTTAGGCATTTCAAATAATGCTTAATTCAAACAGAGCACAAAAATCATATTTGGCAACTCATTCCACTTTGCAACCACCCTTTCAGCAAAAACATGCCCCCTCATTTCCCTCTTGAAGTGCCTTCCCCACCATTTTGAGGCAGTGTCCCCTAGTGGTCCTGTTCCCACTATGGTTGAATAGACCCTCAGAGTTCACTTTGTTGAAACTCTTAAGATATTTCAAGGTTTCTATCTTGTACAGGAGTACTTGTTAAGATCTCTAAACCTCTCCTCACAAGGCCTACCCTTTTGTCCCTGGATCATTTTGGTCACCCTTCTCTGCACTGTCTTCAGCAAGTTGACATATTTCTTTAAGTAAGGGCTCCAATACTGCACACTGTACTCCAGATGCTGCCTAAAGTAAATAGTGACCTGTACAATGGCAGGATGACCTCCACCTTCCTACTACAGTAGTTATACCCCTGTCTGTACATCCTAGCATCCTATTTGCTTTGGCAGCTGCTCTCTTACTGTGTGCCAAGTGTTTCCCGTCACTCGTGATGATCACTCACAAGTCTTTCTTCTCCACTGACTTGATGATCTGCACACTCCCCATCCAGTATGTGGTTTCTGGGTTCTTTGCCCCAAGTGCATTACCTTACACTTTTTGGCATTGAATTCCAGTTGCCAAATGCCTGACCAGCTCTGTAGCCTAGTCAGGTCTTCCCTAATGTCCTGTCTCCCTTCTTCCCTGTCCAGTCTACCATAGAGCTTTGTGTCATCTAAAAATAGGCATATTTTGCCTTTTACCCCTTCAGCAATATTACTGATGAGGATCTTGAATAACTCTGGGTCAGCACCGATGCCTGTTGGACCACATTAGTGACTAGCCTAGCATTCAAGAATCCCCCCTTGACCACCACCTTCTGGTTTCTATTCTGTAACCAGTGTTTTACCCACATAACCAGTTTCACCCCAACCCCCAAGTCCTACAGCTTCCTTATCAATCTCCTGGGGAAACAGATTCAAAGGCCTTACTAAAATCCAGATATGATATGATATGTCCACTGCTTGGCTTTTGTCCACTGTCCTTATTACCCTATCAAAGAAATCAGATAGGTTGGTCTTGCAGGACTAACTTAAAATGAACCTTTGCTGCTTGTTGTCATGGAGTCAGTTATCATCCAGAAAGTTTACAATCTTTCCTTCAGAATGGTTTCCATGAGCTTCCCCACTATTGCAGTCACCAGTCAGACTAACCAGACGATAATTACCTGGGTCATCCCTCAGCCCACACTTATGCAGTAGCACTGCATGTGTGATGCTCTCAAGTCCAGGGGAACCACTCCTGTTTCAAAAGAGGTATGAAACAGGTGGACCAGGGAGCCTGACAGCACATCCACTAGTTTCCTTAGAACCCTTGGGTGTATGCCATCCAGTCTGGGGGTCTTTTCCACCTTCAGGGCCTTTACACTCCCTTCCTTACTCTATCAATGTCTATCTCCCCATTTGTGGCTCCTCCCCTCATTACCTCTCCCCATCTTATCCTGAGGGACTGGGCCATCCTTCTCCTTCATGAAAACTAAACAGAAGTACTCATTAAGCATCTCTACCTTTTCCACACAGCCCTTCTCCTACTACTCCTCCTCCTCCTCCTCCTCCTTCTTCTTCTTCAGCCTCACTATCCCATCCTTAATAATCCACTTCTTCATGATGTACTGGAAGAAGGCCTTCTTACTCATTTTCAGCTCCTCAGCCAGCTGCAGTTCCTTTTGGCCTTGGCTAATCATGTTATCCTGCTCACCTCTTTTGATTTGTGGTCATATTCCTCCCTGTCCTTGTCCCTCCTGGAGCATTTGTACCTTTAGAAGGCAGCCATTTTGCTCTTAACCACCTGAGTAACCTCTCTGTCAAACCAGCTGGGTTCCTTGGCTCCAGCTTTTTCACTCTTCACTTTGGCACACATACATCAGTGACTGCCAATAGCCCTACCTTGATAACAGCTCCTTTCTGGTCCCCCCATTTCTTCTTTGATTTCAGAAAGTTGCCTTTCCAGAATACCTCCCCCCATCTTTCCGTCTTAGTTCCTATCTTCTCTCTGCCTATGCCCAAGTTAAACCACATTGTGTTGTGGCCATTTCCTGCTAGTGGTGCTTCCACCCTCACATTCTGGACATCCACTCTATTTGTCAGAACCAGGCCTAATATAGCCCTCTCCCTGGTGGGTTCCTGGACACACTGTGCCAGAAATCCACTCTGGAATGCCTTCAGCAGCACCTGAGTCCTGGTATAGGTTGTAGCAGGGATTGTCCAGTCCACTACCCCATGATCACTGCCTCCCCTTCGCTGGCAATCTCAACAATTCTAAACCCCAGCTCCCTGTCCAACTCCTCCTCCTAGTTTGGTGATCTGTACTCAACTCCAGTCCTTAGTTTACTGTCTTTCAATGACTGCACCTGCACCCACAGCAATTCTGTCCATCCTACTGTCTCTGCTTCCCTAGTGCAGGTGATACCATTCCTTACATACAGAGACACTCCCCCCCCACCTACCCCCTATCTCTTCTGTATAGCTTGTCTCCTGGCATGGTGAGATCCCAGTCATGGTTAGGCATGGCCCACATCTCTGTAATGGCAGCCAGGTCCACTTCTCCCACTGCCAGTAGTGAATGCAGCTTGGTCATTTTGTTTCTCAAGCTCCTTGCATTTAGAAACACCACCTTCCACAATGACTTGTGTCCCCTCCACCGCTGGACAGCCTGCCCCTCCTCCTGTACCTCATCCCACCCCCAACCCATCCCATCCCGCCCACTGTCAATCACTTCATCACCTTGTCCTGATTGGCGGGAGACCTAATGGCCTATTCCTCAAGGTAACAATCTATATTTTGACCCCTGTTGCCCTCCTAATCAATTTAAATTTAGTTCCCTGCTAATATACTTATCAAATCTAGCCTTTAGCACCTTACTTCTTCCTTGTTGAGGTGCAACTTGTATGGTACATAAAGGTCTTTGTTTCCCCATGTATTCCCCCAGTAACCAATTATTCCATGTCCCTCTACTTTACACCACCCCTGAGCCAGACATTGAATTCCTCTATCCTAGTCTTCCTTGCAGCACCTGCTTTTGGTACTGGTAGCACTTCCGAGAAGACTACTGATGACCTCGCCTTCCTGAAGATCTGTGCTACTTCCTTCAACCTGCCAGGACCACCCCTACCTCATTGTCAGCCAGATTTTTCATACCCAGGTGAATGATGAGATGAAGGTGGCCCCCTTTGGCCCATAACCTCGGCTATTTTTGGCCCCACCTTCCATGCTGTCATCCTTGTTATAGAGTGCACTTCTGCAATTCCCTTTACCACTTGTGTCTCCCCATCTCACTCCTTTAACTATTGAGTCTTCTAAGATCACAACCCTCCCTTCCCCACCTGCCACCTGAGTTCCCATCCTACCTCTGCACTTATCTGTCCCTCTATTGCTGACCCTTCCCTCTTCCTCCAATCCTCTCCCTGTTCTAACCACCTGTACCCCCTTGCATCACCCCCACTATTTTCCCATTCTGCCTTCCTCTACTGGGCCCTTTCCTGCTTGCCCCATTCCCTCCTGGCCCTGTCTTCTCTACTCACTCCCTCATCGATTCCCTTGTCCATCCCCCTGGGCATCCCTCCCATAGCCTTCATATCTCTTTCCTGTTGATGCTTCTCCCTCTCCCCCCTCACTAGTCTTTGACCATACCCTCCCTAGTTAGTGGAAGGAATCTATTCCACTGGCCTCCCTCTAATTTGTCCTCCCTGTGCCCTTTACCAATGTAGATCTCTTTCCCAAAGGCCCCATATCCCTTTGGAGAAGGGGGCCCCATGGAACTTGCCTTGGCCCCGCTCCATTCCTCTCTCCTGCCTGCCCCTTCACTCTGTCTGAACTTCATCGCTCATTCCCTCCTCCAACCATGTATCCACTCTCCTACCACACCCCATTTCAGTTTATCCTTTCCCCAATGCCCTTAACTCCCTTCTTAAGTACCATGTCTTTGCTGTCAACTGGCCAAGGATGGTGCAGAGCGGACACACCAACCTCCCAGAGAGTTCCAAGGAAAACTGCTGACTCACATCCCCTGCAACATACTACTCTACCCACCCACTGTCCTATCAGTAACATCCCTCCACATTATGTTATTTATTCCTCTCCTGAGAGCATATGTATCCTGCCCTTCCATCTTCTGTGGCTTACACTATGTAGGATTTTGCTACCATCCCCACAGAACCCTTTGCTATTATCCTGTTGCTTTAACCCTGGTGGGGATGGCTAAAAAACTGTACCTCTTAAACTACTGTCCACTTAACTAAGTACCCTATCCTAGGTAGGAAAGGCTGAAAAGCTGCATTCCCTGCAAGAACACTACTAGCCATTTCATCTAAGAGAGAATAGATGAAAAACTGCAATCCCACAACTAGTTTGTTCTCTGACCCTAGATTGTGATCAGCTCCATTCCCTATAAAAACACTCTCCGCCAACCCCTCTGTAGGTTGACCCCAGATAGGGATCAGCTACAATCCCGTGACAACACCTATCTGTGACCAAGCACCCTGGCCTTACCTAGCCCCAGTTGGACAGTGTGGCCTGGAGCCTGTGGTCCTCCTGCAGATGTCCCACTGACATCCCCGGAATACACTAAGACAGATACTACACTCTTGCCCTGTGGCACTTATGCTTCAGGGTTGCCAATGCTTTGTGGTTGCTTAGAATAGTGAGTAATTTATAGGGACAAAAGCCTCCCTATTGGAGATTTGCAGCAAATGTGGCCCACTGATCCCACCGCTCAGGCTGGCTGGTCTGACTGCACCTGCCCACTGCTAACATCCTCCCTCCTCCCATCCATCACAGTCCACCAAGTCAAACAAACATTTCTTAAAAACTTTTACATTTTTTCTGAGTTTGATTAAAACCCCCATATCACAATCCCCAGACTTATCTGGTTGATCATGCCCCATGTCCCTTTTCCCACTTGTCAGTGATGGTAAGAGCATGGGGATGGAAATGATATAGCATTGATAAATTTAGTAACTTAGCAGACAAATATAAATCAGAGTAATCATTTTTCTAATCAAATATGTTGCAGTCACGAATAAACACCTTTAACCCCCAGATTTTATTTCTTAAATTTTGTTAGCGGTCTGAAAAATATAGTTGAAGGTTTAAAACTCTTTACCCCCTTACCTGATAGAGATCCATGGATGAATAGCAGAAATGTAATACCTGATCAAGTTTATACTGATCACAGGAACGGGTGCATAAGGAGGAATCTTTCTGAGAATTTGCTTTGGTGCAGAAATCTAATAATAAATTTCAGGTGAGCTATTAAGTTTGCGACTCAAATTTGGCTGTTGAAATTCTTAAAAAAGCTGATGGCTTACATGCATTAGGAATCAATATAGTAGCTCTGAATAATCTGAAAGCAGTTAGATTATCTCCACCTACTACTGTTAATGAACACCAGTTGGTTAGCTCAACCTCACACTTAGCTGTTATTGATGCTAACTGTGACAAGAATGGACATGATCAGATTTACTTCTACTTATCTGTAGCACTTTTAGATGTCCAAACTTTCTATCACTTAACCTGGATACAAAATGACCACCAAAGTAAAATGTAATATTCTTTTAATGAATAGGTTTACATTGTTTGAAAATTTGAACTCCAAATGACTAAATAATTATATGCAAACTATCCACCCCCTTCTCCGTGTAGTTACAATGATGGTATTTCACCTCATCCAAAAACTTTAAATTAGAGTGTAGCAGGGTTGGCAACAAAAAAGGTGGATAAGAATTTTCAGGACTTAGGGGAAAATAATGGGATAAAGAGTGTCTACAAGAGACAGGGGGCCCGATTTTGAAACAATCATGACTGGCGCAAGTGTCTTGCATCAAGGAGACATGGCACAAATGGCTCCTTGCACCACACCTTGAGCCAGTCTCGATTTTTGAAGGCTTCCTGCATGACTGGAGGGACCGCCTGCACCAGTCAGGCTTGCACCATCCTTGTGATGGCTGCACTGGTGTGCTATGGGGGAGGGTGTCATGCACCAGAGCAGTGCTGCAATATCCCCATAAGTGGGATTTTGCAAGCCACCCATGGGTGCATGGACCCTGCTGTTAGACCAGTCCAAAGCTGGTCTAACCCACTACTCACCACTCCCAGAGCCATCACTGGGTGGGGGAGTTGCCCTCTGTCCCCCTGGGGTTGGCACCCTCAGAATCCCCAACACCTACCAGACCACCACTAGAGTGGCCAGCAGTCTGTGGCAGGTACAAGCCCACAACTCATCACCCTCCCCATGGATCTGCACTGCAGATAGTGGTCATGAATTTGCCCTGTTGAGGGTAGTTGCCACCCCCTCCCCCCATCAAGACCCCCGTTACCCCCCTATGAGTAAGGGCATGCCCAGGATGACCCACCGGCCACCACAGTGACCAGCCAGTGGGTTGCCATCGCTGGCTGCAGCCACAGGCCCATCCTGTGGCTTGCAGAATTTCCTCTACCACTCAATGCTCTGCTTCTTTGGTGCAGCTGTCAGCTTGTGGCAAACTCATGGACTTTGGCACTGGGACCCCACTTTTTATAAAATCAGGTGCAGGATCCCTGGTGCACCTCAGTTTACTGCAGCCAGTGGTTTGCCACACCATGCACTGATCTAACAGCACCTTTTAAAATCAAGCCCATGGATTTCAGAGGATACTACAGCTTGGTGGAATGGTTATATTACATTTACCTCACCGGCAAGAAAAGTTAAACTGCTGGGATGAAAAGCTACATCTGATTACCTGTTTTAAAATTCAATTAGGTTTGAATACGACACATCAGAAAATATCATGATAATAACAATTCATATAAACAACAGATCCTAGTTAGTAGGAAATATGCATAATCCTCCCCAAAACTGGAATTACTATTCAGATGGGTTGTGGGATAAAAATCCTAATTTACTGGAAACTACACTTCAAAAGTATTCAGAGGCATAATACCTTCTTGTGGGGGAATATTATGTGAGAACTGCTAATTATAATAATCTGGGAAATATATATTTCTCCCCTTTTGGTAGTAACTTACAGTATTTAGGAGTCTAACTCACAAGATAAGTTTATTAATAGAAATCTAGAGAAGCTGATCGAATTACTAGAGGCTAAAGGAATGGTAGTCCTGATTGGGAGATTTCAAGGTGACAAAGAAGGTAGGCCAACCTTCTAGTCCCATAATTCTGTTTTTGTGTTTAATTACACCAGTAAATTGCTTTTATTTTGAATTGTATATGTATTTTCAGGTCATTCCAAACATAGAAACAAAAACACAGATTTTGTCAGTAGAAAGGACTGCTTGGTCTGCCCAGTCTGCCCAGATGTTCCCTGTCTAGTCTGTCTCCGCAGACCCTAACTGGTCTCCAGTAACCCTCCTGCTTCTCTGTCTCTTTTCTAATATGCACCTATGTCTATCCCCCATGTGCTTGAAGCCCCCATCATTTTCACCTTCACTGTTTCCTCTGGCATGCAGTTCCAGGCATCAACCACCCTTTCACTGAAGTAGTACTTCCTTTTTTTTAATTTAATATACTTTATTCAATGTGATCAGGAAACAAAGCATGAAATACAGATCCTGCAGCAAGCAGAGAACCACATAGAGTAAACTTCTAGTACAGTAAATCAGTTGCAGGAGATAAGATTCCAGTAAATATACAGACAAACAAACAAAACAAACCACCCCTCACCCCCCATCCTACCACCTCCCAATCCCACTAAACTACCCCCCTCCATTCCTCCACCCACCAAGAGCTACGAATAACTGGATGTAGTGTACAATTCAGAGCTAACAGAAAGTTGCACTCAACCATATTGAGATGGTGGAGAAATGAGATAACCAATTAGAGGGGGTGAACTTAAGTATATCCATAGGCTTCAGTTGACATTGGTCTATACATATCGACCATCTTAGTACAGACATCACATCCATCAGCTAAGCTAGTGGCAGGTTCCCAATGCAGTTAGATGATATGATGTCTCTACCCTTTAAGGGGGAATTAAAGACCAAAGGGTGTACAGATTCTCCCATCTGACTCAATACTGGGAAAGTTTACCACGGAGGCTGGCAATTGCCTTCTCAATTCTGAGGTTTTGGAAAAACTCATTCACCCATTCATGATAAGAAATAACATGTTGGTCTTTCCAGTAGCGGAGAACAAGTTTTTTAACTGATAGAGATATAATGGCCATGTGAAACCGCCTTTCTTTAACTGAGATGGTGTTGTAATCTCCCACAGTACAAATCTGTGGCGTAAATAAATCTTGCAAGCCCAATAATGGGTCAGCCTTTACCTGAAGGAGACGCCAAAGAGGGGTCACTTTGGGCCAATCCCAGAATATATGAAGTGGTGGTAATATATGAAATGGTGATCCTGGCTCCTGGCCTCACCTGAAGCAGGCTTGGTTTGGAAGCCTACCCATGCCAAACATTTTAACAGGATTATAATACATATCATGTAAAATATGAAACTGTGTCATTCTTAGGCGATCATTAGCGGTATATGAGTAGACTCCATGCCAGACAGTTTCCTAAGGGAAGGTATCATTAGGGAGGGTGAGGGCCCAGTATCAAGAACAACCCGAATCATTCAGATTAAGTTTCCCCAGTAGGGTCGAAACCAGACGAGAGACAGATTGGGACTGTTTGATACATGCAAGGAACTCCTGAAGAGGAGTTGTGAGGTAGTACTTCCTCACATCCATCTTACCCCCCCAAGCTTCATCACATGACCCCTGGTCCTGGTGCTTGATCTCATTTGAAAGAGACTCCCCTTCTGCACCCTGTTGACCCCTATGAGGTACTTGTAGGTCACTACCATGTCGCCGCTCACTCTCCTCTCTTCCAGGGTGTACCTGTTGAGATCCCTTAGTCTCTCCACATAAGTATTTTGGTTCAAACTCTGCATCATTTCAGTTGCCATCCTCTGCACTGCCTCCACCCAGTCTTTGTCTTCTGAGGTGTGCCCTTTAGAACTGGACACAGTACTTCAGGTGGGGTCTCACCAGGCAGTGAACGATACAGTGGCAACACCATCTCCCTCTTCCTGCTGGAGATACCCCTCACTATGCACCTCAGCATCACAGTAGCCCTACCCACTGCTTTGCAATGCTGCCCTGCTATTTTGAGGGCATCTGTTATGATAACTCCAAGGTCCCTTTCTGGCTTAATGTCTGTCATATCCCACCACACCCCTCAATTCTATAATCATTTCCTTGGTTCCTATACCCTAAGTGCATTACTTGGCACTATTTGGTGTTGAATCCCAGCTGCCATGCTGTCTATCACTCCTTGAGTTTATAAGGTTTCTGTGCATTCTCTCAACACAGACCCCCCCCCCGAGTGTCCACCCTATTACAAATTTTGGTATCATCTTCAAAAAGACATACCTTTCCTTCTAGTTCTTATACTATGTTACTTATGAAGACATTGAAGAGGATGAGTCCCACAACTGAGCCCTGGTGCACCCTGCTGGTCACTGTCCCATTATTTATGAGTGCCGTTGACCACAATTTCTAACCCAATTCATTTATTTGGATCCCACCCCAGACTACTTAATTTTTTCATCATTCTCCTGTGTGGCACAGTGTCAAAGGACAGTAACAAGAAAGAATGAGTCCAAAGCATTCAAGGGTTATTTATAAAGAATTGAGGTGCACTCTGGGTCTACAGTAGGACAGTCCAAAGCAAAAGAAACTTTCAAAATCCAAAAAGCACACATTTGCTAGTAATTTCCATAAGTTTATTTCCATTTCATTCAGGTAACCTGGCTACCTTAAAATTCCAATGTTTCGCATATTAAATATTCTTTTTTCAAGAAAAGGGGACCCATATGATAAATATCAGAATAGTAAACATAAGTATTATTTCATAACAAGCCATGTATTACACCTAAAACATAGCCCTAACAGTCTCTTGAGAATCATAAAAGTTATACGCATGTCAATTGAACAAGAAAGCCCAGAATGCCTGCACCATTTAAAAAAAAAGTTCTACTTACAGGTTTCAAAAGGAAGCATTTCCCAAAACATGCTCAACCTCTAACAGAGGTCTTCAAAATCTTCAGAATCCAGCTCTGTACCGGAAAAGTGTGTTGGCTCAGTGCTGACTGGCTGCTCTTTATACACAACTTGCTACCTCAAAGCATTAGCAAGTAATGGCACGCTACACAGTGACATCATCACACTGAGCACCTGATAATGAACACCTACTGCTTTCAATAGCAAGCCCCAGGCATGCAGGGCTCCTAAATGCCCAAGTTGACCCCAGCTGTCAAATTCTTGTTGTTAGACATGTCAAACATTTTAACTAGGTGGGAATTTAAAATTAATTGGAACCTTCTAATTAGAATCAGACAGAGGCTGTAGAAAGACATTTACGATCAATTTAAATTTTTCAGACACAAGACCACAAAGGCTTGGTGGGGTCAGGCTACAAAGGAATGAACAATATATACAGTGAAGTACACACAGTTCCTCCTCTAATCTATCCACCCAAGACTTGACAGTGATCACTTTCCTATCATCTTACATAAATCTTTGTACCACAGAAGCTTGGCAAACAGTCCAGGACAGAAACCCTCAGCTAGGCTGCAGGAAGATATTAATTCCACAGCAGTTGCTAGTCCAGAGGCCCAGCAGTAGTGCTACTCCCCTCCATGCTGATGACCCGGGTTCAGGAACGAACTCAGGTCACTGTGGGTCAGCCAGTGGGGAGAATATTGAGCATACCAGGGACTGCTCTCCCAGGGAAAGGAGGCAGGCCATCTCAGCCTCTGACTGCCACCAGGTGAAGTCCTAGAAGTAGAGCAGGTGCAAGCAACTCACTGGGGAGGGGCACAGTGCATCCATGGCTCCACAAGCATGTACTTGCATGTAACTGTGCTAGGGACTCGAGGGAAGTAAATGGAAACTGGGACCAAGCAGGCTTCACAAAGCCCTGCCTGCTCTGTGAGGGCCCATGCAATCGCCCAGTCCACAGCACATTCTGGTTATGTGTAACAGGGGAAAGTTGGCCCTCCACCTCCTGGCTTCATCAGAGGGGATAATCTATGGCGGACTGTACTCTGGGGCTGGGGAAGGTGTATGCTGGTTGAGGGAAGCCAGGAGAGGGAAAACTGCCTGCCTGGGTGCTACAAGGCAAAAAACTTATAAATAAGTAATTTCATAGCAGGGCAGCAGTGCTCCCACCAGCTATCAATGTTTTACATGTCAATATGTACACTTTGACAAGGTTCAAAGCCTTGACAAAGTGCATGTATTGATGTACAAAACATTGGCATCTGGTAAGAGCATTGTTCTCCAGCTATGGAATAATTTAATAAATCTTTTTAAAATTATCCTGCTACTTATCTGAGGATTTATGTCCTGGACTATTATCCGAGCTTCTGTGGTTCGCTGGCTTGCTTTAAATGGCAGCTGCAGTCAGTATTCCTCTAGGCAGCCATTGTGTGCATGGTTGTTACATACATCTTTGCAGTTACAAAGTTTGACTCTAGTTATATCTTAAAAAAATGAGGATTTACTTTAAACTGTGTATCAAACAAGATTAGGATGGGATTTATACTTTGCAAACTCCTGTTTAAAGCTTCCAAGTTCAAGAATGTTGCTAGAAAGAGCATGCAGTTATTTCAACTCTGAATCATCAGATGAAATATGTAATAACTTAAACATCTTTGAAATTTTATTACCTAATCTTGGGCTAGATTCACAAAAAAAATCACAAGGCACAGCACAAAATTTTGCGTTGCACTTTGCGTTTGCCTGGGTATCCAAAACTGCTATTCACAGTTGGATAGTGCACTACACTGTCCAACTGTACACAAGGCTAGGTTGTGATAGCAGTAACCCCAGTACCGCTAGCTCTACATCACTAGCGCCACCCCAACATGCAGCCAGGAGTATGGCCTTGCAATGAATAGCATAGGTGCGTCATTCCCAATTCAGAATGGCAACCATGCAAATGAGCCTATTGAGCATGCAAGGCACTAGGTGGCTGTTAGCATGCCCATTATGGGTCAATTTGCATAGGCTGCATGGAGTTTAGTGTGTCCGGCCCCTGCCCAATATGCAGTTGCAGTCCCTGATGCTAGTGGTAACCTCCCCACCCCATGATGGCCGGTCGCTGGCCTGAGTAAGCTGATCAGTGGCCCGAATAAAAGAAACATTCTCTCTTGTGCTAGTGGTAACACCCCCTCTGTGATAGTTGATTGCTGGCCCTTGAATGACACAAAAGCTTCCTAGTGTCCAGTTTCCCTCCTCACACCTGCACCCATGCCCAATGTGCAAGTCCATTTTCTGGTGTCCTGTTGTCCCACCTCCCCAGCCAATCCCTTATGCCATGACTCAACCACTATTCCCTGGTGCCCAGTGGTCCCACCCCAACCCACTCCCTGATACCCTGTAAAATAAATGACACCCATTCCCTGGCATCTAGCAGACCCTCCTCCCTATCCTTGATCCCCTATAACATAACCAAACATCCCTTCCCTGGCATCTAGTGAACTCCTTGCCCCCCCCATCCTGGCAGGTAGTGTCCCACCACCTCTCTCCCCCATCCTGAATTCGACTCAGTGACCGGCACAGCCCTCCTCTCTCCACCACAGCTGGCTGTGGACTGAGCTGTCAATGTGTGTATACTGTAAACAGTACATGCTCATCGACGGACAGCTCACTGTGAGCTGTCAGCCAATGAGTGTGTACCGTATACAGTATACGCTCATTGATAGCTAAGTTGGCATTTGGCCATGGTAGAGAAGGGAGGGCTGTGCCTGTCGTTGGCTTGGTTTCTGGATGGGGCAGGGTGATGGGGCAAGCCTGCAGGGCGGGGGGCGGGTCCACTAGATGCCAGGAAGGGACATTTGTTATGTTATAGGGATCAGGGATATGGAGGCGGGGTCCGCTAGACACCAGGGAATGGGTGTCATTTATTTTACAGGGGATCAGGAAGCAGGTGGGTTAGGACCATAAGACACCAGGGAAGAGTAGTTGAGACATGGAATGAGGAACAGGGTGGGGGGTTGAACCACTGAACACCAAGGAAAAGGTTTACTGTGTTTGGGCGGGGGATCTGGTAGGGGTGGGATCACTGGACACCAGGGAATAGTAATTGTACATCAGGCATGGGTGCAAATGAGGGGAAGGAAAACTGGACAACAGGAAAATTTCTGTGTCATAAACGGGCCAGTGGTCGGCGATTGCGAAGGGGGTTACCACTAGCATCGGGGAGAATTTTTTACTCAGGCTGGCAATTAGCAATCATGGGGGGAGTTACGGCACCAGGGATAATGTTTCTTTTAATCAGGCCAACGATCACAGGGTGGGGGGTTACCACTAACAACAGGGAGATTGTTTTTTTTTTACTCTGGCAGGTGATCAGCAATCGGCGGGAGGGGGGACCACAGTACCTCTGCCAACCATTAGGGTTGTGTGGGATAAGGCAAGGTCTCAGTCAGTGGCATTTGCTCCACATAAGGGGACCACACTTGAGTCCCTTGCATAGAGCAACTGCTTTATGAATTGAACAGCGCCGATATTCACGTCCTCTCCACCTCATTTTCATTGTGGCCCCTTCCACACTTTTCCTTGGTACAAACCCAGTTTGAGCACACAAATCGGACTTTTGTTAATACCAACTAGGCACAAAACCTGGTTTGCACACGCAAAACTGGGTTTGTACCAGAGCTATGTTTTGTGAATCTAGCCCCTGTATTTTAATACTAATTTAAAAAGGAGACAGCATCTTGGTTAACAGAAACTGTAGATTATGAAAAAGGCAAATAAATTCTTTGGGCAAGTTTGGTATAACCTTTTAAAGCATAATTTAGCTTTACCAAATGAAAAAGGAGGAAATATAAAGAAATATTGGTATTAGAAAAGAAAACGTTTTATGAAAATAACTAGGTAATCGTAATGGCTGTAACTACAGAAAAAGATGACTCCACTTACTGGCAAATAGTAACTAGGGATCCAGGATTTTTTTTGTCAGGATTGGATTCTTATGTAACAGAAACCAGCCTCCTCTAGGTCGGTTTCCTGATGGTCAGGATCTGTAGCGGATAGAGACACATTTCTGGTATCATGGCCCACACTTTTGGTATCTGCAATGGCTGCTGGAGAATGCACATCTGTGATGTGGTGTCTTTTTGCACTGGAGGTTTTCTGCATGCATTTGTTGACTGCCTTCCTCTGTAGATTTCAGGTTAAAGTTTCCACTGACCGGGACCAGGATAGCCAGCAGTGGCACCAATGGCTGCTTCATGTGACCAGACTACCCCTTTGGGGGGAAAGGGTATCCTTCTGTGTTGCTGGGGCCTTTTTGATGCCAATCACATTGAGACTATTTCCCCAGTCATAACAGCTGCATCAGCTGCAGACTAACAATTTTTGTATTCATTGGGAATGTGATAAAGGCAGTTCAGGAATGGAAGTCAATGGAGGGGCCTGCACACCAGCTAAAAATGACTTTTTGACTCTTGTTGTTGCCTTTTGGTGTGATTGCAAAATAACTGGTTCTGGTGCTAGCACTAGTGACTAGCTACAAAAATGTTATTCATAGTAAACAACACATTGTGGTAACTGGCAGGCCTCTACATTCTTTGCATACCTGATCATAAAGTAAAAATGCATGTGCTTTTAACAATAGTTTGCCTGTGGAGCAACTGCTGCCACACATTGTGGCAACTGGCAGTTTCCCACTCTGTTTTATGTGCCTGAAGATAAAGAAAATTATATAAGAACTTTTAATAGGAACTATCCCTTGAGGCAATTGACACCACACGCAGAGGGGGAACTGGAAGGCTTTCACAGTGGCAAAGAAGAACATATATATATATATATATATATGTATATATATATATATATATATATATATATATATATATATATATATATATATACAGTATATAGAAGGGATTTTTACAGTAACTAACCAGTGTGAAAATTTGCAAAACACAGTGGGCTAGCTGTTTGGCTCCCACATTGCATTATGCTTTGGATAATATGGAATGATATACTCTATGTATGTTTTTAACACAAAAGAATGACTGGTGTTAAAGCAGGCTAGGCCTAGAAAAGTGCTGATAACCAGATGAGGGATGTTATACTGCATTACCTCATTTCCCTTTCTTCCTCATTTCTGAAATGGACCCGAAAAAAGTCACTTTTCTTTTGTTTACAGTTCCTTGTCTGAGTGCTATTGTTTAGAGTGTAAAGTGCATACTTTATGGGGATTGGCAATGCACTGAACTGATTCATGGGTGGGGTGATGTAGTGGGGAAATGGGGATGTACAAAAAGCAGCACTTCGAAGTACTTTTTACATTTGCTTGCGTACATGTGCAAGGAACGTCTCGCAACAGTATGAGTTTTGGAGGTGTGTGACCCTCCTCCCCAGTGCACTGCTCAGTGTAGCAGGCATGAAACAAGGGGACCAATACATGGTAAGGTGTGTATGACAGCAGTTCGGCTACGTTGGTCTTCACTTCTAACAAAAGGTCAGCTGCAATCAGCGGTGGCAGTGTGTATGCAATTAGCATATGTCAGCCGAACTGCTGTCATCCACAGTTCGGCAATTCCTCCCACTTCCTCCCTCTGCTAATGTCCTCTCCCTCCCTTCTTTTGTCCCCAGCTCCCACCTTGTGTGCAGAGGGGGGTGCCCAATCCCCCTCAGCTCATGAACCCCCCCATCACACTGTGTGGCCAATGGGGGTGCCTAATCCCCCATCGGCTGCGGCCTCCCTTAAAAAAACAATTGGCATGCTGGGAGCCCACCACAACGTGATCATACTCCCCCCCAGCACACACACTGTATGGCTGGCAGGGGTGCCCAATCCCTGCTGGCTCCACTCTCCCCCCAATAAACAGATCGGTGGCACACTGGGAGCCCACCCCAGCATACCAAAAGTGTCCGTTTCTGTTTTGGCTGGTGGGGGTGCCCAACCCCCTCTGGCTCCACCACCACCACCCCAACACACAGATAGGTGGCACACTGGGAGCCCACCCCAGCTTGCCAAAAGTGTCCTTTTTTTTAAAAAATCCTGTGAAAGAAGAAAACTGTCTCTCAGTGAGTCTCTGCCCCCCCCACCAACCCGCGCCCACCCTCTGTACAACCACCTCCTCACACCCCCACTCCATACTTCACCTCTGGAGCCCGGCGTGACGATCTTCAGTGGACCGGGAACACATCTGCACTCTTCAAAGCTGACCATGAACTGAGGAAATGCCGGTAAGCTGTATAATGGCATAAACAGGGTTTTTCCAACTTAGGTGGATATCTCGGCCATTTTTTTGACTTTTGACACCAAATTTTCAACATGGGGTTCTTGACACCCCCTTCTCATGAATTCAGTCACTGTCGTGGCGTTATTCAGTCTTGAAAGGTGATTTCGCCGTCACCGCACGGAATCATCTTTCAGGACCAAGTAATGAAACGACAGTGTTCATGAGGTGGGCTCTCAAAAAGTGTATGTTGCAAATTTGGTGAAAAAATTCAGAAAAATGTTTTACAGGTGTTCATTGCGTAGTTTCCATGTGCACTCATAAGTTCATGAATTTGTAATATTTGCACTCCAGATTTTCAACATAGGCATATTTCCACACCTCCTTTTGAACAGTGCAGCTGTCAATTTTCACATCCTGGCCAAAATGTGTTTTCGCACTTCTAGGGCAAAATAGCGCTGTTGCTGCTGGAAATCAGTGTTTGTTACAGAGTAAGACAATCACAGTGATACTGTTCATGAGCAGGGTCCTAAAATGCCTATGCTGAAAATTTGGTGGCAAAAGTCCATAAAATGTCTATGTTACGAGCGTGCATTGCACAGTTCTTATGCACACTCATAAGTTCATGAATTTGTAATATTTACACTCCAGATTTTCAACATTACCATTTTCCCACATCTCCTTATGACCAGTTCAGCTGTCATTTTTCACATCCTGGCCTAAATGTGTTTATGCACCTCTGGTGTGCAATAGTGAGGTAGTTGTGGGAAATCATGTTTGGTACAGAGTAAGAAAATCACAGTGACACTGTTCATGAGCAGATGTTCTAAAATACCTATGTTGAAAATTTGGTGCAAAAATTCCCATAAATTACTGTTTTACGAGCATGCATTGCGCAGTTTCCACGCGCACTTGCAACTTCGTGAAGTTGTCATATTTTCACTCCAGATTTTCAACATTTGCATTTTCCCACACCTCCTTATGAACAGTACAGCTGTCATTTTTCACATCCTGGCTGAAATCTGTTTTTACACTTCCGTCACAGAATAGCACTGTCGCTGTGGGAAATCAGGGTTCGGTACAAAGTAAGAAAATCATAGTGCCACTGTTCATGACCAGAGGTGACAAAATGCCTGTGTTGAAAAATTTAGTGAAATAATTCCACTGAATGACTGTGATACAACTGCAGGTTGCGCAGTTTCCACACAGGCTCATTCCCCTGAGCACAACCAGGCGTTAGGGTTCCTAAGACAGACACTTAAGAAGTATGAGGTTGAAATGTTAATCAGATGCAAGAGGAGTTGCCAAGAGGTACTCTGTTGGGATTGGATGCTGAAGGGACATGGATACAACTGGAGAGGGCTGCATAAATACCAAACGCCAATGCAAGTACCAGTAAGCGAACATTTGACATTGACAAATGCTTGTTTAATGAGGTTATCTCACAAATTAGCCTCTAAAATGTCTTTTAATCACTGACATTTTCCAAACATTTGGTACTTAGATTTTTCATTCACTGAGCGTGTGATTCTCATAGGGGTCTGCATGCATGGAGGGCTGGAAAACACTGTAGAGTGCCTCCTATAATGCAGCATGTGCACCACTGGGGCATCCTGAGGGAACCTCAAAGGGGGGATGCATGCCCCCTCTGCACCCAATCCCACTCAATGCCTTGGTATGCAGGCAGGACTGGTGCAGACCAAGGGGTGGGGACCAAGTGCCACCCAGTCCTTGAAACGACATCCGCTTTGTTGAGGATGGGCAGAGGGGGCAGCAGCTATACCTGCTTAGGGGCAGCAGTAGCAGCTATGCATTCCCTTCCACCCTAGTTAATTAAAGATAAGAATTTGTAGACACTTCCTGAGCCCAATTTTCCAAGAGCCCATAGAGTGACATAAGTTGTGTCACTCAAGAGCTACAGCAAAGTTTGGGTGCACCAGGGACCCTGGGCCCGATTTTATAAAAATCAGGGTCCTGGCACCAAACCCCCTGGGTTTTCCACAAATCAACTGCTGCTTCAAACAGTTGGCGCACCTACGGGAATTGCCACAGTGATCTTACCCCCCCCACCCTGTGCAACACTTGAGGTTCCAGGAGGGTGGGACGGTAGGTGAAGCTGCTGGACAGGAGGGGGACAGGTGTAGAAGGGGTATGAGTGGTGGCATAGGAGTAGCCAGGGGAACAGCTGGGCAAAAGCAGGAGTGATCTGGCACCTGGAGGGGTGCATATGCACTGTAATGTATTATATATGTACAGTATACAGACCTTCCCTGTAAGTCTAGTGGATCCTCCCCCCCCCCAATCCCTGATGTCCCTCAGAAATATTGATATGTCTTCCCTGGTGGTCTACTGGACTCCCTGATCCCCGAAGTCCCCCAGAAATATTGATATATATTGATATATCTTCCCTGGTGATCGAGATGACCCCCCAATCCCTGATCTCCACAAAAAACATTTATGTAACATTCCCTTTTAGTCTATGGGCCCCTCCACCACAGGCTGTCTCATAATAATAGTGAGCGCAAAACATTAAATTGCAAAAACAGCGAAGGCAAAACAGCAACCGCAGTTTTAGCAACTTCAGCATTCCTCCCTCCCTCCCTCCTTGAGTTGTGACCCCCCAGAGTTAGTTATTCATAGTAAGGGGTGTGGGGGGAATGAAGCCCCCCACAAAGCATGTGCAGGGGCCCTAACCTACCATATAAACCATGGTCGCTGTTTGTGCCCCCACTGAGTTGTCCTCACTATTTGCAAGTTGCCATTTTGTGCTCACTATAACCACATAGAACCCCACATCGGCAGGCAGTGCCTCACCACCTCAGTCCCCCAGCATCCCTTTCATAAGCCAGCAACTGGCACAGCCCTCCACTCTCTACCACAGCCGAGCCACTGACTGAGTGGTCAGGGAGTCCGTACTGTATGCAGTATGTGCTCCTTGACACCTCAATTGGCAGCTGGCCATGGTGGAGATTGGAGGGCTGTGCTAGTCACTAGCTCATGGAAGGTACAGGGGTAAGTGGAGCGGTGGGGCACTGCCTGCTGGGATGGGGCAATGAGTAGTTGACTAGACCACCAGGGAATGATATATAAATGGTTTTGTGGGAGATCGGGGACTGGGGTGTCTGTTAGACCACTAAATAAGAAATATCAATATTTATGGGGGACATTAGGGATGGTTGGTCCGCTAGACCACCAGGGAAGATATATCAATATTTCTGTGGGACATCAGGGATCAGGGGTCTGCTAGACCACCAGAAAAGATCAGCCGACTGTACATTTGTAATATATTACAATGGAAATGCACCCCACCAGGTGCCACATCACTCCAGCTGATGTCCAGCTGTTCCTCCAAATCCCCCATGCCACCTCCTGTGCCCCTTCTGAACCTGGCAGCAGAGTGTCAGACCCCGTCCCACTGGTGCATGCCACTTAGACAATCTTCTGGCTGGTCAAAGAGGTGCCCCTTGCTGCATCCACGGTACGGCTTGCAAAATACCAAAAAAGGGGATGTTGCAGCCCTGCAGTGGTTCAAGCCACATTGTGACTTGGAGCACTGGATTGTTTGCTGAAACTGGTGAAAGGGGGCTTTGATACAGCTGTATTAGGATTTAACACAGGCTGCATTAGAAAAATCATGAATGACACAAGTTGTGATGTAAGTCACCCCCTGTGTCAAAATCTCTTGATACAAGTCCCTTGCATCATACTATCTCCTTTGAAAATTGGGCCCCCTAAGTACAGCATGTGTGTTGTTAGAAGTGTGTAGTTGCAAGAGACAACCTAGAGGGCAGGCTGGAGACAAGGGGCTCAATTTTAAAAGCCCCAAGAATTCCACAAGTGCACCAATCATTTGGCTCACAGGGCTTGCAGTATTCTCCTGGCCAACGATTGGGATTTTCAGTCCCAAGTGCCAAATGCTGCAAGTTAGACCAGCTATTCCCTGGTCTACTGAGGAAACTGTCACAACTGTGCCCAACAATTTAAATGTGGGTGCTGCTGTGGCAAAGGAGTTTGGCACAGCTGCACCCAAAATTGGCTTTGATAAAGAGCTTGATGCAAGCCCTGTGTCAGCCTTTGGAAATCAAGCCCAAGATGTCTGCTGTATAGGAGTGCACAGTGTGATACAATAGTAAAAGGTTTCATTTACATCACCAGTTGTGGTTTGCTATATAAGAACCCATGACTACAGAGCATAACATGATGTCAGAATGAGATACTGGTAACAGGAGGTGAGAACAGTGATTTTAGAAGCACCAGCTCTGAAAGTTCAGTGTTGAAGACAGAAGAGAAAATAAAACAGCATGGGCAGACTATTCAAAGAGAAACTGAAGTCGAAAAGAAGCTGACTGCGTGAGGGATAGAGAAACTGCAATATGGATAAACGTCCACCACCTGCCAGCTTACAAATGATTGATAATAGCATATTGTATGACAAAACAGAATGAGATCTATGAATGGCATACATTTTTCACATGTACATGGAGAGCCCACAGACCAAATGTAATAGAACTTAGAACATGCGGTAAGACATATGAATTTGGAGATCTTGCTGAATCAATTATAAAAGAAAGAATAATACGGGGATGTCTGACAAAGTGGTCAAAGAGACTGTTAAAGCTAGAATACTGGATAATCAGGAAGTGATTATCAAAATTCTTCTTATGGGATGTAGGCATATTGATTATTGCATATTTATTAATAGGTATTAAAAGGCATCTCCTGATGAAGCCTATACTGTAGTTGAAACATTGAGATTCAAGCAGTATGAGATAATAAAGTGCAACTGTGAATTTTCATACAAGTGCTGTCAACATTGATTTATTGCTCCCCAACCCCCATTCTTGAATAGAAACCTGGTTGCAACCTTTCACGTTGGGGTGGCTGCACAAAAGCAAAGCTGAACAGTTTATTTCCCATGGAGCATCTGGGATTTACCCAGAACCTGGTCTGCTGGAAGCATGAAGCCATAATTCCAGTTTTCATATCAGTAAATATTTTTAATTTTTTCTAATGGTCTTTAGTTTTTTAGATATTTGAAATTTATTTCCATTGTTGTGGATCCAGAGAAAATATGGCTGGTGTCTAATCTGCAGCCGAGCTCCCCCTAACATCACATCACATCATTTGTTTACTTCTGTGGGACCCTTTGCTGGGCATTTCCACTGTTCTTGTGTACTACTGCGAGTCATGCACATGTGCAGTTGCCAGCAGAGGGTTCCATTTCAACATGGTGGGTAGGGGAAATGTAAACAAAAACAAAGAAAAACAGAGTAAATTATCGGGTGACAGTGCAGCAAAAACAAGAAAGATTACTAGGTAAGTGCTCAACAGAGCACAGGAAACAAACTGTGGCAAAAGATCTGATTTTTTGGGGGTGTGGCTAACCAGCAACCGAGATGATGTCTTAATTTAGCAGCTCCACAAACCCAGAGCCTAGAACTCATCGGAACCCTCCTTACGGCTGAATCCTGATTGGAACAATTTTGTTCCAGCAGCAACAGGAAATACTTTCCTTGCCTTCAGCTGAAATTGGGGGAAATCTGAATGAGGATTGCTAAACTAGCTGCCCTAGAAAACTGGACAACCCTTGCAAGCATGGCCGCATGGCACACACACTGCTCCAGGAGGAGAGGAACCCTCCATCAGGGAAATGTTCACATCAATAATTACCAGCATTGATGCCCTAACTTTAGCAGCTAATACTACCACAGTGTCCATCCAGCAACTCAATGCCAGAATCGAACGTACAGAGCAAAACATTACTACGCATGAGGACATCCTCCAAGGCCACTGTGCCACTTTGCGAGAGCAGGCTGCACAAATCCGGCAAATGCAAGACAAGTTAGAGGATTTGGAGAACAGGAGCTGCCGCAACAACTTGAGGCTCTTCAGTTTTCTGGAGGGCAGAGAGGGAAAGCAGCTGCTACCATTTTTGCAACAGGCACTTCCAGAAATCCTTAAGCTTTCCCCAACTACCAGAATCACAATTGAACAGGCGCACCTCTTGCTACAACCCAAATCTGTACAGGGAGATAGGCCTCGGCCTATTATCACCTGAATTTTAAACTTTGCTGAAAAAGCAGCCATCCAAGCTAGAGCTAGAGAACTGGGACAACTTTGTTGGAAAGACCACAAAATCATGATATTCCAAGATTATTCCGCCGACTTAGCATCTAAACGCAAGGCTTTTGCGGAAGTCCACTGGTCACTTCATACTCTGCAGGTCCCTTTCTCTCTACGTTATCCTGCCATTTTACAGATCACGATCGATGGCATGCCACACCAGTTTGGCACTCCAGATGCTGCCATGGCATTCATCGAGGAAAGGTGGCCTAAAGAACAGGATCCCTCATCCAGTCCGAACCCAAATATAATAAAGAACTGCAGCTCTCAAGTTAAGGGAGCTAACTCCAATGCCATCCTTCCTGAAACCACTTCCCTCCCCACTGAAGAACCAGGAGTCTCGCAACTCAAAGTTCCAGAAAAGACCTCCGAAGTCACCACATTCCAAACACGAACACCCCCAGGACCGAAGACAACCACCGGAGAAGCAGGACCAGAACTCTCATTCTTTCGACAAGGATGACACAGAATACACCAGCCCATACTTAGTTCAAAATTATTACTCTTTACTGTGGGACCTCCCGGATACGGATTCCCGAGAAGAGATGGACACTAACTCAGCATGCCCTGAGACTGCAACACTTAGAGAAGCACTTGATTCATGGGCCTCTGCCATGGAAGCCTCGCTTTCACTACAAGACTTGGGCTGGCACACTGAGGCTTCATGCTCCTCACCAGGCCACAGCCAGAAATTTACCCTGCAGATCAACAGCAGACTCCTTCAGAAGATCGCCCTGGTTGATGTGCTTTATAAAGTCAGATAAGTACAGTTGGTTTCATGTATCGGGATGTAAGGGGTTGGTAGAGTTTGGGGCACTCATACAATACCTGTAAAGGTGCTGGAGCCAATGGCTTAGTTTAAAGGAACTTATGTAGGGCAATTTTCACCTGCCTACTCCCCTACAGTTAAACTACCTGATGGTCTGAACCTTAACACTCCTCTGAGGCACCCTGCCTGTCCTGCTTAATGTTGCTGTTGGCTTATTTGTTAACTGTTATTGTTCATTATAACCCCGGATAGATGTTTCTAGTGGGGATTTTGCCTCAGTGAATTGCAGTGGCATATATGAGACATTTGAAACCCTACCCCCTTATGGGACTCCTTGCTGAGTTGGGAGTGAGATACTACCAACAATCTGCAATAGCGGCAGTCGGTTCTCTTACCCCACACACCTCCCTCCCCTCAAGGAACAAGCAAACCCTATCTACTAAGAGAACATAAGATCCCCAAGGACCCCAAGGCCTCAACCTTGGAACTCTATTCCGGCTGCAGCTGTACCTTCTTCACCCTGAGTGCGAGGGATTCACTGGTCGGCAGGCCCCTGTGTGGCTCTAGACAGTGGCTCTATAAACTGTCTAAACTCGAACCAACACTAACAAACCCCTTGCACTACCCATTTTTAATCCACTCGGTTGGAGACTTGGGGATATAACTCCCCTGCGTTCTCGTTTTCATCTCTCTCTCACACCTCGCAGAAGGAGCTGGGCATACCATTGACTGGGGATCCAGCTGGTTAAGTTATTTCTCTATCATCACTGGTATTCTCTTGTTAATAAAGTTAATTAGAAGTTTAGGTTAAGCGTACAGGTAAAAGTTTCTCTCTCTGTTTTTACTGCCTTGTATATACTGATAATCGCACAGGGGCCCCCTAAGACATTTCGATAGGTGCCACCATGCTTACACGTTTGAGTAACTGCTACTGCCCCCGGTGTAGAAGGAAAATAAGCATCCCATTAAGTCTGAGAAATTTCTTGACCCCCTATTTGTAACTGCCCTGCTGGCTATAGTTTATTTTTAACAGACTTCTTACCTATTAGCAGCAGAATGTCTGACACCGCATTCCACACCTGGAAGGTTAGAGGGTTAAACTCCCCAATCAAATGGAAGAAAGTACTGGCCCACCTGAAACCCCTACATTCAAAAGTAGCGTTTTTACAGGAGACCAAATTCACGGGAGTCGCCCACACCCATGTGTCTAAGGATTGGGTGGGGCAGCAGGTACACTTTAATGCCCTCTCTAGAAAACATGGGGTCCTTATCCTTTTACATAAATCCCTACCATGGACTCTTATCAAGACACTTTCTGGTCCTGATGGCAGGTGGGTGATGGCAACATATGACACCCTCGCAGACCCGATTACCCTTTGTAACCTATATGCCCCCAATGAAGAGGCCCTCAATTCTTCCATAATCTTGCGGAGGTAATATTGGAATTTAATTCCCCTGATTGACCCCTTCTCCTGAGTGGTGACTTCAATCTAACACTAATCCTCTCCCTTGACAGGAATGATAGAGGTAAGGAATCTCACCTCAGGAGTAAGAAGGCATTACAACAGCTGATTTCGGATCAGGGCCTTACAGATATCTGGAGACTCTTTCACCCCAGAACTGGGGATTATACCTTCCACTCGGATCCACATGCCTCATATAGCAGGCTAGATTTTTGGCTTGGCTCACCTACTTTCACCACAAAAACCCTCGATGTCTCCATCCTTCCATGAATCATACCAGATCACACCCCAGTTCAGCTCCTGGTTCAATGGGACCCTGTAGCCCCTCCACCTAAACACTGGAGACTAGATCCCCTGTTAATGAGGGACCCAGATTTTGCCCCCTGGGCTCGAAATGAAGCCTCTCTTTTTATTGCTGAAAACCCCACATTAGATACCTCAGCAAGTAATACCTGGGAAGCCTTTAAGGTTACTATGAGGGGTAACATTATGGGGTTTGCAGCCATTAAACACAGAGAAGGGGAACGTCAGCTGGCTGCCCTCGAACAGAAATTGGCAGCAGCTGATGTTACTTTTAAGGTGATGCCTTCCCCCTCCAATCATTCCATATTGGGTAGAACTATCCTAGGCCTCAGATTTGCAATCAATCAGCTTCTTAATAGGAAAGCAGAAGTGGCCATCCTTCGCCTCCGTCACACCTTCTGGGAGGGAGGAGACAAAGCAAGCAAAGTGCTGGCTTACTAACTTCGCAAGCAGCAAGTCAGTAAGGATATCTCTGGACTGAAAGACAGGCATTGGACACTGGATACATCCCCAGGGGCCATTAATACCACCATGGCCTCCTTCTATAGATCTCTTTATTCCTCCTCATACCCAGAACCAAATAAGGACACCCAGCCATTTTTAAATGCTTTACATTTACCTATGTTAAATTCTCAACAGAAACTGCTCCTCGAACTTCCTATCTACTTGGATGAGGTAAACTCAGCCATTCAAGGTCTGAAGCTGGGGAAATCACCTGGTAATGATGGTTACACAGCAGATTTTTGCCAGGCACTAGCCCTAACCACCTCTCCACTTTTAACTGAGGTTTTCCAAGAGATAGAGCTCAAAAGTACCCTCCCTCCATGCACGAGGCTACTATTGTAGTCATCCCCAAAAAGCGTAAGGACACCACAAACCCGGGAAGTTATCACCTGATCTCACTTATTAACCTTGACAGTAAACTGTATGCCAAAATCTTGGCAACCAGGCTTGGCCCTATACTTCCTGAACTCATACACTCTTCACAAGTAGGCTTTATCCCTGGTCAACATAGTTCAGACCACCTGCGTACCCTTATGAGTCTTACGCATTTCTCTAGATCTCCTCCTACTCCAGTGGCTGCTGTAGCAGTGGATTTTGAGAAAGCATTCAACTCTGTTGAATGGGACTATTTATATCTAGTCCTAGCACATTTTAGGGTGGGTGAAAAATTTCTTTCAAGGATACAAGCCTTATATGCTTCCCCGTCAGCCAGAGACAATACAAACTTGGTCTTGTCCCCCCATATCTATTGGAGTGAGGGACAAGACAGGGTTGTCCCCTTTCCCCTCTCCTGTTTGTTCTGGAAGTGGAACCACTGGCTAGTGCTATACGAAGTCATCTGAACATTGTGGGCCTCACAGTGGGATGTACAACATTTACAACCCTGATGTATGCTGATGACCTCCTCCTCCCCCTGGCAGATGCCCAAAGCTCCATACTCCCTTGCTCCAACTCTTAGAGGTTTTTACTACCTACTCAGACCTAAAGCTGAATCAGAGCAAGACCAAACTACTTCCTCTAAATACCCACTGTACGCAACAGATGAAGGCCTCAGTTGGCCTCCTCTAGGCCCCCAAAGGGATCACTTACCTTGGAATTTTCTTGACTCCATCACTGGACACACTCTGGCAAGTTAATATACAACCCCTTTTTCCTCTATCAAGGTAGAATTTGACCAATGGAAACTCCTCAACCTTACCCTAGCTGGAAAAATTGCAGCAATAAAAATGGTCTCAGCCCCTAAATTCTTTTATCTACTCATGCACTTCCCCATTCCCCTTCCCAAACACTGGTACATGCCCATTAACAAATTAATCGGGGACTTTCTTTGGGATGGCTCCAAACCCAGATATAACTGCTCTAAGCTTAGGGCCCCATGGGAATGGGGGGCTGGAATCTCTCCTGGGTTGAAGGATACTGTCAGGCCTTTCTTCTAGCCCAAACTCTCAAATGGCTGCACTCACCTTCCCTCCTTTCCCCACAATGGCTCCAAATTGAACTAGACATTACAGAAACTGTACACCCCCTTCACTCCTGACTTCAGGCAATACCACAAAATGCAGACCTGCCAACAGACCAAATCTAGGTTATACCTTACCTACAATAGAGGTCTCCAGAACCAACTGGTTTGTCACTCATCAGAAGCTGAAAATGGACCCTCTCCCGCTCCCTCACATTCCTTTGTGGCAAAACCCCTCCATTACTATAGGGGAAGTAGGGGTATACTGAAAATGCTGGGCTAAGCTAGGTATCACTAAACTCAGCAATCTAATGGACCTTAACCATAAGATTCTTCATACATTTCATTCCCTCCAGAGATTATGGGACATCCCCCAGTCAGACTTCTGAAGATACCTCCAACTCAGAGAAGCAGTACTCCACTACCTAAGTCCACCCATGACAAGAAATGCTCCCTTGGCTCTACAATCCTGGTTGCAACATCTGAAGGGCCTTGCAGGACAAATATATGCTCTGCTTAAGGATACTTTACCCTCCCAATCTGAAGAAGCTAAGCATAAATGGGAAACAATGCTACAACTTCCTATTTCTTCTCTGGCCTGGGATCAGGCTTGGAAGAACACACACAGTTGGTTTAGGTGATGCTAGATCACAATTAATTCAAAACAAAATTGCTCACTCATGGTACAAAACCCCTGTGGTTCTTCATAAAGCCAAACTTCTAGAGTCAGATCAATGTTGGAGATGTCAAGGGGTGGGGGGGGGGACTTTTTGCACATATTGTGGTCCTGCCCACAGATACAATCTCTATGGCAAGGGATACAGGATGTAGCATCCAAAGTGCTAAACCACCAAATTCCTCTCAGTCCCCTTTTCTACCTCCTGGGAATTAATAGTGCCCTCCCTAAGCTATCCTTGCTGGAATACAGGTGGCTCACACTACTGTTTCTGCAAACCAAGAAAGCCCTGCTCAGCAAATGGAGATCCACACAAGTCCCCACAGTTAGGGAGGTATTAGCCTCTCTCTCAACTCTGGCCAAACTAGACAGAATTTCCCACCTCCAAACATACCAGATTTCCTCATTTAAATGGTGCTGGACCCCTTATCTCAGATATATTCACCCCCAGATAGGTGGAGGATGAATGATCCCTGTCCCTACTGGATTTAACTTGAATTTGCCACTTTGAGCTAGGTCAGTGTTTTCACTGAGTAGTTACTGGCCAACCCCCTCAATATCTAAGCCCAATAGAACTTTAGCTTGCGACGTCTGGATATATATACCTGTGCTTGTCTTTTATGTAGCTGTCTGTATCTATGTAACTGTTTGACTCCTTTACCTATCATTAGAACTGTAGTCCAAGTCTAGAACTAGAATTCTTGGGAAATATTCTGTCTATGCTGCAGGTTAAAGATGACTTTTGCAGAACATATACACACTGGTGTCTCAACTCTTCTCCTGAAGCCTTGAAAAGGGATCTGCTTGACTGGGTCAGCTATAGAGACTTTGTCTAGTGTACCTATGTCCATCAAGAATGTCAAAAGAGACCTCTCTCTGGTGAGTACAATAAAGGGGTACACACCCGGATATTTGTTCAGACATCCATAGTTTATCTCCTTCTTATTCACCCTTGCTACAACACATATATTTGTACGCCTCCATCCCCTCTTATTGGTGGTAAGAGATGGGCGTTGGCAAGCTCTGTATCCATACTACTTGGCAGACATGATTGTATGTAACCTTAATGTCGCATCTACCTGTACACATTAATATCTGTAACCTGCGGATTTCTGCCTTTGCCCTTCTTTGGTTTTAAGTTCTTGTACAATGCCTGATTACATGAAGGCTTTGACCTTAGTGATGTATGTTAAGTCAACATTTCCTTTCTGAAATAAATAAAATGTTGCAACAAAATAGATCTGATTTTTTTAATCTAGTACTGCTGCTTTAAGAGAGCAGGGTCTGGTACTAAGTAAAGCAATGCAGATTTTCAGGGCTGCAGAAACCACTAGAGCAGAAGTGAAGTAGTTAGGAATGGAAGAAAGTGAATGAGTACATGTGGTATCAAAGAAAGATAATAGGCACACTGCCTATCAAAATGCAGAAGCACTACTGCAGAGAAAAAGCAGAACAGCAGTTTGGTAGTGTGAAACATTGCGGCAGATGTGGAATGCAGCATAGCCTAAAAAATGTCCAACTTACGGAAATCACTGTAAAAATTTGAAAAAATAAATTGTTTTGCAAGGTGCTGTCAGTCACCTGTGAGCCTAAGCAGAGTGTTTGTTTTAGAAGAGAACTCCCAAAGTGAGTAATAAGTAGATGTGGTGACTGCAACAGAAGCAAACAAAAGTGAATGGGTGCTACCCTTAGTAGTTAATGTTAGTATCATACCATTTAAATTGGACACTGGGGCCCAAGTGAATCTTACATGTGAGAGATTACATGGATTTAGAATGCAGACCTCCTCTGCATGGCACTGGGATTAAAGTGACAGGATACTCTGGGGCTAACATTCCAGTAAACGTAAAGTGCATTGCAACAGTGAAACACAAAAATACATCTTACAGGTTCATATTCCTAATAGTACCAAAAGCAGTGCAACCGATTTTTGGACTGGGAGCATTGAAAAGCTGAGTCTGGTGATGAGAGTACTTGCAGTGGAGACACAGGGAATTAATGAGTATGATGCACTGGCAGTTGAGTAATAAAATTTGTTTGAAGGTTTTGCATGCCTGCCAGTGGAGCATGAAATCAGAGTAGACAAGGAAGTACAGCCTGTAATTCACTCATTCAGAAAAGTACCATTTGCACTACATAATATGCTGAAAGCAGAGTTAGATTGCATGGAAGCACAGGATGTTATAAAAAGAACAGATGAACCAGCTAAGTGGGTCAGTTCATTGGTGATTGTAGACAGAAAGATCGGTAAGATACGTATTTGTTTACAGCTCAGAGACTTTAATCAAGCCATAGAAGGGGAGCATTTTAAGCTACCAATGGAAGAAATTATGGCCCAGTTTGCCAAAGCCAAATGCTTCAGCAAATTAGATGCATCTGCAGGATTTTGGCAACTTAAATTAGATGGCAAATGATCAAAGCTGTGCACATTTAACTCTCCTTTTGGAAGATTTAGATTTTTAAGACTTTCATTTGGAATGGCCTCAGCTCCAGAGCTGTACCACAAAATTATTCATATGTTGTATGAGAATCTCAAAGGTGTGGACACTTCCATGGAATATATTATTGTGTGGGGCACATCTAAGGAAGAACATGACTGCTGACTAATAAAAGTGCTTGCAGTTACCTGAAAGGCCAATTTAAAACTGAACAAAGAGTGGTCTATTATCTGATTCCCTACCATTACGACGTGGTACCAGGCAAGGTTATCCCCTATCCCCACTACTTTTCAATTTATATTTAGAACCTTTCATCAGGAAATTAATTTCTTCCCCATACCTTCAAGGTATACAGGTTGGTACCTCTCGTCATCTTATTTCTGCTTATGCAGACGACTTACTACTAGACTTAGAAAATCTGGCCTGTGGTGTCCCTGCCCTGCTTAGTGAGATTGACCTCTTTTCTAAAGTTTCTTTTTACAAGCTGAATCCTTCCAAAATGAAAGTTTTCCTCATGAACAGGAAAGCTTTACCTGCCAATATTGAGGGAACAAATCTGGTGTGGGGAATCAAAGTCCCTAACATACTTAGGCCTGAAGATTTTTAGAGAAATTCTGCATATAATAAAAGAAAATTTCTCCACATTAATGGCAACCCTCAAGACAGATTTGACAAGGTGGAGCTCTATACTAATCTCATTATGGGGCAGAATAGCTACCATTAAAATAAATGTGTTACCTCGCATTCTTTACCCGCTAAATATGTTGGGTATCTTCCTTCCAAAGTGCTGGTTTGTCAACTTACAAACTCTAATTAATCAATACTCATGGAAGGGAAAGAAGGTCTGACAAGCATGCTCTAAGCTTACGGCATCACAGCTACAAGGAGGCCTTTCTCTCCCATCCTTTTTTTACGTACTATAGTGCCATGCATATAAGCAAGCTTGTACATTGGATGTTGACACCTGCCCAAAGGATTCCTGGTTCTCTCAAACCCCTTTGGCTGGACATTGAGACAGTTCTAGCAAATACCTATCTCTGCAATTTGACCGCATTGTTATGCCCCCCCCCCAGGTTATTACCTAAGGCTCTGAGAAACACACCAATTGGTTGGTCTCTTAAGATGTTATTCCAGATGCAAAAACATTGGAATGTTAGTTGGTATAAATCATTAGAACAGACCCTAATTGGTAATCCACATTTACAAATTGCTCAGGCCCCCATCTCCTCTCTATTTTGGGCCCCTTTGCAGAATTGGAAATTGGGTGACTTAGCGCCTGGAGGTAAAATCCTCCCCCCTCTTACAGTTTTGTCATGATTTTAAAATTAAGGATATAAATCCTTTTAAATACTGGCAAATTCGACAGGTCATTCTGTCTTACTTTGGAAAAACAGCTCACATTCATTCCCTTACTACTGAATTATACCCAGCATTACTGGTGGCAAATCAACCACATGCAATATCTATGGTATACAAGGAATTGCAAGCCCTTGATCATTGTTTATCTAAAGGTGTCTGCTCTTACTGGGTGAATAAGTTATCGTTCTCAGAGGAAGTACCATTCTGGCACTGTCTCTGGTGCAACATGTATAAATTCATCAAACAAGATAGACTTCAGTTGGTGCAATACAATGTGACGCATAATCTATAGTTCTCCCCTAATAAGTTGTATAAAATGGGAACGCTTCCATATCCTCTGTGTCAAAGACGTAATGAATCTCTGGGTGACCTTTATCATATGTTATGGTCCTGCTCTAAAGTTTCAACTATTTGGCAGAGTATTCAAAACACATTAGATCCATTACTTGGCTTGCAATCTTTATTTACTCTTGAAATTTGTATTCTTAATAGCTTCCCCCTAGGGACCATTAAATGCAGAAAAGCCCACATAGTTCTTATTCCAGCAGTGGCTAAACTAATTATTATGAGACACTGGAAAGACAATACATTGTCATCGATGTTAGAATGGCATAGTGAGGTGTTATTAGCTCTACAACTTGAAAAACACATACCTATGTTAGCCAATAGAGATCAGGTCTACCTAGACAGATGGAGTCTGTTGGAAGCCTCACTCACAGTTTGGAAACCATAGATCATCCCAGACTTTCTATGTGTGTATACACAGCTTCTGATGTAACTATAATTTACCTACTTTGGCAAGGCGTTGGTTTTGTGGGAGGGATAATTGTTAGGGTGGGTTATGGGGTAGTATTGTAATAATTTTGTCCTAGTGTAATTGGATTGAGGATGGGACTCCACAAATACTGTGACTATGCATGTGTACCACTTCCTCAGTCATTACAAGATACCCATGGATGTATTGTATTATGACTAAACTTGAATAAAGTATATTGAATAAAAAAACTGAACAAAGAGAAATGAGTTTTTGGAGTTCAGGAACTGACTTATATTGATGACGATGATGTAATAACAAGTGAAGGAATCAGCCCTGATGCAAAGAAAATTGAAGTGGCCTTAAATATGCCACATCCACAGTCACAGAAAGATGTGCAAATATTCCTGAGGATGGTGAATTATTTGGGTAAATTTAAACCAGACCTTTCTGAGAAATCAGCACCACTTGAACTCCTGTTAGACAAAATAAATCTCTATACATGGACTGATGATCAGGAGGAAGCATGGCAAAATTTGAAGATACAGTTCAAGTAAAAGGTGGCATCCAGAGGCAAAGCCAGGCTTTGGACATGTAACACTCAGAAAAGGTACAACAGGCTCACACAGGGATTCAAAGAAACCAGCACTTGGTTGTCTGATTGTGATGCCTTGAAGAAGAGCATGAGCTGATCTCTAAAACATTTGGCATTCTGTTGGATGTGCTGCAGTATGTAACTTTTAATAAAATGTTTTTAAAATTAGACAACCAAACACTGGTTTCTTTGAATCCCTGTGTGAGCCTTAGCATGGTCTCTTTTACCTTTTCAAAATTTGAAGATGCAACTTACAAAAACACTAAAACTCAGGTTTTATAACCCAAGAAAACCAGTGAAAGTTTCAGCAGATGCTTCACAACATAGGCTTGGAGCTGCACTATTCCAACCATATGAGAATAAATAGCAACCCACTTCTTACACATCGAGAGCTATGATAGATGCAGAAATAAGGTATGATCAAATAAAGAAAGAACGTTTGGGTATAGCTTTTGGATGGGCACATTTTCATCAGTTCATGTGTGGTCAGTATGTCACAGCAGAAATTGATCACAAACATCTAACACCATTGTTCTGCAAACCTTTGAGTGAATGCCCTTTATGAATTCAATGAATGATGCAAAACTGCAGAGGTAGGATTTACGTGTATCATATAGCCCTGGTAAACTGATGTATACCATAGATGCATTTTCATGAGCAGTAAATCCAAAGGATCCTTTGGAATCTCAGCCTGAAAGGGAGTTGCAGGTGTATATAGATCTGGTAGTTGCTGCAGTACAAGTAGCAAGGCACAGGTTAAAGCAGGTCAAGGAAGAAACAGAAAAGGAGGTGTCACCTGAAGTGCTGAAAGAAATGATTGTTAATAGGTGGACAGATAGACAAGTGTCTGGTAGATAACAGGGAGTATTTGAGAAGCAGGAGTCAATTAACTGTGGCAGATGGGATTATTTAGAAAGGTGAGAAAACTGGATTCAGAAAATCCTGCAAAAGAAAATGCTACAAAAGATCCATGAAGGACATTTGAGAATTGAGAAGTGCACTTCCACTTCAGGTTATGTGTTGGGCTGGACTCAATCATGACATCACAGAGGTGATGCTAAACTGTGGATTGTGTTTGAAGTACAGACCAAACCAGTAGGCAGAGCCATTACATCTTTATCTATTACAGAGAGACCTTTTCAGAAAGTAGGAACGGATTTCTTCACATGGCATGAAAAAGATTACCTGATTGTGACTGATTACTACTCAGTATTTATGAAATTCTGTACACTGCACAACACCACTAGCAGACAGAATGACAGTTTGTCTACTGTACCTCCTGTCCAAATCACCTCAAACCAAATGGACTAGTCAAGAAATCTGTACAAACTGTGAAAATCAAAGAATCACACAACAGCGGACATGTTATCTATAAAGGACTCTTAGCATGTCAGAGTTCTCCATTTGAAAGTTGAATGTCACTTGAACAATTGATAATGGAAGGAATTACACTGATACTTCTGGTGGAGAAAGACTTGCTCTGAACATACAATGCAGAAAAGGTAATACAGACCAAATAACAACAGAAATTAAGCAAAACTTTCTTTTGATAGAAGTACTCAACCATTACTGGAGTTGCATCCAGGAGACAGTGCATGCCTCAAGGGAAACAGAGATAATACATGAACCTTTCAAGGTACAGTAACAGAACAAATGGACTCAAAATCATGCAAACAAAAAGCTGAACAAGAACTCGACAAAAGGAGAAATCATAAAGATCTTCAGAGGATCAAGGACAGCCAAGATGTTGAACCACAGACTCTGAGTACAGAAACAAGAGAGACAGACTTTACAAACTGTACCAAGATATTGGAAAAACTGTGGATTTGAGAAATAATAACAGACACAGTGAGACAGCTGTAATGGATTTGGATTCAATTGAATATGAATGACTAAAGCTGAGAAGATCAAGTCGAGCCATGAATTATGTTGACTAATAATACTGTATTCCTCTGTATGATGTGTCTATTGCTGCATTCTTAATGTATAATGTATATGTCACTGCTTTATGTCTCTCTGTAATTAACTCTGGGTCGCCCCTGAAAAAGGGACCATCTGGTTTCAGTGGGCCTACCCAGTTATCAAAATTAAATATAGAAATAAATAAATGAACAGTTAAACATCCTGAAAGACTGACTAAGAGTTGCTAATTGTTGAAATTAAAAAATAATTCAGGGAAGTGAGTGTTAAAGGATCACTTGAGAGTGAAGTGCTAGAAACATCTCCTTTCTAGCTAAAGTACTTTAATAAATATGTCACTTCATTTAAAAAAGGGAGTTGTAATGGTAATTATTAATAAAAGTTAAGAATTTGTAGACACTCCCTAAGCACAATATGTGTGTTATTAGAAGTATGTAATTGCAAAAGACACCCTAGAGGGCATGCTGGAGACAAAGGGCTGGATTTTCAGAACCCCCTGAATTCAACGCAGATGCAGAGAAAAACTGCTGCAAGTGAGGCTTCACTTATGGAGCTGCAGTTTTCCCTTCACATGCTGTATTTTCAAAGCAGAAGCCACTTTATGACCTGGTCCCTTATTTACAGCAGCTTGCAGTTGTTTTTTTCTGTGTAGCGGCACCTTAATGTTACACCTGGTGGGACCATGAGTAATATCTCTTGCAGCTGCACTGGCTGAAAATATCAAAGTTTGCAGGTGCAGAGAATTTAGTCCATATCAGCTGGTGGCGGAGTGGGACTTAGTCTCTGATGGGTTGAAAATCCATCCCCTGATGTCTACTATATAGAAATGCACAGTGCGTTGCAGTAATAAAATGTTTTGCTTAAGTCACCAGTTGTGGTCTGTTAGTTAAGAACCCACAAATAAAAGAACATAATACGCCCAAGAAAAAACAACAGGTAACAAGCTCAAATGGTTTATTGACCTCCAGCCCTAGGCATCTCCATGGCAGGCTGTGGCATCACTGGCACAGACCAGTGTTGTTTCACTTTTGTTATATTTCCTGTTGAGATATGGCAGTCATGGAGGACTGGATATCTTGACGTGCTCTTCACACCTGTGTAGGCAGAGATCTGGTCATGGCCCAGAACAGGCATTCAATTGGATTCCCATGGTCTGGACCTGCTCCACCCACTGCACCTTACCTATACACTGGCAGACCATATGTGGTAGGGACTGTGGATTCCAACAGGTACACAGGTGCCTACTGCCACATGTCAATGCACCCCAGAAATACTCAAGTCATGCAGATCTGGGGTGCCATTGAGGATTGTACCCTGAGTTCCTTCCCATAAGTTAGCCCTTAGTAGGAATGCAGGGCCTTTTATTTAATGAGTGTATGTAGTAAGTTTTATTTTTATACAGGTAACAAAACATGTTGGTACAAAACACCATTAGGGCAAATTAAGCCCTCTTTACAATGTGGTCCTGTTTGATCAAAAAGTTTCATATTTATACAAATAGCAATATGACATAACATACTATAGGCATTTTAACAATATAAATAAAGTACGATATTATTAAGTGTGCACTAAAATATTGTTAGTATTTCATATTATACAAGTGCACTGTGCACTCAATTCTTGCTTTATTGCTGTTAAAAAATCCTTGGTTTGGAAACCAATTTCTTGATTTCTGGATTGATGTTATTCCAAAGATTTGCTGCTGTTTGTGTAAATGTCATTACTCCACATATATTTTTTGGGGATGGATTTGGTATATTTATTGAATTTTTGTTGGCCCAGTAGGCCCACTGGGACTAGAAGTCCCTTTTTCAGGGGCTACCAGGAGAAGGGGGGTACAGATGGTAAGAAACTGAAATTTAACCAGATTAAGCTGTTGGTGGTATTTTAGTGAATTCCCTTGTTTTATTATGTCTTAAGTATGTTCAACTTGTTGAAATCTATTAATCAATATTATCAGTTTGTTTTGATTCAGCATGGTATTTATCAAACCTGTCCAAAGCAATTTCCTCCTATTTTCCAGTTGCAGCCAACCCAATTTTTCATACATTGTACAGTGGTTAGAGTAGGTAGTATAGCACTGTGGTTTAGGGCACTGAGCTGCAAACTTGGAGACCTGAGTTTGAATCCAACAGCCCCCACTCACATACTGTGTGACCCTGAGCAAGTCATTTAAATTCCTTGTGCTCCTAGATCACACCTGGCAACGAGCTTTAGCTTAGTGTGCCTTTTCTGATTAAACAATCCCCCCCCCCCCAGTTCTGTAGTCATAATGTAACATAAACCTATGTAGATTGTTATAAGTTACTTTCACTTTTTCTTATTATTTTGTTGCATTTGCATGTCCATGTATGTACAGAATCCATATTCCTCAGTTGGGAATAACAGTTGATTCACTATTGTATGTCCAAGATTTTTATTTATTTATTTATTGATTGATTGATTGAGGTCTAGGGAATTACAACCCTTTGAGTCAGAGACTCTTTTTCAAAGGCTCCACATCAGTACAAAGTGTGGCAGGCAAGTGTTACAGACATAATGACATTATGAACAATGACAGTAATTATACACAAAAAGATTTAAACAGAATGCTGTATGCCTGAAAGCACCTAATCTACAATTTACTTATTTAGTCACAATATTTATATGATAATTGAATGCCAGTTGTTTATCTACCCATGTGCCAAGGTATTTACGTTTGGTTTCTTGTATTAATTCTATACCATACTTTGTACAGAAACACACAGAAACATAAAATTCAACAGGAGATAAGGACCACTTGATCCACCTAGTCTGCCCATTTCCCCTACCAACTGTAATACTGCAGACCCTGCTTATAGTTATTTTAAGTCTCAGGTTGCCCTCCCTCCCTCCTACGAGCAGCTTTAGATTTGCAGTATTTCATTGAGTTTCACCACTGCAAAGAAGTGGTGACAGATCACAGCTGCTTGATAATCTAGAAACAAAATTGATTTTTATGAACATACGAACATACAAAATTTGCCAGCAGATAAAGGCCTAGAGGTCTATCAAGTCTGCTCGAATGTGCAGCTAGCACCCCTTATTCTGCAGCTGCCCTTCCCTTCCACCCTTCCCCTTCATTGACCCTCCCTCTTGTCCTGTCCCATCCCCTTTTGAAGCAGTTTACTGTTCTACTGGACACCACTTCTACAGGTAACGCGTTCCACCCAGCCACCACCCTCTCTGTAAAAAAATGTCTCCTCATCTCCCTCCTGAAACTTCCTCCCTCCAGTCTCATATCATGGCCCCTGGTGTCCCTCTCCTCCCTTACTTTGAACAGCCCCTCTGTACCTGTCTTGTTTATTCCTTTCATGTACTTAAAGATTTCAATCATGTCCCCGTCCCTCCTCTCCTCCAGTGAGTACATGTTCAACTCCCTCAGCCTCCTCTCGTATGATAAGTCCCACATCCCTTGATCATCTTTGTCGCCCCTCATGCACCCCTCAGTAACAATGTCCCTCTTCAGATATGGGCTCCTACTGCACGCAGTACTCCAGGTGTGGTCTAACTAATGACCTATACAGTGGCAGAATCACCTCCTCCCTCCTCAAATATATACCCCTTGCAATACAACCCAGCCTTTTGTTGGCCTTTGCAGCTGCCTTCCTACACTGTGCCAAGTTGTTCATTGACCCTGTAATGAGCACCCCCAGATCCTTCTCCTCCTCTTCTGTCTGGACTAGCTGCACTTCCCCCAGCTGATAACTCCTCCTTAGGTTCTTCATCCCAAAATGCAGCACCTTGCACTTTTCAGCATTAAACCCCAGTTGCCAGGTGTCTCACCAGGTTTCAAGCTTTGCCAGATCATCCTGCAACCGCTGCCATCCCTCTAGGTCATCCACCACTGCTCCTACCTTGGTATCATCAGCAAACAGACTGATCTTGCTCTTGAAGTCCAATGATATGTCTGTAATGAATATTCCAAGCAACAGTGGTCCCAACACCGAGCACTGTGGAACACCGCTTGTCACTACCCTTGGGTGTGAGAGCTTCCCACCCACCACCACCCTCTGTTGCCTTCCCTGAAGCCAGTTCCCTACCCATCTCACCAGCTTTGCACCTGCCCCTGTGCCTACTAACTTACTTCCCAGCCTTCCATGTGGCACCGAGTTGAATGCCTTACTGAAGTCCAGATGCAGGACATCCACTGAATGGCCTCTGTCCAGTTGCCTAGTTACCCAGTCATAGAACTCCACCAGGTTGGTTTGGCAGGATCAGCCCCACATGAAGTCATGCTGTCTGCTGTCCTGTAGTCCTTTGGCCTCTAGGAGGGCCACCAGCCTTTCCTTCAGGATCATCTCCATTAGCTTACCCACAATGCATGTGAGGCTCACTGGTCTTTAGTTTCCCAGTTCATCCTTGTGGAGGAGCACCACATGAGCCATCCTCCATTCCTGAGGTACACACACCGAATGTAGTGAGGCATTAAATAGGTCTGCCAAAGGTCCTGCAAGAACCTCTGCCAGCTCCTTCAGTACCCTGGGGTGGATGCCATATGGGCCTGGCGTCTTATCCACCTTCAGTGCCTTCAAACTCTCCCGAACTCTGCCCTCCATGATTTCCCCATCTGTCACCCCCTCTCCCCTTGTTTCTGCCATTTCTCCCCCCCTTGGGTGTCACCCCCCTCTTCTCTTTAGTAAATACTGAGCAGAAGTACTCATTCAGTGCTTCCTCCTTATTGCACCCTGCTTCCACCCAACCCCCCTCCTTCCTAATCCTTACTATGTGGTCCTTACAGCTCTTTTTCTCCCTGATGTACCTAAAGAAGTCCTTCTCCCCCTTCTTAATGCCTTGTGCCAGCCTGAGTTCCGTAAATGCCTTGGCTCCCCTTACTGCCCTTGTCACCTCCTTTGATTCCGTCAAGTACTCCTCCCTGTCCTCCTCTCTTCCTATTTTCTTGTACTTCCTAAAGGCAGCTCTTTTCCTCCTTACCTTTTCCATGACCTCCTTGCTCAACCAGCTCAGTTTCTTAGCCCTAGCCTTCTTGCTCTGGGCCTTGCAGCAGGTTTTGGTTGCCTGAACTATCCCCAGCTTTGTGAGCTCCCACCTCTGGTTAGTGTCCATACTAGATTGAATTCTGGCCAGGTACCCTTTTACCACTTAACCCATCCTCCCAAAGTTGGCCCTCCAGAAGTCCAGGACTCTTGTGCCAGATTCCACTCCTTCCTTGCCCATATCCAATGTGAGCCATACTGAGTGATGGTCACTCCCTGACAGCAGTTCCTCCACAGTAAGTTCTCTCACAAAGTCCCCATTTGCCAGAACAAGGTCAAGGGTATTCCCTAGGGTATTTTTGTATTAGGAATTTTAGCCCCATTTGGTTTAAACAACGAATTAAACCTAAAAGTATGTATTTCAAAACTCACATTATGTACGTGCCACTTTAAAATACTGATGTGAACATGTACTGTATATTATGATCATAAAATATGTCTTTCTTGATCATAGCACTATTCTTTAAGTGGCAAACTCCCATAACTAAAAATATATTTTGTTATGAGGGAATAATTGATTTTCTGTTTTTGAATTATAAATAAGTTATTCTTTTATTATGGAGTAGTATAAAAATATGGTAAGGCTTGCTGTTGAATGGTCATCCATGTTGCTTTATAATGTAGAAAAGACATGGGTAAGTGGTATAATACCAGTTGAATGGTACCTAATCATGGGGTCACATCACCTGCAAAATTAATTAGTACTGCGGGTATTTAAATCAGCCCCCTTACTGACAACGTCACCCCAGACAAAGTGATTTTTTTCACAAAGCACTGAGTGGATCAGTCTAGCACCTCACTGCTCTGAAATGCTGATGTCTGTTTCATAAGGTAGTTATGGGACAGTGTCACAAGCTCATTAGAAGCTAAATACTTTCTTGACCTCTAGTGCAGGTTGTAATCTACAAGTTACATTGGCGAGTTTCTGCTGCATTTGAATCTAGATTTGAAGTAAAAAAAAAGTTTTATCCTGCAATTATACCATGGACATAAGTGAAAAAAAATGAACCTTGGTATAATCGCAATAAGCCACTTGGAGGATATGGGTTATTGGGGGATTTACCATGGCTGACAAGGATTTACCCACTCGGTTGCATCTCATTGGCAAACCACTCCAGCTGTGGTAAATCCCCCGATAACCCACACACCCTTGCAGCTTATTGCTTAAACAACTGTGTGGGGTGCTTTACTGTTATGGTTACTTAGTAACTTGGTGAAATCAGGCAAAAGAAGGCCTTATGGCCCATCTAGATTGGCTCCTACTCCAAGTGGGGGAATTAACAAAAACCCTTTATTTAGCAAATAGTCATTCAGTCCTTGTTTGAAGCTAGGAAATGAAGTCATGTTAACCAGATCCATCAGAAGTTTATTCCAAAAGGAAGCTGAACATACAGAGAAATCATTTTGTCTCTTGTTTGTGTTCACTCTAGAGATCACCAATTGTCTTGAAGACCTGAAGTCTCTGCTTTGAGTTTAGCACCACCCTTTTGGAGTGCTCTTACAGGAATTGATGTGGTTGTCTAGATTGAGAAAGTTTGGATGTCTGAGCACTGAAGCTACCCTAAACTAGGGATTCATTCTTGGGTGATTCCCACAGAGATTATGTGTTATTCTTACTGCATGAACTGGTGAAATTATAAGCATCAAGCAATATAATTAACTTAGAGTATGGAGGCTAAAAATTCAAACCCAGTGTCTGAAACTGAGATTACTGGAGTTCCATTCTGCTTAATGAGCACTGAGGTGGTGGTTAGATAGCAGCAAGCTGTAACAAATTCTCAAAATTCATGCAATGACCAAGTTAGTACAATCAGAATTTGATTGCATTGTTCCGTTAGTTTGAAAAGTGTAAAATGAAAGAAATGTTTGGTACAACAAGGATAACCTTTCCATGTATGAGCAATGTAATTAGGTCCCAAAAGGTTTGAGTATTGTTAAACTTCCAACAGCTGGTATTGACAACTTTAAATTGAAAGATGAATGGTTAGAGATTATCACTGATTGCTCTACATGTTTATTGAACTGCACCATTAAAGAGCCCCTGACAACATTAGGAAAACATTGAAAAAAGTAAGATTTATATTCTGCTCCATCCCATTTTCTTTATTACTTCATACATTTTCAGTAATTAAGTCCCCATTTTCTTTATTAATGAAAACAGTTGCATGAAAACAAGATCCCTGTCCCCTAGACTATATCTACTCTGGCTGCTTCTCTACACATTACATCACAATCCCCTGTTTATGACATCATAATTTTCTCCACAGTAACATATTTTTTTCCCCAATTGTTTAACCAGGTGAGACACACTAAGCTGAAAGCTTGTTTACAGGTGCAGCCTTGGAGCACAGGGAAGTAAAGTGACTTGCTCAGGATCACACAGTATGCAAATGGGGGCTGTGGGATTCAAACCCAGGTCTCCAGATTTGCAACTCAGAGCCATAAACCACTGTGTTATACTGCCTCCAACATTTTGATGTCGTAAACATAATTATGATGTCAGGTGTAGGCAGGCAGCCAGAGATAAAATGGAGAGATACTGTACTCATGCAAATACCCTTCGTATTAAGGAAATAAAGGAAAGAATTACAGAAAAAAATATGAAATAATCTACATTTATGCCTGAATATTACATTTTTTTCAAAGTTGTCTCAACTGTGTCAGGAGCTCTTTAAGGAAGATAATTTGATATATAAAGATGTGACTGATGAGTTAACTGATTTGCAATGACAACTGGTATGTTGCAAAGACAGAACTTTTCAAAAAGTTTCATTAACAATTAGCATTAAAGCTAATTAAATATGAAGCAGAAGTTAAGGAATGCAAAGTACATAAATTGAAAAGGAATAAAAAAGATTATGAAAACAACTGCATATTTAGTTGACCAAAAAATTATTTGGGAAGGTGAGGTAGAAACAAAAGAAAAAAAATGGAAACATATGACAAAGTAGAGCAAGACAAAGAAAATCAGTTAGAATCAATGTAAATTCAGATGTGGATTCAGAGTCAGTACATACAGATAGTGATCTCATTGATGTAAAAATGATACCTGCAGAATCATCCCACTCACATTATATTGCTGATAACAATCAAGCATCAACTTCTAACTCTAGCTCAAATTAACCAAAAAAAAGCCAAAAAATGAAAAACTAGGTGGGGACGCAAACAGAAACATTGAGCAAAACAGAAATCTAAGAAGTTCAAAGAAGCAGAAGAACTCCAAATATAAAATTTAATAAGCAAGGAATTAACATCAGTTCAAACAGATGTGCTTTGACATGGATTTAATTTCCTGACAACTCCACAAGTAAACAGGCTCAAATCTAAGGGTACTTTAAGGTGTGTCCTCTGGGAGGGTTTAGACATTTGTATAAATGTGCCATGGTCCCTCGCCCAGCCCTGATCTCCTTTCAAATAAATTGAATTAATGTCCCTGGTGGCTAGCATCCCTCCTCTGCAGGCCTGATCTACATTCAAATAAATGCAGTTAATGTCACTGGTGGCTAGCACACCCCCTCCAGCCCTGATCCCTGTTCAAATAAATGTACTTAATGTCCCTGGTGGCTAGTGGCCCCCCAGCCCTGATCCACATTCAATTAAATTGAATTAATATCCCTGGTGGCGAGCAATCCCCCAGCCCCATTCCCCATTCAAATAAATGTAATTAATGTCCTTGGTGGCTAGCAGTTCCCCCCCAAGCAATGATCCCCATTCAAATAAATGTAATTAATCTCTCTGGTGGCTAGCTGTCCCCCCCAGCACTGCTCTCCATTCAAATAAATGTAATTAATGTCCCTGGCAGCTAGTGCCCCATGGCCTCAGCCCTGATTCTCATTCAAATCGATTTAATTAATGTCCCTGGTGGCTAACAGTCCACCCCCACAACCCCCATTCCCTTGTACTAAACAAATCATGTCCCTGGTGGTCTAGTGGACCCCCTTCCCTATCCCCAATGTGCCCATAAATAATTAAATAACTTTCCTTGGTGGTCTAGTGGACCTCCCTCCCTATCCCTGATCTCCCCATATATAAATAAATTGTGTACTTGGTGGTCTAGAGGACCCCCACTACCACCCCAGCAGGCAATGCCCCAGCACCCTGATCCCCCATCCTATCCTTGAGCCAGTGACTGGCACAGACTCCTCTCAGCATTATGGCTGGCCACTGACTGAGCTGTCAGGGAACTTGTACTGTATACAGTAAGCATTCATTGATTGACAGCTCATCAATGAGGGTGTACTGTATAATGTACGTGCTCCTTGATAGCTTAGTCGACAACCGGCTATGGTGGTGAGAGGAGAGCTGTGCCAGTCACTGGCTCAAGGATGGGATGGGGGAATAAGGTGGTGGGGCACTGCCTTCCTGGGTGTGGGTGGAATGGGGTCCACTAGACCACCAGGTACATTATTTAATTATTTCTGGGAAGATTGGGGATAGGGAGTGAGGTCCACTAGACCACCAGGGAAAATTATTTAAATATTTATGGGGACATCAGGGATAAGAAAGGGAGTCCACTAGACCATTAGGGACATGATTTGTTTTGTACAAGAGAATCAGGGCTGGGAGTGGACTGCTAGCCACCAGGGATATTAATTAGATTTATTTGAATGGAGATCAGGGCTGGGGGGGACCGGTAGCCACCAGGGACATGCGTTAATTCTATTTAAGTGGTGAACAGGGCTGGGGAGTGCTAGACACCAGCTACCATTGTCCATGGTTCTATTGCTGCATGGCTGCCCCATGGCTTATGGCACACTTTCCAGACATGCCATCTGGTGCAGGGCCAAGGCTGCCACAAGCCACGGGACTTTGCCGCCGGGACCCTACCTAGTTGTGAATTGGGCTCAGGGTCCCTGGTGTACTGGTGATCAACACAATCTGCCTTTGGCGCAGCTTGCACTAACCTTTGTGAATCGAGACCCAAATATCTAAATAGTATTGTTATAGAGACAATGCATTTAGATATGGAGAGGTAATGAATCTGACATTTTTTGCATTTACTGAATAGTTAAATGACAATACATGGGGATTAAAATGTACCCTTAATCAGACCTGCAAAAGAATTTCTATTCTTGGATATATTATTGATAGGCCATGAAGGAGGACACATTGAATCACATGGATTAAGGAAACTGACAGATTGTAATCCATTGTTAATGGCTACTAGTGCTCATACTAGGAAAATTAATTCAAACATACCATAGCGTCAATTTCTTAGACTAAAACTCAATTGTTCCAGTGAGGAAAAATACAAAGAAGAAGCTAGGGATTTGATTCAGTGGTTTAAAGCAAGAGAAGTATAGGGAGCATGTGTTCTTTATGTCTACATTAAAGGCTAGATTCAAGATGGTGGCTGTGCTGGGCCAGCCACAAGGAACAGCAGTTTAGGATTTTTATTTGTTATTTATTTACTTATTTAACTTGTTCTGTTTGATTTATTTGAGTCTGTGAGTTATTTTGATCTTGTTTTATTTTTTGTATCATTCTTAGTGGCAGGTAAATAAGGTTCAAGCAGTGAATTAGTACTAGTAGTAGTAGTAGTTTATTGATCGACTTCCATATGTCATTACAATCCATAGTACACATAACGTTAAAATTATAAAAACTATAAACATTTTTACAGTACATATACATATTTCTCAATCAAATATTGATATATTTCAGGTTCTTATATTAGTAAATCAAACTACCTCAAATTAATCTATAAAGTGCCACAGTATTTGTAAATAAGTTAATACACACCTATATTGCATACTTGCATCATATCTTGTATATCATTTGTTTATAGTTTCCTTTTGAAATATCATGCAAGAAATTGAATGATTCCAGTTTTTACCAAATACTACTAAGGTGTGGACTACTCACATCACCAGGGGCTCTGAATCCCAGCTTCTATATATCCCACATTTCCGTACCACACAAGGGCAAAGATCGTTTGGGCACAGAGCTCCCAACTGGTTCAATGGTCACAACATTGACATTGCCTCAATGCCAAAGCTTGGTCCATTCAAATCCAGTCTCCATCACATCCTGTCTACATCTAGCTCTTGTGACTGTCCTTCCTAATTGTTCTCCCCTCTCCTCTTTGCTCTTTCCACCTAGCACTTAACCCTCTTCCCCAACTCCCTCTCCCATACACCCATTCATTCTCCCCTCATCCCACTCTTCTCCCACCTTCCTTCCCTACCCCCCCTTGTAGCACTTTAATTGATATTTGACAAGTGCCTATGGCCACAACCCACTAGTGTGTCTTTCCTCCATGCCATGTCAACCCTGTTACCAGACCTCCTTCTGGCATTTTTGCCACTGTATTGAATGTATAAAACTGTATGTAACTGCCTGTAACCCACTGTATACTGTTATACAATGTCTTGTTTGAATTGTGCCTCAATTGACATGGAACCTTTGTAAAAGAGCCTTGGCTCAAAGGTACTTGTAATCCTAGATTCAAATAAAATAAAATAAAATAAATAAACATGTTACAGTATATAAAGGTAAAGGTATATCCTAAGATATTAAACTAACAATGTATCCTTACATGCAATTAATTCGACAACTGAATCTTCCTTTCTTTTTCAAATGTAGTTTCTTCTGCTCAATAATTTTAAGGAAGGAGGCCACAGCCATTAATGTCTCTATACAGTGGGATTTCAGAAGGTATACCACAAGATATTCAGGTTCAAGCTCAAGGGGACCTAAGATGTTTCCCAATACTTGCTTCCTAAATTTGTCATATAGTGGAAATAGTATTACCAGATGTTTGAGATTATCTGTGTCCGTACTACAATTACATAAAACTTTCTTCTCCTGCCTATTTTTGTTATAGAAATTAAATTTACAGTTGCTAGTGATACATTCAAATCTGTATCTAGTTAATAACTTCCTATACTCAGGGTTAACTGTAAGTTCCAGATATGCTTCAAGCGTATGCGTTCTTTTATTCCTTGATATCCGCCTACATACCTTGTACTGTTTACAAAGGGCCTAATCCTTTTGCATGTAAATATCTCTGATTCTTTCTCTAATATTTAGTTTGATTTGCTGGAATGGGAGTCTCACGCTATCTGAAATGCTTTCCAATAAACTGAAAGGTTGTATATTTTTTTTTACTGTTAACATACATGGGAACATTATATTTTGTTTTCAATACACAGTGGCCTCCTCTAAACACAATCTTTGTAATTGTGTATTTTTCATCTCATAAGCCTTTATCCAATAAATTACTTGTCTTTGCTTAAGCTGGCAATCTATTGGGAGTTGTCCCATTTCCGCTTTTACCATGGCAGAAGGGACACTATTGGATAAGCCTAGGACTGTTTTGTAGAACTTGCTTAGAATTGTTTCCAATTTTATTTTGTCACTTGAGCACCATATTTCCACCCCATAGAGTAGCTGGTTCCTAATCTTGGCATTCATAACTCTTAAATTACCTTTTATTGCTTGCCCTCCATACTTATAAGCAAATTAATTCAAAATTGGAATAAAGCTGTATGCCTTGCTTTCTGTTTCTTTAAAATGTCTACTCCACATGCCATCCTGGGATAGAAATAGTCCCAAGTAACACAATTCTTTTACCACCTCTAAAGTATGTTTATTGACTATGTATTTATAAGTTTTCTTGTTGCATCCAAATACCATTACCTTTGTTTTGTCATAATTAAATACTAGATCTGCCTTATCATATTCTGCAATAAATGTTCCTAACATTCTTTTAATTCCTATATAACTAATAGAAATTAATGCCACTTCATCGGCAAAAGCAAAGTATGGCAAGGTCTGTTTCCTATTCTTGGCATATGGTGTTCTGGTGTATACATAGTACTTAATATAGTTTGAAAATATAGATTAAATAGGATGGGTGAAAGTGTACAGCCCTGTTTGACCCCTCTATGGATTCAAACCATTCAGTTAAATGACCATTGTTGGAGTACCTAACACTGGTATAGTTGTTCTGATAGAGATGTCTAATAATTCCCAAAATGTATTTGTCTGTTCCTAAGCCCTTCAGTCTTTCCTTAATTTTGTTTCAGTTCACTCTGTCAAAAGTTGTTTTCAAGTAAATAAATATGCAAAATAATTTTAGTTTTTTTACCTTATTGTATTTGAATATTATATGTGTTATAGTAAAGCATTGATCCATTGTGGATTGGCCAGTTTTAAAGCCAGCTTGAGCCACATCTGTAACTCCTTTTTCTTCCACCCATGCAGTCAGTCTATTATTAATTATTCTTGTGAACAATTCTTCAGTACAATATATAAGGTTAATTGGTCTGTAGCACTCAGGTTTGCTCTTATCATATTTTTTAAATAATGGAATTATACTATTCAATTTTCTGCTTCCAAATCATATTAAATAAAACTACCAGAAATGGGATCCTTTGAGAGGCTGCCACAATAAATAACATTGAGAGGTACCCCATCAAGACCAGGAGCTTTATGTTTTTTAAAAGAATTTAAAGCTTCTTCAATTTCTTCTTGGGTGATGAAACTAAATGTCAGGGTATCTGATACAATCAGCTTATTTTCCCTCATTTTATCTTGGTATTCGTGATCATTTAGGAAAAATAAGTTCCTGTAATGTTGTACTCACACATTTGGCTCTATGTGTATTTATTTCTTCCGTATACTTTTTTGTGCCCTTATTAACTACAGTATGTTCCAAATTTCTTTTGTATTGTTTAAACTTATAGCCTTTTCTAATTCTATCCATAGCTGAACTTGACACCTGTTTTTGTTCATTTTCAGCACTTACACTATTTCCTTAATCTATTCATAATTTTATTATTATCTGTACTTGGGTTATCCTTTAGAATTCTTAAATGTACATTAAGTTTTCTCTTGGCATCTCTACATTCTTTATTGTACTAAGCATAACCTTCTTTTTTCTTTACAGTTTGTTCATTAATAATAATATTCCTCATATTTCCCATAGTAGTGTTATATTCAGTTATAAGTGTCTTAATACCTGTGTGTTTAGTTAAATTCTGTAGGTTTTCTAGTGTACATCTTCCTTCCATAATCTTCAGCAATTCCCCACTATCAATGGTTTGCCATCCTATATTATTCTTTGTTGTTATTTCTAGTGCAGCCATCCTGGGTTGCGTTGCTGTAGAATAATGGCCCTCCATTTTAAGTTCTAGTTCTAGTGCTGAATTTTGGCTTTCTAAAGTAGTTCTTATCTTCATAGTAACACAACTGGGTATCATATTTATGTTGACCCATATATAATCAATTATAGATTAACCGTTTCCTCCTAGATATGTATAATTTCCCAATGTATCTCCTGTTATTCTATCATTTAATAGTGGAACATTATTTTCTCCAACGCCTTATGTATTGTGCCATCCCTTGTATTCCTATTTACAGTAAGATCTTTTATATCCATTTGTACTATAGAATTTATGATGTCTTCTGCTGTGCCTTGTAAATTGCCCATCCTAGCATTTAAATCTACTGCAATAACTATTTTACTGTTAGGATGTTCTGTTTGAATGTCTTCCAATGCTGTTAATAATTTTTGCAACCATTCCCTAGCCCCAAATTTACTGTTGTCTGGTGGAGTATATATGTTGATCAGGAAAAAATTCTTCAGTCCCTGCCCCTGAAACCTGCACTATTAATGGACTTTTACTATTAGTGTATAATGCTTTGGTCTTTATTTTGTTGTTCTACCTACAAGATGTAGTTAATCCTCCTGCGTTCCTACCATATATTTTTTATTTTTCCTCTTGTTTTACATATGACCTGTAACCATCCAAATGTACATCACCAGCTGTCCAAGTTTCTTGTATACATATATAATCAAAAGTACTTAGATATCTTGCTACTTCCCGATCTCCTAACCTATCCTGTAACTCTGATGGGCTCCAAGATAATATAGTGGTTTCTTTGCCTTTGTATAATTCAGCTTTAATCAAACCCCCATTGTAACCTATTTTGGGAGTGTCAGTTCTTCTCTGTGGCCTCCTTCCATGTATTTCTGTTGGCTGTCACTTATTCAGATTGGTTAACACTGCATATCTATTTGCTGTTTTTATCATTGTTTTCCAAAAAGTATCTTTATGAACAGTGTGAAATCTCTGAATATTTTTATAACTTCATTTTCTATGCAAATGTGAATACCTAACCCATCCAATGCTGTCTGTTTTATAAACAATAGTTCTAACATGCTACCTTTACTTATCCATGCCACGATTTGTCCAGCAGTTTCCCAAAGAGTTGCTTGTTTAATTTCATGGGTGCAGACTGGTGTATTCAGTAGTATCTGTAATGTGTTGGCCAATTTGACCCTTACATTTTCCTATTTTCCATGTATAATTGTTTTAATCCAAATATAGAAATTTTAATATTGTGTTTTTCTTTATCTTCTGCTTCATAAAATTCTGGAAATAGATTTTCCATTGTAACTATTTCCCCTATCTGTATCTCTGTTTTTCTTAGTTCCTCAGATTTATAGTGAATTGCTTTCAAAATATAAAATTGATCCATTACCATTAACACAAGTTCAGATTCCTTAACTGGCCTAATAGTGCTCGTACTGTTTAACACATGCCTGCAACCATCCTTTGCAACACCTAGTTGATTTTTAACCATCTGGGACAGGCTTTCTTCTGTTTCATTGGGAATACATGTCATCTTGTAAAATGGCAGAACAAAATCTTAATAGTTTTTGATAGAAAATGTTTATATCTCTCTTTGTATTCCCAGTTCTCTTCATCCAAATTACCCTTATTCTTCCTCTTATAACTTGTGTTCCTGTTTCCTTGCTTTTTCAGCTGTTATATAATTTATAGGTTGTTCTTTAATGTTTTCTGTTTTTTTCTGTCTGCGTACCTGTATTTTCTGTTACTCCTATAATGCTGGTGCCAATCGTGTTTATCTGTTTCCCTCTTTTTGTTTTCAATACCTTTTCCTTTCCCCTTTTCTCTGGGGTCTTATTACTCCCTTTTTTCTTGTTTTTCATTCATTTTCCCCTATACCAGCTGCAAGTTTCTTCAGGGTTTCTCCTTCACATATACTGTCCCCTTTAACATATGAAATATTTTTCTTGAAGTTATCTTTTGATGTTCCCTTATCTGTTGATATTCTTAACTTCTAGTCTGGTCTTTTGAAAAGCTGTCCCCATCTATCCTATTCTCAGTTAAATGTTTGAGTTTTTTTATTTTGTTTTTTGTTTTGTTTTTTAACTCCTGCATTTCACCTTTTCCCCAAAGTATGGGAAACTGTTTCTTGAGTGCTATACAAGTACTCTCATGCCTCACTATATTATCTAGTAGCATCATACACTCTAGTGAATCCTCACTTGTGCTGTCTTCGGGGGGTATATTTTGTTGTCTCATTAACATCTTCTTCTACTGACTTAATTCTATTTTGTCTCAGTGATTCTGATGTATATTTTGTGTGTGGTGGGGTCTGACTATAGTCTAATAATTGATCTTTTTATAATTGGTCCAATTTTTTTTTATTTTCAAAGCTTATACCTTTTAAAAATGCTAGATCTTTTCTGATCGCACTCAATTGTTGATATAGCAAGATATTTGCATTAGTTGGATCTCTTAATGTCCTCACCACTTCCCTTGTTATACCTTCCCAATCTAAATATGATTAACTCCTTGGACTGAAGGGCCACACGTAGCCTTCTTCCATATCAGGTACCCTATGTCCCTCCTTCTGCTCTGTTTGTTCCTCTGAATCTGATAGAGTCAGGATTTCTGAGGCTTTAGAAATATTTGGATCTTCCTGTATGGACTCTCTCATACTTCTAACTTTCTTGTTTAATGTTTGCAAATTACTTACCACATTGGAGAGAACCATTCTAGTTATATTGTCATCCCCAACACCTGCGTCTTGATCATACACTATTTTTTCATCCCCAACACCATTTCCTTGCATGTTTTGTCTTTCTATTGTTATGTGATTTTTCTGTATTACCGATGGACTAGATGGGTTGGTCTTTGCTTTAATATTAGTGGATTGTAAAAAAAAGAAATGTGGTAGCCGTGTTAGTCCAGTCAACAATGTAGAGAAAAAAAAAAGACAACAAATATGTTGCAGGTGATACATTTTATTATATTTATATATTAGTGGATTGAAATTTTAATTCCTCCTCTTGTCTTGCTTTCTTACCCATTTTTGTTTTACATAGGAACCTCAAGATGTCCCCATTGGGGGTAGAGGCTTGTAGTAATTCCTTATTCCCAGTTGCTTTCCCTATATTCCCTATGTTTAATTTACCTAATTGTTAATGTACTGCTTGTTTATTCACTGTTTTCAATGCTAGCTATTTTAGTGAAAGACAACTCTTTTTATTCTTTTTCCCTTTGGACAACCCTTCTGTTTCTACCATGACACTTCCCTTTCAAATTCTTGTGACTGCTGGCGTATTAAACTGCTCTATGGTGTTTCTATGGATATTCGTCTATCAGTTTAACTGGACTTAGCTAAAGATGGAATATATGTATAATTATATGTAATAATTTACACTAGCTTGCTCTGGTGATTTACCAATAATAACATTAATAACAGCAATGGCCTTAATACCATTAATACCAGTTGCCGATATTTGTGATATTTATTTTGCACCAATCCTATTACATATATACTACTTACCAAAATACCAGAACACAACAATGCAAGAATCAAGTCTAAGATCTGGAATCTAGAGTTCCAATATTCAATAATATAATTAGAACAATGTGCAGTGCCCCAGTCAAGAGAAAGGGTCTTTTGTAGCAGTATGTAAGTTATACTTCACCCAATTTACCCAACAGCTTAATCTGGTTAAGGTCAATTGGCATTCATCTGTATCTCCCTTCCCCGGGTCGTGCCTGAAAATAGGCAGGATTTGTCTAGTGCACTTACCCAGTCAACAAAAACTAAATAAATAAAAATAAATAAATAAAACTTTACCTAGCTTTACCCGACTTCGTTGTTGTCCTTATTCAATGCACTTTTCTTCTTCTCCTTTATGGTACACACATCACAAACTAAATTACATCAATATTTCACCAGTGTTCCTTTTATCATGAAATCAAAAATATTATTCTAGAGTGTTCCACTCAGTCCATCTGGATTTCCTTCAGTTATGACTTCAATAGAAACCAAAGTTCAGACTTTTATGCAACAAAAATGTTCCCTTCTGGGCCAGTTAATCTACAACTCCCTTTGGTCCACTATAGTAAAAGAGAGCAAAAACTACAAATAATATCAAGTGGTACTGTTTAATTGTAACAGTGACTGTCTATTTTAGTCTACACTACAGGCAAGTTATAACACTCTGTGTCCTACTAAACATTTAAGTTTGATATATTTAGTTTTACTTTTGACTTCTGAACTTATATGCGATTACCAGTGCTTAGACATTTAACATCTGCTAGGGGAGAGACAAAAAAACAATAAAAAACAAAAGGAACATAAGACCCATGAAAAAGTCCACTGTATGTTATTAATAACAATCTAATTACCCAGTGTACTTACTTGTGTACTCTGTTTAATTTAGTCTAGTCTAGTAGCACCAGGGCTATGCTTCGCTGTAATTCTTGAAATCTTTAGCTGCTCAAACTTCCCACAGCCTCAGTATAAGCATTAACGACATTGTTAATGCCGTCAAATCACTGCAGCCAACATTCTAAAATGCTTCTTCAGTACTACAGCCTTTTTCCAAATTGCTTTTCCACAACTTTAAACATGGGAGTTAACATTCATAGATTGAGTGGTTCCACTAAAAACCCCTTGCTATTCGATTTAGGTTTGCACCACTAGATGTTTAATTTTGTTTGGAACAAAAGTAACCAACAATTTTCTTTAAAGCTCAGCATTTAAAAGAGTTTAAAAGATTAAAGATAGCAGAGAAACAGCTGTTGTTCCATTAACATCAAGACCACTTGTAGCTGTATGCCAAACTCAACAGTTTGAGTTGAGGGAACCACGTGTAGCTTTTTATAACTGATTAATTAATTAATTAGCTGACTAATTATTTAGCTGTTCTTGCACAAGCTTACACAATGAATTCATTTTGTTATCCTTCAATTGACCCTCTCTAACCTACAATTATTATTATAGTCCTGTACTCGGGTAATACTTAATTGCAAACAAGATAAAATTCGAGCAATAGCCAAAGCTGCAGTTTGCATAATTTTCAGGACTTTTACACTAAACTATTCTCATTAAAATCAGCTGAGTCTGAAACTCAATGTTCTCGTAATTAATTGGCAATTACTTAGCATGAACTTCAATTTGCTTATACTTGTACTTAGTATACTATAATAAACCAACTATACTGGTTGAGTAAAATGACAGGAATGTTTGCACCTACTCCCTATTAACAATTGAGTGGCCTTACACCACAAATGCAAAGACAGTGATTTAATTACAAAATACACTAATATGTTTAAACGCTAAATAAAACAAGCATTTGTCAATGCCGAATGTTTGCTTGCTGGTATTAACATTGGAAATGCAGGAGTAAGAGGGATGCAGACTAGGAATGGCAGAGAAGTATTGAACTTTACGCCAACTCCAACTCCACCCTGCAGAGATGGACAGGCACTGGGGTATGCATTTGGGTCATCACCCATTACGTTCATGCCATTTCACTTCACCCTATCCTGCAGACACTGACATGTGTTGAGGTGTGCCTTGGGGTGTTCGGCTGCACAGTTACCACATTCCATAAGGACATATGCTGAAATGGGTGCAGTATAGGAGAATGAGGTGAACTGTGGGGCTGACGAGTTCAAGGCACACCTCAATGCCTGTCACTGGCTGCAGGTTGGTGGGCTGGGGTGGAATGGCATGAGCATTATAGTCGGCAATCCAAAGGCACACTTCTGATGCCTGTCAGTCTGTACAGGGTGGGACGTCATGGTTAGACACCCTAACAACCCGGGAGTTTGTTGGCATTTACACTACAAATTTTCAACATGCCCTTTTTGTGACCTCCACCTCATGAAAGCATTTGGGACCTCTTCTCATGTACAGTGGCACTGTGATTTTGTCAGTGGGTCCCAAACTTTGAGTTCCCACAGTGACCGAGCCATTCTGAGCCAGATGTATGAAAACACTGATGGGGCAGGATGTGAAGAATGACAGCTGTACCATTCATAGGGAGCTGTGAAGAGATGATAATGTTGAAAATCTGTAGTGAAAATATTAAAAATACTCAAACATCCGGGCTTATGTGAAAACTGTGCAACGCATGTGCGTAACACAGTTATTTAGTGGAATTTTTTCATCAAATTTTCAACATAGGCATTTTGTGACCTCTGCTCATGAACAGTGTCACTATGATTTTCCTAATTTGTCCCAAACATTGATTTCCAACAGGTATCACGTTATTCTGCACAAGATGTGTAAATGCATATTTCAGGCAGGATATGAAAAATGACAGCTGTACTCTTCATAAGGAGATGTGAAAAATGCCAATGTTGAAAATCTGGAGTGAAAATACTACAAATGCGAGTAATTATGAGGGTGCATGAAAACTGTGCAATGTACACTCATAACACAGTCGTTTCATGGACTTTTGTCACTAAATTTTCAACATAGGCATTTTGGCACCTCTGCTCATGAGTACTATTACTGTGATTTTTTTTTAATCTGTCCCGAACACTGACTTCCCACAGCGACCTCGCTATTCTGCACCGGAAGTGCAAAAACACATTTTGGCCAGGATGTGAAAAATGACAGCTGTACTTTTCATAAGGAGTTGTGTAAAAATGGCAATGTTGAAAAGCTGGAGTGAAAATATTACAAATTTGCGAAGTTACGAGTATGCACGGAAACTGCGCAACGCATGCTCATAACATAGTCATTTATGGACTTTCATCAACAAATTTTCAACATAGGCATTTTAGGACCTCTGCTCATGAACAGTGTCACTGTGATTTTCTTAATGTGTTCCGAACACCGATTTTCCACAGCGACTGCGCTATTCTGCGCCGGTAGTGGGAAACCACATTTCGGTCAGGATGTGAAAAATTACAGCTGTACTGTTTATAAGGAGGTGGGGAAAAATGCAAATGTTGAAAATCTGGAGTGAAAATATTGCAAATTCGCGACAGTATGAGCATGCGTAGCAACTGCGATACGCATGCTTGTAAAAGTCATATCTTGAATTTTTTCCACCAAATTTGTAACATAGACTTTCTGAGAGCCCCCCTCATGAACAGTGGCACTGTCATTTTGTTAATCAGTCCTGACAGGTGATTCCACACAGTGACCGTGAAATCACCTTTTGGAGCAGATTAACACCATGACAGTGCAAGAATTCATGAGGCGGTGTCCCAAAAACCCCATGTTAAAAATTTGGTGCCAAAATTCCAAAAAATGACTGATATATGCAGCAAAATTGAAAAAAACCCTATCTATCACATTATATAGCTTAACGGCATTTCCTCAGTTCACGGTCAGCTTTGAAGAGTGCAGACGTGTTCCAGGTCCACCGAAGATCGTCGCGCCAGACTCCAGAGGTAAGTATGGGGTGGGGGTGTGGAGAGGCAGGGTGCCCAGAGGGTGGGCATGAGTTGGGGGCAGGGAGACTGGACTCGACGAGGGACCATTTTCTGGTTTTCAGGGTAAAAAAAAAAATTGTGGGACAGTTTTCAACTTTGACAGGGGCATTTGCCACACTGGGGTGGGCTCCCAGCATGCCACCTGACTGTTTCTTTTGGGGGGGCTGTAGCCGACGGGGGATTGGGCACCCCTGTTGGCACATACGTGGGGGGCGCAAGAGTCAAGGGGCATTGGGCACCCCTTGGCAGAAAGCAACAGTTTGTTTTTTTTGGGGGACATTATACCGATGGGGAGTGGGCTCCCCCATTGTCAAATTAAACTCAGGCAGGGAATGGGATTGGGGCCCCAATCGGCAAACAAATACATTTTTTGGGGGCACATGATGCCGAGGGGATTGGGCACCTTTGGCACACAACAAATGGTGAGGGTATGCATACCGCCGCCATGTTAAATTCATTGTTTTACTTTGGGAGGTACCGTCCTGCAATTATGGGTCACTCCCTCATTGCAGCAGAATGGCTGATGCTGCAATGATAAGGTGGACCCTCATTGCAGCAGCGAAAACGTTTGTACTTGGTGCACTTTTGGAGACCAGTGTCATTGGCACACTGTGCCTCCATTGGTCCACCAGTACCAAGCTGCACTGCAGTTGGATGATCATTTATCCACCCACAATGTCTACGACTGTCTCCAGTCTGGATTTTGGAAGAAGCATAACAATACGACAGCCCTTGTGTTAATTGATCACGTTTTTATGCTTTATACTTTATACGACAACTGATAGGTTAGTAAAAATAGCAACATTTCTTCAGTGGGGGAATGCAAAAAAAGCAAAACACTTATTCTCCAATGAGTGTCTTTAAACCTCAGCTTGAAACACCACAGCGACCAGCCCTCCGCAGGGCCACCCTGGATGTCCCACCTCTGGTACGGGCTATGCTACCATTTGGACTACAGCAACAGTAATGGAACAACAGAACTGCAGGGTTTTCAGCTGTCTCTACTGCAACACAAGTTCTACTGGAAAGTCGCTGACTTCAAAAGTAGCTACTGCATACTCCTTGATCAGAGCCAGTTTCTTTCCTCACAGCTCTCAGGCAATGGTAGCATACCTGTTCTAAATCAAAGGTAAGCATGGCAGCATTCCTGCTTCTGCAGCTACTCCTCAGCCATATAGCGTGCAGTTGTGCAGTCTCACGAACCACCTGTCAAGTTAGGGAAGTACCTAATCCAATCAATCACTCTGAGAATTCAGTGAATTAGTAAGTGTTAGGAAGCATATAACAGGTATTGAATTGTTATAAACCTCAGCGTTAAATGGTTAAAGTCACTTTTGGCACTCATCTTTTCTGCTTTCCAGCACCTTGCTTGCTATTAGCAGTGGGTACTAGCTCACATTTTTCTCTATTCTGGTTCAAGATAAGCTGAGATTACCTGGCGGTCCTCATTTCCCTTCTGATTTTTTCTGTGGTTGAGTGAGTTGAATTGGAAAAGAGAAGCCAGTTCTGACCTATAGTTTCTGCATTCCTGACAGTTTGCTGAGAGAGGAAGCAGGCTTGTGGTACATTGAGGTACACTGAGGAGTTGAGGAGCTGAGGAATACCTTTGGTGAGAATTGCCGCAAAAAGGTTCTCTGTGAACAGCAGGCAGTATCCTAGCAGCAGTCTGTGTTTTGAACAGCTCGAGTGGGTCTTTCTACCAATACACTGATAGCCTGAAGCCCCTGGGATTCAGAGCTTCTGGCTTGGTGTTTTCCTGGGCAGTATTGGAGGGGTTCCCGTGCTTTTAACTAGGTTGATAGCTGCAGGGCTACTGGCTGTGTGGGAGGTCAGGGCTTGTACCTGCTGAAGAGTGGGGCATATTACCATGATTCCTCCTAGGGTCCTGAGGAACGGACCAGAGGGTCAACTCTATCCAAACTCGAAGCTGCAGTCAGAAGGCCTTAGGGTTGCAGGCTCCTGCTGACTGGTTGGGACCCCTCTGCATTTCTGTCTGGGGTGGCTTTAATCTTCCCTAGATTGGCTATCAGTTGACTGTTCTGGGGAAAGAAGAACTTTTTTGATGGGACCCACTGTTGGTCTTCAGACTGTTTCTGTTGGATTTATTTTCAGAAAGACTTTCATCTGGATCTTGCAGGACAGTCAGGATGGTCAGACTCTCCTTTACCTTGTAACCATTTTGTTATACTGGGGGCAGTGAGAGTGCCCAAAAAACTTGATTTACATCATAATTCTGGTGGCTACCATGGCCTATGTGAGAGATAGAACCATGAGCTAGTCTCTTTTTCTGGAGGAGTGAGAGCTCTTCAGTATTATATTTGTTATTTAAATTCTCTTATTCAAGAGTTTTAAGTGACTGCTCTTTTGAACTGCTCCATTTTCTACTTTCCATAGAATAATTCTTAATTTTGTCAATTTTTATTTGTGGGATTTGATTGGGGGTGGGGTTGGTTATTTTGTTGATCTGGGTTGTTTGGCATGAATGTGGGGTATGTGTGGTGGTTTGTGTGGCTGGTGTTTGTGTGAGTTTAGGTTTTTTATATTTGACTGCTGCTGTTTTGGTATGAGATGTGTTGGGGTGGCACAATGATGGTCAGGCAGTATTCCCCTTCCAGACTTAGACTGTTCCCCTTTACCGTCTGTGACATACTTGTGATGTCATGCCTTGGGGATAGTCAGGAGGTAGACAAGGGGGAGAGGCCCTGGATCTGGTGGGGGAATGGAAAGGGGTGACCAGATTGGGGGTGGTGGGAACAAGGAGGTACCCTGGGGCCAAATGTGACTGAGACAGGGGTCCTCCCTGCTTGATTCCCATACCCAAGGACTCTGTCTTGGGCAGGCAGGTGGCTTGGTCTTCCTTGATGACTCATCCAACTGAGGTGGTGTTGTGCAATGCCAGATCTATTAAAAGCAAGACTGCTCACTGTTCCATCAGTGTAGCAGTTGGATTTCTGCTTGTGACGCTGGTGACCCGTGTTCAGGAATGGACCCATGTCACTGGAGGGCCGGCCAGGAGGAGAAGGCTTGAGCACCCCATGACTGCTTGCCTTCTTCTGGGGGGGATGTAGCTTGCTGTGTGACACCTCCTGGTGGAGGCAGGGAGCATGCTGAATGCAAGGGGCATGGTGGACGTTGGCATGTGCCTTGACGTCTGTGGCACACCATGTCCCTCGGGGGAGCAAACTGGAAAAACTGCTTCTAGGCCAGCCAGATGATGGACTTTGTGGCCAACCAACTGTAGTTTGGACCCGGGCCCAATGTGCCTCTTCATGGGGTGTGTTGAGGAGATTGACCCTGTCCTTGCTGAGATAGTCTAGATGTCATTGGAGAGGGGGGTCTTTCCAGATCCCCTAAAGGATGCAGTCATATGACCACACCTAAAAAATCCTCCCTTGACTCAGACTGTCTTGCTAACTACAGACCTGTCTCTAACCTACCCTTTGTTGGCAAGGTTATTGAGAAGGTGGTTGCACTGCAGTTGGATGATCATTTATCCACCCACAATGTCTATGACTCTCTCCAGTCTGGATTTTGGAAGAAGCATAGCAGTACGACAGCCCTTGTGTGGGTGCTAAACTATCTCCTAATGGTGAGAGATCAGAGGACCCATTCCATCTTGGTCCTCCTTGATCTCTCGGTGGCATTTGACTCAGTAAATCATGGTGTGCTATTGGATCATCTGCGGATCATCTGTGGACTATCGGGTTCTGTCCTCAGATGGTTTCAATCTTTCCTTGAGGGTAGGATGCAGGGAGTAGTTTCAGGAATTTATTCCTCTGATCCTCTGCCCCTACCCTGCGGGGTACCGTGGGGCTCCATTTTGGCTCCCATATTGTTCGCTGTCTATATGCTGCCATTGGGGGACATTATTAGATGGTACGGTTTGAGTTTTCACTGCTATGCAGATGATACTCAATTGTACATGTCTTTTGTACCTGAACAGGGAGATATTCTCTCAGTGTTTAACTACTGCTTGCCCAAGATCCAGGACTGGATGAGTGCTAGCTGGCTGAGGCTCAATCTGGATAAGACTGAGGTGTTGGTGGTGGACCCAACTCTTCAGGAGGTAGGGTTGATGGCTGAACGGCCCTCTGTTTTTTGGCTTGGGGGCATCCAGCTTATTACCTCTGACCAGGTGCAAAACCTTGCCATTATTTTTGATGACAGCCTGACCTTTAAATCACAGGTATCAGCCATTGTCAAATCCTCTTTTTATCATCTGAGGAATATCACCGGGGTGAAGCAACTGATACCCCCTGAAGATCTCCCAACATTGGTCCATGCCTATGTAACCACTCACCTTGAATACTGCAATGCCCTATACCTAGGGTTACTGGGGACTGACATCCACCACCTGCAGCTGGTGCAGAATGTGGCTGCCAGGCTATTGACTGGCATGTCTAGGGCTAGTCATATTACGCCTGTGCTCCATGGACTGCACTGGTTGCCGATGCAGTGGCATATCATCTTCAAGGTCGGCTTGCTGACCTATAAAGCCGTGCATGACTAGGGACCTATCTACCTGCAAGACCTCCTTCATCCCTACTACCCTTTCTGGCCACTCTGATCCACTGATGAGGGACTGCTGGAGATTTCAAGGGTGTGTTTGAAGACATCTGGGGCCTGCTCCTTTGCATTCGTGGCCCCCACCCTGTGGAATTCTCTGCCTCATCAGGTAAGGGATTGCCTGACTGTACAAAGCTTTAAAACAGAACTAAAAACCTATCTGTTTCACTTTGCTTTTTCTGATTTTGATGATTGTTAACATTGTTCAGCTGTATTTATTATGTTTTTATGGATTGTGACTGGACTGTGTTTTAGACTGGTAATTTTATGTATTGACTTAATTTCAATGTTTGTATTTGTACAGGTGCTTTGATCATATGGAAAGGCACATTTTAAAAATTTGATTTGATTTGATTAATGTGTAATAATGCAATCATATAATAAGGCAGAACAGGTGAAAAGGCAGGATTTATTAAAAGCAAAAACTAAGACTACAGCAAAAGGAAGACATTTTAGTTTTTGTCACTGAATTTAAGAGGATTTCAAAAAATATATTTGACATTTCTGCTCAAATTGGAAAATTCTGAATGCTGACCCAGTTTTAAAAAATAGAATTGGAAATGAACCACTGATGGCATATATTAGAGCAACATATATAGGGGATTTAGTAACTAGCAATCATTTTTCACCTGGTACTCACCCTACCAGTAGAATTGTAGAATTTTATAATTATGATAGCTACAATTCTTGTAAATATGCCGTCATGATTAAGGAACTGAGACTATAACATTCAGATAAAAAAGTGATGATTATAAGGTTTTTTTAATTGTAAGAGCAGTTATGTGGTATATGCCATATAGTGCTTGTGTTGCATGTACTGCATAGGAAAAACTACCAAGGAGGTCAGAAGTAGTATTTCTGAACATCTTTGTTTGGTGTATTCTAATAAGTGTGACAGTGCAGTTGGTCTACATTTCAGATCAATACATAATGGGGATATGAGCAGCTTTAGCTCTGCAGTATTTGATGGAGTTTCACCACTGTAAAGAGGTGGTGACAGATCAAAGTTGCTCAATAACCTAGAAACAAAATGGATTTTATATTAGAAACATTTAGCCCCAGATGGTCTGAACAATGAATTAAACCTGAAAGTGTATCTAACCCACAGTATGTATGTTTCACTTTAAATACTGATGTGAATAAGTATATTATGTTCATAAAAAATTTATTTCTTGGTCATAGCACTATTTTTTAAGTGACAAAGTCCCATAACTAAAAACATTTTTTGTTATGAGGGAATAACTGATTTTCTGTTTTGGAATGATAAATATGTTTTTTTTTGTTTGTTTGTTTTTTATTATAGGATTCATGTAAAAATATGATAAGGCTTGCTGTTGAATGGGCACCCATGCCCCTTTATAATGTAGGAAAAGACATGGGTAAGTGGTTTAATACCAATTGAATGGAACCTAATCATGGGTTCATATCACCTGCAAAATTAATTAGTACTGCAGGTATTTAAATCAGCCCCCTTACTGATGTCACCCCAGACAAAGTGATTTTTTTTCACGAAGCACCGGGTTGCTCAGTTCCCCCACCAGTATTGCATCAAAATAGAGAGTGAAAATGAGTGTGGGATAAAGATCAACTGAAAAAGAACAAGTGTCAATACAGCAGCTCAGTCTTCAGAGCGCATGTACATCTGAGCGCTGTTGTTCCTATGCACCTTTATGGTGTATGGTGCATCTTAGCACGTATATTTAAGTAAGGTGGTCCTGGGGTGGATTCTTCAATTCAAAAGGGGGTGCCAGCAACTTGTAAACTTTTGCATGGTGTTCATTTGCTGTTTTTTTTTCTATTTACTTTTTGCTGTTTGACGCCTTACTGAACTTTTCAGTCACTGTCTTTCCCAGTGCTCATATTGCTGGGATTATATTGTCTTCAATATTTTTGATATGCTGTTTTGACATGGAACCTCCACCGCCTCAGTGCTCTGAAATGTCGAAGCCTGTTTGGCAAGCCAGTTATGGGTTAGTGTCACAAGCTCATTAGAAGTTGAATACTTTTATGGACTCTAGTGCAAGTTGTCATCTATGAGTTATATTGTGAGTTTCCACTGCATTTGAATTTAGATTTGAAGTAAAAAAATATTTTTAACTTGCAAACAACTGTGTGGACTACTTTACTGTTTGGAAGGTCTGGCACCCTCCCTCCCACCAGTGGTACCAGTATGAAAGGCCATAACTTGGGATTTTTTGCTGTTTAACACTTATCTTCCCAAATTAGCATTTAGAAGCCATTGTTATTTGATTATGTTATGCCACCCTCCCTCACTCAAACACATACACACTAGCCCTTAAAAGGACTTTTCTAATGTTCTTTATGAAGAAGACAGCAGAGCTTGCAGCACCCTCTCTTCCCTGCCACTAAGTCTCTTTGCACCTACCTAATGGAGACAGTCACTGCCCCCCCCAACAACGATTGCTGAGATGGACACCAGGGGCCCAATTCCAAGAGAGTGAGTAGAGCAGGGCACAATCTGCGCCATGGCGGAAAACTATGCCCAAATCCTTGCGACATGTGAACTGTACCCTATTCCAGAACAAAGGCCAGTTAAGATGGAAATCAGTGGACTTATGCATGGCGCAACTTATGGCAGAATCGCAAGATGCAAGTCACAATAACAGGTAGAGAGGTTACTCATGTCACAAGGCAATGCCTATATACAGGTGTACAAACTGCAGATATGTCGCAGACAGCAACGTAGGCAGAAGTGATGGTGCAAGCTGGGACTGAAGCACAGGCAGCAGCAGCTGTATGCAAGTGGAAATGGAATTTTACCACCAAGGAGACTGATGTGCTCCTTGATGAGCTTGAGGCACAGGCCACCCTGCTCTTGGGCAAGGGTGGGGAGCGTGCCCTTGGCAGACAGTGCAAGGCAGCCTGTGATGAAGTTGCCCACAAAGTGAATGTAGTGGCCAATGCCAGGTGCACCATCAGGGACCTTCAGAACAGGGGCATAGATCTGAAACACCATACAAAGGGGAAGGAGGTGTAGAATAGGCACCAAGTAGCAGCCACAGGTGGTGGGCCATGGGAGGAGAGACTGCTGAGCTCCCATGAAGAGAGAATCTTTGCCTTCCTGAACCAGCACAGCATCCATGGTGACATAGACCTGGACACAGTATGGCTGGCATCTGGGACAGGTAGGTGGAAGACTAGCCAAGTCAGAGTGATGAAAGCGAGTCATGGCATGGGGCCAGGGTGTGTGGGTGGTGTAGCACAGCTGTGCAGGAGTACTGTGTGGTGCTAGACAGGGCCTGTGGCATGGTGGGTGGAACACACCCCAGGAGGCATGCATGGATGCAGTGAAGGTGGCACCGTGGTGATGGACAGTAGGGACACACAACATGCATGAAGCACTGTAGTGTATATGGGCCCACACCCACCCATGGCAGCATGGCATGTAGTGCAGACAGTGTATGAGGAGCACAGGGGCATGGGCAGGTTGCCAGGACCAGGGTGACAGGGACACCCATGGCACGGTCAAAGGGGCAGTGGATCCATGCAGTGGCCTGCAAGAGAAACCCCATGGCAGCACTGTGCACTGTAGCATGCACCACCAGTGCCCGGAACAGTGATGCAGGAGTGGGTATGGTCACATGTGCATAGGGCTGGACATGGCAAAGTGGCACTGATGCACTGTTGGCACCCTACAGGTACAGCTGCAGTGGACACAGGGGAGAGGACAGTGGTGGCACAAGCAGTGAACCAGAGTGGGAAAGCACACAGCCGACCATCCCACAGGCCACCAGTAAAGACCACCCAGGCAGTGCAGACACAGTGGAGCTGGACATAGCCCCAACAGCTGTGGTGGAAGAGCAGTGGGCAGTGGCAGAACCCCAGCAGGTGGAGGTGGGTGTGGACTTGTTCAATCTCTTCAGTATGGGCAACATTGCAGACATCACCCAGGACCTGAGCCCAGGTTCACATGGCTGGCTGGAGGCGACCCTGGATGAGGTATCACAGTCCCTGCAGAACACCCCCACTTATTATGCTGCATTCTGCAGGACCCTGGTCAGAAACCACGAGAAGCAGGCAAAGATGCTGGGCAGCATCTGCCTGTGTTTTGATGCCCACCAAATGGTACTGCAGGAGCAGATGGGCACCCTCATCAGCGCTATTGAGTCTGGGACACACACCACAGAGGCAGCCATGGGGAGGCTGGTGAATGCCATGGTCACCTCACAGGCCTGCGCCAGGGAGCAGACACAGATGCTCACCAGAATGGCAATGGCCATGGAGAGGTCAGTGGCACAGCAAAGGAGGCAGGCAGACATCATTGTCACAGCACTACACAGCGCACTAACAGCCCAGCCTGTACGCCACACACAGGGGAGGGATGCTGCAACACAGGCACCACAAGTAGAGCAACACCAAAGTGGGACACCACAGGTCAGGGATGCAGCCACAAAGGTGCAGGTGGACCCACAGACCAACCAGCAGGATGATGGGACCAGGTGACCACAATGGCTGGGGGCATGCAGCCACAACCCACAGTGCTGGACATGCCAGCAATAGCCCCAGGGGGCACACAGGTGCAGCCACCGCCAACACCGCCAACACTGCCAGCACCTCCCCCATCAATAGCAGCACCACCAACACCTACTCCAGCACCACCAGCACCACCAACACCAACAGCAACCATGCCACCTGCTGCCACGGCCATGGGTTGAGATGCAGGAGCCACCAGCCACAGGACCAGGAGTATGCGGAGTGCAGGAGCACCAGCAGACACTGTGAGAGAGGCCCCTGCACAGGAGGCTGCACCAGCCCTGGGTGCAGTGGACAGTGGAGAACTGCCAAAGGGACAGGGAACTGTGCCTGGACCATCACCTGCTGCCACAGGAATGAGGGGCATGCATCAGAAGACAGTGGCGGTGCAGGGCCACAATGACAGTGGGGGACCAGCAGCTGTGCAACAGGAGCAGAGGGGCCAAGCAGTGCCACAGAGACCAATGCACCCATGCCACAGGGTGGGACACAGGACATATGTGCCGCTAGGCAGAGTCAGGCCATGCAGGGGCAGATGAACATGTGAGTGGACCCATGTAATGCACTGCTGCAAGGGGGGGTGGACACTGTGTATAGTGGCACATGAGAAGGGCACATTAGGAGGTGTGTGTGTGTGTGTGTGTGTGGTGTGTGTGTGTCTGTGTGTGTGTGTGTGTGTGTGCACAGTGTGCACAGTATGCAGATGTGCTTCTGATGTAGGACAGCATAGTGTGGGTGTGGTTGTTATGCAAGAGCACTGGTTGTGGGTATGTGTGATGAGGGGTGTTGCACCAATGTACTGTTCCACTGTCATCGTTCCACATAATGTTTGTAGTAAAGGTGTCTCACTGTCTGTCTGTGTGGCATCATTCATTCCTACCAGATGTCTCACAGCTGGCCCACATGTATCCTGCTATGTCAGAGACTAGAATGTGGCTGGTGTCTGCGTGCATGGTCCGATGTCCACACACACATGTGCATCCCGCAGGCCACAGTTGCCAGCCCCACTCATTACGCGACTGCACTTTGTGAGGCCTGTTCCATACCACCGTGGTAACAAAGACCCATGCGATATCCATGCAGGTCACAACTGCAGTCTGCGATAGTACTATATGCATATGTGTCATGCGTGTATGCATGCCACATCTATGTGGTGCCAGTGTAGGCTGCACATGTGGCCTGCACATGTGCCATGTGCTAGGTCCAATCGCAGTGGTACAGAACAAGCCATGCAGAGCACAGGCCCATGGTGCAGAGTGGCAGGGGCAGACTTCCAGAAGTGGTGCAAACAGCAGAATGTGCAGCCTAAGTGGCAGGGCACCTAATTACATGGCTGCAGAGACAACCCAGTTGGTAAACATGGTGCAGCAGTGGTGCACCACCCTCCTTCCACCTGGCTGCAGGACCCACACTGCTGCAGAGACGGACAGGGCCTGGAGGGCAATTGGGGCATGCCTGGATGACATCAGTGGTGTGCAACACACACCAGGCCAACTAAAACATAAGTGGCAGGACCTTACTAGGTGGGACCCTGGGATACTGCAGTGCCTGATGGCCATGGCTGCGAGGACAGATGTGGAGAGGAGGACAAGCTGGCAACCCAGTGCAGGTGGGTATGCCAACATGTAGGTGGACAACACTGCCACATAAGCCCTGGCTACCAGTGGTGCACAGATGTTACAGTGTTCCCTATCCACACAGGTGCAGGATGCAGTGACCAGGACCAGCAGGGTCAGCAGGTGGTGAAGCACCAGCAAGGCAGGTGACATTATCGGTCACAGGGCCACCAGAGGTCAGGTAGGTGCTTGCTATGTCTCTCATGTGTCATGGCCGTGCTGCCAGGATCTGCAGTGGCAGAGTGGGGTGGTGTGCTGACTGGGCATGCACATGTGGGTCGGCTGCATACAAGGGTGTTAGGCTATGCACCACAGGTGTCCCCATGTGCCCCTGCAGTGCATGTGGCCATTGCACACCACAGATGTGCCTGCCACTGTGCGCCATGTGGCTGGTGGGGTGGTGTGTTGCTTTGGTACTAACATGTGTAGTGTGCACAGGCACACATGCACGTGTGCCTGTGCATGCATGGTATCCCCATAAGGCACTTACCTATGCCTTTGCTACATTGCAGATGGGTAGGGCAACCTTGCCCTAATGCACAAGGCACTGCTGCGGGCCATGGCAGACCAGAAGGCCCAGGATGCTTGTGAGTATTTGCGCCGCACACTCCACTGGTGCAACAGGGTCCACCCTTGCCCTCGTCAGTGGAGGAGGAGGAGGAAGGGGAAGATGGCATGGAGGTGCATTAGGTGGAGGAACAGCCAGCCATGCAGGGTCATGGGGAAGGTGCAGATGACGCCATGGTGGGTGCACCATTATCAGTGGAGGGGCCACCAGAGTTGTAGCCTGGGGAGCAGCAGCACCTGAAAGGGACAGCCAGCTGGACTTGCGCCAGACATGCTGGCAGAGGAGGGCATGCTACAGGTGGTGGAGAACGACAGAGATGCTAGTGGATGGGACTTGCCGCCACAGCACCAGAGTGCACATGAGGAGAATGTTGGGGCACCAGTGGGCCATCCTGGACCACAAGTTCATGGCAGGCCAGAGCAGCAAGTGCCAAGTTCACCAGGTCATGCAGCCGACAGGGACCAGAGGCTGGTCCAGCTGGTGGTGGCCATCATGGCAGATGTGGCCCACCTGCACAGCTCTTTCGGTGCACTGCTCACAGCACTGCAGGGACAGTAGGACTGTACATAGTGTTTGCATCCAGGGGGAGGCCTGTACATATTGTTGTTTGGGGATGTGGCTGTTACTATTGTTTGCATCCGGGGGGGACGTGCACAAATTGTCCGTTAGGGGGGCAATTACTATTGTTTGCTTCTGGGGCACATACATATTGTTTGTTGCTGGGTCAATGGAGGGCCTGTACTTGTTATGTGTCATGGGGGTTACTGTACATATGGATGGGTGCCAGGGCAGTTGTTGGGGGGGAGCATTGGGTGATGTTGCTGGTGCTGTTGTTGTTGTTGTTGATGTTTGTATTTGTACCATGTTTTGTACAATAAAGACTGTTTCGCATCCCTGGCTCCGCATCCCTATCTGTGGCCTGCATGTGTGCGCCCCCATGTGTGTGTGTGTGTGTGTCACTGTGTACTGCTGCATGTGTGTCCCCATCCGGCACATGGTACCTGTGTGTCGGCTGCCTATGGCACAGCCTCAGGCACACGCTGGTGAGCATGTCTGCATGGTGCACTGTGTTTGCAGTGGTGCCCTGTGTTGGGTCATGTTCACATGCCACCACATTGTGTACGTCATGCCAGTGTGGTGTCCAGGGGCTGTTATGGCACCATTCCACCCAGTGGCATAGTAGGCCCCATGGGTGGTACTGGTGGCACATCACCTTGGTGTGTACTACCACCATATGTCTGCAGGACTGTGCTGCCCGATGTTGTGTCCCTGTTGTGGTTTCACTGTTTACATGCATCCATGGGCATGGCAGGTGCATTGGGCCTGGTGGCACCATCCACTCATTGTGTGCCACTGTCCCATGTGTGATCCTCACCCAACTGTTTCTGCATAGCCCTCGACCCTGTGTGCTGTGATCCTCCGTGTGTGGCCCAAGGGGCCTTGTGTCATGTGCAGCCATGCCAGTCGGATGCTGTACAACACACATGGCCACTGTTACAACTCCAGTGCAGCCACGTGTGCTGCATGGTGCCTGGCAGACAGTATCCTGTCCTATTGTGACTATGCGATGGTGTCTTGGGTGCCGTGTTGCTGCTTGGGTTGTGTTGCACCACACTGTGTGTCTCCCATACTGCTGCAGGTGCCACCATGGTGGTGGTGGTGGTGGTGGTGGTGGTGGTGGTGGTGTTATTGGTGGTTGTGTGCTGCCTCAGATGAACTGTTGTAACAGCTCTCATCTTGCATGGTGTCCCGCTGATGCACCATCTTGTGACAGGTGTCCAGCCATACCATCAGGCTATCTGTCTCCCTCCTGTGGTGCGCCTTCCTCCTGGTCTGTGTCGAGCAGTGGTACTCAGTGTGCCAGGGTGATGTTGTGTATGATGCAGCAGGTGAAAACTATCCTGCAGGCCATCTCAGGGCTGTACTGCAGCCCCCCCCCCCGAGGTGTCTATGTATCTAAATCTTTTTTTTTAATTCAAACTTTATTAACAAAATTTTCCACAATACAGGAGGCAGTAATTCTGAGCATATACAACCTGCATGTAATACAATGCCAACTCTGCCCTAACCCCCTACCCCCTTCCTCCGGTACAGCAGTTCTCTAGTATGTTGTAGTTAAGAATCCTTTCGCAGTAACCTTACATATATTAAGATAACAGATTACCTACTACACATTAAACCATAGCGGTCATGATTAAGGTGTGAAGGGGATCCCAGATGTACTTATACCTTTGTAACCTATTGTGGAGGCTTGCTATAGCTTTCTCTGTGCGAAGGTTTGCAAGAATTTCATGTATCCATTCCTGGTATGTTGGACAAATCCCATCTTTCCAATGCCTGAGTATAATTTTTTTAACAGAAAGTGCAATCATAGATATGTGGAATCTCCGAGCTTTGACCTTGATGGAAGACAAGTCTCCTATGAGGCAAATGTCAGGTGTGAAGCAATCCTGCAATCCCAGTAAGGGATCCAGATTAGCTTTAATTAAATCCCACAATGGGGCTATCCTGGGACACGACCAGAATATGTGGAAAAGCGTCCCAGCTTCCTGAGAACATCTAGTGCACCTATCTGATTCAAGAAGGCCCCATTTCGCCAACTTAACTGGTGTATAATACATGTTGTGCAAAATGTGAAATTGAATAAGACGTAATCTGTCTTGAGACACATAGTTATGACAAAACATCCAAAGAGCCAGCCAATTGAAGGTATATTGGGGAAAAAATGAGTCCCAAAACCTAGTGGGGGCATTGGGACTCCCAAACCGCCAGTGGTACAAAACCTGATATATCTTAGAAATGACACCTGAGGATCCAAGAAGGGAGGAAGCTCAGGTATCAATGCAAAAGCCATTGGGTGGGGAGGGGTGTTACCAAGGGCAGTGGTTAGCAGGTGTTTTAGTTGAAAAACCCTGAATAGCTGAGAGACTAGGATATTGAATTTTTGGATAATTTCGGTAACCGGGAGCCAAGTCTCCGTATCGTCCAGAAATGAGAATACTATCCCTTCTCCTAGCTGGGGCAACCACATACGGGGAATCCTTTGTTTATTTATGGTACAGGCTGGGGAATTCCAGATGGACTGAGACAGGTCTAAATACGGATTATATCTCAAAAAAGAACTAAGCTGTGAATGCACTTTTAATGATGTCATGAGAACGGGGCATTTACTAGCATCCTTTAGAAGAGACAATTTAACATAGAGCATGGTCGAGGGGTCCATGTTCATAGACTAGATAAAGTCTAATTTGATGTTGAGCCAAACCAGTCTCAAGTTCTCGGAACCCGGACTTACCCATTTCAGGTACTTAGCAAGGTGGCTAGCCCAGTGATAGATTGCCAAATGAGGAATCTGCAGTCCCCCATCATTTTTTAGGGTGGCTAACTTATAGTACGCCAATCGAGAGTGTTTATTAGACCAAATGAAATTGATAAAGCTTTTATGCATTTTCTGAAACCAGGATAGAGGAACAAATGAACTGAGGTGTGACGGGATAAAAAAGTCAGGGAAATACATTCATCTTAATTATGTTAATGTGGCCCCATAATGAGATCGGAATCTTAACCCATCTCTCTAGGTCCTGCACAATCAACTGAGAAAGAGGCTCTAAATTTTCTTTAAACCATAGGGAAGGATTGCGTGTCAATTTAATACCTAGGTATTTGAGGACACGGGGTGACCAACACAATCCCAAAGGGACAATATCTGTCTTAAAGACCTTGTGATTAAGGGGGAAAAAAGGACGTCTTATTTGCATTCAATTTATAATTCGAGAAGAAGCTGAACTTGGCAATCTCTCCTAACATAACCAGAATAGATGTTACTGGATGGGCCAAATGAAAGAGAAGATCATCAGCATATGCTGTAATCTTCACCACGTTACTCCCAATTGGGATACCTTGTATTCCCGTATTATTAAGAATATTTTGAATAAGGGGCTCCAAATATAAATTAAATAATAAGGAAAGGCAAGGCTGTAGGAGTCACATGATGCAGGGCACCGAGTAACACTCTCCTACCTGAGCTCCTATCCTCTGCTCTGTTTTATACTGTTTATTTACGTTTTTGTAGCGGTAAATACTTCCATCTGCTCGGTGTAGCTTCACTGTAACCCGGTATTTACGCTGCTGGGGCTAAATGGAGATAGAGATGAAGAAAAGCCTTCCTAAACTCACTCCGCCTGCATCTCCCGAGAAGGCCCCGAAGAAGACCAAGGCCTCTTCTGCAGCACAGTCGCAGATTACTGGCGCTGGCAATGCAGAGTCAGAACTTCTTATCCTCGCCAGATTTTTGGAAGAATTTCAGCCTTTCAAATCTGAGCTGCAGTTGATTCTGGGAGAAATTAAAACCATCTCTAATACTGTGGAATCTCTGTCTCAGAAGATTTCTGATAATGAAGCTCATATATGCTCTTTAGAGCGCAAGCAAGATCAAGTTGGACCACAGTTTGTGGCCGTGCGGCAATGACTAGCCAAAATGGAGAGCAAGGTCAAGGATTTGGAGGGCCGTAGTCGCCGCAACAATGCGGTATTAATAGGCTTGCCAGAACGAGAAGAAGGCCCGGACCTGGTCAAATTTGCCAGAAAATTTGTTGCAAAAATAGCAGGTCCATCTCCGTTTGGCTCCGACTATATTATTGAGAGAGCCCACAGAGCGCTCCGCCCAATGCCACCACAAGGAGCAGCCCCTAGATCCTTTATTTTTCTATTTCTGAATTACCAGGAGAAACAGCATTTTTTGGTTAAAGTTTGGGAAACTAAAGATCTCACATGGGAAGGATCTAGGATTAGGGTTACTCAAGACTTACCCCTGTCAGTGCACCAGAAATGAGCCTCTTACCATCCTATAGTTACGAAGTTAATAGCAGCAGCTATTAAATTTAGGATGAATTACCCAGCCAAACTGCAAGTGCTCGTGGTGGGCTCTTGGTGTGCATATGAGGACGCTGAGACTGCGGCTTCCGATCTTAGAGCTGCTTTTCCAGAATTATTCTGTGCCCCTTGAAGCTGGAGCTGGGTGTGCCTGTCTGAAAATTCGTTTAATGGAGCGAGATGCCTGTTAAGGGCTCCCCTTCTCTTTTGTTTTCTTAACTAAAAAAGGCCCTGGCATTTGCAGTGGGTTTGGCCAGTTTTCCTCTGAGGGACTGTACATACCAACCACGAAGCTGGCTGGTCTGAGGCTCCGGCTATCTGGAGAGTGCTGCGATCTCTTCCGTCGGCCCTATCAAGATGTCTAAGTGACAGCAGATGGTCTCGGCTTCACTGGCAGCTCGCGCTACCCGCTGAGGGTTTCCTTTAATATTGAAAGAGTACATGGGTCTGGACTTAATGTTTCTGAAGAAGATCTGCGTGCGGTTTGCACAAAGTGTTTAATTTGATGCTGCGATTGCTTTAGTACTGCTGAGAAGAATTTAGAAATGTGGGACAGCGCCACTTTTTCTATTAGAGATCCATTACTGCTCATTTTGTCAGTTAATCTTAATTTGCAGCATGGATTATTTATCGCTAGATGGCGCCAAAGACTGTGTGTGCTGCTGTTCCCCATATATTAGTCGCACATTGGGTTTATACCAGAAAAAATAGTTTGTCTAATATTATTTTAAGAGAAACAACATTCTTAGTGGCAATTAAAATGTATTTTGTATGCTTGGTTATTTGATGAAGGGAGATTACATTAAAGGGAGAAGGGCGAATTAGAAATCCCTCTGGAATTTCGTGGTTTTGTTCTCATCTTGATTAACAGTGCTTAGGTTTCTCCTTCTCCCACTATGGTGGCGTTCTTACCCTGAGACTGGGTTAGTGTTATATGTTTTACCTGCTTTCTTCTAGACGTAGGGATCACTGACCTTAATATCTAACAAGTTTTGCTATTTTGGTGTCCTGAGACACTTCATACAACTACAGCTGTTTCAAACTTAATTGCTGCTTTATAAGCTCTGTAAGTGTTGCTTATTGGTCTAGTTAAATTAGTTGTTGGGAGCGGGGGGAGGGGCGATAGGGGAAAGTATAGGTGAGCTGTTTATCAGGTACCAGGCAATATGTGGGTGGGAGTGGAGGGGCTGGTCTTTATTCAATGTTGTTGGGGTCATTTTCTGGGGGCTTTGTATGTGGTTATTGGGGGCTGGGCTGGGTTGGGAGGGTGGGTAAGCACAGCATATACTCAACAAGGGGTATCAGTGAGTTCATAAATAGGTTTAGGTGCTTCATTATGATTGACCGCAACTACCCAGAGGGTGATGGTTAGAGATATCCAGTGTATTACTTGGAATGTTAAAGGGGCTAGACATAAAGTCAAACAATATAAAATTCTGAAATATTTAAGTCACCTTAAAGCAGAAATCATGTTATTGCAGGAGATGCATCTTCTTAATACTGAAGCAGATAAGATGAGGTGCCAGCAGGTGGGGCAGGTATTTGTGGCACAAGGTACTACCCAAAGTAGAGGGGTCATGATCCTGTTACATAGATCTATCTCCTTTCAGCCTCCCAAAGTTGTCTCCAACTCTTGTGGTAGGTTTCTGTTTGTAAAGGGAAAACTATATACAATGGACATTCTCCTGGGTAGTGTCTATGGCCCAAACATGGATACTCCCGGGTTTTTTGTTAAAATACTGGAAGTTTTGCACTCATTCTCTGATCGTCCCATGATAATAGGGGGTGATCTTAACTTGGTGTTTGACCAGTCGGAAGATAGGTCGGGACGATCTCGTTGCGGCCTCTCGCCCGCTCAGAGGGCTATCAAGGACTTATTGGATTCCACTGGTTTGTGCGATGTATGGCGAGTGCTTCACCCTAATCATAGGGAATACACCTTTGTCTCGCCAGTGCATGGCACTTCCTCCCGGATTGACTATATTCTGATATCCCAGAATCTTTTACCGGGGGTAGTGGATTCTAACATTGTCTCGGGCCCACCTTCAGATCATTCAGCAGTCATCTGTCAGTTCTCAGTTGCGTCCTTGCCCCAGAAGGGCAGCAGGTGGAAGCTCAATAATCAAATTCTAAAAGAACCGGATAAGGTTGCATATATAGCGTCTCGAATACAGCAGTTTATGGCCTTAAATAACAATTCTACGGGATGACCTGATATAGGGTGGGGAGCTCTCAAAGCTCTCCCGAGAGGGATTATGATTGGGATAACTTTGAAAAGGAAAAAAGAACGGGAAAATAAAGCTTCTCATTTGTTGTCTCAGATCAGGAGCATGGAGGCTAGTCTTTCCCCAGCCTCTTCTGAGGCTTTTAGGCAGGAGCTAGTTAAGCTGAAGGATGCCAACCTTGGTTTGTTAAGAGAGCAAGTTGAATTTGCTATTTTGAGAATGAATGCAGTCTATACTGACCAAGGGGAGAAGGCAGGTCGGATGTTAGCCATGTGGGTCAAACAACAGGAGTCCATCAGGTTTATTGCTGCAGTTCGTTCCTTAGATGGTGATTCCCTTAAAACTTCACCTTCAGAGATAGTAAAAGAATTTTCTAGTTATTTTCAGGAATTATATGGTCCCATGGTAGCCCCCCCTTTGGAGGAGGATTTACAGGTATATCTGAGGGACCTACAATTACCTACTATTACTGAGCTTCAGCAAACTGCATTAATTTCTCCTATCTCTGAAGAGGAAATAGAAAGGGTAATTAAATCCCTTCCGTCTGATAAAACCCCTGGTCCAGAGGGGTTTACCTCTAATTTTTACAAAGTGTTTTCCAAACAGCTAGTCCCCATCTTACTTCCACTTTTCCATTTTCTTCTCTCCGGTCAAGCGACTGATGCCTCCCTTTTTGAAGCACTAATTGTGTTATTGCCCAAGCCAGACAAGCCACACGACCAGGTCTCTAGTTATAGACTGATTTCCCTTCTCAATCAGGATATTAAAATTTTAGCCAAATTACTTGCGGATCGGATGAGCTTAGTACTTCCTTCTATAATAGGAGAGGAGAGGAGCAAGTTGGATTTATGAAAGGTGGGTCATCAACTGACCACCTAAGAATTATGGCTCATGTCTTCTTGACCTCCAGGGATGCTCCTCTCCCGATGGTTTTGGTCTCCCTGGATGCCAAGAATGCCTTCGACAGAGTCTACTGGAAGTATTTGTTTGCAGCGATGGAGGTCTTTGGTTTTCCCGGAGAATTTCGGAGCTGGGTTCACTCATTATACTTATTACCTTCTGCCAGGATTTCCTGCAATGGGGTGATCTCTGCTCCGATAAAGTTATCCGTGGGAACCAGGCAAGGGTGTCCATTATCCCCGCTGCTCTTTAATATTTATGTAGAGCCTCTTATTCGGAGGCTGACGAAAGCTAAAGACATCTCAGGTATTTCCTTAAATGGTCATGAAGCTAAGGTTGCGGCATATGCAGACGACCTTCTCCTCCAAATAGCAAGCCCGACTACATCCATTACCCCCATTCTCATGATAATAGAGGAATTTAGTATATTCTCTAATTAAAAGCTTAATATAGGTAAAACTCTGGTTTTTCCTCTTAATCATAGAGTCTATAAACAAGAAATTATTGCATTTGGTCTGGCGTGGAAGTCTGATTCCATTAAATATCTCGGAATTACTCTGACACGAAACGTGCTTCGACTTAAGCAGTTAAATTTAGATTTACTGGTGCATAAGATAGACCAGGATCTTCGCAGGTGGTCCCTTCTCCCTCTTTCTTTATGGGGCAGGATCAATTTGATTAAAATGAATGTTTTCCCCCGTCTTTTTATCCTTAATATGTTAAATATTGTACTCCGTGTCTTGGTTTAAAAAGTGCATAGTATGCTTTCCAATTTTATATGAGGATATAAGAAAGCGAGGATGGCATTTCATAAACTGGCTGCCCCTAAGGGAAGAGGAGGTTTGAGGCTTCCGCATCTTGGATTGTACTACTGGGCCAGCCAGGCCAACAAATATCTTAGGTGGTTGGCAATAGATCAACTTTCAGCCTGTTCTAGTTATATCCCGCTATGGTTAAAGGTGGAAACAGCCCTTATTAAAAAGTATGGATACTTTCCCAGGGCGATGTTGTATTCCAAATTACGCTCTCTTCCCGAAGCATTTAGTAACTCTCCCATTGCAGTCTCGACTAAGGCCCATACGCAACTATGTGCTTTTCTTAAATATGACAATATTAAGGATACTTCCCAGCCCATAAGTGGTAATCCCAATGTACGAATAAACAATAAGCCATTATCTCCTTCTTGGCTTCCTCAGTTAGGAAATTGTCAGTTGGAGGACCTCATTACAGCTGATATGCGGTGGTTTTCTTCAGAAGATATCATGCGTAAATTCAGGATACCTGGTAAAAGTATATTTAAGGTCTGTCAGTTACGGCATCTCCTGTTGCAAGTCTTTGGGGTTACTCCACCTCCCGGAACTTTTATTCACTTTCAATCTTCGTTAGCCGAATTGGCCAGTTTGCCTCATGCTGTTTCTAAACTACACAGTCATTTTTTTGCTTGGGCATATCCTGATAACTTTTCCCCAGTAGCCTACTGGCAGTCCCTCTTTCCAGGTAAGGAATTTGACTGGTCCCACATCTGGCATTAGTGTGAAATTTTTGTTACAAGATAGACTTAGGTTAATGCAATTTAAAATTCTACATAATATTTACTATTCTCCACAGAAACTTGCCAGACTGGGTGTTCTGTCCTCTCCGCTCTGTACAAGTTGTAGGTCGCAGTCTGGAGACCTTCTTCACATATTTTGGGAATGTGCTAGAGTGGTATCACTATGGACCACTATTAAACAAAGAGTTGATCCGCTTTTAGGGCTTTCTGATTTGTTCACGCCTGAAGTATGTATATTGGGGGATCTTTCATCTATTTTTGTGGTATGTAGAAAGTACTACATGGCTTTGATTTCTTTGTCTGTCAAGAAAGTGGTCCTTAGACACTGGAAAGACTTGGATAATTTAAATTATGTGGAATGGCTCCAGGAACTCCTTGCTAATCTCAGAACGGAGAGGACTATTGCAAGTCTTGCAAATAAAACTGATAAATTCAATAAGATTTGGGGCCCCTTTCAAACTTTATTTACGTTACAGAACTGAAGTCCATATTTTTTAATAGGGTACTCCGCACCCTTATTGGTACAATGCTGTGCTGGGTTTTTGGGGAGGGCTTGGTGGGGGGGGGTATGGGAGAGAATGAACCATTATAAACTTTGTTTTAAGTATATACCCAATTTGTTAAGCCTGTAGTGGTTCGTTCTCTGTATTGTAAACTTCAATAAAAGTTGAATGGAAAAAAATAAATAAATTAAATAATAAGGGGGAAACGGGACAGCCCTGTCTAGTGCCTGAATATAAAAGGAAGGGTTTGGAAAATGCACCATTGACTGGGATCTTAGCAGAAGGGGTGCGGTATAGCGCCCGGATCCAGTCTATGAACATGGAGGGAAACTCGAATGCTCTGAGAACTTGGAATAAAAATTTCCAGTTCACCCGCTCAAATGCCTTCTCGGCATCCAGGGAGACCAACCCCACAGGAAAGGTGGCATCCCTGGACTCCGAGAAGATGTGCAAAAGGGTGCGCAAATGGTCTGAGGATGAACGCCCCCTCATGAACCCTACTTGAGACATGCCAATCAGATCCAGGAGGACCAGAGTTAGCCTGTCAGCCAATATCTTTGAAAGAATTTTGATATCCTGATTCAACAGGGATATTGGCCTGTAACTCTGAACCAGTTCAGGATCCTTGTCCAGCTTGGATAAAAGGACTATCAGGGCTTTGAACAAATGGGCATCTACAACTACCCCAGAGAGAATGTGGAGGTACAGTCGGTGAAGCACAGAAGTAACTGTTCACGAAAAACTTCATAAAATAAAGAGGAAAACCCATCCGGTCCCGGAACTTTATCCGAGTGCAAGGCCTTTATGACTTCTGAGATTTCCTCCATGGATAATGGGAAGGATAGAAAATTCCTCTGGGAATTTGCCAGAAAAGGAAGGTGAGAGTCCCTAAGGTACGCCTCCAACTTCTCCAAGGGAGGAGGGCTGTCCATGACCCTATATAGTTGCTTGTAATATGTGGCGAATTTCTGCACTGTCTCCAAGGGGGATACCCTCAGGGACTGGTCCGCCTGTGCCCTGACTGGAGGGATGAATCTTGCAGACTCTTGCTGCTTTAAGCGTAAAGCAAGCATGCGCCCTACTTTTTCTCCTTGATCAGTGAAACTTGCTTTGGTACAAATAATGGCTAACTCTGCCTTTTCCCTTAACAATTCTAAATATCTACCTTTAGCTACTAAAAGTTTCTGCCTGTCTTCCTTAAGAGTGCTAGGGGATAGGTTAGTTTCTAGTAACCTTATTTGAGACAATAAGGATAATAGCTCCGCTTCATGAGCTCTCTTTCTCTTTGTAGCTAAACTAATGAAAATTCCCCTCATGTAGGCCTTAAAAGCGCCCCATAAAATATCCAGTACAGTGCTTTCTATTGGGTTAGTAGGAAACAAAGACATCAATCTGGTCCTTCACAAGGTTGCGATACCTATCGTCTTTTAGTAATTGTTCATTTAATTTCCACCGGGTCTCTTTCTTAGGAATGTTAAGAAAAGCCAGGTTGCATATCACCAGGGAATGATCGGATATGGGACCAGGCTGAATTGAGGCAGACAGCACCCCCAGCAAGAGCACCTGGGAAATTAATAAGTAGTCAATGCGAGACTGCGAGCTGTGCACTGGGGAACTAAAAGTATACTCCGTGGAATTGGGGTGCAGAACTCACCACACGTCACACAGTCCGCACTGATCCAACAAATCCCTAAAGGCCCTTTGCCCAGGAGACAATCCTCTCGACCCATTACCAGACCTGTCCATATTAGGGTCCAAGACCAAATTGAAGTCCCTGCCCATAACAATGGCAATAGGAAGCATAGGAAGAATAATGATAATTAACTTCATAAAAAAGGTGGGGTCATCCACATTTGGCCCATAGATGCTACCGAGCAATAGTGGCATGGCCCAAAGGCTGCCCTGAACCAGGACATACCTATCCTCTGGGTCTTTGAAAACCTGAGTGGGAATGAATGGGAGATCTCTATTAACAAATAACATGACCCCCCCAGCTGTTAGTGGACCCCAAGGCATTAAACACCTGTCCCACCTGTTGCCTCCTGAGTTGTAATGCTTCGGAATCTAGCAAATGAGATTCTTGCAAAAACGTTATCTGGGCATGCAACAAGCTCAGAAGTTTAAGCACCTGATATTGCTTAGGTTTTTTCCTTACCCCCTTCACATTCCAAGTAGCCAGATTGATATTGCTAGCCATCTAAGTTGGTAAAAGTAAGCACAAGGTTGACATCTGGCATTTACTACAACTATGATCCAGGTACCACTGTTCTATTAACACTGCTGTACCACCCTCCCAACCCCAGACCCTCCCAATCCGACCTAAACTATCCCAATCCCACCCCCATAAAACACTCAAAAATTGCATAACATTGATAAACTAGTAAATCTACCATTAACCCTGCCCCATCCCCCCAACTGTCACAACAATGTTCAACAAAATACAGCCTCTTTCCCCTCCCCAGCCCCCAGCATTACTCCCACAAACTCAGAAATTCTGAGAACCCCTATATGAGAAATGAGTAGATGTTAAGTAAGCTGTGAAGAAAACTAATTTCCATCCAAAATCGCTTGTTAACCTGCTCCTGATGGCCAGTGGGAGTGGCACAGTACTTTAAGGTATAAGCACAGGGAGTGTACTGGAATAGCCAAAAGAGTAGACATTGCCTGCTAAGGGGAGCTCAGTTCCCTAAATATTACTAGTGGCAGGCCATACAGGATGAAACAAGTCTACCATGGAGGCCGTGCTCACAACAGAACTTAATTGCCCAATGAGAGAGGTACTCGCCAAGCCCTGGCCAGCTATAAAAGGATTGTGCGAGAAAAAAACACATCACGGGTTATTAAATAACGTTAGCCAGCTAATAATGGGTCTGGAGCGCCCTCTGGTGGTGCAGAAGTGAAAGCGCATCACGGCGCACCATTGAGGGGAAAATCCAGCACACCCGCAAGTCAGTCACCCGTATAAATAACATTAATGACCGGTGGGGTGTGAGCCAGAAACATTAACAATAATAATCCCCCTCATATGCTTACAGGAATACAGGAAGGTGCCAAGCAGACCCATTACGAAAAATGTCCTCCCCATAATCAACAGACATTCAAATTGAACAGTCTCCTAAAGGAAACATCAGTCCCAGACACATTTAGGACGTAAGAAAATCATGAAAAGTCAAGTAAACTTAAAAGATTATGTCCCTTCAGCCCTCAGGTCAGGCTTTCACAGATTCGGGAGATTATTTTCACTCATCCTTAACATATAATTTGAAGAGTAGTCTCATCTCTTCAGACCAGATTGCTCCCATTTGGAAAATGAAGGGCATCTCATGTATCCCTGAAAAGATCTGGCAGGGCCAACTTTAAGCCAGCAAGCTTAGCATCAGGATCATCATAAGCTGCCCAGGCACCGGCCACTTGCACCTGTAACCTGGCTGGGTACCCCATTCGAAACTTAAGCCCAGCAGCGATGATCTTGGAGACTATAGGGTGGAATGCTATGCATTTCAGTTGGACAGAGCCCGGTAGGTCTTACGCTATCCTGAGTTTGGTATTCTCCCATCTGACTTCCTGCACTTCTTTTAACTTTAACCAGAAAACGCTGCTGTTCTAAATAATTCAAGAAACGACATATAATGGGACGAGGTGTAGCTCCTGGGGGAGGCTTCGGCCGTAGGGACCTGTGGGCTCTCTCGATGATGTATTTGGCCCCAAAGGGAGAGTGGTCAGCGATCTTCTCGACAAGCTTTTGGACAAATGCTATGGCATTCTGGCCCTCTTCTCCCTCCGGCAGTCCGAGAATGACAATGTTGTTCCTACGACTACGACCATCGAGGTCATCTAGTTTAGATTCAAAACATGCAAGCTTCTGCCGCATAGCCGCCAGCCTGGGGTCAAACTTTTCCACTCGCTTCTCCAGAGAAGAGATTCGGGCTGTGTTATCCGAGGTAGAGACTGAGACCTCATCGAGCTTTTTGGATAGAGATTTGATCTCAGAAGCCATTTCTTTCATTTCCTTGCAGAAAAGCTTAAATTCTTCTAGGAACCTGCTCAACGTAAGCAGTTCTTGATCGGTGGCCTGGTTCAAAAACTCTGGCTTTTCTGCCCCACTCGAGGCCCGTGATTCCTTTGGGGCCTTCTCAGGGGTGACCGGTGGGGTGTGTTTTTGCGGCGCCTTCTTCATATACACCGCCATTGTTTCTCCGATCCACCAAACAGGAGCAACCGATGATAGGAAGGCAGATTAAAGTAAAATTAGAGGGTTTTAGGCAGTTTAAATGATCCTAAATACACTTTCAGTAAGTCGGGAGGCTAGAGCTGTACAGAGGAGCTTCTACCCGGTACCTTGCATCTCGTGGTCCCCCCTATGCATCTAAATCTTGACTTTAGTAGGCCAAGGTGCGCTTAGTGACTGATCTTGTGCTGATGAGGGCCTTGTTATATCACTCCTCTGCTGCTGTCTCGGGTGTCCTCACTGGTGTCATCAGCCATGGCATCTGGGAGTATCTGCTGTCACCTGTTGGGGGGGTACAGGTTAGCTGCCTGTTGCTGTGTGCAGCACTGTCATCAACATCTACCTATCTTCTGCATGGCACACACAGCTGTATGCACATGCTCACACATGCTGGCATGCACTGTCAGTCACAGACACATCCTTGGCTGTGTCCAAGCATAGCATTGTGTGGCACTCCCAGGCCCTGTGTGGTGCACAGTGTGTGGTTCATAGTCCTACCTGCATCCCATGTGTGCTGTGCCACATGTCTGTGTGGCCATCACATCTGTACACTGCATTGCCTGTGCACCCTGTGCCCCTGTTGTGCCACTGTATCCACTCACACCCTCACGCTCTGCCTACCACTCATGCACAGATAGGCACTTGCACACATTTGCAGGTGTTGTTCCTCTCGGTACATACCTACGAGCCATCCACCAGTGATGTCCCCTTTCTCAAAGGCCTCTTTAGCCCACAGTACCTGAATATCAAATCAAATCAAATCAATCTTTATTTGTAAAAAAGCACCTTTCTGATAACCAAGATGCTTGTACATATATAAAACAAACATAATAAATAATCATAAGTCAATTAAATAATAAAATACCACAACTTAAAACTTTATAAATATTACAATGGCAGCCTAAAAATCTGGGTATGACAAGCTAAATAAATAAGCTTTAAGTGCAGTTTTAAAACTCTGGATGGTCAGGCAGTCTCGCATCCGATGTGGTAGAGAATTCCACGGGGTCGGGACAACAAAACCAAAAGACCAGGCCCCAGATGTCTTTAAGCAGACCCTGGGAATCTCTAGCAATCCCTCGTTGATGGATTGGAGAGGGTGGAGGGGACAGCAAGGGAGAAGGAGATCTTGCAAGTAACTAGGTCCCTGATCATGTAGGGCTTTATAGGTCAGCAAACCGACCTTGAAGGGGATCCACCACTGTACTGGCAGCCTGTGCAGTCCGCGGAGCACAGGCATTATAGGACTGGTCCTAGAAGTACCAGTCAATAGCCTGGCTGCCGCATTCTTCACTAGCTGCAAGCGGCGGATATCAACCCCTGGTAGCCCTAGGTAAAGGGCGTTGCAGTAGTCAAGGCAGGAGGCAATGAAGGTGTTGACCAACATCGGAAGATCATCAGGAGGAAGACAATGTTTCATCCGGGCGATATTCCTCAGATGGTAAAAAGAGGTTTTGACAACTGCTGACACCTGTAATTTAAGGGTCAGGCCATTGTCAAAAATAATGCCCAGATGCAGCACCCGGTCTGAGGTAGTCAGCTGAACACCCCCAAGCCATAGTCCAGAGGTAGACCCACCAACAAACCTGCCTCACAAATATCTGGATCCACAACCAGCGCCTCAGAATATTGGGCATCATGGCAGGATCCAAGGTACTTGGCTATCATGTCTAGTATGCAACATTCGCTGCCACATACCACCTGGATATTCATGGAGTGGTACCCCTTTCTGTTTATGTGCACATCCCCATCTTCAGCTGTGGCCCTGATGGCCACATGTGTGCAGTCAATCGCACCTAGCATCTGGGGGGAACTGTGCCACATTGTAGAAGGCCTGCTTCACATGGCGCAGCTGCTGAGCATCCAGTTGGAAGCTGATATACTGCATGGTGCATTGTATCAGGGCCGCCAGGAACCTCCTTAGGTGCTTTGACACTGCCGGCTGGGATATGCGCACTGTGTCCCCTATGGGCATTTGGAATATGCCCGTGGTGAGGAAGCACAGCACTACACTGACTCACATCTCCAGTGGCAGTGGGTGACCCCTGTTTCTGGTACTGAGTAGGTCCCCACACAGGTCCTGGCATAGCTCCCTGATGCAGCTCTTGGTGAGTCTGTAGTGTGCTATGCACTGCTCTTCAGTCAGCTCCTCATAGGGTTTCCGAGTGTGTCTCACTCTTTGCACAGGTGGCCTTGGTACCAACATGGGCTGCTATGGCTCAGTCCCCTGGGTCCTGCCACAGCATCTGGCATGCCTGTGTTCCTGTTGCTAGCTAGTATGATGCCCAGTAGGGCTGATAATGCTGATATGTTGTGCTGTGTATCACACCACACTGCTGCCTGCAGTCTGACTATGTTGGGGGGTTATATATGCTTGTGCTCTGGTTAGACCTGCTACTCCTTGGTCTAAGTTACTTCTTCCATTTCTGGTGTAGCTACTTATGACTCCTCTTCTGTAATTGCACTTCTGTCATAGTGGTGCATTACGCATGTCACAAGCCGCATTATGCAGTGGTGCATGCTTTCTTTGACATAACTGTGTTGTAACTTGGGTTTAGCACAGCAGCTGTGGCTTGCGGCGTGAGGGACCTTTTGTAATCACGCATGCCGCAAGTCATGGGTGTAGCTTGCAATTTGCGCCATTCAGTGCTGGCGTACTGCGTTTCCATCCGGCATATCTGTTCTGCAATAGGACCCCAGATATTCTTTGCTACAGGACTGACATTACTGGCATTTCTGACATTTCACTCAGTTATGGCTGGACAGCTGGTGTCAGTCCCCCTGGTATAGGTTGCTTAAAGCATCTTTGTGCTTTATCATGCAAGCATACATCATCATGTCACATGGCAGCAATGCATTTGGTCTGTGCTGTCTGTGCTGTCAGTGCTGCTGCATGCATCTAGTTTGAAAATGCATTAGATTGAGGGTTTTCTGATCCTTATCCACCCAAATGGGCTATGGAAAACTCAAGCTGATCAAATCTCTAGCACTACCCACTGCGCACCTCAACTTTAAGATCTGAACTAGTGTTTCGTTCAAAACAGTAATCCGTCAGTACAGATAAAAGTTTCAAACAGATTCAGAAAGATTTAAAAAGTTATTTTTTTATTCTGAATCAAACTGCTCATTTCTTTGACAAGCTCCACCTTGGAGACCATTCAACTTGTTCAATTGCACAGACATTTCTTCAAAAGAGACAGTGCCATTTTAAACTCACACTCATTTGAATGTAACCTTCTCTTGCAGCAACATAATACTTACTTATTTCAGTATGTTGAAACTACACTTTAATTAGACATGACATAGTTATTCTTTTAACAATCAAATTCACTTAACTTGAGAGACGTCTGTAATAAGTACTTGACTTGATGGGCTGGGTTTATTCCAAGATAGTTCAGCATTTTTATTTGTTTCTCCCAATATCAGACATTTCATTTTTAATTACCAAGGGCAATAATACCCATGCAGTTAAGACTGGCCTTGCTGATTTGTGAAGGTTGCCTAAACATAATTTCTGGATTTTGTGACATTGGTTGGCACCAGCTGAAAATATTGTTTTTATTTATTTATTCAAGTGGAACAGAAAGCACCCTCTATAACAGATGTCCCAGTTCCAGAGAAGTGCTGAAGGTAATATTTATTAGCACAGTGTACAATCATCAGTAGAAACAAAGTATACAATTAGTAATTAAAATAAATATATAATACAAGGTTCATTACATAAGATACCAATCTGCAATAAATATAGATTATAGACAGATCTCTGCTGTAAATGATCTTGTATGAGATATTTTTTGCAACTGCAAACTATGTACTTTCTCTCCATTTTATCAGTGGAAAGATAAAATGCATTTTCCCTCGTTATAATCCCATAACTACTTTCACAGCAACTTCCTGAAGGTCAGGGACACTCATGCTCCCTTGCATAGGACAAGTGTTGACAGTAACCACCTCTCTGGGGTATCATCATAGAAACATAGAAACATAGAATTTGACGGCAGATAAGGACCGCTTGGCCCACCCAGTCTGCCCATTTCCCTACCTATTGGATAAGCTGCAGATCCTAGTTAACCAGCAGCCTACTTCTTCCTACCCCAACCCCCTAGAATTGCCTTATGACTGTCCCATGCATGCTTGAATTCCACCACTGTTTTTGACTCCACAACCTCCTCCGGAAGGCCATTCCATGCATCCACAACCTCTCTGTGAAAAATACTTAGAAATTACCTCTGAGCCGCCCCCATCTTCAAATTGTTGCCCCTTGTTCTTGCACACCTCTTTTTGAAAGATGCTACCCTCTTGGACTTTGTTGATTCCTTGAGGTACTTGAAAGTTTCTATCATGTCCCCCTCTCCCTCCTTTCCTCAGAGGCTATATATGTTAAGCTCCTTAAGTCTCTCTTAGGTATGTCTTCTGGTCAGATTCACCATTTTAGTGCCCTCCTCTGGACAGCTTCCATCCTGTCTATGTCTTTTGGAGATTGGGTCTCCAGAACTGCGCAGTACTCCAGATGGGGTCTGACCAGCTGCCTGTACAGAGGGATAATAACTTCCTGTTTTCTACTGGTGATGCCTCTCCATGCATCCCAGTATCCCCAACCCTCCTTGCTGCCCTCTCACATTGCTTGCCCACCTTTAGGTCATCTGATATGCTACCCCCAGGTCCCTTTCCATTTTTGTTGTTGTTAGTATCTCACCCCATTGTGTCACTTCCCTGGGTTTTTTGTTTCCAGGTGCATTACCTTGCACTTCTTAGCATTGAATCTAAGCTGCCATACATTTGACCATTCCTCTAACCTTGCCAAGTCCCTTCTCATCCTTTCTACCCCACCTTGTGCATCAACTCTGTTGCAGATCTTTGTGTCATCTGCAAAGAGACATACTTTCCTTCCAGTCCCTCTGCAATGTCGCTTATAAAGACATTGAAGAGGACCGTCTAATACTGAACTCTGCGGTACCCACTAGTAACCCTTTTCTAGAGTGGACTCCATTTATTATTACTCTCTGTGTCCTATTCTCCAGCCAATTCTTTACCCAGGCTGTCATCTTGGGACCCACTCCCAGGCTGGCTAACTTGTATATTAATCTTTTGCGTGGGACTGTGTCAAATGCCTTGCTAAAGTCTAGGTAGGCCATGTCCATAGCCCCTCACTGATCTACTACTTTGGTCACCCAGTCAAAGAAATCTATCAGATTTGTCTGGCATGACCTTCCCGCTGTGAATCCATGCTGCCTTGGGTCCTGTGCCCCTCTGGCCTCTAGATACTCGACAATTCTTTCATTCAGAAGAGATTCCATCATTTTCCCTATCACTGAGGTTAAACTAACAGGTCTGTAGTTTCCTGCTTCTGCCTTGCTCCCACTTTGTGAAGGGAATCACATCTGCCCTCCTCCAGTCCTCGGGTACCACCCATCCTCCCATGATTTGTTAAAGAGGGTAGTCAGTGGTGTCACTAGTTCTACCCTTAGTTCTTTAGAATTCTGGGATGAATCCCATCAGGCCCCATTGCTTTGTCCACCTTCAGTTTTAGAGTTCTTTCAGAACCCTTTCTTCTGTAAATGGACTGGTATCAACTTCTGTATCCAGAGTGTTTCTACTGTTTGTTTTAGGTACATCCCCTCTTCATTTGTAAATACTGAGCAAAATATTTGTTTGGCATCTCTGCCTTTTCACAGTCACCCTCTGCCCACCCTCCTCCCTTTATTAAGCCTCCTACCCCCCTTGGTCTTCCTTCACTCCCTGATGTACCTATAAAAGGTTTTATCCCCTTCTTAACTGGGTTGGCTATCTCTCTTCCTCGGTTTGGGCCTTTGCTGTTCTGACTGCCTTCCCAGCTTCCTTTGCTTTAACTGATACAGTTCTCGTCCTGCTCCTTCTGTGATTCCTTGTACTTCCTGAATGCTTTCTTTTCTTTGAACCTTCACTGCCATTTCCTTTGAGAACCATAGTGGTTTCTTACATCATTTAGTTTTGTTTATTTGCTTCACACAAAGGCTTGTTACCTCTGTGATGGCAGTTTTATTATTCCCATTGTTCTTCCACCCTCCTTCCTGCCCATTTGCTAGTGCATTCCTTAGGCACTCACCCATTTTGGCAAAATCAGCCCTCCTAAAGTCCAGTACTTTTTGCCTTTGTAGCCTGACTCTATTGCTGTGTTCATTGTGAACCATACTGTTAGATTAGCTAGTTCCCAGATGGCTACCCACTTCTACATCTGTGATCCTCTCTCCATCTCCATTTGAGAGAACCAGGTCTAAGATTGCTCCCTCTCGAGTGGGCTCCAATACTAGTTGTCTAAGGCATGCCCCCTGTAGGGCATCTAGAATAACTCCACTCTTCGAAGTGGCTGCTGCAACAGCACTCCAGTTAACATCTGGCATATTCAGATCACCCATCAGCAATATCTCTCCTTTTTCTGCCATTCAATCATTGGACCTTGTTGCACTAGATTAGGCTGGTGATGTAGTCAGCCTGGGCCTCTCACAAGGCCTCAGGCTCCTCCATGGACTTCCTTCATTGCAAGCAAACCTGAAATGCTTGCCTCACTGCAATATGCCAATGTGCATAATTTTAAATCAAGTTTTCAAACCAACATTAACTGGCCATCCTAATTCTGGAAGGTGGTTCATAGCCATTTCAACCCCCCCCCCATTCCTTATAAGACCTACAAGTGCTACACTGGTGAGGTTAGGTAGGAACTAGAGGTGTTGCAGTCTCCTTCTCACATTGAAGGAGCTAATTGCTCTCCTATCACAGCTCTTCCAGGGGATTAGGTGTGTATCTGGGGGATGGAGCTGACAAACTGTCAGTAACTTCCAACTGAAAGAAGGGTTAAAAGGTCAGGTTAGTTGATATCTTGGAGGTGGAAGACTAGGTTTGCTGGTCAAGGCACCTAGCTTCACCTGAGCTATTTCCTTAGAGGTTGCTTGAAAGGACAGAGCAAAGAACTTTACTAGAGCAAAGGAAAGGATTAAGGCTTCTTTTGGCTAGGCAGATTCACTGTGTATTGTTATTTTTATTTTGTACTCACAGGGACTGTTACTGTTTGTTGCTAATATTTTATTACTTTATTTTTCTCTAATGCAAATTGTTGTTGCTGGGTATACCTTCTGCTGCATTATTACAGGGTGTGCCTACATGTGTGTGCGAACAGATTGCTGCTGTAATCTTCTGATTCAAATTGTCTTTTGCAAGGTATATCTTCTGTTACTGCTTTATTTTTCTCTGTAGCAAAGTGTTTCTTACAGAGTATATCTTCTGTGAAATTATTACAGGTGGTACTTTACAGGTTTTATAGTGTTATCTATCATTAGGATAAGCTTTCAGGGCTACTGCATTTGTTGCTGGCTGATTGTTTCTGCTCTTATCTCCTTGTTTCTTTCATCCGTGGTTCTTCTTTTTCAGCAGGGGAAGGGCCCAGCCACCAACCCCATCCCCAACCACCACACACTACACTCCTTTTATAGGTAACACAGTCATGACATTTCCTGTGGCAAAGCAGGAAGGGGCGGATCAATGGGGCATCCACACGGTGACCTCATTTACAGGGGCACTAGTAATTTAACTTGTTATAACACGTTATACAAAAACAAACAAAACACAAAATCAAACTTTTGCTTTCATTTTCCTCCATCTAATTACCCTGACCAGGTTGTAAACCCAGCAACATATCTGGAATGGATATCATTAACTGCAGGTACTGTGGAACACTTTTCAGAAGGGCAGTTTTACAGGATTTAGGACACTGTCCTACATGTTGGGCCATTGGAGATCTAAGAGCTCAGCTCCAGGCAGCATGGGCAGAGATTGTGTGTACCTCAAATTGCATATTCAAGAGGAAATATATTATAAGAACCACCCACCATTTCCCCTACATCCAACAGAAGCACCTCGACCGCAGAGAGTAGTTGGTCCAGGAGGTTGGCAGATGGTTAGGAGGGTCAAATCGGGTAATCCATCACCCAGTGCTCTCAAACATATTACCTCCACAAACCATATAAAAACTACAAACAGGTATCTGCCTCTATCTCTGAAATCAAGCAAAGGGGCAGAGGACACTGCAGAACAGGACACTGCAGCACAGTAGCTAGCACAACAAAACTCGCCCAAAACAGGAACCAAAACAAAAAAAGCAAAAAGGAAATCCAAAAAAACTTCTGATCATAGGAGACTCCATGATTCGGAGAGTTGATACCTATCTCCAGCAAGGGGTAATGGTCAGATGTCTTCCAGTTACATCAGCATGGAGAGACACTGACCGCATTGCTAAAATTGTTCAGGAAGCAGGAGAAAACTTTGATGTCCTGGTACACATAGGGACTAATGATCTCACCAGCCGGTCAGTTGTGGAGACCAAGTAACACCTGACCAGGCTGGGCAACAAACTATCATCCATTTCATCCGGCATCCCCTTCTCTGAGATCCTGCCAGTCTGGGAGAAGGGGACAGATGGATGAAAAGTCAGATAAGGGGAGATAGGAGAGCTAAACATGTGGCTCAAGCGCTGGTGCCAGGAAAAAGAACACACATTTGTAGGGAACTGGCAACAGTTTTTGGAGTGAAAGTTCTTTAAATTTGATGGACTGCATCTGACTAAAGAGGGAGTCAGTGCATTGGGGCAGAAGTTTGATGTCTTTGCAGAATATTTAAACTAGCAAATGGGGAGAGGGGTGCAGTACCCCATATGTCTAATGGGAAGAACACCCTTCCCCCCTCAGCTAGTGGTCAAACAGGATTTCAACATGTTTGCATTTCATTTGCATCACCAAGTAAGGAAAAAGGTCTGGTTCCCCATACAATGCACAGGGGAAATGCCAGGCCTCACCCAACAGCTAACACATCGAAATTCAGCCAATGGAAAATCAGGTACACAAATGCTTGCAGTCTGAGAAACAAGATCCCAGACCTGCAAGCAATAATGACAGAGGCTAAAGTGGACATAGTAGCAATTAGCAAGACATGGTTTACTGGTAATCACACTTGGGAGACTTGAGTACCTGGCTATGTACTGTTCAGAAGAGACCGAGGTGCAAAAAGGGGGGGGTTAGTGGAGTGGCCCTTTATGTCAATGAAAATGTCAAAGCTACAGAAATTCAGAATACACATAAGGAGCCAGAAGAACTGTGGGTCACCCTGGAAACAGGAAATGGGACAGCCATATGAACTGGGGTTGTCTACAGGCCCCAGACCAGGGGAGGACACAGACACATTACTGTTAGAAGATATGCAAAACATGACAGCTAAAGGAGGTTCTGATAATGGAGACTTCAACATGCCAGATACAGATTAGTCAATACCAGAAGGAACATCTGCCAGAACTAGACACATGGTGGATTCCCTGCAGAGGAGGGCCTCAAACAACTGGTACAAAACTCACAAGAGAGAAGGCTATCCCTAGATCTAGTACTGACTAATAGGAAAGGATCACTGATCTCCAGGTAGAAGGTCACCTGGGGGCCAGTGACCATCACATGGTATCGTTCAATTTGGCCACTAGAACTAAATCATCCCATTCCAAGGCAAAAATATGGGACTTCAGAGGAGCTGACTTTGATAAGTTGGCCAAAAGAGTTAAGCTAGCCCTGGCAAAAAGAAATACACGTGAAGGGTACAGGCAAAGTGGGCAAGCAGTAAGGATGGAATACTTGAAGCAATATCTGATTGTGTTAGAGAGAAGAGGAAATACAAAAGAAGAAGGAAACCACTTTGGTTCTCAAAAACAGTAGCAGAACAGGACAAAGTCAAAAGGCTGGCCTTCAGAAAATATAAGGGAGCACAGCGGGTTGAAGATAGGGAGGCATACCAAACTTCCCTAAGGGAAGCAGGGAAGGCAGTAAAGCAGGCAAAGGCCCAAAACGAGGAAACACTAGCACAAACAGCAGTACAAGAAGGTGACAAGGCTTTCTATAGATATATTAGTGAAAGGAGAAAGTACAGAGTGGGTATTGCTGAGATCAAAGGAGATAAGGGGACATGTAAGGAGGAGGACCATGTAAAAGCATCTATCCTAAATAGATAATTCTGCTCAGGCTTACCAGTGAATTGTTACCATCTGTAATTGTTGTTTTATATATTAATGTAATTGTTTTTATGGAATCATATTTTATTATTGTAAAGCACCTTGGTACTTGAAAGGCACTTAAAAATAAATCTTATTATTATTATTATTAAGAGAAAGTAGGGCAGGGCCCACAGCTCAGCACCATGGACACAGGGGAAGGGAGGTGTGCACTAGTCCCTTCACAAAAGAAAGGGTCATACAAGAGCTCGAAAAGCTCAGGGTGGACAAAGCAATGGGACCTGATGGCATACATCCCAGGGTACTAAAGGAGCTAAGGGTGGAACTAGCAGAGCCATTATCAGAAATGTTTAGTGAGCCTCTGAGCACAGGAGAGGTCTTACTGATAACAATGAGTCCCATAAGGTAAGGCAGTAATTGAAAACACATTGGCCTATAGAAAATTCAGGTAGACTAAGAGAGAGGTGGATAGGGAAAATTACCTAAAGTTGGCTAGTGAGGCAAGTAAGAAAGTCAGGCGAGCAAAGTCACACAAGCAGCTGCAGATAGCTAAAGGAATTAAGAAGGGAGAGAAGGCTTTATTTCACTATATAAATAAGAAAAGGGACAAGAAGGAAGGGATTGTTAGGCTTAAGAAAGGGGTGTAGTGAGTGGAGGTTAATGGAGGAAAAGTGGAGATACTAAATGAATACTTCTGTTCCGTCTTCACCAGGGAGAAGGATGTACCAGTGCCTTCAGGAAGGAAAAGAGGAGTAGGGGGTAGGGGAACACAGATATAGTGATAGAGGAGGATAGCATGAGGGAGGGGCTGCTGGCATTGAAGGTAGACAAATCACCAGGCCCGGATGGAGTACATCAAAGGGTACTAAAGAAACTGGCTGAAGAACTGGCAGGGCCACTGGCAGACCTATTTAATAGTTCACTAGAAACAGACATAGTACCGCAGGACTGAAGAACAGCACATGTAGTGCTGCCTCACAAAAGCGGTTCCAAGGATGACCCAGGGAATTACAGACCAGTCAGTCTGCCCTCCATTGTGGACAAGCTCATGGAGACCATACTAAAGGAAAGGTTAGTGGAATATCTAGAGGAGCATGGTCTCCAGGATGTGAGGCAGCATGGGTTCATTGGGGGGAGATCGTGTCAAACAAATCTGATTGACTTCTTTGATGGTGTCTCTAAGACAGTAGACAGGGGCCAAGCAGTAGACTTCCTCTATTATGATTTCAGCAAGGCCTTTGACTCTGTGCCCCACAAAGGGTTGATCAGAAAGTTGGTGGATCTTGGGGTTGGGGGAAAGATGGCCAGATGGCTGGAAAACTGGCTGAAGTACAGACCCCAGAGGGTGGATGTGGGGGGAGAGTTATCTGGTACAAGACAGGTAACATTGGGATCCCACAGGGCCTGGTGCTGGGGCCAGTGTTGTTCAATGTCTTCATCAATGACATTGGAGATGGCATTAAGGGCAAAATGTGCCTATTCGCAGACGACACCAAGTTCTGTGGGAGAGTGGGCACAGCTGAAGGGATACAGGACCTACAGGAAGATCTGAAAAAGCTAGGGAGGTGGTCCAGCAGCTGGCAGCTTGCTTGAATGCCAAGAAATTCAAAGTTATGCATACTGAGCCAAGAATCCAAGGACAGAGTACTACTTGGGTGGAGTCCGAGTATGTGCATCAAAGGAGGAGAAGGACCTGGGAGTGATGATCACAAGTGACCGGAAGCACTCCATGCAGTGCAAGAAAGTAGCAGCAAAGGCAAACAAGATACTAGCATGCATATCTAGGGGGATCAGTAGTAGGAGAGAGGAGGTTATACTGCCCTTGTACAGGCCACTGATAAGGCTGCATCTAGAGTATGGAGTTCAGTACTGATACCCACAACTCAAAAAGGACATTAACCTGCTGGAGAAGGTCCAGAGGAGGGCTACAAAGATGATAGCTGGTCAGCGGGATAAGGCATACGAGGAGAGGTTGACGGCACTGAACATGTACTCCCTGGAAGACAGGAGAGACGCAACATGATTGAGGTCTTCAAGTACTTGAAAGGGATAAATAAGGTTGATAAGGAGAGTCTCTTTAAGCTAAGTTGCAACCATAACATGAGGGGGCACATTCTTAAGCTGGTGGGTGGGAGGTTTAGAAGGGAAGTCAGGAAGCACTTCTTCACAGAGAGGGTGGTGGACACTTGGAATGCGCTGCCAGAAAAGGTAATCTTGTTGAAGACAGTGGGCAGCTTTATGAGAGGCTGGGACAGGTATAGGGGGAGGATAATGGTCATGGGTAGAGAGGATGGGAGGAGTTGGGAGACGGGGCAGGGACAGAAGCTCAAGCTGTGGACCCTGCAACACAAGCAGACTTGATAGACCAAATGGCCTTTTTCTGCTCTCTTCTTCATATGTTCTAATGAGGGAAGAGTGAGCAGCAGGGTACCACAGGGCTCAGTATTGGGACCAGTCCTCTTCGATGTCTTTATAAGCAACAGTGAAGAAGAGCTGGAAGGGAAGAAATGCCTCTTTGCAAATGACACCAAACTATGCAATAAGGTAGAGGAGGTGGAGAGAATGGGTAGACCTGAGAAAACTCAAAGAGTTGTAGTGGGTATGGCAGCTGGGTGTCGATACAAAAAAGTGCAAAATCATGCATCTAAGGCACAGAAACTCAGGGACAGTTTATAAAATGGGAGAAGAGATATTAATTTTCACTAAACAGGAAGGGGGCCTTGGGGTTATCATATCTGATGACCTCAAGGTGGCGAGGTAGTGCAACAAGGCAGTAGGTAGGGCCAGAGTGATGCTCGGGTACACTGGGAGGGGAATCACTAGCAAAAGGAGAGAGGTGGTGTTACCACTGTATTGACTGTTGGTGAGACCCCACTTGGAGTACTGTGTCCAGTTCTGGAGATCATGTCTCTGGAAGGGCATAGACAGAGTGGAGGCTGTCCAGAGGATGGCAATTAAAATGGTACAGAGGACACATAATAAGCCCTATGAGGAGAGGCTGAGGGATCTCAACATACACACCATGAAAGAGAGGAGGAGGATGGGGGAAAATGATAGAGACCTTAAATGTATTTTTTTAAATGAAAATAAGAAAATTATATTCTACATACTTATATATTTGTTGAAATTGTATTGTATTTTATACCATGTAAACGTGGGACCCCATTATAAATCAGCATTTTTGCTAAACTGGGCAATCCTATTCCTTTGGAAGTTCTGGAATAAACTTTTACAAACAAACAAACAAACCTATAAGTACCTCACAGGAGTGAATAAGGTATAGGAGGGGAGGGGAGTATTTCTCAGAGGATAAGGGGCATGAGAACAGAGAGGTATGCAATGAAGACAGAAGGGGGAAAATTAGGGGGGATGTGAGGAAGTACTTCTTCACTGAAAGAGTGGTAGATGCCTGGAACAGTCTTCCAGTGGAGGTGCTGAGGGTAAAAATAGCAGTGGATTTCAAGCATGCATGGAAGAGGCACAAAGGAATCTTGGTAGGAAAATTGGGGGGGAGTAGCTGGAGATCAGGTAGGGTCTGCAGTGATAGTTTAGGCAGGGACAAATGGGCATACTGAAAGAGTCAAGCGGTCCTTCACTGCCAACAAATTCTAAGTTTCTATGTTTCTAGCCTTGGCCCTACTTTATTTATTTATTCATAAGGTCTATGATTACAGTACCTTTGAGCCAAGGCTCTTTTACAAAGGTTCCACGTCAGAGACTAACATTTCAAAACCAAAAAGAAAAGCAATGGTGACGGAAGTCTACACAAAATGGATACAACATAATAGCAATACATAACATCAACCAATCAGAAAAGCTAACAACATTATAACAGAAGATGGGGGGCCGGGGGGGTTTTGAGTACTTAGGCAGTCAGAGGCATTTGTCATGGTAGAAGGTAGCTAGTAGGTATTTAGAGGTGCATGTAATTGGGGAAAGAGAGAAGGGAGTGATAGGAGTCATATCCCGGTGGCAGATATAGTGGAGATGGCAGGGAAATTAGCTGTAGCAATCACAGGAGCTAGAGGCAGAGATGATCCCGGAGCCTAGCTTTGAATGCACCAAGTGTGTTAGCTGAGGAGATGGTAGGGTTTAGGTCATTAAGCCAAAGTGGTGCTCTGTAGGCAAAGGATCGTTGTGCCTGTTAGGTGCGACAGTAGGGGATTTTTAGGAGCTGCTGATTCGATCTCCTAGCGCTCCGATAGTTTGGGCTTATCTGCAGGAGAGTAGAGGCACCTGGTGGCGCATTCCCCTGGCAGATTTGCTTTGCCATGGTACAAGTGAGATACTTTATGCAGTTTGATAGAGTTTGATAGGTGAAGCCGTCCAGACCGTACATGTAAGCCACAGGTGTGGGTGAGCCGGTGAGCATCTGTAAGAAGCTGACAGGCCTTGTTTAAGGTTTTTTGAATCTGTCTGAGAGCTGTTATCATGGCAGAGCTATAAATGATGAGACCATAGTCAATGACTGATACCACGGAACTCTGTACGGCAATCTTCAGTGCATCTGGAGTAAGATTTTGTCTATGTTTGAACAGAAGACCGAGTTGAGTGTTTGCAGTTTTTACAGCGTGGTCAGTGTGTGCCCTGTAGGAGAGGCTAGGGTCTAGCAGAATCCCAAGATATTTGAAAGATTGCACCTGCTCCAAGGTGTTTCCCTGTGCAGTGGAGATCATCAAGTGGTGTTGCTTGTGTGGATTATGAGAGCTGCGGAATAGCATGGTTTTGGTTTTTTTGTGATTTAGTACCAGTTTGTGATTGTGGAACCAAGACTCAGTGGTGCTGAAACCAAGCTGGAAGTTATCCTGTAGAGCCCAGGGATATTTATGGGAGGAAAATACCACTGCATCATCAGTGTACAGGATGACGTTTTTGGGGCAGGATTTTGGTAAGGAGTTTAGGAAGAGACTAAACAGAAGTGGTCCCACTATGGAACCTTGGAGTACGCCTGAGCGGACCGGCAACGTGTCAGAGAGAGTGTTTGCAATTTTTACTCATTGCATCCGGTTTTTGAGGTAGCTTCTAAACCATAGAACAGAGTCAGGTGACAGTCCAGTATTTAGTAGCTGGTCAATAAGCAGCCCATGGTGGACTGTGTCGAATGCTTTGAAGAGATCAATAAAGTCTGCACCTATTAGTTTGCCATGGTCCAGAGAAATGTGAACAGTCCTGGTGAGCTCTAGGAGAGCAGTGGTGGTACTGTGGCCTTTCCAGAAGCCATGTTGCTTGTCAGATAGTATGTTGTATTTGTTCAGATGGTTGGTGAGTTGGTCCTCCACAATACACTCAACTGCCTTAGAGAGCAAAGGCAATATTGATATTGGGCGGTAGTTTGAGTGGATGGTCTGGTGGATTTGTGGATTGGGGTCACTACTGCAGTTTTCCATTTACATAGATACATACATAGACAGTGTCAGCAGATAAGGGCCTATGGCCCACCCAGTCTGCCCATTTGAGCTTGTAAGTTCAGTTTGTTTTCCTAGAAGTCTGTTGCCCCTTACCCCTGACCTCCAGAATTCCTTTATGTCTATCCCATGCATTCTTAAATCCCGTGATTGTTTCAGTCCCCACCACTTCCTCTGGCAGGGTGTTCCATTTGTCAGGGAAGTTCCCGCTGCTGAGAGAGAGGTTCAGTATTTTTGTAAGGGGATGAAGAACCTGGTCAAGGGTAAGTGACAGGAGCTTGAGATCCAGAGTGTCACCACTAATTTGGGATTTAGAGATGGCAGTGGCAATATGGCAGCACGCATCCTTTAGGCTGACCTCCCTAAAGTAAAAAAGGGGGTTATCCAGTTTGGGCTGAGGGGGGCCAGCGGTGGGAGCTTTATCTTCAAAGTAGTCAGAGGGGAGGACAGCACTGAGGTCTGTAAAAGCCAGGTTAAAGGAGTTAGCTATGACAGCATGGTTAAGGGTGAGTGATCTGTCAATGTATAACATAGCCGGTGAGTTTTTTGGCTTCTTCCCCGTGATTTCATTGATATTTTCCCAGAAAGCTTGACCATTCCCCCAGGAGTTAGTGACAGCATTTTTATAGTAAGAACTTTTCATGAGTCTGATGGCTTTAGTGCAAGCATTTCTGGCTTGCTTGTATTCTAGAATATCCAGCTGGTTTCTGGTTTTCTTTGGCTACCACCCAGAGGTGATCCTGCTGTTTTAGCTGATTTAGCAGTTTCCCAGTGATCCAAGGATTACAGAGCATTTTTGTTTTCCTTTTTTTGATCGGTGCAAAGAGGTTGCATGCCTTATTGAAAGTGGCAATGAAAGAATCAAAGGCCTGGTTAACATCTGACATCATGTATATGGGTGACCAGTCTTGCTGAAGCAGGTAGTGTTTGAAGTGGGTTAGTTTGCCATGGTGAAGGACTCTGCTGGAGATGATTTTTGGAGGTGGCTTAAGGAATTTATTTGACCATACACAGGTAACTGGCGAGTGGTCACTAAGGGAGTCCAGAAGAACTGTGGTGCGGGAGATCCTGGTGGGATGGTTGGTGAGTACCCAGTCAAGGATGGTGCAGGTATCCATTTTGTAGTTGGTTCTGGTAGTGGATGAAACCATCTGTGTAAAGTTGGCTGCAGCAAAGGAGTCTTTAGGGGCACTTGCCTCTGATCCTTACCAGTTTAAGTTGAAGTCTCCTGGTAGGATTAATTCAGAGTCAGTGGGCTGCGAGTCAATAAAATTTAGAACTTCGTTGAGGCCAAGTTTTTTATCCTTTGGTGGAATGTTTATGGATGCAATACTTAGGGCTTTCTGGTTTGTGCCAAGTATAATTTTATTGGTAGGATTTGTGCTGTGGTGGTCCATAAGGGAGCCCCTAGAGGATGTCAAGTGAGAGTGTCTCTGATAAGAAAGGCACATCCTCCACCTTTTTTAGACATCCTGTCTTGCCTGAGAATATTGTAGCCCAGGAAGGTTAGTGCCTGGTCTGGTAATTTTGGCGTCAGACAGGTTTCTACCAGTGCCAAGATATCAGGGTTGTGTTGGGATATGAAGGCTTGCAAGGCATCAATCTTTGGTAGTAAGCTGCAGATATTTAGGGTGGCCAGGATGAGAGACCCTGAGGTTTTCAGGGGGGAGGTGCAGAGGGGGCCCAGGGTTCGGGTGGACATTACCCGAGATGAATAAGAGAAGAAATAGGAATTTTAGGGTGAATAGACATAACCCTTGAGCGATAGACTATGTCTTTTATTAAGGGACTGGAAATAGGTGGTGGTCTGTGGGGCTTCCCAGTGTGGTACTAGTGTGTACATAGAGTGTAAATAGTCCCATGCAAGGGGTTTAACAGGGTGGATGATAGACTCAACAGTTCAAGTGGGTGGGCCATGCGGTGGGCAGGGTCTGTAGTGGAGTGTTCCCTGGGAACAGTAGATTTGAATCAGGAGACAAGAGGTGTAACATTGTGGCATTAATGGTTTGTTGGGGCTTGGAATGGAAAAAAGGAGGGGGGGCAGGGTAAGGAGGATAGGAGTAGAAGGAACAGAGGGCAGGCGGCCATAATGCCGTAAGGTCTGGGTGGGCTGTGAGCAGTTTGCGAGTCAAAAGGATGTGACTAGATGTGGAAAAAATGCAACGTAAGGTGAGGAGGAGGTCCTGAGAAGAGATGAGCCAGTAGGTAGGAGGGGGCGGTGAGAGTATGCGGGTGGGTGGGGTTATTAGTGTATTTAGTTAAGGTGGGAGGAGGGGAAAGGGGGTGGGAGAAATTATTTGGCAAAACCTATGTAAAATCTATGGGCACAGCGCCCAGTGAGCAGAAAAAGCAGAGAAAACAGTGCAAACCAATCAGCGGCGGTCCAGTGGAACAGGACTCCAATCAGGCAAAGTCAGAGCGTACAGCAACAAATGGTGACCATTTTCGGCTTCTCCAGCTCCAGAGAGAGGACTTCTCACCCAGTGCTCCAAGTCCTGATGGCGGATTGAAGGTGGTGGCTGAGGCAGCCGGCTGTTGGAGCCATGGCCGCATTTGGCACTCCTCCCAAGGGCCCTGTTCAGAGGCTGGAGCTCTGAAGGAGAGAATAGAGAGAAGAGCAGAGTATTAGAAGGTGAGGGAGAGAAAGGACAAAGGGATGACGCAGTAAGGCTAAATTGGGGGGCGGGGGGCTATCAGGCAGATTGCCCGGCGGGGGAGGGGATGGTGAGACAGCCAAGGGGAGACAAAAGACTGAGAAATGGTAGTCTCTGGCCCTGGCGCCACAGAAGGTGGCGTGTGAGACAGAGGGAGCTGGGTGTTAAAAAAGGAAATGTGCAGTCAGTTTAGGGACAGATGGGACAGCAGAGAGGGAGAAAAAAAAATACAGCAAAATAGACAAGCAAATAAAACAAGCAAATCAAGACTAACTGCAGGTGTGTGGTACACAGTCACAATTCAGTTTCACAGTTTAACAAAAATTTTGCAGTCCTATGTTGTGCAGCACAGAAAAACTATTTTTTGGCAAAACCTATGTAAAGTCTATGGGTGCAGCACCCAGCGAGCAGAAAAAGCAGAAAAAACAGTGCCAGCCAATCGGCAGCAGTCCAGTGGAACAGGGGTCCAATCAGGCAAAGTCTGAGTGTACAGCAACAAATGGTGGACATTTTTGGCTTCACCGGCTCCAGAGAGGACTTCTTACCCAGCGCTCCAAGTCCTGAGGGTGGATTGAAGGTGGTGGCTGAGGCGGCCGGCTGTTGGAGCCGCGGCTGCACTTGGTGCTCCTCCCGAGGGCCCTGTTCAGGGGCTGGAGCTCCTGCACTACAGAAAGAAACAACCCTGAAAGCCTTGACCAGATAAAATGTTCCTTTTTCTGGCTGTCCCTGATACTGGTTCATATGTCTTCTCCCTGTTCAACCTCTCCTTCCATACCTCCAAAGTTTCCCAAGCCTAGAAGGTTGCCAGAGTCATCCTCAGCACTAGGGGGTGAACTCTCATAACCTGGGAACTATAAACCTATTTCTCTCCTCCCCACTGAGGTGAATCAGTAAATCATCAATCACGTTTTTTGAAGGTCAGTCATAAACAGAGATGTTGTGAATTTTTAATCCATCGTTGAAATTGGTGCAAATCTGTGGAAATTCACAGTTGGTGAAATTTGTGAATTCTAAGGCAGATGCACCAACTTTGCCATCGGATTTTTTTATAAAACTTAAAAAAAACCCTCTCCCCACCCACTGTGCTGTAAAATCACCCTCTTCCCTACCCAAAAACAGAGAAACCATGATACTCTCTCCTATTCCACACACCCACTGGCACCTTCCCCCCCCAAGTGAACTGCATGATGCTGGCATGCTGGATGCTCTGCTCCAAAAAGTAATCCTTTCCCCCAACCCTCACACCAAACACACTCCACCTACCTTCCCCTTCCCAAGTCCCACTGTCTTTATTAAGCACTCCCAGTCCCCCAACCGCCACGCAACTTCCATCTGATCCTCACCACATTCCTCCCTCCACCCGGACTAAAGAATAAAGAAAATGGTCCACCGGTGAAAAGTGTCTTCTCTGTTCAGTGTCCATCTTGTAATGATGAGGATGAATGAGCAGTGATGTCTTTTCCCCTAGTGAAACCTGACTGTCTGAAAATTCAACTAGCCAGGTTTAACTAGGAGCAAAAACATCACCATTCATACATACATTCATTCATTCATTTAGAGACAACCACTGAACAGAGCAGATGCTCTGCACCAGGGCACTGTTTTCTTTATTCCTAATTAATTTGTGGTGCTGGTGGGGGAGAAGGTAGTGAGGGACCAGGGGGGGGCTGGGTGGAGGTCAGGGGGACTGGGTGTGTTTAATAAAGGCAATGGGGCTCGGATGAGGAAGACCGGTGTAGTGTGTTTGGTGCAGGGAGGGGGATTATTTTTTGAAGCAGAGCAGCCAGCATGCACACCACCAGCATGTAATTCACTGGGGAGGAGGGTCACAGTGGGGAAATGGGAGGAGATATCATGGTTTCTATGCTTTTGGGTGGAGGTGAGTGAGTGACATAGCACAGAATTCACCTTGTGATTCACCTGCAAACTGGCCATTCAATGTGAATTTGGTCAATTCGCCCTCCAAACAACAATTTGAATTGCGGTCCTCTGGTTTGTGAGTTTATTGCCAAAATTTGCAGATTTTTTTGCAGAATTAATTTTAGCACCTTCATACACCACTGTCATGACTAATGCTTGTTAATTATCACATTTTACTGTATGATTATCAAGGAAGATGAGGATCTAAGATCATCACCTAGATCATGATTTAATCATCAAACACGTAACTTTCAAATCACCAGTTGATGATGATTATTGATTATTTTTGTAAGCTGAAATCAGCATGATAGTTGATGATCTGTGGATGATCAAGAGATGCTCATTGATGATTAAATTAGTTCTGTTTGTAAGACTGTCAGTCACATGAGTAATATTTAACAATGATTTTGTTATTAAATTGCACACTATTATTTCCATGCTCTCTTTTCCGCATTATTTTTCTATCCATCTTTCCTGTTTATTATACCTCAAGGAAATCAACAAAGTCCAAGACGGTAGCATATTTCAGAAAAAGAGATGCGCAAGAACAAGGGGACACAATCTGAAGATGGGGGGATGGCTAAGGGGCAATGTGAGGAAGTATTTTTTCATGGAGAGGTTGGTGGATGCATGGAACATCTTTCCTGAGGAGATCATGGGGTCAAAAACAGTGGGGAATTTAAGAATGCATAAGACTGACATAAGGCAATTATAATGGGGGGTAGGAGGGGAGTAAGGAGGAAATAGGCTACTTGTTAACTAAAATCTGCAGCTTATCCAATAGGTAGGGAACTGGGCAGACTAGGTGAACCAAATGGTCCTTATCTGCCATCAAAGTCTGTGTGTCTATGTTTCTGTAGCAGCTGGGAGGGAGGATGCCAGCTACATGCATTCTCCACATTACAGACCTCATCACTGAGTTGTTTAGATGAAACAGAAGAGAACAAGGGGGCACAATTTGAAGATGGGGATAAATGGCTCAGGGGCAATGTGAGGAAGTATTTTTTCATGGAGAGGGTGGTGGATGCATGGAACAGCTTTTCTGAGGAGATTGTGGGGTCAAAAACAGTGGGGAAATTCAGGAATACATGGGACCAACATGAGGCAATTATAGTGAGGGTAGGAGGAAGTAGGCTGCTGGTTAACTAGGATATGTAGTTTATCCAATAGGTAGGGAAATGGGCAGACTAGGCGGGCCAAGCGGTCCTTATCTGCCATCAAAGTCTATGTTTCTATGTTCTATGTTTCTATATTATTGCTACTATTTATTAGTAGAAATGCAGTGAATTTAAATTTCACTGGCGAAGTGAACGCGAATTGGGTACTTTGCATTGTCACTCCGTTTCGTGGAGTGGCCAGCATGAAATGCCCACTTCACCTTGTTTTTATTGCTCTACATTGTCATTCTGCCTTAACACGAAGTAAGGCGGAGTGACAACAATATTGACAGTCCCCCACACACATACACAGTCACTAGAATTAATGTGCATCCCCAAAATGCTACTGTCATCTTGTCTCCAGAAAATTCCCCAGTGCTGATGAAGTGAAATGAGAGCGTAGCAAGAAATGCAAAGTCTCCCAGAATTAATGGCACACTCAGTCATCTGGGCAGTGGTCAGACATAGTCACCAGAATTAATGTTCATCCCCAAAATGCTACTGTCTTGTGTCCAGAAAATTCCCCAGTGCTGACCAAGTGAAATGAGAGTGTAACAAGACTTGCAAAGTCTCCCATCTTAGAGATGCAGCAAATTTAAATTCCGCTGGTGAAGTGCTCAGAAGTGAGTACTGTTGTTCACCATCACTACAGAGCTGTGCCAGCATGAAATGCCCACTTCCCTTGTTATTGTTATTGTGACTTCTCATTGTCATTCTGCCTTTACCTGAAGTAAGGTAGAGTGACAACAATATTGGCAGCCCCCACATATCACATGGCTTACAGTACTGTAACTCACATGCTGTATAAGAACGCAAATGCCTACAGCTGTAGTTCCCCGATGGCAATGACCTGTATCACAAATAGAGATGCAGCAAATTTAAATTCCACCAACAAAGTGCCCACAAAGTGGGCACTTCACATTGTCACTCTGTGGCCAATGCAAAAGGCTCACTTCACCTAGTAATTATTATTTCATGTTATCATTCTGCCTTAACTCGAAGCAAAGTGAAGTGACACCAATATTTGGCAGCCCTTCACACACACAGTCACCAAAATTAATGCGCATCCCCAAAATGCTCATGTCTTGTGTCCAGAAAACTCCCTAGTACTGATGAAGTGTAGTGAAAGCACAAGAAATGCAAAGTCTCCCAAAATTAATTGCATACACAGACATCATGCATTCAGTAGTCACACACAGTCACCAAAATTAATGTGCATCCCCAAAATGCTACTGAGAACGTAACAAGAAATGCGAAGTCTCTCAGAATTAATGGTGCACTCTGTCATGTGTGCAGTGGTCACACACAGTCACCAGAATTAATGAGCATCCCAAAAATGCTACTGTCTTATGTCCAGAAAATTCCCCAGTGCTGACGAAGTGAAATGAGAGCGTAGAAGAAATGCAAAGTCTCCCAGAATTAATGGTACTACAAATGCAGACAGATTAAGATTGCGCTGTGCACTCAAGATGCAGATGTAAAGGCACAACAACACCTAACCAGTGCTCATAAGCCACAAATCCAAATCTGGAAAAGAATACCTTTTGCCGGTTTGGGGGGGGGGGGTAGTGCACTGTAGTAACAGACAGTCCACTACCAATAAAGATACCACAAAGCAGTATAAAAATTCATGCAGATGCGGTGGATAGCAGGTTCACACTGCTGCAGTTACTCTGTGGCACAATAACAGGTGTCTTATTTAATGGCACGCATCACACACACACTCACACACACTACAAGTAATGCGTAGCAAATTGAAAACCTTTAGTAATATAACAAAATGTTTAAAATAAATTGAAATTATACACTGCTACATCACAACAATCAGAAAAAAATGTCAAGAATTACTAAAAATATTACTGTGCATACATTAACACAGTTATGCAAGAAAAATATAACCAAAACAGAAGACTGCCTTTTTCTCCCAGTTAATCTACCTACACCACAGATACGCCCCTCCCCCAAAGCACACTTCACAGTACACATACTGACTGTTCTAAATTAACATTCAAAATCCACACACAAACAATAAACACTCGATAATATGAGCACAGTAGGGTTTCCTATACTCGATGCAGTAAATTGTGAACAAAAAAAATAGCTAAAAAAATGTTTTAACAGCTTTTAGAGGATTTGAATTGCAGAGCTCTGAGAGGAAACTGTCTCCATCTTCCACTACACACACACACTACACAGAACTGAGGCTGTGCAGAACAATCTAGAGTCCATGTGACCTGCAATCCCATAAAGCACTGCAAAATTCTCCTTTGGAGCTCAAGAACAAGGTGGAGTATGGCGAAGTAAGGCGAAGTACATTGATTTCAATGTACTTTGCCTTAAAATGGGTGGAGAAGTGGCTTGGGGAAGGCGGAATAACGCAAAGTCATTGTTTTCAATGGACTTCGCCTTCCCTATTATAATGCGAAGTACTCCGCTTCACGTTGCGGAGCACTTCGCGGACTCCGCGTTACTCCATGAATCACTTTGCTAAGTGAATTTCAGCCACTTTGCCCACCACTATTTATTAGCTTATGCCACTACCATTTTTTTTTGTGTAATTACTCATGCATTATTCCAATCCTTACTACTTCCATAATTATACATCAAGCACCTTATGTTTTCACTCCAATGTTTTTATTTAATTGTAATCTGTCTTTATATATGCACTACCTTCATTCTCTTTCCCCTAGGTTGAACTTGAAAATGAGCTTTGGCTTAGTGCGCCTCTCCCAGTTACCAAACTTTTAAATAAATAACTAATAAATAAATATGAATTTATGAAAGCCAAATATCAGCAAAAGTAAATTAATTACAATATAAATCATGTGATATCAAGTTTTGAGAGTACATGCAGTGTTAGATATAGTATTCACATTTGCTTAACTAATTTCCATATTTCATATGCACAATTAATGGACAAAAATAATTGTAATTTCTATTTTTAAAAATGTATTGCCTTAATGATATTAGTTTACAGACTGTTTTGAAAAGGTTTTGAGCACAAACCAAGTACATGAAGGAACTCACCACAACCATAAAAGGAATGACTGAATGGAGCTATATAAACCCATTTAAGTTTTTATAACACTAGTAAAAAGTGTAATGCCACGGTAAGTACAATTGAAATCAATGTGTTTGTATAGAAGATGTGTCATAACTGTTGATTCCAGTAACAATGATGCCTAAAGAGAAGACCAGATAAATTCCAGAAGTATAGGAAAAAAGATAAATTATTATTTGTAGAGTTATTGCAGTAATCTTGACCATGGGCAATCATGAGAAATCATGATGATATGAGAGCATCATTAATCACAATTACAATTTCCATAACATCGTGGTTTTTGATTGGTGGCCATTTAACTTTCACATTTAATCACTGTTAGTAATGACCACAATGATGGTTTTTGAAGCCTGAATATGATCTTTGACCATAAGTGATATTGATCATTCATGATTGTATCATTGATAAATCATGGGCCTGGATTTTCAAAGGTTTTAGATTGCCATAAGCCCAGGGTGCTATAAAGATGTGGCGTACAGGGCTTGTGGCAATCTATCAGAATTTTCCATCCCATGCAGTAACTGACACAAGTTAGACCATCATTTTTATGGTCTCGCTTGGGTCAGTCTTGAGAACTGTTTCTATGGAGCTTGCACCACAGAGTTGGCACAAGCAAGCAATAATACCCAACAGGGTGGGCGGTATTGTGCTATACCAGACCGCCCAGATCACGTGGTGAGGGCCTGACACCACAGGTGGAGGGTCTTATAACCCTGATTACAGTATAACCTATTTTCGTCCACCCTGAGAGGTATTATTGTGCTTAGAAAATGGGCACTGTCAAAAAATTAAGTTTAATAAGAAAAATGTTAATGAAAATTTAATTTCAAGTAAGATTTGTAACAAAATAGTTCCTCTGCCTGAATTTTTGGAGGTGGTTGCCATGGTCACACACACACACACACACACACACACACACATGTACACACACACACACTATCATCTTTCAGACTTACTTGCCCCCCCCCCCCCAAATCAGCATTTTTAGAAAATAGGTTGTAGAAACCTTGCTCTCTAGAAACCCTGGTCATTAGTTAGTGATCGAGTGATGCTCTGCCCCCCCCACACACACACACACAGTGCCGGCGTTTGTAACTCCCCCTTAACAATGCAGTGTCGTTAATTTAATTTGTTGGTGTCTAGTACCCATTTTGTCAACCCACCTCCACACACACATAGCTTCTTGAAAAAGAAGTTTACTATTTTTAATGGAGGCATACTCTGTCCACTGCCAGTTACCTGAAGCCGATAGGGATCACAGCTTCCCTTTCCTGTCTTCTTTTGAGCTTTTTTTCTGGTTACTGATGAGATCTGGAGTGCAGCGGGAGAGAGATGTAAAACATTGACTTTTTATGTACAGAAATGTTATGCTGCAGTTTCTTTCGTTGTGCAGCAGCAGTTAAAATGGGGCACAGAATCGCAGTGGAGCGCGTTTCTCCTGATTGAAAATTTACATCGGGAGAGTAGCTGAGGTGGGAGGCAGGTGGCAATGATGCTGTATATCAGCTGAGTACACACATTGCGGAAGGTCCATAGGTTTTGTGGGAGGAGGTCGAGCGAGGTGAAAGAGAAAATAAACCTGCAAAAAGCAGGTACATTAATGAGCTTTTGGTGGCTGGTGTATGCCAGTGGGGAGGGAGACTTTGCACAAGGAAGCCGACAGGACCAACGGCTTTCATTTACTTTTTGTCACTGTGGCAGTGTGAGATCGCGGTTAGGAGAGTGGTGCCATACTAGAGAATATGGCTGTGAGAATTTCTTCTCTCTCCCGGCCACAGAATCAGTGTGCTTTCTTTTTTTTTTTTATGAAGAAGCAAGTAAGTAAATAGTGTTGGGAGGGGGCCTGTAGCTCTCCCTAAGCTAGAGAAACAACATGGCAGACATTTGTAGTTTTCTGGGGTGCTTTCAGCCAATTACAAAGCAGGCTGGGCACCACTGGAGAATGGTACTCAGTGAAGGGGCACTTGGACTGGCTCTTATTTTTAGCTGGGCATCTATTGTCTGATAGATGCCCACCTAAATAAGTGTCTCAGCCAATCAGGAGAGAGAATTGTCTTTGCCCATTTTCTAAGCTGCTGTAAATCAGGAAAACTGTTGTAACTGAGTCCAACCTTCAAAAATCGGTAGCAGTTGCAGCAAAAGGTACTGGAGCACCAGTGATTTCAAAATGTTGTGATGCAGGGCCACATCATCAGAATGGTGTGCATCTGAAACATCACAAAATTGAAAGCAATTTAAAAATACACTGTCTGGACTCTTTTTTTCTTGATAAAAAATATTACTTTATAATTAAAGCAGAAGTGCAACAAAATTGAGCCCACATGTTGACATTACCCTTTCTTCACTATAAAAGATTCCAGGCATCTCTGTCTTATTTGCCAGTAAAATGTTCTAGTTAAACCAGCATTTGAGCATTTTATAAATGTTTTCATTCAGTTTTTCTTTTCTCAAGAAAAAGATGGCTGCCGCATTGGAAACAGAAACAGAATTGTATGCCTGGTAAGGGTGACAATCAAGAACATTAAGAAAACTCATGGGTTGCAGCATAGGAGGCATCTATAAAGTTATTCTGACAGGTATGCTAATATTTTGATTAATTGTAGCTGCAAATAGCTTTTTGGGACAAAAAAACATTTTTTGTTGCATGTCTGCTTTAATACATGTCGACAATAATATTACAAAAATGTATATCTTGCCATTGATATTTAAGGCACAAGAATTTCATAGCCTCGCTGGCACCCCTGCACCAAATAGAGCACATAGATGAAGGTAAGACTAGTGTATTTAGTTACAAAGGAGCACAAGTTTTTATGAACTATGAGTAATAAGACTGCCAGTGTGACTGCTTTATACATTTTCATTTTTGTTACATATGTTTTGCAGAGTATAGAATGCCATTCATGGTTACTAAAATGTATTAGAGAGAATGCCACTCCAAGGTTTTTTTTATCACTAGAATGCTTTCTTGGCATACTGAGACATTTTAAAATTTATGTGACAAGAACTCTCTGGCTGTAGAGAATTCTTGATAACCTTTGCCCTTCTGAGGCTCCTCAGTTAAAGGCATACTGGTGTTAATTAGCTTCTCTGACGTAATCTTCTATTATGTTTTAAATGTATATGTTAAACCAATGAGAATTATTTCTGCTTTTTCTACATAATCTGGTGTTAATAGTATGGGATATTTGAAAAAACTGCCACAAAGCTTCTGAAGAAGGACCTGGTTGGTTCGAAAGCTAAAGCACTTTGTTCTTTTCTGTAACATCCATGTTGGTCCAATAAAAGGTATCAAATCATTTGTTTCTGGATCTGTTTTTAAAAGGACCAATACGGCACCTACAACATTTTTTAAAAATATATTACGATTACTACAGTAACAGCCTGCAAATTTTCTAAGGTATGAGGAATTGCTAATATTTTGAAGTTAGCTTAATAAGCATATTTTAAAACAATATGAGTATAATTTAATAATAGTATGTTTTAGTAATTTTACAGAAAGACAGAGAATACAGTACCTACAAGTTTTTATCCCTGTGAACAAACCCATTTTGTGGGTGAAACGTAGGGGACTTTACACAATAAAACAGAAATTGTTCTACAGAGAACTTGTTTTGGATTTGTCAAGGCCCCCACCCCCTCCTCATTTTGCACAGTTGTTTCCAGAGCCTCTTAGGGGGGCTGAAGAAGTTCTAACAAGAACATTGATCCATTACCCACCATACCCACGCTTTTGCATATATTTATTTTGAAATAGTCTTATTTGTTCCTTGTTTATGGCCCCATATTAATGCAGTCCTTTTCCCACCCAATATTCATTTTTTTAATTACATCAGTTGAGCTGAAGACTAAAATGCAGTGGAACACAATAACATTGGCTCAGCTGTCACTGTGTTCTACTTCATTGTAGCATTCAACTCAGCTGATGTCAAAGGGTTCTAGGGCTGTTAAATAGTGGAAATAAAAAGAACTGAGTGGGAAAAAGGCCACATTAATACAGGGCCCTAAAAAGGCAAAACTAGAACCATTTCAAAGCCAACACACAAATAAATACTGTACACTGGGGTGATTAAATAGACTGCACATATGCCCAAGTTTACAATTATATTATGAAATGTAAACACTGCTTATGTTCCCTTAACAGAAACCTTAGCAAACAGTGCATTTAGGTAATAGTGGTCGTAACATGGTTCAGTTCTTCATTTTAAGAAGTTACATCAAGCAGAAAGGGACTGTAACCACACTGTACATAACTACTATTGCATGAACCTTATAACTAATAAAAAAAGACAGAAGGTCATCCCATCAGCACAGTGGTTGGATTTCCACTTGCGATGCTGGTGACCCGGGTTCAGGAATGGAACCAGAGGGCTGGCCATGGGAAGAAGGCTTGGACATCTGATGACTGCTTGCCTTCTCTCAGGGGGAGGGTTGGAGATGACCCAGAACTTGCCAACTCCTGGCAGAGGTCAGGGGAATGGCAATATGTTCGGTTCCGCTGAATAGAGGAAACATAGAAACATAGAAGTTGATGGCAGATAAGGACCACAAGGCCCATCCAGTCTGCCCATTTTTCTACCTTATGAATATGCCATAGACCTGTACTCTGCCAATAGCCTATCTATTCATACTCATCTGTATTGCTCCCTTATGCCTACCCCATGCCTGTTTGAAGCCCTGCATTGTATTCATATCCACCACTTCCTGAGGTAGGCCCAATCTATGCATCCACCACCCTTTCTGTGAAAAAGAACTTCCTCACATTAATCCTTAATTGGCCTCCCTCTAATCTCATTCTGTGTCCACTTGTCCTGCTATTTTTCTTATATTGAAATGTGTTAGACTCTTTCACCTTGTTAATGCCCTTAAGTTGTTTGAATGTTTCTATCATATCACCTCTCTCCTTCCTTTGCTCTAGGGTATACATATTAAGCTCCATTAATCTGTCCTCATATGTTTTCTGATGCAGTCCCTGCACCATTTTGGTTGCCCTTCTCTGGACTGCCTTCATTTTGTTAATATCCTTGTACAGGTGCAGCCTCCAGAACTGCATGCAGTACTTCAGATGGGGCCTAACCAGTGTCTTGTAAAAAGGGATTATTACCTCCCTCTTTCGACTTGGGATATCCCTACTAATACACAACAGCATCCCTCTAGCCTTACCTACTGCTTTAGTAGTCTGCTTGGATGATTTCAGGTCATCTGTGATGATGACACTTAAGTTTCTTTCTTCCCTTGTGATTGCCAGCAACTCCCCATCCAACCTATAGGTGACTTCAGGGTTTCTCTTCCATATGTGCATGATCTTGCACTTCTTTGTGTTAAATCTCAGTCGCCACTCTTCCGACCATTTTGCCAGTTTTTTCAGATCTCTTCTCCTTCTGCCCACCCCATCTGGATCATCTACTCTGTTGCAGATCTTGGTGTCATCTGCAAACAGACAAATCTTACCCTCCAGTCCATCTGCAGTGTTACTGATGAAGATATTGAAGAGGACTGGCCCCAGGACTGAACCCTGAGGTACCCCACTTGTGACTTGCATCTCTTCTGACTGTATACTGTTTACCACCACTCTCTGTTTTCTGTCTGCCAACCAGTTTATCACCCAGTTGACCAACTTCTGACCCACCCCGAGCCTACGCAGCTTATTAATCAATCTTCTATGTGGAACAGTATCAAAAGCTTTGCTGAAGTCATGGTAGGTGACATCAACTACACCCCCTTGGTCCACCACTCTGGTTACCCAGTCAAAGAAATCTATGAGATTAGTTTGACAGGAACTTTCTGTTGTAAACCCATGCTGTCTTGGATCCTGTGCTCCTATGGATTCCAGGTGTTGCACTATCCTTTCCTTAAGGAGTGCCTCCATAATCTTGCCCACAACTAAGGTAAGACTGACTGGTCTGTAGTTCCCTGCCTCCTCCCTGCTACCACTCTTATGGTGCGGGATCACATGAGTACTTCTTCAATCTTCTGGGACCTCTACTGTACTCAGAGACTCACTAAACAGTTCTGATAATGGCTCTGCTAGTTCCACCCTTAGCTTCTGCAGTACCCTGTGATGTATGCCATCAGGTCCCATTGCTTTGTCCATCCTGAGCTTAGCGAGCTCTTATAGGACCCTTTCTTTTATGAAAGGACTAGTGCACACTTCACTCCCCCCGTGTCCATGGTGCTGTGCTGTGTGTCCTGTCCTACCTTCTCTTCAGTAAATACTGAGCAGAAGTATCTATTTAGGATAAATGCTTTTCCTTGGTCCTCTTCCACACATTCCCCCTTATCCCCTTTGATCTTAGCAATACCCCCTCTGGACTTTCTCCTTTCACTAATGTATCTATAGAAAGTTGTGTCCTCTTCTCTTACTGTTAGTGATAGTGTTTCCTCAGTTTGGGGCTTTGCCTGCCTTACTGCCTTCCCCGCTTCCCTTAGGGAAGTTTGGTATGCCTCCCTATCTTCGTCTTACTGCGTTCCATTATATTTTCTGAAGGCCAGACTTTTGGCTCAGATCTTTTCTGCTACTGTTTTTCAGAACCAAAGTGGTTTCCTCCTTCTTTTGCTCTTGTTTTTTCTTTCTAACACAATGGGATGTTGCTTCAAGTATTGCATCCTTAATGCATGCCCACTTTGCCTGTACCCCTTCACGTGTATTTCTTTTTGCCAGGGCTAGCTTAACTCTGTTGGCCATCTTATCAAAGTCAGCTCCTCTGAAGTCCCATATTTTTCCCTTGGAATGGGATGATTTAGTTCTAATGGCCAAATTGAATGATACCATGTGATGGTCACTGGCCCCCAGGTGACCTTCTACCTGGAGATCTGTGATCCTTTCCCTGTTGGTCAGTACTAGATCTAGGATATCTCTGTCTCTTGTGGGTTATTGTACCAATTTTTTGAGGCCGTCCCCTTGCACGGAATCCTCTATGTGTCTAGTTCTGATGGATGTTCCTGCTGGTATTAACCAATCTGTATCTGGCATGTTGAAATCTCCCATTATCAGAACCTCCCCTTTAGCTGTCATGTTTTGTGCATCTTCTAACAGTAATGTGTCTACGTATGTCCTTCTCCTGGTCTGTAGGACAATAGACAACCCCAGTTCTTATGGCTGTCCCATTTCCTGTTTCCACGGTGACCCACAGTTCTTCTGGCTCCTTATGTGTATTCTGAATTACTGTAGCTTTGATATTTTCATTGACATGGAGGGCAACTCCCCCCCTTTTTTGCACCTCGGTCTCTTCTGAAGAATACATAGCCGGGTACTGAAGTCTCCCAAGTGTGGTTACTGATGAACCATGTCTTGCTAATGGCTCTTATGTCCAGTTTAGCCTCAGTCATTGTTGCCTGCAGGTCTGGGATCTTGTTTCCCAGACTGCGGGCATTTGTGTACATGATTTTCCATTGGCCAGATATTGGTGCGTTAGTTGTTGGGTGAGGTCCCGCATTTCTCCTGTGCGTCGTATGGAGAAACAGACCTTTTTCTTTACCTGGTGATGCAAATGAACTACAAACATGCTGAACTCCTGTTTGATCAGTAGCTGAGGGAGAGTGGTGTTTTTTTTTGTTTGATGTATCGGGTGCTGCACCCCTTTCCCCATTTGCTAGTTTAAGTATTCTGCAAAGACATTAAACTTCTGCCCCAAGGCACTGACTCCCTCTTTAGTTAGATGCAGTCCATCAAATGTAAAGAACTTGTGCTCCCAAAACTGTTGCCAGTTACCTACAAATCTGTGTCCTTTTTCCTGGCACCAGCTCTTGAGCAACATGTTTAGCTCCCCTCTCTCCCCTTCTCTGACCTTCTGTTCATCTACCCTCTCTCACAGACCAGCAGGATCTCAGAAAAGGAGATGCTGGAAAAAATGGATGACAGTTTGTCTTCCAGCCTGGTCAGATGTTCCTTGGTCTCCACAACTGACCAGCTGGAGAGATCATTAGTTCCTATGTGTACCAGGATGATGATGTTTTCTCCTGCTTCCTGCACAATTTTAACAATGCGGTTAGTGTCTCTCCACATTGCTGTACCTGGGAGACATCTGACCATTTCCTCCAGCTAAGATAGGTATCAACTCCCGGAATCATGTAGTCTCCTATGATCAGAAGTGTTTTGGATTTCCTTTTTGCTTCTTTTGTTTTGGTCCCTGTTTTGGGCGAGTTTTGTTGCACTAGCTCCTGTGCTGCAGTGTCCTGCTCTGCAGTGTCCTCTGCCCCTTTGTTTGATTTCAAAGATAGAGGCCAATACCTGTTTGTAGTTTTTATATGGTTTGTGAAGGTGATACATTGGAGAGCATTGAGTGATAGTGCACCCGATTTGCCCCTCCTACCCACCTGCCAACCTCCCGGACCAACTACCCTCTGCGGTCAAGGTGATTCTGTTGGATGTAGGAGAAATGGTGGGCGGTTCTTATATTTCCTCCTGAATATGCAATTTGAGGTGAACAATCTCTGCCCATGCTGCCTAGAGCTGAGCCCTTAGATCTCCAATGGTCCAGCATGTAGGACAGCATCCTAAATCCAGTATGATTGCCCTTTTGAAAAGTGTCCCACTGTACCTGCAATTAATAATATCCATTCCAGATGAGCTGCTGGGTTTATAGCCTGGTCTGAGTAATTAGGAGGAAAACGAAAGCAAAAGTTAGATTTTTTGTTTTGTTTGTTTGTTTGTTTTTGTATAACTTGTTATAACAAGTTAAATTACTCGTGCCACTGTAAGTGAGGTCACTGTGTCGATACCCCTCTGATCCTCCCCTTCCTGCTTTGCTACATGAAATGTCACAACTGTGCTACCCTATAAAAGGGCTGTGGCATGGTGTGGTTGGGGATTGGGGTGGGTGGCTGGATCCTTCCCCAGTTGAAAAAGAAGAACCATGGATGAAAGAAACAAGGAGGTAAGCGCAGAAACAATCAACTAACAAGAAATGCAGTAGCCCTGAAAGCTTACCCTAATGATAGATAAAAGTGTAATAATGCAGCAGAAAGTATACCCTGCAATAGCAATTTGAATCAGAGAACAATAAAGCAGTAAAATGTTAGCCAAAAACAGTAACAAACTCTGGGAGTACAAAAGAAAATAGTAACACACAGTAAATTTGCCTAGCCAAAAGAAACCTTAATCTTTTTCCTTGCTCTGTCCTTACAAGCAAACCTAGAAGAAAAGGAGCATGGCCAACGTCAGCAAATGTTGGCGATTGCCTTGATGTTAGTGGAACACCACACCCAAGGGAGAAAACAGGAAAACCAGTGCTCCATGGCTGACTGGATGACAGTTACCTGCTTCCACTGCCACAGAAGCCCTGAGATAGCCCAAGACCACCTCAGCAGCACCTGGACCAAGACTGAGAGTGCTGGCCAACCCCCAAAAGTGCCTTTCTCCCTCTGAGGAGGGGGACCCATCTGGCAAAGGGTTACACTGGTTACCCGGGGGGGGCTGCAATATGTGGTAGTGGTGGCTGGTATCAGGGCATGGTGCCAGCGGGGCCTAGGCAGCCTGAAGGAGTGGCCGACCAGGAGCCAGGGAGGAGTAAAAAAAAGAAAACAGACAGAAAAGACGGGGGTTGGAAAAGGTTACTCAAAAACATTAACAGGGAACAAGTGTGGCTACATATTAAAAATATGTTTTAAGAATTAGAGAATTTGGTTCCCATATCCATGGAACCCACTGGACCAAGTGGGCAGGTAGCTGTTAAGCTGGTGCTCACTCTCCATCACCTGCATGCGGTACTTTGCAATGCAGAATCGATGAGGAACAAGACTGCCATAATGGCGGATTTAATTTTGGGTTCCTCAGTCAAGCTGGCTCACATCATGAAGACCTGGCTAAGTGACGACACCAGCCCAACATTAGAAGCGATAGTCCCAGTTGAATTCTCTGTGGTACCCTGCCCGAAAATGATTGTGTTGGGGTCTGGGGAAGGTGGCTATCTATTTTGGATCCGAGTTGCACTTCACTGTGAACCCGTTGGGGGGCACCTCATTGTTTGAATGTGTGTCTGTGTGTGGAGATCCAGATGCAGGTTGCACGATTCTCCCTATGTACTGGCCTCTGGGACATGGGAGGGGGATATTTCTGCAGGAAATTGCAGACTTCATTGCCAACAAGGTCTTGGAGTCATCCAGGTGGATTGTTCTGGGTCAATGATGAGTTCTCACATTTTGGGAGGGATTTCCTCCAGTTGCTGGAATCACTAGGTCTCACACAACTTATTACTTTTGTGATTCACCAACATGGACATACCTTGCACTTGGTTTTCTCCCTGGAGTTCAATGTGAGTCACCTCATAATTGATCTGGTCAGCTAGTCAGATCATTGCATTGTGAAGTTCTCCTTTGGGCCCCCCATGAAGTCCTCTCCATTTGTAGTTGGTTCAGTACTGCCTTTAAGAGGGCTGAGGCCAGAAGGAATGTTGGTGGCACTGAACATTTCAGAGATGATGTCAGCATGTGAAACAGGGTCAGAGAATGTGGTGAGGACCTATAATAGGGTTATTACAGAAGTCTTTGTCTATGTAGCACCCACTCATGTATGACCCCAGGTCTCATGTGTAGGTTCCCCTTGGTTCGATAGGGAGCTTAACACGTTGAAAACCAGGGGTTGGAGGTTAGAGTTCTGTTGGAGAAGGTCCAGGTCCCAGGAAGACAAACTGGCTTTAAAAAGTCACTTCTGTGAATATCAAAGGGAAATCTCCTGTAAGAAGGCAACATTCCTATCAAGAGAGATTGCAGATGGGAGGAATCAACCAGCACAGCTCTTCCATACTGTGGACAGGTTATTAAACCCAACCTGCCTTTAGCCAGTAAGAGTGGGTTCATCTGCTAAGTGTGAAGAGATTGTTCAATTTTTCTGAGGCAGAGAGTCCTTTGTTCAGGATGGAATCACTACAAACAGGCTGCCATAATCCAGCGAAGTTCAGACTTCACCATGTGAATGCACTCAGGTGTCTTGGGGAAAGTTTAGACCAATTATGATATAAGAGGTCTGTGAGATGATCTTGGCGCTGAGGCCCACATTTTATGAACTAGATCCAGGCCCAGATGTCTACTAATGAGCTGTACAGAGTTTCTGGAGTCAATGTTCATTGGAATAGTTTGGTGCTCCCTTTCATAGCCAGGTGCATTGAGGACTGTGCTGGCTTGACCCCTTCTGAGAAAAACCATAGTTGGACCTAGTTGTTTAAGTGTTCTTGTTTACTCATTGCTTACTGCAGTATAGTAGATTGTGTCAGTCTTAATCCGCTGACTCCCAAGTTGATGTTTTTAATAACCAGAAATCCCAGAATCCCCTGCAGCTGATGTTAGAGCTCGGCTGCAGCACTGACCTTTTGTTTGCTTGTCCCACTCTCCCCACAGGTCTAAGCACTCTCAAAGAGGACTATCTTGGAGGCAGTATAGCACTCTGAGCTGTAAATCTGGTGACATCCAACAGACCAGACCTGGGTTTGAATCCCGCAACTTCAAGTTGCATACTGTGTGACCCTGGGCAAGTCACTTGACTTCCCTGTGCTCCCAGGTCACACCTGTAAAAAAGCTTTCAGCTTAGTGTGCTATTCCAGGTTAAACAACTAAAAAAAAAATTAATAAAAAATAAAACAGATTACTGTCTTTAGCCACAGAACAGTGGGACAGGCAAATATCTGATCTGATCTTATAAAAGTTTTAACATGCACTGCAGGCTATTGAATACCTCAGTGCTGCAGCCCAGCTCTGACACCAACTCAGAAAATCAGCAGAATGAGGAGAGTTTACCAGACAAATGGAAATATAGAAGAATCTATGACTGAAAGAAAAATTAGTGTGTGAAAAAATATATTGACCAGGCTGGCCCGGTGGCTCTGAGGGCTGAAGCATCTGCTTCACCTCATATCATGCTGGCTACCTGTGTTCAGGAGTGAACTCAGGGCACTGGGGGTTGGCTGGGAAGGAGAGTATTGAGCATCCAAAGAACTGCTTTCCTCTCCTGTGGAGGGCAGGTCATGGACTCCATGACACTAGTAGCTCCTGGTGGAGACCAAGAGCATCGCAGCCAGGGGATACCTAGAGGGGGATGGAGGCAACAGCGGATGCCCTGCGGGCAGGTGTGGGAGTGCACCCATTGTGCGCTGGAGATCATTGCGTGTCCATGCCTCAGTGACCAGAAAAACACAGGAAAAGCCCCGACACCTGGGAGGATGAATATGAGCCCAGCAGTCAGTCCCATGCCCACTGCCAGACCTTTCCAGTCAGCCTCCGAATTCCTCCTCCTCAATCTGCCTGCTGTCTGGATTCTAGAAAGAGACCCAGGTAGGTGGTGGTGGCCCCATCCTAGGGGATGAGGAAGCCAGGGGGTCGGCAGAGTGAGAACATAGGAGGGGGCTCTGGAGCAGAGGTTCAAGCTGGGGTGTCTCAGGCTGGGCAGGAGAAAGACAGTTGCCAGGAACACCTTAGAGGGAGATCCTATGGGGCCAGTGAAAGGAGGGAAACAAAGTTGGGAGAAAAAGAAATATCTTGAAACTAAGTGGATTTCTCGTGATTATGCTGAAACAGTGAAATATTGACTTGGCTAGTTAAACATTGAATAAATGAACTTTTCAACACTGAGATCCTCATTCTGTTCTTGTGGTATTCATGGATGGTCCTGGAATTGGAGAACTCTTTTAGATGAACTACTCATGAAGTTCCATTTTGAAAAAAGGTATTTCTGGACATTTTCTGCACTGTAGCTGTGCTATATGAGCCTGTTTTTGTCTCTTTCTCTTTTTTTTATCAAGCTTTTTTTTCCATTCACTGGTTCACCCTGCCACCTGACAGCACCCCCACCAGCCCCATCATCTACTGTCTAATGGACTTATGCATATCTATCACTTCCACAGGATCAATGTGCATGGTAAGTGGAGTGTCATGTCAGTAGTTGGTGAACCTGTGGGTGGTGGCAGCACCACCCTCCGCAAACCAGAGCTATTCTTTTTTGTCCCCCCCACGGGGCTGACAGCTAAGCCTGCATCTGGTGGAATCCCTCCCTTTTGGTGTTCCCAGCTGTGATTCTCCTAGCCTCTGTTTGCTGGTGAATTCACTGTGGGGCACATAACCCTCCACCCTAAAGGAGGACAGCTGTCTCTGGGATGCACAATCCTCTATCTCTTGGCAGACCCCGACAACCTAAGCCTGCTTCTAAACCCAGGTTGCTGACATTGCGAGCAGTAACTCTACTGCTGTGCCAATAGCATGTTTTTGCCTCTTCTTTCTGAGTATACTACTATCTCTTCCTGCAGTACTGTTGGGCTTTATGTCTGGACTTTCAGTGTTTTATATTATTTCAGGTATTTGGTCTTTAGTCATTGCCAAAAAGTCCAGGTAATTCAATAATGCCAAACTAAAGTGCCAATGTGTGGCTCACTAGGTGTTTTTAATACTTTATTAACATTGATTATTGATATATTAATAGTTCCTTTAAAACAACTTTCACTGTTGCAAGAATGGTATTGCTTTCATTCTTAGAGTATTAGAACTACTCATCTTTGGTTTGTGGTTCACACACCTTAAGAATGTACATAACAACATATTTACAACTGCTAGGGTGGCCTACATGGCGGAATTAAACATACCATTTATATCAACATGGGCTGGGTAGCATTATTTAAAAGGACACTGTCACCCTTTTTGCATCATATTATTTCTATTTGAAAACCTGCATTTTACAATTGTTTACCTTCTCCAAAATTTGTTGATGTTGCTGGTTGTTTTATCTGCATCCTTTCTTAGTTGAACTGAAATGCATGCTAATGGTATAATTAAACCCAACCTTTTTTGGTTTGCATCCTTGATCTAGTCTTACTGCATGCTTGCTGAACTTTAGGAACACTCCAAACAATACCACCACTCATGATGCAATAGGAACCTCTCTTCCCACTGCATCATGAGTAATTAGACCATGTTGGGGGTGTTTGTAAGTTCAGAAAAGATGCAGTGGGAATTGCTCAAGGACTGTAAAAAAAGCAAATTTTTGTGTGGTAACACCATTATGGTGGCCAGTCTGTGTTTCACTTTTAAAAAAAGGAAAAAAGGGAATCAATCAAACTGCCAGCCACATCGGCAATCTCTACAGAACATGAGCAATCTTAAAAGAGTTTTTAAACTAGGGACAATCTAAGGCTTAAGGGAGCTGGTAATGTCCCTTTGAAAAATAAAATAACTTTCAGACTTTGAGTGAGTATAAGCAAAATGGTGCACAGAAAATCTCAACAGTTGTAAGTCATGGAAAACATACAGGTTTCAGTTTTTGTTTTCAAATCTGTGACACATTCCGCTTCTCAAATGTATGTAAGATTATTTTCTGTATTACTGTAGACTTAGGATGGATGTCTCTGGGTAAAATGTATTTTTATTAACTTTTAGCACATTGGGCATCAACAGTTTCTATGTATTAAAAATAGAATAACATATTGGAATTTATTTGTTACAATGCTGTAATACCATTGAGGGATTCCACAATATCATAAACCTCAAGAGCAGAGCTGGAGAGGTTTATAACTTCATGGAATCCCAAGATTGTGTTACCAGTACCATAGCAGATTGATTTACATGAGTTGTTTTGTAATACATGGAAAATGTAATCCCCTTTTTGTTAGTTTTAGATTTTACTCACCGACATGGCACTTACTCTTTCGCTGTCACTCGCTCATTTTGATGGGTCCAAGGCAATGACACCTTCCACTAGATAACAGTCAGTCACTGAGAACAGGTGCCTGCCATTTCTTTAAAAATCAGCCACTGCAGTCAGGAAGTTCTGAGAGCTGTTTTAAAACAACTGAGCATGTGCATCTATTGAGAGAGTTTGAAGTCATAATAGTATCAATCTGATGATAAATCGATACTATTCCAGCTTTGAGCTTTGCCGCCCAGCACCATAATTCTGATGCAGCAATCATTTTTATGGGAAAACAATCATGCCATGTATTACATCATGTTATTCAGTGCAGTGTATACTTCAGAAAGTGACAAGTCATTGTACAGTGTCTTATTTTTTCTGTAGGTGATCAGATGCTGAAAGAGACAGAGTACAGACCACCACCAATATAAGAGTGCATTCTGGGTAAAACTCCTATCCGAGAGTAAAAGCACTCCCACAGTGTTCAGGTTAAAAAATCAATTTCCAACTAAAATTAAGGAGTTAATAAAAATAAATTAATGCAGTCCATGGATAGAGTTATTTTCTTCCGTTAGTTTCATCCTGCATATTGCAGTCCTCTCTGGAGTGTCCAGAGGTCTAGTTAAAGAAGGCTAGATGTCATAAAGCACTGAGAATAAAGTACTTCAGCACTCCAGGGTCAGGTTGGCAGTTCTGATGCAGGGCAGCTGACAGCCAATGTGCTACCCAGACTAAATTGAAGTCCACCACTTCTAATCTCACCAAAATATGGGCCTATGCATTTGCAATTTGTGCTACGCATCAGTATCTGTGGGGGGCTGGTGTGAAAACAGTAATCTTGAGTGTGGTGGATTATGGGAACTGCCTCAGTTGCATGTTTTGCACATGCTGTACATGAATAAAGTAAGCACTTTTAATGAAAAACATATAGTAGTACTTTCTACATCTGGTATTTTGGTGACTCTCAGTGACTGGTAGTTGAACTTTTCTGTCATTTTCAGCAATCTGGAAAGACTAACCCCCTCCATTTCTGAGATTTTACCAGATTCCCTTGACACTCTTAAAATCCTCAGAGAATTGGATGTAAGTGATATCAGGTTTATTATTGAGACATCTAATCAAAATTTGTTACAATAAACAGAGGTGTAGTGAGGAGGGTTCACCCTTACCTGAAACCTCCAGCCAATAGCTATACCCACACCACCAGTAATCAAAAACTCCCTCGGCAAAAAGGACCTACCCTCTGTAGTCCAAATTAGGATCATCCAGAGCTGTGGGAGATGCTGTGATTGATGCTTGACTTGAAGTCCATGAAGGATTTGGACTAGATAGTGTCCTCCCCCCTCCAGGTACCATCTTGAATCTTTGGAGTGCTGTTTGGCATGAAAGTAAAACCGATATGATAATGTGACCCTACTGCAGCTAATCAGGCTGCAGTCTAAAAGCCAGCACCCACCTCCAAGTATTTTTTTCTCTCCTGCTGTCCCAAGCTTATGCAGAGCTGCAGCAGACACAGTGATCACCACCTGACTAGGAGCCCATCAGCATGAGGTGGCATTACAACAGAAGACTGTGCCCCCCAGATGTTTCACCTGCTGTGCCACTGCTACTCTTGCTTCTCTAGCTACCTTCAGATTGGACTTTGCTGCTTACCTCCATGTGTATAGTAATAGTTTTCCATATTCTGTCTCTTGTGTTACATACTTGCTGTCTGTAACTACATTGTATTTAACACATCTTTTTTGCTAATCATTATTTATTAACGTGTACCATATTTACTGTTATAAACTCAGAGACTACCAGTGTTCAAAAAACACAGCCTGTTATTTGATTAGTTCTCTCTGTGTAGCCAAATTTCGCTTTGCACTGCTAGTCTGCATGTTAACTGGATTACATGTACTCAATAGTTTGCCCTAACTGCTCGCTACTCTTACCCCAAGATTTACTCAAACTAAAATCAAATGAGCATCCTTTCAGACTGGGTGTGACTGCTACTTCACTGTAACTTGTATGATTTTTATGATTATTGTCCCAGTTACTACTACCACTGGTTCACTAACCTGCCTCTCTGCCTTGGTTGGTTTGTCATTAACATTAGGCTTTTGTTTACCCTACTCAGGTCCCTATAATTCCCAGTATCACCTCTTCTCTGATGGTGGGCTCAGAAACTGACTTGTTTTTGTTGGAGGCAACTCTGTCTGCCCTTTCACTTTTCTTCCTCTTCCTACTGGTTCTAAACTGTCAGCATATGATTTCTCTTCTCGAGCCCCTTAGTTGTTCCTACTCCTCTTCCACTCCCCATTTCTTTGCCACCTCTCTGCTTTCTTCTCAGAAACTTGTGTTTAACCTTTCCAAATGCAGACTGTGCTGCCTCCAGCCTGTCTCTTTCTGGACTTACACAAGTTTTCACTACCTGATCTTTTTATCACTAAAACTTTCTATTTCTGGAGACACTGAACCAAATCCTGGCCCACCCACCCCTAAGACTTCTGCTATTCCTCCTTCATGGCACTCCTCTAAAGCAATGTTTCACAAATGGTGAGGCCAGCCTTCATGGAGAGGCCCCTGCCTATTTCAGAGGAGGCTCAAGCAAATCCTAAAATGTACTGAATTTAAATTTCCAATTTTAAACATTTTGTTAGAAGGGAAAATACAAACTGGAAGTAGATAATTAGCATGAGATTTTTTTTACTTTATTTTTATTAGTTTGCAATGTAGTACATTGTAAATTAATATTCCTCAGTTACAAATATAGGAATAAGCATCTTAGACATCATGTAGTGATACTATATATTATTTGACGTCCTGTGTTACCACATGCGGGGGTAACTATATATCTAAACAGTATACATTTTAGTTAGAAATATATTCAACATGTAGCCATTGCAGCATACTAATGGTCTAGTGCGAGACACATATAAAAGAAATTTTATCCCAGGTGAAGAACTCCCCATATACCACCAAAAGGCAATTTATAGACCATTAAACAAACATTCTATAATAATCAATTTTAAAATAGGATGAGTTAGATCAGATAGTCTGTCTATGTAAAACTCTTTGGCCCAGATATTCAAAAGGGTTGCGCCATGCGCAATAGGGTTGCGCCAGTGCAAGTCCGAAAATGCGCCATTCTGCGATATTCAGTGGGAGGCAGTTGTGCCCCCCAAATCACACTGAGCAACAGCGCAATGATAATGAATGTATGCGCACCTGAAGGGGGAGGAACCATGCATAAATGGTGCAGTGCGATATTCAACAACATGCGCCATGCGCAATAGGGGAGCAAGCAGAAGTTGCGCCATAACGGAAATGAGCCAAAATAAAAAGGAGCAAGGGAGAGGCACAAAAATGCTACAGGGAAGCCACAAGTTGCTGAACTATAGCCAGCCACACAGGCAACACACACACACAGGGCAGGACAGTGAAAGGGCACCTGGAACCCACAGGCTCAGGGGAAGGTGCGGGGAGCCACAGTGCAGAAGGGGGAGGTGCCACACAGCAGTGAGGCCAGCACAGTCAGGTTTCCCGGTGCAGGGGAAGTAGCAGCCAGGACAGCAGGGGGAACACAGAAACAGCTGCCGGGGGGGTGAACACAAGCCAGGGACATGGCCAGTGCCACCATCCAGATGGAGGCAGTAATGAGGGGGGTGAGAAGGCGAGCAGCAAGGGGGCGCGGCCGTGGAAGGGCCCGTCTGCAGTATGCCCCCAACAGGCAGTATCGAGCCCACACCAGCTTCGAGCTGTATAGTGATACTGAGATTGTGGGCTGGTACTGCCTGAATCGGGCAATTCTGAGGTGGCTCTGTGAGCTGTGCAGTGATGTGATGCAGGCACCCACACGATGGAGCCATGCTCTGTCAGTGGAGACTAAAGTGACAGCTTGCATGTGCTTGCTCACCACGGGTACCTTCCAGAGACCAACAGGGGACACCACAGGTATATCCCAGTCGGCCGCGTCATGCCACCTCACCCAATTCCTCAGCGCACTGCTGCCACATGCTGCGGAGTACATCCATTTCCCCAGCACACCGGCGGAGTGCACAGCAAACATACAGGAGTTCCAAAGGGTAGCACGTATGCCTGGCATGCTAGGGGCAATACACTGCACCCATGTAGCCATCCATACACCACCTGGCCCTGAGGGGGCCGCATACATGGATTGCAAGGGCTATGCTAGCATCAACTGCCAGGTGGTGTGCGATGCCAGGGGGCGCATAATCAATGTCTGTGCCACGCACCTTGGGGGAGCACACAATGCCTTCATCTGGCACCAGTCGGCACTGTGCCACAGATTCGAGAGTGGGGACATCCCTACTGGCCACCTAGTGGGTCAGTATGCAAACCACACGGACAAACATAGAGCTTGGGAGGGGCATGGTCAGAGGTGACATGGGTAGTGGCCTACATGGCCTGGGGCAGGGCAATGCTGATCACCAAACTAACCTCCACCCTGTACACACAGGTGACAGTGGATACCCACTCCTTCTCTGGCTGCTCACACCATACCGGTGGCCCACGACCCCATCGCAGCAATGCTGCAATGAGGCACACACCACCACAAGTAATGTCATCGAGCGGGTGCTCGGGATGCTGAAAGCACGTCTCCATTGCCTGGACACCTCCGGCGGTGCCCTACAGTACAGCCCCTCAAAGGTCTGCGGGCTATTCCTGGTCTGTTATATCCTGCACAACATGGCCAATGAATGTGGGATAGCTGTACAGGTTGAAGAGGTGGACAGCAATGGGGACGATGAGGACGCCGGTGACAATGGTGATGGGCAGCCCCCCTTGGGTGACGGGACCCCCATCTGCTCCAGCTGACACAGCTGCACTGGGACACCATCACAGAGCAGCACTTCAGCCAACCCAGGCAAGTCATGGGGCCATGTATAACCACCAGTGGCTAAGGCACAACCCACAAACACACATGGACACACACCAGGGGTGCATGACGTCAAGGGAAGTGGCCGGGCATGGAACCACACACACCACCAGGGATGGATGAGGTCTAACATGGCACGTGGACAGACACACACACACACACAATGCACCAGACATGCACAAAGGGTAGGAGGCACACCGACCCAGAACAGCACCCCTAGCCACACGCATGTCCACAGACCACCATGCCCACTGCCTGTCATTGTGCGTGTGTCAGATGCTGGGCACCATTGCACATTGGTGTACAGCGCAATGCAGGCATCATCATGCACATGTAACTGCGGACAGCAGCTGGGAGGGTGTGCAGATGGACTGTGTGTCTGTGTGCAGGGCTGGGTACCCACCCGTGCATTGCCCGCTGAATGACACAATGCACACAGGGCAGCATCAGACAGTAGGGAGACAGGTCAGTCATGTGCCACAGTGCCCCGGCCACCACGGATGCATGGGTGGCCCTTCTGAGACTCACCAGCACTGACAGGCTGATCACTGGCCTCATGGGGTGGCACCGATGGTCCCCCAGGGGTTCCACTACTGAGCGACCATGCTCTGCTGGGGGTCTCAGACACGACACTTGCCTGCACCAGGCATGCTCTGGATGCTCACAGCTGAACCTGGTGTCGACAAGGAGGGTGTCGCACGATGCTGGGAATGGGGGGTGGACATTGCACTGCACGGTGTCTGCGCTGCATGGGCAAATAACTGCGTGCCCCCTGTGGCCATGGCAGCTGTAATTGTATGTGTCAGCCTGTCAATGGCAGCAGTCACATCCTCCCACATCCGGTCCATCCCTACCAGGAGCAGAGCGGTTTCTCTGCTGCAATGCTCCTCTGCCCACTCCAGAGCTGCACTCAGTGCATCCACTGCCATCACAAGCCACATCTGCTGAATGACTGATGCTTGCAGTATGCGGGTGCGCCCATCCAAGAGGTCATCTGCCTGATCGGCATTCTGTCCCTCAGGGTGTGCACGGCCCTGATGCTCAGCACCCCTTGAGGGTGGGCGCTGCACACCAGGACCAGGCCTGAGCATGTCTACAGGTGGTGCACTGACACCACCCCCTGACACTGTACCCCAAAGCCCCTTGGCCGACTGCTGATGCTGCCCCTCCAGCTGCCACTCCCCAGGGCTCACTGGTGCCACCGCAGTGGCCTCAACAGTCCCACTGTCCTGTGCACACACCAGTGCTGCCCCACCGGTGCTGACAGGCACAGGCTGAGACTGTGATGACATGCAAGTCTCCACGGCGGCACAACCCACAGCAATGGCCACGATGTTACCTGCTGTGTGGCCATCCTGTGGCACACATGTGTCACTGCCCATGACGTTAGCAACATCAACATTGGTGACGGACCCAGCACCAGCCTGAGTCACAGCATGGGCAGGGCCTCCTCCGCACCTGCTCCAACAACATCAGTCTGGACATCCAGGTGGGCCCACTGTCACACTGAGCCACGTATTCCTGTGGAGGTGGATGGGCCCTCCTCCATCTCCATCTGACTGGCCTCAGTGGAGAGGCCCTCCACCGCTGACCCATGCAGATGCTCAGGAGCTGTAAGGGAAAACAAAGTCGCATTACTGCATGTGACCTACCCTGTCCCCCCCAATAGACAGACCATGACCTACCATGCAGTGATGGGCTACCACCCATCTGGAATCCACCACCCAGAACACCCTCACTGGCGCAACGCTGCATGTTGCTAGCAACCCTCTCCTCCTGTGGGATCAGGTGTAGCACCTCTGGCTGTCCCCCACCTGTCTCAGATTGTGCTGCCCTGATGGCAGCCACCTTCTCCTTAATCCTCCTCCTGTCTGTGCCCATCTTATTCTTGCACTCCTGCATGGAGCGCTGGTGGCTGCCATGCAGGTTCACAGCACGTGCCACCTCCTCCCATGCAGCAGCACGGGCCTGTGGTGTTCCCCTACATCTGCTGAGAAGCGGCTCCTGGTCCAGGTAGGCCTCAAACAGGGCATCCGTTTCAGCCTTTGTGAAATTTGGCCTCCTCCTCCTCCTCCCACAACTCTGTTCCTCTTCCTCCACAACTCGCTCGGTCATGATTTAGCCTGTGAGAATGACAGGTGTTACCTGTGACTGTGCAGTCCCAGGCATGTCCCAAAATCCACAGTCCACACTCCCAAACAGCATGCAACTCACCAATAGACTGCAGTAACCAACTATGGCCAGTGCAGCCCAATGTGGCACATTTATAGCGCAACCCATGCAAATGAGGTGAGGCGCATCTTGAAGTGGATGCAAATGCAGTGACTGCGCCACTGAATGGCTGATTAGCTGATTTGCATATGATGGCTGAATATCGCAGTTTTGTGCTTTGCGCAATTGTGTTGAACTTGCTGAGCCAAGGGCGCAGTTCTGTGACATACGCAGTACACACCTAACTGCGCATGCCCGGGTTGATGACTCAGGCTCCTGCCACGCTGCTGACGTGCTGTGCACAGGAAGCAATGCAGGGCACGGCCACCATTGTGCCAGTTGCGCTGCAGCGCTGTTCACCCTGTAGGCGCTGGCACTGGGGCGTCATAGGTGCACTGGGGCGTCATAGGTGCACTGGGGCAACAGCGCGGTAGGCTGCTACAGGAAGTGGCACACAGGCACCCAATCGCGCTATACGCATTGGGTTCCAATCGTGTTGTGGCTGTCCATGCACCAGAGACCCTTGACCCTGTGCCCGACCTTTGCCCCCTAGGCACCATGCATCAGGGATGGGTGCACCACTATCGCGCTGTTCGGTGACAGTGTGATAGGGAATAAGATGCTGTATCAGCGCAGCATCTGCGTAATGGTGGAACCGCACTGCAGAGCACCATTTGACTCTACAGAGCAATAGAGATGGTCTGGAGGAACTGCCAGTGGAGCCAGGTGAAATGGCAAACTTGGTTGCCATTGTGGAACCACTTGTTGGCCCACTGTTTGATGAGGCACCCTTGGACAGGTCCAGGAGTCAGGTGTGGCAGGAGGTGGCGGACGCCCTGGAGGAGGCCACAGGAATGTGGCAGATGGCAGAGCAGTGCCGCCACAGATATGGGGACCTGAGGCGGAGAGACCCAGACCTGCTTGCTCACCTGCGGGCACGTGCCAGGAGGGGCAGGGTGCCACGGCCAGGTAGGTGCAACATCCATACACTTTTATCTTCCATATGGGTATCATGGTTGCTTGTGTCCAGAACATGGGGAGGGGATGTCTGGTGTTGGCTGTGGTGGTGTTATCAGGGTGTGGGCTCGGTGGGTCTGGCTGTGTGGGATTGCACACACATGGGGGCAGGGGGACTTTGTGACAGGATTGAACTGATGTTCCTCTCTCCATGTTTGCACCTTAGGCCCAAATGAGTGACGGCTGGCGAGGGAGAGGAGGCACCAGTAGGAAGACCATCGCTCAGGGAGGGGTGAAGGTCCACAGAGGCAGAGGGACCAGCCTGATGATGGTGAGTGCCTTACATCCATGATTACTGTTGCATGCTGTGTAACAGGGTGGGCAGCGGGGCATGGCCACCATCCATTGACACCACTGCCATGCATGCAACTTGTTACAGTCAGCACTGTCCAGTGGCACTGCATGTCTGGGAGTGCATCAATGGTGGTCCATGCGTGCACCAGGTACCTGGCTGTGCCACTGCCTTCGCACCACATAGCCATGTCACTGAATAGCCACAGTGGTGCTGTGCAGGACTTGGCTGGTGGATGTGTGCTGCGGTCCACATGGCTGTGTGTGCCTGGGTGGGCAGGTCTTGTGAACGCAATCACTGTGGGTGGTCACACACCATCACAGAGGCATGTCCCATAGCCGTATGCCATGCACAGTGGGTGGGCTGCATGGGGCTGTGCATTCACACCTATTGACTCTGCTCCCTTGTCCTAGGTGGACAGCAGCTGCAGGAGATCAGGGTGGCACTGAGGGAGATTCTCCAGGTAGCCAGGATGTCCCTGGAGATCCTCGAAAGGTTGGACAGGCCCGGTGTCTGAAGACGTCATGGCGAGAGGAGAAGCCGGAGTGGGAAGCAGGGCTCCCACTGAGCTTTGAAATGCCCCTGATTTCCCCTACCCCCTGGACACACCCTCACACCCTTCCTTCATCTACTGTTTGTTAACCCCTGCACCTTACCCACCCCCACCTTGTTTGTGTCCCAACCTACAAACCTTTTTAAATACTTGTACATAGTTTTGTTTGCTTTTTTAAATACATTTCTTTTGATATGTCTACTGTGGTGGTCTCTGATTTGCAGCGGCCTATAGGTGCTCAGCTGCAGTGGTGTGCATGGTGTCGAGGTGGTGCCGTCATGTGCATGTATGTGTGTCTGTGGGAATGTGAGTATGGTGTGGGAGTGGCTATCAGTCACTGTCTGTGGTATGCTTGTTGTCCCCTGTGCACTGAATGACTGTGTGCAGTGGTCCACGGTGCATGCTCTGTGTCCATGGCACAACTGTCAGACTGTCCATGGCCTGTGTAGCTGACACCCATGCATGTCTGTGACATGCACTATCCTAGCATGTCAGTGGTGGCTGTCCATGCAGGACAACCACTGTACCTGGCACAATGCCGGGTTGCCTTCTGTCACTTTTGTGGTGCATGTCTGCCTCGGGTGACACTGTGGCCTCCGCTGTTGTTGTCCCACCTCCATGCTGTGGCTTGTGTGTGTCACAAGGGATGTGCACCACTGTCTGTCACTTGTGCTCCGGCAAATGCTGGTGGCATACAGCTCCACAGTGCCTGTGCAGGATGGCTGGCACTCCTGTGCCATGGGGGAGTGCTGGCCGTGTGTACACAGTTTCCATGGCCACACGCTGAGGGCTTGGTTGCCCCGCTACTGTGTCCCTGTGTTGGTGTGCCCTTGGGAATGGGTTGGTGTTTGTCCATGCACTGTGTTGTATCCTGTGTTGTGCATGCTTCCATACACCACTGTGGGTGTCCGCACTGGCTGTTGTGGCCAGTGCTGGGTCGGGGTGTGTCCTTGGGAGGGTGTGCAGGGTGCTGTACCACTGGTGGTGGGGTCCGGGGCATGCCCTGTCACGTGTGGGGTACCTCGTGTGCCAACGCATGGTCAGTCTCTCAGCTGTACCTCTGGGGGGATGTGCATGGTGGCACTGTGTATGCAGTCTTTGCATTGCTGTGCGCTGCCACCCTCTGATGGGTGCTCATGGTGGGGCTGCCTTGCAAGGTTCTGTGGTGCACAGGGTTGCATTGTCACAGTGGGGGTGGTGGCATGCATGGGGTATCCTGCACTGGTGGACGCTGCTCCTGAGCAGGGTGTCTCGAGGTCATGGTGAAGGGTGTGCCCTGCATTGGTGGGATGGTGTGGCATGGGGTGGTCGGCCCTCCTTGTATGCCGGTCACAGCTTGCCAGGGGGTGTGATGGGGCACCATGGCCCAGCTGTGGGTTGGTTGCTGGTCTCCATGGGCCAGTGGTTATTCCAGCCCTCCCCCAGTTGTGCAGTGCATGGGGTGTGGGAGGACAATGTCTGTTCTGCTTTGTGTTCCTCTGCCCATCTGTGGCATGGGTGGTGGGCCCCTACATCCCTAGTTGTGCTGCTGCATTGCTGCCCTGCTGCTGGGGGCATCCCTGGTTGCGCTATGGCACATCTGGACTGCTCAGCTGAACATCCCTTGTTGTGCTATGGCGCATCAGATATGCTCAGCTTCACCTCCCTAGTTGCGCCATGGTGCAGGTGGTGTGATATTCAGTCGTCGGCTGTAGGCACATCTTGGCCAGTGCAGTTTTTGAATATCACACCTCTTGCGCATGGGCACAATGGACTTGCGCTTGCTCCTGCTGTTGCGCACTTTCTGGGTGCAGTTTGAATATCTGGGCCTCTAACTCCAACTATTGCAATTATTAAAGCTTTCTACAATATTTTCAACAGAACATTTCACTATATTCTACTATTGAGCTAGACATAGCTTCTCGGTTACTAGGTGTTAAACACTTCCCAGTTATAAGGCTACCTTATGTCACTGTGGGATACCAAAATCAAATGGCAAATAAGAATAGTGAAAATCTATAGCAATTAAACATACTTCGTAAAAGAAGACACTGGTACAGTTCAGTCCTATTACTATAGTTCATTTAATTTTCTGAAGCTATTCCCTACCCCATAGAAAAATGCCAGAACTCTTCAGAGTCACTGCCATATAGCCATATCAGTCTTCTTCATCCGAAGAGTGCTCAGATCTTGTAGGGTAGAAGTCTTGCTTTATTAATTCCAACTTCTTTCCAACCTCTGAGGGGTCAGAAAAACCAAAAGTTTTGCCCGCATAGTAAATCCTCAGCTGCAACGGTTGCTGCAACACATGGGTGATTCCTAGTGCTCTGAGGCCTGCTCGAACACCATCAAAGGCCTTTCTGCACTGTTGGGCTGAATAGCTCAGATCAGGAAAGAGATGTATCAGGGTTCCGTCCAACAATTTTAATGGAGCTTTCACTTTAGCTGCCTCCAAGACCTGGTCCCAGATATGTGAATCGCTTGTGATAATCATTACAGTTCTGGGGAGATTCTCCAGTTGTGCTCAGCAAGGAATAATGCAGTAGGTTTTAATCAAGTATAACTGAGTGTCCAAGTTGTCGAGATATTTAGAGAAAAGTGAGACAAAATACCTGAAGAGGTCTGGGCCCTCCGAGTCTTCCGGGATTCCCAGTAAGCGAATATTGGCTGCCCTTGCATTATTCTCTAAGTTTTCCAGTCACAGCCTCAGCAGTTTGTTTACAATAACGATATCAGTGACTGCTGCTGCTGATTTATTCACTGAATCTGTAGCCATTTTCACCTCTATGGTCAGCCCATCCATTCTGGTTTCCATACTTGTGAACTGATTCCCCAGGGTCTCAACTTTCTTATCAAGAGCCCTGATCGCTTCTAGCAAAGCACTGTTTGTGGGCTTGGGGGCTCCTCCTGATGTGGTTTCAGTGTTAACGCTAGTTACAGGATCTCCAGGCCACTGAGATTTGCTCCTTCCCGACACGCCCATGGCTACATGCTTCATTCTCCCCAGCCTCAAAATATTTATTTCTTTTTTTTTTAACTCTATTTATGCACCTGGCTCTCCGAGGCATCCTTCAGAGGTGCCCACACAATCCTACCCCTTCTACTCCCCGCCATGGCCATCCACACTGGTTCATCCTTCCTTTGAGGGACTTCCAGCACTCTGGATCACACCCCAGAACAGGGCCTGCCCTACCTCGGCAGCACTATCTGGAATTAGAGGGTCCATCCCTCTAGGAAGTTGGCCATGGATCCCCAGTGTGGCTTGGCCCGGCATTGGGGATGAGAGGGAGATCCCTGGGGCCCTCATCATCTCCTCGTCGAGCCGTTTTTTTTTTTTGCTTTTTGTTATTGGCTGTCCCTCACAGACCCCAGCCAGCAAGACAACATAAGTGCCATGGCTCAACCACCCCCAGGCATATGCCATGCCGCTACAATTGGCGATCTCCAGCCTGCCTCCAGAGGTCACTCCAAGAACAAGCATGCCCCAAGCCCTCCCCAGGGAGGAGAGAGTGGTCCATCCAGATGCTCAATCTCTTCCCTCCCTTGCTGACCCCTAGTAGTCTGGGCTCATTACCAAACCCGGGTCGCCAGTGTGGCATGAGGTGTGGCGTCCAGCGCCTCAACCCTCAACGCCACCAGGCCAGCTCTTAAAATATTTCTTAAGAGCAGCAAATTATACCTCTCAATGTAGACGGTGTATTGCTGAGGATACAACTTATAGTTTAGTAGTTCTGTAATATTTTTAATAGTTTTATATTCACAGAAAGATGGAGCTCTCTGAAGACATGTCTTCACTAGCTGGCTGCTGGCTACGCTTCCACTGAGATTTTACTTTTCACTTACTTTGTATGTCCTCTTCTTGCCCACCTGCCCCCAACCAGTATTAACACCTGTCTTACCTGGGAGTTATCCCATCCTTATTTGTGCCCCTCTGGTTTGCCCCCCACAACAAGGTATTTTCATCTGGGCTGACAGGCTAGGCCCTTGAAGTAATCCTCAACCAACATTTCAAGAAAGTAGTAGTAGCAGTAGTGAAAACTTTTATTTATTTTTAGAAAGTGAATAGGATACTCTGAGACAAGTTCATTTCCAGTGAGGTTCTTAATACTTAATATCAAGTTACATAAACGATTTTCATAAACATTGATGACTTACAATCACACAGTACTATGACACAAGACAAGAATAAGTAATTAACAACTCATGTTCAACAAACCGCAATTGAGTGTGAACTATAAAATAGCACAGTTAGAAGCAGGAAACTTTTCTTATGTATAGTGCAATTCAGAGCAGCAGCTTAGTTTCTGATGTGTCTGTGTTATGTACCAATTTTTTATAGCTCCAAAATAAAAGTTAGAATATAACGGTCTATGTGTAATTGGTACAGAATTCCATATCTGGGGCCCATATAAAAAAAAAATGTGTTCTTCCTATTTCTAATTTTTTACACTTTTGTACACATTACACATTAAGGGTACTGCAGTTGATGACATGAGGCTAGCAAGGGGGAGCTGCATCATCCTGCCACAGCCCTGGTGGTTTTTAGTATGCACTCCTTACCCCTTTGACGTTGGCAAGATTAACCTCATGGGACTAGAAATGCATATGACAGCATGATGTCTCAGAGCCCAGCTGCCGAACACCTTCCCACTGTGCCTTAGCTGCACTTCCTTTAATGTTTACCCAAGAGACAGCACTGTGGTGGAGACAGTTATCCTCCCTCCCCAAAGGCAGAGCAATCCTCTGGGACACTCACTGCTCCCTTCCAATAGCTATTGGATGGACCAGGCTCATTCCTGAATCTGGGTTGCCAGCATCGCAAATGGTAGCACTGCTGCTGCTCTGACAGGCTGGCCAGCAGCACTGGTGTTCTGACAGGCAGGATGGTGGTTTTATTTATTTATTTACTGATGTACAATTTGTGACCAGAAAAGGCACACAGAACTGAAACTTGGTTCTAGGTGTGACCCTGGGGTATAGGGAAACAATAGCTTAAATAAAATGAGAACAAACTCACAGGCCTTTCACTTTATTCCTAGTGTATTGTGCAAATTACTATATGGTATGGTATTTTTTATGGCGTAGCCCAAGATTATTTGCATATCTGGGAAAGGTTTGCAGTCTTTACCATTGGTTGTAGGAGGCTCACTATGACAAAGTCTGAGAACTAGTCCCTAAAGGTATTAAAAATGCACATATGAATGTCTGCAGCTTAGTGAACAATAAGCCTGAGCTCAGAGTCTGAGTCTCTCTCTGTACAATTCAGACATTATTTTGTTTTTAATTTCTGTTGTTCACTCCTGGTTTTCTATCAGCCCAATCCTCCCATTACCCACAGTTTCTGAGACTTAGCTTTCACTCCAGTAATTTCCCTATGAATCACACACACACACACACACACACACACCGTGGTGGGTCATCAGGGCTGGCCAGAAGAATCTGAAGAGCATTCCAGAATCTGGAGGAGGTGGCCCAGTTAGTGGTGTGGGGTCTGCAAAGGACCAGAACACCATTCTGCCAGGTAGGGTGATCTTTCCACCCATTTTCTCCCCCAGGCTGCTGAATGTGCAGTGATATACTGCACATGCATGCAGAGGCCCGCACATGTGTATCAGTATCTGCCAGCAGCCCTCCCCAAGTTGCTGCTCCTACTGAGCTGCCATCTAGCTTCCCCCAGGCAGCATACAAGTAGTGGAGTGACCTACCCCTCATCCCAGAAAGACGAATGCAGTCTGTGAGATGCTCTATCCTCTTTCCCCAGGACAAACCCCATGTGACCAGAGTCTGCTCCTGATCCCATGTCACCGGCATAGCAAACGGTAGCATTTCCGCTGTGCTACCAGGCAGCTAATAATGGAGACATTCCTGGTGATACTGAGACTTGGCTTCAGTCTTCTGTCCCAGACTCTACCTGGTCACTGCAGCACTATAACTTTCTGCATAGGATAGATGCTCCTCTAAACAAGGGGGTGGAGTATTAATCTACTGTAAGAATTACCTTAATCTCTTATTGTCCAGTGGTGATCCCCTAAACCCTCCATGTGAATTTATTCATGCAACTCTGCTTTTCGGAAAATCTAAGAAGCTACATACTATATGTGCATATAATCCCCCATGTGGCAGTCTATCTGTCCTTACTTCACTACATGATTTGTACTCCCACTCATCCTGCATAAAGAAAGTATTTTATTTGATGACGTCAGTCAAGACTGGGCCAGTGATAGGAGCAAATCTTATGAATCTCTGTTTCAGATTAATTGAACCTTGACCAACTTGTCACTATACCCACAGGGGTGGCTACTGCTGGCTCTCAGCACTCCATTGTAGAATGGGTCCTGACTATGAGGCCTGGCAGGATTTCTTCCATAGGCACCTTTCCTGGCTAGTAGTAACTACTCTCCTACCTTTTGTATCTGGTGGGTCCAGCTACTCCCCACCCAAATGTCCATTTCAGAGACTTCTCTAAGGTCAGCCCTGCCAACTGTGTCAATAACCAACTGTACCTTATGTTGACTGACCCTACCTCTGTAATACCACCTGTGCTTTAACTGTGTCCCATTTCACTGATACCTTTTTAGTTATTCAGAAGACGCATGCTCCTGCTACCACAAGGCAACTTAGAGAATTCACTACTCTGTGGATTTCCAGGGAACGGCTAAGGATGTTAAAACACAGGGATATGTGCTGTCAGAAGTGCAAATTGTCTAACCTCTATTCAGATTGGGCTGAATATAGAAACTGGAGAAAGAAACAACTGCAAAAAGGCTGTCAGGGCAAATAAAAGTGCTTATTGCAGAACCCAATTAAATAAGTCAGTTGGTGACTCCTAACGTTTCTGGGACAGTGTGAAAGATTTCATGGGATTAAAATGGTCTCACTGATTGTCTAATCAATGACTTTTGTGCCTGCAGTGTCAGGCCTCATGACATTCCTGGTTGGGCGGTTGTCTCAATCTTACCCTTACCTACATCTTTTCATGTCTTATTAAACATAGAAACACAGAAACATAGAATTTGATGGCAATAAGGACCGCTTGGCCCACCCAGTCTGCCCATTTCCCTACCTACTGGATAAGCTGCAGATCCTAGTTAACCAGCAGCCTACTTCTTCTTACTCCCACCCCCAGAATTGCCTTATGACTGTCCCATGCATGCTTGAATTCCACCACTGATTTTGACTCCACAACCTCCTCCAGAAGGCCGTTCCATGCATTCACAACCCTCTCTGTGAAAAAATACTTCCTTAAATTACCTCTGAGCCGCCCCCTCTATCTTCAAATTGTGCCCTCTTGTTCTTGCACACCTCTTTTTTTGAAAGATGCTACCCTCTTGGACTTTGTTGATTCCCTTGAGGTACTTGAAAGTTTCTATCATGTCCCCCCTCTCCCTCCTTTCCTCGAGGCTATACATATTAATCTCCTTAAGTCTCTCTTCATATGTCTTCCAGTGCAGACCCTGCACCATTTTAGTTGCCCTCCTCTGGACAGCTTCCATCCTGTCTATGTCTTTTGGGAGATTGGGTCTCCAGAACTGCACACAGTACTCCAGATGGGGTCTCACCAGCTGTCTGTACAGAGGGATAATAACTTCCTGTTTTCTACTGGTGATGCCTCTCCCTATGCATCCCAGTATCCCCCAACCCTCCTTGCTGCCCTCTCACATTGCTTGCCCACCTTTAGGTCATCTGATATGACTACCCCAGGTCCCTTTCCATTTTTGTTGTTGTTAGTATCTCACCCCCACTGTATACTCTTCCCCTGGGTTTTTGTTTCCCAGGTGCATTACCTTGCACTTCTTAGCATTGAATCTAAGCTGCCATACATTTGACCATTCCTCTAACCTTGCCAAGTCCCTTCTCATCCTTTCCACCCCACCCTGTGCATCAACTCTGTTGCAGATCTTAGTGTCATCTGCAAAGAGACATACTTTTCCTTCCAGTCTTTCCTCAATGTCGCTTATAAAGACATTGAAGAGGACTGGTCCTAATACTGAACCCTGCGGTACCCCACTAGTAACCCGCCTTTCTTCTGAGTGGACTCCATTTACTATTACTCTCTGTGTCCTATTCTCCAGCCAATATTGCTTGCATAAGTGACAAGAGGTCAAGAAGCAGACTAGTTTTGCTATAAAAAGGGGGGAAATGATTCATTGTAATGGGAGTTCAAGTGAAAAAAAAAGTAAAGAGAATATCTGCATATAGAAATTCTGGTGGCCACACTTTATAGTGGTACAGTAAGGGTTTTGGGCTTGCAATCCACTGATCTAGAAGACTTGATGATTGGTTCTGTGTGCATGCAGCACATTGGGGGCCCACTGGCTTCTTAGCTACGTATGTGCTTGTGATTCAACCCAAGGCCTTCTGTTTGTGAGATGTAAACTGTGTTTGCCACTGAACTGCCTAGAATATAATAATTAAGTCTGAAGTTTATTTACAGTGTGCTGGTAAGGGTAATTGCAACATTCATACATATACAAGTTTGATTGAAAAACATGTAATGTAAATTGAAACGTTGGCACTGATGTCATCTAACTTTTTCCTGTGCCAGTATTTCATTTGACCTGTCATGCCAGAGTATCTGGACAGCTTTGCACAGGAGAAATTCCACCAAATATGCCAGTCTTTAATTATGACTCCTGTTTTGTAATTTTAACACAATCATAGCAGATTGGAAGGCACATCTTTAAGCATTAATATCTGATGAATTTCCATTTATGAATTTACTGAGGCACACCAAAGAGAACCCTGCTAATAAAGGGCATAACAGTTACTGTACTTCTAGTGGAATTTTCTTTTTTTAACTAAGCTGTTCAGCCCATGCTGTCTTTACACATTTAGCTAGTAATACAATGTGTAACATAGAGAATAAAGTATGGATCGGGGTGTGTAACGAGATTTTATACACAGCCGAGTTGTGGGATACTATATAAACCCCGAGGGCGAAGCCCGAGGGGTTTGTGAAAAGCATCCCACAATGAGGGTGTGTGTAAAATCGAGTTTGACACCCCAACCCATTTTTTATTTTATATAATTGCTGGGTTTCCCTTTTTCTCCTCAGCAATTATATAAAATAAAGAGCTTATGGTGCAGCCACAGTTTGGCTCAGTGTTACTGCAGTGCCGAAATTGGAATCCGTCCCGTGTCTTTTAAAAATGGGTTACCTTTGCCTGAGTGGCTTCAACATCTTTGAGAACAAGCCTTAGTAAGTCCACTGATGAGCCTAATATATCTAATTGCTGAGTTTTTCTGGCGGTGCTGTTTTTGGGAACACGGAAGCGGTGAGTGGTCAGGAACACTCGTGCTGGTCCGTGGGCATGGGCAGAGCGAGGGAAACCGTGCACGTGTTTGCCGTTATAAATGCTCCTTTATAATGGCAAATTACACCACGGTTTCCCTATGGGAAAAAGGGGAAGGCAGTTATTATAAATAGTTTCTGTCATACAATGGACTGTGAGACTCAAACAATCTGATTGTTTACTAAGACTCTGAATGATTGGCAGCTAAGAAACCCATACCTGCCACCTCATAACCATAAAAAATAACAAGTATTTGTCAGTGCCAAATGTTGTCTTGCTGGCATTGGCATTGGTAGTGCAGGAGTTAGAGAGATGCATAATAGGAATGGCAGTGAAGTATGGAACTGACGCCAACCCACCCACCCACCCTGCAGAGACTGACAGGCATTGAGGTGTGCCTTTGGGTTGTCGGCCATAACGTTCATGCCATTTCACCTCACCCTACCCTGCAGACTCCGACTAGTGTCGCATTGTGCCTTGGGGTCATCGGGCCTTACGCTCAACCCATTCCATAAGGAAATATGTTGAGATGATGCAGTATAGGAGAATGGGGTGAACTTTGAGGCTGAAGAGTCCAAGGCACACCTTGAAGTCTGTTGCTGGCTGCAGGATGGGGTTGGGGGTGAAATGACATGAGCATTACAGCCGACAATCCAAAGTCACAGTCTCTACAGGGTGGGACATTATGGTTAGAAACCTTAACACCCCGGGCATTTGTTGGTATTTGCACTCCAAATTTTCAACATGGGCTTTTTGTGACCACACCTCATGAAAGTATTTGGGACCGCAACTCATGAACAGTGGCACTGTGATTTTGCTAACCTGTCCCAAATGTTTATTACCCTCAGTGACCACACCATTCTGCACCAGATGTGCGAAAACACATTTCATGTAGACCGTGAAAAATGACAGCTGTGCCATTTATAAGGAGGTGTGAAGAAATGACAATGATGAAAATCTGGAGTGAAAATATTAAAAATTCTCGGAGTTATGAGCGTGCATGGAAACTGCGCAATGCATGCTCAGAATAGTTTTTGTGAATTTTTCACCAATTTCAACATAGGCATTTTGGGACCTCTGCTCATGAACAGTGGCACTGTGATTTTGTTAATCTGTCCCAAACATTATTTCCCACAGCAACCGTGCCATTGTGTGCCAGATGTGCGAAAACACATTTCTGTCAGGATGTGAAAAATAACAGCTGTACTGTTCATAAGGAGGTGTAAAAAAATTACAATGTACAACATCTGGAATGAAAATATTAAGAATTCTCAAACTTACAAGTGTGAGTGGAAACTGCGCAATACACGCTTGTAACAGTCATTTTTTTTGGAATTTTTTTCTCCAAATTTGCAACATAGGCTTTTTGGGAGCCCACTTCATCAACAGTGACACTGTTGTTTTGTTGATCGGTCCTGAAAGGTGATTCCACGCAGTGATTGCAAAATCACCTTTAAGACTGAATAGCGAAATGACAGTGACTGAGTTCATGAGGCGGGGTCCCAAGAACCCCATGTTGAAAATTTGGAGCCAAAAGTCACAAAAATGGCTGAGATATCCACCTAAGTTGACTTCCCCCATTGATGCCATTATACAACTTATCGTGATTTTCTTTAGTTCGCAGTCGACTTTTGAAGAGTTCAGATGTTTCCCTCTCCACCGAAGATCGTTGCGCTGGGCTGCAGAGGTAAGTATGGGATGGGGGGGGTGCAGGGAGGTGGGATGCGCAGAGGGTGGGTGCAGGTTGGGGAAGGGGTGTCATGACCACGAGGGACCGTTTTCTGTGTTACAGGGGCGAAAAAAAGGACGTTGTGAGAATTTTTTTTTTGACAGATTTGCTTTGGGCACACTGGGGTGGGCTCCCAGTGTGCCACCTGTGTTTTTTGGGAACCGGGGACTGAAGCGATGGGATTGGGCCGCCATTGGCAAAGAAAGTGTCTGTGTTTGGGGCATGATGCCAAGGGGATTGAGCACCCCTCGCAGACAAATAAAACAAGGGGGAACATTATGCCAATGGGGATTGGGCTCCCCCATCGGCAAACGAACCGGGAAGGGGGCATGCTGACAGGGAGGATTGGGCACCCCCGACATCAGCTTTCTAGGGACCGTGAGAGGTTGATGGCAGCAGCAGCCATGTTTATTGAATGTTTCAGCAGGCAAGTCACGCCCTGCAATGACAGGGTGCTCCCTCATTGCAGCAGGGATATTCTTTCAGGTTGGTGGCACACTTCTGAACTGCTGTCATAGACAGCATGCTCATTCATTGGTGCCACAGAGACCAGACCAAAAAAGCAGCGGTGCCATTGGCCACAAAACTGCCACACCTCCACAACCTGCTACTCCAGCAAACTGCCACAAAATGTTGCTTGTGCTGTGCACACAAGACAACATAAAAAGCTACAAAACTTTGAAAGTACCCTATTTCAACAATAGCACTAACCACTCTAGGGGTTGGAATAATATGAGTAAATCATGGGTCATAAGTATTAGGGTCGAATAATTTATTCCTATGTGCTACTATGCGTTAGTTATTTCCATGGCCTGACAGACTAAATTTCTTGGATGTATTTCCACTACCATCCCTACCTGAACCCTATTTGCTGTATATATTGTCAGTATAAATTTGTTACTAACATACTAAAATGCCAGCAGAATAGGCCTAATGGTCTTTCACATCTGCTCTTTTGTTCAGTCCCCACCCTGGGAGCTGACCCTGCTGCCCCTCTCGCCCTTTCTGGCTTCTCCCTACCCAGTCCCAGATATTCTAGCTGCACTGGACTTTGCTTCCAGAACCCTTCTCCTGTACCTGTCCCGCCCTCTCTTGAACCCACCATCTCTGCCTCCACCAGCCCCCCAGGCAGCACATTCTATGGCTCCACCACCCTCTCAGTGAAGTAGCACCTCCTCTTTTCTCCCCTGAATCTTCCCCCCACCAGCTTCCACCCATGCCCTCTAGTTGCCCCCCTTCCTTCAGAGCACCCTGACTGCTCCTCCCCTATTTACCCCTTCATGTACCAGAAGACCTCTATCATGTCCCCCTGGTCCCTTCTCTCTTCCAATGTGTACATATTTAGCTCTTCAAGCCTCTCCCCATAGGTCCTGTCCCCCAAGTCCCAGATCATTTTGGTTGCCCTCTTCTGGACCCTCTCCAGGAGTTCAATATCCCTCTTTAAGTGTGGCCTCCAAAACTGCATGCAGTACTCAAGGTGCGGCCTCACCAAGCAGTTATACAGAGGGAGTACTACTTCCCTCCTTCTGGAGGTGATCCCCCCTAGCGATGCATCCCAGCATTCTGTTGGGCTTGGCTGCTGCCCTCCTACAAGTCTTCGAGTTGTTCATCTTGACATCCACCACCACCCCCAGGTCCCTCTCAGCCATCTAGACTTGTAGCATTCCCCCCCTCCCAAGGGTGTACACTTGGCCTGGGTTTCTGGCTCCCAGGTGCAGTACCTTGTATTTCCCTGCATTGAACCTCAGCTTCCACTTTCTAGACCACCTTTTCAGAGCCTCCAGGTCCCCCTGTAGGGCCATTCTCCCCTTCCCCCCATCCACCACCGCCCCCAGTTTTGAGTCATCCGCAGAGAGACTTATCTCACTTCTGATACCATTCCTTATGTCAGAGACGTAGGCCTTGAACAGGAGGGGCCCAAGAACTGGTCTCTGAGGTACCCCACTAATGACCCTCCTTGGGGATGAAACTATCCCCGCAAACCACGACCCTCTGGGTCCAGTCCTGGAGCCAATTCCCTATCTATCTGATCATCTGGTTCCCCCACCCCATTTCCCCAACTTATCCAACAGGCCCCCATGAGGGACAGAGTCAAACGCCTTGCTGAAGTCAAGAAAGAGGACGTCCACCAGTCTACCCAGGTCCAAAGCACTCGTCACCCAGTCATAGAACTCCACAAGGTTTGTCTGACATGATTTCCCCAGGATGAATCCATTCTGTCTATCGTCCAGGCACCCCAACTTTTCCAGGTCCCCCCCTAGCCTCTCCTTGACAATGCCCTCCATCGCCTTGCCCACCACCATTGTCAGGCTAATGGTCCTGTAGTTTCTTGCCACCTCCCTTGATCCCTCCTTGTAGATATGCACTATATGCGCCACCTTCCAGTCCTGGGGCACCCACTCTGTCCTCAGAAAGATGCCGAAAAGCTCCTCCAGGGGTTTAGCCAGGACATCCGCCAATTCCTTCAGCACTCTGGGATGTAATTTATCCGGCCCCAGTGTTTTCTCCATCTTAAGGGACCTGAGGGATTCCCTCACTCTCTCTGCCATGATTTGTACCTCTGCTACCTCATTCCCCTGCTTTGCCTTCCCCCCTCCTGCCAGTGATGGCCCCCCTCTCCACAGGCCCGCCGATTGGTAAAGATCCTCCCCCTCAGTTTCACCATTTCCTCCCACATATGATGCAGCCCCCACATTTTCCTTGGTGAAAACTGAGGCGAAGTACTCATTTAGTAACTCAGCCTGCTTCCCCGGGTCTTGTGCCCATCCCTCCCCTGTTTTAATCCTGCTAATCTGCCCTTTCACCCATCGTTTTTCCCCAATGTATCTAAAGAACCCCTTGTCCCCTCTTCTAATTTCCCTGGCCAGGTTCTGCTCCTTCCTTGCCTTAGCCGCCCTCACCACCCTAGTGGCCCTTCTGGCCATCAGCTCATACTCCCCTTGATCCCTTTCACTCCTTGAGCACTTGAAATGCCTATAGGCCTCCTTCTTTCCCCTCACCACCTCCTGAACCTCCCTGGTTCACCAGCAGGGTTTTCGGGCCCTACCACATTTGCGTCTTACTCTTGCACAGGTGCTTGTAGAGTTCTGCACCCCCCCCGATGATTTCCTACCTACTTTCAGCGTCCATGTCTGGCGCAGTCCCATCCAAATGCTCCTTAAGGATCCTTCCCATTTCCTTGAAATCTGCTCCCCTGAAGTCAGTTACCTCCGTCTTTGTGCAGCCTTCTACCCCTCCTAGGTCCAGGCAAAACCAGACCGTGGCATGGTCGCTCCCCGCCAAAGGGTCTCTTACCTCCAGGCCCCCAATCTGGTCACTGTCTGCCAGGACCACATCCAGTATCCATGCCTCCCTGGTTAGTTCTTCCACCTGCTGAGTTAGGAACGCATCCTGAAAGACATCCAACAACCTCTGTTCCCTGGCCACCAAGGATGTCATAGTCTCACAGTCCATTCCTGGCATGTTAACGTCCCCCAACACCACCACCCTTACCCTGCCCAATCTGCAGTGTCTCCAAACATCTGCCACCAGACACTCCCCGAGCTCCTCCACCAGCGCAGGGGGTCTATACACCACTCCTGTTTTTACTCTCTTGCCCCCTCCTTGTTACCAAGGTAACCCAAATCGCCTCCACCGTTCCCTCCGCCTCCTCCACTCCTCCTATGCCAATGCAGTTTTTGACTATTATTGCTACCCTTCCTCCCCTTCCCTCCCCCCTGTCCTTCCTGAACATGGTGTAACCCTCCAGGTTCAGGTCCCAGTCGTGCCCTGCGGTGGTCCAGGTCTCAGTGACTGCTGCCACATCCACATCTCCCTCAGTTAGCATCGCCTGGAGCTCAGGCATTTTATTGCCCAAGCTCCTGGCATTTAGCAGGACTACCTTCCACCCTCTTCCTATACTTAGAAGCATAGAAACATAGAATTTGAAGGCAGATAAGGACCGCTTAGCCCACCTAGTCTGCCCATTTCGCTACCTAATGGATAAGCTGCAGATCCTAGTTAACCAACAGCCTACTTCCTCCTACCCCCCACTAGAATTGCCTTATGTCTGTCCCATGCATTCTTGAATTCCACCACTGTTTTTGACTCTATGACCTCCTCAGGAAGGCTGTTCCATGCATCTACAATCCTCTCTGTGAAAAAATACTTCCTCTCATTACCTCTGAGCCGTCCCCACCTCTATCTTCAAATTGTGCCTCCTTGTTCTTGTACATCTCTTTTTGTGAAAGATACTACCCTCTTGGACTTTATTGATTCCTTTGAGGTATTTGAAAGTTTCTATCATTTCCCCCCCTCTCCCTCCTTTCCTCGAGGCTATACCTCTTAAGCTCCTTTAGTCTTTCTTCATATGTCTTCTGGTGCAGGCCTGCACCATTTTAGTGCCCTCCTCTGGACAGCCTCCACCCTGTCTATGTCTTTGCGGAGATGGGGTCTCAGAGACTGTGCACACAGTACTCAAATGTGGTCTTACCAACTGTCTGTACAGAGGGCCAACAGCTTCCTGTTTTCTACTGGTGATGCCTCTCCCTATGCATCCCAGTATCCCCCCAGCCCTCCTTACTGCCTTCTCACATTGTTTGCCCACCTTTAGGTAATCTGATATGACTACCCCAAGGTCCCTTTCCATTTTTGTTGTTATTATCTCACCCACCATTGTGTACTCTTGCCCTGGGTTTTTGTTTCCCAGGTGCATTACTTTGCATGTCCTTGCGTTGAATCTAAGTTGCCATACATTTGACCATTCCTCCAACCTTGCCAAGTCCCTTTTTATCCTTTCCACCCCACCTTGCTTATCAACTTCCATTTCCCCTGCTCACATTCCCATAGGGATTCTGTCTTCCTCCAGTCTGCAACTTACCAGTCGTCCTTTTCCCGCATTCCTCCAGCTCCCCAGGGGGGTGGAGACAGAGTCCCTCCTTTATCAGATGCCCCTCGACAGCCTCTTCTCCCATCCCTCCCCCCTTCACAAGTTAAACCCCACCTTTCACAAATGAACCCCTCGATTTTCAACTTAAGGATTTCCATCCCCTCCAAATTGAGATGGAGCCTATCTCTAGCATACAGCCCCTTAACCTCCCAGGTCTCCACCCAATCCCCCATCAACCCATACCCTCTGGCCCCACACCACTCCCTGAGCCACTGGTTTATCTCCCTAATCTTTATTTTGTGTTCCCCATTAGCCCTTGGCACTGGCAGGATTTCTGAGAAGGAAATTGCACATCCTATGTCATGATAGAACCTGGCAAGCTCCCCAAACCTTGCCTGTGTCTCTAGCTCACTATTTCCCTCAATGTCATTGGTACCCAGGTGGACCAGTATGTCCAGGGAACCTCCACAATTCTTTGCCAGCTGATATACCTCATGCTTGGCCCTGTGCACCATTAGTCCAGGGAAGCATTTTGTTCTAACCAGGCAGACATCCCCCTCTCTATCCCATTTGATACCTCTGATCATGGAATCACCCAACAGGAGCACTCTGACCACCCCTTTTCCTCCATTCCCCCCCCCCTTCCATTTCCCTCATCCTTTCTACCAGCCCTTCCCCCAGCTGGCTCCTTGATCCTCCTCCTCCTGTCTGTGTGCCACCTGCCACCCCCTCCTTATTTACCCTAGCACCCCCCGATCCTATGCCTCCCTCCTCCCGAGTATCTTTCTGTATCCTGCTACCCCCCATCACTGCTGTGACTGGTCCTCCCCATCTGCTAAACTAGTCTGGCTCATCCTCCCTTCTTTCCCGTCTACATTCAGCCCCTCCTTGCCTGTCGTGCCCCCCCCCGGACCTAAACCCTCAGCTCCCTTTACTGTATCCTCCTTGTACTTCTGGTCCTTCTCCTTGCCCTTTCCTCCCAACTGGTCCTTCTCTTTGCGCTTTCCTCCCTCTATCCCCTCTTTCTCCTGCTCTGATCCCCCGCTCCCCCCCGTTTTCCCACATTCCAAGTTTCCCCTGTTCGTCCTGCTCCCCAGTCCCCGCCTCCTTCCTCCATTCCCTTTCCATCTCTAACCACCCCAGTCATGGCTACATCACCCCCCTCATCCTCCAGCAGAAGAAGAGAATTGAAGAATTTACTAAGCTTAAGGTCCAATCCACCTCCGCACCTTGCTTCCTTCTGTCCAGCCCCAGCCATCTGCCTGCTTCCCTGAGAATGTCCTCCCTTTGGCCCCCCTCTGTGAGGGTCCCCAGATACCTGTCTGCTTCCTTGGTAGTGTCCTCCTTTTGGGCCCTCTCTGTCAGGGTCCCTATGTGACCCCAGAGTACTATCCTGCATTCCTTTCCCTATGCTCCTGCCCCTAGTGCTTGGTGCAACCCCATGGGAGAGCCCCTTCCCTATTCCCCAACCATACCTCCCCCACCAGCTGTTTCCTAATCCCCTCAACCTCCTCCTTAAGCTGTGCCAGCTGGTAGTACACAGGGGAACCACCAAACTTCCAGGCCCAGTCCAGTATCATGGCCACCCCACACCCAGTGCACCCCACCACCCTCCCAAAGATGCTGGCCATAATGACATGTGGTCCCATCCCCCTCCAAGTAGGTTTCCTTGGGTGAACCACCAGGTTCCCCACTAGTTCAAGATACACCCCTGCCCACTAATCAGGTCACCCACTAATCCTAGATACAATCTCACAGTAAACAGGTACCCCTGTTACTAGGTGCAGTACTACACAGTAAACAGTTTACCTAGCTTAGGCTTAAACTAGAGGGTGTCCCCCGCTTTCCAGCAATGAGCTCAACACCACATGCTCTTTTTCCCCCTCCTCCAAGTCCCTCTCCAGCCAGTCTTTTTTGTAAAGTGCACAGCTCCTTCTCACTTGTTTTGCGATCTGCCAATGGGATCCTTCCTGGTTTCCTTGCACCACCTTCCCCGGGTACTTAATAGAGGTTGGGGCTGGGGTGGGTGGAGTGGGATGAAAAATCCGGTGCCCTGACCCACTCCATGTGGTTGGGATGGCTCCCCTGATCTGCTGTTGTCCCCCTCTGCCCTGGCCCGCTCCATGCAGCTGGGAAAAGCCCACAAAAAGTCAGCTCCTGTAGGAGAATATGAGCTGGGCAGCTTTTAAAGGCTGCTAAGGCTTACATATTCCCCTCCGCAGTTCCAGATTCACTGCCTTCCTCTTCCTTCCTCTGTGCACGATTGGCGCACTTGCTCCTGGCTCCCTGTGGCCGGATTGGCTGCCAAAAGATCCCTCTGGCTGCCACTGCAGTCCTCCGGTGCCCTGAGCCACTCCATGCAGTTGGGATGGCTCCCCTGATCTGCCGCTAAACATCCGGTGCCCTGACCCACTCTGTGCAGTCAGGATGGCTCCCCTGATCTGCAGCTGTCCCCCGTGCCCTGGCCGACTCCATGTGGCCAGGAAAAGCCCATAAAAAGTCAGCTTCTGTAGGAGAATATGAGCTGGACAGCTTTCAAAGGCTGCCCAGGCTTACGTATTCCCTGCCGCAGCTCCTGATTCACTGCCTTCCTCTGCGCCCAGTTGGTGCACTTGCTCCTGGCTACATGCAGCTGAATTGGCCACCGAAAGATCCCTCTGGCTTCCGCCATGGTCCTCCAGTGCTCTGACCCACTGTGTGCAGTCGGGATGGTTCCCTCGATCTGCCGCTGTCCCCCTGTGCCCTGGCCCACTCTGTGCGGCCGGGAAAAGCCCACAAAAAGTCAGCTGTATATTTTTCCCTATACCCCTCTCTGTATACATTTTTTGCTTGTTTCATTCTGTGTATACATTTTTTGTTCCTTACATATATTTATGGTTGTATTTCTGCTCACAACCCTGCCTGTACAATATTTGCTATATGCATTGCCAGTACAAATTATTACTGCATATTTTTGCCTGTACCATCCTCTAAACAGTATGTTTTACCAGTTTCATCCTCTGTTTAGATTTTGATTCCTGTATACCTCCCCATGGGTCATACCTGGAAATGAGCTTTGGCTCAGTGTTCCTGGCTTCCAGTTTTCAATAAATAAATAAGGAGCTCAGCTTTATCTCCTACCTCATTACATCCAAAGGGGGTTATTAACTCATGATAAACTCCTGCTAACCAATCACTTGTCATGTTTCCTTGCCTAATTTGACCTCCCACACTATTCATGCTTTAATGCTTATTGTAAATTAAGGCATCATTCTTAGGCAATCAAGATTGTTTATTAAGAAATCGACAAACATTGACAAAAAAAGATCCTGCCATCTGATTGGTCTGTATGGATCATTCAGCATGAGCAAACAATAGGTTCACAGGTATTTCAAGCAAAAGTAGACACAAGCTCATCTAGTTTGTCCATCATTGTCCAAGTGAATTTATTCTGGAGTGCCCTATCATTCATATATTGAGCCAATCTCTTTTTAAGTTCTCTGAATGTTCCGCTACACACCACCTCCTGGAGTGGGGCATATTCCATGCTGTCACTACCAGCTGTGTGAACCATGATCAGATTAGTTGTTTTGAAGTGTATGTTTTATTCAGTTTAGCTATGTGTTATTATTTAAGTGCAAGCCCCACTATCCACTACCCCAATGACGACTGGGAACTGATGGTCCCTGGGTACTTGATGTTCAGGAGGGATAGAGGAACAAATAGAAGAGGAGAAGGAGCCCTTGATGTCAAGAAGGGCATAGAGGTGATGGAAGATGGGTGCATTAGGGATAGTAATGGGGAGACTGAGTTGCTATGGGTGAAATTCACAGTAGCCTCAGGCAAGAGAATTTTATTTATTTATTTATTGAAAATTTCGGAATTACAACCTTTGAGTCAAGGACTCCTTTGCAAAGGCTCCACGTCAGTCATGACAGTACAATTACAACAAGACAGTATGGACAATGTTCTCAAAACAGAGAAATTACATTTCGACAAACGTTTAAAATCATAGCTTAAGTCAAAGGCTACACGTCAGTTGTAATATTGAATTTTACATAGAGACAAGGTTTGTACAGAAAATTGCCAGGACATTACAAGAGTTTAACAATCACAGTATAGGGTGTTGCCAAGACTGAGATAATATCTGTGAGTTGCAGTGTTCTAACGATGTGGTGGCCCAGGTGCCTGACAATCTATGCGAAAAGATGGAAAACAGCTACAGGTCTCCATGTTGAGCAGATACTTCTTGCACTCTGTTTTGAATAGTCTTAGACTGGGGGCAAGCAAGATGGAAGATGGTAGATTGTTTAGCCAAAGTGGAGCACGGTAATGGAAAGATCTTTGCCCAGAGGGTTCTGCAGTGGGGAACTGCGTGGGAGGTCCCTGCCAATGCGTCTAAGGGTGCCCTATTGGGGGCTGGTTGGATGAGGCGATGCAGACAGATGGGTGCGAGTCATAAGGATCTTCTTGGCTTGAGGCAGGTATGGTATTTAAGCCTCCCTTCAGTTGAGCCAGTCCGCTTGATAATAGAGCTGACAGGTATGTGTTTGTCTACTGCTGCTGGTGACCATGCGGCAGGCTTTGTTTAGTGCTATATTGATGCTGTGTGAGGGCTGATTTGTCAGCAGCGCCTGATAGTTATCTCCATAATCGACCAATGAGAGGACTCGAGCTAGTAACGGCTAAACGAGAGCCTGAGGAGGAAGGCAGTGTTTGTGCCTGTAAAGAATGCCAAGTCGGTATTAACTGAGGAGGAGAGAAGTTTAATGTGCTGGTGGTAGGTAAGGGATGTCCAGGGTGATACCTAGATATTTAAAGTGGTTGACCTGTTCAATGTGGTTACCCTGTAGGTTTGAGATTGAGAGCAGGGAGTTATAGAGGGGTTTTGACGATGGGCAAACATCATGGATTTTGTCTTGTCATAGTTAAGTATTAGACGGTGGTCAGTGAACCAGTATTCAAGCTCCTAAAACAGCCTTGAAGGGTGTTTTGGAGATGTATGAGGTTGGTGTGTTTCCAGTATATGCGGCATCGTCCGCATATAGTAATAGCTTTCCACTACATGCTGAGGGAGTGAGTTCAGAAAAGAGGAACAAGAGCGGCCAAGTATTGACCCTTGGGGACACCAGCCAGAACTGGTAGTTTGGAGGAGAGTGTGTGACTAATTTTTACTTCCTCGTTCTGTCAGTCAGATAGTTCTTGAACCAGGAGATAGCTTCAGGAGCAATATGGAGGGCTGCCAGGGTATGAAGAAAAAGCTCATGATTGGCCGGTGTCAAATGCTTTGGTCAAATCAATATAGATTGTACCAACTGCTGACCCCTGTTCAAGGGCTTCATGAATGTAAGATGTAAATTCTAGTAGTGCTAGTAGTACTGTGCCCTTTTCTGAAACCATGTTGCTCATGGCAGAGGAGACCATACTTGTCAAGGTATTCTGTGAGTTGGTCAGACACAATTTTTCAAGAGCTTGAAAGGGAGGAAGGATCGTAATGGGCCTATAGTTAGCAGGGGTAGTTGGATCACCCTTTTCAGGATAGGTGTGATAATACCCTCTTCCATAGTGTAGGAATTGGCCATGACACAGTGAGTGGTTGAGGAGTTTGGTGAGATGTGGGAGAGTCTCATTAGGGTGAGCCGAAGGATTTTGGGTCGAGGAGTCACTGCTAGCAAGTTATGCAGTGCTTTGGAGAGGTAGCTTTAGCCTGATTGCATTTGGCCAATACACAGCCTGAAAGGAGGGTGTGTAGGGAACAGGGGAAGTAGTAGGTGTGTGAGATGGGATCAAAGAAGTTTTGGGGAGGACTTGACTGAGGTCAGAGAAGGTGGTGTTTAGGTATAGGCTATGGTGGTGGGGTCATGTGAGAGGGTACCCTGGACTAAGAGCTGGGTTGGGTCTGTGTTTGTGACTTTCCCACATAGTTCTTTAACATTGTTCCAGAAAGATTTCCCGGAGCTCCATGTGGTGGTGAAGGCTTGTTGATAGTAGGTGGCCTTGGCTTGTCGAATAGCCCTTGTGCATTTATTTCTTGCTTCTCTGTAGAGCTGTCTGTCTTGGGGAGCTGAGAGGATATGGCCCTGTGCCAGAGGCTATCCCTGTGCTGCATCTGTTGTAGGAGGGACTGGGTCATCCAAGGGGTGTCCCAGGTTTTTATTACCTTCTTTGTGAAAGGGGCAAATATGTCACAGGCTGCATTGAAGATAGCAATAAATGCAGTGAGCGCAGCATCTAGAGATTGTGCAGTATGCACTGGCCCCAGTCACAGGTGGTGAGGTACACCCTGAGGGAGAGGGCACCTTTTGAGGTGCCTTGTATGGAAGTTTTAGGTTTGATTGGCATATTTTTATTTGACCACCAGCACCCGACGGGGGAGTGGTCACTAAGTACATCGGGAAACACATCGACTTTGGAGATGTGGTTTAGGGAGTTTGTAAAGATAAGGTCTATAAGTGAGGAAGAGCCTGTCCGAGGATCCTGTCTAGTGGGTGAGGGTACTACTTGAGTAAGATCATAGGCACTTGCTGCGTCTTTGAAGGAATCCGACGTAGTGGATAGCCAGTTCACATTAAAATCACCCATAATAATCAGTTCGCTTTTAGGGGGTAGATAGGTTATTGCTGATAGAATGCACTTGGGGTGACCTATAGACTACCAGGGCAAGGGAAGGAGAGGTACAGAGATCTCAGGGAAGAACTGGAAAGAGGGATAGCTAAGGGGAAAGTAGTGTTGGTGGGTGATCTGAATCTGCCAGACATTGACTGGGATGTTCCAATGGCCAAGAGCACCAGAAGCTAGGTCTTCCTGGATACATTTCAGGACTGTCGGCTGGTACAGTTGGTTAAGGAGCCCACCAGGCAGACTACAATTCTCAGAGAGGTGATCACCAACTCAGAGGTGGTAGGAGTTGTGGGAGTAGGTGAGCCATAAGGAAACAATGACATTAAAACTGTTTGGTTCAAACTGGCCCTCAGGTCTGGCAAATGGCAATCAAGAGCTGAAGCCACTAGTTTTAGAAGGGCAGACTTCAGTAAGCTGAAGGAGCTTGTCAGGGATAAGTTAGTAGGGGTGGACAACATAGATGTGGTGGATGAGAGATAGGGCAATTAAGGGGCCATTCTCAGGGTAGCTAAGGTATGCATGAGAACAGTAACCAAAAGAACAGGTTCAAGAGACCACTGTGGTTCTTGGCAAGTGTCAGGGAAGTGGTGAGGGCCAAGAAAAAGGCCTTCTACAAATTTAAAGAAAAGCAGGGGGAGGAAGAATGGAAGAATATTTGCTGAAAAATATGAAGGCAAAGAGGGTGGTTAGGGAGGCAAAAGCAGATACAGAGCTGTGAATTGCGGAGGGAGTCAAGATCAGAGAAAAAACTGTTCTTCAGGTATACTAGTGAAAAAGGGAAGAAAGGAGGGGGAATTGTGAGGCTAACAGAGGGGGCTAGGGTGACTGAGGTGAACAGGCAAAGGGCCACTGTCTAGAGCTGGGCAAAATTAGAAAATTCTGAATTCAGAGAATTTCCACGAAATTCCATGAAATTTCTTGAATTTTGTGAAATTCTTCAATTGGCTATAACTCTGTTTCTGTTAGGGCATGAGGTCTGCAGTTTGGCATGCATATTGTCTTTTAGTGTCCCTTAAAATTGTGTAAAGTTTCATAACATTTGAATGAAGGGTGGAGACATTATAGGGGATCAAAATCTGGCAATTTAATACTCATGTGAACATTTCTGAAAATATTTCTATGCTTACAACTTGGCCACCTTTGGAGCTAAATAATTGAAAACTTAGATGCATTGTTTCTTGTAAGAGTCATAGAAACTGCTAAATTGAGAAGTACTGGTTACGTAAATTGTAAGTTATGACCTGCCTCCCGAGATGACTTCCCAGGCTCATTTCTTTGAACACGAGTCATCAGCATGGCAGCATGACACTCTGATGCTGGGTCATGGGGGGTTACTTACAGCATAATATTTAGGGTCAATGAACCTAACAACATTTGTGATATTCCATTCTCTAGCTTTAAACTTATAGGGGCATAAAAATTCATCAGTTTATGTAATTGTGAAATGTAATTCTAAAATTTCCGAATGTGTGGAGGCTTATAGCTCAGTCACCTTTCAAGCTAGAGATCTGAAACTTGGAACACATATGTATGTCACCATACCAAATTTGGTGCAAGTGGGACAAACACTTTTAGCTGATATAGTTGTTAACTGCAATTTTAAAATGTCCAAAGTTTGGAGGCTTAATAACCAAAATCACAATTTTGGCAACATTTTGTGAAATATTTGTCGACATTATGTGAAATTTCATGGAAGCAAAATCGGCATTTCCACAGAATTCTGCTAGCAGAAGATACATTTTGCCCAACCCTACTACTGTCCTTAATGATTACTTTTACTCAGTTTTCACTAGGGAGGATAGTGGACACTTCAGAGAGTAACATCAAAGCAGCCATTAAAGGGGTCTTGGAGATGAGGCAGCCAGCATTTACTAGTGAAAAAGGCAGCCCTAAAACTTGATAACACCACAATACTAGATGGGTTGCATCTGAGGATGCTTAGGGAATTGCCAGCAGAACTGGCTGATCCCCTGGTAGGTTTGTTCAACACCTCTCTAAGGAGAGGGGTGGTTCTCAAGAATTGGAGGGGGGATGTAGTTCTGCAACATAAAGGGGGGTGGGACAAGGAACGAGCAGGGAACTACATGCCAGTCAGTCTTACCTCTATTGTAGGAAAACTGATGGAGTCACTGGCCAAAGAAGATCTCATGGACTAATTGGTGAATGGTGGTCTCCAGGATAGTAAGCAGCATGGATTAGTGGTAGGGAGGTCTTGTCAGATTAACCTGACAGTTTTCCTTGACTGGGTGACAAGGGAATTGGATAGGGGCCATGCCGTAGATTTTTCTCTACTTCAACTCCAGCAAGGCTGTTAACTTGGTATGCTAATAGTGAAAAGTTAATATTCTTCAGGTGGAAGCTACCTCTAACTAAAGGCTGGAAAGGTGAAATACTGAACTTAGAATCAGCAGGAAAGATAGTCTTGCTCACAGCAGAGGGAGGTGTACCTTACTTCACATTTTACAATTGTTATTGTTCTTTTCAGTGAAGAGGCTTGCAATACTGCTTTGGAGATTGGGAGTTTAAACCCAGAGGGATTGACATACTGTTTACTGTTTCTTTCACTGTGCACAGCTGACTTGTTTGGGATTGTTGTTTGGTGAGTTCTGCATCACAATATTTGTGATACTGTGAGTTATTCACTGGGCTAAGGATTTGACATAAGTCATGTAGTGAGTACAGGTTAGAGGGCTGTGTATTTGACCCAGACATTGCCCCAGGGAGTGGAAAATGTTTTTTCTCTGTGTATCTTCAAAGGCTAGACCAGGCTGTGTCAGGGAGTGCTTACATCACAGCTACTTATCAGTCAATAGCTTTTGAAAGAGTCTTACAGACCTGATCAGATTACTATAAGTAAGTGGTCTGTAGCAGATTCATCAGAAAAACTAATAGGTGGAAGCTACCTCTAACTGAAAGCTGGTAAGGTGAAATACTGAACTTAGAATCAGCAGGAAATACAGTTTTGCTCACAGCAGAGGGAGGTGTACCTTACTTTACATTTTACAATTGTTATTGTTCTTTTCTGTGAAAGGGCGTGCAATACTGCTTTGGAGATAGGGAGTTTAAACCCAGAGGGATTGACATACTGTTTACTGTGTCTTTCCTTGTGCACAGCTGGCTTGTTTTGGGGCTGATTGCTTTCTGAGCACAAATCACCAGGCTGTATTGGGGCTGGGGAGGGTTACCTGTGTTTGACTCAGCTGCTTGATTTTTCTCTGTTTGTTAAGCATGGTATTTTCTCTGTTAAATTGTTATGCAGGTAGTCTTGCTGACAGGAAGGTCAACATTCATCGTATTGGTGGGTCAGAGCTTTTAGCTGATTGTTTTGAGAGGGCACAGTTTGGGCCCAAATCCACCCCTTCCCCTCATCCCACCCACCCCTGGTACCATTTCCTTTATACCAGGGGTTCTGATATCATTTCCTCAAGATGGCAAGGTGCATACCACTATTATATCCTTTCCAGCACACTGCACTGACAATATAAGCATACGCATTACACACACACACATATATATATATAAAAACAAAACAATAGCAGAAAAAAACTTACACAGGATAAACAGGAAGGTAGACAGACATGTGGGGAGTAGTGCAATGAACTGGCTGTCGGGCAGCAGAGTTCTGGGAGTCTTTCTGGAGACCGAGATGCTGCCCTATTTGCAGGCAACTCTGTGTTCTGAGAGAGGAGGTGCCATCTTCAGGCCAAACTGGACAGTAGTAGGGGAACCTCCCCCAACCAGGGAGTACCAGGGCCACCACCACTACCTCAGAGATTGCCAAGAAAGCACAGTGATTGGACCACAGTGAGCTCAGGGAGGGTGAGAGTGGTGAAACAGAGGCCCAGTCAGTTGTACCACTCCACAATCCATACACCATTCTGCTGGAGCATAGTTCCCCTATGGATGCACCCACAGAGGAGACTAAGGAGGTTGCAGACAACTGTCGCAAATGAAGCCCACAGAAAGGAGGCAGATGACACCACAGGGAAAGGAAGCAGCTCCTGGTGAGGGACTCAATTATAGGGGGATAGAAGTGAGGGGAGCAGGAAAAAGTGAAGTAAGGTGCCTGCCTGGCACCATGGCTTGGAGGGACAGGAAGCGCACCCTCAGGATCATGAGAACAGCTGCATGGGAGATGGAGCTGGACATTATTGTCCACCTAGAGATGAATGACTTGGCTCAACATGAGATTAGAGCAGTGCAGGAGGAGTTTGTGGAGTTGAGGGGGGTCTAAGCCAAGTAGCACACACAGTATCCTTCTCAGAGGTGCTGCCTGTCTATGGCACGGGTGAGGCGAGGGAACTCCGCACCATGCAATTCAATAAAATTGATGAAAAAATGGTGTGGAGTACAGGGGTTTGGCTTCATTGGGGACTGGGGTTCCACCTGGAGGGATATCAGCCTATACTGGCAGGATGGTCTGCATCTGTCCAGGAAGGGAACAAGTCTTCTGGGTGATCGGTTTAAATGCTTCATTGGCAAGCTTTTAAACTAGTCAAGGAGGGGGCACTGATAAGCAGCAGGGAATTCCCAGCCTCCCCCTTCAAAACAGAGTACTAAATGAGGTAAAGACCAAGGTAGAAAGGTCAGTAGGGAGCAGAACAGGGGTAAATGGAGAAAACAAAGTCAGTGAGGACAGGGATGGTGCTACAAGAGATAAAGCCATCAAAAAATGAAGAGTAATGACTACCAATGCCCATAGCCTGGGTAACAAGCTTTCTGAACTAGTGGCCTTGATGGAAGAGGAACATCTGGCTATCATGGCAGTCACAGAAACATGGTACACACAGAACCATGACTGGGATGTAAACATACCAGGATACACTATCTACAGAAGGGACAGGGCAGGTAAAAGAGGAGGAGGAGGAGTAGCTCTCTACATAAGAGAAGGAATCAAAGCAACAGAACAAAAGGGTAAACAGGGCAGAGAGGAAGCACTGTGGGTCAATTTGGAGACAGACAATGGCACCACAATCCGCAATGGGGTTGTATACAGACCCCCATCTCAGGGGGAGGAAATGGACAAGGAAATGATAGAAGGTATCCTTAGAATGGCAGAAAAAGGGGATATACTGTTGATGGAGAATCTGAATATGCCAGATGTTGACTGGAGTGCATTTGCAGCAGCCACTTCCAAGAGTGGGGTCATTCTAGATGTCCTACAGGGGGCATGCCTTAGACAACTAGTACTGGAACCCACACGAGAGGGAACAATCTTTCACCTGGTACTCTCAAATGGAGATGGAGAGAGGATCACATATTTAGAAGTGGGTAGCCATCTAGGAACTAGCGACTATCGAACAGTATGGTTCACGATAAACACAGCAGTAGAGTCAAGCCATACAAAGGCAAAGGTACTGGACTTTTGGAGGGCTGACTTTGCCAAAATGGGTGAGTGCCTAAGGAATGCACTAGCAAATGGGCAGGAAGGAGGGGTGGAAGAAAAATGGGGAATAATCAAAACTGCCATCACAGAGGCAACAAGCCTTTGTGTAAGCAAATAAACAAAACAAAATGATGTAAGAAACCACTATGGTTCTCAAAGGAGGTGGCAGGGAAGGTTAGGGAGAACAAGTAAGCATTCAGGAAGTACAAGGAATCACAGAAGGAGTAGGACAGAGAACTATATCAGTTAAAGCAAAAGGAAGTAGGGAAGACAGTACAGCAAAGGCCCAAACTGAGGAAAAGATAGCCAACTCAGTTAAGAAGGGGGATAAAACCTTTTATAGGTACATCAGGGAGTGTAGGAAGACCAAGGTAGGGATAGTGAGGCTTAATAAAGGGGAGGGGAGTGGTCAGAGGGTGACTGTGAAAAGGCAGAGATACTAAACAAATCTGTTTGCTCAGTATTCACAAATGAAGAGGGGGGGTACCTAAACCAAACAATAGAAACACTCTGGATATGGGGTTGATACCAGCCCATTCACAGAAGAAAGAGTTCTGAAAGAACTCTTAAAACTGAAGGTGGACAAAGCAATGGGGCCTGATGGGATTCATCCCAGAATTCTAAAAGAACTAAGGGTAGAACTAGTGACACCACTGACTACCATCTTTAACAAATCATGGGAGGAAGGGGTGGTGCCTGAGGACTAGAGGAGGACAGATGTTATTCCACATCACAAAAGTGGGAGCAGGGCAGAAGCAGGAAACTACAGACTTGTTAGTTTAACCTCAGTGATACGGAAAATGAGGGAATCACTTCTGAAGGAAAAAATTGTTGAGTACCTAGAGGCCAGAGGGGCACCCAAGGCAGCATGGATTCACAGCGGGAAGGTCATGTCAGACTAATCTAATAGCTTTCCTTGACTGGGTGACCAAAGTAGTAGATCAGGAAGGTGCTATGGATATGGCCTACCTAGACTTTAGCAAGGCATTTGACACAGTCCCACACAAAAGATTAATAATCAAATTAACCTGCCTGAGAGTGGGTCCCAGGGTGGTAGCCTGGGTAAAACATTGGCTGGACAACAGGACACAGAAGGTAATTGTAAATGGAGTCCACTCTGAAGAAAGAGGGGTTACTAGTGGGGTACCGCAGGGTTCAGTACTGGGTCCAGTCCTTTTTAATGTCTTCATAAGAGACATTGCAGAGGGACTGGAAGGAAAAGTATGCCTCCTTGAAGATGACACAAAGATCTGCAAGAGGGTTGATACACAAGAAAGCATGGAAAGGATGAGAAAGGACTTGGCAAGGTTGGAGGAATGGTCAGAAGTATGGCAGCTTGGATTCAATGCAAAGAAGTGCAAAATAATGCACCTGGAAAACAAAAACCCAGGGGAAGATTACACAATTGGGGGGAGGTAGCAACAACAACAAAAATGGAAACTGATCTGGGGGTAATCACATCAGATGACTTGAAGGTTAGCAAGCAATGTGAGAAGGCAGTAGGGAGGGCTGGGGGATACTGGGATGTATCGGGAGATGCATCACCAGCAGAAAACAGGAAGTTGTTATCCCTCTGTACAGACAGTTGGTGAGACCCCATCTGGAGTACTGCATCCAGTTCAGGAGTCCCCATCTCCATAAGGACATAGGCAGGATGGAGGCAGTCCAGAGGAGGGCAACTAAAATGGTGCAGGGTCTGCAAGAGAAGCCATACGAGGAGAGACTAAAGGAGCTTGATATGTATGCCCTTGAGGAAAGGAGGGAGAGGGGGGGACATGATACAAACTTCTAAGTACCTCAGTGGAATCAACGAAGTCCAAGAGGGTAGCATCTATCAGAAAAAGAGATGTGCAAGAACAAGGGGACACAATCTGAAGATAGAGGGGGGATGGCTCAGGGTCAATGTGAGGAAGTATTTTTTCACAGAGAGGGTGGTGGACGCATGGAACAGCCTTCCTGATGAGGTTGTGGGGTCTAAAACTGTGGGAGAATTCAAGAATGCATGGGACAGACATAAGGCAACTCTTGTGGGGGGTAGGAGGAAATAGGCTGTTGGTTAACTAGGATCTGCAGCTTATCCTGTAGGTAGGGAAATGGGCAGACTAGATGGGCCAAGCAGTCCTTATCTGCCATCAAAGTCTATGTTTCTATCTTTCTAATAACATTTAAGGCTACAACTACTGTTACTCAGAATCCAATGTAACAGAACTTGATTCTTCAAATTCAGAACTGTTTTTGGATTTTTAAATTTTGGCATTCAAGGGACAAAATCCAAATTCTGAAAGTCCAGTGGAATCAGAACTAGAATTGGTTTCCAGATCCAGTTCCAATCAATCTGCATGTACAAGAAAACACCCAGTGCTCCTTCCCAACTCTCCAAATCCCCAGTCTTACCTTTGCATAGTAGTAGTATTACTACTGCTTCTAGGTGGTCTAGGTGGATATGAATACAGTGCAGGGCTTCAAACAGGCATGGGATAGGCATAAGGGAGCAATACAGATGAGTATAAACAGATAGGCCATTGACAGGGTAAAGGCCTATGGCACATTCATAAGGCAGAAAAAATGGGCAGACTGGATGGGCCATGAGTTCTTATCTATTGTCAACTTCTATGTTTCTATGGTCCACTCCATATATTCCTCCTATATTCCTCATGATACTCCACAGTCCAAAAGGTTCCTGTACTCTAATTGGCTGACTCCTGCCCTGACCCCTCTTGACCCAACTGGTTCACTTGTGCCCACAGTAGCCCATACTGCTATAGAGCCCATTTCCAGTGCCCACCTGACCATATGACATTCCTGACTGTGCACCCCCAAGTCCTACACAACCCAAACCTGACAGTGACACCCTTCTGAAGGACCCTGACCCTAACATGACTGCACACAGCAAGGAGCCTCAGCACACCCCCTTCTCCTACCTTGTCATGAGTCTCTCCTGACACTCATGCTGGTGATGCAGCTGGAGGCTCACCTTGAGAGATATGACATCTGTGAAGTGTTTCAGTCAGGTTTCAGGCCTCATCAGAGCACAGTGACCATGCTTGCCAAGGCGTTTGAAGAGCTGCTCCTAATGAGAGATTGAAGGCAGCATTCTATTCTTATTCTCTTTGATGTCTCATCAGCGTTTGACACTGTGGACCATGAAGTTCGGATAGCGCACACTGGAGAACATGGAGAACTCACCAGGAGAATTTAAAATGTTTTGAGTCCTTCTTTTCTGGCAGATTATAGCAAGTCGTGATGGGTACTTACTCATCACTGGCAGTAGCAGCCTGCAGGGGGGTTCCCCAGGCATAGATTATGTACCTCTTGTTGTTTGTGGTGTATATGCTGCTGCTGGGATGCGTCACCAGATGGTAAAGTCAGGTAGTAAGTGAGGTAAACACAAATCTGGGTGTAGTATTTGACGACTGTCTGACTTTTAAATCTCAGGTGTCAGCGGTGGTCAAAACTTCCTTTTACCATCTGAGGAACATCGCCCGGTTGAAGGACTTGGTTCCTCCAGAGGATCTTCCAACATTGGTCCACGCATTCGTTACCTCCCGCCTTGACTATTGCAATGCCTTTTACCCGGGGCTATCGGGGGTTGAACTTCACCGTCTGCAGCTAGTGCAGAATGTGGCAGCCAGGCTGTTGACTGGATCTTCTAGGTCTAGTCATATAATGCCTGTGCTCCGCAGACTGCATTGGCTGCCAGTTTTCTGGTGAATCACCTTCAAGGTCGGTTTGCTGACCTATAAAGCCCTACACGATCAGTGACCTACTTACCTGAAAGAACTCCTTTGTCCCTACTGTCCTCCCCACTCTCTCCGATCCACTGATGATTGATTGCTAGAGAACCCCAGGGTCCATTTAAAAACTTCAGGGGCAAGATCATTTAGTTTTATGGCCCCGACCCTGTGGAATTCTCTACCTCGTCGGGTGCGAAATTGCCCGACTGTCCAAAGCTTTAAAGGAGCTTTGAAGACATATCTTTTTAGCAGAGCTTTTAATGATTTATGATAGTTTTAATCCTGTTTAATTTTTATTGTTTTATATATTTGTACAGGTGCTTTGGTTATAAGAAAAGCGCCTTATATAAATAAAGAATGAATGAATGAAAGCTAGAGATGTCGATAGGGAGAAGGGCTGGGATAAATGGAGAAAGTGGCAAAGGCAATAAGGACAGGGATGGGGCAAAAAGGAGTAAGGCCATCAGGAAATGGAGGGTAATGAGTACCAATGCCCGTAGTCTGGGCAACAAGCTCCCTGAACTGGTGGCCTTGATGGAAGAGGGATGCCTGGATATTGTAGCAGTCACAAAAACATGGTACACAGAGAACCATGACTGGGATGTTAACATACCAGGGTACACAAGACAGGGAGGGGAGAAGATGGGGAGGAGTAGCTCTCTATGTAAGGGAAGAGATAAAAGCAACTGAACAAAAGAGTAAACAGGGAGGAGAGGAGGCACTGTGGGTCACCTTAGAGACTGGAAATGGCACCACAATCTGCAAAGGGGTTGTATACAGACAGGGGGAGGGAATGGACAGTGATAGAAGGCATTCTTAGGATGGCAGAGAATGGGGAGATACTGTTGATGGGAGACCTGAATATGCCAGATGTTAACTGGAGCACATTTGCTGCAGCCACATCCAAGAGTAGGGCCATTCTTGATGCCCTACAGGTGACATGCCTTAGACAGCTAGTTTTGGAACCCAGTTGTGAGGGTGTAATCTTAGACCTCATACTCTCAAATGGTGACAGTGAGAGGATCTCAGATCTAGAAGTGGGTAGCCATCTGGGAACAAGTGACCATTAAACAGTGTGGTTCACGACAAACTCAGTTACAGAGTCAAGCCATACAAAAGTGAGGGTACTGGACTTCAGGAGGGCTGACTTTGGCAAGATGGGAGAGCGCCTTAGAAAAGTACTAGCAAACAGGCTGGAAGGAGGGGTGGAACAACAATGTGGAAACATCGAATCTGCCATCACAGAGGCAACAAGCCTTTGTGTGAAGCAAATAATCAAATCAAAATGAAAGAAAAAGCCACTAAGGTTCTCAAAAGAGGTGGCGGGGAAGGTCAGGGAGAAAAAGATAGCATTCAGGAAGTATAAGGAAACACAGAAGGAGCAGGACAGAGAGCTGTACCAGTTAAGGCAGAAGGAAGCAGGAAGGGAAGTCAGAATAGCAAAGGCCCAAACTGAGGAAAAGATAGCCAACTCAGTTAAGAAGGGGGATAAAATCTTTTATAGGTACATCAGGGAGTGTAGAACGACAAAGGGAGGGACAGTGAGGCTGAATAGAATGGATGGTGGGTGGGCAGAGAGGGACAATGAAAAAGCAGCGATACTGAATGAATATTTCTGCTCAGTATTCACAAAAGAGGAGGAGGAGGAGGAGGTGCCTAATCCAAGTAACAGAAGCACTCTGGATAGGGGGGACAATCCCAGTCCTTTCACAGAAGAAAGAGTTCTGAAAGAACTCCTAAAACTGAAGGTGGACTAAGTAACGGGGCCTGACAGAATTCACCCCAGAATTCTAAATGAATTAAGGGGAGGCTTAGTGAAACAACTGACTACCCTTTTTAACAAATCATGGGAGGATGGTGTGGTACCTGAGGACTGGAGGAAGGCAAATGTCATTCCCCTTCACAAAAGTGGGAGCAGGGCAGAAGCAGGAAACTACAGACTTGTTAGTTTAACCTCAGTGATAAGGAAAATGATGGAATGACTTCTGAAGGAAAAAATTGTTGAGTACCTAGAGGCCAGAGGGGCACAGAACCCAAGGCAGCATGGATTCACAGCAGGAAGGTAATGTCAAACTAATCTAATAGCTTTCCTTGACTGGGTGACCAAAGTAGTAGATCAGGAAGGAAAGGAGGGAGAGGGGGAACATAATAGAAACTTTTAAGTACCTCAGTGGAATCAACAAAGTGCAAGAGGGTAGCATCTTTCAGAAAAAGAGCTGTGCAAGAACAAGGGGACACAATTTAAAGATGGGTGGGATGGCTCAGGGGCAATGTGAGGAAGTATTTTTTCACAGAGAGGGTGGTGGACACATGGAACAGCCTTCCTGAGGAGGTTGTGGGGTCTAAAACTGTGGGAGAATTTAAGAATACATGGGACAGACATAAGACAATTTTTGTGGGGGGTAGGAAGAAATAGGCTGTTGGTTAACTAGGATCTGCAGCTTATCCTGTAGGTAAGGAAATGGGCAGACTAGGTGGGCCAAGCAGTCCTTTTCTGCTATCAAATTCTATGTTTCTATGGTGTGAGATTTCACTGGTATGTAGATGATACTCAGCTGTACCTGTCTTTTATGTTGGACAGGCATCAGCTGGTCACTGTGCTGGAGCGATGCCTGCCAGAAATTTCTGACAGGATGGCCTACAGATGGCTGAGTCTCAACCCAATGAAGACAAAGTTGATGCTAGTGGAACCAGGTCATCAAGGGTCAGTGAAAAGTCTTAATGCCATTAATTCACTGTCTCTGAATGGCACTTTTCTGACAGCCATGAGCAGTGAAAAATCATGGAGTCTTGTGGACTCAAGGCAGACTCTAGAACATTAGGTGTCATCCAGAGTCCATAGTGGAAACATCTCCCTGATTAAACCCTATCTGGGGTAAGAGGATCTGCTGACCCTGGTGCACACTTTCATGATATCAAGGCTAAACTACTGTACGTAACTTGTGTCTGAGGTTATCCAGGGTTTAGCATAGGTAACCACTGCCCAGAATGCCACTGCCCAGTTGCAAAAATGACAAACCTCCAAAGCAGTATTTATAACTTCTGGTCCAATGGCAAAATGAAATGAACTAGTTCCAATTATTTTCCAGTCCCAGTTGCAGGGCAAGCCCTGAAAGTACTCACAGTTCCAATGTAACCAGACTTCCCTTATGGCTCCAGTCTCCTCTCCCTTTGTAGGTCTCTCTTGGTTGGTTGGTCAGTCAGTTTATCTGATCTGGTTAGTGGTGCAGGTCCCAGGCATCCCTTCAATGAGATCAGGGCTCCTCTGCTTCAGCAGTTTGTTGGACCTCTTCTGCTCTCCATTCTTCTCTCACTGGGCAGACCAGTCCAGGAACCCAGAGGCCACATATCTAGCACACCATGTCCTGTTATCCAGTCCCCAGTGTGTGATGATAGTGCCTAAATGCAACATTTTCTGGCCGCCTTCCAGGTCCAGCTTGACTGCAGTCTCAATTCCCTCTGATGAATGGTAGCACAAAACAGTGTCTTACCACTCTACAGGCTCATCGCTGTGGAGTTCATGCTGGGCAAACACATGATTACATAGATACATAGATGGTGACAGAAGAAGAGGACCACAAGGTCCATCTAGTCTGCCCATGATTTTCAGGTTGCTATCCACCTCTCTGATTATTCGTTCTGGATAATGATGCCCCTATGTCTGTCCCATGCTCGCTTTTAACCCCTGATAGCTTTGGCCCTGACAGCCTCCAGTGGAAGGTTGTTCCAGGCATCAACTGCCTCTCTGTGAAGAAAAACTTCCTAACATTTGTCCCGAACCTTCCCCCTAGTAGCCTTAGATCATGCCCTCATGTTCTACTACCTTCTTTGAAGTGAAAAAGTTCATGCGCCTGAACCTTGTTTATACCCTTAATGTATTTAAATGTCTCAATCATGTCGCCCCTCTCCCTCCACTGTTCCAGGGAGTACATGTTTAAATCTTTTAACCTCTCCTCCTATGGCTTCTGGTGCAATCTCTGGATCATCTTTGTTGCCCTCCTTTGTACTGTCTCCAACCTGTCTATGTTGTTTCTGAGGTGCGGTCTCCAAAACTTTACACCGTACTCCTGGTGAAACCTGACCAATGCCCTGTACAGCAGCAAAACCACCTCTCTCTTCCTATTTGTGATACCCCTCCCGATGCACCCCAGCATTCCACCAGCTCTTAGTGCTGCCTTTTCACACTGTCTTCCCACCTTCAGGCTACCTGTTATTATGATCCCCAGATCATGTTCCTCACTTGTTTTTGTTAGACTCCCCCCCCAGATAGCAGTCAGTTCTTAGGTTGCTTTTTTGTGTTGTATTTCAGCTGCCATGTGGCGGACCATTTTTCCAGTTTCTCTAGGTCCAACTTCATTTTCGTTACTCTCTCTGTAGAATCCATTCTGTTGCATATTTTGGTGTCATCTGCGAACAGGCACACCTTTCCCTCGAGCCTTTCTACAATGTCGGCTATGAATATGTTGAAAATCAGAGGTCTCAAAATGCAGCCCTGGGGCACCCTGCTGGTTACTCTACATTCCAGAGATAATGCACCATTTATCTGCACCTTTTAAATCCTATCATGTAGCCAGTTTGTTACCCATCTTACTACCTCCTGTCTTACCTCCATGCAGTCTAACTTTTTTACTAGTGTTCTGTGTGGGATTGAGTCGAAGGCCTTGCTAAAGTCAAAGCAGACTACATCAATGGCCCCTCCCTTATCTACAGCCCTGGTCACTCAGTCAAAGAACTTGATCAGGTTTGTTTGGCATGATCTGCTTGAAGTGAACCTATGTTGTCTATAGTCCTGTTGTACACTGGACTCCAGGAATGTTATTATCCTCTGCTTTAGTAGTGATTCCATAACTTTCCCCACCACCAATGTTAGACTAATTGGGTGGTAGTTTTCTGCCTCATACTGGCTTCCAGATTTGTGTGGTGGAACCACTGTTGCCCTTCTCCAGTCCTTGGGAACTTCCCCACTCACCAGCGATTTGGTGAAGATTTCTACCCGGGGGTTCTGCCAGTTCTTTTTCCAGTTCCTTTAGGATCTTGGGTGCATGTTATCTGGCCCCATGGCCTTGTCCGCCTTTAGATTATACAGTGTTTTCACAGTTTTTTTCTCACATAGCAGAAATCAGGGCCACTGGACAGTGGTTTTTAAACTGATTGGGACTGTATCTTACATGTGATTGCCTTTTAGACAACACCCAATATATTGAGAGGCATGACTCACATCTGGGAACTGTAGTTCTGCATGTTCTCTGGAGCTAACTATAGCTTGGCAGACTGTGTATTTTTGTACTAATATACTCCCCATGTAGCACTAAAAGGGTAATCGCCAGTGTATCGGCTAGGCGCCCTTTATTTTAGAGCTATAAATTGATTTAAATTTATTTTTACTCACAGTCAGTGGAGGGATCATGTGACTCCTTACCCTTTCCGGGTTGCGGCACATAAATTACACAGCCTGAGACAGCAGGGAGAGCTCGAGCGGGACCTTGCATGGAGACGCACGCAGAGACACATGAGTCCAAGCATGTGTCTAGCATGTCTCAAAAGGAAGAGGGGAAGAAGAGCCAACCAGAATCAAAAAGAGCAAGTCATATAAAAGTATTACCCGAAACCTACCCTGAGTGCTGCATTGGACAGGTGGATAAAGATTGTTAACTGAAGCAATAATTGGAATAACACAATCGTTACTGAGGAACTAAAATCTAGAAACAATCACAGTTACTGAAGGGCTGAGTAGTAGAGCACAATTCAGTTAAACAGGTTAGGTCAGTCCCACACAGGGCAAAAAATGGATGAAACATTACATTCTCTTAATAAGCTATGTAATGATAGCCTATTGTTGAAATGCCATAAAAATGCTGTATGTATGGTATTAAAACCAATGTATCTAATAACTTGTATGAAATGTGGTAAATGTTTATAGTTGGATACAGTTCAATACAAACTAAAGAATGTGACAATGCAGCTTACAAATTTGAAAGAAATAATGAAATTAGAACAGGAATGTGGTATATTTAAACAAGTCAATTCTAGTCCTATCACTGTTCCTAACAAAGATAATTTGAAACACACTGCAGCAAAGAAAAGAATGAGGGATGAACAGGCAATTGAAAATGACACAGAGCAACCTGGGCCCTCATCAGTGCAACCCATGAATAAAAAAACTAAACATACAGGAAGAGACGGGATGAAGACTGGTACACCATTACAAATCAAAATAAATATAGGAAAGGAAGACGTGCCCTAACATCTCAGGAGATCACCATAGCAAATAGATGCAAACCATTGAGCAACAACTTAGAGCATGATTCTTCTAGCTCAGCTGATACTGAGAAAGATACAGAATACACAGTAATGAGTGATTCTATAATTTGCAAATGCCACACAGTAATATGTGAGGAAGTTAAGGCAAATAGAATGGTGCTGTGTTACCCAGGAGCCAAAGTGGCAGATATCCAAAAACAAATCCCACAAGTAGTAAAAAAATCTCAAAGTGCAAAACAAATTATTACAGTTCATGCTGGCATCAATGATGTGGGAATAAACCATGAGAAAGATATTTGTTACAAGTTACTAAAAAGATCAGATAAATTAAGGGAGTTAGGTGTGCATGTTATTATTTCAGGTCTTCTGCCAGTACCAAATGCAGTAAAAGAAAAAACATTTACTATGCAAAGAATAAATTCTCATCTTAAAAACTGGTGTATAGCCAAACACATTGACTTCCTTGATACATGGGATGAGTTCATTGGAAAATCATTTCTTTACAGTAAAGACGGCATGCATTTAAATATAGAAGAAGCAACAAAATTGGTACTCCTTATAAACACTAAAATGGAGTTTGTTAATTTGAACCGATAACAGTGGGGGGGGAGGTGAATGATACAATAAAATAAAAAAGAAAAACAATGGTCAATATAGAAATAAATCACTAAAATGTATGTTAAGCAATGTAAGGAGCTTAACTAATAAATTTGAGGAATTGGAAGCAACATTAAGCATATATGAGATAGATATTGCTTTCCTGACTGAAACATGGCTTAAAGACTGTGATAAATGGGGAAAGAGCATTCCAGGTTATACCTTAATCAGAAAGGATAGAGAGGGTAGGAAGGGAGGTGGTGTGGTAATTTATATTGCCAACAATTTAAGTTATGTAGACATTACCTCACAAATTAGGGTAGAAAATGCTAAAACATTAAGGGTTGCACAGAAGTCTTTCTTTATAAAATGGCTAACAGTGATGCAATTGAAAGAGAACTATCAGCTATAGACTGGTGTATATATCTTCAAAAAAAAACAGTAAAGGAATGCTGAAAAAGCATCAAAGCCACCATTCACAATACTGTGCATAAACATGTTAAAAAAGTAACAAAATACAATCAGCAAAAAAAAGAAGCCACATTGGCTAACAAGGAATATATACAAATTAATAAAAAAGGAAAATAAGGAATATAGAATACACAAAACACAGAGACAACATGAGTAGCATTTAAGAATATACAAAAGAAATTTAAGAATAAGATAAAGTGTAAAAGAACTTTGAGATGAAATTAGCAAAAAAAAAAATATTAAACAATTTTATAGCTATATAAATTAATTGAAAATAAATAAGGGAGAGTTAGCTTCCATAATTCATAATGAAAAAGAAATAACAGACCCAACTAATATGGCCAACATATTTAATTCACACTCCACATCAGTGTATAATACTAGGGCAAATCACCCACCAATATTAATAAGACACACAATATGGAACCATTTAGAATAGATAAACAGGACATTATAAATCTAATTACTGAGTTGAGGGATCATAGTTCTCCTGGTCCAGATAATATCACACCCGAAATGTTAAAACTTATGAAAGCATATACCTGTATACCATTAAAAATATTATACGAAAAATCTTTAAACTCTGGTGAAATCCCAGTAGATTGGTTACATTCCACTATTATTCCTACTTACAAAAAAGGGTTAAAAACATCAGCTGACAACTACAGACAAATTAGTTTGACTTCAATTCCATGTAAAATATTAGAAACTGTTATAAAGGAAAAAATTACACACCAGTTGGATAACATATATAATTTTGACTCAAACCAACACGACTTTAAAAAGGGAAGATCATGCACCACAAACATGATCTGTTTTTACAATTTTATAAGTAAAACTTTAGATAATCATAAATCAATGGATGTTATATTACTTGACTTTAGTAAAGCATTTGACCTAATACCACATTGGACAAGAGATGTAAAGTTAAATAAAAATAATATCGACAAGCACATTATTCACTGGATTAACAATTGGCTAACAAACAGGAAACAATGTGTCTCAGTTAGGGGCTACTTATCAGAAGAGGGTGATGTAACAAGTGACCTGCCACAGGGTTCAGTATTGGGACCAATCATCTTTCAAATTTTCATATCAGATCTAGAGGAAAAGGTTGTCAATCACATTATTAAATTCACTGATGACACTAAAATAAGCAGACCATGTAACGCTAAGGAAGAAACACAATCACTACAGAATGATATATTAAACATTGCCACCTGGATGTCGAAATGGGGAATGAGACTAAATCCAGATAAATGTTGTATTCTCCATTTGGGAAATAAAAACCCTAGGCACACGTACACACTTAACAATGCTATTATACAAAGTAAAGAAATGGAAAAAGACTTAGGAATATTAGTTGATAAAGATTTAAAATTCAAACACCATAATACAAACAGTATTGCAAGGGCAAACAAGATAGTCTATCAAATCAAGAGGAATATTAAAAGCAAGTCATCTGAAGTTTTCATACCACTATATCTAGCTTATGTCCAACCACAGTTGGATTATGGATCCCAGTTATGGAACCCATATACAAGAACTGAAATAAATAGAACTGAAAAAATTCTATGTAGATATACCAAATCAATAAAATTACTAAAACAAAATCCATATGAGGAAAGGTTACGAAAATTGAAATTACATAGTCTTGAAACCAGAAGAACAAGAAGGGATATGTTATTGTATTATAATATTCTGAACGACCCATTATTGATGATGAAATTAAATACAGATTACAAATCAGATAGATTTAATGTGAGAGGACACCCTTTACAAGTATAAATTCAGGCTTTTAGAACAAACAGAAAAGAAAATACTTCAAAACAGTTAGATCAGCAAGTATGTGGAATAGATTACCTATAGATGTAGTGATAACTAGTCAAAAAAACAGCTTTAAAAGAAATGTAGACATATACGTATCGAACGGGGGGAGCATGAAATACTATTTGATATCCTAAGCGGAGCAATTACTGTACATGGATTTGCGCCTTTTTATGTTACTTGATTCCAAGTGATTCCAAGTGCTTTCAGGACTTCCCCCACTGTCAAGGGACACCTATCAACCGTTGTACCTGTTTTTTTTTCCCCTCTTGTATCACTGGTCTGTTTCCCTCGTTCTCCTTAGTAAATACTGAACAGAAGTACCTGTTCAGGACTTCTGCCTTTTTGCAGTTCCCCTCCACTTTAGTCCCCTCTTCTGATGCTAGTCTCATTATACCTCCCTTGGTTTTCCTTCTTTCCTTTATGTACCTAAAAAAGGTGTTGTCACCTTTCTTAACCCCTTCTGCAATCCTTTCCTCGGTCTGGATCTTAGCTTTCCTTATCGCTTTTCCTGCTTCATTTTCTGTTTGTATGTTTCTTTATTTTCTTATTGTTCACTCTGCATTTCCTGTAGGCTGCCCTTTTTTCTTTTACTATGTAATCCACCTTCTTGGAGTATCACAGTGGATTTCTTTTCCTTTTAGCCTTGCTTATTTTGCTGGTGTATTTGTTTGTGACCATCTCAGTAGCTCATTTAATGCTCTCCCACATTTCTTCTACGTTCCCTCTCTTACTACCCTTTAGGATTTCTGCTATTTTGTATCTCATTTCCTGGACATCTGTTGCTCTGAAATCCACTACCTTAATGTTGGAGTGTGTATTTTCTTTTGTAGTAGTAACTTGGAAACCGATCATACAATGATCACTATTTCCAAGATGGCTCCCATCTTCTACATTTTTAACCCTCTCACTGTTTGTGAGGACCAGGTCAAGTATTGCTTCTCCCCTAGTTGGAACCTCCACAAGCTGCCTTAGATCTGCTCATTGAAGGGCCATCAAGAAGTCCCTACTTTTTGTTGCTGCATCTGTTTTAGATGACCAGTGAATATCAGGTAGGTTAAAATCCCCTGCTATTATTACCTCTCCCTTATCCACTGGTTTTTTGGATTGCCTCAATTAGTTCCTTGTCCTTGCTGTCACCCTGCATAGGGTGCCTGTAGATGACTCCCGTTCTGATGCTTGCCCTGCTCCCAGTGTCCATTGTCAGCCATAGTACTTCCGTGAGGCTGGGAGGCCCTTGGATCTCCATAGTTTTTATTCCCTCCCTGATGCACAATGCCACACCCCCTTTATCCCCCTCCTATCTTTTCAGAAAAGGCAGTAATCTGGGATTCCTGTTTCCTAGCTGTGTTTTTTGGTGAACCAGGTTTCTGTCACTGTCACCCAATCTAGCCCTTCCTCCATAACGGTGGCCATGAGGTCAGGAATTTTTTTTTTTCATATTATCTATTTTTTGCTCCTCCCCTGCATCTCATCTGACCTCTCCTTTGAGCCACCTAGGACATCACCCCCAGGCAACCCACCACCTACTGCCACCTCATACTGTAGCCTCCCCACCCCCAAGGGTAACCCGACATATCCCTTCATCGGATGGGTCCTCTCCTTCCAGAGAGAATGAGCCTCAAGGGCTACCTTCTTGGCTCTGGGTGCTGCCTGCTGGGGTCAGTCCCAGCTGTCCAGGGGCTCCATGGCAGTGAGGGTCCAGCAGCCATCATCCAGCTGGCCGAGATTACCTTTTTCCTTTTTTCTCTGCCTCACCTCACCAAGTTCTTGGCCTTGTGGGTGGTGTCCTCGGGCAGGGGGCATGTCGAGGCATCACATCCCCCAAGCACACACCCAATCCACCCAGAGGTGCCCAGGTAGTACCCCCCAGGAGGGAAGAGTCCAATGGACACTTGTGCAACCCCTCCCTGCTGGACTCTGCCCCTGGTACACAGGCTCAGGACACAAACCTGGGTCACCAGTGTGCTGAGCGAACCCCTTCACTTGGCACCATGGAGCTGGTTCCAGGAAGTTTGTTGGTTAGGCTCCTTGCATTTAGAGCCATTGCCTTCCATACATGTTCTCCCTTTTTTGTCAGATGGGGCATTTAGTTGCACTGATTTGCTGTTCTCCCCTGGGGAGTTATGTAGCTCCTTTGTTCCTCTGGTATGTGGGGGAGTGGTGAATGACACCTTAGTTCCTCTGGTATGTAGGGGAGTGGTTACCAACACACTGTTCTCTGTAGTGTGTGTCATCCCCCCAGGCTGGAATCTGTTTCTTTTCACTGTATATGGTTTTGACAAAAGAGCAGTAAAATGCAGCACTGCTGTCAGGTGCTTCTTCTTCTTTAGGCTGTAAAAGCCTTTAGTCACCTCTTGGATTTGGATCTGGAAGCCCTGGGCAGGCTGCCCTTACTGGACTCTGGACAGCGACTTTACCTCTCCTCTCTGAGAGAGAGAGAGAGAGAAAGAGAGAGAGACCACTGTCATCTGCCCAGTTCTGTCACTTCCCTCTGGTCTTCAATGCCCAGATTCAGCTTCTGATTGGTCCTCCTGGCTGTAACTCCAAGGCAGCTGTCCTTGAGGCTCTCACTTGACACCCTATTGGCTGGTGCAAAGGGTGCCAAGTTACCTGCTCTGTTTGTCCTTCCAGAGGCCTTTTGTGTAGTCTGTAATTTTCCTGACCCTGACTGACTCGTGCTAGGGTCAAAGGTCATCAAAATGGTGGAACTAAATGGCACTGGCCACAAATAATTATTTATTTATTTAGCTTTTGTTGACCGGGTAAGTGCACTAGACAAATCCTGCCTATTTTCAGGCACGACCCAGGGAAGGGGGATACTGATGAATGCCAACTGTCTTTGAACCAGATTAAGCTGTTGAATTATGGTTTTACCCTTAAAGTGGAACAGTCAGCACTAAGAGAGATATACGCCCAAGTGTGGAGCTGGTTCCAATGTGCACTTTGTGAGTAAGAATGTTTTTTTGTACTTACTCTTTACTGCAGTATACTAGACTATATTGGACTGATTCTGCTGACTTGCAAGCTGACATTTTCTGCAGCTGCAAATCCCAGAATCCACTGCATCTGACACCAGAGGGGGATTGGAGTAGTGGGAGATTTAATTGCCTGCAGTGCATGTTAGAGTTCTTATAATCGCTTATCTGATGTTTGCTAGTCTGACTGTTCTCCTAGGGCTAAGTACAAAATGAAAATTTGGTGAACCTTTAAACAAGTTGAAGGTGGCAAGGCTGCTCCATTGTTGCCAAATAGTATACTCTCTAATGGCATCTCCATAACTGACAAAACTACGATGCTTGACAAGCTTAATGAACACTTTGCTACAGCCGGTCTTGCTTTTGACACCTCTCATTTAGCTTCCAAGTGCCCCTCTATCCTGCAGACAATAGAAACCCATTACAAACCCATTACAGCCTCCTCCTCCTTTTCACCCATTACCTGCAAGCAGGTTGAAGACTTACTACTCAAACTAGATGTTAATAAAAGTGCTGGTGTTGACAATCTTGACCCGGTCTTCTTGAAAAGTGGTTATTACTATCTTACAGCACCAATCACTCATTTATTCAATTTATCCTTGGCAGAAGGTACAGTTCCTCATGAATGGAAAGTAGCCCACCTGCTACCCTTTTTTAAGTCAAGTGACCCAGAGGCTTAAACAATTATAGGCTGATATCAATCCTGCTAACCCTCTGTAAGTTACTTAAAAAAAACTGGTTAGCTTGGAAGTCAGAGAATTTCTTGATCAACATCAGATGGTCTGCCCCCTGCAGTCAGGGTTTAGACCTCTTCATAGCACCATATCGGCCCTATCTGAAGTCACCAATGACTGGCTTGATGCCATGGACAACAGACTAGTCACTGGTGCAGCCTTTTTAGACCTTAGTAAGGCCTTCAATATGGTGGATCATCTCCTACTACTAGACTGCCTTAAGGAGCTTGGCATTTCTGCTTCTGCTATAGAATGATTTAATAGCTATCTGGAGGATAAGAAACAGCGGATAAATATTAATGGAAGTCTCTCTTTGCTTCTCCCATTACCACAAGGAGTCCCCCAGGGTTCTGTATTGGGACTCATTCTTTTTCTGATTTACGTTAATAACTTAGGCCAAAACATTGAACACTCTAAGATTCAGTTCTTTGCGGATGATACTGTCCTTTATACTTCAGAACCCTCCATTACACAAGTCTGTGCAACACTTCAATCTGACTTTAACCATTTATAGGACAACTTAATATACTTAAAACTCTTATTAAATGCTAAAAAAACTAAGATTATGTTCTTCTACCTGCCTAATTCTGCTCCACTTGGAAATTCTAACTTACCTTAGCCAGTCACTACATTATCAGGGGATACACTTGAGGAAGTAGAGAAATTTAAAAACTGGGGTTCTTGCTGGACTCCCATCTATCCTCTCCTCACATTGAGGCATTGGCAAAAAAGTTGCGAATGAGGCTAGGATTTTTCTTTCAAAATAAATCCTTATTTTCCCTGGACTCCAGTATAAGACTAGTCCAGGCTACCTGCATGCCTCTCCTGGATTACACTAATATAATCTACAATAACAGCTCAATAACAAACTTCAGAAAGTTAGACGCCCTCTACAACCGATGGATTAGATTTATAACCAATGCTAATCCCAGAATACACCACTGTACACTGTACAAAGAATTTAACTGGTTATTGCTGGCTTCAAGAAAACTTTACCACTTACACATTTGGGTGTATAAAGCTCTGCTACATAAACTCCCAACATATATTACTTCCACTTTACATTGATTGCATAGCTCATATGCACTTAGGAAATGCTCATACATTTCACTATAAGTACCAAAATGCCTTACCCGCTTTGGTATGAATGCCATGTCATACATCCTTCTGACCCCTTGGAACAGGCTTCAATCTAAGATAAAATTACAAGCCCTAATATCCCTTAATGCTTTTAAGAGAATCTTAACTAAGATATTACCAGAAACCTGCAAATGTCTAGAATTCACTCCCTCCCCCTGCATCCTGCCCTTCTGTCTGTTCTATTGAACCAGCTTAATGTAATTGATGTCCTAGGCACTTAATTACCTAAATTGTTTGATTTTTATCAGTATTTGTTTTCAGCACTTGTAAGTCTCATAGTGCAATCTAATGATGAACCTGTATGTATTACTTGTTGCTCCGATTCTTTTGCTTACTTTCAATTAGCTGATGTACTTGTATGTATAACGTGATGTGGTCTTTGATGTATGTTGCCTTAATGCATGTTTTACAAGGGATCTCCTTGCAAATGAGCTTGCTCAATGGAACAATCCCTTTACAATAAACTTGAACTTGAACTTTTTACAATCCTCTGTGACTGTACTTAGCCCAGGGAGGGCAACAGAACCAAGAAACAGAAGATCAGAGCTTAAAAAATGTTAACATGCACTGCAGACTATTAAATCTTTCACTGCTCCAGACCCCCTATGGTATCAGCTGCAGGGGATTCTGAGATTTTTAGTTACAGAAAATGTCAGCTTCCAAGTCAGCAGAATCAGTCTGATACAATATGCTATAACTGTAGTAAACAATAAATAAAAATAAACGTTTTTGCACACAAAGTGCAAATTGGAATCAGACCCACACTTAGGTATAGGACTCTTTATGGTGACTGTTCCACCTGATGGCAGGAGACCTCATTTAAATTATTTTTTGTGGGTGGTGCCCCTCATCTCCATGAGGCACCACCATTTTGATGATCCTTAGTGCTCATTGTTCTCCTTTAAACAATTTATTTTGTCCCTGTGATTTTTTGTTTGTGGTTGCACTAATGCTTCAGTTGGTTGGTACAATCTGTCAGGGGATTCACTGCCTAGGCAGGAGTGCCGAGAGTACTCTCCCTCTTCATTGGCTGTGGGTCCTTCGAAATGTGGCTGAAAGTCACATTGAAGACAGGAGTGAGGAGTATCAAATATAACAACAGTTGTCTCTCCTTTGCAGCATTCCCTCTTCCCCTGAAATTTTCCCAGATGTCCTTGGGATCAGAGTACACTGGAGAAGATGGTAGTAATAGTCTCAGTTGCATCATCAGGTGGGGGTATGAGGAGCACTGAAAAACAACAGCAGCTTCTGGCTGTAGTGCTCTCCTCTGGTGCCCTGCACAGTGAAGGCAGTCCTTGGGGGCTGGAGAGAGAAGAACAGGGGTGCAGTGTTCAGTCTGGCTTCAGAGAGCTGAACATGGAAGCCCCACATTTGGGGGGGTTACATCAGAAGAGTCTAATGATGAGATATTATTAGCAGCCTTACTTCAGCAGTTTTCTGTCACAGATCAAAAAAGCGGTCCTGTTCTCTGTTCACAAACAGCAGCTCTGTGAGGCCTTAACACCTAATGGTTAAAATGAAGAGCTGTACATCTGATGATCTGTCTTAAATCTCACCTGCTCCAATTGTTCTTTGATGTCTTACCTAGAGAAAGTCAGTTCACTCCAAAGGCTTAAGCCTGTAGTTCAGAAGAGAAGTGGGTGACCGTCGCCACCCCCCTTGTGGTATATAAACTGTACATGTCCAAGCGTCATGTGGCTGCTGGGATTTTCTGTTGCAGACATGCAATTGCTTCACTCTCACTCTTCCCATACCGTTGCAGCTGCATGGCCGATCTCATTATGTCTCGTTTCCTTCTCTTGTCTGTGGCCATGCTTTTTATTAGTTTCTGTGTTGCCAGCTTCTGCCAGCTTCTTCACTGCTCTGCTGTTTTTCTTTCTCCCCTGTGTCTTGTAGTGTGGCTGCCTCATTGCCTGTCGTCTCTGCTTTCCTGTTCATTTAGGCTGTTTCTGCATTTTGCTGCTGATCTCCCCAGAGCTGGCTTGCCTTCCTGCCCTTTGGCTTGTTTTTTTATGCTGCTTCTGCATTCTGTTCTTGTTGCTATTGCTTGCTGCTTTCCTCCTGTTCTGCTGGTGCTATGATGGCCCAGAGCCCCTGGGATAGGGCACTTTATCAATAAAATTTGCCTTGTCTTGCCAACCAATCCATTTCCTTATTTTTCACTGCATGTTGTCTTTTTCCCTACTGCTGTGCTCCCCTGCAATGGAACAGTTTAAATGTTATCACAAGTGTTCAGACCTATTCAGCCATCATTGTACCTTGGGAAGTCCTCTAGCCACCCTTCATTGTTCAGAATAGAGCTTTTCCTATTCCATATGATGACACTTCACTGCATTGTCTTATATTTCACTGCCAGTGGCTAAGAGTACAGTCCTGTGTGGTCTGTGTTATCCTGCTGTTACTTTTATTCCTTGCTTGAACATATACTACCCTAGTCATCGATTGCAAATTTGCTCAGCATTCTATATTGGGCAGTCACCCTTCATACAGCTTATTTGTCTTCCATTTTGCCATTATGGTTTCAGCTTACCTTTCTTCTGATATCAGCTCTGTGTAACATCTTTCTTCAGCCATCCATCCACGTATTGCTAATCGTCCTACCCCTGGGTCCTCCTGGTCACCTAGACTAGCAAGTTTGACATGCTCCTGCTGCACCTGAAGCCCACGCCTGAGGGAGTTGGGCCTCACCAAGTGGGGATCGCTTAGTTGTGCAGATTGACACAGTGGCAACTGTTGGCATCCACCACCACCCCCCCCATCCAGCATCTTAAGAGTAGGGGTCTCACCTTTAGCTGTGCAGCTCAATTCCATGGTACCTTTAGGGTCTGTATTTATGACTTCTACTTCATGAGGGTGAGACGCTCTTTATGAGAGTCTCTTCAGTCATGCGGATTGACTTGAAAACACCTCTTGAAGTGAAACTGCTTGCATTCACTTGGAAATCACCTGGTTTGCAGTGTTCAGGCTGGGTGACCTCTGGTCAACACATGCTGCTCTCCTAAACTACACATTTTGGAAGGGATTCCTCTTCAAGAGGGAAGTGGGCCCCTTTAGCTTTGACTGAACATTCAGCAGCACCTCACAGCATTATCCCATTAGATGGATAGAGTGAGTGTCCCTCCTCTAAAATCTTTTCTTGAACTGGGTCCCTAAATTGCAGTAACTGAGCCATCACTAATCCTGCCCCTAGGCTGGAGGCATGGCAACCTAGTTCTTAGTTCCCCAGAGTTTTCCCTCCACTAGGGTTTATTTTTTTTATTGCTTCCATGCTGAAAGTCATAATAGTTAATTATCACTGAGAGTTGGAGCTGGATGGTGGTTGTTCTCCTTTGTTTTTGTTTTTTTTCAGTCTGGCTATGTCTCATCTTTTCTTGAGAAGAATGGGTCAGTCTGTCACTGCTGTTCTTTTGCGCCTTCTTCCTGAAGGTACCCTTGGTCTTGAGAACCTTTTCCCTGTGACTCCTTGAGGGATTGGAATCATTTCATGAGGGCCCTGCATCTGTATGGCACCCCGGCAGGCTGGTCATCTCTTTAGCAGGAGCAGAGAAAGTGTAAGCCAAAGTTGTACAAGCATCACACACTACTACTCAGTCCTCCTGCTCAATACTAAACCATACAAAATGAGCTTGAAGACCCTTTCAATTCAAAGACTTCATCCTGAAGTTTGTAGTAGCAATGGATGATATGTGCCATGTGACCTCCAAACAGTATATAAACTGCTTGTGCCCAAGAATCCCTTGGAAGCTATGATGTTTTGGTTGCCATCATCCACCCCCCCCTCCTCCTCCTCCTTCTGTGGAGCCTCTCTCTCTTTCACCTTGGGGTTGGACCTTCTTTCCTAAGGTGTTTTTTGTCTCCAGAACCTTGTCCTTGCAACACCCTGAGGGGTCAAAAACCTTCCATGAGGGTTCCAGCTTCTTTATTGCACCCTGACAGGGCGGTAGTCCCTGTAAAAGGGACATAGACAGCATAAGTCAAAGTACAAGCATCGTACACTACTACTCATTCCTCATGCTCAGTACTAAACCAAACCTTCATAGGAGATCAATGGCTTTTCAAACAATTATGTAAGCATGTTATGTGGTTAACCTCCACTTATTCTCTCTCTGTCACTTTATATCTCATTATTTCTTTGTCTCTCTCCTTAACTTTCCTTAGCCTTCCTTAGCCTCTCTCTATCTCTCTCAGCCTTTCAGGGTTCCATTAATTGGTGATGCATTTAGCCATTGTTTTTTTTTAAGCACCCAGGCACACAGAATATATAAAATGTGCTAAATAAAGCCAAATTCTTTTCCATTCAGGTTCATATGTTTTGAAGGATATGTTAGTAAAAAATGTCAGGACAGCTGGCCCATCAGTGCAGCAGCAGAATGACTGTCCACAATGCTGGCAATCTGGATTTGGGAATAAACCAGTGTTGCTAAAGGGTCAATGGAGGGGAGTGAAGCACAGTGTTGCAGCAAAAACTCTCTTTCTTCAGGAACGCTAGGCATCCATCCCCACCACAGCACTGCCACCTGGGTGACAACAGAAGGAAATGCAGCCTGCACCAGAAGCCATATGAAGAAAGACTAAAAGAGCTAAATATGTATACCCTTGAGGAAAGGAGGGAGAGGAGGAACATGACAGAATCTTTCAAGTACCTCAAGGGAATTAACAAAGTCCAAGAGGGTAGCATATTTCAGAAAAAGAGATGCTCAAGAACAAAGGGGCACAATTTGAAGATAGAGGGGGGATGGCTCAGGGGCAATGTGAAAAAGTATTTTTTCATGGAGAGGGTGGTGAATACATGGAACAGCCTTTCTGAGGAGATCGTGAGGTCAAAAACAGTGGGGGAATTCAAGCATGCATGGGACTGACATAAGGCAATTATAGTGGGGGGTAGGAAGGGGTAGAAGAGGAGTAAGGAAGAAGTAGGCTACTGGTTAACTAGAATCTGCAGTTTATCCAATAGGTAGGGAAATGGGCAGACTAGGTGGGCTAAGCGGTCCTTATCTGCTGTCAAAGTTTATGTTTCTATGTTTCTGTAGCAGCAGGGATGGAGGATATCAGCTGCATGCTTGCTCCACATTACAGCCCTCACCGCTGATTTGTTTAGATGAAACAGAAGAGAAAAAAACTCTGAACTTCAGGATGATGCCCAATACCACAGAAAAAGAATACAAAGACTAGATTGGCAAAGCCCCATCAGCAGGCATGTAAAGCATGGCACCATATTTTGGTTGGCAAATGTACTGCCTCCGAGTGGGTTGCTGTTAGATGGTACTGGGTTTCACTGACTGCTCTGACTTTGGCCAGCTTTAAAAAATCCTTTTCAGCATACTACTGCTCTTCCGACCCCTTCAGATCTCAGATAGGGGCCAGGTAGCAGCTTGAGCACCACAGCAGCAATTATAGGATGCCAAAAGCCGCATGCATATTTTGCTCCCCTGGCCCTCTTCTGAACTGCAGAGCAGGTCGGTGGAGCATGCAGCCAGTCTATTCTTTGACTACTCAAGCGCTCCTGTAACCAGTGCAGGATCTGCTTGCGTAAGTCTGTTATTCCAGCTCCCATGAACATTACAAACAGGCTGTGAGATACAGCAGCCAAAGTGTTAATTACACATGCAAAGAAAAAGATGCAGCCATTCCTAGATGGAGGTGCTGGTGCTTGCTAGGGGCAGCCAGTTCAAGGAACACAGACCTAACAAAAAAACAAGAAGGTAGCACTCAGATGACTAGCTCAAAATAAAACATGCAAGCATATCTTTGTTAATTTTTATTGAAGCAAAGACAAAACCCTCCTTTTATGTTTGCATACGTGCATGCACAACAAGCGTTTTGTTACAATACCAGCATTCAGAGGTATGTTACTGTCAGGTCCAATGCAGCTTAGGCTGCAGGGGGCTCAACAATGACAGGCCAATCATCAGTGAGGCTGATCATGACACAATTCTCTGCTTGCTTTGCAGAAACTTTTTGTAGTTGAAAGGAGTAAGCTGATCCTATCACAGAGTGGCTCAGTCCTTTTATCTGCATGACACCACCCAGCAAGTAACAGCATCATCAACATTATCAGCTCCGAGCCCCCCCATGCAAAGAAGATGCCCAAAACTAACTCTATCCCAGTGTCAAATATCCCACCCACCTTCCAATCCTTCCCCGTGCTCCATCCATAGAAAAACAACTCTTCCCACTGTCAAGTATCCCACCCATCACCCAATCCTTCTCCATGCCCTGTCCATTGCAAAACAACTCCTTCCCACTGCCAAATATCCTGCCACTTCCTGATCCTTCCCCATGTCCCATCCATAGAAAAACAACTCCCCCCTGCTCCCAAGTATCCTGCCCACCTCCCAGTCCTTCCCCATGTCCTGTCTGTTGAAAAACAACTCCTCCCTCTGCCAAGTATCCAAGTCACCCCCTGATCCTTCCCCATACCCCATCAGTTGAAAAACAATTCCCTTCCACTGTCAAGTATTCTGACCACCTTTCAGTCCTTCCCCTGTTCCTCATCTATAAACCTGTAAAAGAAGAAAATGGTCCAGCAATGATTTCTGCCCACCATGCCCCCACCCCATCTCAGCACCCAACTTTCCCATGGTTCCTACCCCTACTTACCTATCCAGTCCAGTGCTGCTCCTTCTTGAAAGTCCTACTTCTTCTGAGTTCCTGTGGAAGTGACTGAAAACAAGGTAAGTTTAGTTAATGGCTTTTTAATGTGTTTTTAACTTTTACTCATAACTTTGTCATTTCTTAACATATTTATCCCAAATTTTTAACATGGCATTTTATTAACTTCTCCTCATGAACCAGGCAGGTGACATTTTTCAAATCAATCCCAAAATGTGTTTTTGCAATCACTCTGCAAAATCACATTACAGATGAGATTTAAAACTTTCACATCTTGATCATGAGATGGGGTAATAAAATGATTATGTTAAAAATCTTTTAAAAACAAACGTTTTCTCATAGCTTTGCAATAGTTCTAGATTTTGTCCCCAAATTTTCACCATAGCCTTTTTTACCCCACCTCATGAACAAGGCAAGTGTAAGTTTTCAAATCCCCTCTGAAACATGTTTTTGCTGTCGCTCTGAAAAATCACCTTTTGGCTCCTTTGTGTTTAAAAAAAAGAAAAGAGTGAAAAATATATTGACATCATTTTTAGGTTATTTTGCATTTATTTATTTATTTTTATTTTATTTATTGAGTCTTGGATTACAACACCTTTGAGCAATACAATTAATTTACAAAGGTTCCATGTCAGTAGTACAAAAACAAAACAAGGTAAACAATAGATAAGTAAATAGCGGACATCAAGAATATACTTTAAAAAAACTAATACATCGAAAGCAATCAAAGTAACACTGAATGTTACTCAATATACAGTAGAGTGGGCTAGAAGAGAGGGCAGCCTGGGAGGTCTTGTCAAAATCTAGGAGAGAAAGTAATGTGGCGTAAGGTGGGAGATGGGAGAAACAAGAGGGAGAAGGAGATGAGTTGCACAGGAGGTGGAGCGGAGTTGAAAAGGAGGTAATGGGGATAGAGAGATGAAGGGAGGGGGAGGTGGATAGTGGGAAATGGGGTGATTGCAGAGAGAAGTGGGGAGTGCTGGTAAAGTGAGAGGGAGGAAGACAAATTAATAGTAGAGGAGAAGAGGTGGTGTTTGGCAGGGGGCAGCCTAGCAGGCCTTGTCAAAAACCAAGAGAGAGACAGTAATATGGGTGGGAGAGACAGGTAAGAGAGAGAAATGTAGGGGGAAGGAGGGGAAGAAGTTGCAAAAGAGGTGGCATGAGATAAGATAATGGGTGGGGGGTAGAGGTGGGAAGGTGAGGAGGAGCAGGGGAAGAGCTTGAAGATGCACGAGCAGGGAAGAAGCAGGTATGAGAGATGGAGGGGAAAAGGCTCGAAGGTAGGATTGAAATGAAGTACCAAGTGTTAAAAATGCCAAAATGTATAAGTACAATGATAACATAAGCAGAAGGCTGCTAAGGGCGGCAGTCACATATACTGTTTGCTAATAGATGCTGCCGGAGTTTGTGTTTGAAAGGGCCGAGTTTTGACTCACTTGGTAAGCATACTGTATATGTGAAAAAAAATAGCCTGAAGTCCTGCTTTAGCCAGTAAGTGGTGCTGCCCCCCATGCCACCCCCCACTGGTTTCTTTTGCCCTCGCCCCCCTCCTCCCATGCCCAACAGACTCTGCTTGCAGGTCTCAGTCAATTATTTCAGTGTGTTCTCCCGGTACAGTTGGAAGTACTTAGTGTTTGTATTGGGAGAACAAGTGTGGTTGAGTAATGAAACTGCTGAAGGAAGAGAGAGGTGTCAAACATCCGGTGAAAGATGCGACCACTTAGTGAGATGTGAGCTGGATTGCTAGGCAGAGTGTGGAGGGACTGCGGTCCTCTCCTCCTCCCTGCCCACTGCTGCAGTAGAAGATGCCAGCAACTGAATACTGAAGCCAATGGCCAGTGAGTAGAGCACACTGCTGTTTAAAAGCACATGCACTCATAATGCAGAGTGGTGATTTGAGCTGAGCCAATGGCTTTGTTTTAGATTTTTTTTTTCATAAACTGATGACAGCAGTATTTTAAAATCAAGGGACTAGAGTGAAGGACTGAGTGGGATTTTAGGGTGGGGAACTAACAAGGTGTTATTTCATGGTTTTACACTGTTGGAGGGAAGAGTCTTGTTTTTTTACTGCCAAACTCCATGGCAGACATGTCAAGTATAGACAACTTGGACATGCTAATGTAGTGATTCTTTTGACATGTCATGTGATCATGTCTGTCTGCTGAGACTAGATCCCATCATGGATCTAACCCCAGTATGACCAATCAGAGCACAGGGATTTTTCTTGTCACTGTATAATTTAGGACAAAATTAGAAAAAGAAAAAATCCTGAACAAATGCTGACATATTTTAGCATTTACTTAATAACTTCAATATTTTTACTTTTTTTTTTAATAAAGGTGTTTATTCTTTGAAGACATACTGGGTGGCTACTCTGCCTCTTCCCTGGATACCTCAGATTGTCCCTATCCTCCCTCCTTACTGGAGGTCAGTTCCCCCACAGGATTAACCCCATGGCAGGGCCATCTTCCCCCCCCCCCGAGCAGATAATCCAGATGGGCCTTGCCAGGGTTGAGTGGAAGAGCAGGTCCAGGTGTCCATGCAAGACTTCACTGAGCCCAGTATGATCAGTTTTCCTCTGTTATCTGCCACTAACCTTACCAAAAGTCATGGCATGTACTCTGGAACCATGGCTCCCTTCACCCCCAATCTACAACTGCCTCCTGTGCATTGGAACTGCCACCAGGCCTCCACCTGGTAGCAGCCAAGAGCCAGAAAGGACTGCCACCCCAATCCAACAGAGGAGAGCTGCGAGGTGGCTGCTCAATCCTCTTGCCCCCCCACCCCGACCATCAGTGACAAGAGTTCATTCCCAAACTCAGGTTGCTGGCATGGCACATGGTAAGGCATTAACAGTGCCTTAGCCCTCTGCACTACTGGGCCAGCTTCAATATTTTCATTTTTTAACCCACAATTTCAACATACAGTACTCATGTTTTTTACCCCCATCAAATGAGCATGGCAGGTGTTATTAACAAATCTCCCTCCGAAACCTGTTTTTGTGGTCATTTCAAAAAACAATGTTGTGGGTTGCATTTCATAACTAACACCTGTAAATAATCTAGTATTTTGAAAATTCAAGGTCACAGTCTAAGAGAATGACAACATTATGTGTTAACCTCTTCATTTCAAAATCATGGCAATTTCACTATTATAACTCGTGTTACTAATTGGTTAATTACTGCCTCTGCACTGTCAATGCCAAACACCTACCCAGCAATTACAAGCAAGCAATCATTTGGCTTTTTTTTTTTTTTTTTTATTATTCTTTTGTAGCTAGGTAAGGTCCACTAAGCACAAGTGCCTGTTTACAGGGGTGACCCAGGAGGACTGGGGAGGTTAAGTGACTTGCTCAGAGTCATTCAGAATATAAGTGGAGGTTGTGGGAATCAAATTCTGATCTGCTATATGTACCAAGCTCATTCACAGTACATTACTCTAACCTCTAGGGTATACTGCCAGCCCAGCATTGAGAAATGCTTGTTTGTCTTCATTGCAATAAAAGTTTATAAACATGTTCATGCTTGTTTAATTCTGAGTGATTCCATCAAGTGCTGCTCGCTTGTTTTTGAAAGTTTTCTATGACATAGTTGTCGCAGCTAGAGAGCCTCATGATTTCACAGAAGGGGGGGAACGGTATTTATTTATTTATTTATTTGCTTTTGTTTACCAGTATTGACCTGGATTTCTTGATGAACTGCTCAACATTTTCTTCCCCATCCGCAAGTGACTTGTACATTGCCTGTTTCTCCACAGCTTACTAACTCTTGATATCCCATCCCTTTAGAGTCCACAGACCCCCTCAGTCTGTGCCCCCCACAGTCCAGATTCCCCACTAAATTAACCCAACACCCTCCAGTAATATAGCAATCAGCCCTCCACTGACATACCCTTTCTCCATAGCCACCTTGACATCCACTTCTTTCCACGGGTATCTAACACCCCTCTTCCTATGGTCATTTGAGACCCTTGACATACACTCACTCCATGGTTCCCCCTTGACATCTCCATCCAGACCACTGAGACACATACACACACACACCCTCTATGAGTCCAGATGCTACCTCTCCCTTAACAGCCCCATACACTTGCCCCTTCACTCCATGGCCCTTGACACTAACTACCCCTCCTTCCACAGCAGCAGATACTAGCTATTGCATCTTCCATGGTCCCTGATGCTAGCTCTGATCCCTCCATGGATCCTTAACACTATCCCCACCTCCTTCCACAGCCCCCAACATTACTCCCTCCATCCACAGTACCCAACAGTATGCACAACCCCAAACAGTACCCACCCCTCCCTCCACTGTCCCTAACACTACCCCCTCACTCCCTTACCTCTGAGACTAACCCCCACACCACCCCTTCCTTCTGCCCCTTCCTTTCTTCCAAAGTCCCCTAAACACACTTGCTCTTTCCACAGTCCCCCAACACCCATGCTCCTTACACAGTCACCCCAACATCCATGCTCCATCCACAGTCACCCCAAAAAACTCCCTCCCTCCATGACCCCCAGACACCTTTCTACCTGACCCTCCAGACACCTTCCTTTCAAGACACCACCCTTCCTGACCCAACAGACACCTCCCATCCTGTCTCACTGGACAACACCCTCCATGGCTAAATTGAACACCTTTCTCTAGGGCCCTGAGGGTCAAATGAAAGCCAAAGTACAACTAGCAAGGCTTCAGAGCTTTCTCAAGCCTCAGTGCAGGCTTACGAGCCCCCATAGACTGGATCACCACAATAACGCCCACACTGTCAAGCCTTATTGTTTAAATTACTGAGTACGTTACATGATGGTGATCGTGTTTTCATGTTAATGTTCTTGTTATTAAGAAGCTAGCTAGAATGCTGTGCTTTCAGTCCTGATATGGAGATGAGCTTAACCCAACCTGGGATCAATTGCTCTGTTTTTAAATTTCTCTCCCCAGTTGCCAGTCCCTCACCCTCACCATTAAGTTGCCACAGCTGCATCGTTGCAGACATGTTGATGCCTATGATGTTATAATGAGGGTGTGAATATGCTAAGTGACACCACAAACTCCATATGAGCAACCTGCTACAGCTAAAGGTCACACTGGATTTACCTCTCTCCTTTCATGGACTTTTGCTTTGGGAGAACTCAACATGTGGAGCAGAAATGGAGCTGGAGGCCATCCAAACTTCTTGGAGGCCCTTCTTTAAGACACTAAACCAGCTGAAAATGCTATCAACCTGTCGAATGACCCCCAAACCCACCAGAATGATAACTTCATAACAAATAAACACACATAATCACTTGCACTCATGGAAATAGAGATGGGCATTGACCTAAACACCAATGGGATTTGCTAAATTGACAATTTAAGATGTATGAAAGAGGGGGTGTAACTTTACATCAGAGTCATTTTTGACACTTGATGGGGTAAGGGAGCTGGTTCCAGAGGACAGATGGTATCACCTGACATTGTATGTACATTCTGGTGTGTCGGTGTTCCAGAAGGTCAAAGGTCCATTCTGGTGGGCTGGAGGCATTCCAGTGGGTAGGAGGTGGAACTCTACTGGATTGCAGTCACTTCAGAAGACAAGAGCCATTGGAATGGAGGGATTCTGGTGGGTAGGGGGATTCCCATAGGTAGGTGCTGGCGCCTGCATGCTTGCGTTGGGAAGAGTATGCAAGCCCCTTCAAGGGATGTGGAGGTTCAGGCTTTTGCTTGGGGGGGGTGAGGTGCAAGCCCCTGCAAGTTAAGAAGATGCAGACCTCTGCATGTGAAGGGGGTTGCAGCTGGTACATTCCAAGAGGTAAAGTACATGTTGTAAACACTGGAAACTCAACCCACATCCCAACACTTCACAGCCTAGCACAATGGCCAAAATGCCGTTGCCAGTTCCGGTAGATCAACTCACTTGCATCCCCAAGAAGTCAGTCTTGTCATCAGATTGTCTTAAAAAAAGTAAAAGATTCAACTTGGGTAACTACGGATCTATGAGCCTTTCGTCAGTGCTTGGCAAGGTGGCAGTGGCACATGGATACAAACTGGCCATTCTCTAGAAAACAGCATGGCATTACAACAGGTAATGCTTGCCAAACAAACCTGTTTGCCCTTTTGATGAGGTAACTAGGGATGTGCAGAGGAGCCAGGTACTGGATGTCTTCTATCTAGACATCCACAGGGCCTTTGACACTGTAGAGCATGACAAGTTTCTGGACTGATGACACCAGTAGGAGAGTGGCCAGATCTTAAAACATTTGTAGGCCCAAGAATTGATATATGCTGTGTAGATCAGGTGATATCCAGGGTCAGCAGAGTATTTGATTAAAATATTAGAATCAATATGAAGGCCTAAGCCTTCAGACTTTGGTCTGTCTTTTCCTCTGACCAGTTCATAATGACTGCCAGTTTCTGCCCAGTTTTACACCCCGTTTTACAGTTGGGAGGTCAGGTGATGTACCCAAGGTCACAGCTTGAGCCAGTGACTGTGGTGGGATTTTAACCTGGGATCGTGTGGTTTCTGTACATAATATCTATGCTCATCCTGTAGTGCTTGTACCTCTCTAGATTTTCCTTCCTTATACTAACCCTTTTTTCCTCTCTGTAGAGATAGTGACACCAGACTGACAGAACATAGACACCCTCCATATTGCATACGTTTTGTTGTGTGTTTAACCTTCCCTATCTGTCCCAGGCTCCACAAGACTCAGGTAAGAGATTACCTATCTATGTATGGTAGATAAGCTGCAGTGGTACACCCACATCTGTTACACAGTATCAACATTTACCACTTTAAATGCCAGAACCCAAATTTATTGTCCGGTATTGGCTTTAATATTTTTTAATGCCAACATTAGAACCCCTCGTACTGAGTGTAAGCTTCTGAGTCATTCCCAGCCCTGGCCTAATGCTCCATGTTATCCCCCTCCCCCCGCAGCAGTGGCCCTAGCCCACCTAAGCAGTGGCAACAATCTAAGCCTCTTCCCCTCCCTCAGCCCAGGCAGCAGATTCCAATGCCCTCTCCTAGCCCTGATGGCAGACTCACAAGCAACAGTCCAACAGTTATCCCCTGGGAATTAGAACAAATCTGAAAAAAGTAGACAGCCACTCACAAAGCCAGTTTTCAGCTTTCAGTTTTTACTTTAAATCCACCATTCAATAATACTGAAACCTAGGTTACAAAAAATATTGGAATATTGTATGCATGCTCCAGCCCCTGCCCTCTCCTGCTCAGGCAGCAGGTTTAAAAGCCCAAACTGCAATGCCCTCAGGCTTCTGTGTGGCCCCCACCAAGTTCTAGTGGTAGCTCCCATTCTCTTACTGCCCTAGCAGCAGGCTCCCATCCTGTTCCCTACCCCATCCCTGACAGCAGGCTCCTGAGTCCCCCATAGCACTGCTGCAGGTTCACATATCCCCTCCTCCAACCTTGATGACAGGCTCCAGAGCCTGGCCTCAGGCTCTTGAGCCCCCCCACCACTGTGGAACACTTCCTAATCCACCCCTTGGAGCTGGCTCCAGATCCCACTCAGCTATGGCTATAGTAGGCCTTGCCCTTGCCTTTGCCCTGAGGGATTAGGAGTAGCTGTTAAAATCCTACTCTTATCCCTAAACTCGGTGGTGTGCAAACCTCCAACCTTGGCGACAGATTTCAGAGCCTGGCCTCAGGCTCCTGAGCCCCCACACCATGGTGGACCACTCTCTAATCCACCCCTTGGGGCTGGCTCCAGATCCCATTCAGCCATGGCTTTAGTAGCCCTTGCCCTTTCCCTGAGTGATTGGTTGTAGCTGTCAAAACCCTACTCTTATCCCTAAGCCTGGTGGTGTGCAAACCCCCAGTTTCACCAGGTGGCAGGTAGTGGACTGACAACATAAACTGTCAGTCCCCACAAGGGTCCCCACCACATCCACCTCTGATCACTGATCCCACAATTCACATAATGCTGAGCCATCATTCACTGGCATCCAGTTATCCATTCCATGCCTTTTCCTCCATTTCACCATGTTCCTGGCTTCCAGCCATCTACACAGCCACCAAAAGCTGATCTGATTCCCTTCTACCCAGTCAACTGAGTGGCAGTCCAACCCACCTTCGCATCCAACCCTCTCAGATCCCCCATCCCCCTCCAACTAGTTACCCCAGCTCACCCCAGTACTCCGTCAGACTCAACATACTTGAACCAGGCAGTGATAAGAGGCGGTTTCTACAGTAGGCATGCAAATACTCCATGTCACTCAGATAGCGGCCACTCACAGTGGTGTGCAGAGGGGCTGTGTCAGCCGTCATCACGGTGAGTCTGATAGGAGTTCTGGGGTGAGTTAGGGCCACCTGGGAGGGGGGAGTGGGAGGGGGAGCATTAGAGGTATGAGCAATGAGTGCGGTATGACTGCAACTTAGAGGAATGGATGGGGGATACAGATCATTAGTGGGGGGCACTTGATGCAGAGAAGAGTTAAACAGATTGATTGGGGGGGTGGGACCATAAATGATAGAAAGAAGAAAAATACACACACACACACACACACAGTTTTTCAATGACTTTATCTATCTATCTATCTATCTATGTATCTATTTATCTATCTGTCTGTCTATCATCTAAAAAGAAACTAGATATAAAAATAGGCAAACTAAATGATTTTTATGGTAGAATACCTATCCAGGCAGTGGGTATGCTCCAAATAAAAAGCATGCAGCATACTATGTGCATTGGCAATATAACTGACGCTTACACACCCAAAACATAAATAATTCAGAGAACATGAGATGACTGTAATATGCACAAAAAAATCATTCTGTAAGTCAGTGCCTTTGAAAACCTTGCAGCTAACATGTGTAGTAGATTGAGTGTGACGCTTCCAGCACATTCTGCCAACCACAATATGGTGCAGCACTCAATGTACTTTACTTACACAAGGCGCTGCCAAGGCCATTCTAGTCCTTTTTTCCTAGATCTGTGCCCACACAAGCTGTATTTTGATGTTTTAAAATATTTATATTAAAGAAGTGCTTGGGTAAAGTACCCACCTGTCTGCATCTTCTGTGGCATCCCAAGTTTGTAGACTGCCTGTTGGCTGTGTGAAAGGTATTGTGCAATCCTGATATTCCCCCATATGGAGATATGCATTCATTCCTTGTGCCGACTTGCTGAATCCTAGTACTGAGCCCTTCTGGACCATTGCAGGGAAAGTTGCGGTGGTCGATAATAGTGCAGGACTGGGGCAGGGGCTATGCAGGGGATGTGCTGTAATTGGTGCAGGGCAGCTGCCAAGGGGAGCTGGTAGCTTGAGTATCTGTGTTGTGCAGTTGGGGGGGTTACTGCTGGCCATGCTGTAAGGGAGCTCTGAAATGGGCAGAGTGCCCAAAATACGCTTATTTCCTGCCAAACCTTGTTCCCTGGGTGCCCTGTACTAAGTGAGCCCTAAGGGGGCCCCCATGCATGCTAGTCTGGGTGTTGTATTGCATTTTTACAAACCGGGGGAAAATACTGTTTTCTTCTGCATATTAAAAATGATGAGAGGCTGCCCTGATGGCTCAGCTGTGATAGAGCACACTGTCATACAGACTACCTGTGTTCAGAAGCAAGCTTTGGGCACCATGTTGAAAGGCAGATCAGACTGGAAGCTGTCACTTAGCAGTATGGGAGGGAGGTCATTGAGCACTCCCCAACCCCACTGCTTATCTAGTCTACCCACCACCCATTTCCCACAGTGACAGATCAAACAGCCTTTCCATCTCATCATCCCTACCCCCTACCCCCAGAGCGCTAACTGATCACAGTACTATATCAGTCTCAGTATACTATTGCCAGACAAGGATGGTAGGATTATTTCTACAGTAGGGGTACAATCACAAGGCTGCCATCTATCAAAGTAAACAATACTTTTTTTTTTTAATTCAGTTGTAAAAACATGTTCCGCTAAACCAGGTATTTATATCAAAGAGACAGGCTTCTGAATTTGTATGGATATCACTTGACCAGGTTTTAACAGAAAAATAAAGTTGGGTGTCAGCTACATAAATATTAAAGTTCAAATAATGTTTATAGATAATATTGACACTATGATTCTTTTGTGCTTATCCCATGCACTCTTGAACCCCATCACTGTTTTAGAACCCACCACCTCTGCTGGTGGGTTCTAAAACAGGAAAGCTGGTCCAGGAATCCACCACTCATTCTGTGAAGAAGTGCGTCCTCACATCTCTCTTGATTCTACCCACCTCCAGCTTTATAGCATGTCCCCTAGTTCTTAAACACTTTTTCTTCTGAAAAATACTTACCTCCTCTACCTTATTTACCCCATGATGTATCTAATGGCCTCTATCATATCTCCCCTCATCCTCCTGTCTTCCAAGGAAACATATTGAGGTCCTTTAGTCTCTCCTCATAGTGCTTTTGATGCAGACCCTGCACCATTTTAGTTGCCCTCCACTGAACTGCCTCCACACTGTCTATGTCCTTCCAGAGATGGGTAGCCTGTGACATGCATGACCACGATTGAGCGAAACCAAAAACAGTGACTTAATCATGGCGCATGTCATGGGGGCTACCAATGAGGTAGGGCAACAGGATGGGGGTGGGTTTGTACATATAGCAACAGGATGTCGCTACACATATGCTCGTGCAGGGGGATGGGAGCAAGCATGCTCAGCAAGGGGCAGGAGGGTTTTTGAGAGATGGTGCCATGGTGGGCTGCTAAGCTGGCCCCATGGTGCGGTGGGTGGGTTTGTGGCTTAAGCAGAGACGGTGTTGGTTTCGGGTCCTGGCGCAGGTGCATTTTTGTTGCTCCTGGCCCCAATTTTTTTTTGGCACGTTTTACTTCCCTCCCAACATACGAGTTGAGAATCGTAAGTAGGGGGAGCAGTGGAGCAGCCCTCCAAAATGTAATAATTGTAATCTCTGTGCCATTTTGCTACAGGTGCCGGGGAGTACACATCGCAAAATTGATTTTTGGTGATGTGACTTCACTCTAACGGCGATCGCCAAAAGGCAATCACCGTTATGACATAAAACCCAGAGACTTGGTCTCCAGAATGGGACACAATACTCTAGGTGGGGTCTTACCGGTAATCTAAACAGAGGTAACACCACCACCCTCTTTCTGTTGGTGATACCCCTCCCTATGTACCCCAGCATCCCACTTGCCCTCCCTGCTGCCTTGTCAAACAGCCTGGCCACCTTTAGGTCATCAGATATGATTGCCCCCAGGCCTCTTTCATGCTTGGTGGTTGTCAATACCACTACACCCACTTTGTACTCTGCCCATGGGTTCTTTTGGCCTAGGTGCATTATTTTGCACTTTTTCACATTGAAGCCCAGCTGCCATACCCTTGACCACTCCTCTAGTTTTTTCAGGTCTCTGCTCATCCTTTCCAACCCCCTGAAGTGTCTATGTGATTGCAGATTTTGGTGTTATCCACAGAGAGGCAGACCTTCCCTTTAGGGGTGGGTAGACCGATCTGCTGAAAATCAGACCCCCCCTCCCAGAACCAATGCAGTCTGATGGACCCATATCAGTAAGAGCCAGACAGTAATTTGTACCAAGTCCAGGTCAGTCAGACGCAAGTTGCGTTTATTTAAAAAAAATGCACTCTACCTTTCAGTGCTGCCACTTACAGCCTGTAGATGGAGCACTCCTCCCCGGAGCCCAGACATCCAGCAGTCATCTGATCACCATTTTGTCAGGTTATGTAACTGGCTGGCTGGCACCTTAGACAGTTCTGGGCTGGTAGTCTGTGCTTCTAGGGGAGACAGTGCATGAGCAGTAGCAGCAGAAGGGCAGAAACTTGATTGGCCATACCCACCCAGACTGACAGGCTAGGCAGCCAATAGCTGAAGGAAGACTACCTGTCAGTCCTGACTATTGGCTGATTCAGTGGGTGGGTGGATCTGATCTGAACTTGGAGGAATGTGCTGTATCTCTGCGCTCATTAGAAGAAGCATAATTTCTGAGAAGAAATTCAACGAGAACAGTCACATTGCTTGTGCTTTATCGTATCAAGTCTTACTCTCAGTAGACTTGTTATTTTACCACACAACAAATCACATTATCACATGTAAACTGTGTGAGTCTGTGCCAGTGGAGGAGCCAGGTTTGGGAGCATTTGGGAGCCAGGAGGGGCCATTCAGTCAATCATGGGCTCCACAATGGGCACTAAACATTGAATAAAGATGGCGGTGGGGCACCACGACTCACACTGGGGCAGCCAGGAGGGGCGACCGCAACCCCAGTCCCCCATCTAGCTCCACCACTGGTCTGTGCTTGTCTTTAGTTACAGGTCTTAAATAACGTGCTGCATTAAGGAACAGTAAAAGGAAAATACATATCTGGGAGTGGGGTGGGGGGATTGAAGTGAGAGAGACAGAACATTGTGTGGGCAGGGCTGGGGGGCTTCTGAAAGGCTTATGGTGATGGTGGGCCACATGGAGATATATAAAATTATAAATATACCAAATAAGTTGGAAAAAAAGATAATGTAAAATACCTAATATTCTGTGTGTTTTGCTGAGGCTGGAGCACTTGGAGGAATTGTTATTATCAGTCTGAGGGCAATCAAATTCTGGTCTAAAGAAACCTAAGATACATAAAGTACAAATAAAAGTACTTACCACAGTAAAGGAGGAAAAGCCTTGATAAAGTGGATGAAGGGGGAGGCTGTGTGTGGCTGTGAGGCTGGCAAGACAAAGGCGCTTAACCTGAAACAACTGAGAGGACTAAAGATTCAAGAAATCAAAATACATACTGGAAAAAGCTTTTCTTAAAAAAACAAAAACTACATACAGTGGTGAAAGGTAATGCGTATGTGTGTGTGGTTGAGCCTGTCCTGAGAAAACAGAGAACAAGTGAAAGGACTAAATAAAAAAATTACATAAAGGAAAAAAGCTTTTTTGTGTAAAAATTAAAAAAAAAACAACTACAGTGGTGGAAAGGGAAGTGTATCTGTGGTGCTATGCCTGTCCTGAGAGGACAGAGAAACCTGAGAATAAGTAGGAGGACTAAATAAAAAAAATACCTTCAGGAAAAAGCACTCTTTTGTGTCATTAAAAAAAATTTACCTAGCTATTGTGGTGGAAGGGGGAGTGTGGCTGTAAGGGCGAACCTGTACTGAGTGGGCAGAGGAACATGGGAACAACTGAGAGGACTACATACATCTGCGGTACTGCAACAGTTGAGAAATATTTCCTTGTATGTAATAAAAAAAAACTAGCTACTGTGGTGGGGGGGGGATGGCTGTGAGGTGATCTGTACTGACTGAATGGGCAGAGGAACTTGGGAACAAATGAGAGGACTAAATTAAAAAGAAAATATCCACAGGAAAAAAATTAAAACATTTTCTGTGACATTTAAAAAATAAATCTAGCTACTTTGGTGGATGGGAGACACTGACTGTGAGGCTAAATCTGTACTAGTGGGCTGAGGAACTTGGGAACAACTGAGAGGACTACATACATCTGCGGTATTGCAACAGTTGAGAAATATTTCCTTGTATGTAATAAAAAAAAACTAGCTACTGTGGTGGGGGGGGGATGGCTGTGAGGTGACCTGTACTGACTGAATGGGCAGAGGAACTTGGGAACAAATGAGAGGACTAAATTAAAAAGAAAATATCCACAGGAAAAAAATTAAAACATTTTCTGTGACATTTAAAAAATAAATCTAGCTACTTTGGTGGATGGGAGACACTGACTGTGAGGCTAAATCTGTACTAGTGGGCTGAGGAACTTGGGAACAACTGAGAGGACTACATACATCTGCGGTATTGCAACAGTTGAGAACTATTTCCTTGTATGTAATAAAAAAAAACTAGCTAATGTGGTGGAAGGGGGAATGTGGCTGTGAGGTAACATAGAAACATAGACTTTGACGGCAGATAAGGACCACTTGGCCCACCCAGGTTGCCCATTTCCCTACCTATTGGATAAGCTGCAGATTCTAGTTAACCAACAGCCTACATAGAAACATAGAAACATAGACTTTGATGGCAGATAAGGACCACTTGGCCCACCTAGTCTGCCCATTTTCCTACCTAGAGGATAAGCTGCAGATCCTATTTAACCAACAGCCTATTTCTTCCTACCCCCAACAAAAATTGCCTTATGTCTGTCCCATGCATTCTTGAATTCTCCCACAGTTTTAGACCCCACAACCTCCTCAGGAAGGCTGTTCCATGCGTCCATCACCCTCTCTGTGAAAAAATACTTCCTCACATTGCCCCTGAGCCATTCCCCCTATCTTCAAATTGTGTCCCCTTGTTCTTGCACATCTCTTTTTCTGAAAGATGCTACCCTCTTGGACTTTGTTGATTCCACTGAGGTACTTAAACGATTCTATCATGTCCCCCCTCTCCCTCCTTTCCTCAAGGGTATACATATTAAGCTCCTTTAGTCTCTCCTCGTATGGCTTCTCTTGCAGACCGTGCACCATTTTAGTTTCCCTCCTCTGAACTGCCTCCATCCTGTCTATGTCCTTGCGGAGATGGGGTCTCCAGAACTGGACGCAGTACTCCAGATAGGGTCTAACCAACTGTCTGTATAGGGGATAACAACTTCCTGTTTTCTGCTGGTGATACCTCTCCCTATACATCCCAGAATCCCCCTAGCCCTCCCTACTGCCTTCTCGCATTGCTTGCCAACCTTAAGGTCATCTGATATGATTACCCCTAGGTCTCTTTCCATTTTTGTTGTTGTTACTACCTCCCCATTCCTGCAACCCCCACTATAATTGCCTTATGTCTGTCCCATGCATGTTTGAATTCCCCCACTGTTTTAGACCCCACAACCTCTCCAGGAAGGCGGTTCCATGCATCCACCACTTCCTCCGTTAAAAATAATTTCCTAACATTACCCCTGAGCCGTCCCCCCTCTAACTTTAAACTGTGCCACCTTGTTCTTACACATCTCTTTTTCTGAAAGATGCTACCCTCCCGGACTTTGTTGATTCCCTTGAGGTACTTAAAAGTACTGACTGAGTGGGCAGAGGAAATTGGGAACAACTAAGAGGACTAAATTAAAAAGAAAATATCTACAGAAAAAAAAACATTTTTCTGTGACATTTAAAAAAATAAATCTAGCTATTGTGGTGGAAGGGGTACACTGACTATAAGGCCAAGCCTGTACTAGTGGGCTGAGGAACTTGAGAACAACTGAGAGGACTAAATTAAAAAGAAAATATCCACAGGGAAAAAAAAAAATTCTGTGACAGCTGAAAAATAAATCTAGCTACTGTGGTGGAAGGGAGACACTGACTGTGAGGCTGAGCCTGTAGTAGGCTGAGGAACTTGGGAACAACTGAGAGGACTAAATTAAAAAGAGACACATTATGGAAAAAGCATTTTTGTGTGTACTAAAAAAAAAACCTGGAAATGTGCACCAGGCAGGGTGAGGTGGAGGCCGAAATGTGGAAAGGTATGGCACAAACAACACTGCACAGTCTGACTGGCAAAAGACCAGTTGCTGGGTCTCCATCCGGAAACAGTAGTGGTTCTTCTACAGTGCTGTCCAAACAGATAGGAAAGGCCAAAACTACCTTAATTAAAACTAAAGGAGTAGTTGGCACCACAAGGAGTGGCAAGCCAAGATATGGTACCTATGTGTACCATAGTACAGCTACATATTTAAATGAAACAGAGGAGGAGGAGGAGGAGGAGGAGGAGAAATCTAGCTTTGATAAGAGTAATGATAAAATGGAGGATGTAGACGAAGTGGGAGAAAAGCAGAAACAAATGGAAAGCCAGAATGAGGCAGAGGTGGCAGTTGCACAGATGCAGGATGAATATGATGAACTGGACTTGGATGAGGTGGGCAATTTGGGCTAGAGCAGTGTGGCGCAGGTGCAGGAGAAACGAGATGAGGGGGCAGTGCATTTAGATTTAGGTTCTGTTACTGGCCTGGAGGAGTTTTTGGATGATGATAATGGTGAAACAGAACAAGACCATGATGAGCAGCTTCCTAGTATTGAGAAAGGACAACATAGTGGAACTGACTAAGAAGGACAGTGTAGTATGTCTGGTACTAAAACAAAAAAGGTGACAACAGAGCCGGCCTGGTGGTGCTGAGGGTTGAGGAGCTGGACGCCACACTTCGCGCCACTCTGGCGACTCGGGTTTGGGAATGGCCCCGGGTCACCAGGGGTCAGCAGGGGTGGAGAGGGATTGAGCATCCATGGACTGCTGTCTGTCTCCGAGGAAGGGGGGTCACCAGCTGTTGGCATGCTAGCAACCTCTGGTGGAGGCTGGGGGGCAGTGTGCTGGCACTGCATGGAGGGAGGTGAACTTGGGGCACGATGCTGAGAGGGAGCTTGTGTGGACACGTGCGTGTTCCCTCCATTGGTAACATTCCACACCCCAGTTCACGTTTGGCTAGAATAAGGAAAAATGTCACCAGTTGTGGCGGCTTGATGGCTGTTCGGCGGGATGCCCAGATCCAAGGACATCACTGTTATTACTGGATCCTGTGTCAGCGGAGATTGAAGGGGGCCTCTCCGCCACCCTGCCATGGGGGGGGCAAGCCATGGGAGTATGCAGTGGGGGCCCAATTAGGAGCCTGGATGATCTGGACGGCAGCCAGAGATGTGGGATGCCTGGACGTGGGAAGCAGACCTGGTGCCTAGGTAAGAAAAATGATTAAGTAAAAAAAAAAAAAAAAAGGTGACATCTTATGTGTGTCCTTACTTTTCTCTGGCTGCCAATAATGAGTTATGAGCAGTTTGCTCTATATGTAAAAAGACCATCAGCAGAAGGAGCAAAAACGGTGCTTTGGGTACCTCAGCATTAAAGAAACATTTAGAGAGATGTCACCCATTACGTCTCAGGCATGATTGTTTTGGTCAAAGAGAAAGAAGGCAACAACGTGCAGGCTGAGTTAAGTCAGACTACACCTGCTGTACCTATCATATCAAGTGATAACAGTAGCAGCCCTGCCGCCTCAGTTGTACTGTCAACACCTTGTCAGTCTTCTTCTAGAATAAGTACTACAAACAGTCCCCTTTTGCCCTTCTCAGCATTCAGCACTCCTAATGCTGGCCATCTGAAAACTTCAACTGCTAGAAGACAGCTCACAATTTCAGAGACAATTGAACATAAAGTTAAGTACCAGCATAGTCATCCTGAGGTAATTGCTAAAACAAAACTAATTTCGGAGATGATAGCACTGGACTTACAGACTTGTGGATCATGCAGCATTCAAAAGACTTTTGAATCACCTGTCACCATGATATGATATTCCATTCAGGAAATATTTCTTGACTGTTGCAATACCGCAGATGTATGATTTAGTAACTGCTAAACTAAAAAATGCTTTAAAAGATGCAGTTGCTGGGGTTGTCTATCTGACTACTGACATATGGACAAGCTGCCAGCCAGAACCATTTATGTCATTGACTATGCATTGGGTATCATTTACTCCCTGTAGTGACACTGACAATTCCCCTCTGAACTGGCTTCCCTTCACATCCAGTATATCCCGTAGGATCACACATCTTCCAACATCCTGGATGAGCGCAATAGAGAGATACAGTACTAGCTTACATCACAAGAGCTTTCAGTAGGTTTTATTGTGGCTGACAATGGTTCAAACATTTTATTTATTTCATTTTTGTTAACCGGGTAGGTACACTAGACAGCATAGCTGCCTATTTTCAGGTGCGACCTGGGCGATTACAACAAAGGGTATGTAGACGATAGTAGATACAAGAAAACATCATAAGAACAAGTAGAACTCAGACATAGTACACTTATACAAAATTTTCAGCAATGACAGTACATTTGCAGGAATCTATATGTAGTAACAAAACAGAAATATAAGTGTAACTAGTGAGTAAGTGCCAGAAGAGAGGAAATAGCAAGATTTCAAGGCAGGTTTGAGAGTAGTAGAGGTTGGAGCCAGTAGGCAACTAGGAGGAACCAGTACAGGAGTGGGTGGATAGAGAACAGGAGCAGGATTCAGAGCTTAGAAGAGCCATGTGAAGCTCCTGTTTGAAGCTGTGTGGAGAAGGGGAGATTCTTAGACTCATTTGGAAGGGAGTCCCATAATTTAGGGGCCCAGCTAGAGAAAGCACTCTCCCCCATTTTGGTTTTACATCTTGGTTGGACAAGAAGGGATTTGTCAGCTGATCTCAGTGGGTATGCAGAGGTCACAAGTTTGAGCAGTAAAATTTGTCAGGTATCTGGGAGGAGATTATATTATTTATAAAACAGTAGGAAGTAAACTGTCAGAAGGCTGAGGGAGTAAACCATCCCAGACTGGAGTATAGTGTGCATCGGTGATTAAGTTTGGGTAATGATAGAGCAAAACGGTAAATGCTGTTGAAGCAGACATCCCACTTTCGGAGGAGCCCTCCAGTAGTTGCTGGAAAGGCTATAAACCCATAAGCCAATTAGGGTCTCAGGATCCCCTGTGCAATGGCCATCTTCACCGTGGATGTTAGGCTATGTCTCACCTTACATGCCAGACCAAGTGGAATATTGACAGATTTAATGACTGAGGCTAGGTGCAGGTCAAAAATCCAAGGTGGGATCAAGGGTTACTCCTAGGTATTTAAAAGAGGTAACTGTGTTAAGGAGAGAGCCATCAAGCACTCTGATACTTAATGGTTGGGTGCAGGACTGAATTTTTGAACCTGAACCGAAGAGCATAGTCACCATTTTATTTTTATTTAAGACAAGCTTGTTTTGCAACAGCCAGCACTGAAAGGTATTGAAGTTACTATGAAGATTCAGGTTGATATCTGAGAGGTTTGAGGAGGATGAGTAAAGAACAAGATTGTCGGCATATAGCAGACCTGAGCAAGCACCAATGAGTGATGGGATGTCGTTTATGAAGACTGTAAACAGGAAAGGACTAAGAATCGAACCCTGGGGCACTCTGATCCAAGTAGTAGCAAGAGGGGACTTAGCATCTCCGATCTGGACAAATCGTTGATGCTTCAAAAGATAATTTTGCAACCAGGTGGTGACAGAGGTAGAGAAGCCTAGGGAAGACAACTTTGATAGGAGCAGCGGGGGGTCAACTAAATCAAATGCTTTTGTAAGATCAACAAAAGTAGCCCCAGTGAGAGAGCCTTTGTCCATAGCAAGTCTGACATCATTTGTAAACTGTATGAGAGCAGTGGATGTACTGTGCCCACGTCGGAAACCATGTTGGTCAGGGGTGAGGAGTTTGAAGGAGTAGAGGTAATCCGAGACCTGGGTAGCAACAATTTTCTTCAGTATATTAGACAGGATGGAGAGGATGGCAATTGGGCAGTAGTTATCCAGGTTAGTGGTGTCCCCCTTTAAGTAGACCGGTACAAACTTGAGCAGCCTTCCAGAGGGAAGGGACATGTCCTGTAAGAAGAGATAGGTTGAAAAGTCTAGTCACTGGAGAAACTATAGACGGTGCAACGGTTCTTAGGAATTTTGGTAAGAGTTCATCTGCCCCTGCCAATCCAGCAGGAGAGATGGACTTAAGCAAGCATAAGATTTCACTCTCACAGACTGAGCGAAGGGTGAAAGTTGGGTTGGAAGGTTTAAGGTTCTCCTGCAGAGTGATAGGTAAAGGCCCAGGAAGTGCAGTATGGGAGGAGAGGTCAGTGAATCTGGAGTTAAAAGCCTCAGCGATAGTGAGCAGGTTATTGCAATTACAACCATCCACAACCATATCAGAGATTGTATTACACTTATTTTTCCCCATGATGGTGTTACCATGACTCTAAAAACCACGAGAGTCACTGACAGAGGTACTAAGGAGTTGACGGTAGTAATTGCCCTTAGCAGATCTGATGGAAACCTTACATAGGTTTCAGAGTCTTCTGTACTCCACCCAATCTGATGGGGACTGGGTTAGCTTAGCTTTGTTCCAGGCTTTATCCCTCTTTTTGACAGAGGACAGGAGTGAAGAATTTAACCAGCGGGTAGCACATCCCTGGATATGGCACCTTTTACTGGGATATATTTGTCTTGAAGGTTCAAAAGCGTAGTAAGGAGGTATTGAGCAGCACATTCAGTGTTACAAGTATTATATAGAGATGCCCAATCCGTGTTCTGTAGTTCCAAGGTTAGGGCTCTCTTAGCCATTTTTGAAAAATCCCTGAAAATAATTTCTCTGGGGAGCGGTTTAGAGGCCCTAGCCTTCCAAACACAGTAAACTGGGGAGTGATCACTGATTGAGTCTGGTGAAACTCCAACAGCACTGATCCTCTCAGGCCTGTTGGAGATGACCCAGTCTAGAAGAGACTGGAGACTGCTGTTACTAGCCTGTCTGGTTGGGAGAGTGACCAACTGAGACAGGTGTAACCTGCTGGGTTCAGCAGCATAGAGATTAGAGTTTTTCCCTAGCCAATCCAGGTTGAGGTCCCCCATGACAATGAGCTTGTGTCTACCCTTTAGTGAGGAAAAATGGTCAATTACCTTAGTCAGGCCTGTTAGTCCATTTTGAGGAGGGTTATAGATGCATACTACATTTAGCTTCTTAGTGAGACCTAAGGTCATAACTATATGAATACTATAAGTTTCACATAGACAGGTAGTGTTGACCGGGAAGACCGTAATGTCAGGGTCCTGTCTGATATGAAACAAAACACCACCACCCTTTTTAGCATGAGGACAATCACATCTGTGAAGTTTATATCCATTGATCCTACATAATGAATCTAGTATAAGGGGTTTTAACCAGGTCTCGGTTAGATCTAAGATGTTAGGGGAGTTGCAAGCAATCCAAGCTTCAAGCTGTGCAAAATTAGCTGACAGACTTCTAATGCTCATATTTACAAACCTAAGCCCCTTTTCTGTGAACCAGTAAGATGGGTTCTTGGGAGCGATGCCATCAGGAGGGCCCAGGTTTGGTTCAATATCACCAGAGAGCGAAAAAGATGACATAGGGGTACCCAGGTCTCAATGAGAGAGGTTTGGAGTTTTGCCCTCCAGTGACATATAAAAAGGGAAATGGCTTAGGTATTCAGCTATACTAGCAGATGGGATAAGCTTTAGGAGCCAGGTTTCAGGGATAGAGGTATTACCCCCGATAATTAGGTTTGAGAAACAATAGCTCCAGTCTTCAACTTTATTTAAGTAGCCAGAGTCACTAGATGGCTGGCAGAGAAGATCTACTGAGAGTTGGAGGGCTAGCAGAAGGGGAAATATGCCTACAAAGCTGCAGTGAAGTAAGATCACCCCCATAGTGTGCACTGGTAAAGAAAAGAAGGGGACGTAGAACTAGGGAAAAAGAGAGAAAGCAGTGAATTCAGGACTGGAGACGGGACTGAAACAAATGTGCAGTTGACTGCAGGAGTGAGACAATAACTAAGTCCAAGGATGAAACTATCCAGCAGGCAGAGATATAGAGCTGCAACTAGAAACCTTATTAAGGCTTTTGCTAAGTGTGGAGATATTCACCAGCTTCCTGGGGCAATCCAGCAATGAAATTCACAAGCTAGCTGCCTTGAGATCTTCACACCAAAAGAAATGGTCCAATCACTGAGGGAAAAAAGAATATCCACTTCCAAAGGAATAAGCATTTTATAAGACTTGGGGAAGGGGGGGGCATTTGACTTCAGTGTCTATCACAGAAAAACAGGTTAGGACCAAACAATTAAATCAGAAACATCACCATCAACTCTGAGATTGCAGTAAACACAGAAATGCCATACACAGCAGGGAGCTGCAGCACAAGACAAAAATTCAGTTTACAGGTCAGCTGGACAGAGGCATATTTACAGCAGTCTGCACAGGGTTTTTTTCCTTCTCTTCTAGTTTGCAATAGTGCAGAGGTAAGTTGAGGTAGAAATTCAGCCACAGCTTGGAAGGCAGCGAGTCGCTTAGAAAAGGTGCCAGAATTCAAAGCTAGGCTGCCTGAGGACTTGAAATGGAACCTGCTAGCCACAGTACCTTGCTGGCTTTGAGGTGGGCTGGTGAGGTCCAAGGAGCCATGTGGAGTGCCGTGGTGACCCCAACTGGGGCTCCTAGGAGCCTAGAAAGCGAAGAGGGGTAGAAGATTATATTTAGTCAGGGGACAAAAGAAGGAGGTAGGGGCAGACAGACTGAGCAATTAACTGGGAGGGATGGACAGAAGTGATTAGCTTGGTAGAGAGGGGTACTGAAAGTAGGGGAGAGGGGGCAAAAATAAGCAGTGCAGATGAGAAAGGAAATCCCACACCATAAGTAGAAAGCCAGTAGATTTTAATAAATAAAAATCCTAACCTAAATTATTAGTTTAACAGTTAATTGGTGAGCAGTCAGCCAGTACATTCTAAGAGTTTAAACCCTTCCCTTATTAATCATAGAATCATCAGAAAAATACAGTTAGTTACTAAATACACAAAAGAAAAATACAGTAGCACGTAAATGAAATGATTTTTAAATTTGACTTCAGTGACTCTCACAGAAAAGCAGGTTAGGAGCATACAGTTAAATCAGAAACAGTGACATAAACTCTGAGACTGCAGTAAACACAGAAATGCCATACACACCAGGGAGCTGCAATGCAAGGCACAAATTCAGTTTACAGCTTGGCTAGACAGAGGCACATTTAAGTCAGTCTGCACAGGGGTTTTTGCGGTCTCCTCTAGTCTGCAAAGAAACCATTGTCTGATGGAGACTTTGTCCACATTCAATGTTTTGCACACTACCTAAATTTGATTGTGCATACATTTATGGAAGAGGACAGAGATATAAATGCTCTCACATATGTGGCAAAAAGAATATGCACACATTTCAGCCACTCCTGCAAAGCACGCCAACGTCTTCGAGCCATACAAGATGAGCATGGACTGCCTCCTAATACACTCATCCAGGATGTTGCAATTAGGTGGAACTCTATCTTTTACATGTTCCAAAGATTGCTGGAGCAAAAAAAGGCTGTAAGACAGTATACATTAGAGAACAGCACAGGGAATGCTGATGTGTTCATTACTCCTCAGCAGTGGCTGTTTTAAAACTTCTCATCAAGATACTGCAACCCTCTGAGGAAATTACTAGGGAAGTGAGTTCCAACAGTGCCACACTCAGCCAAATAATCCCATTGATCAAGATTCTTAGATTTCAGCTGAATGTAATCAGGGATGAGTTGGAAGGTACAATAAGCCAGTTTCAGATGTGAGAGTCTAGTAAAACTGAAAGGGACTTGCCACCCAGAATAAAAAAAGACACAGTACATAGAATGATTAAAAAAGTCAGAGATGATGAGAAACTCAGTGACATGTTCGTGGCAGAACATTACATTATTACAACAGTACTAGACCCACAGTACAAGATGAAACACCTCTCACAGTATGACCCAAATGTGTTCCAAAACTGCAGAGAGAAAATCAATCGAGAAGTAGACTTGCTTTTGAAAAAAATCATGACAACAGATGTAGTCCCCTCATCCATTCCTCCTGCACCTTCATAGCTCTCTCTTCTCAGTCAGGCTATAAAACAGTCAACTGCTGCCATTCATTCTACACCCAGCAGTCATCTTTGGGGTCACTTGGATGGTGTTGTCCTTGAAAAATCAGCCCTTCCTTCTCCATATGTCACTGCTTCTGCCCAGGCCATTGTTGACTGCTATTTAACAGAAAAATGTATTGAATGGAATGAAGATCCCATTAAATACTGGCAAAGCAGGGAGCCTGTATGTCTTGCACTTGTGCAGGTAGCCTTGAAGTACTTGGTCTGTCCCCCAACCAGTGTATATTCAGAGTGACTCTTTAGCTGTGCAGGAAAGGTGAGAAAAGATTCAAGATCTAGGCTACTACCAGAAAATATTGAAAAGTTAACATTTGTAAAAGTAAACGTTCCATTGACTGGTTACACCTATGACCCGGAGGCAACAAATACATTTCGCAGTACCTCAAAGATGACTACTTGGAAGAGTAGAAAGATCACTGATTTTTCAGAAAAATAAATCAGTAGTGCTCTCATAAGCCCATATGTGACCTACACAATTTTTTACCTGATGACAATGTTTTCAGCATGTCCTAACAGAATTTGGTAATTTTTGGATTGCCTGACCCTGATGGCACACTTTTTGCAGTTTGTCCTAATGGACTTTCGAAATTTTTGGACTGCCTGAACCAGATGGCACATTTTTAGCACCGTGTCCTAATAGACTTCTCAAATTTTTGGACCACCTGAAGTTGGGACTGATGGATCAATGGTTTCAGCATGTGCTCCTCACATACTTGGCTAATTTTTAGATTGCCTGAACTTCATAGCATACTTTTCACAGCATGTCCTAATAGACATGTGTAATTTTTGGACTGCCTGAGGTTGAGACTAATGGCACAATGTTTTCAGTATGTCCTAATTTTTGGATTGCCTGAGCATAATGCCACACTTTTTTCAGCGTGTACTAATGGACTTGTCTAATTTTTGCATTTTTGGATTACCTGAATGTAGGTCTCTGCCCACTCAGTACAGGACTGGCCTCAGAGCCAGACACACTCCCCCTTCCACCAGAGTAGCTAGGTCTCTGGACTCCTAAGGACATGCAGTTATTTTTTTTTTTTTGGTAGGAGTCCCCTAACTGTGTCATCAATTTGGGTGGGTGGGTGGAGGTGACCCCATGCCATAGAAAATAACTGCATGACTCTCAGTGGAGCAGAGAAGGAACAGGTGCAATAATAACAAACTGATATCCATTAGGAGGAAGTAGGCTGTTGGTTAGCTAAAATCTGCAGCTTATCCAATAGGTAGGGAAATGGGCAGACTGGGTGGGGCAAGTGGTTCTTAGCTGCCATCAAATTCAAATTCTTTGTTTCTGTGTTTCTATGATATGTCCATTGTATAATGTATAGTGTATACTACTACATGGGAATGGGATTCCTCCTCTGAGGTCAGACAGGTCAGTTTACAGTAGCAGCACTAGTACTACTGACTCTGAGATAGAAAACAGACAGAGGTCAACTGCATGACTGCCATATTCAATTGACCAGCACATCAGTGTTATAAACTCGCAGTTTTCATATCCTAAAATGTTAACTACAATTCTATGTATGTTTCACAGACCTCAGTGTTGCTTTATTCAATTATATAGCAGATTTGCAGTTTTCACCACATTTTACAAAATGTTCTGATTTGAATCAGAACTAATGAGAACTTATCAGGACACTAGCCTGGATCCTGATCCTGATAATAAGGGTCAGAAACTTTTCAAGTCCGCCCAACCCTACTCCTCTTCCAGCTCCTCTGCAGTGTAACTTATAAAGACAGAGGACCAGTCCCAGCACTGATCACTGAGGGACCCCACTGGTCACCCTTCTTTCCTTGGAGTGAACTCCATTTACCACCACTCTCTATTGCCTGTCCCCTAACCAATTTCTTATTTAGTTTACCACCTTTGGACCCACTCCTAAGCTACCCATCTTGCTTTCTAGTCTCCTATATGGAACAGTGTTGAACACCTTACTGAAATCTAGGTAGGCCACATCCACTGCTCCACCCAGATCTAGTTCCTTGGTCACCCAGTCAAAGAAATTTGTCAGATTCATTTGACATGACTTCCCTCCTATGAAACCATGCTGCCTTGGGTGCTGTAATCCACTGGATTTAAGATATTCCACAAACCTTTCCTTCAACAGTGATTCCATTAACTTTTCCACCACTGATGTCGGGCTGACTGGACCATAATTGCCAGCCTCCTCCCTGCTACCACTTTTGTGAAGTGTGACTACATCCACCCTCCTTCAGCCCTCTGGAACCACTCCCGTTTCCAGTAATCTGTTAAAAAGAATTGTCAGAGGCGCAGCCAGTATTTCCCTGAGCTCCCTCAATACTCTTGGAAGCACCCCATCTGATCCCATTGCTTTTTCCACCTTCGGGTTAGCAAGTCCCTTCAGGACTCTCACCCCCAAAAAAGGACTACTATTCAATGCCCTCTCCATGAAGCATTACTTTTTTGTGACCCCTTTCCTCCTCCTTCCTTTATGAGCACTGAAGAAAGTATTTGTTCAGGATGTCAGCCTTTTCTTAGTCCCATTCTACACAGTCTACCCCCTTCCTTTTTTAACCTTACAGTCCCACCCCTGGTCTTCCTCTTTTCACTTGTATTCCTAAAAATGTCTTGTCCCCTTTCATTATCTCCTGGGCCATTCTCTCTTCGGTTTGTGCCTTTGCACTTCTTACTGCTTTCCCCTGCTTCCCTCTATTTCCCCAGATACACCTCCCTATCCTACTTCCTCTGCATCTCCTTATACCTTCTGAATGCTACTCTTTTAGTTTTTACCTTTTCAGCCACCTCTTTCGAGAACCATAGCGGTCGCTTTTTCCTCTTGCTTTGCTCACTTGTTTGATGCAGAGGTTTGTGCCTTTACTATGCTCCCTTATACCTTCGCCCATTGTTCCTCCACCCCTCCCAGGTCAGCCACCCCTGCTAGGCATGGGGTCATTCCACCTAAAACAAAAAACCATGCGGCAAGCAATGTAGCAAGCAAAAGGGCGTAGTCTGCAATATCTTCGGGTAAAACACTGACTTGACACAAACAGCGCACGCCCTTCAAAACAAAGGGCTTCCTTGTTTCTTGGTGGGGCCTCGATCCCGCACACCGATGTGGGAGGCTTTGCTCCCCACACTCCTGGAACTAATATAACAAACTGCAGGTAGTGTGGACTTTGGGGATAGGGAGTAACTCGGGACGGGGAGAAAAGTTTTTTTTTTGTTTTTTTTGTTTTGTTTTTTAAAGCCACAAAATGTTGCAGCACAGGAGACTCTAGCGAACTGAACCACGGGTTCCAGTTCTTCATTCCACCTTGTGTTGGTGCCTTGCACCACTCCACCATGGGAGCGGCTCGACAAGGCACCCAGCACATGGAAACTTGATCCCTTTCCAATAAAGTGTACAGCAATGGGGTAGTGGTAATTTCCTACCACAGTTATAGCCCTGTTGCTGTAAAGCCATGCACTCTCTACACAGCATGATCAATACCGTGTTGTATTTCTTGCTCGGTATTGACCTGGTACCCCTCTGCTAGGTCATCCCTGAGGCATTCACCCATCTTTTTAAAATCTGCCTTCCTGAAGTCCAGGACCCTCGTCCTTGTGTGGTTTTATTCTGCATCTGTCCTTATATTGAACCATACTGTACAGTGATCACTGATCCCCAAGTGGCCTCCTACCTTGATGTTTGCAGCACTGTCCCTGTTAGTGAGTACCAGGTCCAATATTGCCAAATCACGAGTGGGTTCACTGACTAGTTGCCTGAGGAATGCCCACTGCAGAGAGTCCAGGATGTCCCTGCTTCTAGCTAAAGCCACTGCTGGAAGGCTCCAGTCCTTATCTGGCAGGTTGAGGTCCCCCACCAGCAGCACCCCCCCCTTTTCCTGCCAGCTTGCCAATGGCTTCCACCAGTACCTTATCTAATTCCTCCCCCTGTGCTGGAGGTCTGGTCATGCCAGTGTAAATAGTGGCTCCATTCCCTGTCTCCAGGGTGACCCACAGTAGCTCTGCCTCCCCTGTATTCCCTGTATCTCTGTGACTTTCATGTTTTCCCTCACATAAAGCACCTCCCCCCACTTTCCTTCCCACTCAGTCCTTCCTGAACAGCATATAGCCCAGTATGGCCATGTCCCAGTCATGGCTTTCAGTGCACCATGACTTAGTAATGGCCACAATATCTAGGTCAGCCTCTGCCACGATGGCATCTAGGTCCAGAATCTTATGTTCTAGACTTTTATCATTTGCACACATGGCCTTCCAGATATTGTTTCCAATGTGCTTTTGGCCCCCCTTTTCTCCTCTTTGCCCTGCCTCCTTCCCACTTCTATTTTTAATGCTTCATTTCCTTTCCTCCTTTATCTTTACTACTCTGCTCCCTTTATTAATTTGCACGCTGGGGGATTCCTTTTCCCTCGGGTTCTTCTTACTCTCTACTTAAGCAGTGGAGGCGCAGTTTCTAACTCCCTTATTTCTTCTGCCACCCCCTTGGTTAGTTAAATTGTTCATTGAAGTAACATTTAAACCATCCACTAAGAACTGCAGTTCCTCTTCTGGATGGATGCAAGCCATCACCCCTGTATAGGCCCTTATCCAACCAGGTGAGTCCCCAACTCCCCTTTCTCTCTGCACCATTTCTTCAGCTCCTCCTCCTGGGGCTGTGTGGGTGGCTGTTTGTGCTTGTCTGTGTCTGTAGGTTGGTTTTTGTTCATTTACATGTTTTTCTGCTGGGAATACCTGTGCCATTCTTGCACACAACATTGGTGAAAGTCTCCTGGACTGAATTTCTGCAAATCGCCATCATCAGGTATCAGCTTTTTAATTTTAAATCAACTTTCTTGAAGCCTCCCCAAGGAAGCACATGCTTACAACTAGTCTTACAAACATGGTGATGCTGGGTCCCGCAACTGAATCAACATTTTCAACATTCTCATCTGACCACTCTTAAAGCAACTGCACTGTGGACTTTAAAGAACAAAGGAATTTTAACACATTTTGTGACTGAATCAACATTTTGTCAGACCTTTTTCAAAGGTATTGTACTTGTCTCTGAGGACTTTGAAGATCAAAGGAAACATACAGACAAAAGAATTTCACATTGCATATGCCTACTGTCTGACCTACTCCCAAGGTATTGTACTTATCTCTGAGGACTTTGAAGAACAAAGGAAACATATAGACAAAAGGATTCTACACATTGCATATGCCCAGGCCACAGTTTATCACCTTCAGGAACTTTAACATATTATGTGATCCTGGATCTCAACAGTACTATAGTACTTCTCTTAAACCCCCTATGACTTAAACCCTCCCAGTCTTTTTTTTTTTTTTTCTCTGTACTTACGCCATGGTGTAGCTATCCACCTAGCCCACTAAAATCCTTACCCCACCACCCTCCTATTGCTCGCCACCCCTCCCGACTGCCTAGCCCACACTACTTCGGATCTCTCCTGCCTCACTAAAAATGCTTGGCTTAGTCCCACCACCTGTTCCTGCTCACCTCACCCTCCTTTTTCCTTTATGCCAACTCCCTCCGCCTACCCTACCCCTCCACCTACTCTCACCTTTCTATACTACCATCCGAACATTGTACCATGGCTTTTACTCTGAAGTCTTAAACAAACATCACCCAATTAATACCTGGGTGCAAGAGCCATATTTCCTAATTGGAAACTGCCACATCATTATAACTCACTAACGATCACCCTCTACTGGGACTCCAGAAGACAATCCAAGCATCTTAAAAGTACAAGCAGAAACTCACTCCAAACCTATTATGAACTACGAATGACATCGCTGAAACTCCTGCTCCTCCTACTTTTAATATCTGGTGGACACCCAAACCCGGTCCTGTTGCACTGAAGTCGACAAAAACAGGGAAAGTTGGTAGGTCTCCATTATCACTCTAAATATCTGCAGCCTCCTTCCCAAATTGGCATCTCTTCAAACTCTCGCTGGACAAAAAACCCTGATATACTAGCCATTGTGGAAACCTGGCTATCTCCCAGCACCGGATCATGCGGTCTCGCTTGAAGGCTACAATCTTTTCAGACTCGACCAGGCAAGCAAGAAAGGTGGGGCTGTGCTATCTACATATAAGGACAACTCTCCTGTCAAAGCGCAGCTTCACCCCACAAATATGCAGATGCAACTCCTCCCTATCAAACTGCTCTTGGTGCACAAAACAAAGTTCTCACAGTGGCCTTGCAGTCTATATCCTCCAAAAGACCACTGTGCCAGTATTAAGTCTGTACTTGATTTTGTTAGTCTGCAGCCCTCTGAAAATGAGCTCCTCCTCCTCGGGGATTTTAACATAAACTGGCTCACCTCTGACACTGGCTCTTACAAAGATGACATCCTAGCAGCAAACCTGACTCAGATGGTAACCTCCCCCACCCGGAAAAATTACAAAACTGGTACAAGCACCCTTATTGACTGGGTTCTCACAAATCACCCTGACCGGATAAAAAACATTAAAGTCCTCCTTGACTCCCTCAGTGACCACTCCCCAGTGTCCTGTATCTGGTCTAATAAATTTCTCAAGCCACCCCCCAAAGTTATAACAAGCAGAGTATTGCCTTATGAGAATCTTATCAAGTTGAAAACCCATCTCCTACAACAGGACTGGGCTGATCACTTGAATCAACTGATATTAATCCGCACTGGAATACTTCATTAAATCTTTCAACTCTGCATGTGACTTATATGCTCAGTAAAAACGTAAAAATCAAAAGCGCTATCAAATCCATGGATTACTGCCAAACTACTTGCGAGCTCTCCAAGGTTCGGGACCACCTTGGGCAGTTGCCAGAGACACAGGCTCACCTCATGATACCCTAAAATACAAGCAGGCACGAAATAAATGTACCTCTACAAATTAGGCAAATGAAGGTGCCTATTTCAAAATGCCCTTGAATCCACCTGGGGTGATGGAAGAGCTTTTTGGACAACATCAAAACATAATGGGTAAACAATCAAAATGGTCACCTACCATTATGAAGTTGATGGATCCACCACTCTTGACCCAAAGTCTATTGCAGATGCGCTTAATAAGACATTCACAGACCTTAGTGGGTCCTCCCCCAGATTCTTCTTGGACTTACCTGTGTCTAGCCTAGTATCACAAAACACCCTCGTGACAAACCACAATTTTACTTCAAGAAAATCAAAGTGACAAAACACACAAGTACATAAGAAAGGCCTGCTCCAAATCCAGAACAAGTAGTGACACACTAGATCTAAAATCCTGTCTCTCACCCTGGATGAAGTAATTCATCCCCTTACAAGAATTCTTAATCTGTCACTTTGCAAAGTCAATTTCCCAACAAATGGAAATCTCCATAGTTACGTCAGTGCACAAAGGGGGGACAAAACCTCAACAGGAAACTATCGACCAATATCAATACTCCCTCCCTCCAAAGCACTTGAACGAATAGTGGCAGACCAACTCTCTGATTACCTGGACAAATACAATCTACTCTGTAATCAACAGCACGGCTTTAGGAAAGGACATGGTACAACAACAGCCCTACTTGATTTCTCTGGAGAAGTCCACTCCAGCCCTGGACAAAGGGTGCCAAACAGGTGCAGTCTTTATCGATCTTACAAAAGCTTTCGACCTGATCCATCATGGCCTACTTACCTCCCTACTTTCTAGCCTAGGCCTGGCTGAAGGTCCTTGTGCTTGGGTAAAAGTTACCTGTCCAATCGGTCACAGGCTGTAAAATCTCTAATGAACTCTCGACTTCAAACCAGTTCTCTCAGGTGTACCACAGGGATCAATTCTTGGACCGCTCCTCTTTAGCCTGTTCCTTAACTCCCTCCCAGATATCTGCCAGGAGAAAATAATCTTATACACTGATGATGCTGTAATTCTCTCTTCCCACAAGGATCCAAACTCCCTACGAAAAAAAGCCTGCAACTTGCTTTCTCTAGTGTTGAAAGGTGGTTCCTGGATAGTAAACTTGTGCTAAACCACAATAAAACAAAAGCCATGCTCTTCTCCAATCACCAAAACAAAAATAGGCATACTCCACTCACCATACAAACCTCTGCAGGAATTCACTGGACCAAGTAAATACTTTCAAATACCTTAGCATCACTTTAGACCAAGGGCTCACCTTTGCAACCCACATTGACAACACTGCGAAAACAGTGAACCAACGCCTTGGAATACTATTCCGTAACCGTCAATTTCTAAATCAAGCGGCATTGAGAATAGCTATACAGAGTTCCATAATCTCAATCATTGATTATGGCCTTATTATTTATGGCTCAGCTACCTCCACTGCTCTAAGGCGTATCTCAATCACTCTAAATAAGGCCTGCTGGCTCCTCATGGGGGCTCAAAGACTGACTCACACGTGTGATCTGTACTATGAATTGGGCTGGTTGAACCTATCAAATCATCTTATTTATCTCACCTGCACAATGGCAAAAAAATCTATCTTGGGACTGACTCCATTATGTATTCAAAACCTACTCTGACTGAATCCTGGCTCACGACCCTCCACCAGATCTGAACGCCAGCCTTTCCTGGTTCCGAGATGCCGGACTGCACAGGGACAAAGATCTTTCGCATACAGGGACCCGACATGGTTCAATGCGCTTAGTCCACCTACTCTATCCTCAACCTCGCTGGAAGCTTTCAAATCAATGCTCTATGCCCAACTCACCACCACTAGCAACTGTGATTGCGCTAGATAAAGACTACTACTCCTCATGTCCATCCTCACATCTGAGGCCTCTTCCTCCCTGACTAATGAACCCTCTGGTACCTCTACTACTTCCTGTCTCCCACCCAAACTCACTCCCCCTTTTTCCTGTCCCTCTCACTTACTATCCCGCTCACCACCTTTCCCTCCTCTCTAGCCTCCTTTGGCACCTAATGATCACCCTCTCCTGGAGGTTTCCTTAACCTTGAATGTCTACTCGCTTGAACCTGTTATAGCTTGTTTTCTTTGAAACTTAAAGCGTTACTGCCTTAAACTGTTAATAGCAAATTTATGATGTAACTTTCCTGTCTGGTTTTACCTGTAATGTGTATCATGCTTTGTTAAATGTTCTTTGTGATGTGGAACCTTTGTAAAAGAGCCCTGGCTCAAAGGTATTAATTCCTAGACTAATAAACTAAACTAAACTAAAAAGCTCCTGGTACAGAGTTCCCTTTACTGTCCCCAGTCATAGACAGGCAGCATCTCAGCAAAAGCCACTGAGCGAACAACCTGTCTAAGACCCCTCCCCAGCTCCTTAAACTCCCCCTGCACTATCCCAGCCCTATCTCTAGCCAGGTCATTAGTCCCCAGGTGGACAATGATGTGCAGCTCTCCCTCTCATCCTGCTGCCCTAGTAATCCTCAGGACCTGCTTCCCATCCCTCCAAGCCATGGCACTGGGCAGGCACCTAACCTGCCTCTTACCTCCTTTCCTATTCCCTAATCAATTCCCCCTCACGAATGAGTCACCCACTAGAAGTTACTTCCTCCTCCTCTTGGGTCTTCTACCACCCCCCCAGGGGTTTCCACTATGGAGGGCCTCCACATTCCCCTTGGTCACTATCATGGATGCTTCTTCCTGGCAGTCCTACCCTGCTAGAGAAGCGTAGGAACTTTGTAGTGGTACTAGTTAAGGAATGTGCATTTGTCCCACCAACCCCACCCTTCCAGAGCCCACCATTTCCCAGCCATTCCTCTTCCCTGACATCCTCTGAGGTAATGATGTCAAACTTGGTGGCCTCTGGGTGTCTGGAGAGGTTCCCGGCATTCTAATCAACTCAGCCTGGAGCCTAGTGACCCCTCCCTCAGCCTAGAGAGGTGTGTGCAGATGGGGCATCACTGCAGTCTCCAGAAAGTCTCTTTGAAAACTGCCACCCCACACCTACTGCACTGCACCACTACCACCATTCTCAACCTCTCTTCTCTCTGTGTTACCAGGAGATACTTTTGTATCATTACCCTGGATAGGGAGTGTCTAGTTTCCCCTGTTTTGTTTATTTCTATTTGTGCTCCCCTGTGCCTTGTTTAAATCTTTATATGCTCCTACCCAAGATAATGTATTGCTCCTATTTCCAGTTTTGGCCTATCTTTGAACTTCTACCCTTCTCAACAATGACTGTTACACATTAGTGAACAGGTGCCTTGCCCTAGTTGACCAACAGAGTCCCTCGCTCCTCTGCTTCTTTCTGATGATACCTGCTGGTGCCTACTACCCCAGTTACCTGTTCCACTCCTTCACTGTTCCACTCACTCACTGGGACACAAATGTGTGGGACATGTTGGAAGTGATTGCTTTTATGCAGAACCTGCTCCCTTCCTGGTGGCATGCTATTGGTTGTGGAAGGTCAATTATCAAATAGCTCACAGTGCACGGTATCCTCAGTCACCTGGACTAGTGGTTGGTCTCTCCCATGATATACAAATCTACTATAGAATCCCAGATACTTCCGATGATTATTTCTGACCATGCTCCAGTCCACCTCCTGTTTCATGGAGACCCAAGACCCATCCCTCTCCATCATGGAGACTAGACCCCCTGCTGTTACAGGACCTGGATTTAATACCTTGGGTAACAGAAGAATCTAGGCTACTCTTTAAAGAGAACCCATTATTGACACTACTGCAGGTAATACATAGGAAGCCTACAAAGATACCATCCAAGGGAAAATCATTAGCTATGCCTCCCATTGGAGGAAACTGCAGAAGCAGAAACTTTGTTCCCTAGAGAAACATCTAATTGAGACTGAAGCCTGCCTTGAGGTTTCAAAGACCCCTAGCATACACTCTCAGGAGGGACAAGAATTCCTGAGGCTTCACTTAGAAGTAAATTAACTTCTATCAAGGGTTAAGCATGTCTATCGGAAGGGGGGTGACAAATCCGGTAAAGTGCTAGCATATCATCTTCATAAACAGCAGGCCAGTCTGCATATAACAACCGCAAAGTTCAAATAAAGCACTCACAGAGTCCAAATTTATGAAGTGGAAGTCCAAAGTTTAATTGTGACTGTCTGCCCAGGAACAACCTCCTCCCCAGCGCTTCAACCCTAACACAGGGTCTTCCTCGGGGGATGATTCCCTCGCCTCCTGAGAAAGAACCTGTGTTAGGGTCAAAGCACGGGGAAGAAGGTTGTTCCCAGGCAGACAGCCACAATTAAACTTTGGACTTCTACTTCATAAATTTGGACCCTGTGACTGCTTTATTTGAACTTTGCAATTGTTGATGTTCTGGCTGGTAGCCTTGTTCAAGTACCACCTGCTATCCAGTGCACACATTACTTGCTTGTGCAGTCAGCATATAGCAGGATTACTGGACCCCAAAACCCAGAAAATGTGCACCGCACCATTGGAGGTGAATAGGATTATGACAGATTTTTACAAGAATTTGTATGCCACATCCTGTCTAGATCCACCCCCCCCTCAGATATGCAGAACTTTTTGGATAACCTCCCTCTGCTCAAACTTTTCCAACAGCAATGGTACTTTCTGGACCCCCCTATTTTGGAAGAAGAAGTCAGGACATCCCTAATGTCATTAAAGAAAGGCAAGTTACCTGGGGGAGATGGGTTTTCGGTGGACTTTCTGCAGACTCTGGCCTCAGTGGTCTCACCTATCCTAAGCAAGGTCTTCCTGGAAGCTGAAAACCTAGGGTGTCTGCCTCCCACCTTGGTGAAGCCACCATCATGATCTTGCCCAAGAAAGGGAAAGACCCCACCAAACCATTGAGCTACAGGCCTATCCCCCTTATATCTGTGGACAGTAAGGTTTACACCAAAGCCATCTCCAACAGGCTTAAATCTCTCCTTCCAGATTTGATTCACCCATCCCAGGTTGGGTTTGTACAGGGTAGAGATAGCGCATACCACATTTGGTCCCTTCTGAATCTCATACAGTCCGTTCGTAGCCTCTCATCGGTGGCAGTTGCAATGGCTGTTGACTTTGAGAAGGCCTTCAGCTCTATAGAATGGGACTATCTCCACATGGTGCTATGCCAGTTTGGCTTTGGTCTGAGATTTTGCTCCTGGAACAAGGCTATCTATACTTCCCTCATGGCCAGAGTTATCACAAACTCCATACTTTCTGACCCCTTCCTACTGGAGAGGGGCACCAGGCAAAGTTGTCCCCCATCACCACTCTTTTTTGTGATGGCCATTGAGCCCCTGGCTGTGGCCATAGAGCAACCCAAGGACATCCTCAGTGTCCAGATTGAGCAGCATTGATACTCCATCCTATTTTATGCAGACGATCCACTGATCCCAATGGCAGACATACGAACAGCATTAGCTCCCTTGATGGAGCTTCTTCATAGGTTCACTAAATACTCAGGCCTCAAGGTTAATCAAACCAAAATGAAATTCTTCCTCTAAACAGCTACAGTTACCCTCAGATGTTACCCATCCCCTATATAAAATGGGTTCAAGAAGATCTCACCTATTTAGGGGTTAAGATTGCCATTAAGGTCACACCATCTGGGAAAAGAATCTGGGGCTCTGCTTGGGGAATGCAAGAAACAACATAATAGATGGACATGACTTAACCTTATCATGGCGGGGAAGGTATCGGCTGTTAAAATGTCTATGGCCCCCAAGATTATGTACCTGCTTTCCCATATCCCTTTAGAAGTACCACAATTCTGGTACTGGAAAATTGACACAATGATAGGCACTTTCCTCTGGGGACAGCAGAGGCCCAGGAATAGTCAATACAAACTTCGGGGCCATTGGAAGAAGGGAGGCTGGGGGCTCTCCTGTATGGAAGGGTATAAAATTGCCTTCCAAAATACCCGAACATTAAAGTTCTTTTGGCCAGGTCCCCCTCCTCCCCTCAATGGCTCAGTATGGAGCAAGAACATGCCAACACCCCTTTGCTCTCCTTGGTTCTTTGGGGCATACCTAGGAGAACATTGAAAGGTCATCCTACAATAGGCCCCTTGATAAAGTATTGGAAACAGCTCCACCACTTGATTAAAACAGCGGATACCTCCCTGTTACATACCCCCCCCATGGAAAAACCCTCGGCTTTCCATTAGTGCCAAACCAATTGACTGGCAATCTTGGGCAGATAATGGTATCTACTATATTAAGGACACCATGGGACAATTACTCCACCAAGTAGATACATTTCAAAACCTCCAAACACAGTGGGAACTTCCACAAAGAGACTTCTGTAAATACCTCCAGATATGAGCTATAGTTAACCACTTCCTATTAGACAAGCAAGTGCTTCAGCTCGCACCATTCCCTATTGGTAGAGTGTTAACTATAACTAAGGGTCAGGCAGGAGTCCTCCATGCCCTGCTCAGGGGCTATCCAGTGATAATAGCAACCAAATATGGGCAACTGTCAAAATGGCGATTCCATATTCAGCACTATTGGGATATACTGCTCGCAAGGGTAATGACTACTTCTACCTCAAGGATAGGGGAAGGCGACCAGAAAAAGGGATTGGTGAGGGGAAGGGGAGGGATAGGGAAGAGGATTATCAAGAGGGACTGTGGTGTGGTGGTGAGGAAAGCTGGCTCCAGCACAGCAGGTACTGGGTTCGGGGCTGGAGATGGGAGGGTCTAAATTCTGCCGCTGCCTATGGCTCTCAGTCTTAATTTTTTTTTTGGCCAAATTTGTGTCCCTTCCCTGACATGCACCTACCTAGAGTTAGAAATCCTAATTAAGGGGCATGCAGGGGCAAAGCCACCTGCGAGGGGGGGTGCATCCCCCTGCAAAAACCCTTTATGTTGCCAGGTGTTGGTTTCACCAGTATGTGTATATAGCTGATTTGCTTTTTGACAACATACACTCACCATAATAGTGATCACCATTCTGCATTTGCTATTATGACATAGGACTGGCTCAGGGATAACCTCCCTAGCCAAACTGAGATATCTAAGCAGAAGTGGGAAAAGGCTCTAGGTATGGAGATCTCAGGTGCACAATGGGCCTATTGCTGGACAATAGGACATAGATTCTACATGGATTCCCAGGCAAGGCTCTTACACAACAAAGTGCTCCAATGGTGGTACAGGACACTGGCCGTAATGCATAAAATTAAAATGCTAAGGGATAAGTGCTGGAGATGCCACCAGCCAGAAGGGGATCTTCTTCACATAATTTGGTCCTGTAAGGCTATTCAGGGCATGTGAAGCAAGGTATACGAAGTGAGCAGCGTGGTCCTGAGTAAGTCTATCCCACTCTCCCCATCCATGGTATTACTGGGTATCATTCCCCCTACTCTCAGGATTTTGACTCCTGAGTTTAAGTGGTTAATTTTGTTCTATATGGAGGCCAAATACCTACTCCTTGGTCACTGGCACATGACAAATGTCCCCAAGTCAACAGGCATTGCAAACTCCCTGCAAAATGTTTTTGAGATGGAGAGACAATCCCTCCTGGTTAAACATCAACTAGGCCATTTCAATGCATGCTGGGGCCACTACTTGGCATATCAGGTGCCTCGCACAGGTATAGGGTAAAACTTTACAGGGCTTTGAGTTAGAAAATGGTTTCCTGGCCAAGCTACCTTAGTGATATCCCCTGGTTCTCCCTAATGCTGTTCCATATAGTAAGAATATAGGCTGCACAGTGCATATAGATGTATATAGTTTTGTTCTATCTTTAGGGTTTTGATTGTTTACTGTCAGACTATGTTACTTTGTGGACACCTCTTTTGCCTTACAAAGGATGAAAGGTACAGATCCACTAGAAGCTGAGAAACCCCAGTCGCAGATGATGCCTTGTTATACTGATCTGGGTTGTTGATCTTCTGTGAGATCCTGCTTCCTACCCCCCATGTGGCAAGGTGAGTACCAATACATGTCTCCTAAACTTGGATCCCACCAATTCTCTGCATTAGGCCAAAATTCTTTCAGCCTTTACAGTTTTACAAGATTGATGTTTACTTCCATATACTGCTGACAGAATGCAATGAATGTATTACAGCCATTGGTTTTCTGCTGTATTGTCTGTATGTAAATATGTTGACTCTGTCAAGTCTGAAAATCTTAATACAAATTTTAACAACAAAAGAAAATGATCAAGTAGCTGAAGCCCCAGGCCTGGGATTTAGAACTCCCCCAAACTACAGGGCTAGACACAGTCCTTTAAATATGGCCCTTAAATGTGGACTACTCTGTCTGGTCTCATATTTGCTCTTCACACAATGATGTCTGCAGTAGGATCTAAAATGATTATAATAGAACATTTTTGCCAGTCACTAGCTATACATTACCTTTATAAAAGCTGTTTCCATGAAAGGATTCATTCTACAACCAGATTTGAAACTTTCCCAAAGGACATTTTCAGATAAAAAAGATGGGCAATTATTCAGCCACTATTTTTTCCAGGATTTTTGCTAGGATCTGAAGGTTTGGGTCTGTATGATCGCTCACAGGATCTTTTGAATTAAGATCTGATTTCTAATAATAGGATTTACAAGTGCAAATTTCATGGCCTGTGGAACTTTACCAGACATAATAGATTGTTTTGCCAACTCCACTCTGGAATTCATCAAAACAGAGGAACAGGGAAAACAATAAGTGAGCAAGCAAAGGACCAAGAGAACATATCACTTGCTTCATAAAATGTACCATGCCCCAGAAAGTTTCAGGAGAGACTGCTTTCAAGTTAAAGCATACATAATCAGTCTGCTACCTGCTGAGTTCACATAATGGCCCATTTATAGTACTGACACATTAGAAATATCCAATCTGATATTAGGGATCTTGATGGTAAATTATTCAGCCAGAGTCTGTAGATCCACAGAAGCAGTTATTTTTTTATCTCCTAGTACTCAAAGAGGAGCAGCCTAGGGTAGAACAGAAGGTGAAATTATATATGTTCTAGGGCTAAGGCCAGTTCTAAGCTGAAGAGCCATGTGATATAGCACATCTAAATTAGCAAGCTGGCGCATTCTGTCTATATTAGATCTCCATAGTCCAAAAGCAGAAGTAGAAGCTTGAGAGAAAAAAGAAGAACCATTGGCTAATAGTAGAAGAGTGTGCCCCTTACAATAGCTAGGTGAACTTCTGCATTTCTAAAGTATTTGATTCTGCTGGCAGCTCCCAGCTTCTGGTGTATGCTTCTGCAAATAAAAGGCATGTGGTTGGAGAAGGTCAAGGAGGGGTCAAGACAATTATTTGGATACTTGAATATAGAGACTTGCACTAGAGGGATGCTACCTGAAGCTAGCATCTGAAAATGGGTATCTTTAGTCATTATTTTACTAAGCCTAGGCTTAGAGCCAAATAGTATCAATTTTGTTTTCTTCACATAAAGCAATACCTCTTGTTTTGCAGCCACTATTCAATAATACAAAAATCATTTCTTAAGGTAATAGAAATGTCAGACAGATACATGGCGTTATAATATGTCCCATCTGCCTGGAATGGTAGTAGTTCGGGTGGATGTTAAAGATCCCATGGCACTTATCGCAAAACAGTAGGGGAATTTTTTATTATAATAACATCATAGAAAAAAAGTACAAAAAATACAGATGAAACAATGAGTACTGATTATAAATCTGAATCAAGGGGAACCATACAAATCATTATAAACAATATTAATCACAATCCTAACCCAGCACTTAGCCATAGACATAAAGAAACCTACTTTCATACCCCTTGGCACACTGCTGGAAAATAATTCCTAACCCTCCCCTTCAACACTCTTGATCTATTTATATTTAATAAATAATGTAAATTATTTCCACCAATTAGTATCTTTCGTGCTGTTCCAAATTGTAAATCTTTTAAATACACCTTCTCCATAGCCTTTTTCATCAGTAAACCGATTGTCTCATAAGACATCATCTTTTGATAAAGAACCCATTGGCATTTAGCCTGCCATAAATAAAATTTTAAACAACAAAAAATCTGTAAGGTTTCTATATTGTAACTGGCTCCAAATTGAGGAAAGTTACCTGAAACCAAAATATCATAGTTCATATGCAACAACCATCTCATATGCCATTTTAAAGCCAGGAATTTTCAAATTGAAGTAGCATAGTAACAAAAAAAGAAGAAATGCTCTACGGTTTCGTCCTGATTGATACAGTCAGGAAAAGGACATACCCTTTCCTCTTTAACCTTGTGTTTAGCATTTCCCCGTACCCCAATCTTCCCATATACAGTTAACCATAAAAATTCCCACATTTGTTCTGGCAATCTTGGATTATTTTGCTGAGAAAGCACCCCTGGTATTAGAGTAGTAGGACAGTTTTTTAAAGCTGATACTGAATGATATAATATCAACATAACTATGTCATATAATTTGGGCCCTGTATTCATTTTAATAATTTGTTTGGAAAGACCCCATTTGTAGAGTTTCTTTACTACTGGTTTGAAGAATAATGGGACCTGTAAATTTTGTGATAGCTTCGGGGAGGTAGTATTCCAAACTGAAAAATAATGATTAAGAACACATTGTAATAGAGAACTATAGCGAGATGCTGATGGTAATAATCCCACTTTGGCATTTTGAGAAATAAATAAAGTAATAAAAAATGTGATTGGGTCCACCATTCCTAGTCCCCCTTTTTTTTCCAGATAGGTATATTGCCTTTTTATGAGATTAAGCCTATTGCCCCAAAACATCTGAAAAATAGACTGTATAGTCTGGTTTCAAATTCTTGAGGGGGTGGAAATATCAGTGCTGTATATAAAAATTTGGAAATTAAAAACTGCCTAATGACCTGCACCCTTTTTGTTTTGGCCAATCTCCAATGTTTCCAAACTTGCTCTTTAGTACTAGCAGAGGAGAAAGCATGTTCCCAATTTAGTGTCGGGAGATTCTGATGCCAAAAGTATAATCCCAAAATCTTAATTGGAGCTGAAGAAATATGAAATCCCTGAATGGAAATCTCAGCAGGACAGCTGACCCCAATAAATACACCCTGACTTTTTGTTTTATTAATTTTTGAATTAGAAACATGAGAATATGAGACAAAAAAATCCAAAAAAATTGAAATTTGAGTATAATCTGAGAAAAAAACACAAACATCATCTGCATAGGCTTGCAAATATAATGCATCCAAACCAGGGGATCCCAATACCCCTTTCCACTGTGGATAATGTGTTAAAGATTTTATTAATGTATCTATTGTAAATAAATATGATAGCGGACTTAATGGACACTCCTGACGAACCCCTGTAGCTATGTGAAAGCACTCTGTAATGCAATTATGAATAATTGGATGAATAATAGCAGTATCATAAAGTGTTTTTATCCAGTGGATGAAGGAAGATGGAACCCCATAATGTTGCAAGGTTAGAAACAAAAAAGGATGATATACCCGATTAAAAGCTTTCATTTGGTCTAGGGTGAGAATGCATCCTGACTGCTTATGTGATGAAAGATATTCAATTAAATCTCTGATAATCATAAGGGCCTGCTGTATGTTTCTGCCTGGGAGCCCACAATATTGGGATGGTGATATAATCATGTTTGCAAAAACCCTAAATCGTGAATTTAAAAGGCTAGTCAATAATTTATAATCTGAATTAAGAAGTGTAATTGATCTCCAGTTTTCCAGGTTCTCTTTATCCCCTGTTTTAAATATAAAAACCAACAGGCCTTCTGAAAACCAAAGGGGGAATGTAGGGGTTGAGAGGAAAAAATTAAATACCAAAGCCAAACATTTTGAGAATTCAGATGGGAATGCTTTATATAATTCTGATGTTATTCCATCGATTCCTGGGGAGATCCTGTTCTTCGGGGATGTTATTGCAATCTCAATTTCTGCAGCTGTTATTGGGGTAATTAAATTAAACATATCAAAATTAATTTTGGGAAGACAAATCATTTTTTAAAAAAGTCCCATCTCCTCAACACTAGGGGGCTCCATTGGGTTATGTAATTCCAAAAATTGTCTGATTGTGGCATGAATCCTAGTTATATCCTGAACTTGACACCCATCCTGTGTTATTAAAGAGGACATTGTAATTTTTGATTTATATTGTTTAAAGGCCTCATAGGGATCCCCATAAGGCTGTTTCCGAGTGCCTTCTTGAAAAAGCACTTTCATAGTATTAGCCCTGTTGTACTGTACCTCCTGTAGTTGTTGTTTTATGTTTGAAATTTGGGATGAGTAATCAAATTTGGAGGTGTTTGCCATAGTAAATAAATAATACAGCTGCTGACATAGTTTTAAATAATTCTTTAATTTTACATTTTCTCTAGATCTGCCAAGGTTTGAAAGGAGTCATTTTAAATACTCCTTTGACTCCCTCCACCAGTCACCTAAATTGTTATAAAGAATAGCGACTGAGAGTCGTGCACAGAGCAATGATTTTATGGCCTTTAACACAACTGGATTTTTTAACAGAGGAGAACTTAATTTCCACCTTGGTTTTTGGGGAGATATTACTGTACTGGATAAAATTTTACATTGAAGGAGTAAATGATCTGAGAAAGTCATAGGGTATGTATAAAATTTACATGGGAGGAGGTTTTTTGACAAGAAAATATAATCAATTGTAGAAGTAAGGGTGTTTTTTTATAGGTCAATTTTGGACCCCCTTGTTGAAATTGTCTACTATCTACTAGGCCAGACGTATCCAGTAATTGAAATAAAGTGTTGGAGTCACAATAATTTTTTTTCCCTTATCCGTAAGTCCGCCCTTCACTTTCTGTAACCCACAGTTAAAGTCATCACATAAAAAAATGTGAAATGAAGTAATTAAAAAGGGTAAAATCATGGAAAAAAGGGCCACCGTCTCTGCCTTTATCTGGGAACAATGTACATTAATAAATCGGCAAACCATGGAGTTCCATTTTCCATCCCAAATCATTAGTCTTCCTGGAATCAAATCAATAATTTTAAAAAGAGAAAAATTATATGAATTAAAAAGAAAACCTATACCATCAGTAGTCTGCTGACTGAAAGACCAGTAGGAAGGGCTCCAACGCCATTCTCTTTGAAAAAACCTGGCTTGATCCAGTGTAAACATCCAAGTTTCTTGAATAAGACGTTTTTCAATAGAGGAACTGTGAATATAATCATAAACAATCTGATGCTTACTTGGATTCAATAAACTATGGATATTTAAGGAACCAACTGTGAAGCCCATTTAATAGAAAAGGAAGATCAACCATCCTTTTTCCTTCGTTTTTTCTTTATCCCCTCTGTACCCCTCCTGTGGGTGAAAGGGGGAAGGGGGACTATCCTGAAGTGTCTGTGACTCAGGTTCACCACAATCCATGTCAGTATCCCCCCACTGAGTGGATAAAACAGTGAATGGATTGCCAGATTCAATCTCCACCTGGGGGGGGGTTGGTTCCTTGAGGACCTCCAAACTACAACTACCGGTGGAGGGGCCGGAGGGTCTGGTACCCGATTCCCTGCTGTGAACTATAACACACAGGGGAGAGAAGAATAGGAGAGTAGGGGAAGATAGGGAGGTCAGAAGGACTGGGAAGGGCCTGGTCTTTTGGCTGCCCCATAGTGTGGGATGAATCCATATGTGGGTCAGCCACATCCACAGAGGTAGCTGTAGTTGTCTGAGGAGAACTATCTGCTAGGTCCTGAGCTTTCTAAATAAGAAGGTCAGGGCTGCCACTACAAGCTTTATTTTTTGCTGCCCATACACATTCTGAGAAGACATGGCCAGTGTCTTCGCATAGGTCGCATTTGGTAAAATTGGCACATTGAAAGGCAATGTGACCTATTTCCCCACAATTATCACAATGGGACCTGTCACAAGAACTGGACAAGTGAGTACAAGACCCACATTTATAACAGGCCCTAGGCTGTCCAGCATAAAAACAAACCCCCTATCTCTCCCTAAGAGGAAAGAGTTGGGGATGTGTTCTATACCACTATCTGTTTGTCAAAGTTTCAGCTTAAACCGCCAACTTCCAGTCCAGAACTGCTCAGAATCGAGAATGGCTTCAGGGGAACTTAAAAACTTCACTTTTTTGGGACAACCAATGGGCAATATCGTCCACATGAACCCCCTCATTCCTGAACATAATTGTTACATATTTAACCAAAGGTTTAGATAAGGGAATAACAAAAAAAGGGGTCCATATGGGAGAAAATTTTACCTAGTTATAGCTCTCCCAAAATAAATCTAAAGCATAGGCAGAACAAAAGCTAACATTGAAGTTATCTTCACCGGAAATGTTAATAAAAGCAAAGACTTCTCTAGGTGAAAATTGCAGAGAGTCATTTAATAGCTTTTTCCCAACATAATGTCTATCTGGCCTCACCTCCAATCCCCCTTTATAATGCAGTCTAACTGCATTTCTACGAGGTGCAGCTTCCTTCTTAATTTTAGAAAACAAATCAGACTTTAATGGTTTCTCTAAATCAGGTATCTTTTTTGAAAGAGTAGAAAGATTTTCAGTTCCAGAATTTATAACTGAATCAGAAAGGTCAGTGGCTACAGGAACAATGGTCTGGGAGGCCGCAGCTGAGGGCCTTACAGAAGGGAAAGCGTCCGAGCAAGCTGCAGCTGACAAAGTTGACAATCTTTCAGGAGATGACTGGGGTTTCCAAGCTGGCTCATTTTAGGAAAAATTCAATTTCGGATCCCAACCAGGTGTTGGATGCCAGGTACCCTTTTTCAAGGTCCACCCTGCTTCACTGAGAGCTTTCTGGGGGACCATAGCTCTGTAGCCTGGGGTTGTGAAAGGTGGTCGAGTGGTAGTGACCCTGAGGAAAGTTCTGAAGGTCCTTGAGGAGAGGAGGTGTTTGCAGTAACGCTGGTACCTATATTACCTTTAGAGAAAAAAAGAGCAGTTTGTTTGTCCTTACTTTCAGCCCCCATCTTATCCTGTAATAATTGTTGCCGTGTTGAAAAAGGAAATTCAGAAACCCCATCCTGATTTGGGGGGGGTAGTTTGAAACATGCAGGAGGTATCAGAAGTAGTGCTATCAGTCGAAGAAACAGGTAATGAACTGCAGAACACAAAGCCCGCAGTTTTTGTAAGCGTGATACAGCAAGGCTCAGGATTGGAGCTTTCGCTAGCTATGGTAATGTTATCCGAGTCTTTAGGGTGCACAGGATCAGCGGGCGGCAAGTTTAAGTGAGGCTGCTGTTCGTATAACTGTTGTGAGGGCTCTAGGAACTGAATCGCTGTGGATTCGTTACTGCCAGCAGACACAGGACCAGAATGCAAGTCATAAACAGTGTTTAAAGTTTGTACAGACTCACCGGAATCAGTAAGCTCTCCGCACAGCTCAGTGTCACGGCTAATGACAGCCTGTTTGGAAGTACTGACAGGCATTGCTGAGGAATGCATTACATGCAGCTGCTGCTGGAGTCTGTCTTGTTCTTTAGCCAAAATGGCAAGCTGGAGTTTAAGCTGTTCCTGTAAAGCTGCTTGATTAGGAGTTGTATTAAACACGGCATTACTTATCAGTTGAAAAACAGGCAGAATTTCATTCATTGTAGGTGCTGGTATTTCTGTATCCTGCAATATTTTATCAACACATGCGGTATTATTTTCAGGTAAAACTGTAGAATCCAAGGCAGAGCATGACAGCTGCTCCCCTTCTCCTAGAGCATCCATCCTCCTTCGCGAACTAGACAAATCCATAGCAGGAGAAGTAGGCTGAAGAGCAGGAGCTGGAACCTGGGGACAGAGAGCAGCATTTCCACCACCTCCACCAGGATATGAAACAGCAGCCACTTGGAGTCACCAGCAAAAGGGTCCCCTCTGCTCACAGGAAGCAGAGTAAGGAAATTTCCCAGGTGTCCTGGCCAAATTTCTCTCATTCACTAAAAATACCACCAACAGCTTATTCTGGTTCAAGATCAGTTGGCATTCATCTGTATCCCCCCCAGGTCATGCCTGAAAATAGGCAGGATTTGTATAGTGCACTTACCCAGTCAACAATAACGAAAGAAAGAAAGAAAGAAAGAAAGAAAGAAAGAAAGAAAGAAAGAAAGAAAGAAAAGAAAGAAAGAAAGAAAGAAAGAAAGATTATCAAGTTGTCAGCATATTACGGTGAACTAATACACTGACATGACATAGGAAGGAAATGTGTGAATAAGGAAAATTAAAGGGGGCCCAAAAAGGATCCTTGGTGTACCAAACTGACAACTTGTAAAGGGCCTGAAAGGCAATTGCCCAAACAGACTTGTTGAGATCTGCTTGAGAGATAACTATTAGACCACCCAAAGTGGGCTTAGTTAAGCATGCAAAGCTTTTTAATTTGGAAAGAAGAATATTGTGATCAACCAAACTGAATGCTTTGGTTAGGCTGATGAAGTCAGCCCCTATAGAGTTGCTTTTATCCATGTTCCTGATTATATAGGTCATGAACCTGACCAGAGAGGTACTGGTCCTATAACCTTTTCTGAAATCATACTGATTGGGTGAAAGGAGTTTATACACGATGTAATGATCCATAAGTTGGTTGAAAATTATTATTTCCACAAGTTTACATAAGGGGGAAAGAATAGAAACTGGTTGATAATTTTCGATGTGTTGAATTGCCAGCTTTTAAAATAGGGACTACTGTGGTTTGTTTCCAGATTGATTGCATGGAAGAAGTGATAAGGAATATATTACATTTACTGGAAAATGGGCAGCCATTGAGCCCGAAATGAGTTCAAAGAACCTGGGATGCAGATGATCACTATCAACCCCACCGCAGTTGGGAAAAGTAAGTAGCAGTAAGTGTCCCCAGGATATGTAACCTTAAAAAGAGGAAGGGGAGTTGTCAAAGCTAAAGATGGATCTATTACTCAGGGAATTAGACTAAACATCTAGGTCCTTTGAGGCCATTTGGATTCATAGTAAGATAAAGCAGTACATTTCTCATTAAATGCATTCACAATAAGGTGAGGATCAGTTTGAACCCCAATTTCTCATTAGAGCAAGACTGCAGTTTGTTCAGAGCCAGGTTTTATTAGGGAATTATCCACAGGCCAAAACTATTTAGGATTGCCCATACATTGCAACTTCTGTTTTTTCAAATAGACAACCTTAAATTTCTTAATCTCATGTTTACATCAGTTTCTCAGCTGCCTATATTTTAGCCAGGTGTCAGTAGCAGGAGTACTTATATAGACAGACCAAAGTTTGTCTTTCAGTTTCATTTGGAAACCTAATTTTTTGGGGTTACCAAATATAAGTTGGCACCTCTGGCAAACTGATTAATTAAGGGGGAATGTTTAATCGGAACCAAAGCTAATTCAGTACAAAAGAAGTCAAGGCTTAGTCAATGTCAGGAATGGCACGTAATAGGACTAATCATTTTTTTAATTCTTTGGTAACCAGGTAAGTCCAACAAGGAACAAGTACCTGTTTTTAGGGGTGACCCAGGAGCACTTAGGAGGTTAAGTGACTTGCTTAGAGTCACACAGTATGAAAGTGGAGGCTGTGGGAATTAAACCTAGGTTTTGTAGATTTCTCAGGTTCTACACCTGATGGCAGAGCAGAACACAGGAAGCAGATACTCACAGAGGAAAGGTTTATTTATGGCAACATAGTACATGCATGCAGAAAAGGTCAGCTTATTGTTAGCTGGGAGTTCTTAACCTCCACCATAGGAATAACATCATAGGAAAACTCTGTTAGCTTATAGTAAACACACAGTCTTAAAATAAGATAAGATCACATCCTATTGCTGTGTCGATGAGCTCATGTATGCACAGATTGTGTATTCTACAGTATCCTGATTGGCTAATGTGGTAGGCTGTGTATCTGTTTTCAGTTGCAACATTTGTATGTAACACATTCATCCGAACAATGGCACAGTCACAAATATAGCTGAATGATCATTATTATCTGCTGATGTCAGCAGTGTGCATCCTGGCTGTACAGTGCACTGTACACAACAAATTTGTAAACAAGATTTCTCAGCACATTTCCACACAAGGATCACTTTGGTTGGAAATTACCTACTCTCATACTAGCATTACATGAGCAGAATCGCATATAAACATAGGCAAAACATATCTCACAACTAAGCAAAAGCAGAAATAAAGGTAAAAATAGTACATTCTACACTAATCTTAACTATACACACAATGCATCAATGGTCAATTAATGACATCCAATAGTCCATATGAGAGACTGTAGCCAGGCAGGTCTTCATGTATACCATATGCTGACTAAGTATAGGATTATGGGGATGGCCTGGGCTAACATATATCCCCCATCTGTTGCCTGCTAAATTGGCAGCACAAGGTAGGGAGTGAGGATAAAATGGATGTGTGTGATGATGTCTAAGGGATGTAGAGGCAGCAAATAGTACAAAGAAGAATCAAGATAGCCTTTCAAATGACAAGGCCTTGAATGAAATTTTAGTAGTGTATGATTTAAAACCAGACATAAATTACCATCAAGTATTAAAACATGTAATTGTGAATTAGCTTTCTGAATAGCATTGCTGATATGTAAGATGAGTATCTTATCTATGTATGAGGATGTATGATTGAGGGTGAATGTGTGTATATATGCACACACAAAAAACTTGTAATTACTAGTCTATAACATACAGGTAGTCAGGGTCACTGTCAAAATTGTTCTGTTCAAGAGTGGGTACAGGGGTGATCACAGATTGACCAAGAATGGTATGTTGATAAGACACAAAGCAGAAGCTACAGTAGGTATGTCACCATTACCACAATTGATACGTGTAGAAGAAAAGTTGTTGATGTTTGTTACCACACACAACCTGGTTTATAAGAACAGTAGTGAATGCGTTTTACAACATAAAATAACATGACATAACATTGCCCATTGATAATGAAGATTCCACTTTGAGATTGGATAAGGCAGGTGATGGCAGTGGTGGCTACCTAGTTGGTGAGTTGTAATGGACGTTTTTGTTGATTGTAGAGTCTGTTGACAATGTCTTTTGCAGATGGATTATTATTAAATGTGTATGACCAGTTCATTAAGTTCAGGTGAGTAACCACTAATGGTGTAGTTACATGCGAAATGTCATTTGCAGAAAGGTTGTAACCCCACATGGCACATGGGTCTACACAGATGTTTAGTTGAAGATAAAACACCAGCAAGGTAATAAAGTTAATGTCCATATTGCTGTCTGCTGGATGGTTGGATTTGCAGAGGCCTTGGCAGGAGGTACATTAGCCTACTGTTCATTGAGTCCTTCAATGGAGTAGCCACACACAGTGGCATGGCTTTTTATTAGGGGGGGAAGGATCACACCCCTGCATAATTATTGACAGTTCATAGTAGAACAATCAATGTGTATGAGGCACCAGCCAGGCTTGGAAAATTCCAGCAGTAAAGAAAAGTTGATGCGTTGCTTGAAGATCTTACACATGCCACTCTGTTGAAACCTGTAAACTTGTAAAACTCTGTTAAAAACACAGTTTAATTAAACACAAAGCTATTTTGGATGAGAAAAATGATTAGGTATTTGATTAAGGTGTGATGTGACAAATGAACATACACATGAACATATGAATCTGACAGCAGAAACAGACCTCATGGTATATCCAAGTCTGCTAAAATGTGCAGCTACAGTAGCATGCCTTGATTGCAGCTGCCCCAGCTCTCTCCCCCAACATCAGGACATTCTCAACACTATTCACCCAGTTCTCAGCACTATTCTCTCAGACCTTCCCTCATTCCCTGTCCCATGCCCTTTTAAAACTTCCCTCTGTCTTACATGATACCACCCCCAATGGCAGGACGTTCCACTTTGACACCACCCTCTCCATGAAATAATGTTTCCTCATCTCTCTCTTAAATCTTCCACTCTCCAATCTTAGCCTGTGCCCCCTTGTGTCCCTGCCTTTCCTCAGTTTAAACAATTCATCCTCACTGCCTTTGTTTATCCCCTTCAAATACTTGAACATTTCAATCATATCCACTCCATCCCTCCTCTCTTCCAGGGTGTACACATTCAGCTCACATAGCCTGTCTTCATAGGCTTTGTCCTCCATTCCCCATAATATTTTTGTCGCCCTCCACTGCATCCCCTGCAACAGTTTAATGGCCCTCTTCAGATATGGGTGTCAGTACTGCACACAGTACTCGAAGTGCTGCCTGACCAATGGCCTATAGAGGAGCAGGATAACTTCCCTATGCCTGGATGAGAATCCCCTTGCAATACACCCCAGCATCTTGTTAGCTTTAGCTGTGGCTTTCCTGCATTGAACTGAGTTGTTCATGCTTCCCATTACCAACACCCCAAGGCCCTTCTCTTCCTCAGTGTCCCCCAGCCTCACCCCACCCAACCAGTAGTCTCTGTTCAGGTTCTTTGCCCCAAAGTGCATAACCTTGCACTTCTTTGCACTGAAGACCAGCTGCCACCTCACCGACCACTCCTCCAGTTTGGTTAGGTCCCCTTGTAGTCATCTCCACCCATCCACTTCATCAGCTTTCGCCCCCATCTTAATATTGTCTACAAACAGACTAATTCTGCTCCAAATTCCATGTGGGATATCCAAAATGAATAGCCCAAACAACACCAGACCCAGCACAGAGCCCTGCAGTACTCCACTCATTACTGGCCTAGGTGCTGAGAGCCCCACCACCACCACCACTATGACTCATTGCTGCCTCAGCCAGTTCCCTATCCAGTTTGCCAGTTTCTCCCCCACCCCTATGGTCATTGGTTTCCTCCCTAGCCACCCGTGAGGCACTGACTTGAAGGCCTTGCTGAAGTCCAAGTACATGATGTTCTCAGTGAGACCCTTATCCAGCTCTCTTGTAACCCAGTCATAACATTCTACTACATTGGTCTGACAAGATCTCTCTGAGATGAACCCATGCTGCCGCCCATTCTGAAGTTTTTTTCTCTCCAGAATTGCCACAGGTTTCTCCTTCAGTATCAAAGAAAATCCAAAATGGAGCCATGCAAACACAATGAGACGAGTGCTCACAGTGGGTGGCCAGACTGAAACACTCAAGTCCAGACAAGTGAGCACTCACACAAGAAAAAATATATTTACAAAAGACAATCGCAGGTAATGCTCAATATATATTTATTCTGGCCAGAGCTGAAACTAGCAACCCCAGCACTTTGGTGTTAAAGCCTTCATCCTGGGGTTGCTAGTTTCAGCTCCAGCCAGAATAAATATCTATTGAGCATTAGCTGTGATTGTCTTTTGTTAATTTATTTTTTCTTGTGTGAGTGCTCACTTGTCTGGACTTCTCTTTCAGTATTGCCTCCATACATTTACCCACTATGGATGTGAGACTGACAGGTCGGTAGTTTCCCGGTTCATCCCTTGGTCTGCTCTTGTGAATGGGCACCACATGGGCCACCCTACAGTTCTGGGACACATAACCCATGTACAGGAAGGTGCTGAACAGGTCTGCCAGCATCCTGGCTAACACCTCCAACATCTCCCTCAGCACCCTGGGGTGAATACCATCAGGACCTGGAGCCTTGTCCACCCTTAGTGCTCTCAGACCCTCTAACACTCTATTCTCCTCAATCCATCCATCCTTCATCCCCACCTCCTGACCTCACCCTCCCATCTGTGGAGGTAATGGACATCTCTTCTCCTGCATGAACACAGAACTAAAGTATTCATTCAGTGCTTCTGCTTGTTCTGTTCCCTTTTCCACCTTCTCCCAACCCCTCTTTATCCTCACTATGTTGTCCCTGCACTTCCTTTTTTCCCTGACATACCTAAAAAAGTATTTTTCCCCTCCCTTAATGCCCTGAGCTAACCTTAACTCTCTGGAGGCTTTGGCTTCCCTCACCCACTTGGTAATCTCCTTGGACTAACTCTCATATGCCTCCCTGTCATATCCCCTCCCCATCCTTCTGAATCTCTGCAATGCAGCCCTCTTTGTTCTCATCTATCACTCTGCTGTTCAGCCAGCTTGGCTAATTGGCTCTGTTCTTCTTGCTTTGAATCTTGGTGCAAGCCTCCATAGCCTCTGCTATCCCAAGTTTAATAATATCCCACTTTTGTTGTACATCCATCTCTGGCCCAACCCCTGCTAATTTCCCCTGCAGTATTTCTTGCATCTTCCCAAAGTCTGCCCTTCTGAAGTCCACCACCCTTGTTACCAAGCCCCCAATCTCCATCCTCAAACTCAGTGTGAACCACACCAATTGGTGGTCACTTCCAGCTAGTGGGTCCTCCAACCTTATTTCCCTCATGGCCTTCCCATTCGACAGCACTAGGTCCAGCATGTTACCTAGCTGGGTTGGCCCACTGACCAGCTGTGTCAGGAGATCATCCTGGAATGTGTCCAGGAGTACCTACTCCCTGGCACTGGAGGTGGCAGAGGTGCTCCCATCCACCCCCAGCAGATTGAAATCACCCCCAATGACCACACTCCTCTTTCTACATACCCTCCTAATCTGCTCCACTAACTCCTTGTCCAGCTCCTCGGACTGGGCAGGAGGTCTGTACACCACCCCCAGCCTCAACTTTCTACCCTTGGTGTTCAGGAGCTGCATCCACAGTGCCTCAGCCCTCCCTTCCTCCCCCTTGTCTCTCGTGCATCTGATCCCTTCCCTCACATAGATCGCCACACCTCCCCCAACCTTTTGTTCCTTTCTGTAAATTCTATACCCCAGGATTGCCAGATCCCAATCCTGATGTTGGGTGACCCAAGTCTCAGTTATTGCTGTGACATCCACCCTCCCCTTGGCTAAGAGTGCCTGAAGCATATCTATTTTATTTCCCAGACTCCTCGCATTTAGGAAGACCACCTTCCACCTGTTCCCATTCATTCCCTTCCCCTTGTCCCCTTGGACTGTCTCCCTTCCTTCTGAGACCCCCTCCCCTTGCATTCACAGTTTTCTTGGGGGGACAGCTCATTCAGCTCCCATTCTGACAACCCTGCATACTGGCTGTGCACTCACCCCCCCATCTAGTTTAAATACCCCTTTGAAACTATGTATTCCTCTAAATTACTCTTTAGCCTCCCCTTACCTGCCCCACTCAGGTGTAAACCATCCTTTGCATACAGTTCTCTGTTATTCCATGTCTCTCCCATCCTCCTACCAGACCATACCCTTGTGAGTTACATCACTCCCTCAGCCAGGAGTTGAAATCTACTATCCTTACCCTTCATGCACTGATCACCCTTGGAACTGGTAGCACCTCCAAGAAGGCCACAGAGTTCCCAATTTCCAAGCATTACTTCACCAGTTCCTCAAATCTCCCCTTTATCTCCTTCACCATGCAGCCTCCCAGGTCATTAGTGCCTATATGAACCACCACTTGAGGCTTCTTTCTTCCCCCATAACACACTTAATCAGAGCCTGCCCTGCCCTGTCTGCTGTCAAGCCCGGTACAGTCCGCCCACCCATATCCGACTGTGTCTCTCACTCTTCCCCCACCTGATCCCCTTCAGGATAGAATCCCCTATTACTGTCACCCCTCCATCTCCACACACCCCCTCTGGTTGCACCCTTCTTCCATCCCCATTCCTGTCATGGTAATGGACCCTTCCCTGTCCGGTAGCTATTGGACCCAAGTCCACTAACACCAAGATTCCATCACTTTCTCCCTCTGATTCCTTCATTTCCTCCCTCCCCCTCCTACTCCTTGCTCCTTCTACCTCCTGCACTTTGTTCCCTCTGTCTTCCCCTGTTTTCCCTTCCTCATCAGTACTCCCCCATCTGTTTTTTCCCTATGCCTCCCACTTGCTCTTCCATACTGGCCCCCTCCCTCTGTCCTTTTTCCCCTCCACTACAGCTGGGTGCTCCTCCTCCACCCCTCCATCACCTATCAACCCCATCAATGGCCAATACCAGTTTGAGTCTGATGTGTATCCAAGATCATTCCAGCTGGCACCTGTTATGCCCCTGTCTCCAGCACTGGTACTAGCCCCCTTGGACCCCTGTGTGGTCTGCACTCTCCACCCCTTTTTTTCATTCTGCCTCCTGTCTCCTACCCAGCTGCCTTCTGTGCTTCTCTTTTCCATTCCTCTTCCTGGCCAAGACATATCCCCCCTTAGCCAAGAAATTTCTCTCTTTAGTCATGCTAGCTCCAGCTCCAGTATCCCTAACCTTTGGCAAATTGTGCACTCCCCCAGCCTCCACAGGGTACTCATGAATATAGGCACTCCACAGTTGTTACACCCCCCTATCCTTCTCCATTTGTATCCCCCACCTCCTCCCTCCCTGATCCCCCACCCCTTATGCTGCCACTGACCACCTCCTGGTGCACTCCCCTACTCTGCCCCCTCCACCAGCTTCCACAGTCCTTTACCCTGATCCATTTCTTCCTCCAAATGCTATGCTTCTCCAGGTTCCATGCTCTGAAGTATGGCACAATGTTACCCCTAACTAAAACTTCAACAACGCCCAGTATCCCACCATCCCAAAGCTAATTCTGGAGAGCCTTTCCTCTTTCCAAGGCTACACCTAAATTTGAATCAAAAGCTAACTGTGCAAGCACAAAACTACTATTGCAACAATTACAATAGCAGTCAAGGAGCAGCATTTCAGTAGCATTCAATAGATCCAAGCATGCCGGCCCCCTACAGAATTTATCAGAGCACTATCCGGAGATCCAAGATGGCCACTTGAGGAGTCGGGTGTGAAGGTGCTTGCTCCACACATGGATTAAAAATGCAGTAGTTTGTTTTGCCGTGCCTTTTTGGTTTTCTATCATTATCTTCATAGGTGGATACTGGCAGAGCTGCTCTAAAGTCATGCTTGATTTGTTTCTTGGCATTTCCCTGCAATTGCAGTGTTGTGGATACAGCTGTTAATAACTCATTATGGAACAAAGCCGTTACCATTGCCTATAAACAAACTAAACTGCAAGGTGGGTGAATATCTCTGAAGCTATGCAAAAGAGAACTTGGCAAAAGGAACTGCCCATAGAGGCCTCACAAGAGAAACCCTGTGTTAAGAGCCAAGCTAAAAAAGAAAAAGACATTAACGCATACCTTATGCAGTTTAGACCGGGACTGCCAGTATCGACTGCAGGATCAAGCACTCAAGTAATTGATCAACCACTGGGTCAAGCTAAAGAAATTGAGATTTTGACGGAACATTCAAATGCTGTTGGGAGGGCTTGAACTGCTAAGAATATGCTGTTCAGTCACATGGACTTTCCAAAAGCAATCTCCCCACTGCCTAATTCACCAGTATATAACATCATTAAGACTGTGCCAGTGGTAGGTGGAGAGCTTTTCTACGATGCACCCAAAAGTATTTCTGGGGAGAATGCCATGGCTTAAGAGATACAGGAACAAGTTTGGCATGGAGCCTTGAGGTCAGAGGATTTGCAGGCAGAATCACCAGTCTTTCCTGAATCCACACAGACAATGGAACTTGTGGAGGCTGCAGGGAGGGGAGCCATGACTCCCACAGGGGAAATCATGGCAGTAAATCTGGTCCTGGAAAAGAGTGTGGCATCAATGATTCCAGAACGTGTTCCCTGAGATCAGGAGCTAATTGAGGTAACTGAAATGCATGTTTCTACTAAGAAGCTATACAAAGTAAGTGACTTTGAGACTGCTGCCAGTAATATAGAGATTATCTGTACTGATGCTTTAATGATAAAAGATAAAGTTGAAACATACAAGAGTGAAGTGAGGTCAGAGGGGGCTTCCATCAGTCATACAGAAATTACAAATGTAAACAGCATTTCAGATACAGAGATGGTAAAACTGCCCAGGATTATTTAAGTGCTCAATCTGCTAATCCTGGAGATATTACCCTGGTTAAGACTTTAGCCTCTCGGTTTCACACAGACCAACAAATAGAATTAGTTAATTCTATGGACACTACGGTTTCTATTGTTGCAGACTTTAACCCGAATGTCTTGATAAAGAATAACAGTATAGAACCATGGTCCAATGTTAATCTGATGCCTGATATGAATGATTCTACATTGAAGCAAACAGAATGGGGTAAGGACGTACAGCCCTGGATACAAAAATCTAGACCCTCTGTTTACTTCAGAAGAAAGAAAAGAAAGAAAGAAAGAAAGAAAGAAAGAAAGAAAGAAAGAAAGAAAGAAAGAAAGAAAGAAAGAAAGAAAGAAAGAAAGAAAGAAAGAAAATCAGCACCATGGGTCAGGGGCAAAACAACAACAGTATCAGAGAGAACACCATTTGACAAATTTTGAGCAGAAAATATTAACAGGCATACAGTAGAAATACTTCAACAGACCCTGGGTCAATTAACTTCAGCAGTGGAAGAGATCAGCTCTAGGTTGGAAGCATTAACTGTTCACACTACCAAGGTGGAAACCAGAGTGGACATGATGGAAGATAAAGTCAATCCTTTGCAAAAGGTGGTCTCTTCACATACTACCCAGCTTGCTTTTTTAACCAAAAAAGTACAAGATTAGGAAGATAGATCCAGAAGGGGGGACCTTAAATTAGGAAAAATTCCGGAAAGTGCTGAGGGCTCAGGGGATCCTATCCCTTACTTTGAAGACCTTGTAACTATTGCGGCTGGTAGGTCTTTTCCTGACCAAAAAATTATTTTGAATCATGCACGCCACAGCAGAAGCAACAAAAGGCAAACAAATTCAGACTTTCCTCAATTTGTTCACATCAAGCCTCATAATTTCCAGGATAAGGAATGTCTTCTCCAAAAAGCTTGTATGGAGAGAGGCCTTTGTGCTAAGGGTATTAAATTCCAGGCCTTGCCAGGATTTAAGCACAGAGACCATGGCAGATAGAAGGGCATTCAACTCAGCGATGTTAATACTTAAGGAGAAAGGTATTAAGTATACCCTACTACCTCCTGCTAAGCAGAGGTTTTCTGGTTAGGAAGAATGAGATACTTCACTGACACCAAAATAAGCTGAAGCCTTGCTATATAAAATGAATCCTTCTGGTCATGCCTCAAACCCTGCTTCCAACTCTTCTACTAGCCAAACCCAGGAGCAGGCATCGGCTTCAAATATGACCCCCTTCCAAGGAAATAACGAACAATTTTCTGATAAGACGTTGAAGGTGGCACTTCAGCTGAGACATTCTTTTGATCCTCTGATTAATTTAGATAATCCTGAATAGGGTTATTGCTTGTCGAAAGGGATGGCTAGACCTGGTGGTTTAAATAATAAAAGGGGGAAGGGGAAGGAAAGGAAAAAAAGAGAAAAAAGGGAAGGGAAAGGAGGAAAAAGGGGGGAAGAAAATAATGGAAAAATAAGGGTGAAAGAACAAGTTTGTATAACAGTATGTGTACAGATATGGTTGACAAAGGGCATTAGTGTTTTATTATACTTGGACTATGGACTCTGACTTCCTTTTTTTTCTTTCATTTGTCCACCATATGGCTTCCTATAGAAGGCAGGGTCCTTAAAATTATAATGGGGTATGTGGGGCTCACCAATCACCAGTGGTAAGAGGTGTATGAGGCTATCTTCTGCTGGTGTAAAAGGGTTGGGGGTGTGAAGGGTGGGGGGTAGGAAATATAGAAGGGTAATAGGGTATATAAGTATATTGATGCTAGGATTCTCTATAATGCAAAGGTACCATGATCTGACAGCTAAAGCTGGCATGTTCTGTAATAGGACATTGGAATTAAGTATTGGGAAAGGTTGTAGGATGTACGACTTTTACTGTAGCAGGGAATCAGTAAAATGCTATTTGCTATTTTTTGGCAAAATGGTGGTTACAATAATGACATGGAATATTAGGGGACTTAAAAACAAAGTTAAAGCCAATGAAGTCAAAATATATATTGATAGTAAAAATATTGATATTTATCTTCTACAGGAAATGTATTTTTTAGCTAGGGAAAATGTCATTTTATTCCAAAAAATGGGATGACTGCAGAGCTATTCATTTTTATAATGCTGCCAGGGGGGTTGCTATCTTTATTAAAAGAAATGCTTCCTTTTCCGTTGGAAAGTCTTATAGTGACCCAGCTGGCAGATTTGTCATTGCGGCAGTCCACAGCCGCATGGGTCCTGTAACCATAGCAAACTTATATGGCCCAAATAAAAATGACCAAAAATTCTTTACAGATTTTTTTTGTTCTTAGCCACGTTTACTACTTCATACATTGTGAGGGGCGATTTTAACTTGGTTATGAATGCAAGACTGGATAAATCCTCTACACATTCTGATAATATGGCTTCAGTTCATAATCTCTGTAGGGAATATATAGAGGATCTTGGCCTTATTGATCCATGGAGAAAGAGGTTTCCCAATACCCAAACTTTTTCATATCCCCCACATCAGAGTTATACCCGTATTGTTTTTTTCATTATTTCTCAAAGTTTATATCATCAACTGCAAGAGGCTAAATACGATAATATTCTCATATCAGATCATGCTTCCATTCAAATATGTATAGGTTTAGAACCTCCACAAGGAAATATTAATTGGAATATGAATAGCATATATTTAAAAGATAATAGGATCTATAAAAACCTTAGGGAGTTTATAATGGAATATTTCCAGTTTAATACTAAGGGAAATACATCCATGGCTGTTATATGGGAAACTTTTAAAACAGTTATTAGAGAGGCCTGCATCAAGCAGAACTCATATATTTAAAAGAAAATGAAATATAAATTTAAACAGGTGGAAGATGATCTTAATAGGCTGGAGAAACAGCATATGACAACTCCAACCACACAAGTCTTTTCTGATCTTTTACAAGCTAGAGCTCAATATAATAAACTATCTTCATTGGATGCAGAGAAAAATATTCTGCATATTCAAGTAAAATGCCATATTCTAGGGGATAAGCCAGACAAAGTCATGTCTTTACAAACACAAAAAGAAAGACAAGCACATATAATTCTGTCTATATGTCATACAAAAGTGAAGGGATTTCATGTCCAAAAGGGACTAATGATGTCTTTAGGGATTTTTATAAAGATGTGTATACAACTGAACAGGCTTCTTTTCCTAATGCGGTACAAGACTTTTTTTAAGATATTATTATGCCTAACCCATCTCAGGAATATTCTGAGATGTTTAATAAACTCATAACATTAGAAGAAGTGATTGAAGCTATAAAAGTGTTGTCACCAGGAAAAGCTTCTGGTGAGGGTGGGATACCAATAGACTTCTATAAAGCATACAAAGAAGCTATAGGACAATCTTTAGTTGAAGTCTTTAACTCTGTTATGTAGACAGGTATTATTCCTCCCACCTTCTATAAGGCTAGAATTATTGTATTCCCCCAAAAAGATAAAAATCCACAATTAATGGCATCATAGAGACTGATATCTCTATTGAACTCAGACATGAAGATACTTGCTAAAATTTTGGCCACTCACTTAGAAAAAAATGGCTTTATTAAGAATAGAGAGTTAGGGGCTAACACTAGAAGGTTGATAAATTTAATTTGATCTAAGCAAGAATGAGGAAACATTGATCATGACTCTAGATGCGGAAAAGGCCTTTGATCGGGTTGAATGGGACTACTTAATATTTACTTTAGGAAAATTTGGAGTAGGGGCACTACTTATAAACTGGATTAAAATCATATATCATAAACCATTGGCCACTGTCATAACCAACAACAATGTATCTGATTATTTTGAACTCTCTAGGGGCACTAGACAAGGGTGCACCTTGTCCCCTCTTTTGTTTTTTATGGTAATAGAGCCATTAGCTGTTGCTATAAGAAGCAATTATAGCATTCAAGGTATAAAGACTGACTTAATAGAACATAAAATAAGTATGTATGTGGTTGATACATTAATATATCTTAACAACCCTACCAGTTCATTACCTCTATGTTTAGATGTTATTTCTCAATTTGGTAAAGCATCTGGCTATAAAATTAATATGGCTAAAAGTGAAGCTTTACTGTTAAATTCTTTACCTTCTTCACAGGTTGGGGAAAATTATGAAGACATTCTTAAAAGACAAATTAAATATCTTGAGGTTATGATGCCCCAAGATTTATCCAGAATTTTTGAGTTAAATTACATACCACTATTAAAAAAGATTGAGAAAGATCTGGAAAACTGGAGAAAATTACCCATGACCCTTATAGGAAGGTGTAATGCTATAAAAATGAACATTCTTCCCAGACTCTTGTTCTTGTTTCAAGCCCTACCTATAGAATTTCCAGATAGTTACTTTAAAAAATGGATTAAAAGGTTTCATATTTTATCTGTAACAGCAAAAAAAAATAGAATCTCTATGCAAAATCTTAGGTTACCTAAATTAAGACGTGAACTAGCCCTCCCTGATTTAAAAAAAATACTATTATGCTGCACAAATTACTCAAATTCAAGATTGGTTCTATGGGGACACTACTAAAAGTTGGGAGATTGAGAAAAGGTTTGATCAGTATCAAAGTCCCCACAGTTTATTGTGCTCTCAGTATTATGATAAAAATAAAAACAACAAGACACAATCTTTGACTTCCTCAAAAACTACTGTACAATCTTGGGTAAAGATACATCAAATGACAGAATGGAAACTGTCTATTTCTATTTTTTCACTGGTATATCATAATTACAGTTTTATGCCATCAACAAAAGACCAGTTTTTAGTATATGGGAGAAAAAGGGTGTTTGTAAGATAAAAGATCTATACAAAAATGAAATTTTGATGTCATTTAATCAAATCCAGAAGAAATATAATCTACCCTATGAACACTTCTATAGATTTTTACAAATGTGTGATTATTTTCTGATATCTAAATTATCTTTTACTTCATCTACCCTACAAATAATTATGAATAATTCTGACTCCAATGTAAAACCTCTATCAAATATTTATAAAGTGCTGATGGACATATCCACTTTCGATTTAGAAAAACTTAAAATTAAATGGGAAGTACATCTGGGTAGATTATTAATCCAAGATGAATGGAATAAAATACTCAGTTATCCATTGACAGAATTTTATTCAGGTAAACTTCAGCAGATAAAATTGAACATAGTCCATAGGACTTATTTGCTCCATCACAACTGCATAAATTCAATCCTAATATTGATGAATGTTGCCTGAGATGTCAAGAAAATACTGGTTCCCTTCTACATATGCTTCTTACCTGCAAAACATTGTATAAATACTGGGAGTCCACACATAAGACTTTGGAATCCACCATTGGGGTCAAAGTGAGTATGGATCAAATAACGATAATATTAGGATGCATAATCAGGGCTGTGGACTTCCACGATTAGCAGATTAAATTAATCTCTTTGACTTTGGTGAATGCTAAAAAATGCATATTAATGATGTGGAAGGATAGTGCTTCTCCTTCTAGTAGGACTAGATTTAATTTTATGGTCGATTTGTATTTATTAGAAAGGATACATTATTATAAGTTAGACAGACTAGAATATTTGCATTCAATGTAGAATCATTTCATTGCTACAGCTAAAAACTATAGAAATATCCCAGACTGATTTTGTAAAAGTCCCCATGAAAAAGACATCAATTTTGCTAATTTTGAGATAATGTTACATGGTTTCTGATTTACCTAGTGATTGTTTTGGGGGTATGTATTGTATGAATGATATGGATAACATTTGATGTTCTGAAGTATATGTATTATAGATTTATCCAATGAGGTGCTTAATATGCTGTATGTTCCATAGAATATATTGTACTCTATTGTTTTTTAATTTTTAAAAAGAATAAGCAAACAAAAAAAATAATTTATCAGAGCAAGCCCACCCCCTCTCTATAATATTAAACAATCAAGGAGCAGCAATTTCAGTATCATTCAATAGATCAGAACCTACCCACTCACTAGAGAATTTATCAAAGCAAGCACACTCCCGCTCTATTAAACAGGGCAAATTAAAAAACATCAACCCATTGTCTACTGTAACCCTTCATCAATATCAATATCAAGAACACTCATGTTAACAACAGTTAGACTTAGTCATAGTCCACCACTGCATAGGAGACACCCTTTCCCTTGGAGCAGCCTCCTGATGATACTCAACTTACTCTGTCTCTTCCCCCAGCAAGGGAGGAGCCCAAGTAGAGTATTTAAAAAGCAGTGGGAGTGTGGGTGAGTGGGTTGGGCACAAACTGTCTTGCTGTGTAGTCCTCATGGCTAGTTCCTGCAGTGTAGTCCTCATTGCCAGCTCCTGATGGGTTATGTGGGGGAAGCAGGGTCCCGACGGGGACCAATCCTGCCTTCATTGTACTCTTTTTACTGGACTAGACTAGTTGTCTCTTGATCTAGATTATATAATTAGATTGTTAACATTTATTCACAAATATAAAATAAATTATCCTAGTCACAATATTTACCAGATTCTATTTCCAAGTATATCAGACACAAAGAGATATATGATTCAGACTGTACACCAAAATAAAATATAAAGACAAAGAATCTCAGTGTGCAAGCACTGAGGCAATGATTACCCCAAAGGACATTGGCCAGGAAGCAAAGTTTCAAAGAAATACAAAATCACTCATGCTCCTCTATACACGTAAAATGGTTGTATATGCAAATCACTTCACAGAATATTATGCAGGTCTAACTTACAGAAATGTATAGTGCCAAAAGGCCTCTACACAGTTTACTATGCATTTCTGCTTAAAGATGAACCAGCATACTTTTCTGCTGTGATTTGCATATGCAGCCCATGATGCTCTGCATTATGGGGGAATGTGTGATTTTGTATTTCTTTAAAATAAAATATATCAAGACAAAATAATTAATAGATATGGAGACTAAACTCTAAGATTTCAGGCAGCACCACACTGGAATGCTTTGCTGCCCTTAGTACAGGCTGAAATTGACCATAAAAAGTTTGTAAAGGCAATAAGAATTTGTACTACTCACACTTGCATGTGTAAAAGATAATTTCTGGGAGATAATCTTTTTCATTCCCCCATTAAAGATCTGCACTAATTTGTCTGTATTTTATATATTTTTATTACATGGTCACTTATGTATTGTCGTAAATTGGCCGATTCTTCCACTCTCCCCAGCACCTTGCTGACACGCTCTGTCCCAGGGCTTTATTTCAGGGTGGCCCTGATTGGACAGCCATGCTGAGCTCCTCCTGTACCCTGTTTCCTGTTTCCTCCTGTGGTGCAGATAATCTAAATTCCTAGTAACTGTAAGAGAAAAAGTGGTGGCATCAGCCATGCACTCGGAGGTGCAGGCCAAGGTCCAATATTGAGGTGAATACCATTTGGCCATCTGTGAACACATCCTTCTTCCAGGTCTCAGAAGAGGTTGTGACAGTGATTAAAACATAGTTTCCCTGCTTATGTGTTGCTGCCAGGCCTAGTTTAGGCCTGTCTTATGAAATGAAAGTGAAATTTGTATGCATATTATACACTTTCAACCTTTACTTTATGACTAAACCATATGTACTGTGTAGCACAGACTTTAGAACATTTCTAGCTTGTGAAAACAACTATTTTTTTCCCAAGTTGTTGTGTACCCCCCATGTCAGATTGACAGATTTAACCCAGATAGGGCTAATATACTCTCCACCAGGCCTGTTACACCCAAATCATGCTGAAGGAGTTTAGAGTGAAACATCCCTGGATGTGGAGCAGTTTCCTGAGCTTACACTTGATAAGCTGCAACTATATGTAAAAACATAATAGCATGAAACCTAAACATATTTGCAATGACACAATGACCATATTAGGCATAGTGCACCACGATATATTTAAATTTCCAGAGACATAAATGAAGAGAACATTTGAATTACAGAGATTTAGGAATGTGAATTGCAGACAGGCCACTGGGTCAGATGGGTTTTAAGGTAAGCCATTGAAAAGGCTGTGGTTGAAAGATGGTGGTGGTGTCAAAATATGTGTAAACAGTTTGTTGGGCACCTGGTGGGATAAGTTGCAGAAGATGGGTATACAGTTATGTTTGTGGAACCACATGATGTTGCATGTTTTTTTTTTTTATTAATGAAGAATTATTTTCCAGTATCCCACTACTCTGTGTTGTAGACTTGAAAAGAGGGCATGGCCTGGCTATTTGTGCTGCCAAGCATTATGGTTAGGATTGATAGGGCCTTTTGAGAATACACCATCGGGAACCATGGATGAATTAGGTATCACTCTTCTATGTCTGGAAAAGTGGAAGCCAGTTGAAGTCTTTGCAGTGTCCTGATAAGACAAGAAGGAACAGGTGAAGGTACAACCAACCCCCTCCCCAAGCACAGCTGATTACTTATGAAGGGTCCAGGGCCATTGCACCAGGCTGGTGCTGGTTTGGCATGAAGCCAACTGTTAAAGATTTTGTGCTATTTTGCAACCGCACTTGACAAACAGAGGTACTGAGCTGATTTACAATGTTAAAGTACATTGGGCCTTGTCCAACCCATACGCATCAAATGGATTATTTGCCAACATTTCTTTTCCGGGGTCTTTGGAGAGATACTGGTATAACTCCTTTAGCTCTGGATCTGCCAGAGGCAGCTCAGTTATTGTATTAATGGAAGGGTTCTGTTTTGGAGCGTGTTTTCACTTTGTGAATAAACAGTTTGAATATACATTGTGCAGTCAGACGGACGATGTATATGAAGAAGTCTCTATACTTGACAGGGGTACCTTCAGAGGAGGTAAAATCATGGGCCTTCCAGAAAGAAAGGAATTTTGTCAAAGAATTACACTCCCAAGATGATCATAGATATGAATAAGTGCAGGACTTCAAATAGGCATGGAATAGGCATAAGGGAGCAATACGGATGAGTATGAATAGATAGGCCACTGACAGAGTAAAAGCCTATGGCACATTCATAAGGTAGAATAAAATGGGAGGACTGTATGGGCCTTGTGATCCTTATCTGCCGTTAACTTCTGTATTTCTAGGTTTCTATGATGAGTTGCAAAAGATGATGGTATCTTCATTTCCAATCTCATCTATTACTTCTAGGACACAGGTAACAGCTGCAAGGTTTGCATACTGCGCTGATTTGAAACTGCACTTCCTTGACACCTCAGTGTCTTTACCTGTAGGGATCAGGGCCAGGATCACAAATCCTGCTATTTGCACCCCCTCATCATATGAGGAGGAACCATCTGTGAAGACACAATGAATGGTAGTGTCATTTAATGTGTTTTTTGTTGTTGGGAGAAATGGGCCTGGTTCAGGTAGAACTGGTGGCTCTAGGCCACATTCATGTGGTTCTCCTTGGTATAGGAGACCATGTGCCAAGATAGATTGCATTTTTGGTTGGAAGTACAGTGTTGTCTCTATCTTGGAGTAGTAGAGACCAATGTGCGAGTCTAGTGTTAGACATATTGCCATTTTTAAACCTATCATTCAATAGAACATTGGTAGGGGTGTGGTTGGTGTTTGAGAGAATTGGACAAGCCCAATTACGTAAGCAAAATGTTTGACAGTCCAAAAGGTTGCCAGTAGGTTCCTTTCACACAAGGAATATTTTAGCTGTACCATGGAGAGCATTTGGGAAGCATAGGCAATAGACCCAAGGGTGCCATTGGCCTTTTGAGCAAGGACTGCTGACATATCTACTTTAGAGGTGGCAGTTTCCAAATGGATTGTAAGGTCTGGGTTTTGGCTGACCAATGCTGGAGCATAGGCCAGGCAACAAATTAGTAAATTTCCACCAAATTTACCTGTAACAGTTTTGTATAGATATCAGATGACACTCTATTAATAGAAGGGGTGTGGACATTTAACCACAAATGTTCTGGAAATCTCATTTGCCAATCAGTCATCACCTTACAAGGTGTATGCTGAAGAGATACTGATAGGGTGACTCTAATTGCCATTTTGAGAAAGGACAACAAAGTATCCCAATGTTTTTCAAACTTTAACATTACATTGAGATTGACCTACTGTTATTGTTATTGTTGTTATGCTTTACCAGAAGATGGGGGCTGGCAAGTAGGCCCTTCATGGTTGTCACACACCCCTGGAGGGGGGTCTTATTACTTTCAGTGATTCAGTCCCTGGCCAGAGGGATCATCTTCTTCCTTAGAGAGAAAGGGGGAAAAAAAGGAAAGTGTCCGTTCAGACTGGCCTCCCTGTGATAGATTAGCATTGATTTTAAAAATGCAGCTGTATTGGATGTATTTTATGCAGATGTGTGCCTTCAGGAGTATTGTTTAACGTCCGTTGCTACCCCTGCCATATATGCCATAGGCAGGGTAGACGGTCCTGTGGTTGCCAGCTACACATTACTTGATTCCTGAAAATCAAATAAAATTAGAAAAAAACTATTTCAGCTGAGTTACACTAAATCCAGATTAATGCCAATAGTTGTATTTCATGGCATTGTGTATGTATATTTGTATTTACATTTTCATTTTCCTGTGACTATTTTGGCACAAATATTAGGGTTTTATGAAAGATCTGAGTCTCTCCTATCCCTCCAACTCAATCATTTCCCTTGGCTAGATGATCAACATGGCATTGCAATGGCAATGGAAGCCGTAGTTGAAATGGATTGTAACATTTCATAGACAAAACCTTTGTGAAGGAGTAGCAAGCTTGCATGTTGCATTTGGAGTGTGGGATGTGGCTAAAGGATGCAATCCATATGGAAAAATAGTTCTTTCTCCCTGTTAGAAGACAATTACCAAACATAGAATTTGACAGCAGATAGGGACTGCTTGACCCACCTAGTCTGCTCATTCCCCTACCTAATGGATAAGCTTGCATATCCTAGTTAACCAACAGCCTACTTCCTCCTACCCCCCACTAGAATTGCCTTATGTCTATCCCATGCATTCTTGAATTCCTCCACTGTTTTTGATTCTACAACCTCCTCAGAAAGGCCGTTCAATGCATCCACAACCCTCTCCATGACAAAATACTTCTTTACATTACCTCTGAGCCATCCCCTCCCATCTTCAAATTGTGCCCCCTTGTTCTTGCACAACTCTTTTTCTGAAAGATGTTATCCTCTTGGACTTTGTTGATTCCCTTGAGGTACTAACAAATGTATGATTTTTGTGAAAAATAAGTAAAATTTTAGGAATCACCAGTTGATTTGTGTTCCTGAAAACTTGCATAAAATGGATAAAAGTTTAGAAAAGGTACAGCAAGTCAGAACTTGTGTATGAGTGTGACTTGGGAGCACAAGAAAGTCAAGTGACTTGCCAAAGGTCACACAGTATGCAAGTGGTGGCTGGTGGAATTCAAATCTAAATCTCAAAGTTTGTATTTGTAGTGCCCTTTAGCACTACACTGTATCAAGGTTTTACGGGAGGACCATGCCTTCAACTATGATAAAAAAAAGAACAAAATAAAACATGCAGTTTGATGCAGTTGAATTACAGTATCATGCCAGCAGGCATCTAAAACACACTGTAGAATTAGAAAGGGTGGGGGATGCTGTCCACCTTGAGACACAGTACCATATTTACTCTACAAATGCACAAATCGCATTGGGAAATCTTATAAGAGCTGGTTAAATTTACTTTCTGGTAAGGAAAGGGTGTTATAAAAACAGCTGATTAGTTGACTTTGTCACGCCCTTGTTGCTGCAAGGAATGTTGATGGAAATATCAGGCTGGGAGCCAAATTTGTCTCCATTTGAGCTGTTATAAAACTACATTTTAAATCTCCAGTTACTTGCACACTGCCATAAACTGAAACTCCAAACCATAAATCTTTCTACACATGAGATATCACAGATTAAACTTACTTTGTTATTAATCTTTCTCTATTTGAAATAAAACTACTAATCACTCTGCAACCTTAAAATCTCAACTCACAACATACCTCAGAACCCTTTATGACTTTCTCAAACCAACATTACATACCAAACCCTCTAAACACCAAGCCTTTTTAGGCAAGCACAATTATTTCTGGAAAATCAGTTTGTTCTAGTGACTAGATGAAGCTACAGCCCCACCCTCTGGCATGCAGGACTGCAGTGTGGCCAAGGGCAGAGTCATGGGTCTGCTAAGCATCCAATCAGATTCCAGAATCGGTCAGTGCAGTGGATCCTCTACGCGGTGGGGTGTGTGTTGGCAGAGTGCCCTACGGAGGACCTACAACTGGCGGCTGTGGTGATGAGAGAAGGGCAAAGCCACTGGCCTCCCTCAATGCAGCTCCATAGTAGGCTGCTGGGACTGGGTGAGGGGTCTGTTGGCAGTGCGGTGGGGGACACAGTACCCCACCATATGCTGGGGAGGACCAGTGGTGGGGGTTGGCCAGGTTGGCCAGCTGTGCCATGTGGGTGTAGGGGCAGCATCCATGGGCCAGTGCCCCAGTGTGGGTGTGTGTGAGGAGGGGGGCACCTGGTAGGGGCCCTGTACCAACATGTGAGGGAGCAGGTGGTAACGGTCAGGGTAGGTGGGCTAGCCGCCCTGTCCAGCGGAGTTCTGATGATTGCATGGGGTGCGGAGGGGGTTATGGCAGGGTTCCCCCGGCATACCCTGCACCCTCCTCCACCCCCCCTGTAGGCAGCACTACACACCTTAGTACATGGCATGTAGTGCCAGCCCACCCCTTGCCCACTCCGGCGCATTACTCTTTTTGTGGCCAGGGGATTGGGCACATAGGTACTGCATGCCTCCCATGGTGCATCTTGCACAGGGGGCACAATGGGTGCAGGGTGGCTATGTGCCCAAGTTACGTGGTGCGTAGCCACTCCACCCATTAGTGCATAGGGGACATGTTGCTCAATGCTACCACAAGGCCCCTGCAGTGATAACTCATTTTGCACATTGTTGCTCTTGCCATAGATTCTGCTTACTTATTTTTGTTGCTGATAGTTATTTCCTCGTTGCAGCTGTGTGATGTGCTGTACCTTTCTTATTATATTTCTTTTTGTATTGTTCTCCACTGATTGTCATTAATTGCTGTAACATAATTCTCTGCTACCATTTAGTACAATATATCATAGACCTTTACTCGATTCTGCTTACTTATTTTTGTTGCTTATAGTTATTTCTCTGCTGCAGTTATACTGTAAGTGTAATGAGCTGTACCTGTCTTTTTGTGTTTCTTTTTTTAGTGTTCACTATTAATTGTCAATAATTGCTGTATTGTACTTCTCTGCTACTGTTTTTGTACAATATACCTTACATTTTCACTGGATGCCCCTTACTTGTTTTGTTGCATATACAATATTTATTTTTCCACTGCAGTTGTAAGTGGGATGAGCTGTACCTTTGTTTTTGTATTTCAGTTTGCATTGTTCTCCACTAATTGTGATTCACTGCAATATAATATTTTACTTCATTGCTATTGTTTTAAGTACTATATATTTTGTAATGTTATTGTACTGATTTTAATAATATGTGGAGGAAGGAAGGAAGGAAGGAAGGAAGGAAGGAAGGAAGGAAGGAAGGAAGGAAGGAAGGAAGGAAGGAATTGCTGGCACTGCTCCTGAATACATCTTGGAACTCCTGACCTTTTATATGCATCTCATTTCTGCCATACATCAGTGGATTTAAAGTTGTGTTTTCCTAAAGTATGAATGTCCACAATTAGTGCTAGTGCTTTTATGCACTGTGTGCTGAAAAGCTTTTGAAATCTTTTTTATTCAGCTTATCAGGTTTGTGACTCCTTACCCGTTTTGCAGACAACATATTTATTTCAGCGTACTTATGTTTAGTTCTAGATGAACCATAAATACTTGTCATGAAACACTTTGAAATGTTTCATTAAAGGCAACATATAAGCTTTTATTTTATTGTAAAATTTCTCAAAGTTCACACATTTAAGTAAAGCATAACTGTGGTAACAGAATGCCACATCTCCATGATAAAGGCAAAGTGGCAAATCATGACAAAACACAGTTTTCATATTGCTATGATAAGGTCTTAAAAATATACGTGATACCAACAGCATCAAAACAAGACATGTTGCAACTACGATAATTCTATCATATTCATATTGTAGTCATAGCCTAGTGATAATTACTTATATTTTGTTCAGTGTTTGTCATGTAAGAATTTAAACATATTGTAGCTGACTACTTAATCTAGTCTGAGAGTATTCTGCAACTTGTTTCAGGAGTAGGGGATACACAGATAAATGCTGATTTACCAAAAGAGAAATATGATACCTCATGGCATCAAAATACTTTGTGTTATTGCTCCTTGGCCAATACAATCAAAAGGACTGTCAAAAAAGCCATAATATTGGAGGGTAGGTCATTCAGCAAGGCCTTGTAGGATTCAATTCAATTCAATTCAATTTTATTTATAAAGCGCTTTTCAAATTCAAAGTGCTGTACAGACATTAAATCAATAAAATCCAGATCTTAAAAACATTTAAAAGTTAACCAAGAACTAACAGAAGTATGCTAATTCGAATAAATATGTTTTTAAGGCAACCTTAAAATTAGCAACGGTTGGGCATTCTCTCAACCAGCGAGGTAGAGAATTCCACAGAGTTGGTGCGAAAAGCAAACGCATCGAGATCCTGATGGCTTCAATCAGACTCCTGGGAATCTCCAAGTAACCCTCATTGGCAGAATGGAGAGGACAGAGGGGGCAGTAGGGAATCAGGAGATCTTTCAGGTAGCCGGGTCCCTGATCATGTAGAGCTTTAAAGGTTAGTAAACCAACCTTAAAGGTGATCCACCACCATACAGGCAGCCAGTGCAGTTCACGGAGCACAGGCATAATGTGACTGGTCCTCGAAGTACCAGTCAAAAGCCTGGCTGCCGCGTTCTGCACTAGCTGGAGGTGGCAGATATCAACCCCAGGTAGCCCTAGGTAAAGGGAATTGCAATAGTCAAGAAGAGTAGTGACAAAGGCATGGATCAATGTTGGAAGGTCACCCGGGGGGATCAGATGTTTCACCCGGGCGATATTCCTCAGTTGGTGAAAAGAGGATTTGACAACAGCTGACACCTGAGATTTCAGGGTCAAACCATCATCAAAAATAATGCCCAGATTTCACACCTGCACAGAGGTAGAGAGCGATACACCACCAAGTAATAAACCTGATGGCTGCCCAGCTCCCACACCCATCCCCGGATGACCTGGATCCACCACCAATACCTCGGTCTTGTCCGGATTGAGTCTCAACCAGCTCAAACTCATCCAAAGTCTGATCTCTCGAGGCAGTTGTTAAGTACAGAGAGTGCATCACCCTGACTGGGGAGAAAGGACAGATACAGCTGAGTATCATCTGCATAGCAGTGAAAACCCAAACTGTATCGCCTGATGATTTCTCCCAATGGCAGCATGTAAACTGCAAACAACATGGGAGCTAAAATGGAGCCCTGTGGTACCCCACAAGGCAGAGAGTGAGCATCAGAGGAATAAATTCCAGTGACAACTCTGAAATCTGCCTGTGAGGTAAGAATGAAACCATTCGAGGACTGTACCAGACAGTCCACAAAAGACCCGCAGGTGCTCCAATAGTACTCCACGGTCTACAGTATCAAATGCAGCCGATAGATCGAGAAGGACCAGAATGGTATGTGCCTTTTGATCTCAGGCCATAAGGAGGTCACTCAATACCCGGACAAGGGCAGTCTCTGTACTATGCCTTTTCCTGAAGCCAGACTGGAGAGTATCATAGACATTGTGAGATATAAGGTGATCATCCAATTGCAACGCAACTGCCTTTTCAATAACCTTACCAACAAATGACAGGTTAGAGATAGGTCGGTAGTTAGCTAGACAGTCAGGATCTAAGGAGAATTTTTTAAGGAGTGGTCGAACTACTGCCTCCTTAAGGGGGTCAGGAAAACCCCCCCTCTCCAAAGATTTCCAGACAATGTCTACAAGGATTGGGTAGATGGCTTCTACACAACTTACTAAAAGCGGTGTAGGGCCCGGATCCAAACTACAAGTAGTTGGTCGCATAATTTGGATGATCTTCACAATGTCAATAAATTCCGGCCAGTGAAAGTCTAGCCAGACAGACCGAGGACGAGCCACCTCTTGTTGACCATCGCAATCCCCCATAGGAGAGGTCGGGCCGATACCGGACCTGAGGTCGGCAACCTTATCCACAAAAAAACAAGCAAACTCCTCGCATCTTAGCTGAGAGAATGCTTCTCTGGGTTGAAGACAGACTGGATTGCACAGTTTGTCCACAGTCCGGAAAAGCTGAGCCGGTCGATTTTGTGCAGCAGAAATCTCTCTGGACAGGAATTCTGCCTTCTTATGAGTGATTTCTGATTGATAGCGATCATATGTGCCATCAATCTAAGCCTGTCGGCATCAAGGCCCGATCTCCGCCAGACTCTCTCCAGCCTTCGGCCAACTCGCCTTAATTCCCTCAAGGAGCCATCAAACCACGGGCTCCTTGGACGAAGGGTGAGAGGCCGAACACGAACAGGAGCAATTTTGTCCAGAGCATCTCCTACGGCCTTATTATAGGCCAGTACAAGATCATCTGGACTCATGCATTCACCTGACAAGCTCGATAGATCCAACACCACCATTAGGTCATTGGGATTAACACCCCTTAAAGGGTGGTATTGAACCATCTCCGTAGGGGCAGACCTATTAGAGGGGGCCCTGAAGCAGAACCTTATGGTGTAATGGTCAGACCAACTGACTGTTTCCACCCCCAAATCAGAGATCTCCATACCCATGAAAAAAATCAGATCCAATGAATGACCCCCTATATGGGTAGAGGAGGTAGCAACCTGTGTCAGGCCCAGCATATTCATCAGCTGGAGGAGATTTTGACCAAAATGAGAGAGTTCGTCATTGACCCAGGCATTGAAGTCGCCCAGAAGTATGAGTCTGGGAAACTTCAGCACCAGGTCGATGATGAAGTCTGCAATCTCCTGCAGGAATGCTCCACCATCACCTGGTGGACGGTAAACGAGAGAATCCCAGCCTGCACCTCTCCCAGGATATATTCAAAGGAACTGGTATTTCACATGGCACATCCACAAGGCCCAGCTCAGATTTAAACATAATGGCACACCCCCGCCCCTACGATCCAGCCTTGGACGGTGTATCACCGAGAACCCGGCTGGAGTTGCCAAGGCCAAAACAGGGCCTGGATTTTCATCCAGCCAGGTCTCGGTGATGCAAGTCAGATCAGATGATCCAACAAGATTAGAAATAATAGCTGTCTTGTTCTTAATTGATCTGGTATTGCATAACACCACCAAGGTGGGATGAGCTGTCGGGGAAGACCTCGGCACCTGTCCAATTATTTTGGAGCCATTGGATATGGGTACAAGACAAGAGTAACCTCTGTCTTGACCCCATTTCACCCCAGGGCATCTCCTGGACCCCAAAACCCCAATCCGTTCTCCCCTTTCCTGTCCCCCACCAGGCCCAATTCTCCATTTTCGTCCACGTTTCAAGCTGCCCAATGCACGACATCTAAAATAGATGTCAGATGTTAATGGTGGGCATTCAAAAGGACGTAATTCCTTGAGCGTAGTGGGGGAATAATACTCAACCGTCTCTATGCCTGTCCAACACATTTAGACAACCCAAATATAAAACAAAATAAACAAAACCTATAATATATATACTTATAAATAAAAAACACTCTCCACTCTCTCTCACAGAGAGGAGCGAAATAAACAAACAATATAATAAAGTAAGGTAAAACCCACCCTATCACAAATTAGAACCCAACCCAAGAACCCAAATAACAAAACATGATAAAAATATCAAAATATTCAAAGTAACACTGTATCAATGTAATCAAATGCAACTGGATACTAGACCTAAACTAAAAGAAGAACAGGAGTTTTAAAATTTAAGCTCAATGCAGCACCTCTCACATGCAACAGTCCAAAAAATGTTATGTATTCCCCAATACCATCTCTCACATAGTGGGGGTAAACATTTGAAAATAGAAATATAGCACAATCTCACCACCCCGTGTCCAGGAGCAGGGGAAACAAAAAGGTAAATTCTCGAGTAGATCCAGACACAGGCAAGAGTCAGAATCGAGTCCAAACAGGGAGGAGGAGATAGCCTATCCAACAGCCTGGTCAAATAGCAGGAGTTCGAATCGAGACTGGGGGAAACAAACAGCTCTTCAAATAATCTCCACAGCACAGTCAGGAGCCAAACTGCCATTCGGGAATGACCATAATCACGGTCAAACACCGCAGCCCATCCACCAAACAAAGGCAGACACCTCCGGCCAGTCAACGACCAGTAGCTACAGACACCCTGAGAGTCAGCTCAACAGTTGAGGCCCAGGGTTGCTTAGGAGAAGCCTCAGTCCCCCCAGCTTCCCAGGGAGAAACCGAGGCCACTCCTGCTCCAGTCGAGGACCGAAACGGTGGCAGTCACAGCAGAACACTGTAGCTGAGGCAGTTCCTAATCCGATCAGAAACAAAAAGGCAGTAAACGCTCCAACGCACTGCAAATCCTTGGTCCAGTCTCCTCCTGACTACTCCAAACGAATAATCCCACTTGAGTCCGCTGATTCCCACAGGACAGATCCACAACTCCACAGCTCCAACACGACCTCCAAACCCAGCTCCTTTAGCCTGGCGAAACCGCGAAAACCAGCAAAACAAAACAGGCAAGGAACAAAGTCAGTCAGCGAACAGTTCTTAGTTCAAACGGAGCAGTAATAGCGGTCAGGTATCCAAGTTGCAAAAGACACACTTAATGATACTTAATGACACTTAGCGATACTTAACGATACAATAATTTAACCTAAAACAGAACTACAAGCATAAAATTGTGTATGCGCTAAACATTAAACGCGCTAAACATTAACTAAAATTAAAACTTTAACTTTAACTCCTGGTAGTCTAAAGTGGCTGACCCAGCGTGGTCGCCATCTTTGTGACTGGATTCTCAGGATCACAAATAAAGATATTTTTAACCTTCTGGTGTTTAAGGAGGGCCAGCTTATGGCAGCATAGAGTGTGCACTGGTGAGTTCTGGGAGTTAGTCCCATTATGAAGTTAAGGGCCCTGTGGTATAGCACATCTAATCTTACAAAATGTGTAGCAGGGAACCCAAGATACTTTAGGTCACCATAATCCAATAATGGTAGGACCATTGTTTGCACTATCCTTTTTTGGGCATTTGTAGAAAAACAACTTTTATTTCTAAAGTAAACCCCAGTCTAGATCTTCATTTTTGCAGAGGATTGCAATGTGTTTACTAAAGGATAGCTTACAATCTGTCCATCAGCTCACCTACTTGTATATATTCACCATTTCTAATTAGGGATGCAGCAAAGTTTAATTTCACCAGCGAATTTCATGTGAAGTGTGCAATTTTGCATCTGCGCATCATTTCACGTTATTGTGTCTCTGAGCCTGGAATTCGCCAAGTTGATTTTGCTTTATAATTTCACTATATGTCTATAAGACTAATTTTGCATCATGTATTCTTTGCGAAATTAGCCAAAACAAGATCTTATAACATGTCTGCCTTTCATCAGGTCACATGATGGGCAGGAAGTAGCTGAGTGAGGCAGGAAGTGAGTGTCTCACTTTCAGTTTCACAGCAGCAGAGAAAGCATTGTGCAGTATGTGTCTTTGTCTGTGTGAGTGTCTGAGAGGCAATCCAAAAAACAGCCTTTATCCTTTGTCTTTATATACAGTAGTTTCTTTGTTTACCCTAACTGAATTTTTGTTATACACTTGTAAGGTATTCTTTGAGAACTTAATTTCTTTGCAAGGTTTCTGTTTTGTTTGATTCCCTCTTGTTCATTTTGTAACTCTTAATACACTTTTAGTCTTACTTTTTCTTTTCTTTCCTGCCACTTCATTATTTTTATAGTTAAACCTTAGTTGAAATGGAGAGCAAGAGAGGTAAAAGCTGTGAGCAACGAGGGCTAAGGACACGGGGTGGGAGAACTATAAGGCTCAACCGACATCCTTTTTTGTCTGGTAACGCATCGGAAACAGCAGTAGCGGCAGTGGATGCTCCAGAGGCAGCAGTGGTAGCACCAGCACAGGCAGCAGTAGAGGCTGCAGCAGTAGCACCACCAGCAACAGTAGATGCTACAGCAGCAGTACCAGCAGCAGTAGTAGATGTTACAGCAGCAGCAGTCAATTCTGCCTCTGTCAGTGGCACTGCAGCACAAGCAGTTGATGCACAGACCCAGCAGCTAGAGCAGCCAAAACAGCAGTAGTAGCCTGTTGTGCCTGCCCCTTCTCCTGTTTGTTCTGCCACCACAGCTAGCACCCAGGCCCCACCTGCTGATCAGACTATAACCATCACATATGGTGCCCCCCTTCCTTTTCCCAGACCACCAAAGAGCTCTGCAGTTTGGAAATATTTCAAGATATCCGGGAATGCTCACAGTGTAGTGCAATGCAGTATTTGTGGGATTCATGTCTGAAATGGGGAAAAAGGGAAGCCACTTTGGCATGGGTGGGTAGAGAAGCAACCTTATTAATCACCACCTTGCAGAGTGGGAGGCCAGGCTGCAGTAGGGAGCAAGAAATCATGTCCCTGCACCAGAGGATGTAGCAGGACAAGACAGTGCTAGGCAGGGAAAATGTGCCAGAAAGAGGAGGACTGAGAACAGGCCTACATGTGAGATGGCAGCTGAATCTGCGTCATCGTCTGCACAATCCACCTCATCTTCCTGCCCTTCATGCACTCCAGGAGGACCTGCGACTCAACCTCAACTTGCCATTCTTTGGTCTGAGATAGAGGATCTCCACAAGGAGGTCATGGCAGAACATGCAGACAAACAAAAAGTACTGGAGAACCAGGAGACAATGATAAGTCTCCTGACAGAGATCCATGATCATCTTTAGTTTTTCTTTAATTTCTTTATAGATGTGTCACATTATGTTATTTTGGTTTCAGTGTATTTGTACTGTATGTTATATTTTTTTTATTCTCACTTCCCTTCCCTCCTCTGCTGTCCCAACACCACAAAATGAAAACAGCAAAAAAAAAAAAAGATGAAATAGTGAAAAAAAAACCTTTTTGGTCATACACACATTTACTTCTCAAACTTCTTTCATTTCTAAAGTACTTCCTATTATATCTTCCTTATCCTTCTGAAGTCTCATTTTTTCGAGTGTTGTTGAGAGTTGTACTCCCCACCCTACCCCAAAAAATATTAAAGCAGCAGTGCAATAATCAGGTGAAAATTTTGATCTATACTTTTTTACGCTATTTTAGATTGCAACTTACCTCCTGACTTGTATGATACCTATTTGTCCACAATTTGAGTCTGCTTTAGCACTTTTTTTCATGTTTGTAGTAACAAAAGGAGTGCTCCTTTTATTATGGCTTGGAACAGATCTTCATCAGTATTCTCAGCTGTTTTTGTTCATCAGTTGTTTAAATATCACTTATGTTGTGACTAAAATAAAACATTATTTAGCAGTCTGTGCTCCCTGACCTTATGGAATAACAGGTGTTCAAAAACAGCTGAGAATACTGATGAAAACATAGTCCAAGCCATATTAAAAGGAGCACTCCTTTTATTATTTCGAATGTGAAAAAAGTACTAAAGCAGACTCAAATTGTAGAAAGAAGGGTATCATACAAGTCAGGACTCAGGAGGTAAGTGGCAGTGTAAAATAGCCTTAAAAAGAATAAGTAGCAATTTTCACCAGATTCTTGGACTGCTGCTTTAAGCAGCAGCACATTAATATTGTGAAACATTTGGCCTATACTTTTTTATGCAATTATATATTTCCCCTTACCTACTGACTTGTATGTGATATCTTTCTTTCTTGATTATGAGTCTGTCTTCTATTTTGGTTTCACGTTTGAAACATTAAAGTAAGACTCAGTTCAACATGGCTCCCACCTGGTTTTCATCAGTCTTTGCTGCAGTTTTTGAACACATACTTTTATTTTCATTTATTTATTTATTTATTTAAATCTAGGATTACAATACCTTTGAGCCGAGGCTCTTTTACAAAGGTTCCACATCAGTGTGTGCAACAGTTATCATTTTTAGTTACAAACATATAGTCATTGACTTACAGACATGTAATAACCAGTACAAAGACTTGAGCAAGACAAGGGAATGGGGGGTGGGGGAGGTGAGGGTAGGAGATCGGGGGGGAAGGAGGTGCAGGGGGTAAGGGGGAGTATGAGAGGTGGTTGGGGGTAGGGGCAGGAGTGGAGATACGGGGGGAGGTGGGTGAGGGCAGGAGACAGTGCAGTCAGGGGGCCTTGTCGAGGGAATATGACAGGTAAGGTGCTAGGGGTGCAAAGACTGATTTTAAGTGCTGGGTGCTGGGGCATGTGCAGCTGTAATGATGGAAATATTAAGATGGGCAATTACAGGATACAAGCAGTGAGAGGTGCAGCTTGGACTTAAAGAGCCGAGTGTTGAAGTGGTCGCTATGTCACTGCCAAGAGAGTTGAGTCAGTTGGATGCCCGATAGGCGAATGATCTTTGTCCTTGGGTCGTGCGACATCATGGGATATGTAGTAGATGGGAATTGGATTTCCTTGTAGTGACATTCCTATGTCTAGGCTTAAGGAGGGGCATAGACACCAGGTGGGGCAAGTCCCATTATAATTTTCTTGGCCGTGATGCAGGTTTGATATTTTATGCATTTGTCCAGTTGAAGCCATCCAGATTGGGAATAAAGGTCACATGTGTGGGTACGGCGATGTGAGCCATTGATGAGATGACAGGCCTTATTCAGGGAGATTGTGATATGTTTGAGAGCAGTGGTAGTTGCAGACCCATATATGATAAGACCATAGTCTATTATGCTGACGATGGAGCTTTGGACGGCCACTGACAGTGCTTCTGGGGTTAGATGTTTCCCTGTGCCAGAATAACATGCCTAACCTCATATTGGCAGACTTTGCAACACTGCTGATATGGACAGCATATGAGAGCTGGGGATCAAGGGTGATGCCGAGGTACTTGAACGATTGTGTTTGCTCTAAGATGGCTCCTTGTTCGGTTTCAATGGAGAGGTGGAGTTGTTTGTTTTTGTTGTGGGGGCTGCAGAAGACCATAGACTTGTTTTTTTTCTGATTGAGAAGCAGTTTATGATTTAGGAACCAGGATTTGATGGAGGAGAAGGCCCGCTGAAGTTTATTTTCTAATTGGATTGGATCAGGGTCCGACCGGTAGTGAGTTTAAGAATAGACTGAAGAGGAGGGGTCCCAGAATGGAGCCCTGGGGGACTCCCGAGCGGACCGATCTAGGGTCCGAGAGTGTATCAGTGATTCTTACTGTTTGGGACCATTTTTTAAGGTAGCTCTTAAACCAGCCAATGGAGTCGGTTGACAGCCCAGTGTTCTGAAGCTGGACAAGCAGGAGGCGGTGATTGACGGTGTCAAAGGCTTTAGTTAAGTCAATGTGGATTGAGCCTAGTAGTTCACCAGAGTTAAGTGCGTTGTGGATTGCACCAGTGAATTCAAGTAGGGCTGTGGAGGTGCTGTGATCTTTACAGAACCGTGTTGTTGCTTGCACAGGATGTTGTAAGTATCCAGGCATTCTTTGAGCTGGTCCAAGACGATGCGTTCTAGTGCCTTGGAGAGTGGGGGTACTAGGGAGATAGGTCTGTAGTTATTGTGGGCAGTTTTGTCACCACTTTTATGGATTGGGGTGACAGTGGCAGATTTCCATCTGTCCAGGAACTGGCTAAGGCTGAGGGAGAGGTTGAAAATTCTGGTCAGAGTACTAGGCACTTCATCAAGTGTGAGATACAGGATTTTGAGATCGAGGAAGTCATTACTGAATCTTGATTTACCAAGGGCTTTGGTAACATATTTGCGTACTTCGCGAGCCTTGACTGCTTTGAAGTAGAAGCGGGGGAACTGGTGGGAGTAGTGTTCATTACGGACAGAGAGGCTTCACCATCTTTGAAGTAGTCCTGGGATAGGACAGCTCTGAGGTTGGTAAAGGCCTTGTTAAAGGTATCCACAACTGTTTTTGGGTTGAGGGTTGTGGTTCTGTTAATGTTGAATATTGATGGGGGCATTTTGGGTTGGTTCCCGGTGAGTTCCTTATGTTCTTCCAGAATTCCCAACCATTGCCCCAGGAGTTCGTGAGGGCATGCTTATAGTAGGTGTACTTCATTTGCTGGATGGTTTTGGTGCAGTCATTGCGGGCACGTTTGTAGTTTTGGATGTCATTTTGCCTTCCTGGCCCACTCCCATAGGTGGTCTCTTGTTTTTAGCATCCTGAGGAGGTCACCTGTGAGCCAAGGGTTACTGAGTGATTTGACTTTGTGTTTCTTAAAAGGAGCATACATGTCACAGGCCACAGTGAAGATGTTTATGAAGTGGTCAAGGGCAGTGTTTATGTTGGGTGCATTGAAGACAGGGGACCAGTCTTGATGGAGGAGGTGGGATTTAAGTTGAGGAAGGTGACCACTGGGTAGAACCCTGCTGGTGATAGTTTTTGGTGACTGATGAATTTATTTGACCAGGTGCAGCTAACAGGGGAGTGGTTGCTGAGAGAGTCAGGGAGGACATTAGTGTTAGATATCCATGATGGGTGACTGGTAAGGATCCAGTCCAAGAGTGTGCTGGTGCCGGTCCTGTAATTTTTCCTGGTTGGTGAGTCAACCATTTGTGTGAGGTTCACCGCAGCAACGGTATCCCTGTGTGCACTAGCATCGGCCACAGGCCAGTTGATGTTGAAGTCACCTAGGAGGATGGATTCGGTGACTGGTGGGAGTTACTTTACAAAGTCAAAAACAGCTGTTAGACCAGTTCCCTGTTCTTTGGGGGGGGGGATGTAGATGGCTGCAACAGTGAGTGTTTTGTTTTGGGCTCTGAGGAGTATTCTCACTGGCAGTATCTGAGCAGTTGTGGGTTGGAGTGAGGTAATGATGAGGTTCCCCTGTATGGAGTCTTTTAGGTAGACAGCGTAGCCCCCACCTCTTTTGGAGAGGCAATCCAGCCTAAAGACGTTGTAGCCAGGAAGGCTGATTGCATGGTCCGGTACTGATGGCGTGAGCCAGGTTTTGACAACCGCCAGGATGTCAGGGCAGTGTTGGCTGGTGAAGGCCTGTAGGGCATTCATTTTAGGAAGGAGGCTGCAGATGTTGATTGATATGAATGAGAGGGCACACAAAGGCTTGCTCAGATTAGTGGCTTTAAAGCAGAATGGGCCAGGGTTTGGGTTCACATTGCCTGACAGCATTAGGAGGAGGAGGAAGAGGACTAGCCTTAAGGAGCTGTGTTGTATTTCTTTAAAGGGAATGCTTTCACCTGCTAGCATCTCAGGAAGTTGCTAAGCATTGACGATAGTGGGTGAGGGTAAGAATAGACAGGGGGGACCAGAGTGGAGGGCTAGGACCAGTGTGGGTGTAGGACAGTTTCATGGTGGTAGGATGGACCCTGGGCAAGGGGCAGTGACCAGGGTGCAGCATGCCTATGTGGAGAAAGGATGTAGGAATGTGGAAGCTGTGGGGAAGGGAGGAAAAGAAGGCTTTTGGGGTGTGCAGTAGGGGAGGAAGACAGGCAAGAAGAAATAGAATAGGGGTAGAGAACGGTGGAGGCACATGATTAAGGTAGAATTTGAGGTAGGTGGAGGGAGGCGGTTAAGACAGGCTGGTGGGGCTAGATAAGGGGGCGGAGGAGCAGTAGCTGGATCAGTGGGAAGTGAGGATACAGCCAGGAAGGCCAGGCAGTCAGGGAGTAGAAGGTGGTGACTAAAAGATGGGGGAAGTCCCAAAACAGGTACCCAATAGAGCACGAGTGGGGGGCGGAGCTACCGGGGGCATGGAGGAAGGTCTATAAAGTTAAGGTTGGGGGTGGGCATAAAATTTTGGTTTATTAGAAATGAATGGGCGCAGCAGCCCTGAGCAGAGCAAAGTTTTAGCTGGCTCAAGAGCCAATCCTGGAGCAGGAGGCCACACTCAAGTGGCACACTGGGAGCCCACCCCAGTATGCCAAATGTACTACCTGAAAAAAAAGAAAACCTTCCTGTAAAGTGTTTTTTATATGGGATGTACTGTCCCATATAATGTGTTGGAGCAGTGTGTGCTGCATAGTAGTTGATTTCAGTCAATGCAGAAGTGAGTTTCAAAAATTCCTGTGCAGATACAGCTGTTAGAACTGCTGAAAACCTGGTCCTGGAAATATTCAATTTAGTGCCCCTTTTTATGTTGTCTTGTGCATGCAGCGCAAGCAATATTTTGTGACAGCTTGCTGGAGTAACAGGTTGTGGATGTGTGGTCGTGTTGTGGCCATTGGGGAGGCTGCTTTTTTGGGCTGGTCTCTGTGGCACCAATGAATGAGCACACTGTCTATGACAGCAGCTCAGAAGCATGCCACCAACTTAAAATAATTTTGCCACTGCAATGAGGGAGTGCCCCATCATTGCAGGACGTGTCTTGCCTGCTGAAACATTTCAATAAACATGGCGGCGGCTGTCACCATCCGCCTCTCACAAACCCAGCAAGCTGACTTAAGGGGTGTCCAATCCCCCTGTTGGCATGCCTCTTCCCCAGTTCAATTGGTTTGCCAAGGGGTGCCCAATCCCCATCAGCATAATGTCCCCCTAATTTAATTTGTCTGCCGAGGGGGTGCCCAATCCCCCTTGGCATCATGCACCCCCAAACACAGACATGTTTTCTTTGTCAACGGGATGCCCAATCCCCATCGGCTCCAGTCCCCCCCAAAACACCCAAGTGGCACACTGGGAGCCCACCCAGTATGCCAAATGTAATACCTGAAAAAAAAGAAAACCTTTCTGTAAAGTGTTTTTTTTTGTTTTGATCTGTAAGCCAGAAAATGATCCTTCACTGTCTGTTGCAGCCTCTCCACCTACCCACACCCACCTTTTGCACACCCCACCTCCCCGCACCCTCTCTCACCCCATACTTACCTCTGGAGGTTCAGTGCCACGATCTTCAGTGGAGTTGGAACACATCGGCACTCTTCAAGCCAACTGTGAACTGAAGAAATGCTGGTAAGTTGTATAATGGCATAAATGAGGGGTTTTCAACTTGTGTGGATATCTCAGCCATTTTTGTGACTTCTGGCTCCGAATTTTCAATATGGGATTCTTGGGACACCGCCTCATGATCTCAGTTACTGTCATGTGATTATTCGGTCCTGAAAGGTGATTTCCAGATCATTGTGCAGAATCACCTTTCAGAACTGATTAACGAAATGACATTGCTACTGTTAATGAGGTGGGCTCCCAAAAAAGCCTATGTTGCAAATTTGTTTTCGCACATCTGGCACACAATGGCATGGTTGCTGTGGGAAATCAATGTTCGAGACAGATTGAGAAAATTAAAGTGACACTGTGCATGACCGGAGGTCCCAAAATGCCTATGTTAAAAATTTGGTGAAAGAGTTCCACAAAATTACTGTTAAGAGCGTGCATTGCGCAGTTTCCACGCACGCTCATAACATCAAGAATTTTTAATATTTTCACTCCAGATTTTCAACATTGCCATTTCTTCACACCTCCTTATGAATGGTACAGCTGTAATTTTTCACATCCTGCCTGAAATGTGTTTTCATACATCTGGTGCAGAATGGTGCAGTCACTGTGGGAAATCAACGTTCGAGACAGATTAACAAAATCACTATGCCACTGTTCATGAGAGGAGGTCCCAAATTATTTCATGAGGTGGGGTCACAAAAAGCCCATGCTGAAAATTTGGAGTGCAAATACCAACAAACACCCAAGGCATTAGGGTTTCTAACCATAACGTCCCACCCTCTAGAGACTGGCAGGTGCCAGGGGTGTGCCTTTGTATTGTCAACTATAATGCTCATGCCATTCCACCTCCACCCCAACCCTGCAGCCAGTGACAGGCATCAAGGTGTGCCTTGGACTCTTTGACCCCAAAGTTCACCCCATTCTCCTATACTGCACACATCTCAATGTATTTCCTTATGGAATGGGATGAGCATAAGGGGCGGCAACCCCAAGACACAACACAACCCTTGTCAGAGTCTGCAGGGTAGAGTGAGGTGAAATGGCATGAGCATTATGGCTGATGATCCAAAGGCATACCTCAATGCCTGTCAGTCTCTGCAGGTGGAGTGGAGTTGACATCAGTTCCATACTTCACTGCCATTCCTATTATGCATCTCTCTAACTCCTGCACTACCAATGTCGATGCCAGCAAGACAGCATTCTGCATTGACAAATGGTCATTTATATTTCAGATGTGAAAACAAGTTCTGAAGCATACTCAGATTGTGTGAAGAATGGTATCACAGGACTCTAGTTAGTAGATAAGCAACAATTTAAAATAGAATAACAAATTATAGGTAAATATGTTCTCATAATATTTCCTTAATGCATTGCTGCTGTTACTCACCCCAACCCCTTAAAAAAACAAAACACACAAAAAAGTTGCTATCTTATGTAACTAGGCATACCCGCAACATCAGGCTGCATGCTGTCTCAATGGTTGATAGTGTGTAACAGGAAATGAGAACCACTAATAGAAGTATATTGTTTAAGAAGCCATTAATTAAAAATAATTTAGTTTTTTACCTTGGGCTCATGAAACTATCTGGTAATATACAGTAATATAAATTGGTGGTGCAAACTGGTCTCAAAATGCACACACGATACCTAGAAATACAATATGTATCCTTATGTTGTGCTGTGCAACTGCCCAGAGAAGTCGAGAAGACACACATGAGAAAATGTCTTATTATGTGCAAGAGTTCCCCTGCTAGCCACATTAATCAAGTGCTTGCCCAAGTACCAAACATTAATTTCTGCTGCTAGGTGCCTACTGCTGCTGTGTTGTGCAACTGTCCAGAGAAGTCGAGAAGATGGATATGAGAAAATGTCTTAATAAGTGAAATACATGGTGGAAATTTTCATGCTAGAGTTCACCTCCTAGCCACATTAGTCAAGTACTTGCCCAAGTACCAACAATTAATTCCTGCTACTGTGTGCCTACTGCTGCTGTGCTGAGCAACTGTCCAGAAACGTCAAGAAGACACACATGAGAAAATGTCTTCAGAAGTGGCATAAATTGCACTCACAGTTGTTTTCTCAATTACCCCCTCGCTTATCCTAGAATCTGTTTTTTGCCCTTTCTCATGTAAGGCAAAGGATTCAAATGTAGAAAAACGGCAGTTTGGAACACTATATATTATCTTAACTTTCAATACACAGGCTGAATGAAATAATTTGCTCCAAATGGCCAGGCAGAGAAAAATATGTATGTATGAGGGGCATCGAATTCATTTATACCCAGATTTCTGCCTTCAGACACAACGTAGACGAAAGCAATTTCTACCAGTCCTTTCGGAATTTAAAGAGGCTGGGGTGCCAGCAACTCTACCCGCATCGGCACATTTGAGGATTCAATGCCAGAGTAAATTTCATCACTTTGAGGATCCAGATGCAGCTCGAAACTTTTCTGAAAATAATGTTAGAATGCCTGAGGACACTGATTCTGACTTAGAAGAAGAAGCAGAAGTGATTGACTATCATCCAGCATAAATAGAAGAATTGTGTTTGATGAACTGTGCTCTCTTGTTTTGCAATAATTTTTCTGTAATGTATTTTTTTTTGTAAATTATTCTAAGGTCTGGAACCCTAAGAAGGGGTGTGATGCTTAAATTCTAGTTTGTAATGTTTCTTTTGATGGGACGTAAAACTTTGAGCACAAACAAAATTACTACTTGTTTTTTTAACTATAGTATAGCTCTAGTATTAAGCTTTTTTCAGATGTTACTTATAATCCCTCTAAAATGATGGAAACTTCCCTTTTTTGTGCTTTATTTAGTTACATAATTATAGCGTATTAACAATTTCAAAAATATTTTCTTTTAATTGTAATTAACCAGATCTTTTCTTTTTGAATAATTAAAAAAATAAAGTATTAAAAAAAAGTGGCATAAATCATGGAGTTTAAGACTGCAAGATGGGAATACCAAGAATTCTACAGTGGCAAACTGATGATGACCAAATGTCAAGTTGCTGTGCTGCCTGAAACTACTGCAACTGCTGAGTGCTGCTGTGAAAGTTTGAAGACAGCACATTGTCAAACCATGGAAGGTAAGAAATGGTTACTTATTTTCACGGGGTGCCACTTATGTACAAAACAGGATGTTCCATCCCATCTATATTTTGACTCAGTACTGCACCTAGGCCTACCTCTGATGCATCTGTTTGTAACAAAAATGGTTCATCAGTCTCTTTTTGTTGTATAGCCCACTATTTCAAAAAGTCCATCAGGCTTTCAGGTTTTTTCTTAACTTGTGCTGGCTGTTCTATCTCAGCTTTGACTTCTGTCTCTGCTAGTTTGGCTGACATTCTCCTGGTAAGCACTCCTGGACTTGCTGCTGCAGAATCCATACCTTTCTCTATGCTTCCTTGGTACTAGGTCTAGTACCTACACAAAAATCCTGGATTAGAGTATGCAAGGCATAAATCCCATTTAGGCTGACACCATCTGTCATCGAGGCACAGGTCAGGAAGCACAGGGAAAAACCAGGAGCAGTTATAAAATTCGCAACAAGAGTATTTATTTCTATTAGCAGTAACATAAAAAACACAATTGTTCAATATAACTATTTATAAAGGCTAAATAAGCAGAAAAAGACCATCTGAGTTTTTCTTCAATCTCTGTGTCTCTCTCTAACATGCAATTGCAGCTCAGCTCTCTTATAAGTCCTTCCAACCCCCATTCTTAACAAGCATCATGTTTCTTCCAAAGTGTTCTTGTATGTTTCAGGCAGGTGCTGGCAGGAACACAGTGTGCCTGAGCTGAGGCCCCTTTTTCACAGCTCTTATGTAAAAGGCTTAAAAATTGCACTTAGGAAACCCTTTGAGTTTCCACTAGCTTTCTGAAATCATCGCAAACCACAATTTTATACATTTCAAAAAGTAATACTATATCATTTCTAAACAAAGGGATCCCAATATCAGTTACCTTTCCACATAATGATTTGCATACATTTTTATATCAGCAGATATGCAAGGGAGGGAAAAGACAGAAAAGCAAGGGGAAGGCTGAGAGACAGTGAGAGGCAAAGAATTGTGAGACTGTCGAGGTGATCAAATCCTAGGTCTCACAGGAAATTTTGGTTGCGCAACCAGACAGACAAGAGACAGGAAAGGAATAGAACAGAACAGATCCTTGCATTTAAACTCTTTCCATAACAACTGGGACAGGGTCCTAGTCCACCCTATCACACTGTCCCACACTATGGCACCGGCTGAGCTAAATACTCATTCAACACTTACACTCGATGCTGGACAACTCAGGTACTTCATGGCCACTGATGTCAGTGCTGGTCAATCAAAGACCTTTGTGCTCCAGGACACCGGGGGCTCATCTCCAGTGCTTCGCTGCCTTGTGTTTGCAAGATACACATCAATCATGTGTTGCACTGCCTGCATTTCTGCTGATTCATCATCAGCCTCCTCCTCATAATCATCTGTCTGCCACACCTACCTGACATAAGACATCCCAAATGGGATTATTATTTTGCTCATTCATGGTACAGGTTTTGAAAGAAACATTTGAATTTGAGGCCTGTGTGGTGGTAGAAACACCAGGTCTATTAGCTGTGTCATGTTTTGCCTTCTTCTGCACCTGTGTGTTTATTCGCATCTGTGCATCATGTATCCTTCCTATCAGAAGGTCTGTCAACTTCTTAACCTGCTGGTGCCCACCTTCAATGATTGAAGTCACACTACCTTTATATCATGGGCCAAGCATTGTGGCGACGCCAAACTCTTCAGAGTGCAGAATTCTATTAATATGGGTGTTGGCCTGAAACACATTCAGCATGTGATCCATCAAGTCACAAGTACCGGGGTCAACACCAGCTTCGAGCTGTTGCTAGACATTCAACAGTGTTTGCCTCAGCACACACAGAACTGGAATTGCCTGACTCATACATGCACTGTTGGTGCTCACAGCCTGAGTGACATGTTTGAGTGGCCTGAGAATCATGAGAAGTCCATCTATCTGCTGCTACTGTTCCATTGTGAGACTCATGAATGCACCAGTACTGTCGGGGCTAGTATGTATCAGCATATATTTGGAAATTGCCTTGTACTGCTCATATAAACGATCCAGCATGTACACGGTGGAGTTCCATCTTGTCACCATATCCATTTTCATGCAGTGCTGAGGCCTCACGCAGCAGGTCACATGCCTTTCTGGATCATGCAAAGTGCACACTGATGTGGCACACAACAGACAAAAATCTCCCTGAAGTCCAGATGGGTGAGAAACTGCTGGACAACAAGATTCAGACAGTGAGCCACGCATGGCACACTGAAAAAAAGCACCATCACTAATGCACTTGATGACATTAGATCCATTATCACTGGCAATAAAACCTGCCTTCAATGAGTGTGAGTGGAGCCACTTATCAATTTCTGAAGAAGTGCTTCCAGCATCTTCTCACCCATATGTGACCCCGCTATGCTTTTCATCATCAGTGTGGCATGCTGACAAAGACCCAGAATGTTGCTACCACCACAGTTTGCCTTGCTGCAATGTTTTCCACTGCCCAAGTCAAACAGTACCCCAGGTATCTGTGCCCAGTGATCTGTAATGCACAAATATGACCTGACAACTGTTTTCCCACTGATCCACATATCCATACTCAAATGTATATAAGGTGTTGCTGAATGAATAATGGCAGGATTTAACATATCTGATACTCTCCCTTACAATTCTGGAATAGCACATTTTGCAAAGTATGTTCGAGATGGTATCTGCGATTTCAGACAAGCCATGAACCACCAGAAACCAGCATTCTCAACAAAGGAGTATGGGAAGAGATCAAGCGCCAACATTTCAGCCACTGCTGCATTGAGCTCCATTGCAGTCACGAGATTTAGTGGGAATTTTACATTATGATCTAGCATGGTGTGGTGTGTGGGCTGGACCTTTCTTTGTGCAGTTGGAGCAAACAACTTTAATTGTCGCAGTGGCATTATCGGGGGGCTATAGGCTGGTGCTTCAGTACAAACTTCAGCTGTGTTATGTGATGCAGTGACTATTCTATGACTCAAAAGGGTGGTACTCATAGCACTACTGCTCTCCCTGTACTACTAGACAGAATGGAATCATGATCCTCCACTACGTAGCCCACAGCATTTGACATTATGGACCCTCCAGCCACTTTCTCAACTGGACTGATGCTGTGAACTCCACCACTATCTTTCTTTCCATGCTGACACCAGCATGCAGAGTGTCTGTTTTTGAGGTGGGTGAGTTGTCCACCATTGCCTAGATGGCTTCCCTTTTTACCCCTACTTATCCACACTTGATAGAGCTGACAGATCACAACTGACTCATCAGCAGGGTCAAGTACATAGAAATACCACACAGGGCTTTAATTACACTTCTATTTCCATGGTGCCAGGAGGACTGTGACAGCAGAGGGAAAGGTGTGGGGACACTGTTTTTTTGAGATGATTCCATCACATCAAAAATATTAGGGGTGCTTTCTTTACTTGGTGTGATGGTACTGGATGCAACATCCTCCTCAACAACATCTCAATCAAATGACTTATGTTTTTTACTGTCAGGCTCCCAAAGTGGATCCTGCACCTCATCATCATCATAATCATCAACAATGCTCTCATCCTCTTCAACATGTATGTCTTCCTCAACCTCCTTAACCTGTATGTGTAGAGTCTCAACCACATTCTCTGCACTTCTAGTATTTACCACTGTCTTAACACTGTCTGCTCCAGAAGCATGACAGTCAACACCACCAATGAGTACCCAGACTACCTTCTCCTCTTCCACTGTTTCCTGCCTGCTGGTACTTGCGTCACTGCTACCTTTCTCCTCAGATGTCACCTAACCCACCATCATTGCTGCCACCAATTTAGTTTTGAAAAATGTTGTGACAGATATGCCACCACTGCTAACAACTCCAGTACTCTCACTGTTGTTTGCCCCTGAGCCCACAGGATTTGTTGATGACATGTACTCAGACATTGACGTTGGAGTGGTGTATTAATTGGTGCCTTTGATTTACCAACCCTCTTCCCTGATGCATGGGTCGCTCATCCCTTTTCCCGCTCTTTTTTTGCCAGTCATGATTCCTGTCTGTCTTTTAACAGTAATGTTTTCTTTTCATAGATAACACCAATAAACTTCAACTGACAAATGAAACTGAGCACTGAATCTGTATTTTATACATCCAAAACACAGGTCTGGTTTTCTAGCACAGGGAAATCTAGCAAGTGAAACTGAACACTAAATCAGTATTTTATACGCAGAAAGCACAGGTCTTGTTTTCTATCACAGGGAAATCTCGCAAGTGAAACTGCACACTGAATCTGTATTTTATATGCCCAAAACACAAGTCTAGTTTCCTAGCACAGGGAAATCTGGCAAGTGAAACTGAACACCGAATCTGTATTTTATACACCCAAAACAAAGGTCTGGTTTTCTACTAGCACAGAGAAATCTGACAAGTGAAACTGAACACTGAATCAGTATTTCATGCACAAAATGCACAGGGATTTAGTTTAGCAGTGGGAAATATTTGGGCTGACAGTATAGCCTAGAGGTTAGAGTAACAAGCTGTGAACGAGCTTGTCACATCCAGCAGACCAGACCTGGATTTGATTCTCAAAACCTTCACTTCCATACTGTGTGACGCTGAGCAAGTTACTTAACTGCCCAGTGCTCCCAGGTCACCCCTGAAATCAGGCACTTGTGCCTAGTGGGCCTTACCCATTTACGAAAGACTAAAAACAAAAATATGGCAAGAAAAGAAACAGAAACAACATATACCACAAAAAACACAGCTTAACTAAGATAACAAGCATTTGTCAATGCTGAATGTTTGCTTATTGGCATGGGCATTGGTAGTGTAGGAGTTACTGAGCTGCATAATAGGAATGGCAGTGAAGCATTGAACTGAAGCCAACCCCATCACCACCCTGCAGATAGTGACAGGCATTGGTGTGTGCCTTTGAGTCATCAGGCATAACAGCCATGCCATTTCACCACACCCTACCCTGCAGGCACCAAGTGTCACAGTGTACCTTGGGGTCTTTGGCCCTTATGCGAACCCCATTCCATCAGGAAATACAGTGAGATTGGTGCGGTATAGGAGAATGGGGTGAACTTTGGGGCCGAAGAGTCCAAGGCACACCTCAATGCCTCTCAGTGGCTGCAGGGTGTGGGTGTGGGTGGAATTTTATGAGCATTGCAGGTGACAATCCCAAGTCACAGCCTGATGCCTGTCATTCTCTTCAGGGTGGGGCGTTATGGTTGGAAACCCTAACGCCTCAGGCATTCATTGGTATTTTCACTCCAAATTTTCAATATGTTTTTTTTGTGACCCCCACCTCATGAACAGTGGCAATATCAGTTTGTTAGCCGAAAGCTGCTTTTGCACAGCAACTACAGCATTTGTCACCACAGGTGCAAAAGCACATTCCGAGCAGGATGTGAAAAATGATAGCTGTACTGTTCATGGAGAGGTGTAAAAAATGGCAATGTTGAAAATCTGCAGTGAAAATATTAAAAAAACTGGTGAAGTCATGAGCGTGCATAGAAAATGTGCAACGCACACCCCGTAATGTAATTAGTTTGGGGATTTTTTACAGCAGATTGTCAACACAGGCATTTTGGGACCTCCGACCATGAACAGTGTCACTGTGATTTTCTTTATCTGTACCAAACAATGATTTCCCACAGAGACCACGCATTTCTGTGCTGAAAGTGTGAAAACACATTTTGGCCATGTTATGAAAAATGACAGCTGTACTGTTCATAAGGAAGTGTGGAAAAATGCCACTGGTGAAACTCTGGACTGAAAATATTACAAATTCATGAACTTACGAGGGTGCATGGAAACTGCCCAATGCTCACTCATAACACAGTCATTTTATGGACTTTTTTCACCAAATTTTCAACATAGCCATTTTAAGACCTCTGCTCATGAACAGTGTCACTGTGATTTTCTTAATGTGTCCCAAACATTGCTTTCGCACACCGACTGCACCATTGTGCTCTACATGTGCGGAAACACTTACTTTTTGGGTGGCGAGTGAAAAATGACAGCTGTACTGCTAATAAAAGAGGTGGTAAAATGGCAATGCTGAAAATCTGGAGTGAAATATTAAAAAATTTGTGAACTTACGTGCGCAGGAACTGCGCAGAATGCACGCTTGTAAAACAGTCATTTTTAGAATTTTTTCACCAAATTTTCAACATAGCCATTTAAGTCCTCTGCTCATGAACAGTGTCATTGCAATTTTCTTAATGTGTCCCATACATTGATTTCACACACTATTGCGTCATTGTGTGCTACATGCGCGGAAACACATTTTGGGCGAGATGTGGAAAATGACAGCTGTACTGCTCATAAGGAGGTGTGGTAAAATGGCAATGTTGAAAATCTGGAGTGAAAATATTAAAAAATTCATGAACTTATGAGCGTGCATAGGAACTGCGCAACACACACTCGTAAAACAGTCATTTTTAGGAATTTTTTCACCAAATTTGCAACATAGGCTTTTTGAGAGCCCACTATATGAAGACTAGCACTGTCATTTCCTTAATCAGTCCTGAAAGGTGATTTCATGCAGTGACCACGAAATCACCCTTTGGGCCCGATTAACACCATGACAGTTCAAGAATTCATGAGGAGGGGTCCCAAAAACCCCATGTTGAAAATTTGGTGCCAAAATTCAAAAAAATGCCTGAGATAGGCATCAAAGTTGTAAAAACCCTATTTATTACATTATACGGCTTACCGGGCATTTCCTCAGTTCACAGTCGGCTTTGAAGAGTGCAGATGTGTTCCTGGTCCTCCAAAGATCGTCGCACTGGACTCTGGAGGTAGGTGATGGGTGAGGTGGGGGTGTGGGGAGGCAGAGTGCACAGAGGGTGGGCACGGGTGGGCAGGGAGACCACTGAGGGAACTTTTTTGTTTACAGGTTTGTTTGTTTTTTAGAAAGATGACCCGGGACGTTTGCCATGCTGGGGTGGGCTCCCAGTGTGGCGTGCTGGAAGGCTGTTTGGGGGCCTGGAGCCAACAGGGATTGGGCACCCTGCTGGCCAAAACAGTTTTTGTCATACTGGGGTGGGCTCCCAGCGTGGCACCTGAAAGCTTTTTTGGGGTATGAAGCCGACGGGGATTAGGCACCCCAGCCACAAGAGTGTGTGCGTAAAAGGTGAGAAGCACATGAGCAATCACACGGTGTGCTTGTGTGCGTGTGTGTGTGTTTGGGAGGGGGCGCTGCTCACTGAAGCCAGGCTCTCCCTTTCAACTGTATGGCACTGCATTTTGGATGATCGCACTATGTTTCTTGCACATGCGTGCAAGCAAACATAAAAATTTAAAAAACTACAGATCTTGATTGAACCTAGCCTCCTACAATGCTGCTGCTCCCCTCCCCCACACACAATCCACACACATAAAATGCAGAAACTGAAAAATGTGCTTTACACTGTCTAATCGATGAGTGAAAACAAAAACAAAAATGTATATCCACAATGCACTCATAAACAAATTGTGATCAAAATACTGTTCAAATGGAATTTTTTTTATGTTTTAACAGTTTTTTTATTATCAGTCAGACTAACACAATGTACTCTCTGAGAGACTCACAACTACACTGCAATCAGACACAACCTACGCAGCTTCCTATAGGCTGTTCAGCAAAATGTGACCCCCTCCCAGAGCATCAGATGACATCCTATCCCATACTGCAGTGCAAATTTCACATCAAGCACAAATTTCGCTGGCAAAATTGTCATTTCACATAACAGTAATAATCCAGATAATGGCACAATAGAAGTAAAGTCAGCAACTTAGCATTTTTCACGAAGTCACTGGAAAAGGCAAAATTGGGATTTTGCATGGCGTAAAATTTCGTGGAAAGTTAAAACTTCATGAAATATTTGCGGTCAACATAAATCCATCTGAGGATAACAGTTGCTTTTCATCGGGGGGCTTCGCCCCCCCAACCCACCATGCAGGGGGCTCTGCCCCCTCACTTGAAGATGTTCAACTCTGAGTCTGAGTTAATTTGGGGAGGGGGTGTAGGACCAGGGGAAAGAGTGCCGGGGTCCCGGGTGGACTATTACAGAGAACTGACGATGTTGTCGGTATCGACGTGTTCGCTGTAATAGTTTTGCTGTGTGGAGGGTATACCAGTTTATACTAGATGCACCCTGAAGGACCCATTGGTGTGAGCTGTATAAATCACTGGATTGGTTGAATTTAAGAGATAAAAGGAATCTTCATATTCTTTTTTTTTAATTTAGTAAACTTTATTGATAATATCAATATCTAACCAGTACATGAAAAATACAGTGAATACATTTTGCATATCCTCCCCCCTTAGGCACCCCAGTCCCTCCTCCCTCCCCCCCCTTTCAAAAGGAGTCCAAAGGGTCATGTAAACATTTGAGATGAAACTAGATATATAAAAATCCAAAACTCATTGTATGTCACCACTTTACCCCTGTTACCTTGCACAGATTACCCTTATGAAGTATCCACAGTATACAATGTATGTAATTTGCCCCATTTCCTGTCATAGTTCCATGTGTTGCCCCTTAACTTGGCAATCACACATTCCATTTGGAGGTTACACAATAGTTCCTGTAGCCATTCATTATAAGAAATCAATTACTGGTCTAGCCAATTCTTGAGGACCACTTTCTTTAAAGAAAGAGAAATTAGAGACATAAAGTATCTGTGTTCTGGAACCGGGATAGAAGCCATGTCTCCCAGAATACACACCTCTGGTTTGAATAACCCTTGCAAGCCAAGCAGGGGGTCTGCCCTATCTTCTATTTGTTTCCATAAGGGAGCAATTTTAGGGCATGACCAGAAAATATGTGAAAAGGATCCAGTATCTTCCTCACACCTGGCACAATTGGATGATTGCAAACACCCCATTCATACTAACTACTGTGGAGTATAGTAAAAATTGTTCAGAATATTAAATTGGATGAGCTGTAATATATCTCGGCCTGTATATCAGTAGGTGCTTTGCCAGATACCCATCTATTGTTAGGGGGAGATGAGAAATATCTGAGCCCAATGGGGGAAGAACCATTGACCTCGGGTGCATATAGGCAGGGATCCTTGACTTCTGCAGCAGCATTTTCTGATTTCTGCGGCATGATTTATTCATTTCTCTGGCAGAATGCAGTCCTGTCATTGGCTAAATATGATGTGATGTCATCGATGACAGCATATGCTGAGCATAGAGGAGGGGCTTCAGGATAAACAAGGTGGGAAAGAAAGCCTGACACTATGGAAAAACAGTATATTTATATGAAAATTCACCAAAAACAATGAATTCTGTGGCACTATATATATTCTACGGCATGATGCAAATTCTGCAGCAAATTCCACAACCACAGAACAGCAGAATTCCAGGGGTCTTGCACATAGGGAATACAATTTACCATACAGGTTAGACACAGCATGTTTTTTAGAAACCATTGGTATGATTGAAGAAAAACAAATAGAATAATCAGCGGTCCAGAAACCTTGGCCAAACCATTTTATCAAACTATGCCTAAGTTGAAAGATCTTGAAAATATACTTGTTGTTTAGGCCCAGCTGCTTTAGCAAGGCTTCTAAAGACTTCAAAGCCCCTGTGTCCAGTAAGTCCCAGACCATCAGTGACTCTATTTGAGGGAGCCAATGTTCCTTAACAAGCAGCCCACCAATTTTAATATTCATATTCTGAAGAATAGATTGAGAGATATCCTTAGATACCAGGGACTTAATCACTGTCCAGAATTGTGAGTACACTCGAGGACAGTTCCAACCATGGAGCCCTTAACCCTGGGGGGAATGCTAGACCAGGAGAGATAAGTCAGGGAGGAAAGGGCAAAGCCAACATTCTGTAGAATATGTGTTTCCAATTCTAAGCATGGTGGCAACTGGAGGGTCTTAAGTAGGGGGAAGAAACCACTGGAACAGCTTACCAAAGTGGCTAGAGAAGTAATAAAGTAAAATATGAGGCAGTTTAATTCCTCCCGTATGTTTGGGTGCAGACATCTTTTATATGCCCTCCTGGGAGTTTTATCCATCCATATGAAACTTGTTATAATCTGATGGACCTTGCAAAACCATCTCAGAGGGATCCAAAAATTCATCACGTGGAGAGGATAAAAAAGCCTCAGGAGTACAGTCATTTTGATGATAGAGGTGCCAGCCCATAAGGAGAGGGGAAAAGCTCGCCATCAGTGCAGGTTCTGTTTAATCCGATGTAACAAGTCCTCTAGGTTAAGTTTAAACATCATGGATGTATCCTTAGCCAAGGAAAGGCCTAGATATTTGAGTGAACAAGGGGACCCGGTAAAGTCAAGGGATTGCACCCTTTGTTTATTAACCAAAACTGTGAGGGAGAAAACCTCAGTTTTATTTAAATTAAGTTTGTAATGTGAGAAAATACTATATTCCTGGATGATCCACTATGCGGTCAGGAAGGAACTATCCGGATGAATAAGATGGAGCAAAATATCATCTGCATGAACAGACATCAGGAATGTATGTGGGCCCATGGGGATACTAGTGATCTCTGGGGACCTATATAACCTCCGGTGTAAAGGCTCTAAGTATAAGTTGAAGAGCAGGGGAGTGAGTGGGAAGCCCTGCCATGTTCCCGACCCAAGAGGAATGGAGGTGGAAAATACCCCATTACAGTAGACTTTTGCTGATGGGGATGAGTGCCGGACCCAAACCCATCTAAAAAAAGATTGTGGGAAACCAAAAGTCTCCAGGGCCTTAAATAGGAAAGCCCAGTCCACTCTGTCAAAAGCCTTCTCTGCGGCCAGAGAGACCAGAGCCATCGGAGTGTCGGTATCCCTGGATGCAGAGAGGATATGCAAGAGCTTTCGGAAGTGGTCTAGGGATGATCTGTTAGGTACGAATCCCACCTGCTCACATGATGAAAGGCAGTTCCATACCCAGAGTATCCTTGTGACTAGAATTTTAGCCAGGATCTTGATGTCACAGTTAATCAGGGATATAGACCTGTAATTACTCACTAGTTCAGAGGGCTTGTCCGGCTTCGGGAGAACTAGGATAAGGGCTTCTAAAAATCGGGGGTCTGAAATGCCATATTGGTGTATGTAGGTGTAAAAATGGGATAGAATAGGTGACAAGTGAGTTGCAAATGCCTTATAAAAGTTAGGTGTAAACCCATCAGGGCCAGGAGATTTATCTGACACTAAGCTTGATATGGCCTGCTGGATTTCTGACACAGATATGGGCTGGGTGAGATGTGCTTGTTGCTCTTGCGATAGACAAGGAAGATCAAAGCCCCCAAGGTAGGATGTGTGGTCAGAACAGGGTTTCGTGGAAGGCCTGGAACCATATAGTTCTGCATAAAAGGAGGCAAACTCCTGGGCAATTTCATGGGAATGAGAGATCATCAACCCATCTTGAGCCTTAACCACCATAACCAGCTGGGAGGATTCTGCCTGTTGTAACCTAATAGCCAACAGTCGGCCCGCCTTATCTCCCTGGTCTATATATTGAGCCTTGGTCTTCAAGACTGCATACTCAGCTTTATCTTTCATCAAAGCAGCATATTTGTCTTGTAGTATAGCCAATTTCTTCAAGGTATCATCAGCAGTTTGAGGAGAAAGATTATTTTCAATAGTGGTAATCTGCTGAAGAAGGTCTTTCGCTTTTGAAGACCGGGGGCCAAATTTTCAAAGCCCTGGCACAAGCTACGACAATGGCATCTTGCACCGAATGCAATGCACCTGGGACCCTGCACCCGAATTTCTATTAAACAGGGTCCCGGCGCCTAAGTCCAGTGGCTTGCGGCAAAGGGGGTGCTGCACCTGATGTATGGCACACCCACCTAGAATGCCGCAATGGATGTGGGGAGTCTGCAGCATGCATGGACAGGGGTTGGCAACTGGGCACTGCCCCCCCAACACCACCGCGCCAATGGCACCAGCGCTGCAACATTCCCCAGTACCCTGGTGAGCTAGTGCCCCCCGGTACCCACCTCAGCACTCCCACCCCCATCTGTACCCCGATCGGGTGACCAGCACAGCCCTCCATGCCCACCCTGGTCGGCCACTGAATGGGCAGTCCATGCGTGTACTGTATACTGTATACAGTACACACTGATGGGGTGAGGGGGGACCACCAGATCACCAGGGATCACTCACCAGGAATGGATCGGGTGGCCCACACGGTGACACATACAGGATGACCCCGAGGAGCCATTGAAGTCCCCTTAGAGTTGCCTCTTACTGGTCTAAGAGTAATTGGCACTTGATTCCTGGGGGGTCTTTCAAATTCCAGATCCAAGGGCTGCAGCAGTCTGGGTCTGCCGCAAGCCCCTGGCACCATGCTGCAGCCACTTTCATGGTGCAAGGCTGGCGGTAGCACACATTGGTGCAGACTGCCTGCTGGGTGACGCAGGCTGCCTTTCAAAATTGTACTTGGTGCAGCCCTTGGTGCAAGGTGCCCTTGCATCAGGCCTGTTTGACGCAAGCACCTTGCGTCAATCTAAGGCCTTTGAAAATCCAGCCCCAGATGTTTTTCGCACATGGACACTAAGCGGATAATTTCCCCCCTTAGGAATCATTTTCAAGCAGCCTTCTCCATTATCAGCCTTACTTACAGAGCCCGCATTTTGCTGGTCAAACAAAGTAATTTGGTCCTTAATGTGGTCGACACTGTATTTATCAGAAAGCAGCTGGTTATTAAGCTTCCAAGGAATCTTCATATTCTTGTGTACATGTTTAAGTGCTATAAGACTTGGGTACCAGATTTTATTCTGGAAAATTTGTATTTAAGAAGTATAAAAAACTGTCTTAGGTCAGCGGGGGTGGGGGAGGGGGTATTTCTACCACCCAAAGAAAAATTAGCGGTTGGGAGGACACATTTTTTAGTATGGGTCCCAGTTTGTGGAACTCTATTCCCCATTACTCAAGATTCTTAGAGGGTAAAATTCACCTGGGCAAGGTAAAAATAATGGTTCTATATGGGGGTATCTCAGAAGTGATCATGTGTGTTCTGTTCTCCACATTAGTTTACTTTTTAAATGTCTGTATAATGTTGTTTTAATTTTTATGTACTTTATGAATTCAAATTACCTGAGTAACCCTGTGCAAAAGGATCTAATTGGAAATGAGCTTGTCTCAGCTGAGTCTTGTATTCATTTAAAGATTAATAAAAATGTTACTACTACTAATGCTACTACTACTGCATTGTTCAATACATTTATGATTGACCTGTAGATGGTAGTCAGCAGCTGATTGTCAGGTTTGTTGATGACACCAAGATGAGAAAGGTAGTTATACTGCTGCTAAAGATAAATAAAATGCTGAAGTATGTGAACTACCTTATCAAGTGAGCAGAGAACGGGAAACAAACTTCAATGTTGAGAAGTGCAAAGTGAGGCATCTAAGAAAAAAGTACATGAAAACAAAATGCCACTAGAATGGAACAAAGACTACCAGTAACTGTTCAGAAACCAGAAGATCACGGTCTTCAAATCTATGAAAGAGATAACACCATCAGACAAAAATAAAACATTCAGGATGCACAAGGATGAAAGGGCAAGAGGCACATGATGTCTTTGAAAGGAAGAGGATGTATGGTAAACGTAAGGAAGAACTACTTGACAGGGGAAGTGCTAGTTACTTTGAATAGACATTCAGTTCAGATGATATCAGAGGATACTGCAACAACCTTCAACCTCAGACTGAACAAGTACTTTGAGGAAAAAAAGGTGATTAGGTATTATCACTGAGTCAATATGCCAGAGAAACTCAAAGGACAACTGGCAGTCTTTCCTTCCTAAAGCCATATGTATTACAAATTTTCAGCTGAGGCTTGAAGACCTCAACACGTAATCTGTGGAGACCAGAAGAGAACACGGGGACATGACTGAAAACTTCATGTAGCTGAAGGGCATCAACAGAGTGAACTGCAAAGGCTACTCAGACTCAAGGATGGCAACATCATGAGGGGGTGCAACTTGAAGCTGGAGGGGCCAAGTTCAGGAGGGACATGAGAAAGTACTTCACTGAGAGATTGGTGAGCAAACGGAATCACCTACTGGAGGAACTGGTTAGTGTGCAGATGGTGAATGTGTTCAGGAATGGGTGGGACTGATATTTATACCTGGGGAGGGGGGGCCTTCGTGGGAGCTGACACCAAGGTGGAGAGGGGAAAGGGGTAAGTGGGGATGGGAGTTATCTAAGCAGATACATTCAGACCATTGCTAGACTGACACCTGGACTGAGGTAGGGACCAGACAAACTAGTGGGGCTACCGGCCCTCCCCTGCCTGTATTGTTTTATGGTTTGATGTTTTGAATTCTGACCAAGGGTGGGCAGAACTGGCTATGGAAAAAAAATAACTTTCTCAATCCTGACTAGCTCTAACTTGTAGAAAAGAAAAACAGTTCCTTTAAAATGGATCAGATGGTTCCAAATACAAATAAATCATTAGTATTTAGCATATAATAATTGTGTAATATATGAAAATCTCTAACTTTAAAAAGAGGTTCAAAAACATGAACTGTTTTAGAATCCCAATTAGTAGTGTCATAGTTGCTTATCACAACAAGTCATTATTTGATAGCATTGTTCTACATTTTCATTATAACACTACTGTGTATAGCAATATGTGATTTTTATTTTCCAATTGTTTAACCAGGTGAGACACACTAAGCTGAAAGCTTGTTTACAGGTGCAACCTGGGCGCACAGGGAAGTTAAGTGACTTGCTCAGGGTCACACAGTATGCAAGTGGGGGCTGTGGGATTCAAACCCAGGTCTCCAGGTTTGCAGCTCAGAGCCTTAAACCACTGTGCAATACTGCCTTCCTTTAGAACTTCTGTTTTTAAAGAAAGCAAGCAATAATACCCAAAAGGGTGGGCAGTATTGGGCAATACCAGACCACCCAGGGGCTTAATGAGGCAGAGGGCCTTATAGCCCCTGGAAGGTCTGGAATTACCCAATATCACCCACCCTGGAGGGTATTATTGCGCTTAGAAAATTTACACTGTTAAAGAAAAAAAAAGTTTAATAAAAAATTGTTAATAAATGTTTTAGATGAGTTTTGTAATGAAATAGTTAGTCCACCGGCATGAGCTATGAGAATCTGTAGTAAAGAAAAAAGCTGGTTGTATGCCTCTCATAGCAGTCTGTTTATACCCCCCACCATGGCATGGTCATGCAGAGTGTTAGTTTAATTTGCTCTTTGGTGTCTCCCCCAATATTGCAATGGAAGTTTATTACTTTTTTTACTTTTTAACCGAATCAGCAGCTGTTGCCATGGTGATCGCGACAAAGGCAGAGAGAGAGTGTGAGCGCGTTTCACAGCAGAGCGTACTTTTATGACATAAAAGTATATTTCTTTTCTGTGTGCATGTCTGTGTCTTTTAATTACTGGGACCAGGAGCAGTTGTGGCTCAGATCGAGAGAGAGAAGAAAGTGCAGTCAGGAATTATGTGCATGTTTGGGAGAAGAGCGTGGTCAAGGAGGCAATAATTTAATTTGGGCTGCAGGTGAGACTGGGAACATAATGCCTCTATGTAAAAAGGGAGGTGCTTTGATTTTGTGCAGAAATGCCTGCAAAAAAATTGTGTCTTTCAGTGTCGAGGGAAAAATCTCTGTGTGGACAGAGCCAGTGGATGGATTGCTACTGGTACGATGCAAGAGTACTGTGAGTGTGGTTGCCATGGGGAGGTGCACTCTGCCCACCACCAGTTATGTGAAGCCAATCGGTCTGATGGCTTAATTTTTTTCTTGTTTATATTGTGTTATTTTTTTTCCCTTTGTAATGCATGGTACTGCTTTTGTTTTATACTTCAGCTTGGCAAGTTTTTGGCCCCGTATCCCTCCCCCGACTCTGACAACGTTTTTACTGTGGGGGGCTGGGGCTGTAGTGAGACCTGTACGGTAAGTTAAAGTGATGTTGGCAAGCAGCAACCAGTTAGTAAGGAGTGACAATGTAGATATAAAAGATCCCAGTGAAGGTTGGTGTGTGGTTTCTTGTGGCAGCTGGCAATGACTTAGGGACTCTTGGTAGGGTAGTATCTCTTGTTAAGTGAGAGACAAAAATGGTGGCATTTTCAAACTGAATAGGGTGTTTTCAGCCAATGGGCAGGCAGGGTAGGCACTATGATACTTAGATGGGTGAAGGGGCACTTGTGCCCTTTTTATTTGCTGGACATCCATTGAAAGTTAATGTAACCCCCCCCCCAGCAGGGGTACAAGCCAATCAGAGCCCAGCAAATAAAAAGCCCATTTTCTAAGGGAAACTATGACCAGGATGAAGCTGTAGTTCATTTAAAATTAAAACATACAAATGATTGCTAGAGTCTATAGACTAGCTTTTAAAAGTCAGGCTTGGCTGGCCAGCTGGAGTGTTTTGTTTTACCATGTAGAGGTTCAAGTACACATCCCAGGTCCAACTCTTGACTCCAGACCAGAGGGGGTCTGGGAAAGCACTCTGAGACTCACACAGCAGTTTCTACAGTCTGTGCTGATATGGACCTGGGGCGCAGGGATGCTTGCATTGACAGCCATGGGAGGCATCAATAGGATGGGGATGGAGAGGCAGAAAATGTAGTGGGTTGTAAAGGTGATATGTCACCTTGTCACCATGCAGCACAGGGCCACTCTAGCCCTTTGCCACATCCCCTGGAATACAGGAGTTTTGCCTCATATGTTTCAAGCCTTTATGGAAGGAGCGCCCCTTGCCATTTTGGGGTAGGCAGTGTGAATAATTCCCAAGGGAAGGGGAATATGTGTGGACCTTGCCTGACCAGGTTGCTATACTTGCCAAGATGGGAATACAGACAACGAAAGTGCATGGCTTCTGTGGAAGTGGGATTAATTCCACTCAGGTGTGATGATGGCTGACTAGATGGACACAGCAGTTACTTTTGTGAGCATAGGTCTGCTGACCATTGAAAGAGGTCCAAGTTGAGGTGGAAAAGAGAATTAAAGAAACATTGTCTTAAGGTGAGTTGATTTACTTGGAATGATGAAAACTACATTAAAGGAGACTAAGTCTCATGAGACCTATCACAAGTTACAGAAAGAGCTCAACTGTGCATGCATTGTGCAGAAAATCTTGGTAATTTATGTGACTTTGGTGCGTATCTCAGCCCAGATGTAAAAACTCCTGATTTTCAATGTTTTGTTAACAGATTTTCATCCCATGTAAATACCCCAACATAGCCAGATAGTTCCTGTGGGGAGGCACAGATCCCAGAACAGGGGAAAGGTACTGCACCAGCCACATAAACGTACTGTTACTCTTTTATGCAAGGGTCTGAGATGATGACAATTTCTTTTTGAGGAGACACTTTTAGAGTCCTAACCAAAAATTTTTTCCCTGTATTTCAAGTGCCCCTTTCCACATTATTTTCCATGGAAAAAGACACATGAAAAGTAAATCATACACGAAGTTTTGTTGCAAAGACCCAGTGCCCTGGAGACAGGAGTAACATTTGCTGCATCCCCTTAAAGTGGCTGTAAGTATAACATGCTTGCTAGCAGGCCCCTTAGGAAATAATGGGCTCATTGGGATCTGCAAGGTAGGATGGGAGGCAACCATCATTCATTCCTCCAAGGACCACATGGGTCCAGCATTTCAGTGCATGTTTTTGCTAATTTAGGAGCTGGGTTAACCTTAAAGTCAATTGAATACTAATCATGATAAACAAGTGGCCTATTTAGCACCCAAATCATGCCTCCCATTCTGACAAACACATTAGGTGTTCAGATAAATGATCACAATTACCCTAGGTAATTTTTTAATGATGTCTAATGAAAGCCTATTACAGACATAACCTATGCTGCATTTTGAGCTTATAAATGTTATTGATAAGCTGGGCTTGGTAACAAACAAACAAAAAAAAAAATTGGGGTTACCACTGAAGCATGTAAACGGTTTGAGTTATACCTATCAAATTGGAGCCAGAGAGAGGAAGTGCAAGATCACCTATCAAAAAACAAACTGATAACTAGAGGAGTCCTACATGGTCAATCCTGTGCCCTCTACTGCTTTTTGTTACAAATTAATAAATTACCCACTTTTGTTACCCACACATACATTTGTCTGTATATAAACAATACTGTCATACTAGCCACCAGACAAAATTTCCGGAAGGTAGAAAACAACTTACAATTGGATTTTATTGAGATACAAGACTGGTTCTGTAAATCACAGCTTTCTCTACCACAAGGAAGGAAAGCATGACATAGGTAATCAACTTATTCTTCCTGTCATAAATTATGGTTGCATAGGTTATCAATTTGCAAATTAACAAAATCTCTACAAAACTAAAGTCACCTATAATAGGCTTGCCAAATTGTCTCTCCTTTGTGGTACAGAGACCCATCATTGCAATATGCATCAAAGCTCAAGGTGGCTTTTCACTGAAAGAAGACATAAAAAGATCTGGTAATCAACCCTATTTTCCATATTGAAAAATGAAAATCCAAAACACCTTGTAGGTAACATAAAACAACTTCAACTACAACATGGTTTGAGAAGACATATTGAAGAGTGTTCTGTGTACCAAAATTAATCAACTCCTGTATGGAAATGAAAAAAAGGATACAGCTGCTCAAAAGTACAAACACAGATCTCGGGCACAGATCAAGTGGAAGATTTTATTGTGTAACACTTAACAGGTACAACAACACTGTGGTATAAGCAAGAGGGATATCTCTAGCTCCACCAAGTGAAGCACACTTTATTGGTCCAACCAGATCATTAGGGGTATAAATGGGATGGGTCACTGCAAGTGGCAATCACCTGATGAAGAACTTTTCAAGCAAAGCACTGGGGCACCTGGTGGAGCTAGAGAGATCCCTCTTGCTTATACCATGGTGTTGTTGTACCAACTAAGTGTTGCACAATTAAATCTTCAACTTGATCTGTACCCAAGGTCTCTTTTCTTTCATGATGTGCAGCTGCATCCTTGTTTCAGTTGCTGTATTTCAGCTGACTTGCCCATGGCTGCACCTCAGGTCTTACACCACCAAGAGTGCAACCTCTGTTCTTGTCTGTCCTATACTGAAATGACCTTCCAATTTTAGTGTGTCAAATTCCTGGAATAATGCCCCTATCAAACATCACTGCTTAAAAGTGGCCACAAGTATTCTTGGTTATGCAGTGTACCACAGGGTAAATATTAGATACCAATGCACTAGGTGAATGTATAAAACAATGCGATACTGGCTAATCTTAGAATTGTATGGCACATCACTTACTTGTGTTCTTCTAGCATGGGTTATCCTTTGACTGTAACCTAGATACTTGCACTTTATGTCATGTGTTGTATTTATTATATCCTTATGAATTTTTATACTGTAAATTTTTAACTTAACATTTTATGGTAAACAGGTCCACCATGAAAATAGGATATGTTTTCATGCCCTAATGGTGATGTTTACCTGTATAAAAATAAATGTTTGCTAGTAAACACATACTAAAACAATGTAGAAGAATGTAGTACTTACCCCTCCAGGATTCAGGTAGGTGCTCAATGAAGCTCTTGACAACACAGAATGTATCCAAATTGCAAGTTTATTAAATACCCAGGTTAAAAACACCAACCTGACAATATCAACCCCGAGCCCAGGGGAGGGACGGGTGGAAGAATTAAATACAACAAATAAAGTGAATATCATAACCCTATCTAACTACGACTTGACAACTACAGAATTGCAAGTATTGCAAAAAGGGTTTTCTTTTATACTGACCAATCAAATAAATGTTTTTGAGACTCTAATGGATCTGCATATGTTTACCAGACTACTGAATTGAAAGATCATCCCATTTGATAAAGAACAAAGAAGCATAGGTAGACCGAATGCTACTCAAGTCGTCCAAAATAAGGGCTACTGAGGAGACCAAGGATGAGAGGCAGAAGTTGAACAAAAAGATACTCCAACCCAAATCAACCTATGTACCATCAGATAATATCATGGTAGCTGTTTTGGAAAAAAAAAAGTAGAATCAGAAATAGAAGAGTGGTTTAAAATGCAAGAAAAGAACCAAAAGAATTATAATATTTTCTTATTCTTAGGGATGAACACAAATACAATAAACTAGGCACAGAAGAAGTCAAAAGAAAAGTGCTGTATACAAGTAGCAAATATTATACAATGGGGACAAGCCCGAAAAGATATTAGCATGGAAGCTAAAAAAGAGAGCGGGAAGAAAATAACATCCCAAACATTCAAGACCAGGCAGGAAGAATTACAAACATGCCAACAGAACTTAATAAAATATTTTCAGATTTTTATCAGAAATTATACTCTTCAGAACATCAGATGGCCCAAACAGATATTCATACCATTTTAAAAAAAAATCTCCATTCCAACCTTGATGCACTTACAATGTACATAATTTTAAATGGAAATCACACTGAAAGAAATTAAAATGGCTATTAGAAATTTAGCATCCAGAAAAGCACCAGGAGCTGATGGTCTGCCAACAGATTTCTACAAAATGCTTGCTGCAACAATTTCTATTCACCTGAAAAAAAATGTGATTATATATATTCAAAGATGGTACACTCCTCTCTTCCTTTAAGGAAGCTAACATTTTATTATTTAAGAAAAAAGACAAAAACCTCCTGAATCCCGGATCTTATAGACCAATTTCATTAATTAACACAGACGCCAAAATATTGGCAAAAATTCTCACCACCAAGCTAGAACAAGTGTTACCGATCGATTCTCATCCATTAAGATCAAAATGGGTTCATAAAAGGATGACTGCTAAAATCTAATATCAGTAGAACTCTTAATATTCTAGAAAAGTTTAAGAATCAGGACTTATCACTTCTATCACTCGATGCTGAAAAACATTTGATTGGGTAGAATGGGATTATTTAAAAAACATACTAGGTAAATATAGATTTGGACATAGATTTAGAACTTGGATTCAGATCTTATATTCTGACCTGGTGGCGAGGGTTAATACCAATAAGAACATATCAGAAAAAATACAGTAACAGAGAGGCACCCAACAGGGGTGCCTTAGCCCCCACTTATATTTGCCCTCGCTATTGAACCTTTAGTGATAGCAATAAGAGAAAGGAATAAAATTAAAGGACTAAAAACAGGTAGTAGAGAGCGCAGAATAAGCTTATGTGCTGACAATGCTCTAATTTATACAGAAGATCTTAATCAAAGTTATGTGGCAATTAACAACATTCTTACAGAATTTGGGCATGCATCAAGGCACAAAGTAAACTGGAGTAAAACGGAGCTGATGGAGACATAAGGACATATGAAATTGCCAGCAGATACAGGTCATTCGGTCTATCTAGTCTGCTCGAGTGTGTAGCACTTCAATCCATTAGACTGCAGCTGCCCACCCTTCATATGCCCTCCCTATCTCCTGCTCCCTCCCAGTTTGTATCCTTCCCCTGAATCTGTCCCACTCCCTCTTGAAGCCCCCAGCACTCTGCACTGATATGACTTCCTCTGGCAGAGTGTTCTACCCTGCCACCAACCTTTCTGTGAAATGGTGCCTCTTCAGTTCCCTCTTGAACCTGTCCACTTCCAACTTCATAGAGTGTCCCCTGGTTTCCTTTCTGCCCTTCAGATTGAACATACACCTGGTGTCCACTTTGTTCAAACCCTTCAGGTACTTGAAGGTCTCAATCACATCCCCTCTCTCTCTCCCTTCTTTCCTCCAGGGTATACATATTGAGCTCTCTCAGTCTCTCCTCATATGATCTGTCCCCCAACCCCAGGATCATTTTTGTTGCCCTGCACTTTACCCCCTCCAGTAGTTTGATGTCCCTTTTCAAGTAGGGGTGCCATAATTACATGCAGTACTCCAGGTGCGGTCTCACCAGGGACCTGTACAGGGACATAATGACCTCCCCACTCCTAGAAGTAATCCTCCTTGCTCCTACATCCTGTTTGCCTTTGCTGCTGCCTTCCTGCACTGAGCACAGCAGTTCATCTCCCCATTTTACCAGCACTCCCAGATCCTTTTCCTCCTTGGATTTCATTAACAGCACTCCTTCCAGCCAGTAATTGTGTTCTGGGTTCTTGCCTCCTAAATGCATCACTTTGCACTTCTTGGCATTGAAACCAAGCTGCCAAGTGTGAGACCATTCCTCCAGTTTTGCAAAATCCTCCTGAAGTACTTTTCTCCCTCTCCCTCCCCCATCTACCTCAGCACAAATCTTTGTGTCATCTGCGAAGAAACTGATCTTGCTCTTAATCCCTACTGCAATGTCGGCTATGAAAATGTTAAACAGAACCGGTCCCAGCACCAAGCCCTGTGGTACACCACTTGTTACTGCCCTGGGTTCAGATGCCTTCCCCCCAATACTACCTTCTGCTGTCTACCCTGCAGCCAGTTCTTGACCCATATGACCAATTTCCCCCCAGTTTCCAGACTCTTCAACTTGCAGGTCAGCCTACCATGTGGCACTGAGTCAAAGGCCTTGCTGAAATCCAGGTAGAGGACATCCACTGCATGTCCCCTGTCCAGTGCCCTCATAACCCAGTCATAAAAATCAACCAAGTTTGTCTGGCACAATCTGCTTGAGGCAAACCTATGCTGCTTGCTGTCCTGGAGATTGTTATCTTCAAAAAATTGCACCAGCATTTCCTTGAGGATTGTCTCCATTAGTTTTCCTACATTTGCAGTAAGGTTCACCAGTCTGTAGTTCCCTGGTTCATTCTTGGGCCCACACTTATGGAGAAGTACCACATGTGCTTCCCTCCAGTTCCTGGGCATATACCCTGAGTTCAGAGAGGTATTGAACAAGTCCACCAATGGCCCTGCCAGGACCTCTGCCAACTTTCTCAGCACCTTGGGGTGGACTCCATCTGGGCCAGGTGCCTTGTCTACCTTCAGGAACCTAAGACCCTCCCTCACCCTTTCCACCATGATTTCCACATCCATGGTTGCTTCTCCCCCACCCTCTCCCATCTCACCCTTCCTCTCAGGTACAGGCTCATCCCTCTCCTTGGTGAATACTGAACAGAAGTATTCATTAAATACTTCTGCCTGCTCAGATCCCTTTTCTAGATCCCTTTTCTACCCACCCTTCCCCTCCTGATCCTAACAATTTGATCCTTTCTCTTCCTCTTCTCTCTGATATATCTGAAGAAATCCTTTTCTCCTTCTTTGATCCCCTGCACTAACCTCCATTCCCTAGCTGCCTTTGCTGCCCTTACCACTCTGGTCATGTCTTTGGATTTCTTCACATATTCTTCTCTGTCTTCTGCCCTGTTGGATCTCTTGTAGGTCCAAAATGCATTCCATTTTTCCCTCACCTGCTCCACTACCTCTCTACTCATCCAACATGGTTTCTTGGTCCTGGCTTTCTTGCTCTGGCTCTTGACACAAGTTTTTGTGGCTTCAGCGAGTCCTGCCTTGATGACTGCCCATTTTTGTTCCATGTCCATTTCAGGGTGGATGCTTGCCTGACTTTCCACTATGTGTCCCATCCTGTCAAAGTCTTCCCTTTTAAAGTCCAGGACCTAAGTTTTTGTAGTGACTACTTCCCTACCCAGGTTGATTGGGAACCACACTGTACAGTGGTCATTGCTTGCCAGAGGTTCCTCCACCCTTATATCCTTGACCTGTTCCCCATCTTCCAGTACCAGATCTAGTATATTCCCCTCCCTTGTTGGCTCCATTACTCTCTGGGCAAGGAAGCCATTCTGGAATGCTTCCTGGAGGATCTGCTTCCTGACACAATAAACCGTTCAGATCCTTTTCATCCCCCACCAAATTGTGCAATTAAGAAGGTAACACAAATTAAATATTTAGGGTTTATTATGGATGAAAGACCTTGCTAAAATATACAAACTGAACCATCATACAATGATTAAAGAAATTAAAAACAATCTGTAACACTGGGAAACTCTCCCCCAACTCTTATAGGAAGAATTAATGTTATTAAAATGAACATTTTGCCAAAATTCCTATTTCTCCTTCAAAATATCCCTATAACATGAAAGGAAGCTTTTTTAAACTGATTGAAACCATCATCAAAAAATTCTCATGGAAGGGCAAGAGACCCCCATTAAAAACAGAAAAATTATATGTTCCTAAGGAGCTAGGGGGACTTTCACTATCTAACTTGAGATGGTACTATTACACAGCTAACTTAGCTACTGCCTATTCCTGGTTTCAACAAGAATGCAAGGATTTCTCAGCCCAAATGGAAACAAAATTGAGTCCTAATACATATATTAAACACATATTATACAGAGGGCCATGCCAAAAAAAAACACCTTTTGTACCAAAACAATATGTAATGCTTGGGATACAGTAAAAAAAAATATTAAAAATGGCTGATACATGTTCAAAACATTTGCTTATCTATATGAATGGCCATTTGGCCCCTCCATTACTGATAACATTTTTAAAATATAGTACCAAATGGGACTGCAGGAGGTGGAGCAATTTTTGGATGAAAAGGATATTTTGGAATTCAACAGCATAAAAAATAAATTTAGGTTATCAAACTCCAATTCTATGGGTACCTACAGAATAGGGATTGTATCCTTAAAAATGTGAAATGGATAAACATGACCAAATATGAGGAATTGAAAATTATATTAATGAACCCAAATCCATATAAAATAATTTCAAAAATATATAGAAACTGATAGAACAAAATGTTGGGGGAAATCTTAGCCAATTAAAAACAAAATGGGAAGGCAAATTGAACAGTAAAATGTCAGCATTACAATTGTCTAATGTAGTAAACCTTAAGAAAGCAGGAATTAAATCAACTCGGCTATTACACATATACTTTAATGTTATACATAGATTATATTATAATCCACACCGACTGAACTTAATGAACTCTACCTGCTCCAATCTATGCCCCCACTGTACCAAGAATATACAGTAGGTACATTGGCGCACATGCCAGTTACCTGTCCAGTGTTAAATAACTGGTGACAGAAACTTTTGGATACCCTGTCGAAAGCAATAGGAACATCGTTATGTATGCAGCCAGCATGGATAATATTGGGCTACAGTATCCCAATTAATAGGCTGCCCCCACCTCAACAAAGATTATTAAGACTAGGACTCATTACAGCCTTTAAATGCATTATGTTAAAATTTAATTTATTTTTCTATTTAGCTTTTGTTGACCGGGTAAGTGCACTAGACAAATCCTGCCTATTTTCAGGCACGACCCGGGGGAAGGGGGATACAGATGAATGCCAACTGAGCTTGAACCAGATTAAGCTGTTGGTGGTATTTTTAGTGAATGAGGGAAATTTGGCCAGGACACCGGGGAAATTCCCCTACTCTTTTCGATAAGTGCCATGGGATCTTTAACATCCACCTGAACTACCACCAATCCAGGTAGATGGGACCTCGGTTTAACGTCTCATCCGAAAGACGGCACCTCAGAAGTGCAGCACCCCTCTCATGCTGCACTACAGTGTCAGTACTGGGATATTAACCCAAGTGCCAGATGTGGGAACTGAACCCACAGCCCTCTGATCTCCCGGCCTCAGAGGCGAGTGTGCTACCTACTGAGCCACTGACACTGACAATGAAAATGGAAGGATCATAAACCTCCAGACTATATTACTTGGATTAATTATATGATATCCATACATAGATTAGATAAAGTCATTATACCACAATAAATAACAGAGAATACTATAATAAAGTGAAGGGAGAAAAGATCAGACATTGGAATCATTATCTGGAGCAAGGGTTTCAGATGTGAAAGAAACTATTAATGGGTACTTTAGGGGTATGTCCAAATCAATAACTGCATTACACTTTCATACAAATGATATCAGAAGGAGAAAGGATTTGGAGAAACAAAGAGACTTTGAGGAGTTAGGCAAAATTCTTAACGAAATGGAATGTGATATAGTGGTATCAGAAATATTACCAGTTCCATGGGCTGGGGTTGTCATGACATGTAATATTAGATAGCTGAATGACTGGAGAAGACACTGGTGTACAATAGAAGGATTTACCTTCCTTAGAAATTGAAACAAATTCTGTGACCCTAGATTGTTCATAAAAGATGGGTTGCACATTAATAAATTTGGCTCCAGGGTCCTGGGAAACATGATTCAAAGTGCAATTGATGGGCATCTAAACTGAAAAGCTAAGGGAATAGAGGAGGGGTGCTAATAAATATCAGGTCAGAGCCATTCAGAACTGAGGGAACAAAAAAGAGACAAAGAAGTGACTGGAATTGTATACTTATTCATGCAAGGAGTCTTCTTAAAAAGCAGGGAGAGTTGGAAAAGCTGCTAATTCTTGAGACAATTGAGATTTGTGCCATGACAGAGACATGGTGATAAGCTGCAGATGAGTGAGACAGGGACGTTAAAGGTTACAGGCTGTACAGCAAGGATAGAGAGCAAAGAGGTGGAGGAGAGGTAGCTATGTATATAGCAGAAAATATCACCATGGAACCTGTTTCAGGCATAGATGAGAGTAAAGACAAAGAGCATATATTGTTAAAAATAGTCCCAATGTTTGGTAGGTAAGTTTACTTTGGGTGTAATTTACAGACCACCCTCAGAGCAGCAGGAAATAAACAACCAACTGATAGAGGTTTGTAACATGCAAGTTCCAAACACGCACAAGCCCATAAAGAAGGATGCTATATCCAAAAAGTGTGTTTATAAAATCATTGCTTTAATAAAAAACACACAAAAAACAGGGAACACAGATCCCCATCTGACATGTTTCAGGCAGACACCCTTTATCAAAGACTGGGGAAGAAATGTTACAAACCATTAAAATACTCTCAAAGTCACCATCTTCAATTAGGGTTGACATTCCCGGGCGGGGGGTGGGGGTGGTGACCATGAGGGAGGACCTGAAGATTCTGGAAGGGTGGTCAGAAACATGGCAGCTGAAATTCAATGCCAAAAATTGTACAGTAATGCACATGGCATGTAAAAACCCACAAGCCACTTACACACTAGGGGGAAGGTAAATAAGCCAACTGAGAAGGGGAGGGATCTGGGGATTATAATATCAAATAACTTTAAAGTGGGTAACCAATGCAGCAAAGTGGTTGGCAAGACAATAGAATGCTGGCATGCATAGGGAGGGGCATAACAAGCAGAAGTAGGGTGTTAATGATGCCTCTTTATAAAACCATGGTGAGACCTCACCTGGAGTACGGGGTCCAGTTGTGGAGACCTCACATATGCAAGGACATACATGGGATTGAAATGGTTCTGAGAAGGGCAACCAAGACAGTGCATGGTATGCATGGGAAGTCATATGAGGAGAGGTGGAGGGAATTGGATGGGTACCCATTGGAGACTAGAAGGGAGAGGGGGGAAATTAAAAAAACATTTACATACATGAAGGGGATTAATAAGGTGAGGGAGGGGAGCTTATTTACAAGGAAAGTGGGTGTTAAAACTAGAGGTCATGGTCTAAGATTAGAAGGAGGAAGATTTAAGGGCAATGTGAGGAGGTATTACTTCACAAAGAGGGTGATGGAGCCCTGGAACAAACTACCTGAGGAGGTGGAGGGGCTGAAATGGTGGAGGGATTCAACAGGGCATGTGACAGGCTTAAGGGGTTGACCAGTGGGGGAAGGTGAGGTCCCTTGACAAAGGAGACAAGTGTGAGGGGGAGGAGTAAAGTGCAGACTCAGGCCAGAGAGAGAGATCCTTTTCTGTTGACAGATTTCTATGATTCTATGATTTAGTTCTGAGTAACTTGGGTGAGTCAATAACTAGGTGCTGTGTAACCTACCCCTTAGGGAACAGTGACCATGACATGGTCAAATTTGTGATTAAGAACATAAGCACAGATATCAACGGCACAGCAAAAATAAGAAAATTTGAAAAGGCAGATTTTGATGGTATGGGAGGGAAACTACAAAACTGGAATTGGGTGCAGGCACTGAGATCAAAACCTGTAGAGGATATGTGGAATATCTTTGTGAATAAATTTAACCAGCTAGTCAATAGATATATACCTGAGAAACATAAATATAACAAGAAAGGAAGAATCCCCTCATGGTTTAGCAGAAGGGTAACTAAGTTTATGAAAAAAAGAAAAAGAGCATATAAAAAGGTGAAAATATATAATATTGAACTAGAATGGGTTAAGTACGGAGGGATTGCACCTGTCATGTCAAAAGAATGTAAGGAGGGCAAAAAAAGACTGCAAACTGAGCCTGGTTGATAAAGTAAAGGCTAATTATAAATTATTTTATACCTGTATTAACCAGACAAGAGGGGGAAGTGTGCAGGTGGAACTCCTTGTTAACAACATAGGGTAACTAATATCCAATGGTAAAGATAAATCAGAGTAGTTAAATTATTACTTTGCTGCAGTTTTCAACACCGAGATAGAGGTGATGGTAGGGGGAGACCCCAATTCTGGATACCCATCATTGATTATAAGTGAGGAGGATGTTAGGAATAGACTGAGAGGTCTTGATTACAACAAGTCTCCTGGGTCAGACTGTATCCATCCAAGAGTCTCAAATGAGTAGGCAGGAGAATTGACTGGATCAGTGACAATGATTTTCCAGGAATCACTGGATTCCAGTTAAGTAGTGAAGTGTTGGAGGTAGGCAATAGTGAAATGTTGGAGGGAGGCAATAGTGATTCTCATTCATAAGAAGGGTCGAAGGGACGAGTGAAGTAACTATAGGCCTGTCTGCTTGATGTCTGTTTTGTGTAAAGTGATAGAGGATATCCTAAAGAAAGAGACTGAAAAGCATGTTAGAAAAACAGGGACATGTGATGAGTTACAGCATGGGTTTACATCTGGTAGGTCCTGTCAGACAATCCTGCTTCAGTTCTATGGATGGGTAAGAAGAGCACTGGATGAGGATTTGCCTGACAATGTGATCTTCTTGGACTTCAACAAGGCATTTGACAAGGTCCCACATAAGGAGCTTGTTGAGGCCTTGCAAGTGCTAGGATTACACAGTAACATTGTGAGGTGGGTATACTCTTGGCTCACATGTAGGAGACAACAGATTAGCATGAGAGGTAGCAGGTGAGGCTGGGCAGATGTGATGAGCGGGGTGCCCCAGGGCTCAGTGTTGGGACCCTGCCTCTTTAAAATATACATAACATCTATGAGGTGTGGGGAAGATGTTTGGTTATCAAAATTCACCAATGACACCAAATTGGGATCAGTGATCAAGAACACCAGTGATATTGTTAACCTGCAGTTAGAACTGACTAGATTGGAGCAATGAGCAATGAAACACAACTGTGTTTAGCTGGCCTGGTGGCGTTGAGGGTTGAGGTGCTGGACACCACACCTCACGCCAAGCTGATGACCCGGGTTCGGGAATGGACTCGGGTCATCAGTGAGTCAGCAGGGGAGGATCAGGATCAAGCATCCATAGACTACTCTCCTGATCCTGGGGAGGGTTAGAGGAATCCACCACACTGTAGCAGACCATGGGGACACCTGGGGGCATTACATGCCAGTGGACATGTGAGGGGGAGCACGGTGGACGTTGGCACGTAGTGTCTGGACATCATTGCACATCCGTGCTCCCAGTGGGGTTAAAACTTGGTGAAAAAATGGCTGTGTGTGACCGTGCAACTTGATGGCTATGCCCTGCCTTGCCAGGAAGACTCTTGTGGAATAGCACTGGGGGCATCAGGGGCCAGTCCAGCTGGGCAGTGTACGAGGAGGCCCTCCAGTGGACTGGTGACAGTCGTACTGGATCCACCATCATGTGAGGTGAGCCTGGTGCTCTCCCGGATGGCAGGGCCAATGGCTGGATGTCCCCACCGGTAGTCGCTGCAGCCCGGAGAAATAGGGTTGTGATAAAAACAAAAAAAATACAACTGTGTTTAATACTGTGTGTACTGTGTGACCCTAAGCAAGTCACTTAACTTCCCTGTGCTCCCAGGTCACACCTGTAAACAAGCTTTCAGCTTAGTGTGCTACTCCTGGTTAAACAATTGGAAAAAAAAAACACAAGTTAGAATTTAACTTGGATAAATGTGCAGTTATGCACTTAGGAGGACCTAATACACAGTCACAGTATTCTATCAGAGGTCATATATTAAGAGTAACATCAGAGGAAAAGGATTTGGGAGTGGTAATAACCAGGAATTTTAAGCTGAATAGTAATTGTCAGGCTATGGCAAAAAGAGCTAGAAGTATACTCAAATGTATATCAAGGCACATTGCAAGTAGAGACAAAAGGGTTCTGATGCCGTTGTATACTTCCTTGGTGTGGCCACACCTAGAGTACTGTGCACAATTCACATCCTCTTGGAACAAAGCTGACATTGCACTACAGGAGAGGGTCCAGAGATAAGCCACTTGGATGTTAAGGTCATTTAAGCATATGAACTACAGGGGCAGGTTGGACACACTAGGGTTATATTCACTTCACTTCAGATGGCTGAGAAGGAACATTTGTCTGGTCTTCAGAGCATTCACAAACAATGATCTATGGGATTGCCTAGGACTAAAACTAAAGACTAGTAAGTATACCATGACAGCACATGGGCTTCAGTTAAAAGGGGAAGCATACCACATAATGAAAAGGGCAGCATGGTTCACACAGAAAGTGGCGGATTTCTGGAATAGACTTCCACTGGAGGTGGTGGGCAGTGCAGATATGACTGCTTTTAAAAATAATTTAGACATGTTCTGCATATCACATGCTGTGTTTTACTATCCCCTTTGAGTTAAGAGAGAGATGTACATGGGCTACAGCCTAATTTAACTCAAACACTACTATGAATCCTATGAAAAAAATGTGGATACCATTCACACAAATTTTAGATTCTGGGGAAGTTTTGACAGCTGTAAGTTAAAAACATGGTAAGAATTCAGTTCTGGGATATCTAGGTAAATTCCCACAGCAAAAGCACATTCCATGAATGACTTCAAAGCTTTTCACTCTCTACTTATATTACTGTTTTTCTGTTTTTATCTTTACTTGCTTTCTTTTTCTCCCTGTCTTGCCGAAGTATAATAATTTAATGTACATTTGGTAACTATATGTTTGTACATAATTGTTTTCTTACAATGAGATTGGAGATGTATCACATTTGATCACCTGAAGCTGAATAAGACTGATGTACTATATAACTATGAATACTGGAATTCATGCACTGTTATAACAAATAATTAATAAATACAAAAAAAAGAAAACCATCCCTCATTGATTTTTTTTAAACTGTAGAAATGAAAATGATATCCCTTGCTGATCTGAACCTGCCACACCCTACTCTGACCTCTCATTCAGCATCCACCACCCTACACCCCTACACACAACCTCACTCACCTGAATATGTCCCACAATGTAGATCCACTCTCTGATTAAAGACACATCTGTTCACCCTCATTCTCTGTATGAGAACAGCATGACTTTCTTGAATGCTGAAGCTGCAGCTGGAGATGTGCTGCCAGCTTCAATTGAAACAGTGAGACAGTGATCCCTTGTTCTCTCTGTCTCTGTTTCTCTGAGTATAGAGTATACAGTATATATCTATTTATAGAGGTAGTATGGTGCAGTGGTTCAAGGCTCTGAGCTTCAAACCAGGAGACCTGGGATTGAATCCCATAGCCCCCACTTGCGACGTGTGACCCTGAGCAAGTCACTTAACTTCTTTATGCTCCCAGGTTGCACCTGGACTCAAGCTTTGGCTTAGTGTGCCTCTCCTGGATAAACAATTTACCCTTTCCCTCTATCTATCTATCTATCTATCTATCTAATCAATTTAAATATTTCTTAAGCGGACTGATGTGCTCACCCCTAGTATCACTTTCCCCCCTCTCCTCTCCTCTCCTCTCCAGGTCACCCATCCCCCTCCTGTGTTTGTGTGTTTTATATTTTACATATAATTTAAGTGAATCAGAGTGCACACTCCAGTACAGCTTCTCTTCACCTTCCTCCCATCCAGGTCACCCACCCCTGTTCCCTTTATGTACATGGTGACACTGGGGTGCCCACCCCCAGTGCGGCCAAATAGTAGCCCAACACTGGAGTACCCATTCCTCAGTGTCAAGTCCCCTGTAATAAAGAAAACTGTCCTTTTTTGATTTTTTAACCTGTAAAACAGAAAGTCCCTCACAGATCTGACTGCCCAGATGCAACCCACCCCACCTCAGCCTCCCACTCTGCACCCACCACCCCACACCCCGCACACACATGCTCACTCACCTGAAAATGTCCCATGATGTAAATCCACTGTCCGATCAAAGACAAATATTGCTGCCAGAACTGGCAACTCCGATATGAGAAAATAAGGTAATTGTGGTTTAATGTATTTCAATGGCGTTTGAATTGTGATTTATAACTTTGTCATTTTTACATATTTTTACACCAGATTTACAATATGGCCTTTTTGGAACCCCACCACATGACCAGTGATGGTGGAATTATGCAAATCTAACTCAAAAGGCAATTTTGCAGTCACATTGCAACATCCCCTTTTGGGTGGGATTTGAAAATTTCCACCACCCTTGTTCATGGGGGGAGGAGGTCATAAGAAGGTTGTGTTGAAAATTTGGTTTCAAAATATGTAACAATAACAAAGTTATGTGCATATGCTGACAATTCTCTATGCTAGGTCATAACTTTGTTAATTCTCAATATGTTTACCCCATATTTTCAACATAGTAATTTCTTCATACTATCTCATGAACATGACAGCTGTCATCTTTCAAATCCTGGCCAAAATGTGTTTTCACACCTGTGGTGCAGAATTACATTTGAGTGGGGATTTGAAAAATTCATTCATCAGGTTCATGAGGTGGGAAAAAAAGCTATGCTGAACATGTGGTGTAACAATATGGTATAATACCTCGGTTGAATAAACATTGCAATATTTCAATGTTCACTCATAACTTTGCTAATTTTCATTATTTTGTCTCCAGCCTTTCAACATAGCCATTTTTCCACACCACCTCTAAATGTGACAGGTGTCATTTTTTAAATCTTGGATGAAATGTGTTTTTGCACTTGTAATGTAAAATGATAGGTTTTGGACAATATATTATAAATGCAACATGTCATGTTTATAAGGGGAGTCATGAAATGAGTATCTTGAAAATTTCAGGTTAAAATAAAAAAAGATATAATTATTAAGAAATGTTGTGTGTAATGCCAATTTTCACCCCAGTGGGTATGTTTTTGATCCCATACTGGTCAGCCAAGTTTATGGCTCAATGACCCAGCTACGTGGAGTGAGGGTAGGGTGATCAGAGCTTTTATGTGACACCCCCAACCAGGGAATGAAAGCTGCTGTGTTGCCCACATGGGCCCAGGCACCATATAGTGAAGAATACTCTTCTCTTGGCATAGAGCCCTGCACCATAGCACCCAAGGATGGAAGATGGACCTGTGCATTGGCTTAAAGATGGACTCTTTGCCCTGTGCATCTGTACCTATGGCTACATGGAAGCACAGGATCCAGAGGGCCCTGTGCTTCCCCAGAACACCAGATAGCCCCATGAATTTTTACATCCATCACTGCACAGAAGTGCAAGGCCTGAAAGGGCCCTGCACTTCCACAGGTGGACTGAGTGTTCCTTGGTGCAAGGCCCAAAGTGCCCTGTGCATCTGCATCTGTTCACACACTGGTCCCAAATGGACCTTCATGAATGAGGATACAATTCCACTATCTCAAAAAGAAAAGAAGTTCTTTGCAAAAAACTTCATTAATGCACCAGTTAGGGTTCAAGTTAGCACCACAAAAGTATGGAAATGTGACATTAGGGTTTCCAACCCTAACTCCCAACCCCGACCACCCAATCAGCAAAAGGAAACAACAATTAGGGTTTTAGGTCTCCAGAGTCTTGGCAAATCAGTGGTGGGGTCTTCCTTGGGATTGTCAACCCTAATATCCATTCCATTCATTGAGTAAACAACATCAGATGTGATCTCCTTTCTTCAAGCAGGGACCACAGACTGAGTTGGCAACATGTGCTGAGACATACTTCTCTACATTTGAAGACTGTATCACTATGAAGCACTGGCTTTAAGCTGTACCTTGTGCTTTTTGCAGGAGGCTACTGGCTGGGGAGAGGGGTGAGCATTAGGGTTGACAACCCCAAGGAAGATCCCACCACTGATTCAACAAGTGGTAGGAAACTGAGGTTTGGGGTGGTATACAGGCCACTGTCCCACTCTGAGGAACTTGACAGGGAATTAGCAGGACAAATCAGAAAGGTATGTAGAAAAGGGAAGGTGGTCATCGTGGGGGATTTCAACTTGCTGGGGGTTGACTGGAGCATTCAGGTCACCTCCAGTGCTATGGAGCAAGTGCTCCTGGATGTGATCCAGTAGGGTCTCCTGACACAGTTGGTTAGTGGACCTACCATGCTAAAGAACACTTTAGATCTGGTATTGTCAAATGGGGAGGCAATAAGGAAAATAAAGTGGAGGACTCACTAGCCAAGAGCGATCACCAAGCAGTGTGATTTAATATCACAATGTGTGGGGAGCTAGAGATATCAGTTACTCATGTGGTAAACTTCAGAGGGGTGGACTTTGGGAGGATGCAGGAAGTACTGTGGAGGGCATAAGGCAGGAGATGGATGCAGAACAAAAATGGGATATTATTAAATGGGGGATTACAGAGGCAACAGAAGCCTGCACCAAGACACAGAGTAAGAGGAGCACAGCAAGGAAACCATGCTGGTTGAACAGCGAGGTAGTGGAGGTGATGAGGGTAAAATGAGAGGTGCACCAGAGGTATAGGAGGATGGGTAAGGAAGGGAACAGAGAGGAGTATGCAAGATGGTCCAGGGAGGTGACCAGAAATGTGAGAGAAGCCAAGGCCCAGAGGGAGCTGAGATTAGCACAGGGAATTAATGGGGGAGAGGGGAAGACTTTTTCAGATCCATCAGGGAGAAAAGGAAGTGCAAGGAGACAAAAGTGAGGATAAAAAGGGGTGGGGAGTGGACGGAAAAGGGGAAGAAGCAGGCAGAAGCACTGAATGAATACTTTTGCTCAGTGTTCATGGAAGAATAGAGGCAGTATCGCGCAGTGGTCTAAGGCTCTGAGCTGCAAATCTGGTGACATCCAGCAGACTAGACCTGGGGTTTGAATCCCACAGCTTCCACTTGCATACTGTGTGACCCTGAGCAAGTCACTTAACCTCCTTGTGCTCCCAGGTCGCTCCTGTAAAAAAGCTTTCAGCTTAGTGTGCTATACCTGGTTAAACAACTAAATAAATAATACAATACTAGAAATTCAAATGTGTTTGAAATGTAGTATAACTGAGTTTAAAAAAAAAAAAATCTAGTACACATAGGGACTAATGATCTCGCCAGCCGGTCAGTTGTGGAGACCAAGGAACACCTGACTAGGCTGGGTGACAAACTATCATCTATTTCGTCCGGCATCTCCTTCTCTGAGATCCTGCCAGTCTGGGAGAAGGGAGCAGATGGACGGAAGGTCAGAGAAGGGGAGATAGGGGAGCTAAACACATGGCTCAAGGACTGGTGCCAGGAAAAGGACACAGATTTGTAGGAACTGGCAACAGTTCTGGGAGCGAAAGTTCTTAAATTTGATGGACTGCATCTGACTAAAGAGGGAGTCAGTCATTGGGGCAGAAGTTTGACGTCTTTGCAGAATATTTAAACTAGCAATGGGGGAGAGGGTGCAGCACCCATACGTTGAATGGGAAGAACACCTCCCCTCAGCTAGTGGTCAAACTGGAATTCAGTGTGTTTGCTCGCTCATTTGCATCACCAGTAAGAAAAAGGTTTGTCTCCCCATACGATGCACAGGGTAATGCCAAACCTCACCCAACAACTAACACACCAAAATCTGGCCAATGGAAAATCATGTACACAAATGCTCACAGCCTGGGAAATAAGATCCCAGACCTGCAAGCAATAATGTCAGAGGCTAAACTGGACATAGTAGCACTAGTGAGACGTGGTTTACCAGTAACCACACTTGGGAGACTTCAGTACCTGGCCATGTATTGTTCAGAAGAGACCGAGGTGCAAAAAGGGGGAGGAGTGGCCCTGTATGTTAATGAAAATATCAAAGCTACAGAAATTCAGAATACACATAAGGAGCCAGAAGAACTGTGGGTCACCCTGAAACAGGAAATGGGACAGCCATAAGAACTGGGGTTGTCTACAGGCCCCCAGACCAGAGGGAGGACATAGACACATTACTGTTAGAAGATATACAAAACATGACAGCTAAAGGAGGTTCTGATAATGGGAGACTTCAACATGCCAGATACAGATTGGTCAATACCAGCAGGAACATCTGCCAGAACTAGACTCATAGTGGATTCCCTGCAGGAGGGCCTCAAACAACTGGTACAGCAACCCACAAGAGACAGGGCTATCCTAGATCTAGTACTGACTAACAAAGAAGGGATCACAGATCTCCAGGTAGAAGGTCACCTGGGCCAGTGACCATCACATGGTATGGTTCAATTTGGCTACTACATCTAAATCATCCCATTCCAAGGCAAAAATATGGGACTTCAGAGGAGCTGACTTGATAAGATGGCCAACAGAGTTAAGCTAGCCCTGGCAAAAAGAAACACAGGTGAGGAGGTACAGGCAAAGTGGGCAAGTATTAAGGATACAATACTTGAAGCAACATCCCATTGTGTTAGACAGAAAGGAAGTGCAAAAAAGAAGGAAACCACTTTGGTTCTCAAACACAGTAGCAGAAAAGGTCAGAGCCAAAAGGCTGGCCTTCTGAAAATATAAGGGAACACAGCGGGATGAAGATAGGGGCATACCAAACTGCCCTAAGGGAAGCAGGTAAGGCAGTAAGGCAGGCAAAGTCCCAAACTGAGGAAACACTAGCACAAACAGTAAAAAGAAGGTGACAAGACTTTCTATAGATACATTAGTGAAAGGAGAAAGTCCAGAGGGGGTATTGCTGTTTAATGGAGAAAAGGAGCATGTGAGGAGGAGGACCCTGTAAAGGCATCTATCCTAAATAGATACTTTGCTCAGTATTCACTGAAGAGAAGGTAGGGCAGGGCCCACAGCTCAGCATCATGGACACAGGGGGAGGGAGGTGAGCACCACTCCTCTCAAAAAGAAAGGGTCCACAAGAGCTTGCTAAGCTCAGGGTGGATAAGGCAATGGACCTGATGGCATACATCCCAGGGTACTTAAGGAGCTAAAGGAGGAACTAGCAGAGCCATTAGCAGAATTGTTTAGTGAGTCTCTGAGCACAGGAGAGGTCCCAGAAGACTGGAGAAGGGCTCATGTGATCCCACCCACAAGAGTGGTAGCAGGGAGGAGGCGGGAACTACAGACCGGTCAGTCTTACCTCAGTAGTGGGCAGATTATGGAAGCACTCTTAAGGAAAGGATAGTGCAACACCTGGAATCCATAGGGGCACAGGATCCAAGACAGCATGGGTTTACAAAGGATGGTCCTGTCAAACTAATCTCATAGATTTCTTTGACTGGGCAACCAGAGTGTGGACCAAGGGGAGCAGTTGATGTCGCCTACCTTGACTTCAGCAAAGCTTTTGACACTGTTCCACATAGAAGATTGATAAATAAGCTAGGTAGGCTCGGTGGGTCAGAAGTTGGTCAACTGGTGGCAAACTGGTTGACTGGCAGAAAACAGAGAGTGGTGGTAAATGGTATACAGTCAGAAGAGATGCAAGTCACAAGTGGGTACCTCAGGGATCAGTCCTGGGGCCAGTCCTATTCAACATCTTCATTAGTGACCCAGCAGATGGACTAGAGGTAAGGTTTGTCTGTTTGCAGATGACACCAAGATCTGCAACAGAGTAGATGATCCAGATGGGGTGGGCAGAATGAGAAGAGATCTGGATAAACTAGCAGAATGGTCAGAAGAGTGGCAACTGGGATTTAATGCAAAGAAGTGCAAAATCATGCACATAGGGAAGAGAAACCCTGACAGCCACTTATAGGCTGGGAGGGAGTTGCTAGCAGTCACAAAGGAAGAAAGAGATTGGGCATCATCATCACTGATGACCTGAAATCATCCAAGCAGACCTCTAAAGCAGTAGGTAAGGCTAGGGGTGTTAGGGTGTATTAGTAGGGTATCACAAGTCGCAAGAGGGAGGTAATAATCCTCTGTACAAGACATTGGTTAGGCCCCATCTGGAGTACTGCGCAGTATTGGAGGCCACACCTTCACAAGGACATTAACCAAATTGAGGCAGTCCAGAGAAGGGCAACCAAAATGGTGCAGGGACTGCATCAGAAGACATATGAGGACAGATTAACGGAGCTCAATATGTATACCCTTGAGCAAAGGAGGGAGAGAGGTGATATGATCGAGACATTTAAACACCTTAAGGGCATAAACAAGGTGAAAGAGTCTAACATGTTTAAATATAAGAAAATAGCAGGACAAGAGGACACAGCATGAGATTAGAGGGAGGCCGATTAAGGGGAATGTGAGGAAATTTTTCACAGAAAGGGTGGTAGATGCATGGAATGGCTTACCACAAGAAGTAGTGGCTATGAATACAGTGCAGGGCTTCAAACAGGCATGGATAGGCATAAGGGAGCAATACAAATGACTATGAATAGATAGGTCACTGACATAGCAAAGGTCATGGCACATTTATAAGGTAGAAAAAGAAATGGGCAGACTGGATGGGCCTTGGGTCCTTATCTGTCAACTTCTATGTTTCTATGTTTCTATGTAAGAAAAGGGGGACCGCTATCACCATGGGCTGGGGGGGACGGGGAGAGGAGGTGACAGATGGAAGAATTGAGGAAAGTAGAGTCCTAGAGGGACTGAGGGCACTGAAGGTAGACAAGGCACCAGGACCAGATAGTATCCACCCCAGGGTGCTGAGGGAGATGGCGGAGGTGTTGGCGGAACCATTGGCGGATCTGTACAGCACCTCACTGGAGTCAGCATGTGTGCTACTGGACTGGAGGATGGCACATGTAGTACCATTACACAAGAGCGGACCAAGGGATAAACTGAGTAATTATTGTCTGGTAAGTCTCACCTCCATAGTGTGCAAACTCATGGAAACGATACTAAAGGAAAGACTGGTGTTGTACCTGGAGGACAATGGCCTCCAGGATGTGAGGCAGCATGGGTTCATTTCAGGGAAGTCTTGTCAAACCAGCCTAAAACAATATTATGACTGGGTGACAGGTGAGCTGTATAAGGGTCATGCGGTGGATGTTCTTTACCTGGACTTCAGCAAGGGCTTTGATTCAGTGCCTCATAGACAGCTTGGGGGAAGCTAACTAGTTTAGAGGTAGAGGGAAAAATGATGAACTGGATTACAAGCTGGCTGAGTGGAAGTCTGCAACAGGTGGTGGTGAGAGGGGAGCTCTCAACTCCAAGGCCAGTGATGAGTGGGGTGCCTCAGGGCTCTATGCTGGGGCCAATATTATTTGGGCTCTTCATATCAGACATTTCACATGTGTTGGTGAGCAAGGTAAGTCTGTTCACTGATGACACCCAAATCAGAGCAAGGGTGGATGGAGGGAAGGGATGGAAGCAACTGCATGGGGACCTAAGTAAGCTAGTGGAGTGGTCAGAGACATGGCAGCTGGGGTTCAATGCAAAGAAGTGTATGGTTATGCACTTCGGGTTGAAGAACCCAAGGAGAGAATACTGGCTGAGAGGGTTAAGCTGGGGATCACTGAGGAGGAGAAGGACCTAGGGGTAATAATAACAGGGACTATGAATGACACTTCCCAGTGCAGGAGAGCAGCTGCAAAAGTGAACAAAATGATGGGGTGAATAGCGAGGGGGGTTTCATCCAGGCAAAGAAGGTGATCTTGCCCCTCTACAGGTCACTGGTAAGGTCGCACTGAGAGTATTGTGTGCAGTTTTGGAGGCCATCTCTAAAGCATGATATTAGGCTACTGGAGGGGGTGCAGAGGAGGGCAACAAAGATGATATGTGGATTGGAGGGGAGAGACTATGACAGCAGGCTGGGAGACCTGAATATGTACACCCTGGAGGATAGAAGGGACAGGGGACATGATAGAGACATTCAAGTGTCTGAGGGGAATCAATAAGGATGGGGCAGATGGGGTCTTTAAACTAAGGAGTGGGAGGGACACCAGGGGGCACGGGCTAAGAATAGAGGGGGAAAGATTTAGGAAGGAAATGAGGAGACACTATTTCACAGAGAGGGTGGTAGCAAAATGGAACGCACTACTAGAATGGGTGGTATCATGTAAATCTGCGAACAGGTTTAAAAGGGCATGGGACAGGGAACAGGGGAGAGTGAGGGTAGGGGAGTTGGGGGTGGCAGTGGGATGACAAAGGGAAGGGGGTGGGGCAGCTGCAAACTAGGGCTGCTAGCTGCACAGTCGAGCAGACTTAGATAGACCAGGTGGTCTATTTTTGCTGGCACATTCATATGTTCATATGTTTGTAAGACTCTGGAGACCCAAATCCCTAATATTTTGTCCTTTTGCTGCTTGGGTGGTGGGGTGGGGTGGGGAGTTAGGGTTGGAAACCATAACACCACATTGCCATACTTTTGTGTCTTTAACTTGAACCCTAACTGGTGCATTAACAAAGTATTTGTACAGAGAATACATATACAGTATATAATACAGGCCCGGTAGTACCTGTATATTAGAGTTGAGTAAGCACTTTAATGTTAAACCTCAATTATTGCACCTTAATACTTTGGCCCCTGTTCAATCAAACTGCATGAAATTTAGAAAGCACTGCATTGGTGCCAGGATCTCTGGATCCTGAATGTTTTGTGGGGATCGGTTCAGTGGGGACAAAGTTATGGAGGTGTAAAAAAACCAAAAAATCACCAAAATTCAGCCCTTGTTTTGCTCAACTATAACTAAAAAACTAGGAGGATTTGAAACCTGAAACTAACAGGTTCATGGAGTTTGGCCCAAAGTGTGTGCTTTTGTAATTTTTATGTCCCAAAGTAAAGTAGTTTTTAAATTACTTGAAAAAAACATTCCATTTGTGAGTATGGGCAGTCTGAAAACTCAACGTTCTAAAAATAGCTGAATTTTTGCGACATCAAGTTGTACTAGACAATACAGCTATCATTTGTCATGGTGTGCTATGCAAAACAACTATTGTTTGTCATCAGACAGGACTAGCACCCTATTAAGAATGCCATCCTGATGTGCATGTGTGTTTTGCTCTGCCACCCTTAGCCACATGGGCCCGCTCCCTGGTACCAGTTTAAATATTTAAGTAGAATCTGACACCTACTCCAGGGGAGTTCCTGCTGTATTATATGCCTCCTTGCCAGGACCTGCAATGTCCCTTCCAGCTTCAGTGGATAACCAAAGCACAAAGCTACAGCCTTCTCAGATAGCCACTAAGGGATGGCAAGTGTTGCCTTTAGTTTTTTTTTTAAGTTCTAAAAATTGCCATTTCCCCATTCCCTTGCTCTACACAGAGAAGATAACCACTTGACTGACCCCACTACACGCCAGAATGTCTGCAGCCCTTGTGCATTCCTCTGCATGTGCATATCAAAGTGGTCGGTGACTATGGATTCTGTTACGTATTTGAAATGGTAATGCATTGCGTTACTTCTGCCACTTGAGGGCAGCATTCTGATATGTGTAAGCTAGAAAGAGAGCTGAGAGAGTGTTGTCATTGAGACCAGAGAGAGGCACCTGAATAAAAATGAAAGCTGCTCTACTCCTGTTGCAGTGTGAGTTTGCTGAACAAGACCAGAATAAATGTTAGAACATAACATAATTGGCTACGAGGTGTTTAATTACTCTCCGGTACCTTACCAGTAACGAACTACAGCTGTGAGGGTTTTCCTGAGACGTAACTTTTGGACCCACGAGTGAACCTGTGAGAAACACAAAAAGATGGCCACGACTATAGGACATATTGATGCCTTTGATGAAAATGTGGAACAATGGACAACTTATATTGAGAGATTTGGACATTTTGTCACAGCAAATGATATAAGTGATGAAAAACAAGTGGCTGTGTTACTGAGTGTTATGGGCAGCACAACGTACAGTTTGCTGAGAAGTCTAATAGCACCAGAAAAGCCCTGGGAGAAAACTTTTGCCAGTATTGTGGAGGTCTTACAGACACATTTCTCTCCTAAGCCTCTGGTGATTGCTGAAAGATTTCACTTTCACAAATGAAATCAAGCAGTGGGTGAGTCTGTTGTGCAGTATGTGGCTGTTCTAAAGAAATTAGCTGAGCATTGCGAGTTTGGCACCCATTTAGATGATGCCCTCTGAGACAGATTTGTGTGCAGGTTGAAAAGTGAAGTGACATAGAAGCATCTCTTAATGGAGGTGGGGCTGACATACAAGAAAGCGATAGAGATCGCTGTATCGATGGAAACAGCTGCACGGGAGGCTCAGCACTTAAGTGATTCCCTGAAAATAAATGCTTTATCCTTCTCTTCTCCCAGGAAGCCTAATAAATGTGGTTGTTATGGGAAAGCTAATCACAGTGATAAGGACTGCTGGTTTAAAGAACAGACATGTCATAACTGTGGGAAGAAAGGCCACATTGGGTGAGTGTGCAGAGGGAAAAAGAAAGGAGGGGAAATTAATGGAAGCAAAGGGAAGCAATTTGCGAAATGTAGAAAGAGAGAAATACATTGTGTGGAAACACAGGGAACGTGCAGTGATGACACTGATACTGAATTAGCATTGCACGTGCTGACTCTTAAAGGGGAAACGGCAACTATCTGTGTAACACCTGAAATTGAAGGGAAACCACTGAAAATGGAATTGGACACAGGGGCTGCAGTTTCATTGATTTCTACAGATAAGTATGAAACTATGTTGAGACATCTACCCCTGCAAACGACTGACGATGTACTGAGGACATACACTGGCGAGGCAATTTCACCTGAAGGTGTCATCAAGGTGCAGGTGAAAATGAATGAGCAAATAGCACTACTGCTTTTGTACGTGGTTAAAGGTAACTATCCTTCACTCTTAGGCAGGGAATGGCTGAAGAAAATACGCCTCAACTGGCAGGAGATAAGGACTGTTAATACGGGTGATCCCAATACTCTAGAAGCAGTGTTGCAAAAACATGTTCCTTTATTCAAAGGGGAGCTAGGCACAATGAAGGGCATTGAAGCAAGAGTGTTTTTGAAGCCACAGCACAAACCAAAGTTTTGTCAACCTCACCCAGTACCTTATGCACTCAGACCAAAAGTGGAGGCTGAATTAACTCGCCTAACCGAAGCTGGAGTCTTGTCACCTGTACAGTGTAGTGACTGGGCAACGCCAGTAGTGCCAGTGGTAAAGAAAGACAGGTCCGTGCGAATATGTGGAGACTTTAAAGTAACCATAAATCCAGTTCTGTGTGTGGAACAGTATCCGATTCCACGCATTGAAGACTTGTTTGCATCGCTGGCACAGGGCCAACGCTTCAGTAAGCTGGATTTGTCACATGCTTATCTGCAAATGAGAGTAGATGAAAACTCAAGGAAATATCTCACAATAACCACCCAAAAGGGTCTCTTCTGCTATAATCGCCTACCTTTTGGCATTGCATCAGCTCCAGCCATATTTCAGCAAGCTATGGACCAGGTTTTACGAGGTCTTCCAAATGTTCACTGTTACCTGGATGATATACTGGTGACTGGAGGGAATGATGCAGAGCACCTGAAGAACCTGAATGCAGTTCTGCAGCGATTGAAAGATTTTGGCTTGCGTGTCCAGAAGGAGAAGTGTGAATTTTTCAAGACTTCATTGGAGTACTTGGGCCATACCATAGATGCAGCAGGCTTACACAAATCACCTGAGAAAGAAAAAACAATTGTGGACGCCCCAGCACCAGAAAATGTGAGCCAGTTACGGTCATTCTTGGGCCTGTTAAATTATTATGGCAGGTTTATTCCCAATCTGGCTACAATTCTCAACCCACTAAATGGCTTGCTGTGCAAGGGGAAGTCCTGATGTTGGACAAAGGACTGCGAGAGCGTGTTTAAGAAGGCCAAAAAGCAGCTTGTTTCTCAAGATGTGCTCATTCACTATAATCCACAGCTGAGCATCAGACTGGTGTGTGATGCCTCACCTTATGGGGTGGGAGCAGTTCTTTCTCATGTTCTACCAAATGGGGACAAAAAGCCAATTGCCTTTGCATCCAGAACTCTCAGCAAAGCTGAACAAAACTATGCCCAAATTGAGAGAGAAGCTTTGGCAATAGTGTTCGGAGTTCGCAAATTCCACCAATACCTCTATGGTCGGGAATTCACACTCCTCACTGATCACCATCCCCTCATGACCATTTTCAGCCCCCACAAAGGTATTCCGTCCATGGCAGCAGTCAGAATGCAACGTTGGGCTCTCTTGTTATCAGCTCACAACTACCGCCTTGAATACAAGAAGGCGGCTCTTCATGGTAATGCTGATGGGCTCTCAAGATTGCCTCTGCAGGTAGCCCACAGTGACAAAGTGGACACTGTCGATGTCTTCTACATCAGTCAGCTTGAGAAATTACTTATCACAAGTTCTGAAATTAAAAAGGAGACAAAAGTTGATCCTGTGTTGTCTCGAGTCTTGGACTTAGTAACAAAAGGGAATTTTACCGTGAACCAGGACATTCACAGTGAGTTATCACCATTCTATGTCAGACGTAATGAGCTTTCAGTACAGCAAGGTTGCTTGATGTGGGGTGTCCGGGTGATTGTCCCTTCAAAACTACGTGTTCGTGTTCTGGATGAGCTTCATGTGGGACACCCGGGTGTAGTGAGAATGAAGGCTTTAGCTAGAAGCTACATTTGGTGGCCAGGGATTGATTTGCAAATTGAGCAACAAGCAAAAACATGCACTACTTGTCAGCGTGTTCAGAAAATGCCGTGTCCCTCACCTTTACATCCCTGGATGTGGCCAGGTGCACCGTGGCAGTGCATTCATGTAGATTTTGCGAGACCGTGGGAGGGACACATGTACTTAATTGTTGTAGATGCCCACTCAAAGTGGCCCGAAATTCAAGTCATGGACACCACTACTACCAGTAAGACCATTCAAGTGCTGCGAGGACTATTTAGCCGTTACGGGATTCCTGAATAGCTGGTCAGTGACAATGGACCACAATTTATTGCTAGTGACTTTGCAACATTTCTGAAGTCCAATGGTGTGAGGCATATTCATAGTGCCCCATATCACCCCTTGACTAATGGTCTAGCGGAGCATTTTGTGCAAACCATGAAGAATGCTCTGAAATTGGCGGGGGGGTCTTTGACCTTACAACACAAGTTGGATAACTTCCTGCTGACATACCGAAATACACCCCATGCTACAACAAAGGAATCTCCAGCAATGTTGTTTTTTCAGCATAAGCTTCACTCCCGTCTTGATTTGCTTAAGCCAGATGTGGCATCAGAGGTTTTGAAGAACCAAGAATCTCAAATACTACACTGGCAAGCTCGTTCAAAGGACAGGCAGTTCATTGTTGGTTAGGAGGTGCTTGTTCGAGATTACCGGAAGGGGGAGAAGTGGACCTCTGGTGTGGTGACATCTCAGACGGGTCCAGTGTCGTATACAGTTGATGTTGAATCTAGAGTGAAATGGAAACATCATGCTGAACAGCTCCTAGATCTTCAGCAGCACACAGATGGGGACACTTCCAGGGAAGAAAACACACGGGAAATGTGGATTCCATCTATCGTAGCTACAGAAGCCCCACTACGGAAGTCCCAACACCTTCTGAAGAGGTAGAGCAGGAGGTGGAGAGGAGCAATGGTGAGGCTGTACACCACCAACCGAGGATCGGAGGGAGGTACCAGACAGGGCAGCTATGCCAAGGGTTGCTCATGAGAAATGTTTTCCATCCCGAATTTCAAAACCTCCAGATCGTTTGAACCTGTGAGACATTTAAAAGAAATAAATGTTTTGTGTAGTTAGAGAGCCAGATCAGACTATTGGGGCAGAATAATCCCCTTGACTGGTTCGAGGCCTGGGGCAGTCTACCCCCTACCTCTAGCATAGTATGAACCATCTTAATAATAGCGAATAATGCTAATACTTGTTCATTTGGTAACAATATAATTTAGCGGGGAGGAAATGTTATGCATTTGAAATGGTAATGCATTGTGTTACTTCTGCCACTTGAGGGCAGCATTCCAATATGTGTAAACTAGAAAGAGAACTGAGAGAGTGTTGTCGAGACCAGAGAGAGGCACCTGAATAAAAATGAAAGCTGCTCTACTCCTGTTGCAGTGTGAGTTTGTTGAACAAGACCAGAATAAATGTTAGAACAGAACAGATTCCATAATATGCAGAATCCTATTGGGGAAGGAAGGAAGGGAAGGGGAAATTGTTAAACCAGGAAAGAGACACTAAACCAGATCTTGTTTCCAGGTGTGACCTGGGAGCACAAGGAAGTTAAGTGACTTGCTCAGGGTCACACAGTATGCAAGTAGGGGCTGATGGGATTCAAACGTAGGTCTTCAGGTTTGCAATTCAGTGCCCTTAACCACTACACCCTACTGCATCCTTTAGGTGTAGAGGGATGTGCACCAAGAGCATATAAATCATGTGTATGCCATAATGATGATGTGGATTATGTCCTTAGTTAGTTAGTGAGTTAGGTCCCAATCCACAGTTGGGCCACCACACATGCTCTTTTCATATTAACAGCCCCTGTCCCTCCTCTTCTTTATGCTACTCCCCATGACCAGGTTGTGGGGGACATCCACAGCCCCACATTGCACCTGAAGTGTGGGTGACAGCACTGACATGAGGAGGTCAGGCAAAATCTGGAATGTTCACCAGGTTTCCATTTGGAAGCCCAGGCCAGCCATCCAGTGGCCATTCCTTTCATGCGAGTGCAAAAGAATTTGGTGTATGACAGTCTGCCTTGACTGCTGTATCCCCTTTACCATGGCCAAGAGAGCTTTTATTTAAAAGAAAACTCCTTCTGCATCTCCAGCCATACTTATGGTTCCAAATAACTGGGGGCATCAACTGAGGAGCCATTCAGGGCTCTGAGGTATGCTGGTGCTAAAGGCAGGGGGCATGAAGGGGTTAGGACAGGGTGATGACCCACATACCCTCCATGCCCTCATTTGGCCAAAAGTCAGGTGTACCTAGCCTTGGGGATGATACACACACACACACACATACCTCTCCACCCACAGATCCCAGCTGTCCTGTGTGACAGGGTTGAATAAGACCCTTCCCATTTGTTATGCAGAAAGAGTTAAAAGCAAGGATCTCTTCTATCCTCTCCTAGTCTGTCTCTTGTCTGTCTAATTGTGCAATCAAATTTTCTTGTGAGACTTAGGAACTGATCTCTCTGACAGTCTCATGATTCTCCCCCTCCCGCTATCTCCCTGCCTTCACTTGCTGTTTCTATTTCTATATTTTCTTCCCCCTTGCTTATCTGTGGTTATAAAAATATGTGTGGATCTTTATGTGAAACTGGGTTCTCTGGTTTGAAAATGAATATAGTCATATTGTTGAAATGATTGCAAGAAGCTATTTGGAACTCAGGGGGTTAACCTTGAGATGCAGTTTGACCTCCTCAGGCTTGTTTGCAAACCAGTCAGCTGGAGGCCACCTTGAGACACGGTGTTCTATTTGCAAGCCTGCTCAAGAAAGAAACTGACAAGAACTCTGATACATTTTGTGAAAAACAGGATGTCTCTTAACTAGCTCAGGATGCAGAAATTAATTGCCAGGCCAAGACTCCTTATGAAAATGCTGCCAGCAACATCAACTCTGCCCTTAATTCCTTTCACTCCAAATTCTTGTCAATCTGGGATCTACATGCCCCCTCTGTAAAAACTGGGTCCATGGTTTTCACCTCTTCTGGATCACAGCCAAACTGCTGGTTTGCCTCTGTGCATGTGATCTGGCCTGGAAGACTCACAGATCCTCTGGCTCCCAGGCCTACCTTATCAGGTACCAACCCCTTCATATGTTTGCACCAGAGCCACCAGGCTTGCCAATGCCGAGTACTTTTCCTAATCCATGCACTCTTCTCCCCCAATCCAGTCCTCCTCCCCAGTCCTCAAGGTGGGAGACACCATCATTTCTGACCCTCTCTCAATTGCCTTGGAGTTCAACTCATTCTTCACATCCTGTGCCTCTGCCCTTGTCTCCTCCCTGCCCTCTACCCCCTCCCACCCCCACTCCCCATCACACTCCTTCTCCTTCTCTCCTGTCACTCCTACTGCTTCTCTCAATGCCCTCTTGGTCCTCAACCCTCTGAGCAGTAGGAGCCCTGATGTACTTGACCCCAAACTCCTACACCTCTATCCACCTGCCATTGTCTTCCCAATCTCCTCCCTTCTCAACCTCTCCTTCTCTTTTGCTTCTGTCCTTTACTCCTGGAAGTGCATCACTGTTATTCCCTACCTAAAGGAGGTGACTCCTCCTCCATCCACAATTTCCACTCTAGCCAGCCCAGTGGCACTGAGGGTTGAGGCACTGGACACCACACCTAGTGCCACATCGGCCACCCAGGTTCAGGAACAGACTCAGGTAGTTCAGGGGTTGGCCAGGGGAGGAAAGGATTGAGCATCTGGAGGACTGCTCTCCTTCCTCGGGAAGGGGGGGTTGGCACTGTGCACTGTCAACAGACACCCAGTGGTGGCTGGGTGTCAATACAGATGCAAGCACAAGGGGTTGGCCCATGCCCAGGGTGATTGGCTGCCTCCACGGAGGTGGATGCAGCCACCCCACACATTGCATGCGCATAGAAACATAGAAACATAGATTTTGATGGCAGATAAGGACCACTTGGCCCACCCAGTCTGCCCATTTCCCTTCCTATTGGATAAGCTGCAGATTCTAGTTAACCAACAGGCTACTTCCTGCAACCCCCCACTACAATTGCCTTATGTCTGTCCCATGCATGTTTGAATTCTCCCACTGTTTTTGACCCAACAACCTTCCCAGGAAGGCGGTTCCATGCATCCACCACTCTCTCTGTGAAAAAAGATTTCCTCACATTACCCCTGAGCCATCCCCCCTCTATCTTTAAATTGTGCCCCCTTGTTCTTACACATCTCTTTTTCTGAAAGATGCTACCCTCCTGGACTTTGTTGATTCCCTTGAGGTACTTGAAAGTTTCTATCATGTCCCCCCTGTCCCTCCTTTCATCAAGGGTATACATGTTAAGCTCTCTCAGTTTCTCTTCATATGGTTTCTGATGCAGATCCTGCACCATTTTAGTTGCCCTCCTCTAGACTGCTTCCATCCTGTCTATGTCCTTGCATAGATGGGTCTCCAAAACTGCACACAGTATTCCAGATGGGGTCTCACCAACTGTCTGTACAGAGGGATAACCACTTCCCTTTTTCTACTTGTGATGCCCCTTTCTATGCATCCCAGTATCCCCCTGGCTCTTCTTACTGACTTCTCACATTGCTTACCCATCTTTAGGTCATTTGATATGACTACCCCCAAGTGCCTTTCCATTTTTGTTGTTGTTAGCACCTCCCCTGCTATTGTGTACTCTTCTCCTGGGTTTTGTTTCCCAGGTGCATTACTTTGCACTTCTTTGCATTGAATCTAAGGCCCTGTCCACACTACACCACTTACAGTCTGTAACGGTTCCAAACCGTTACAGACCAGAACCGTTACAGTGTGTCCACACTGCCAGCAAACAGTCTTGATAACGGTTTGGAACCATTACAGCCTGTCCACATTTGTGGGTGCTCTGTAACGTTACAGCTGCACCCTATCCCACAATGCAGTTCGTGCTGCACTGGGGGAATACTGGAGCTACACGCTCACGCGTCCACACTGCAGGCTGTAACGTTACAGATCTGTAAACGTTACCATAACCGTTGTAGAAACCACATACAAACAGGTTTCTATAACGGTTTGAGCCCTCTGTAACATTACAGAGGCATAGTGTGGACAGGGCCTAAGTTGCCATATGTTTGACTATTCATCCAACCTTGCCAAGTCCCTTCTCATCCTTTCTACCCCCCCTTGTGTATCAACTGTGTTATAGATCTTTGTGTCATCTGCAAAGAGGTATACCTTTCCCTCCAGACCCTCTGCAATGTCACCTATAAAGATGTTAAAGAGGACTGGACCCAGTACTGAGCCCTGAGGTACTCCACTAGTAACCCCCCATTCTTTGGAGTGTGTTCCATTCACTATTACCTTCTGTGTCCTGTTGTGCAGCCTGTTTGCTACCTAGGCTACCACCCTGGAACCCACTCCCAGGCTGGCTAAGTTGATTATTAGTCTTTTATATGGGACTGTGTCAAATGCCTTGCTAAAGTCTAGGTAGGCCATATCCATAGGGTGGGGAAGAAACATGGAAAAAAAAACAGGACCTGACAGGACATGTGATGGCCCCGATTGCTTCTGTGTGGCTGCCCCCCCAATTCTTGGATTGCTGTGTTCTGGGGGGGAGAGAGCTAGCCAGGACTCCTTGCCCTGGTCCTGCCATGGGGGGCAAGCCACGGAGGAAGTTCAGGGGGGCCAGGCAGGAGTGTTTAGTGGGGCCGGAGGTATGTACCTCTCTGAGGAAGGGGTTGTAACCCCTGTCAGGTCTGGCGAGGTGCAAAAAATGGTCCAATAAAAAAAAACTTCCACCCTATCTCCCTCCTCCCTACCTTAGCCAAACTTCTGGAACATATAGTGCTGTCTCAGCTCTCCCCCTTCTTTGATTCCACCTCATTTTTCACCCCTTATCAGTCCAGCATTTGTAAACACCACTCCACCACCTCCTCCGGATTACTGACTCCATTCTCACAGGCATGGAGCAGGACCACTTCACCTCTGCCATCTTTGTTGACTTGTCCAGAGCCTTTGACACTGTTTCCCACCCTTTCCTCCTTGACTATCTTAAGGTAGCAGGACTCTCAGACTCCACAACTAACTGGTTTCAATCTTACCTAGTGGGTAGATCTCAATTGGTTTGAATTGGTAAGCCCTTATTCCCCCTTTCCCATCAACACTGGTGTCCCCCAAGGTTCTGTCCTTGGCCCAATTCTCTTCTCAATAATTGTCTTCTCAATATTGCCTGCTCATCTGCATCCATCCATATGTATGTGGATGACAGAGTCATATTTGCCTCTGGTTCCTCCCTTTCTGAACTAGCAGCCAAACTTCAGCATGATTTCAACAGTGTTCAGTGCTGGTTCCAGTTAAATCCGCTATCCTTAAATGCCAAGAAAAAGATCTTCATGACCTTAGGCAATACTGTAAGTAGAGGCTCTGCAGGCTCCCCTTATTCCCCTCTTTCCATGCCATAGATGTGGTCAAAATTGATGACATGCCTTCATTTAAGTACCTAGGGGTGTGGTTAGACTGGCACCTTGACTATTCGCAGCATGTGGATGCCATACATAAAAAGCTTCACCCTAAACTTTGTGTGCTTTGCAGGAACAAAATCTGTGTCCCTCCTCCTGCTCACCGAGATATCATCACAAAAATGATTCTCCCCATTTTCAGTTATGGTGACATTGTCTACAGTGCTGCTCCAAAGTCCACCTTGCCAGACTGGACCCCCTCTTTCACTCCTTCTGCTGCCTTGCATTGGACTGTCCACCTCACACCCACCAATGTTCCTTATACTCTTCCCTCTCCCTCCCCTTCTTGAAAGCCCATCACCTAACTCACTGTGCCTCCTTTATCTTGAATTTCTGGCTTGCCTTCCTTCCCTCCTATCTTACCTTTCTCCTCTCCCCCCACAACCCTCCTCTTACACCCTTCATAATTCCAGCTATCATTTCTTTGCACTCCCCTCTAGGAAATCCCTTGCTGGACTGGTTGCCTTCTCCTATTGCTTTCCAAAACTTTGGAACTCTCTCCCCCCCAATCATTTGATCCTCCACTTCCAAGCACTCTCTATCATCTCTTCTCTATGATTTCACTACTCCCTCCTGCACTTGCCCTTGAAACCTGTCCCTACCCTACCCTTCAATTACCATATTCCCCTTTCCTCCTTCCTCCCCTCCCTTAGCTTACCCTCCTCCCTCTCTTCCTCCTCCCCTCTTCCCCTCCTCTTCTGCACTCTCTTCTTTCTCTCTCTTCCTAATCTGCACTCATTTCACCCTTCCCCTGTTTACTTCTCCTTCCTATTAGCATCATCCCTGCTCATGTTAGCACCTTGTAGTGTATTCACAAGAATCCTAGGGGCAGGTTCCATGCCTTGCCCTTGTTTAATTTTGCATGTCTGAGGAAGCTTGATGTTTTGTACTGTATAATTTATTGCTCTGTTTTCTGATTTATCACAAACATTATTGTGTTTTGTTCTTGTACTTCTCTTCCCCCTCCCCACAGGCTGCATCTTGAAATGAGCCATTATCAGCCCAGTATGTCTTTCCTGCTGAAACTTTGAAATAAATAAATAAGAAGAGAGCAATCTTTTGTTGGGGAGAGAGAGAGACTGAAATTTAGAATTAGAGATACCCTCAGAGGAAGGACTTTGTTTTGTTTGAACTGCCTGCATAAAAGCTATCCTGTGTAATTTTATTTTTATTTTATTGTTATTGAAAATAATCAAACACTACCTGCAAATTTTATAACTGCTCCTGGTTTTCCTATGCTTCCTGACCTTTGCCTCAATGACAGCTGGTGTGAGATGTGGGATTTACACAGTGCAAACTCTAAGCCAGGAGTTTTGTGTGTGGGTACTAAACGTGATACCAGGGGAGCATAGAAGAATAGTATGAATCCTGCAACAGCAAGCTCAAGAGTGTTTACCAGAAGAATGGCAGCTAAACTAGCAGAGACAAAAGTCCAAATTGAAACTGCCCAGCCGGCACCAGTGGTGAAAGAAAAAGAACAGGGAGGGAAATAATCTGAAAGCATGTCTGCCTTCTTTAAATAGTGAGCTATACAACAAAGACAGAGAAGCAGAGAAAAGAAGAGATGCAATGACAGGAGTAGTAGAGAAGAGATGCAGCAACAGGAGCAGGGATAGCTGGATACCTTGCAAGCTATCAAAGCTGGAGGATCTGACACAGGTTCAGCAGAGCAACAAAACACAAACAACTTAAAAGACATTAAACTTACAAAGCTGTGTCCCTCAGATGATATTGAAGCATACCTGACAACTTTTAAAAGGGTTTCCAGAGCCTGCCAGTGGCCAAAGCAACAATGGGCAGTCAGGCTGGTACCTTACCTAACATCAAAAGCCCAACTTTATTAGAAGTTATTAGGGAGTAGAACAGATTTAAATGTAAAAAAAGGCAAAGGCATTAAGGACAAAAATGGGGCTAAAAGGGGTAAGGCTGTCAAAAAGTGGAGGGTGATGAGTACCAATGCCCATAGTCTGTGTAACAAGCTCCCTGAACTAGTGGCCTTGATGGAAGAGGGTTGTGTGGATATTGTGGCAGTCACAGAAACATGTACACAGAGAACCATGACTGGTATGTCAACATACCAGGATACACAATCTACAGGAGGGACAGGGAGGGTAAAAGAGGAGGAGGAGTAGCTCTCTATGTAAAGAAGGGATCAAAGCAACAGAACTAAAGAGTAAACAGGGAGCAGATGAGGCACTTTGGGTCACCTGGAGACAGGAAATGGCACCACAATCTGCATGGGGTTGTATACAGACCCCCATCTCAGAGGAGGAATGGACAAGGAAATGATAGAAGGCTTTCTTAGAATGGCATAAAAGGAGATATTGTTGATGGGGGACCTGAATATGCAGATGTTAACTGGAGCACCTTTGCTGCAGGCACATCCAAGAGCAGGGTCATTCTTGATGCCTACAGGGAGCATGCCTCAGACAGCTAGTATTGGAACCCACTCGGGAGGAGCAATCTTAGACCTGGTACTCTCAAATGGGGATGGAGAAAAGAATCTCAGATTTAGAAGTGGGTAGCCATCTGGGAACAAGCGACCACCAAACTGTGGTTCACGATAAACACAGCCATACAATCAAGCCATACAAAAGCAAGAGTACTGGACTTTAGGAGGGCTGACTTTGGGAAAATGAGAGAGTGCCTCAGAAAAGCACTAGCAAACAGGCAAGAAGGAGGGGTGGAGGAACAATGGGGAGTGATCAAAACAGCCATCACAGAGGCAACAAGCCTTTGTGTAAAACAAATCAATAAAACACAACGAAGGAAAAAAACATTATGGTTCTCAAAAGAGGTGGTAGGAAGGGTTAAGGAGAAAAGGACAGCATTCAGGAAATATAAGGAAACACAGAAGGAGCAGGACAGAGAACGTTATCAGTTAAAGCAGAAAGAGGCTGGGAAGGCAGTCAGAATAGCAAAGGCCCAAACCGAGGAAAGGATAGCCAATTCTGTTAAGAAGGGGGATAAGACCTTTTATAGGTACATTAGGGAGCGAAAAAAGACCAAAGGAGGGATACTGGAAGCTTAATAAAGGGAGGGAATGTAGGTGAGGGTGACAGTGAAAAGCAGGGATACTGAACGAATATTTCTGCTCAGTATTCACAAAGGAAGAGGAGGGGAGTTACCTAAACCAAACAAGAGAAACACTCTGAAGACGGGGTCGATAACAGTCCATTTACAGAAGAAAGGGTTCTGAAAGAACTAATAAAATTGAAGGTGGACAAAGCAATGGGGCCTGATGGGGTTACTCAAGAATTCTAAAAGAACTAAGGGTAGAACTAGTGACACCGCTGACTACTCTGTTTAACAAATCATGGTAGGATGGGGTGGTACCCGAGGACTGGAGGAGGGCAGATGTGATTCCTCTTCACAAAAGTGGGAGCAGGACAGAGGCAGGAAACTACAGACCAGTTAGTTTGACCTCAGTGGTAGGAAAATGATGGAATCACTTCTGAAGGAAAGAATTGTTGAGTACCTAGAGGCCAGTGGGCACAGGACTCAAGGCAGCATGGATTCACAATGGGAAGGTCGTGTCAGATGAATCTAATAGATTTCTTTGACTGGGTTACCAAAGTAGTAGACCAGGGAGGGGCTGTGGACATGGCCTACCTAGATTTTAGCAAGGCATTTGATACAGTCCCACACAAAAGATTAATACACAAGATAGCCAGCCTTGAGTGGGTCCCAAGGTGGTAGCCTGGATAAAAAATTGGCTAGACAACAGGACTCAAAGGGTAGTAGTAAATGGAGTACACAGTGATGAAAGGAGGGTTACTAGCGGGGTACCGCAGGGTTCAGTACTGGGACCAGTCCTTTTTAATGTCTTTATAAGTGACATTGCAGAGGAACTGGAAGGAAAAGTATGTCTCTTTGCAGATGACACAAAGATCTGCAACAGGGTTGATACACAAGATGGAGTGGAAAGGATGAGAAGGGACTTGGCAAGGTTGGAGGAATGGTCAAATGTATGGCAGCTCAGATTCAATGCAAAGAAGTGCAAGGTAATGCACATGGGAAACAAAAACCCAGGGGAAGCGTACACAATGGGGGGTGAGATACTGAGAACAGTAAAAATAGAAAGGGACCTGGGGGTAATTATATCAGATGACCTAAAGGTGGGCAAGCAATGTGAGAAGGCAGTAAGGAAGGCTGGGGGGATACTGGGATGCATAGGAAGAGGCATCAATAGTAGAAAACAGGAAGTTGTTATCCCTCTGTACAGACAGTTGGTGAGACCCCATCTGGAGTACTGTGTGCAGTTCTGGAGACCCCATCTCCACAAAGACATAGACAGAGTGGAGGCTGTCCAGAGGAGGGCAACCAAAATGGTGCAGGGTCTGCACCAGAAGACATACGAAGAAAGACTAAAGGAGCTTAATATGTATACCCTTGAGGAAAGAAGGGAGAGAGGGGACATGATAGAAACTTTCAAGTACCTCAAGGGAATTAACAAAGTCCAAGAGGGTAGCATCTTCCAGAAAAAGAGATGTGCAAGAACAAGGGGGCACAATTTGAAGATAGAAGGGGGACAGCTCAGAGGTAATGTGAGGAAGTATATTTTCACTGAGAGGGTTGTGGATGCATGGAACAGCCTCCCTGAGGAGGTCATGGGGTCAAGAACAGTGGGGGACTTCAAGAATGCATGGGACATGCATAAGGCAGTCCTAGTGGGGGGTAGGAGGAAGTAAGCTGTTGGTTAACTAGGATCTGCAGCTTATCTGTTAGGTAGGAAAATGGGCAGACTAGGTGGGCCAAGCGGTCCTTATCTGCCATCAAATTCTATGTTTCTATGTAACTTGCCTACTACAATATGGACACTGCAAAGTCAGAAAACTATGACCTTGTGAAAAGAGAAATCATGAAAAGATATGACATCTCAGTAGAGACCTTCAGTCAAAGATTCTGGTCCCTGAAGTACCACTCAGTCAACAATCCTTCAAGAAGCCTTCACCTGTCTCAAAGAACTCCTCATTAAATGACTCCAACCAGAGGGCAAAACAGTCCCGCTGATCATTGACAGATTGCAATAGAGCAATTAATTCATCAACATCCTTCCCACAGACATGCAGCTTTGGGTAAAAGAACACCGACTAGAAAGTTGGAGAAAAGGCTGTTTCTTTGCTTGAGGACTATTAGATGGTCAGACAGACACCACATCAGTGAAGTAATAGCCAAGAGCTGGTAAAATCCTCTTTTTCCAGATTTAACTCCAGGTCAGATAAGAACTTGGGTAGGGGTAACAAATCTGCACCCAAAGACTTTACTTACTATAATTGTAGCAAGCCAGGCCATTTTGCAAGAAACTGCCATCAGAATAAGGAGGGTAACACTGGAGCAGGTTTGGCCTTAGCAAATTGGGGCAAGTATTTAACAGATGTCAAGGTGGGAGATAAGACTGTGAAGGGATTTATTGATTCAGGAAGCAGACAGTCTAGTGCATGTTGAAGTGCTAGGAAAACACTGTGCAAAGGACCAGATACTGGTATCATCTGAATCCACAGGGATGCTCGATACTATCCCACCAACCAAGTGACTTTGAATACTAATTCGGTGTTGCAGCAAATTAATGTGGGGGTAGTACCTAAGTTACCTGTACAGTATCTGTGATTATTGATAATGACTTTACAGGATTTACTGAGTTAATCTCAGAACTAATGAAACCTGCAGTTTCAGCAGCAGTGGTAACAAGAGCACAGGCAAAGAAAATCTCAGAGGGTGGGGACACTTTTCCTTTTGATGACTTTGATGCAAACTTGTTTGAGACCAGCTCCAAAATCTGGAAATCCAGGAAAGATAGATGACACCTGAAAAAACAGTGGCAACAAAATACTGATGCACATATGAACATTCGAAAGAGCCAGCAGAAGAAGACCACCCTGTCTATCATGTCTGCTCGGTAAGTGATGGATGGTCTGGCCTTACAATTTATGCCAAATGACCCTGCCCCCCAACTGTCCCTCCTTCTCCCTTCTTCTCCCCTTCCTTGGTCCCAAGGGTTCCCTTTGTGCTTGTCCAAGGTTCCCTTTAATGCTCCCACCATCCTTGCTAATCACACCTCCTCTGGCATATTGTTGCAGATGGACACCACCTTCTCTGTATAGAAATGCTTCCTTATATCCCTTCTGAATCCCCACCCCATCAATTTTAGGCTGTGCCTCCTAGTGGTGCTGTTGTCACTCATTTTAAAGAGCCCCTTTCTTTTCACTCTGTTAATTTCCTTCATGTACCTTAAGGTCTCTATCATAGCACCCCTCTCTCTCCTCTCTTCCAGGGAGTTCACCCCAGGGATCCCAGCCTCTCCTCATAGGACCTATCTTGTAACCCCTTGATCATCTTGGTTGCTCTCATCTGGATCCCCTCCAGCATGCTGATGTACTTCTTAAGGTAAGGAAGCCATAACCTCACTGCATATTCTAAATGTGGTCTCGCTAATGACCTGTACAATGGTAAAATCACCTCACTCCACCTAATACTGATTCCCCTTACAGTACACCCCAGCATCCTGTTAGCCTTTGCCACCACCTTTTCACACTGAGAGGTGAGTTTCAGGTCACTCATAGTCACTACCCCTAGATCCTCTTTCTCTTCAGAAGCAGTTACCTGAGCCTCTCCTATGCAATACTTTCTCCTAGGGTTCTTGGCCCCTATGTAAATCACTTTGCACTTTCTGATATTTAAACGAAGTTGCTAGATTCCTGACCATTTCTCTAGTCTAGCGAGGTCCTCCCTCAGGTCCTGTATTCCCTCCTTGGTGTCCACTCTCCCACAGAGTTTGGTGTTGTCAACAAACAGGCACATGTTGCCTTTAGTGCCTTCTCCAATGTCACTTATGAAGACATTGAACAACACAGGCCTCAGCACTGATCCCTGTGGGTCCCCACTGGTGACCTCCTTGTTGCTAGAGAACTGAACCCCACCACAACTCACTGGGGTCTATCACTCAACCCGTTTTCAACCCATCTTACCATATTCTCCCCCACCCATAGTTTCATTATTAACCTTTTGTGTGGTACCGAATCAAAGGCCTTGCTAAAGTCCAGGTATATGATATCCACCACCTGGCCTTTGTCCACCTCCTTCATGACCTAATCAAAGAACTCAATCAGGTTTGTTTGACATGATCTGTTTGCCACAAACCCATGCTGTCTTTCATCATGTAGTCCATTCTCCTCTATGTACCTCACCAGCCTTTCCTTTAGTATGGTTTCCATGAGTTTATATAGTATCGAGGTCAAGCTGACTGGCCTATAGTTACCTGGGTCATCCTCGGGTCTACTCTTATGGAGTGGCACCACATGTGCCATTCTCCACTCCAGTGGCACCACTCATAACTCCAGAGATCTATTGAAGAGAACAGCCAGCAGAACAGCCAGATCCTCCACTAATGCTTTCAGCACCCTGGGGAGTATTTTGTCTGGCCCTGACATAAGGGGTTAATATATGAAAATGTTGAAACTAAATTGATAAGTGATTGTGATTTTGTTTCAGTGCAAACTAACAATTCTTCTCTCCAAGGTTATTTTAAGCAGCTGAAGGTGAAACAAAAGCAGTGTGAACCAATGTTTAAAAAATGTAATGGGCTACTGTACAGAACTTGGACTAATCTTAAGACAAAGGAACAGATAGAACAATTGGTTATAGTAAAGAAGTATAGAGCTGAGTTGTTACAGATAGCACATGATAGTCCTATGGCTGGTCACTTGGAGAGGGAGGTATCACATTTGAACAGCAATGGAAATACCGCAAAGACCATTACAGTGACAAAATTGGCAGTTCGCTGCAATGGTCCCCAGTATTCCTGACACTGCTGTCTCCAGGATATCACCCCCTCCCTGAATCAACACTGACTCAGAGTTAGTTATTTGTAGTACTGGGGGTGCAGGGTGCAGAGCCCTCCACATGGGGGGTGCGGGGGGCAACACTTGTTTTCCAGGACAGCACAATGCTGACTGTCGGCATTGTGCCATTGCTGTAATGTCATTTGACACAACTCATGTCGCTGTGGCATGGTGGAACCGGAGAGGGATCGCACCCTTGCCAGATTGCTGTATGGATTTTTCTGGCCTGGAATTCATGAAGATGTTTCTAGCTATTGCAGTTCTTGTGCCAAATGTCAGAAAGTAGCCCCAGAGACTAAAAAAGACAAGGTTCCCCTGGTGCCCCTACCCTTGATAAATGTGCCTTTTGAGAGAATTGCAATGGATGTGGTTTGCCCCTTAGAGAAAAGTAAAAAGGGTCAATTAATTTTGGTAGTATGTGACTATGCTACTTGATACCCAGAGGCAGTTCCAATGCATACTGTCAGAACCCCAAAAGTGACAGCAGAGCTTGCCAAAATTTTCAGCAGGGTGGGCATACCTAAAGTGGTTATTGCTGATCAGGGTAGTCATTTTCATGCAGCATTACTGAAGGTGCTGTACCGACTAGTAGGTGTCACTGCCATAAGAACCTCCCCTTATCACTCTCAGATAGATTGGTCTTGTTGAGCATTTTAATCAAACCCTAAAATGCATGTTAAAAAGGTTTGTAAAAGGGGAAGGGAAAGATTGGGACTAATACTTACATTGACTGCTTTTTGCTTACAGAGAAGTGCCACAAGCCTCAACAGATTTTTCATTGTTTGAAATGCTGTATGGCAGGCAACCAAAAGAAACATGGGAAGATAACCCTGCTTAGAACAAAATCTATTACATCTTATATGTGTGCCCTGTGTAAGAAACTGGCACAATCTGTTAAAATTGCCCGTAGTAATCAGGAAGTGGCTCCAAACCAGCAGAAGGTGTATTATGACCATGGGATAAAATAAATGTTTTTGAGCCAAGTGAAAAGGTCTTGCTACTGTTACCACTACAGACAATGAACTGTTAATGAAGTGGCAAATGCCTTATAAACTGCTTAGATGTACTGGCACAGTTATCTAAGAGATTGAGACCCCTGATAGGAACAATCCAATCAAGATATACTGTACCATGCTAACCATCTGAAGAAATGGGTTGAAAAAACACCAAAGCCTGCTTTGTTAGTTTTACCAGAAACTTCTACAGAAGATATTAATATAGTTTATGACAGACTCAAACAAACTGAATCTTCTGATGCTGTAAAGGTGAATGTTTTCTTAACCAACAAACAAACTGCAGAACTTTGTAACTTGATAAAGACATTTAACTGTACTTTTACCACAGTGCCAGGCCAAGCAAAAGGGGTTGAGCACGTAATAGTGACAGGGAATGTTTGCCCTATTAGCAAGAGACCTACAGATTACCAGAGTGGTTAAGAGCAGATGTGGTTAAGGAAATACAAAAAATGAAACAATTGGGTATCATAAAAGTGCTTGGTCATCACCAATGATGACTGAAAATAAAAAAGAAGGGGGCATAAGAATCTGCTTGGATTTTAGAAAAACTTAATCAAATGTCCAAATTTGATAGTTATCCTATGCCCAGGATACATGATTTGGTGGACAGATTAAGAGGTGTCAAGTACACCAGTACCCTCAATCTCACCAATGGTTACTGGCAAATTATCCTAGCTAAAGAATCCAGAGATAAAACTGCATTTGCTACTCCTATTCTATCACTTCACCACCATGCTGTTTGGTTTACAGGGCACACCTGCTGCATTCCAGCAGTACATGGGTGTAATTTTAGCTACTCACACTGGTTATTGTGCTGATTACCCGGATGATGTTCTGGTGTACAGTCCAGACTGGAAAAGCCACCTAGAACACCTACAAGCAGTTATCCAATCTAGCAAAAAGGCATGTCTGACCATTAATCCTACCAAATATGCACTGGGCATGCAGGAAACCAGATATTTGGGATACATTTTGGGAAATGCAGAAGTAAAGTCAGAGATTTCTAAATCAGAAGATATAGCCAACAGTCCTGTCACTAAAACAAAGAAACATGTCAGGTCATTTTTAGGGCTGGCTGGTCACTATTGGAGATCTGTTACCAAGTTTCCCCAATTAGCTACCCCTCTCACTGAACTCACAAAGAAACGGTGCCTGTATAATATGAAATGGTGTCCCCAGAGTGCGATGAGGCTTTTCAGGCCATCAAGGCTGTATTATGTAATGTTCAACCCCGTTTAAGAAGCCCAGACTTTGAGAAACAATTTTTGTTACAGACAGATGCATTAGAGGTATGCCTACTGTAGGTGCAGTCTTGAGTCAGAATATAGAGGAAAAGGAACATCCCAGTCTATACATCAGTAGGAAATTGCATGACAGAGAAAAGATACTGCACCACTGAAAATGAATGCCTTGCAGCAAAGTAGGCCATGGAGTCCTGAACGTTTTATTTGCTAGGGGCTGACTTTCTACATATAGGCCTCAGTATTTAGAGTTGCACCCAGCAATGTCGCATATGGTGTCACGTGCTGGTGAAACCCAGGGATATATTCAAAAGAGATGAGCAATGGCGCATCTCCTCTGAATATATAAGGTAATGCACACTGTGCAAATACGATACGCTGGCACATCCCCCCCCCCAGACAGGGCTGCATACCAGGAATGGGAACTGTGCCAGCACAACAGAGTTCCTGATATTCAGCCGGCAGTATGCAAATGGGGCCATAATGTATGCAAGGCACAAATGGGTCCATTTGCATGTCATTAAGGCCCCATTTGCATGAGTTGTGCAGGGCTGGCCAGTGAAATGCACATGGCACCCTGCACAGCATGTGGTGCTGCACTGGGGGGTCTAGTGGCACCTACCACACTGCCTGTAGCTGTGATCATCCATATAATAACTACTAATCATTCCCTGGTAGTCTAGTGGCACCCCCCCACCCTGCCCATAGCTGCAATCACCTGTAAAATAAATCTTATTCATTCCCTGATAGTCTAGTGGCACCCTTTCCCTCCCCATAGCCACAATCACCATAAAATAACTTTGCAAATATTCCCTGGTAGTCTAGTGATGCCCCCTTCCCTCCCTGTAGCCTGATCACCTAAAATATAATAAACATATATCTCTGGCAGCCCAGTGGTACCCCCACACCCTTCCCGATGCTGCAATCCCCATACAAGTACAACTCTGTACATCCCTGGTAGTCTAGGGTTCCCCCATCCCTCCCGTTACCTCAATCACTGATTGTATGATAAATTCCCTCCTGGTGGTCCAGTGGCACCCACCCCCAGCCACACAGGACCCTGGCCCCACCAGCTCCCCTGTCGTGACGGCGGCAGCATACTCCCACCCACATACCTCCATGGCTGCCCACCAACTAACAGCTACTGTATGGGCTGCAGTCCCATTGATCCACAGTGTGGACCAATGAGCTTGCAGTGCATACTGTAACAGTCATTCACAAATATGTGAATGAAGTCATCATTTGCATATTTGTGAATGACTATTGCAGTATGCACTGCAAGACCATTGGTCCACAGTGTGGACCAAAAGGATTGCAGCCCATACAGTAGCTGTTGGTTGGTGGGCAGCTGCAGAGGTATGCAGGTGGGTATGCTGATGCCCACTGATGACAGGGGGGAGTTGGGTGGGCCAGGGGTCCTGTGTGGGTGGGGGGTGCCACTGAACCATCAGGGAGGGGAATTTTCCATACTATCAGTGATCGGGGTAATGGGAACAGTGGGGGACCACTAGACTACCAGAGAATATTTGAAAAGGTATTTTATGGCAATCACGGCTACAGGGAGGGAAGCAGTGCCACTAGACTCCCAGGGAATATTCATAATGATATTCTATGGTAATCATGGCTACGGGGAGGGAGGGGGTGCCACTAGACCACCAGAGCTGCTATGGGTGCTTCTGCATAGTGTATTGGGTGGGCAGGTGGTCACCCATGGCTGGTGGCTGCAGTGTTTCACCTTGCGATATAGCAGCTCACCTGAGGGTGGCCACCATTTGAGCTGTTGTTTCAGGCTCATCTTTGGGCCTTGGTATGCAGCACATCCCAGGGTTGTGCAGGCATATGTGCCATACATCCTGGGCTGAACATCTGAATGCACCACATATGCATGGGCACGCCCCCTGGGGATGCGCCACATACATTATCATTGCACCCTGGTGCATCGGGACTTATGCTGCGCAAGTCCCTCCTTTGAATATTGCCCTGGGCACATTTCTGGGGTTGCGCTGGTGCAACTCAGTTGTGCCAGGTGCAACCCCATTGAATATCTGGCCCATAATAGATCAAGTGATGCACAAATCTGGAAAAGAGAATGTCAGTGCTGATTTTCTGTCAAAATATGGAATAGAGAAGTCTGAAGATTGAAAAAATGTATGGGTTTAAACTTAACTGTTTTCTGTGTTGGTTGTTATGGAAAAAGGAATACTGCACATGCACAGAACTGTAAAGGTTATAAAGTAATGTTAGAAGAGAATTAAAAGAAAGTTTTGGAAACCTGTTTTTTTAAAAAACAGGTTCCCTCTTAAAGGGGGGGATATGTGACAGGGTTGAATAAGACCTTGCCCTATTTGTTATGCAGAAAGAGTTAAAAGTGAGGATCTGTTCTTCCCTCTCCTTTCCTGTCTCTTGTCTGTCTATTTGTGCAATCAAATTTTCTTGTGAGACCTAGGAACTGATCATTCTGACAGTCTCACAATTCTCCCCTTCCCACTATCTCCCTGCCTTCACTTGCTGTTTCTTGCTGTTTCTATCTTTTCTTCCTCCTTGCTTATCTGTGGTTATAAAAATATAGGTGGATCTTTATGTGAAACTAGGTTCTCCGGTTTAAAAATGTATATAGTTATATTTTTGAAATGATTGCAAAAAGCTATTTTTAACTCAGGTAGTTACCCTTTCAGATCCAGTTTGATCTCATCAGACTTGTTTGCAAAACTGTCAGCAGGAGGCCAACTTGGGACACAGTGTTCTATTTTCAAATCTGCTCAGGAAAGAACCTGGCAAGAACTCTGATACATTTTGTGAGAAACAGGATGTTTCTTAGCAAGCTCAGGGTGCAGAAATTAATTACCGGGCAAATACTTCTTATAAAAATAGAGAAATCTTTCTTTGGAGACAGAGAGAGGAGAGAGAGAGAGAGAGAGAGAGAGAGAGAGAGAGACTGAAATTAATAATTAGAGATACCCTCAGAGGAAGGACTTTATTTTTTTTTTTTTGCAATAATTTTTATTTTTCAATATTCCATAAATATTGACAGGATAGTTATACAAACCTATTATATCACTCAACATATGAATAGTCATAGAACTCCATACCTTTTGGCAGGTATTTTCTTATGCACAGTGCACATACTTTTTAAATAGGAAGCAGTAGAAAAATAGATAGGTTTAGCTTTATTCCATAGCATTTTCTATACACCATTCTACAAAATCTTTATTATAAATTTTCCAGAGTGTTTTATAGTCTCTAAAAAATGTATAGTTATATTAAGTACTCAAAAATATTTGTTTGCATTCCATTTTTTGGAAAGGGCATCGAATTTACAGAGCATTTCCAATTTTTAAGGAGTATTCTTTTATTGTCATAATGTTAGCTTTCAAAATTAATCTGTATTCTGGTCCTATTATGCAGTCATTAAACATTTCTAAAATCATTATTTTTATATCTTTCCACTGTGGAAAATTAAAATCTTTTTGCTCCAAGATTTCAAAAGGTTATGTCCACCAAGAGGAACTCATGTGACATTCCCATAAAACATGAACAATATCAGCCTCTACTGCACCATAGTGCCAGCAGGTATCTGCTAATTCTGAGTTTATTTTGTGCAGCCTATAAGGGGAATAGTATGCCCTGTTCAGGATTTTATATTGTATGGCTCTGTCTCTAGTAAGTGTATTTTGAAATTGCATTACATGCTAGAAACCATTGTTGTTCTGTACAATTTTGATTAAGTTATTTTTCCCATTTCTGAAATGTTGTCTTATATAACTCGTTAAAGGGCTTATGTAATAGTTTTGTTAACCATGCAAATCATTTTTTGAACTTATTTTCTATAATGGTTTGCAATTCCTTCTCTATTTTTTGTTATTAGGAGCTCTTTCCCAGCATTTATAATCTTTTGCATATATGCCACTTTGCTAGTTAAAGTATAAATGATGGTAATTATGTAATTGAAATTTTTCTTTAAATTCTTCCCATTTCATTTTAGTGTCTTTTTTTATAAAGTTATTACCACTTTTTCATTCTTTTATTTTTCTAAACCTTATTGTCCAACATCTTTCTGTCAATTTTAAAGTTGTGATTTTGCTCTAATGGGATTTATTGGTGATATTTGTGTTGCCCCTTTGCTCTTATTTGTGAACCTAGTAATTATATTACCCATATTTTAAATGATGGTGCTCTTGGAGTTTTTCAACTTCTTTATCATAAAAATAATTTGTTTTACATCAGTTGTCTCATTAAAAAGTACTTTTACCATTGAATTTGCAATTTCCTGCCCCTCACTATCTTTTTCATCCAGTGTCAATTTAATTGCCAGTTTCACTAAATATGCCATATAACATTCCTCACTATCTGGGCAAGCTAGACCTCCTTGAACCTTATTCAGACAAAACCACTGCCATGAAATTCTAGCTGGTTTATTGTTCCAAATAAATTTACAAAATAAATTTTTTTTTTTTAAACAACATCGATGGTGTTGGTGTAAGAATGGATTGTAGCCTGTATGATAGAAAAGGAATTGCCAGCATCTTAATAGTCTGGATCTTGCCCCAATAGTGATAGTAGGATTTTACTCCACCCTAGAAATCTATCCTGTAGAGTCATATAATTCTTTATGATTTCTTGTATAAAATCTTTCTAATTTTGTGGTAATCTTGAATCCTAAATATTTCATTTCTTTCTCCTGTATAACTGCCCTTATGATTTTTTGTAAGTTTTCTGGCTGATCAATATTAAACATAATCATTTTTGATTTATTTTCATTTAGTTTATATCCAGCTATAATAGAAATTCTGCTCATTGTTGTTTTAAGTTCTTGTATACTCATCTCAGGATTTTGTAGTAACAGTAGGACATCATCCATGTATGCATTGAGTTTAGTCTATTATGTGGTTATCTTAACCCCTTTTATTTAGTTATTTGTCCTTATTTCACTAAGTAATAGTTCCAGCCCAATAAAAAATAAGGCAGGTCATGGGGGCATCCCTGCCTTACTCCTCTATGGAGCATTATAGGGCCTGAGAAGGTACCATTCACCTTTATTTGTGCCAGAAGTCTGTTATAGATGTTTTTTTTATGTAATTATGAATATATCTGGGAAGTTAAAGATTTTTAATGCCTCATAAAGATATTTTCATTCCAGTATGTCAAATGCTTTAGTGGTGTCTAAGGCCAAAAGAGTTGCTGATCTTTTAACTCTAATAAGATATTCAATAATGAATTGAATCTTATGTAGTCCTGACTGTATATCAATCAATCAATCAATCAATCAATCAAAATCTTTATTTATCCAGGCGGGCACCATTAAGCAAGGCTCATTTGCAAGGTGGACCTGGTCATGAATAAATCAAAGTACAGTACAGAAGCAGGTATACAAAAAGCAATAATATACAAGGAAGAAAAAGTATATACAGTGTATACAGTACAATACAATGTTGAAATAAATAAAAAAAACAGCATTATTTTACAATTGAAGAAGTCAGCAGATGTACAATCAACCATAGGCATACAGGGGTTATAAGCAGAGATCTTTTGAGCGAGGCAGATGGCAACTACACATATAGGGAAAAGAGGCCATGTATGGGGTGGCAGGTTAGAGAGGTAAAGAAGAGGAGGGCTATATTACTGAAGACTGGGGGAAAACATGGGCTAAAACCACAGAAAGTGATGATTACTGTCATGTACTTGTTTATTATGATAATGATGGAGGAGGGGTAGATAACTGGGACACTACTATGGATGGGGTGGAATTTTAGTCAGGCTGGAGTGGACAGGGAAGGGTGGGTGCAGCAGGAAGAGTTAATAGGGAAAGAGTGAGAGCCAGAGGTAGAGACATGGCGAGCGTCAGGATGGAAAGGGGGAGTTGCGGAATTAGTCGGCTAGCAGTGAGGAAAACATTTGAAAGGTGCTTTCATGTAGCGATCATAGAGCTCCTTGAAGATATTCAGGCTAACAGGGCAGCTCAGCTTCAAATTCCTTTGTAAACAGTTCCACAATGTGGGTAAAGAGAAGCTTAGAGCAGCTTTGCTGAAATGAGTTTTGACCCTTGGAACTTGGAGGCCAATTAGGGAATAGTTCCTTAGAGCATAGGTGCCTACACACTCCGGGGAATACAATCTGAGACATATGAGGGGAGCTTGTTGGTCACTGCTCTGAAGGACATAGGGCAGTGTTTCTATTCCTTCTATAGTGAAAGGAAGTCCAGCCTAATGATGAGTACAGGGAGCAGTGGTGTGTGGAAAGTGGAAGGCCAGTAATGGACCTGATAGCTCTGTGGCAGAGGGTGTCCAACTTAGCCAGTGCAGAGGCAGTGCAGTAGCTATACAGCAGGTCTACTTAATCTATTAAAGATAGTAAGGTAGCTTGAACCAGTTGAATCTTGGCCTCCTTTGTGAGCAGGTGGTTAATTCTGTAGAATAGTCCTAATCTTTGTCTTAGTTTCTTCTGTAGTTCTTCGAGATGGTCGTCGAAGGAAAGTTTATGATCAAGCCAAACTCCTAGATATTTGAATTTAGCTACATACTCTAGTGTTTCTCCAAGAACAGTGGTAATTTGTGGGATAGCTTCCCCCCAGCAGGAATCGCCGCATGCAAGGAGGGGGAGAAGAGCATGGCTTTTGTCTTTTTCGCATTGAGCAAAAGTATAGATCTCACTGGGATAAATCCTGTTTGGTTTTTCTGGATAATTTTGTTTAGGAGCAGTAATATCCTATTATTTAATATTTTTGTGTAAATTTTATAATCTACATTAAGAATAGCCACAAGTCTATAATTTTCTACTCTACTGCTGTCCTTTCCTTGTTTTGGTATTAATGAAATATAGGCCTTATAAAAAGAGTCAGGCATTTTATATGATATCTGAATTTGGTTATACAATTTTTCTAACAAAGGCACCATAACAGGTTCAAAAACCAAATAAAATTCCAATGTGTACCTGTCCATTCCCAGACATTTAGCCTTTGTCATGGTATGCAGTGTTCCTGTAATTTCAGAGATTGTTATTGGCTGAATCAATTTTATTGCCTCATTTTCTGATATTTTAACCAGACTTTAGTTTCTGTAATATGCTATTTCTGCCTCTGTGGGATGGCATTCAGAGGTATATAATGTTGAAAAAAATGCAGAGAATTCTTTTACATTCTTATCTTGTTCTATCAATACCTGCCTTTCTGTGTTTTTAATTGAGGTTATTTCTGTTTTTTCTTTTTCCAGAGTTTGTATTCTTTTAGCTAACATTTTCCCTACAACTTCACTATTTGTTTTCCAATTCCGGTTATACCTTGTCCAGTTCTGTTTGACCGCTAAAATTTCTGTGGTTGTTATTCATTTTTTGAGTTCAGTTATTTCTTGGTGCTTTGATGAGTCTCCTTTTTTAACTGCTGTTTCCAATTCTTTAAGTTGTTCTTCCACTTTCCAACGTATCTGTAATCTTTGTTTATTTTCCCATGATGCCTATGTAATTATACAACCCCTTATTGTAACTTTAAGTGCATCCCAATAGCCTATAATATTATCCTGAGAACCAAATTGCCTATTACAAAATTATTTATAACTATATTAATTTTTTGTTTGAGCTGTATATTACTTAACAGATTGTTATTAAACCTCCATGTACCTTTCTTTTTAATGTTCATAGCCAGAATTATATAGTAACTAACTGGATTATGATCTGAAATTAGTAGAGTTTCTATGTTAGCCGTTGTACTAAAATTGTTTATCAAGAGTTCCCTGGACATAAAAATACAGACAATTTTCTTAATGCAGTAAAGCCACTGGTAGGTAATTTCAAATCAAGATGGAGATGTGAAAGGAAAAGTGCACCTTCCACTGGGACTTGAACCCAGAACCTTAGCATAGCATGGAATGCTAAGGTTCTGGGTTCAAGTCCCAGTGGGAGGCACACTTTTCCTTTCACATCTCCATCTTGACTGGACATAAAAATGTAATTTAACCTTAAATGCATTTTATGTCAGACTGAATAATATGTGTAGTCCTTTTTTTTTTCAGTTAATTTCTTTTTTCTCCTCCCATACGGCTCCCTATCATGCCAGATCCTCCAGCCCCACCTCCCACTCGCAGTTTACCTTCCGCTTCCTCCATGGCTTGCCCTCCGTGGTGGGGTGATGGGGATCCCTCAACCCCACCAGGATGGATCCGGTGTGAAGGTTACTGCTTGTTTGTGGGAGTGGGGCCTGCTGGGATCAGCTTTCATCCTGCCAAGGAGCCTTTTTCCCTGTTTTTCTTGTGTAGCTTGTGAGCGTGCAATGCGCCAATGATGCCCAGCATGTGCATCTGCATGCTGTACATTGGGCAGCTGCTCCAACTCTTCCCCCATGTTACAGAACCTGGCATGCCAGCCCCTAGCTACTGATAGGGGTCAGGCAAATGCCAGTCCATGTCCCTACCCTCCCCCCTGGGAGAGGAGAGCTGTCCTCTGGACAGTCAACCCTCTCCCTCCCCGGCCATCCCCTGGCAACCTGCTCACAACGCGAACATGGGTCACCAGCATGGTAGGAGGTAAAGCAGTGATGACTCAGCCCTCCATGCCACCAGGCTGATTTAGTCCTTTTCTTTATCATGTAATTCTCTCCATAAATCTACTAGATTGTGTAAATCCAAAAATCCTTGCAAAAGCTTTGCTTTATATTCATCCCACTTAGAGCCCTTTGAGGTTTTATCTATAAAATGGTTCAATTTGCAATTAAGGTCCCCCCCCAATATTATGTTATTATAATTCCAGTTGTATAGAAGTTTGTTTATTTCAGCTAAAAGTTCCCATAGCCAAATGAAAACGTTGCATAAATGGATCCAGAAATATCAGTCTCATCTATTTCTGTTCATACCAGCACAATTCTTCCCAGTTTATCCATTGCCGAATCTACTATCTTACATCTAAAATTCTTACTAAATAATGGGACCACCCTTGTGCTTTTTTTATTAATACTTTGTGAAGGGTATTTTTGTGCAGACCATCTTTTTTTTAATCTCTCAGTCTCCTTATTATTTTAAAAGGTCTCTTGTAGCATAACCATACCAAGATTATGTTTTTTAATCCTGGATAAAATTCTCACTCTTTTAATAAGTGAATTCACCCCATTTACATTTCACATTGCTCCTTTAAGGATTCCCATCATCTTGTACCAAATTGTCACATGCCTTTAAATTGTAGTATTTTTTGACTTTGCTTTGACTGTACATATCCTGTTTCCCTTTTATATTCTTTTTGGTTTCCTTTCCTAACTTCCTCCTCCTTCCCCCAATTCCACCTGATGCCTATGATCTTGGTATGGCATACTGTTTTACACATGGAGACAATTATTCAGCCTTAGCTAGCCACCCCTTTCTCACCGCTACTTTAATTATCCATTTTTTACTTTTATCAATAGTTCTCAGTCCATATTCCTATCTTCAGGGTCTTCTGGTTTCTTTCTTCTAGTCTTCATCATTTTGTCTTTATCCCTGCTCAAAGGAAGAAAAAAATTCTGGCAATCAAATCTTAAGGTCTTGTACCACTTCTGTTTCAGTGTTATAAAACAGATTTTGATTATTAAGTAGAACCTTCAGCCTAGAGGGGTAAATAACGTAGACGTTTACTCCTTCTTTCCACAACCTTTGCTGTACCCCTCAAACTGCTTTCTTTGGTCCCATAATACTTTCAAAAAATCATGCTTCAAGTAAACTGACTGATCTTTAAATTTGAAATTGCTTGTTCTGAAAAAGGCCTTTATTACTCTGTCTTTTCCTTCTTATATCAACATTTTTACAGTCGCTGGTATAGCCTTTCTGCCTCCATCTTCCCTCCTTTGAGTGAGCCAGTGCAGCCTATCAATTATTGGTAGATCATTTTCAGATCCCTATAACTTAGATATGAGTTCCATTAATAGATCTTTCAGTGAAGAGTCTTTTTCCCATTCAGATAACCGTCCAAAAATATGTATGTTTTTTCTTCTTGAGCAATTCTCCTGATCATCAATCTTTGTTTTGAGAGACTCAATTGTTTCTGTAAACTTTTGACCTCCTTTGTGATAGGGACCACTGTGTCTTCTAGTTTTGACTGTCTCATTTGTAACTCATTTATTCTTTCGGCTCTTGCTCTAGTTTTAAATCCATGCTTGTAATAGTTTCTGATAAGTTCTGCAAGGAGCTAGGAAGTTATTGTAATTTGTCTATGGATGTTTGTAACATATTAAAAATTGTTATTAATTGTTGTGCCCACACTGGTAGTGTATCCATATTGCTAGCTTTTTGACTAGCTCCTGCTGTTTCTTTATTTTCAGAATCTTCTTTCTGTTTACTGTTAGGGCCTGTTTCTTCTTCTGATTATTGGGCTAAGTCAAGTGAAGCCAATGGAGTTTCTGTCTGGTTATCATCTGGCTTTGTATTGCTTATTTCCAAATCTTGGCCTGTTTGCATAGTTTTATGCAAGTTAGGTGCTGCTCTCCCCTTTTTTCTTTTTTCTTATCTGGCTCACTTTGTGTTTTTGGCCCCATTTTATCTGTTGCTATTCCTGTCATATAATAGCAGTTTTTAAATGAGAGCTTTTCTTGTCTAAGTTTTCTTCCGACAAAATCTGGTGAAACTGTTTTCTGTTGCCCTGGGGTATCTTGATTTTTTTTTTATTGGTGATAGTTGTTTAGCTTCCAAACTTTGAAACAGTTCTGAAAGTCTTTTTCTTTTGGTGAGCTTTGAATTCAAGTCCCCCATTGATATGTATTGAAGTTGTTATTTGTTACTTCCATTTGGAAAATTTGGCAAGATTACCTTTTTTTAAATTTCCAGAATTCTTATAGGTTCAAAGTCAGAATAATTCAAGTTCGAGCTGTTTTTTCTTTTAAGCCGTCAGAATTTAAACTGCCAGAATCTTATAATTTTAAAGACAGTATAGTTCAGGTTAAATGTTTTTTTTCTTTTAAGGCATCAGAATTTAACCTATTTGAGCAGATAATAAAGAAACAAGTAAGACCCAAAATGAACCAAGGAATTCAGTTACTTAATCTTTGTGTTTCATCTCTTAATCCATTTGTATGTTTATCTGCCTTTGTTAGGATCACTCCCTCTGGTAACTCATTTTTACTTCTTCTCTCTTCGACCTTCTCTCCAGTTCCTCTGGTCTGACTTTCAGTGTTTCTTCAGCCTTCTGACTCCTGTAAGCTGCAGACACCTAGCTGTGATGTTCTGTTGTCCATTGGTGACCTGCTGGTAGGCCACCACTATACTTATACTTTCCTCCTTCTTTTGCCCTCCATAGACTTACTCCTGAATTATCTACCACTGGGTTTCTTGTCAACCCATGTTGCACCTTAGTTTCAATCCACTCCTCAGCATCAATATGTTGCAGTATTAAAAAAAAACAGTGGCAACCACCTCACCATTTGTTTATAAGATCAGTTGTTTCTTTGTCCATTCTGACAGACTCCAGCACTGTTTGTCTGTTATTGGGCTATACCTGCCCCTGCACTTCTCCGTCACTTCAGACTTCTCACCCGAGTAGGCAATTCCAAAAAAAGAATACGTTTTTCATTTTACTGGAGTGAAGAAAATACAAGTTCCAGAGTGGGTACATCTTTTTAATTCAACGTACTAAGAGGTAACAAAACACCATGCAGTGAGTTTGTTGAGAGGGGTACAGCATCCTTGTGCTGCCTAGTCAATGAATGAATGCATTGCATCACCACACTTCATCAATCCACCAGAGGAAGGACTTTGTTTTGTTTGAACTGCCTGTATAAAAGCTATCCTGCACAATTTTTTTTTATTTTACTGTTATTGAAAATAATAAAACACTATTTGAGAATTTTATAACTGCCCCTGGTTTTCCTGTGCTTCCTGACATTTGCCTCAATGACACATTGATACATGCTTGTGCAGGAACTTGCATGGGATGGGGGAATTTCAGGTGATACAGCAGATTTGAGCACCAGGCATCTATTTGGATGCCTTGGTCAGCAACAGAATTGATACCCTTCTCTATGAGGCACAAGGGATTTTGGGATACAGCAGTTCTCAGCAATTCTTCAAGGGCTGCTGTATCACCATTTCACTGAAAGGTTTCTGAAAGGTTTTAAAACCAAACTAAATGGCACTATATGGCTCCCAGCCCTCCATTCTAGTTCACAGGGCTGGAGGTAGTGTCTAGGAAGGTTGGTGTGCATCCCAAGGTCTCTGAAGAGGGCGGCAAGTGAGGAACATAGATGCTACTGCAGGGGTCCCCCTGGCATATCATCAGCACCCTCATCCAGCCTTCCCCACAAACTAGGATGTGCTGGGGGGTCAGATACAATGTGATCCCAGCCTTTGCCTGCTCTCTACCAAATGGTCAACTCAGAAGCAAGGGCCACCCTCCATAGAGAGTGTATCTCAGGGTGGGGATGTGTTTAGGCCACCACATGTGGTGGAAGGGGTCTCCTCACTAGATGGGCCTCCTGTTGCACGCCTGCATGGGTGTGTAAGGTTTCCATTGCCCTTTGTTGACTGAGCCCTAGTTATTCAGGCAGTTAGTTTATTACATTTATACTGTGTCCTTCCCCATGGCTCTGGTGATGTACAAGGTACAGTATAAATAAGTCAGGAAAAACAGCATAGTAAACTGTAAGTGTATCAACCTTTATAAAGGGCCACCTAAAAGTGTTTAGTGATTTTTTTTAAACTTTGCAGTGATTCTAAAATTCATAGACGGTGAGTTCTATAGATCTGGAATCTTATCCGAATTGACATAGTCTGTTTGCAATGCCAAGAATTACATGTGAAGTCTTCTCTGTGAGTTCTATAAAGTAACACCTTCCACATGAGCTAGACTTCCATTTAGCCATTTTCACTTGAGGAAGGAAGTGCATAAATCATGAGTACATTTTTGCTTGATGGGGCCTTCTTACTGATTTGCATTTCTTGGCAGTGAGTGCTCCATCATACTTCAGTGGATATCTTTTAGCTACTGGAAACACATTCTTATCCTCTCAGCTACTAAGGAAACTAAGCTACACCTTCCATTTAATAGTCCATTCGGCCATCATGCTGAACTGGCAACTGATCGTCACACCTCATCAGCCAGCTACAATGTACAGCAGTCCTATGTTAACAGATTAATTAATTATTGAGGAAGCAGCCTCCCATGCTAAGAATTGTGCATACCTTCTGTGAAGTGTCAACTGCATGCCTCGTCAACTCCTATCAATGCTGATTATTCTTGCACTTGTTATAATCAGAAATGTGTTGCCTTAAATTCCTTTATGCTTCTTGCCATCTGTGACTTCCTGCCCCAGGTCATTGTTCTAAGTGGGACTTTCAGCTCAATATGGTTTCTCCCAGTTATCAGTTAAATAAAAGGTGTTATATCAGCAACTGTGCAATTATGTTATGCTAGTAATATGTAAAGCATATGGGAGTATGTATTCAACTACAACATCTTTATTTATTATGTTTGTTCTTTAAAAGACTGAGGATGTATATTGAGGTCTATAGCTCTCAGCTCCAGCTCCCTCCTCCAAGCCCCAGGACAGTCGAGCAGCGCTGCTCAGCCACTCAGGCTTCTGGGAGCAGCCAGCTTGTCCAGGTGCTCTCTCCTTTCCCCATGACCAGCCTGCTAGAGCAAGAAACATCCTCAGGTAACTGAAATAGAACCTACCTCCACCATACTTCTGGGTGCCATTGTGTCTGCTGTTTCTCCACTGTACCATACCATGTGAACTAGCATTTGTGTAGGCAGACACTGACTGATAGCATATTGCACCTAGTGACTTTAATACTCCTTTAAGGAGTGCTAGCTATAGTTATTATTGCATTTAAATCTGTTTAGCCTTAGCTGTTTCTGTTGGACCACTGTATGTCCTGCAGCTTACTGATTTGTGATCCCTGCTGGGTCTGCTAGCTGCCTTAGGGTCTAAGTGTGTATATCTGCCATTCCTCTCCCAGCTTCCAGGAATCTGTATCTGATTGATTCACTGTGTTGTTTATTGATTCTCCTGTATTTACTAGGCTGCTAAGGGCAGTATTTTACAGATTCAGCTGGAACATATTCTTTACACATTTACTGTTTAAACTACTGCTGATACTTCCTGTGCTACTGCTGCTTCTGCTGTTTTCTCCACTATCCCCTCTGCAACCTGGAGGGTTTGTGTGGGCTGATTTAGCAGCCTAGGGCTGAGATTTGGCTCTGCCCCATCACCCTCCCTCTCCTTTGGGGTCAGGTTTCCTCTTCCCACCCCCCCCCGTATTTAATCTCCCTTCTCTGTGTTTTCTTCCTCAGCTCCAGCTCCCTCATCCCAGACCCAGGATGGGGGGGGGCAGTGCTGCGCAGCTACTCAGGCTTCTGGGGGCAGCCAGTTTGCCCAGGTGCTCTCCCTCCTCCCCACAACCAGCCTGTTCCACTGCTTCTCTTGTATGACTGTTGAATGGCACCATTAGGCTCTTCCCACCCAATGGTGGTCATGCTTTTATGCCTGCCAGAACCTATTAGCCCACTTTGGCCCCCCTATCCTTGCCTCAACTTGGTCCAGTCCACCCAGCCCCTGAAGTAACAGTGAAGTCACCCCCTTTGCCCCTCCCCATTTTGTAACTCCTCTTAAAAAACTACTGTGCCCTTCCCTCCCTGCTCACACTCCCCACACCTTTGCAATCCTCCTCCTTCTCTCCCCCCAGACACTCATTATGGTACTTTGCTCAGCAGTGGGGCCATGGGTCTCAAACCTGCACTGCATTCATTTCTCCACTGCAGTCAGGAGCCCTAACCACTAGACTAAATCTGCCAATGCATGCTACTGGTGAGTAGCTAATATAGCTAATATAGCTGATACCCATAGAGGGCGTTTGATTTCTTGCTGATTGGCTATAGGCAATACTAGCACACTGAGAAAGGGAAACCAGATACAGTGGCTCCTTTGCAGTGAATTATACACTAATTCTTGCTGTATTAAGTTTACACAAGCTTTTGGTGACACCACACATGGGAATTACCATACCCTGCCCTTGGCTGTATTAAAAATACTTATTATTTCATCAACAGTGGGGACATGAGCTTTGAACCTGCACTGCCTTTTCCCCCTCACTACTGCAGTCTGTAACCCTCACAACTTGGCCAACACTACCTTATCGACTGCTGGTCAGAAGCTGTTATAACACATTTAGATGAAGCTGTTCCTGCTCCTCCTACTGGCCCCCTCCATGACTGACCTGCTGCTTGCATTGGATTTGTGTGCCTCTGTACTAGCTGTTGATCAGCAGCAGCTGTCCTCCTTTATTCATATCCCCTACAGGTCTACTGTGTCTCCCCTTCCTATGGTTAGGTATGAAATAACTCCCTTCGGACCAGCTCTCCTTGCCATCCTCTCTATTACTGAATGTCACCTGTTTGGTCATATCCTGTATTCCCTCACCTTCTCACCCCCATCCTGGCACACTCCCTACCACCCTCTTCTCTCCCTTCTACTCGTTGCCGGGGACATCAAATGTAACCCTGGCCCCTTAAACACACCCATTGACCACACCAATGTCACCTGGACAAGGAAAACTGGTTTGAAAGTGGCACATCTAAACATTTGTAGCCTCCCATCAAAGTACCTTGACCTAGAGGCCTGGATGTCCCTTTATAAGCCCCATATACTAGGACTCACTGAAACCTGGCTGAAACCACATAACTCCAACACCTCCTACCATCTTATGGGCTACATCCTCATTTCCCTCTATAGACCTGGAAAAAAGATGGGTGGCAGTATCACACTGTATGTGAAGGAACATACAGTATATCAGCCACCATTGTTAGCTGCTCCATTCCCCTCTCTCTCAGTGAATGGCTCCTTGTTGAGCTAACCCTGTGCTCCTCTAAAAAAAATCTACCAGGGGTGCTGCTACAACCCCCCTACCAGAGGTATCCCAGGCTTATCTAACCTACTGGACAGTCTAGGGCTAACAACTCTAACCAGGGACACTATATTAGTTGGAGATTTCAACCTTAAGTGGTTAGGCACCCAGGAGCCCGACTATACTAATCTCCAAAAATCCCACAACCTTGAGCAAGTCATCACTGCCCCTAACAGACATAATGCCCATACACTAAACCACTCCCTACTCAACTGGGTGGCCACAAAGAGGGTGGACATGGTCCTTCAGATGGGTATCCTGTCAGATTCTATAAGTGACTACTACCCTACTTATATCATTCTGGCCTTCAAAATTAAATGCCTTCCTCTCAAATACCTCTCTTTCTGAAATTTTAACTGCCCAGACCCCACCAGACTTCTCAGTGATGTAAGAGCATTAAACTGGTCTGCCTTTTACCTCATTGACAATGTGTCATCGGCAGTTAGCTTCTTCACTAACGCCCTCCTTCAGGTACAAGACCTCCACTTCCCACTCACCACTCATAGGGTGAAGGGAGGCTACACCTGTTGGATATCGAAGGACCTACTGGCCCTCATGAAAGAGAGAGACAGCCAGTGGAAGGCTTAAAAACTGTCCCTTTCCCCCCAACTCTGGAATGTTTACAGGTGCCTATGCAACACCTGCAAGCAAACAGCCAAAACACCAAAGCACAACTTCTACCTCAATCTACACATGGACAACCTCGGCAATCCATGGTGTTTTTGGGCCTTGATAGGGTCCTTACTCAATCCAAAGACTCACAGCCAAGTCATTCAACTCACCTCCCCATCAGGCCCCCTGACTAACCCCACTGAGATTGCACAGAGCTTTAACAAAAAATATACCGAACTCTCTGTCCACCTCAGTAGACTCCCCCCCATCACAATCTAGCCCTAGTATTCAGGCAGACTGCCTCCCTCCTGGCCACACCCCCTCCCCGCCCCCTTCTTCTTTAGATTCATAGGCCCAGAAGCTACATCCAAGCTCCTAAATCCCTCCCTAGCAGGGGTAGCCCTGACAGTGATGGGTTGTTCCCCTTCTTCCTTAAGCTCATCTCTCCTGCAATCATTAAACCCCTCACCTTCCTTTTCAACCTTGCCCTCTCCATGTCCACCATGCCTGAGTCTTGGAAGCATGCCAATGTTGTTCCTATCTTTAAAGCAGGCAATCCTCTTTCTATCAATAACTACAGGCCTATCTCCCTCCTCCCCAACCCGAACAAGCTACTGGAGAGAATTGTGCACTCCCAGCTTTCTGAGCACCTTGGAAAATATTTGCTGCTGTGCCCCCAGCAGCATGGTTTCCACAAGCTCCACAACATCACATTGGCCTTAGCCCATTTCACTGACCATGTTCTCAGAAACATGGATTCAGGTAAGACCGTAGGTGCTGTATTCGTGGATCTGACTAAGGAATTTGACCTAGTCGACCACCCTCTCCTACACTCTACTCTCCACCACCTCGGCTGCTCCTTGAAGACTTCATCATGGTTTTGGAGCTATCTCAACAGAAGGTAGGTCCCAGTCAGTTACCATTGGGGCTGCATCCTCCCTTCCCCTGCCCTGCCTGTCTCTACTGGGGTCCCCAAAGGCTCCATCCTTGGCCCTTTACTGTTTTCCATATTTATCAATGCACTCCTGGCAGAGAGTCTCTCCTGTGAGGTAATAATAATAATAATAACTTTATTTCTATGGCACCTTTCAGAGTATCAAGGCACCTTACAAATTTAAAAGAACACATCAAATATCTGATCATAAAAGATATAAAACAGATAATCCAGTACAAAAGTCATTCATTCACTGAAAGTTTGAACCCACAGGTGTGTTTTTAAAGCCTGTTTAAATACCTCCACGGTCGTGCACTCCCGCAACCAATGGGGTAGAGAATTCCAGAGGGCTGGGGCTGCGTGCATAAATGTCTGGGCCCTGGAAGATTTCAGACACACCTTCAGAATCTCCAGCAATCCCTCATCAGCTAAGTGGACCAATCATCCAGGGCAGTAAGGAACCAGAAGCTCTTTCAGGTAGTCCGGGCCTAGTCTGTGTAGGGCTTTAAATGTCAATAGACTGACTTTAAAGGTGATCCGCCACTGTACCAGCAGCCAGTGCAGTCCGTGCAACACCAGCATAATATGACAGGATCTAGGAGTTCCCACCAAAAGCTGGGCCACAGCGTTCTGCACTAGCTGCAAGTGGCAGATTTCCACCCCAGGTAGCCCTAGGTAAAAGGAACTGTAGTAATCTATGCTCGAGGACATGAAGGCGTGGACCAGCGTAGGAAGATCACTGGACAGAACAAGGTGCTTAATCCTGGAGATATTTCTCAGATGGTAAAAAGAGGATTTGACGATGGCTGACACCTGCGAATGCAGAGTCAGCACCTCATCAAAGATTACCCCCAGGTTTCGCACCCATTTAGAGGTCATGAGTGATACACCCCCAAGAAAAAGCCCTGAGGGTGAACCCACCCCTGGCCCCCCTTTCCGGTGCACTGGGTCCACAGCCAACACCTCAGTCTTTTTCCAAGTTCAACTTTAGCCAACTGGAATTCTCTATGCAGATGACCTTGTTCTATACCATAGTGACAAGTCACTTGCAAACATCTCCTCCTTCTTTACCCTTAATTATGGTGCTGCATACAAGTGGTTTATTTCCAAAAAGCTCATGGTAAATGAAAAAAAGACAAAATCAATGTTATTTGGCTTAAAACTGTTCCTCACCAAGGTCTCCAAAGTGGAGTCCTGTCACAGACACAAGCTGAGAGAAGGCTGCTCATTGTGGTAGTTGAGGAATAGCTTCCAAGAGCAGGACCTGCTAAATGCTTATATTTATTTTATAACATGTATGCCACCATTTACTGCCTAGCAGGACTTACCGGTTTTTCTTGTGCCTTTTCTGGCTCCGGTGTGTGCCCTTCAGATTGTTCCTTGTTCCCCGCAGGAGGAGCACCGTGGTGGAGGCAGAATTGCTGGGATAAAGAGGCCCTTCGAAAAGACTCAAAATCAGGGTAGCACCTTAAAAGAGTGGCGGAGGTGCTGGAACAAAGAGATCAAGACAAAGGTAAAGCAGAGAAGTGAGAAGCTCTCTGTAAATCTTTAAGGACCATTTTAACTGTGGAACTCTGTGGAACTCTCGAGTCATACGTTTCTGCAGTTGCTGATGCTGTTACTGCAGCTGTGGATGTGAAAAAATCTGTTTGTTGGCTGTGTCTTACTGAGAACTATAAACTGATAAACTTTGCAGCTCGGCTCTTTGGTGGGGGTCAACTGAATAGCCGAGCAGTTGATTAATCAATCCGTTCTACGGCATTTACAGTCTGACTGTTTGTGGCTCGGTCGGAAGATGCAAATGATAGAATAAAAGATTAAACAGTGAAAAGAGCGTCTGTTCACTAGATTTAAAAAATATATACATATATTCAGAGTTTTGAGCAGACGGGGATTTTTAAGAACATGTTTGTTTTTATAATAAATTAGGTTAACAGAGTGTAGTAGTGTGTTTACAGTGTTACAGTATTTTAAAGTGTTTTTTCCTTTTATATATGTTTGCATATATAATGGTTCTGTAAGTTTTAATTACACTTTCTTCCTATTGGGAGTCTGCAGCTTTTTGAGTTTCGCGTCATTGGGTAAGCAAGGCATAGGATTGGTTAGCCTGACCCACATGACTAGAGAGAATAAAATGCAGTGGTAACAGGGAGAAGGATAGCCATGCTCACTTGCCTCTTCATCGGGGGATGGGTTATAAGGTCCTTTTGGGTTATTGTATTATATGCCCGAGTATCCTGTACCGAGTGTTTGTTGCTGAACATATTCACTGATGTGCTGGCAGCTGGCTGGAGATACTGAGTGTTAAGATTCTCCTATGTTTTCTAATGTTGGGACTCTTTTGGAGAAAGAAATTGGAGTAGTGGGCTGACCGTTTGCTGCGATTTGGAGGTGGAGTAGTTCCTCTGTATTTTGGCTTACTGCAATGGCATTGTACATTTGTGTCCTCATTGTTATATTTTATGATCTTTCTAGTTTGGGTTGTTTAGCTAATAGATACTTAGACATCATTATTTCTTATTTCTCTTTTAGCGTGCTTCAACGTGTGGGTTTTCTGGACGGAATAAGTTCAGATGAAGCTATCGCTTTTATAGCGAAGGATCATATAGTGAAAGAAAAGATTGCTGGGCCTGGTGGATATATTTTATGTCAGAAAGTGTGAATGTCTACAGTGTGGCAATTTGGTTGATGTGGACAGCATATATTTGTTTTATGTATTAAACCCTCAATTGAAGTAATATTTAAATTGACCGAGAGTGTATAAATTTGTGAAACTATTTTTAGGGAATCGTTAGGGAAATATTGTTATAAATATTTCTTTTTGCCTTTTTAGATCTTTATTTCCCCTTCTTAAAAAAAAATGAAAACGTGCTAGAAAGGTTGAAAAAAGGGCAAAGAAGGGAAAAGTGGACACCCACAAGAAAGATGCATCTGGGAGAATAATACAATATATTTGCCCTAATTCAAACCAGATTGAATTAAGGGGTAATAAGAAAGCTTTAAAAAAGTTTAACCCCTGGGCAACTTCATCTCCTATGGGGGAAAATAATAAATTATATACAACCCATTCTCTATTAGAGGAAATTAGAAGATTAGAGGAAAATGGTTGTGTAGAACTTATTGAGAGGCAGCCCAGTAATATAATTGATATGATTGGCCCAGAACTACATATTTCTGATTTAAATACACCCAAACAAACAAAGGGGAGATTGGATAAGGGGGGCATTGTGTCTCCTATTCCTAATATGGATTTGATTTCTGGAACATCATGGTGTAAGGAGGTGACTGTAAGACAGATGGAAAATGGTTGTTCTGATTTAATCATTTGTGGAACAAATAGTATTATGGAGAGTCAAGTAAAGGGTCTCCCATCCTTCCAGGAGAATGATGTGAGCCCAAAAAAGGGTAACCAACAATGTAAAAGAACATCTGGTTCCTTCTTAGAGGAATTTAAATATTTTCTGACCCAATATATAAAAATGGGACACCAACTACCATTGAATAAGGAACAAAATGGTGATTTAAGAAGTAATTCCAGTAATGGGGTTGGAAATTTGGATTTTGATAAACAAGAAACATCCAGTGTTGATAGCCCCTTATTATTAAAATTAGATGAATTAAAGAAGGAGATTGTGTTTGGTAATGCACAAATGCTTGAAATGGTTATTTTTTTGGGGGTGTTTATTGAATACTTTGTGAATAAGACCAGGTCTTGGGTTGTAAATCCTGAAATGAAGGGAAATAATAATAATATCAAGAGAGATCATAGAACTGAGTTGGAGAACAGAAATGAAACAGCAAGAAGTAGTAGGGAAAAAATAAATGAGGGTCAGATGAATGGTATTAATATGCTTAAGAAAAATAAAGAAAAAATAAAAGAGATGAAACAAAAGTAATGAAACAAAAAACAATTAAAACAACAACAGAAGAAATTGCCAATAAAGAGGTTAAAGAGATAAATCTGGTAATTAAAGAGCTCAACCACAGAAAAGTGACCCTTCAAAAAAGGGGAGGAAATGGTAGGCAGGGCCAATTAAAGAAGAAATCTGGGAGTGTCCAAAGTAAGGAAGGGGTAAAAACTAAAAAGGTTTGTGAGGAAGGAAGGGTACAGACTGGAAATAATACTGAAAAATCCTCATTAAATAAAGCAAATCAAAAAAACAAAGTAAGATTTGAGGAAGACAGGGGAAAAAATACAAAGGATAAATATGCTGAGTCGGACAAAGTGGATGATGTAGAAAAAGAGAAGTTAATTATAGCTGGGGAGCTCTTGCCTACACTATTTGTAAGAGGTGTCCCAAGACAAAGGAATGAAAACCCCTATATAGTGAAATTAACAGCTTATAATCTTTTTAAAGGGATAATGGGGAATAAGGTAAGCTGGCAAGATATCAGATCGGTTTATAGATATCAAGCTAACCCATATAAAGGATGGCTGTGCCACTTGCCCCCTTTGGACAGCAGTCACAATCCAGCCATAGCACCTCTGTGGTGCAAGGAGCCTGATCCACCTACTCCCCCCAAAGAGATAGATAAGGTGCCATTTTCCCCCTTGGGCAGTGGTCACGATCCAGCCATAGCACCTCTACAGTGCAAGGAACCTGATCCACCTACCCCACAAAGAGATAGATAAGGTGCCACTTGCCCCCTTGGACAGTGGTCACGATCCAGCCATAGCACCTCTATGGTGCAAGGAGCCTGATCCACCTACCCCCCCAAAGAGATAGATAAGGTACGACACTTGAAAAATTGCCACGATTTCTCTGGGCTGTGTGAACGCTGAACCAGATCATCACTTGCAATTTGCTGTTTTCAATTTCAGCACCTTCTCAGCGTAGCGCTATTGGCTCCACACCTGTGTAGAGCTCCCTGATTGGCTGGTCTCATTCACCTGAGACAGGAACACCCGAGACATGTGGCTTGATGTAAGCCTGCATCCCTGTACTTGCCTTCTAATTTATATATTTTAATTTAGCCTGTTCTGCTTGGCCTGTGTAAAGTAACTTACCATCCTCCCCGCAGCAGTTTCTCTCCAACTACATGTGCACTGATTCAGTGCTAGCCCTGCAAACTTCCCCTTGATTTTTTGTCCCACCCCCTCCCCCTCCCAGGCCTCCTTTAAATGCACATAGTCTCTGCCCACTCCTAGCTGATGTTTCAATTTATTGGTTACTTACTATCAACAATTGCAATTCCTCCCATCCCCTTTTTGCAACTAAGCCTTCTAGCAGCTTTATCTCATTCTGTCTTGCTGAGGCATACCATTTTGATACTTTAGGTTTGCTTATTGCTGACTAGCATATCCTGTCCTGCTGACTAGCATATCCTGTCTTGCTAAGGCACTGTTTTTACTTGAAAATTGTACTAAAAATTACTGAACTGTAACTGATTTGCCAAAAAAACTGTGTTTATTGTCTAAAAATGTTCCCAGCAACCAAGTGTTACAGCCTCTTCGTGACTTTGTAGCTCTCTCCAGACTGCAAGGCACCAAGGAAATCGCAGACTTTTCAGTTGCTAATTGAGCTGTTTTCACTCAGACTGCTAGCCTTTGTGTTGCCCCACTATTAATTAGAGCTTCTCTCTCCTTTCTCTAGCCGAGGGCGGTATACATTTATCTTGCATCTCCATTTTAAACTTCCCAACATTACTTTGTCACGGAACAACGACCCTGGGACCTATATAACTTAGATAGCAGAAGCTACTGCAGTACGCTCCTTACTTACATAAAGGGCAACCATGACAGGCCTTGTTTGGCTACACTTATTCACCAGCCTTTGTATAATACCCTATGTGGTTAGACAACCTGACATAACTGATTCCAGCAAAGGTGCATGCTCTACCATGCTAGTCTCCCCATATACCAACACTATGAACAAATTATGCTGCCATTGTATGCCTTTGATCACTTCACAGTTTGTGGAATCTCCTCAAAGTGGAACTGCTAACCAATATCCTCTATGTGGTCCTATACCCTATCCATTCAAACTAGGTATGGCTTGGTGCCATTCTGCATGGATCCTAGGATATGCATCCGTAGGGCAGCACAATAAGATGATTCAGTCTTTGGACCCATGTACTCAAACCTATGCCATATGCAGAAAGACTCGTGCCTTTAAACTTCTCCTTGCTGCCCTGAGGAAAATTGTGCTCCTTCTACTCCTATGCTCAGGTGACGTCGAACTTAACCCTGGCCCTATGAAAGTGCTCTCATCTCCTTCTGAACTCACAACTTTGAAAGGAATTAGCTTCTTGCATACTAACGTGTGTAGTCTTTTAAAGAAGCTTGATTCAGTCCAGGCTTGGATTATTCATACTGCACCAGACGTACTCGTACTTTCGGAAACATGGCTCCGGGCATCCATCCCAGACAGAAAGCTAAATATCCCTAACTACCTCCTCTTCAGAACCGACAGGCAGACCAGGGGTGGAGGAGTAGCCATTTATGTTAAAAACAAATTCTCAGTATCTATATTAGATGCTATCTCCTTTGCCTGTGGATTTGAATAACTGTCTCTTAAAGTCGAGCTTTCCCCATCAGTGGCATTCCATATCATAGGCTGCTATAGACCTCCAGCAGCAGGACTGCAACTTCTGACACACCTGTCATCCCACCTGGATACTACCAAAATGGAAACAATCATACTAGGTGACCTTAACTATGATTGGCTGACTAAGGTCTCGTTACCCCTGAAACAATTCTGCGACTCTTATGGGCTCACTCAACTTATTACTGAGCCTTCTTGCATCAAAAAAAAAAATCCAAGGAGAAGCACCCTCTTGGATGTTCTCCTTGTTAACAGACCTCATTCCTTGTCCCATGCTGGTATCCTCTTAGCGGACTTTAGTGACCGCTGCTTTATTGGTGGCATAAGAACTGTTACCAAACCTCTATCTACATCAAAGTTTTCCACTAAAAGATCCAGATGGAACTTCAATTCTATTGCATACTTCAATGATCTAAAAAACTCTTTGCTATGGCAGAGTTTCTACCTGGCTAAGTCAGTGAGCGATGCCTATGACGTTCTTCATGAAATCATATCCAGCCCTCAAAATAGCCATACTCCCCTGGTTAAAACATGAATAAAAGCCAGAACCTGTCATTGCTTCTCACCAGATCTGAAAGCTGCCTTACTCAAAAGAGATTACCTATGGAAAAAGGCTCGTAAATCTCATGCCGACGCAGACTGATGTTTCTTCAGGGCATCTAGAAATGTCTGTACTAAGTTAGTCAGAGATGCCAAAGCCAACTTTTATCAAACCGAGCTACTCTCTGCGTCAAACTGCCCTACCAAGTTCTGGAATACTTCTGTTCAGTATTCATAAAAGAGGAAGTGGGGGAGATGCCTAATCCAAATAACAGAAGCACTCTGGAGAGGGGGATTGATCCCAATCCTTTCACAGAAGAAAGGGTTCTGAAAGAACTCCTAAAACTGAAGGTGGACAAAGCAATGGAGCCGATGGAATTCACCTCAGAATTCTAAAAGAGTTAAGCAGAGAACTAGTGACACCACTGACTATGCTTTTTAACAAATCATGGGAGGATGGTGTGGTACCTGAGGACTGGAAGAAGGCAGATGTGATTCCCCTTCACAAAAGTGGGACCAAGACGGAGGCAGGAAACTACAGACCTGTCAGTTTGACCTTTGTGGTAGGGAAAGTGATGGAATCACTTCTGAAGGAAAGAATTGTTGAGTACCTAGAGGCCAGTGGGGCACAGAACCCAAGGCAGCATGGGTTCACAGCAGGAAAGTCATGTCAGATGAATCTAATTGATTTCTTTGACTGGGTGACCAAAGTAGTAGACCAGGGAGGGGCTGTGGACATGGCCTACCTAGACTTTAGCAAGGCATTTGACACAGTCCCACACAAAAGATTAGTAGTCAAATTAACCAGCCTGGGAGTGGGTCCCAAGGTGGTAGCCTGGGTAAAACATTGGCTGAACAACAGGACACAGAAGGTAATTGTAAATGGAGTCCACTCTGAAGAAAGATGGGTTACTAGTGGGTACAGCTGGTTCAGTACTGGGTCCAGTCCTTTTAATGTCTTTATAAGTGACATTGCAGAGGGACTGAAGGAAAAGTATGCTCTTGCAGATGACACAAAGATCTGCAACAGGGTTGATACACAAGGAGGCATGGAAAGGATGAGAAGGGACTTGGCAAGGTTGGAGGAATGGTCAGAAGTATGGCAGCTTGGATTCAATGCAAAGAAGTGCAAGTAATGCACCTGGGAAACAAAACCCAGGGAAGATTATACAATGGGGAAGGTAGTAACAACAACAAAATGGAAAGAGACCTAGGGTAATCATATCAGATGACCTTAAGGTTGGCAAGCAATGTGAGAAGGTGGTAGGGAAGGCTGGGGGGATACTGGGATGTATAGGGAGAGGTATCACCAACAGAAAACAGGAAGTTGTTATCCCCCTGTACAGACAGTTGGTGAGACCCCATCTGGAGTACTGCATCCAGTTCTGGAGACCCCATCTCCGCAAGGACATAGACAGGATGGAGGCAGTTCAGAGGAGGGCAACTAAAATGGCGCAGGGTCTGCAGAAGAAGCCATACAAGGAGAGACTAAAGGAGCTTAATATGTATACCCTTGAGGAAAGGAGGGAGAGGGGGGATATGATAGAAATGTTTAAGTACCTCAGTGGAATCAACAAAGTCCAAGAGGGTAGCATCTTTCAGAAAAAGAGATGTGCAAGAACAAGGGGACACAATTTGAAGATAGAGGGGACAGCTCAGGGGCAATGTGAGGAAGTATTTTTTCACAGAGAGGGTGGTGGATGCATGGAACAGCCTTCCTGAGGAGGTTGTGGGGGCTAAAACTGTGGGAGAATTCAAGAAAGCATGGGACAGACATAAGGCAATTTTAGTGGGGGGTAGGAAGAAATAGGCTGTTGGTTAAATAGGATCTGCAGCTTATCCTCTAGGTAGGAAAATGGGCAGACTAGGTGGGCCAAGCAGTCCTTATCTGCCATCAAAGTCTATGTTTCTATGGTCCACCATAAAAGAGCTATCTGGCCACTCTCCAGGAAGTGCGCTTCCTTCCAAAATTACCACTGATAATATTATCATTAACGATAAATTAGAGATACTGCAGGCTTTCAACAATCACTTTGCCACTGCTGGCCTGGCGTTTGATAAAGCACCTGTAAGTAGCCTTCTTCTTCAGACCAACACCCAGCCTTCAGAACCAAGTAGCAATAACATGGACTTCTCCTTTTCACCTACCACCACAAAAGAAGTTGAAGATCTTCTTCTATGACTAGATACTAAAAAAAGTGCTAGGGCCAACTCCTTTGACTCATATTTCTTGAAAATAGCATACCATATACTTGCTACACCTATAACACACCTATTCAATCTGTCCTTTGCACAAGGCTCCATCTCCAAGGTATGGAAAACTGCTCACGTCATTCCCCTGTTTAAAGCAGGGGACCCATGTGACCTAAATAACTAGAGATCAACCTCCCTTCTTCCCATACTTTCAAAATTTCTGGAAAATATTGTGGATACACAGCTGAGATCTTTCTTAGACAATGCTAGACTACTCAACCCAATGCAGTCTGGCTTCAGAGCAAAACATAGTACAATCACGGCACTGGCAAAAGTTACTAGTGACTGGCAACGGGACCTAGACAACAAAAAAATTTGTTTGTGCCGTGTTTCTGGACCTCAGTAAGGCTTTCGACACTGTCAACCACTGCCTGCTCCTCTCCACCTTAAAAACTATAGGCATTGGCTCAACCACACTGAGATGGTTCCAAGACTACTTTTCTGATGGACAGCAACAAATTAAGGCTGATGGAGAGATTTCTCCACTTAAACCGACAAAAAGAGGTGTCCCCCAGGTCTCCATACTGGGCCCATTACTGTTTGCCATTTATATCAACAGCTTGGATGTAGGCATCAAAGATGCCAGTATTCACTTGTTTGCTGACGACATAGTGCTCTACTTAAGCCGGGAATCACCTGAAGCTGCCTGTGCTGAGTTACAAGCTGACTTTAATACTCTGCAGTACCAGCTCCTTAGCAAAAAGTTACTACTAAATGCAAAAAAAAAGGCCATTCTTTTCTCAACATCAGGCCCAGGGGCTTACTCTGCTGTCACTAGTCCATTTCCTCCAATCTCTACTTTATCAGGAGAAAATCTTAAATTTGTGACTAAATTCAAATATCTTGGTATTTGGCTAGACAACAAACTCTGATTTGTAGCAGCCTTCTATCCCATATTGATTACTGCTCCCCCATATATTTCCCCATGTTGCCAGCCCTGCTCTTCAAGCTGACATCGGTTTACAACAGCATCTGCTGCTTCATCCTCCTCACACCCTTTTCTTCCCATCATTGTGACGTATACAAATCGCTTGTTTGGCTTCCACTTCTAGGGTGTTTCGACTACACCTTGGACTGCCTAATAGACACTACACTCAGAGATGGTCCCATGTCCCCTTATTCATCCCTACTCATGGGCAAAGTTGCTACTAGGAGCCTCTGTGAATCATCCATCCTCCACCTGGTAGTTCCCATAATCTCCACTACCATGGGCAGTAAAGCCTTTTCCATCTCTTCCCACTCCTTATGAAACAAGCTCCCTATATCGCTCCATTCATCCTCCTCCCACTTATCCTTCAAAAGCCACTTTAAAGATTGGCTACTACTAGAAGCTAAATGCTGCTGCCCATCTGTGTAAACTGGGATGATTCCCTCCTACTCCCCCAAACCTTTCGTGGGGTCTCCCCACCCTTGCAACACCCATTTCTCTCCAGCTTCTTTCCCACCCCCACCTGGCCCTCTCTCCCCTCCCTATAGTCTACTCCACTGCACTTTGCTTATTGTGGACTGTCGCACTGAATTTTGAATATCTACCTGGTTGTTACTTGATTTTGTTATTGGCATGCCTTTTTGAAATTGCACTTTATATGGTTTACTTGATAATTTGTCCCTTACTGTATTGTTCTCCATATTCCTGTGATGATGTATATGGACATGTCGCTAGCCTATAACTTCACCATATACCTTATTGTACTCTTATTTTTGCTAATACCCTCTGTACTGTAATTCTCAGTACCTCATTGTTAATGGCCTGAATTGCAGCCATGTTATTCCTCCATTATTCTATTTTGCTAAATGTGCCATTGCTTATGGCCTGGGTCATGCCTGAAAATGGTCCCTTGGATTATTGCACCTACCCAGTCACCAAAGACATAAATAAATAAATAAATAAATAAATAAAATAAAAAACTGTGTCCTGATAGAAGGGAACAATGGAATAATACAACATCTTATGTGCAGTTTTAGTTTTTAGCCCACCCTATATCTGTATGTATTTAAAGAGCTGCCAATGCCTCCAAGAGAATGTTAAAACATAATATTTGGACATAATTCAGATTATATTTCATATTAGCTGTGTATGTCTTATTTGTTACAGAGTTATATGCATGAAAACTAGGGGCCAAATGTTCAAAATAACTAGATTGCCACAAGTCCCGGGTGCACCAAAGATATGGTGCACCAGGTTTGTGGCAATCTAATGGGATTTTCCATCCCATGTGGCAATTGATGCAAGTTAGATCATCTTTGTGTAGTCTAGCTTGCGTCAATCTTGGGGACAATTTTAATGGCACTTGCACCCGAGGCTTGATGCAAGCTGCCCTAAATCAGGAAAACTGTCATGGCTACATCCATGTTGTGGCAAAAATGGATTGCTGTACCAATGATTTCAAAGTTTTGTGGTGCAGGGCTTGATGCAAGTTGAAACTCTGGCCCAGGATCTTTGTTTATTTAATGTTTATCAGCTTCTATTGCTTATTCAGTACCTGATGGCATAATACTCTGCTTGTGACATCTCAGTTATTCCTATGGCATCAGACTGTGATCACACAGCAGAGGATTATGGCTTCAAGTTAGGAATACGCTGTAAGGGAAGATGAACTCTAAGATATTATTAAAGAAAAACAGTGGAAAAGCCAAAGCTTTTCCCAGCCACTACAAAAATGCCTGATTAGGGCTTTTGAACAGTAAAGACATTTTTAAAAATTACCTCCAAGTGCTTTTTCATGATTTAAACCGCAAGCCGCAACTTCCATTTTCTATTTTCATCTCAGGAGCAGCAGCATTAAAGCCTCCTTAGCTCACTCTGCCATCATAATATGCCCTGCCAACCAATAGCTGAGGTCGGCAGGACATATTAGCATAAAGTGAGCTAAGGAAGCACACAGCTGCACCTGAGATGGTGGCTGCCGTCAATAGAAAAGGGAAGTTGCAACTTGTGGTATAAATCATGAAAAAGCACTTGGAGGTAATTTAAAAAAATATTGCACCTCCCTGAAAGCCCTAATTGGGCATTTTTGTAGAGGATGGGAAAAGCTGTGGCTTTTCCACTGTTTTCCTTTAAGATCCTGCTTTTGTGCATATTTCCTCATCAATAAGGGGAGGAGAAATCTATGAAAGATACATGAAATATAAGCTGAATTATGTCTAGTTATTAGGTTATCCACAGTTTTCTCCACGGTGTCAGTGGTTCTTTAACCCTGTAGGCTGCCAACAGAATTAGAACGAATAGGAAATTTGAACTGATATATCAGTCCGCAGCCCTGTAAGGGTTAAATTGCTTTTGGGCTACACAGCTGTTTGTGCATCGTATATTTTATATTTTATCAACAATTGTACCTGCAACCTTGGTCTTCTTCATCTTCTTATTAATGTGCCATTTTATTTGTTTGTTTCTTACCTTTTACCCCCCCCCCCATTCCTCATCCTCTGAGTCGCACCAGGAAATGAGCTCTGGCTCAGCTTACCTTTCCTAGTTACCAATTTTTAAATAAATAACTAAATAAAATATGCAAGATAGTACAGCAAATATAACCACCGCTTTTAAAGATGGACAAATATGTATGTACCTGTGTCTTCAACATTAAGAAACAATGTGGGAGAGCTGCACTGAGTCACTTCTAAAGTGAAATAAAACCTGTAAAGTAGGCACCATACTGTATGTATAGGAAACATGCAATGGGCTGACATGAAAAATTCAGTTTATCTTCACAAGCGAGGGGATAAGACCATAAATCAAGTGCTAGAGCCACAAGAGACTTATTAAAGTCCTGCCCCTCTCAAGTGATAGTAAAGTGATAACATGAGTGATGCGACCAGCTCCATATGTTGGACCCCTTCCATGAGTGTCAGCAAGTCCAGGTGAGCCCTGAGTTTACAGGGCAGGCCTAGACAAAAGCCTCAAATCTGAATCACTTTCCCTGTGCTACACGCTTCTCGCACATGGCACAGCTCCCTTATGTGCTGACCAGACATCTGCCTGCTTGATCAGCAAAGTCAGGCTACCCCCTCCTCCATGATCCCCACCTGAGCCAAGAAATAAGGATTGGACCAGCTCCAGATATCAGAACCCCTCTATGAATGCCAGCTAATCTGGGTGAGCCCTGAGCTTCCAAGGTGGGGCTAGATAAAGCCTGTAGATTTAAATCACTTTCCCTGTGCTGCACGCCACTCACTAACAGTAGGCCCTCTTACACACAGTGGTCTGTAGCGGAATGACTAGTACAGACACACTGTAATGTTACCTGTCTCTGCATGTACAGTCAATCCATGTTGCAACATAGTGAGTGCTCACTTCAAATGGGTTCCCTGTTTTTCTTGGTTCGCGGGCTTCTGTGGTGTTGTAACCTGGCTTGTAATCATGTCGGGTCTGCCATTTCGGCACACTACTCTTTTTTACCACAGACATCCAGTTTGATGTTTCTGTGCTGGTATGCAGTGGGAGGGAGATGGCAATGAAAGATGAACTGTGTGTAAATGGGAATGAGGAACGCTACACTTGCAGTGGAATGACTGTGTGCCAGAACAAAATTTAAAAGTACGTGCTGTGTAAAAGAGGCTAGTGTGTCTTTGTTACCTGCTGAACAGACACCTGGCTGCTCGAGAAGGTAATCCCTAGCAACATCTGCTACCCCCTCCTCCACAATTCCCACCAGATGTCAGACCCCCTCCACAAGTGCCAGTTAACCTGGGTGAGCCCTGAGCTTCCATGGTGGGGTTAGATAAAGCTTGTGAATTTCAATCCCTTTTCCTGTGCTTCATGCTGCAAGTTCATACCATATCTTTGTTATCTCCTGACTGGACACCTGCCTGCTCCACAGGGTAGCACCAGCAACACCAAGCTACTCTCCACTCTACAATCCCCACCTGAGCTCGGAAGTGAGCAATGGGACTAGCTCTAGACATTGGAACCCCTCCATGAGTGCCAGCCAATCTGAGTGAGCCCTCAGCTTACCAGGCAGGGCTTAGTTCCCTCTGTTCAGGAACTCCAGCTCAAGCAACCCTCCATGCTAAGGATAGAGTGCAAAGAACATTGAGTAGTCTGCCTAGAATCAGCCTGAGGTTGGTCATTGGCCAGACACGCTGCTCCATAGACTCCTTATTCTCATGCTCCCTTTTTTCCCTGGTGATATGAGAACTTTTGGACCCTACCCACCAGTCTTCAACCAAAGGTGACTATTATGTTAACTCTGTTTTTGCCCATTATACTGCACCCTCAGCCTTACCCTATTTATTTTATTTGGATTTTGTTAACTGGGTAGGCTCACTGAGACTAGAGGTCCCTTTATCAGGAGCAACCCATAATTAATTATATACAATGATCACAATACAAATTCCAGTAACAGCTCCTGATAATATAGTGCATTATGATACAAGTAATGATTACAGAATATATCTGGGTGGATCTTCCATACATGTTCTGTGCGCTCCACATTTTGGCTGCTTAATTACAGTATCTCAGTTTGCCTACTAGTTGCACTGCTACAGTCAGCTTAATTTTTGCACTACTTCTGTAATAAGTACCTTGTTTGTTTGAACCTATTTGAACTAGGTCTTAGCAACACCCTATCTGGGTGAACACTAAAAATCAGTTTAGCAGAATGGTTGTGCTGCAGAGCTGCTAACTGCTACTACTACCACGGCCAGCTCAATTTAAAAATCTGTGCTAAAGTTAGTGCTTACTGGCTTCACCCTCTCTGGGTGAACACTAGTAGTTAAATTAGTAGTCTGTTTTGTAGTGGCACTTACTGCTGCTACTGATACTGCCAGTTTAATTTAGTAGTCTGCTAAAGTAGAAGCTTATTGCCACACCCTATCTGGGTGAGCAGTAACAGTTAAATTAGTAGTCTAGTTTGTAGTAACACTTACTGCTATTACTGATATTTCCCATTTTCTACTAACCCTTATTGCTATTATTGATATTTCCAGTTTAATTTAGAAGTCTGTGCTAAGTTGAATCTATTACTACATCCTATCTGGGTGAGCATTGCAGGTTCAATTAGATGTCTGTTTCAGTATGAAAGATGTTGCCTAAGGTATTGGTATGGGGTACAGAGGGGAGAACATCAGATTTGGTGACTGTGGGGTACTCTTCTCTAGGGATATGCTCTGAGGAGGGAGCACTGACCCATCTCCAGGAACACAGCAGAACACCATCCTAAGTTGGTGGGAGCAAGGGTAGAAATATCTCAACTGCATCATCAGCTCAGCTAGGGACCATCCCTACCCCCTCCACTTTCTCAGAGGACCACTGGCTCAGGGAAGCAGCATTAGTCACAAAGAGGTTATCTAGCCAACACCATCCAGATGGCAAATAGTTTTGCACCCCTAGAGGAGAGTCAGGTACCTGACTGTGCTGAGGGGGGGCTCTGAGACAGTCAGTGGTATGGGCAGATCAGTACAACAGCACCCAAGGGAATAGGGGAACATTTTTTAACCAGGAGTAGCACACTAAGCCGAAGCTTGTTTCCAGATGTGACCTGGGAGCACAAGGAAGTTAAGTGACTTGCTCAGGATCACACAGTATGCACCTAGGTGGCTATGGGATTCAAACCCAGGTCTCCAGATCTGTGGCTCAGAGCCTTAACCCACTGTACTATACTGCCTCTGAATGAGCAGATGCCTGCAGGAGAGTCTTGATGGCTGGGGACTCAATGATTAGGGGTGCTGAGAGGGTGGTTGGTGGAGGATTGGAAGGGGAAATGGATGGTCAGGTGCCTTTCTGGTGCATCAGACATCGGGGATATAGACAAGATAGAGAGGATGGCAGAGAGGGAGGTGGGAGCTTGGGTGTTGGTACACCTTGGTACAGATGATCTGGTGAGCCAGTCTGTAGAGATGGTGAAGTGGAACTTTCAAAGACTAGGGGACAGACTTGCAGCACACTCAGCCCCCCTGGCCTTTTCTGAAGTCCTCCCTGTGTGGAGCAGGGAGAGAAGAAGATAGAATTAGGAGGGATGAGACAAAGGAGTTTAATGGGAGGCTCAAGGGATGGTGTCAGGAGAAGGGGTACCACTTTGTGGGGTACTGGTGGACTTCTTGGAGAGGAGGCTCCTCAAGGGTGATGGACTCTACCTGACAAGAGAAGGGACCTGTGCACTGAGGTAGATATTTGATGTATATATTGTACCTTTAAACTAATTGGAGGGGAAGAGTGGGGCTAGGGTTAGCAAGGCGACAAGTGAGAAGAAGGGGATCCCAGCTAGTACTTCCCCACATCTGGGGCCAGTAGCAGCTCAGTAGGTATAAAGAGGGATGAGGCACAACTTGAGCCAGGTATGGGGATATTAGAGAGGGGGAAGCTAGCAAAGTGTGCAAATACCAAGAAAAACAAGAGAATAAAGAACATGGGAAACACGGGTCATAGACAGGGGAATAGCAAGGTGGGCTCAGTGGTCAAATGGAAAGGAGTATGCCTTAATGCCAGGAACCTGGGTAGTGAAATCAGGGAGTTATAGGGGCTGATTGCAGAAACTGAGGCAGACTTTGTGGCTATCAAGAAAACATGGGCTACAGAAAATAACAACTGGTATATGATGGTTCCTGGGTACTCATTGTTCAGGAGGGATACAGAAAAAGATAGGTGGGAAGGAGTAACCCTCTATGTCAGAGATGGCATTGAAGTGGTGGAGGATGAGTGCATCAGGATTAATAATAGGGAGACAGAGTTGCTGTGGGTGCACTTCACGGCAGCCTTGGGCAAGAAACTGTACTTTGGGGTGGTCTATAGACCTCTGCAGCAAGGGAAGAGAGTGAGAGAGAGCATGCTGAGGAACTTGTAAGGGAGCTACAAAGGGGGAAGTAGTGGTAATTGGTGATCTGAACCTGACAGATATCGATGGAGATGTTCTGTCGGCCAGGAACACAAGATGTAAGACCTTGCTGGATGCACTCCAGAACTGTGTCCTGGTACAGTTAGTTAAGAAACCCAATAGGCAGATTGCCATTCTTGATGTGGTGCTTACCAGCTCAGAGGTGGTAGATGTTAGTAGGGGAGCCACTAGGGAACAATGACTATAACTCCATTTAGTTCAAACTGGGCCTTGGGACTGGAAAGCCCCAATCAAGAACTAAAGTCAGGAATTTTAAGGGGGTGGACATCAGCAGGATGAGGGAACTGGTTAGGGAAAAGTTGGGGTAGACAATTTAGGTGGAGTGGAAGAGAGATGGGGGGTAATAAAGAGGGCTATTCTCAAGGCATCTAAGTTATACATGAGAATGGTAACCAAAAGTTCAGGAGACCATTATGGTTCTCAGCGAAAGTCAGGGAAGTGGTGGGGGCTAAGAAAAAGGCCTTGTACAAGTACAAAGTAAAGCAGGTGGAGGATGAATTGGGGAAAATATTTACTAAGAAATAAGGAAGCAAACAGGGTGGTTAGGGAGGCAAAAGCAGAAACAGAGCTGCATACTGCAGAAGAGGCCAAGAGTGGATAAAACATTTCTTAAATATATTAGGGAAAAAGAAAGAAAGGAGGGAGAATTGTTAGGCTCTTAGAGTGGGGCAGGGTGATAGAAGACAATGGATGAAAGTCTGCCATACTTAATGATTATTTTTGCTCAGTTTTCATCAGGTAGGAAGATGATAAGGCCCCTGGACCAGATGGGTTGCACCTGGGGTGCTCAGGGAACTAGCAGCAGAACTGGCTGAACCTCTGTTAGGACTATTCAACCGCTCACTGTGGATGGGGGTTGTTCTGAAGGACTGGAGAGCGACAGACATTGTTCTGCTGCATAAGAGAGGAGACAGGGAACAAATGGGGAACTGCAGACCTGTCAGTCTGATCTCCATCACAGGGAAGTTGATGGAGTCACTAGTCAAAACCTCATGAACTACCTAGAGAGCAACAGACTCCAGGATGGTAAACAGCACTGGTTTGTGGCAAGGAGGTCCTGTCAGATGAGCCGGATAGTTTTTTTTTTGATTGGGTGACAAGGGAATTGGATAAGGGTCATGCCATGGATTTGCTCTGTTTCAATTTTAACAAGGCTTTCGACTCGGTGCCCCGGAGATGCTTGCTGAAGAAGATGGAGGATCTGAGTGTAGCTAAGGAAAAATTTAACTGGGAGAGGGAGACATGAGCGGGGTGCCACAGGGATCTGTCCAAGGCCTGGTCCTCTTCCATATGTTCATCAACAACACTGGAGAAGCTATCTGGGGCAGGTTTATTCTCTTCGCAGATGACTCTAAACTCTGTGGAAGGGTGGATAGTGATGAGGGAATCAGAGAAATGCAGAGTGACGTATATAACCTAGAGGGGTGGTCTAAGGTTTGGAAGTTGAAAATCAACACCAAAAAATGCAATGTAATGCCTAGGGAGTAGGAACCCCAGGACAGAGTACTGGATGGGTGGGGTGAGACTTAGTACTATGGCTGAGGAACAGGACCTAGGAGTTATCATCAGTGACACCCTTAAGCAACTGAGCCAGTGCAACAAGGTCTAATGCAAGGCAAGTAGGATTCTGGAGTGTATAGGGAGGGGTATTGATAGACGAGGAAGGAGGTAATACTGCCCCTTTATAGATTTTTTGTGAGGTCGCACCTGGAGTACTGTACCAAGTTCTTAAGCCCTCAACTCAGGAAGGGTAGGACAGGGTGGAGACAGTGCAGCGCAGAGTAATAAAAAGTATTCTGGGCCAAAAAGATAATCTTACGAGAGGCGCCTCAAAGCACTGGATGTGTACTCACTGGAGACCAGAAGAGAGAGGGAAGATATGAGAGAAGGTAGATATGATAGAGACCTTCAAGTTCCTAAAAGGAATAAACAATGTGAATTGCAAGTAACTATTTGGCTTGAATGCTAGTTCAAGGTCATGAGGGCATAGGTGGAAACTGACAGGAAGGAGGTTCGGGGGGACATGAGCAAGTATTATTTTACAGAAAGGGTGGTGGAGCAATGGAGCAGTCTACCAGCCAAAGTGGAGGATGCTAAAACAGTTGTTGGTTTTAAGCACAGTTGAAACCGAGTGAAGGGTACAGTGGTCACTCGGGGTGACAGAATCAGGAAGGAGAATAGGGAGGAGGAGGGGGAAGGCTAGGACCCTGGATGGACAGTGGGTCCCAGGGTTAGATAGGGAACTCATCCAGACTGGATGGACCATTGATCTTTTTCTGTCATCACTGTTTCTATGTTCCTAAATTGCATAATTTGAGTCAGCCTGTTGCATATTCAATTTATACAACATCAGTCTACCTGTTATATCTTCTATAGCTTCTATTAGTAGTACAACGATTTAATTGTTTCTCTTTCATTTCAACTGCTAGCTTCAGTACCGCACATGGCTACTGTGATATCATCAGCTCTGTGAAAGCTGCTGTCTGATTTGCTCAGTATTCCATTGAGATGTATCCAGACTTGCTAGACATTAATTGTGGCATACAACCAAATGCAAGATATTATGACATCTTGCAAACTGGGTCCAAAATATCAGCTTTATTCTTTGGTATGTCAGTCTACACCTGAGTATAGATATATAAAGACAAAGAAAGAATAAATGATGGCAAGGTGTGGTAAACATATAGAATAATGCATGGGGAGGTGTGGTTAATGAGGATTTTATGCACACCTGAGGTGTGTGATACCCCATAAACCCTGAGGGCGAAGCCCGAGAGGTTTATCTGGGCACCACACACTGAGGGTGTGCATAAAATCCTCATTAATCACACTTCTCAATGTTTTATTTTTTATATTTACTGGTTACTACTGGTTAATTGAGAAACTGAGAGAGGAAATCTGTTTCTGTGAAGAACATTTATTTCACTTAAACAGAACAGAGTAAAACTGTAAATCAACAGGTTATAAGAATATAACAACAGCTGAACCTTTTTTTCCAAAGAGCCTATAAGAAGCGCCTTAACAGAATTCATTATATCTTAAACTTTTTTTTTTTCTGAGAATTTCCCTCACCGTTTTCCGTTTCAGCTAAGGAGCTCCCGAGCAGTTTTTGAGTTAGAAGTTTAAGCAGTTCAGTGAAACAGAATGGAGAACTTATCTAAAGGGAAGTTTTTAGTGAAGAACAGTCTTTTCAGATGTTGTTTTTTCCCCCCCAAAGCTTTTCTTTGTTTGTTGTGAGGGGAAGCCATGTTTTTTTTTCCCGCTGATGATTTTCTGTGAGGAGCGCAAGCGGACCATCAGCACAAGGATACCATCTCAGAGAACAGCTGAGGGAGACTTACAGCTGGTTTTGGTAACTGTGGTTTACGGAACCCCGTAATTCACAAGTGTGGATTATGGAGTTTGTGAGGGTCTGCTAGTGGTGGTTTCTTGACCCTAATCTGTAAATATAAGGAAATAAGGTCATAAAGCCAAGAGCCCGAAGAGTGAGTGGCCTTTATGTGCATGTTGACCATGAAATCTCATGAATATGCTGGACTTTAACATCTTTTACTTTATATAGTGCATTAGTTTGGGCATTTCTTGCAGTGTCATGCTTTATCATAGTGTAGTGGTTTGTATTAGTGTTCCATAGTGTAGTGGTATGTTCTTTAAATAGGTACTTAGTGTTTTTCTATAGTGTAGTGGATCCTTAAGAGATGGCCATTTTTTTGTCTCAGTACTGTTTCTGTAGTGCTGGGGCCTCCTATAAAAGGAGATGTCTCTCTAACAATCTTCTTTAGTGAGTCATTGCGGAAGTGAGCTGTGTAGAGGTCAGTAGGGAACAGCATGCGGTTGGGTGTGGGATGTGGTCTGCCAAGGAGTGGCATGGTTTGCAGTCAAGAGTAGCCTTTTGGATCAAGACAGAAGGAGGTGAGCTACAGAAGGAGGTCAATAGCATCGTGGGTCATTTCATGAGGAAATGAACAGCAGCAGCAGCACATAGAGGGCCTGTATAAGAGGTTTGAAGGTTCAAAGGACAGCATTGCTTGGCGAGTGAGGTAGGAGGAGGAGGGTGTTGGGTGGGATTTTAGTGTAGTGTGGGGTAGTTTTTTGCAGACAGAGTTGAGGGGGTGTTAGGGTGGTTGTTACATTTGTTATTAAGAAGTTTGTTACATGTGCTGCTATTAAGGGGCTTGTTACATATGGTAGTAGTATTTTTAATTCTTAGGTGCCCAGTACCACAGGCTCTGGGACCATTACAAAACACATTTATAGTAAAATACAGCAGCACCGCCAATCAATAAAATGAGTGCATTCTAAAAATTCAGCAATTCAATATGTGGCACTCACAACTAGTGTCCAGACCATTACATATAAGGTCCAGTACTTTAATAATAATATGATAAAATCTAGCAGTGACAGCAAACAGACCTCTACCAAAACAGTCGACAGTTTTGCACTACAAGCTTAGTCTTGAGAAAAAGCTTATAGCGTGAAACTGTAGACTGTTTTGGGACAGGTCTGTTTCCTGTAACTAGCTGGATTTTACTGTGTTATTATTAAAGCATTGGACCCTATCAAAAATGGCCTGGACATTATTTGTGAGTTTGCGAGTGCCCCATATTGAGTTGCTGGACTTCAATTCATGTTTTTCTGTGTTGCACCATCCATGTACACTTGGGATCTGCTTCTAAGGTATGAGCATTCTAAAAATTAACATTGGTACAACATTTCAGACATAAGAAGGGTATCCTATTAAAAATAGGTAATGTTAATGCTGGCCCAGTAGTGTGGAGGGCTAAGAGGTTGTGTGCCTTACCAACCACCATGCCAATTACCTTAGTTTGGGGACAAGCTCGGGTCACTGAGTGTCATTGGGGGGAAAAGACTGAGTATCCAATGGACAGCTCTCTTCTCCTGGGTGGGGAAACACACTGACTCAGCCCTTGACTGTCCTTGGTGGAGGCATGGAGGTAGCTCCGGCAGCATTGATGGGAGGGGCTGCAGGTTTCCCCGGGGTGTGTGCACCTCCACGCACACATGCTTGCATGTCACCACACCAGGGGACTCGAGGAGAAAATGGTAAACTGATTGAAACATGCTTAATGAAGCCCTGCCTCCATCCTGCATCATCACTACTATCACTGGTCCTATCTGGATAGATGTCTCTGGGGTGAGAAGGGGCAGCCCTCTCCTTCCCAGCCCCACCACAGGTGACAATCCATAGAGGATTCAGGCTTGGTGTTCAAAGTAGGTGAGTACTAGATGAGGGGTTGCGGGGACAGGGCTGAGAGCCCACCTGCACTGACTTAACAAAGCAAAATGCATTTAAATGATTCTACAGAAGGGGCTTCTCTAATATCATGGGACAGCTGATTCCAAAAAGTAAGCACAGCCATCATAAATGCCCTGTCCTCAGACAATATGTGAACCCTAAGAAGGCCCACCTCAGATGATCAGAGGGGGCGGTCAGGGGTATATGGCTATATGGATATGTTACTAAGGAGCAGGAGTTATTTGGTTGGTTTGTACTGTGCTAGCTATTAATGTGTTATTAGGTGATAATAACACATTAGTATATTGTAATTAGCTAGTTGGGTTCATATATATTAATAATTTTTTTCACATACACTGATTTATTTTTTCATGTATAATAATTGGGTATCATAGTATACAAGGAAATATATCATGACATTTTCAATGGGGACAAGAGCCCAACCATAAATACAGGAAGAGAGGGATAGTTGGATAAACAGCTAAATACACATAGAGTAGTGTTGTGCAAACTTTTCAAATTCTGTTGGAATGTAATTTCAAGGAAATTTTGGAATTTTACTGAAAGGCCTCTGAATTTCATTGGAAAGGGAGTGGTGGAATTCTGCATCAGAAAATGGTTTCTGAATGATTTTCTGCAGAAAATTGCTATTCAACGGAATATTATTTTGCAGATTTCAATATTTTCTGTGGAAATTGTTGCAGAATGATTTTCCATGGAAAAATGCTGTTCCACAGAATATTATTCTGTGGATCACAGCATGCAGAATTCAGCAGAAGAACCAGTGAAAATCTGGCGGCAACTCCACTGGCGGAATGGTCAATCCATGTTAACTTTGCCTGCAGAATTTCACATTCTGCACAACACTAACATAGACATAGCTATACACACACACACACACACACACAGATACATATACACAACATATATTTGAGGATAAACAGCAAAAAAAATTGATATCTTGCACAGTACCAGTATGTCATCATTTCTGTATCTACCACTTGTACGTCTCTTCATATTGTTAATAAATGTACTTTCTCATCTCTTTTAAAGTCTGTGCAACCATGTCATTTAAAAAAAAACACCTGAGCACTGTGATCCCCTCCAACTTCCACATAAGTGGAGCGTGCCAGCTCCCACTTGTGCATGCACAAACTTGTGGTTCCACAGAACAGCTCCTGAACAACCCAGCAGACTAACAAACAAACTAAAAAGAAAAAACTACTGTATGGCTCGAAATTTGCAGTTTACAACTGGACTGGTGGCATTAGGTCAAACTGAATTGGAGAGTGGGAGCTGCAATTAGAGCACAGAAAGTATTGGTAACATTAACATTTATGTACAAGAGTACATGGAGGGGAGTCAAGCTATCTCCTCCCACCCACTTTCACTAGTTAATTAAATAAAAATGCTTTCTACAAACCTAATTTTGTTAAGGTCAAATTTAATGGGGGATGGTAATGGGCAGGTAACTTCCATTCTACCCTCCCCATCCACTTTCATTTAGTTTCACTGTGACCTATGTAATTCCGTACTCATGTTCTTATTTCCATTATATTGATGATTTATTTATAGTTTGGAAAGATGGTACCTGCACACTCAAAGAATTCCATTAAAAACTAAACAACCTCCACCCATCCATTAAACTTTCCCTGGAGTACTCTGACACCAGAATGAATTTCCAGGATATCACAGTTAACATCAAAGATGGAACCTTGCAGACCTGTATTTACAGGAAACCAGCAGATAGACAAAAATTCTTACATAGAAACGACAATCACCATAGGCACACTAGAAAATCTGTAATATACAGTCATGCACTTTGATACCACCGTATCTGTTCAAGGGAGGAGAACAGAGATAAACAATGGGCCACACTGAAAACAACATTTATTGGGCAGGGGCATTCCTCTAGAGAAACTGACAGAGCGGTGGAACATGCTACGCCGATACCAAAAGAACAACTAACTACAACATAAGGAAAAGACTACCACCAACCTGATACCCTTGGTTATCACATACAACCTTGATCTGGAGCCCATATGCAAAATTATTAAGGACCTCCAACCAATAATCAGTGAGGATGACACCTTGAAATGTATTTTCTAATAAGCAAACTTATACCTGACCAAAACAATATAACACTGCATGGCATGAGATCCTGCAATAGTTCTAGATGTAAGTCATGTAAGCACATTTCCACTTCAAATTTATCAACACCCCCAAAAGAACAGACAATTCAAGATACAAGGGAATTAGATGTACATCTCAGAATGTTGTTTATTACATTCAAGGCAAGAAATGTCCACATGCAGGTTATGTGGGGGAAACTGGACAACCTCTTTGAACCAAAATGAACACACACAGACATGATATTAAAATGAAGAAGATTGAAAAACCAGTGGGACAACATTTCTATCAGTCCAATCACTCCATCTCTGACCCCTCTGTCCTGGTTCTCAAAGGACATTTCAAAAATACACAACAGAGACGAGCGTTTGAGGTCAAACTTCATTTCTTCTGAATATGGTGGATGGTGGTATGACTGTGGACACTAGTTTCCTGTCCCATTACACTATTTAAAATACTCCTTTTTTTTTGTTTATTTTAGGTACAACACATGGACAGATATTTGTTTTGCATGTTCCTGTTATGCTTATATACAAAATGGTTCAACCTAATCTGTATGATTGTGTATTTATAGGTTTGTCTTTAACTAGTGGGTGATGATTCCATGGGTTTTTGATTTACACATGCAGAACTGCTATTTAGTAGTAGAAAATGTTGTTTTTATACAGGCATATGTTGGAACATTGACACCATTAGGGCAACTAATCCCTATTTACAAGGTGGTCCCATTTCAGGTTACAGTTTAGATGTTCACAAATAATACTGACAAATGAACACAAAGTTACAGATGGAACATGTTTAAACAGTGCAAACTTAAATATTCACAAATAATATTGACAAATGAACACAGTTACAGACAGAAACATGTTTAAATAGTGCCAGCATTGAACATATGTGGTAAAAAGCATGTGAAAGACCATTTTGTGCAGTTGCAGCATGTCTTTAATTCCATTAAGTGCTTAGTATATATATATACACACACACACACACACACACACACACAGTCTCCAGTTTCTGTTTAGTAAGACACTTAACATTAGATAATTTATAGACCTTGTACATCTACATAACATTTCTTCTGTGAAATTGACCTACACACTACTAGATTTTCAAGGAGGTTTTCTTATCTATGGTTGTGTATCCCATCTAATTACTTCTCTAATCTGTCACATTCATGTGTAAAATATGTTTTTTCTAACATTGCTCTGGGTATTTGAAAGTGGATTCTTTTTAAGAAACCTGCCATTTCTCTTCTGAAGAAGAACTCTGTAGGTTCGAAAGCTTAGGGAATTTCTGTAAATCTCTGTAAGTGCAACAAAAAGGTATCAAATCACCTATTGTGTGCATCCTATGTAATTTCTGTAATATCTGTAAATGCAACCTATGTAAATCCTCAAACATATGCTGTATAAACTGAAAATGACATGGCAACTGAAGGTATAATTATCTTCATTCGAGGCCACTAATACTAAGATATCTCACTTGTGGCTTTGCAGCTCATGAAATATCATAATATATTTAATGGATAGGGTTAATAAACCATCACTGGCAGATCCTCAGAAACTCCATAATTCACACCTGTGAATTACAGAGTTCCATAAACTACAGTTACCACAAGAAGGCTTGTGTCCCCCTCAACTGACGGTCTGCTCATGCTTCTCACCCAGAAGCAAAGACACAGCTTCCACTCGCAATGAAGGGAGAAAAGCTATGGAGGAAAAAAAACAACAACATGGCAAAGATTGTCTTTCACTGAAAACTTCCCTCCAGATAAGTTTTTCATTATGTTTCACTGAACTGCATAGACTTCTAACTCAAAAATTGCTAGGGAGCTTTCCAGCTGAAATGGGAAATGGAGCGGGCAATTCTCATGGAAAAAAAATGTTATGAATTCTTTTAAACCAGTTGTTATAAGCTCTTTACAAAAAAAGGTGCAGCTGTTGTTGTATTCTTATAACCTATTAATTTACAGTTTTATTCTGTTCCATTTAATTTAAAATAAATGTTCAACACAGAAACTGATTTAATCTCTTAATTTCTAAATTAACCAATAGTAACTAGTAAATATAAAGAAATAAACCATGGGGAAGTGTGGTAATTCAGATTGTATGCACACCCTCGGTGTGTGATGCCCGGAAAAAAACCTCAGGCTTCGCCCTTGGAGTTTATGTGGCATCACACACCTCAGGTGTGCATAAAATCCTCATAAACCACACTTCCCCATGCATTATTCTATATATTAGTGGCCTCTCATAAAGATGAACATGATATTGTCACAGGCAGGCCAGGTCATATTCTGTATTAATACAAAATATTTTCTAAGAAATTGGAACCTTTGCATATTTTACTGCTGTTAGCTGTCTGATTCATAGGGCACCCTACCAAAACTGTTTCATTTTTTTGTATGAAGGGGTTTCAGATCCCTCCCCCCCCCCATTGATTTCATATTCCTGAGCATTTTAATTACTGTAATCTTATTTCTTCTTGATTTATTCCTGTATTATTGTACTCAGGAGTGTGGGTGGGGGGAAGCAGGGGTGTTTGTAGTGTCCCCCTTTAGTTGTGTGTCTTATTTTTTTTGCCTTTTATTTATTCTTTATTGTTACTAGTACTGTTTTACTTTTTGTAATTGTTTGTAATTGTTTGTTCTTGTATTCATCCATTTTTCAATAAAGCTAATTCAATTTAACACAAAATATGTTCTGTGATAACTGGCCAGATAAAAAGTGTATAATCAGCAACAGCAAAATGACCATCCAATTGTTACACTTTCTCTATGAATGAATGCCAAAAGAAAAGCTAAAACAGAAGAATTGCACAGCAACAGGCCATAATGGAAAGCTTGTTTGACCATGGTAAAATTAAAAAAATGTTTGCACTTCCCAATTCACACTAAGTGCAGATCACTTCTGGAGTCAGAATTCCAAGCAAACAGCTACCTTACAAATAAGCCTGATTATCTCAAAAAAATATAGCTCACAGCACCACACTACCAGCAAGTAATTTACTAAGAAAACACATATCTATAAAATTAGTCTCATTTCAAGCAAAAATAAACACCTATTTTTGTATCAAACAGCAAAAAAATTCAGAAAATTCAATTTATCTCACTTTTTAACAAACAAATGCCCCTCAAAAAAAGAAAAAAAAGAAAAAATGGAAGAACTGTACATCAAACCTTTTTGTTATGTACTGGTCATAATGTGAAGTTATGGAGATCAGTGATTACAAAAAATTGTAGTAAATCTTGGAAACCACTCCCAAACAACTACTGCAACTGTAAAAGAAGTTAGTCACACAAGACTAATGATATTAAGATATATCACTTATGGCTTTGCTATTCATGAGATATCATAATATCATTGGCTTCTCATGAAGATAAATTGAGAATAATGGATAGGCAAGTGTGTGTTATGGATTTTTTTAAAACACCCGAGGTGTATGATGAGCCATAAACCTCAAGAGCAAAGCACAAGAGGCCTATGAGGTCATCACACACCAAGGGTGTGTAAAAACATCCTTAAATACACACTTGTCTATACTTTATTTTTCATAATTGCTGGTGCATGGACATTCAATGTAGAACTACTTACAAGAGGCAGGGGAAAAGTGCTTCCAATTGGAGTTATGCTATTTGCTTTTTCCGGAAGCAGTTTATAGATTGCACTGTAAGAGAGAGCAATGTTTCATATAAAAAAGTATGTCATCTGTGGTGTTTATAGTCAGTTGTCTTACTTTTCAGTAAGAGAAGCCACACATGTTAGAGGGAGGAGAACGAGTGACTCGCAGGGTCAGTCTGTGTAGCGTGACCGAGTGGTGTTCATTCGGATAAAGAATATGCCTGGGAATGCATTGATTTTTATACAAAAATTGCGTCAACTGAGGGGTTTAATGTCAGTTTTTTCAGTAACAGGTGCCACCGAGTGCAGCTCAAGAAGAGCAAGTGACGTGGCGGCTTCAGAAGACTAGATACAAGCAAGACAAGGCAAAGCAAGGTAAATTTTATTTTTCTGGCACCCAATCCTGGAGGCTCTGGGTGCTGAACAACAGAAACAAACTATCAATATAATAATACAAATTATTGTAACTCCCTGTAGCTAGGGCTACCTGGGATAGAAATCTGCCACTTGCAGTTAGTGCATAACGCTGCAGCCCAGCTTTTGATGGGAACCTCTCAGTCCTGTCATATTTCCCCAGTGCTGCGCGGTCTGCACTGGCTGCCAGTACAGTGGTGGATTACCTTTAAAATTGATCTTCTGACCTATAAAGCCCTTTATGGACAGGGCCCGGACTACCTGAAAGAGCTTCTGGGACCTTATTGCCCTGGGCGATTGCTCCACTCAGCTGACGAAGGTTTGCTAGAGATTCCATGGGTCTGTTTAAAATCTTCTGGTGCATGGGCATTTATGCATGCAGCCCCATCCCTTTGGAATTCTCTACCCCATCAGTTACGGGAGAGCATGACCGTGGAGGGATTCAAACAAGCCTTAAAAACATACCTGTGGCATCAAGCATTTGGTGACGAGTGGACTTAATTTTCATTGTATCTTTTTATATTTATGCTGCTGTGAATTTTGATATGTTTTTTCCATTTGTAAGGCACCCTGATTTTTGAAAGCGGCCATAAAAATAAAGTTTTATTATTATTATTAAATATAAAAACAATAAAATATCAGTAGACATAAACATGATTAATTAATATGTATCTAAAAAACTGATGCTCAAACAAGTAAGCTGGGTGCCCAGGGTGGACTAATGCCTAAGATCTGGGAAGGCCTGATTGAACAGGAAGGCCTTGAGGTGGGCCTTAAAAACCTCAACCGATGGGTCCTCCCAAATTGATGGAGGAAGCGAATTCCAAACGACAGGGCCGTTGACACTAAACACTCTGTCGAATCTGGTTTTGAGCCTCATCCTGGGAATCGCCAGGAGGCCCATAGAGGAGGACCAAATGGAGCAGACCAGGATGGCAGGTGTAAGAAGGTCTGACAGGTAACCAGGACCCTGCCAGTGTTGGGCCTTTAAGGTGAGCAAGCCCACTTTGAAGAGAATCCTCTTCCTAACTGGCATCCAGTGCAGCTTGCGCAAGACTGGAGTGATATGACAAAATTTTGGCTGCCCAGTTAGCAGCCTAGCAGCCGCGTTCTGCACTAGCTGCAGCCACTGAAGGTTCCCTCTAGAGACCCCAAGGTAGAGCACATTACAGTAATCAAGTCTGGATGTCACAAAAACATACACCAAGGTGGGGAGGTCCATAGATGGAACTAGGGGCTTGAATCTAGCGATATTCCTAAGATGGCAAAAGTTTGTCCTGACAATGAATGACACCTGAAAGTCTAATAATAATCTGCTGTCAAAGGTCACGCCAAGATTTTGCACCCTAGAGGAGGTCCTAAATGGCACAGATCCTGAGAATAAACCAGTTTCAGTGCCAGAGGACAACTTGTTCATTTTCTTTTCGACTCCACCACCAGTACCTCTGTCTTGTCATGGTTCAGTCGCAACCAACAGGAGGACAGCCAGTCATTTATCTCTGCCAGGAAGCTGTTTAGTACTTCCACCACACTAGAAATTCTCAGGGCAAAAGAAAGATACAAGCAGAGCAAGTGTTGCTATAGAAAGTCATTGAAGCACTCGAGGGCAAAGGTACTGAGCAGTTCTTTTTTTGAACACCATAATAACCAGATTTCAGGTTATTACGGTGTCAAACGTCATAATAACTGAATTTTGGGTTATTACGGTGTATGACTGTGCTCATAATCAGGTTGATAAATAGGGTCACCAGTAAATATATATGATTATCAGTCAGGCCATGGCATATACTCCATACATATGTATATAGAAAATATGACATAGGCTGACTTGAGATATTATTTTTATCTTCACGAAAGGATATTGGTCTTTTGATATCGCAGTCAAAATATAAATGACATCTTACATTTCTTTTATTAAAAGAGTATCACCAGGAAAGGTCTACTGAGCCATAATAGCTCATTTTCATAGGTGTCCTGTGAGAAAATCAATGTGACAGAGCCATAATGAGCCATAATAGCTCATTTTCATAGGTGTCATGTAAGAATATAATTGAAGTTGGTAATTGAGCATGCTCAAAAATGTATCTTCACATGTGAGAGTAAGTTTCTGAACATGCTCAAAGACCACTTCATTTATCTTGCACAGGTTGCCCAAAATGACCGGTTTATCTTGGCAAACTTATTTTCACATCTGTGTGTGTGTGTGTGTGTGTGTGTGTGTGTGTGTGTGTGTGTGTGTGTAGATAGATATATAGATAGACATATAGATTCTTTGCAAAAAACTCTGTTAATGCAATAGTTAGGGTTCAAACTAACACCACATATGTAGTGAAATAAAGTTCAACTTAACACTACAAAAGTGGTGAAATGTGGTATTAGGGTTTTGTAACACCTTCCCCCCCCCCAGTAGCAAAAGGAAAAACAATTATGGTTTTGGATTTCGGAAGTCTTGGTGAATCAGTGGTGGAGTCTTCCTTATGGTTGTCAACTCCAATATCCACCCCTTCCCTCAAGGTGTAAATATGGGGGGGGCACAGGTCCCCCCCAACAATTTGGGTGGTCACATTTGTCACCCCCAACATTCAGCCCCTTACGTTACTGCCTGCTGCCTGCTGGTGGGGACTCAAGAGCCTGCTGTGTTGGGGGGGGTGGGTTTCACAGGTGTGGGTCACTGTCCAAGAGAGACACAGACATAGCCAGGGGGACCATCGCTACACAAGCTGGCCTAGCCAGAACTAGGAGGAGCGGGAGTCAGTTGCAGCAGGGAGGGAGAAAGTAAAGGACTGGTGGGACTGCAGTCACCACACACAGAAGTAGCATAAGCGCACGGCCGCCAATAGTGAGGAGTTAGGATGAGTGGGCGGGAGACTGCTGATGTCGAGAACTTAAGAGTCAGGGAGTCCTTATCAGATTGAACAGGTGGGTGGGGTGCCTTGCAATGCTGTGTGAGTGACAAGGGGGTCGATCGGGGCGTCAGGCTGATCCTGTGGATTTTAACTGACACTACCATCTGCCTGGAAGTTGGAACAGAGAAGAGTACAGACTGATGGAGGCTGCAAACAACAACTGGGATGGGAGGTAGAACTTTCACTGACTGGACTGGTTACTGGATGGTGCTGAGGTGGGTGGGGGTGATGATTGTGAAGGTGGATGGGGGTAGCCACAGCAACATCCTCATCCCGTGGGGGACTATGTACAAAAGCAGAGGTGGTGGAAGGGATTAGGGAATTCCCTTTGTGCACAGGGTGGTTCTGAGCTGACAGGGGCCATAAATTACTGGTCACTTGATTTGGCACCAATCAGAGTCAGGGAGCACCCAGAAAAAGAAGCCTGCTGCAATCTACAAGGATTTCTCATTCTCTAGTCTCTTCCCTGTTCTGTATTGCCTTGGAGTGGGCCAGTGGCTCTACCAGTGACCAGCACAGCAAAATAGCACAATTCTGACTAACCTCTCAACTTAAGCTAACATAGTTCTAGTCTGCAAGGAGGCAAGGGTACATGGTGTTTAGTTATGTTTTATTGGTTGTCTGCTCTGCTGTGCTGTTTTGGTCATGTCTCCTGTCCTGTCTACAGTCAATTAATGTCTGATTAAAAATGCTGTGCTGTCTAGTGTCTCTCTTGTGTACCACCTGAGCCTATGTCTGCTTTGATAAGTGCTGGGGCTGGTGGTGGTTATATCATGGTTAGCCTAAAATGCACCTCAAGTGTTTTCATCTGTGTTACTAAAGTAATTAAGAAAACAAATCAAACCCTGCAGATGGGTGGACCATGGGTGAAGTGATGTGGACAGTTGGAGGGCTTGAAAGGAAGGGGGTATTTAGTGTTTTTGTTGTTTTACAAAAAAGAAAACTACCCAGTGTAGCTGCTCCTCCTTCCTGAATATGTTTAAAGCATCAGTAACTGCTGCTTTAAACATAATAAGGAGGAGCAGCCAGCCAAGGTAACAGTGCAGGAGGGTTTAAAACATGGGTTGAATTGGTGACCAACCAACCGTGCCAACCCACCTTACCTAAAGGGCCAGTGTGGTGGGAGACCATATAGTCACAGGCACAGCCCACCTCTCACCTCCTCGGTCAGCCACTGAATGGGAACACATGGAGCATGCGTCCAATGTACATTACATGGCACACATGCATCTATTGTATTTTACAGGGAGTGCGGACCGTGTACTGTACAGAGAGCATGCGGCCTGTGTACTGCACAGGGATCATGCACCCTGTACAGTACACAGTCTGCACTCCCTGTGCAATACAGGGGCTGGAGTAGAAATAAGGGTATTTTTCCATAGATAATTTACTTTTTGGTGGGTAACACAGCACTCGCGATCTGAGGCTTGTTGAGAGTGAGAGTCCCCCCAACCTTTACACCAAAATTACTCCTCTGCCTTCTCTGAGCAAACAATGTAGCTGTGATCTCCTTTCTTCAAAGCTATAACACATTGTGTTGGCAACATGTGGCAAGACATACTTCTCTACCTTTGAAGAGTGTATCACCATGAGGCATTGGTTTGGAGCTGTACCTTGTACCTCAGACAGGAGGCTCTGGGCTGGGGAAGGGATGATCATTAGGGTTGACAACCCAAAGGAATAACCCACCAGTGATTCTTCAAGACTCTGGAGATCCCCAAACCCTTAAGTTTTTTCCTTATGCTGTTTGGGGGGGGGAGAGTTAGGGTTGGAAAACCTAAAGCCACATTTTCCTACTTTTGTGGCATTAACGTGAACCATGACTGGTGCATTAAGAAAGTTGTTTGCAAAGAACTTACTTTCTTCTTGAGCTAGTGGAATCATATCCTCATTCATGAAGGTCCCTTTGTGACCTGCATGAACAAATGCAGATGCACAGGGGTCTTTGGGCCCTGCACCAAGGGAAGACTCTGCCCATCTACCGACATGTGGGGCCCTTTTGGGCCCTGCACTTCCATGCAGCAATAGATATCAAACATTTATGGGGCTGTCAGGTGGGCTGCAGAAGTGAAGGGTCCTGTGGTCCCTGCAGTTCTATGTTGCCATAGATACAAATGCGCAGGTCAAAGAATCCATCTGTCAGCCAATACACATGACTCTCTGCCATCCAAAGGTGCAGAGTTGCAGGACCCAATGCCAAGAGAAAAGCTGTCTTTATTATATGGTACCTGGACATGTGCAGGCAACCCTACAGCTTTCATTCCCTGGTGGGTGGGTATCGCAGAACAGCACCATCATCCCACCCACATCCCATGTAGCTGGGTCACTGATCTCACCCCAGAACTCAGATTACCGGCATGGGATCACAGAGGATACCCCCTGGGGTGAAGACTGGCAGTACACAAAAAGTTTCTTAATAATTATAATTGTTTTTTTTATTTTGACCCCAAATTTTTAAGATAGTCATTTCATAACTCCCTTCATAAACAAGACATGTGGCATTTATAGTATATTGTCTGAAACATCATTTCACACCACAAGTGCAAAAATACATCTTGCCCAGGTTTAAAAAGGATACCTGTCACATTTATGAGGTTGTGTGGAAAAATGGCTATGCTGAAAATTTGAGTTAAAATATTGAAAATTAGCAAAGTTATGAATGAACATTGAAATATTGCAATGTTTACTCATAACCTGGGCATTTTATTATATTTGTACACCACATTTTCAGCACAGCCTTCTTATTACCCCACCTCATGAACCCAGTAGGTTAAAATTTTCATATCCATGCCAAAACATCATACCGTGCCACAGGTGTAAAACCATATTTTGACCAGGATATGAAAAATGAAGTGGCGTAAAAAAATTACTATGTTGCAACGTTGGTGTCAAAATATTTAAAATTACCAAAGTTATGAGCAAGCATAGAACAATTTCAATATATGCTCATAACTTTGCCATTTTTATGTATTTTGACCTCAAATTTTCAGCACAGCCTTGTTATAACCCCACCTCATAAACAAGGGCAGTGAAAATGTTTGAATCCTGTCTGAAAGGTGACTTCAACCATTAAATTGCCTTTTGGGCAAGATTTACATGATCCCACCACCACTGGTCATGAGGTGGGGTCCCAAAAAGGCTACGTTGAAAATTTAGGCTCAAAATATGAGAAAGTGGCCAAACTATGAATCAAACTTCAAATTCCATAGAAATACATTAAACCACACTTCCCTGAATTTCTCATATCACAGTCACAGTTCCAGCAACAAGGCATATCTTTGGTCAGAGAGTGGATCTACACCATGGAACATGTTCAGGTGAGTGAGGGTGTGTGTGGTGGGATGGTTTGTGTGTGGGGGGGCAGATCAGTGAGGGACAGTTTTCTTTCTTACAGGGTAAAAAAATCATTGAGGGACAGTTTTCTTTTTTGTTGGGGTCAGTCACATTCCGACACTGCATACTGGGCACCGTATTGTAGGGCTAATTTTCAGCAGTAACAAGGGTGGGCACCCCGGTGCTGTCATGTACATATTGGGAATGCAGAGTGGGAAACTTGGAGGGGACAGGGTCAGCAGAAGTGGTATCAGTGGTGGACACCCCAGTCAGCTAACAAAAATTGTTGAGGGTGACCTGGAGGGGGAGGGGGAGAAAGAAGTGATACCAGGGGTGGGCATCCTGGTCCACTTAATTTAAATTTTCATCAGATAGATAGATAGATAAATAGACAGACAGACAGACAGAACAGAGGATTGTCAGCTTACTGCTTGCACTGAATCAAGCAGCATGACTCCAGTTGTGGCTTCAGCATCCAAGAAAGCCCTGCTGTTCACATACAGAGAACATGGGTCAGTGGCTCCTCTCACTAAGCTGGGCACCCAGGATTTTAGGTTGCCCAGAAAATATATTTCTGATCATTGTTCTAAAAAACAAACACCAGAATCTAGGACAACAGATTCAGGTGTTTGTTTTTGAAAATTATACAATATTTTATATTTTGTATGTTTTTTAGTTTGGGAGGAACAAGGCGGCAGCCATCAGGACACAAACACATTTTTTTTTTGTGCTGTGAAAAGGAAATGGTTGGAAAACAAAAATGGTCTGCGACATTGAATTTTTCGTGTTGTATCAGAACGTTATCCAAAATAATCCCTACTGAGCATGTTCAGAACAGCGAACAAAAACATTTTATTCCTTAAAATTCTGTAACCGTTTACTATTTTTTCACAAAACATTCCAAAGGCACTGCCTTGGCACAGCACACTTCTACCCTGAAAGTTTTAAAAAAAAAGTCCATTCCATGTGGGCTGTATGTGAGATCAAAACCAAACACCCATATTAAGTATAGGGAAAAAAATTAGATGTCTACAGGAAAATGATGTATGTGGATCTCAGAAACTGCACAAGTTGCTGCCATGAAACTTTCTACATATTTAGACCATGCCAACTAGACAATGCATGCAAAATGTCAGCCAATTTTGTCACATGCTGCCAAAGCTATTGAGGTGCAAAGTTAGGGGTTTAACATAGAACCTGTCACTGAACCCTAACTATACTGGTGCTATTGCTCCAGTAAAATATACATATACTGTATCATAGGTATCATAGGTAAATCAGAGCTAAGGGGACATTAATGTCCATAGTGCTTGCCAAAATGCATTCCTAGAGTTTACCCAATTGATGTAACCCATCTAAATTCTGTTTGAATAACTCCATTGTATTACTTTCCACCACCTCCAATGGCAGTGAGTTTCATATAGGAACAACTCTTTGGTTATACCACCTTTTTCTGTATTAAGTTGTACATTGTTCACCATATAACTGATAGGGGTGTGCTTTAGTATTATGATTTTTAACTCTAAATTTTAAGCCTATTTTACTCCAGAGTTCCTCTTCAGTTATGGCTTTAAACAACAAGCACATATCCCCACTTAATCTTCTGTATTCTAAAGAAAACAGATTTAATGAATTTAGCATCACTGTATAGTTTTTACCCTGCATCCCCCTCATCACTCATGTAGCCCTTTTCTATACCCCCTCCAGTCTATCTATATCTCCACTTAAATAGGGTAACCAAACCTGGGCACCATATTCTATAAGGGGCCTCACCAGGGTGGAATACAAGGGCAATAATACATCACTGTCCCTGCTTGAGATATTTCTCAGTATACAGTTTAATACCCCATTTGCCTTTTTGGCAACATTTTTATAATGTGTGGAAAAATGAAGATCCTTTGTTACCAAAATGGCTAAGTCTTTTTCCTCATCTACAGTTTTTAGGATGATAGCACCCAAATAGTAGGTGGCATTTGTATCTTTGGATTCCAAATGCATCACGGTACATTTATCGGGATTTAAATGCAATTTATAGGTTGAACACCATGCATTAATATAATTTAGTTTGTGTTGTAATTTCAAGCGATCATTTTGATACATTAACTCCTACCCTAATCGACAATCATCAGCGAATTTGGTGAGCCATACATTTCCTGGATGTTCCTCCAATGTTGCCACATAGATATTAAAAAGGACTGGTCCCAACACTGACCCCTGAGGCACTCCACTAGTGACCTCTGCCCAATCTGACAAAGCTCCTCTTATATTTACACGCTGCACTCTGTTGGCCAACCAAGAGGCAATCCAAGATATCATACTGCAGTGCAGACCAATCTTCTGAAGCCGCTCAATAAGTTGTTTATGAGGGAGCTTATCAAAAGCTTTTGTAAAATCCAAATAAACCACATCCACAGCTCCCCCTCCATCCAAAACCCTGCTCACCCTGTCAAAAAAAGTGAAGCACATTTGTTTGATAGGAATACCCCTTCCTAAAACTATGCTGTGACTTATCCCCCAAGCCATTTTCTTAAAGATATTTATTTATAAAGTCCTTAATTATGCTTTCCAGCAATTTCCCCAGAACATATACATATATATATATATATATATAGTATATGTAGTATATATATATATATATGAAATACAAAATCACACATGTTCCCACAATGCAAAGCATCATGGGCTGCATATGCAAATCACCCCAGAATATTATGCTGGTTCAACTTTAAGCAGAAATGCATGGTGCCAAAAGGCCTCTCACACAGTTTGCAAAGGGTGCCAACAGAAGACATAGACATGTGTTTCATCCTACCAGGACTCATCAGTATGCCTCATCTGTTTGACACCCCAGTGGAATGAACCAGCTACCCTAAGATGGTCTATCTGTGTTATGTTGTGGCAAACCCAATTAAAACAAAATAACAATTTAAAAGACAAAGAACCTCTGTGTGCAAGCACTGAGGCAATGGTTACACCAAAGGGCATTTGGCGGAAGCCAAGTTTCACAGAAATACAAAATCACACATGCCCCCACAATGCAAAGCATCATGGGCTGCATATGCAAATCACCACAGAATATTATGCTGGTTCAACTTTAAGTAGTAACTATTGCCTCAGTGCTTGCACACAGAGGTTCTTTTGTCTCATATATAAATATATATATATATATGTATATATATATATATATATATATATATATATATATATATATATATATATATATATATATATATATATATATATATATATATATATATATTCTTTTCAAAAACTGTTTTAATGCACCAGTTAAGGTAACTTAATACCACAAAAGTAGGGAAATTTGGCATTAGGATTTCTCACCCTAATGCTCCTGCCACCCTTCCCCTCTCCAAGCAACAAAAGGAAAAGAAAAATATTAGAGTTTGGGGTCTCTGGAGTCTTAACGAATCAGTGATGGGGTCTTCTTTGGGGGTTGTTAACCCTAATGCGCATCACATTCTGTGAGCAAACAACATTACACATGATCTCCTTTCTTCACACAGTGTCCACAGGGGGAGGAGTGAGCATTAGGGTTGACAATCCCCAAGGAAGACCCCAGCACTGATTTGCCAAAACTCCAGAGACCAGAACCCTATTTTTTTTCTTTTGCTGCTTGGGGTGATGGAGGGATTAAGGTGAGAAACTCTAATGCCACATTTCCTTACTTTTGTGGCATTAGGTTACCCTAACTGGTGCATTAACTCAGTTTTTTGCAAAGAGTTTCCTTACTTTTTTAGATAGTATACTCAAATCCTCTTTTGCCTGTGAAAACACAGGGCCCTCTGTGCCCTTTCTGACATCCCTCCATAGATTCATACATGTATGTGTCATGGAAGTGCAGGGCCAAGAGGGCCCTGCACTTGCATTTCAGTCAAAACAGTAACCAGATTGGCAGCATAGCCTTGTTATTACCCCATCTTGTGAATGACATGCTGAGAATTTTCAAATCCTCACCAAAGCGCATTGCGCCCCGCAGGGTGAAAACACATTTTGGCCAAGATCTGAAAAATGACAGCTGTCATGTTCATGAGGTGGTGTAAAAAATGGCTATGTTGAAAATTTGGGTCAAAATATTTACAATTACCAAAAGTTACGAGCGTATGTACATAACTTTGCTATTTTAATATATTTTGACCCCGAATTTTCAACATAGCCTTCTTATGACCCAACCTCATGAAAAAGGGTGGTGAAAATTTTCAAATCCTGCCTAAATGGTGATTTCACCAAGCAACAGGGAAATTGCCTTTTGGGCCAGATTTGCAAAGTTCCACTGACATTGTTTGTGAGGCTAGGTCCCCAAAAGTCAATGTTGAAAATTTGGTGCCAAAATATGCAAAAATGGCCATGTTATGCATCAGAGTTGAAAACTTCATTAAATACATTGAACTGCATTTACCTTATTTCCTCACATTGCAGTCGGTGGTTCCAGCAGCAAGACATGTCTTCGATCAGAGAATAGAGCTTCTCCCTGTGACCTGTTCAGGTGAGTGAGGGTGTGGTGGTGTGTGGGGAGGTGCTGGGTGATGGGTGCTCAGTGGGGGGTCAGGGTTGGGGGTTGAATTGGTGAGGGACTGTTTTCTTTCTTACAAGTGTAAAAAAAAAGACATAGAGGGACCACTTTCTTTATTACAGAGTGGGACAGCAACAGGGGGTGCCACTAGATGCCAGAGAAAGAAAAAAAATTACAGGAACAGTAATGGGGTGTGCCACTAGACACCAGGGAAAGCAAACAATATTCTAGGGATAATGATAGAGGGTGGCCACTAGACACCAAGGAAACAAAATACTATGGGGACCTTGACCGGGGGGTACAATTAGACACCTGGAAAATAAAATATTAAGGGACTTCAATTGGAAAGGGAGGTGCCACTAGACACCAGGGAAAAGAAACAATATTACAGGGACCGTGAATGGCGGGGAGAGTGACACAAGACTCCAGAGAAAGGAAACTCCTCTACCATAAGTATTATGGGGACGGCAATGGGAGGGCGCCACTAGATACAAGGGAAAGAAGATATTACAGGGACCTCAACTGTAGGGGATGGTGCCACTAGACACCAGGGAAACGGCAACTCACTCCTCTCACTGCAACTTGCAGCAGGAGTTCCAGCTGTGGCTGCAGAAGTCAAGAATGTCCCACTGTTCTCATACAGAGAACACAGGTCAATAGCTCTGTCCACTAAGCTGGGAAGCCTGGATTTTGGGCTACCCAGAAAATGTATTTCTGACATTGTTTCTAAAAAATAAACTCCAGAATCTTGTGGAACGTTTTTTTTTTAAAAGGCATTATTTTTTATGTATTTTGCATGTTTTTTCATTTGAGGAGAAAGAAACAATATGGTGGTCTCATGGCATAAAAAAAAATGCTTCCCAAAGTGAGAAGCAAGTGGTGAGAAACCAAGAAAAGGGTCCTCAACCTCAAATTTATCATTTCACGGATGAATGTTAACTCAAAAATGATACCGCGCATGCTCGTAACAGAAAACACAACATTTTAAAGCCTTATATCTCTGGATCCATTTAATTTTTTTTCACCAGACCCTTCAAAGGTACTGGCATAGAAGATTTCACATCTGCCCTGCAAGTTTGGGGAGAACATTCCATTCCATGTAGGCTGTAGATGAGAGCAAAAAAAATACATGTTAAGTATAGGAAAAAAGTTAGACATTATCAGAAAATGACATGTACGTATCTCAGAACCTGCACAAGATACCAACACAAAATGTTCAACAGATCAGGACCTTGCCTGCTAGACAACACAAGCACAATTTCAGCTCGTTTTGTCAAACAGTGCCAAAGATATTAATGTGCAAAGTTTTGAGTTTAACATTGAACAGGCTACTCAACCCTAACTATAGGTATGCGACTGTGCCCCTATAATATATATATATATATAGGGGAAACGCAATGGCCTGACTCAAAATATGCAATTTGTCTCAAAGTATGAGGTGGAAGACCATAACTCATCAGTGGCAAAGCCACAAAAGAGTTATAAAGTCATGTCCCCTTACAAGTGAGGACAAATTGTGCATTTTGAGTTAAGCCATTGTGTATTCGACTTATACAACATCAGTTTAACAGTCATAACCTTTAAACCAGTTTTTGTGTGAAGATTGTACTAGTTTCCTATTACTTCCACTGCTGCGATAAGTGATGCACAGGCTCATTATGATGTCACTGTGTTACAGTAGCTGCTCTGTAATTGGTTCTACTCTGTGCAAAGGCCAAGGAAAGTGACTGTGACATATCTAACCTTTAGATAATTGTTTATCTGGAGGTTAGATAGTGTGATAAACAAATTGGTCAAGGAACATTTATCACCACTGATGTTGCATCTATCTATCTATCTATCTATCTATCTATCTATCCATCCTGATTATTATACTTGTGTGGTAACTATTATGGCTCAATAGGCCTTTCACTACTAAGAATCACTACTAAGGATTGAGAAGGAGCAAAAGAGCTGTGTAGCCCATAAAGAAGCTCCTATCATCTACGCATGTAACTAAGGGAGTCATTGAAAAGGATGAAAAGATCAATTTTTTTTTAAAAGTTGATTTATTATCACTAATGATTATGGATGTAGGAAGTACATTCCATGGCTTTACTACACATTGTGAAAAGTAATAGGCTCTTTTAGTTGTTATAAAGCTTTTTCTTTCTAGTTGTAATGGGTGACCCCTAGTATTGATATTGATTTGCTTAAATTCCAAGCCTGTATCAGACATTATTTTCTGGCCCCTAATAACTTCCCTAGTCAAAAGGAGATCATCACACAGTCTTCTCCTTTCTAGGGACATTAGATTGAATTTGTTAAGTCTTTGTTCATAACTCAGACCTTCAAAACCCTGCACATATTTGGGTACTTTGATTTGTAATTTTTCAATCCATGAGATATCTTTCCTTTTATATGGGTACAATAATTGGGAAGAATAATCTAATTGTGGCCTCACATACGCCCTATATAATGTTAAAATGACTGATGGATGTCTGGATTTAATGTTATGTCGAATCGACCACCATACTTTATTAGCTTTGTTAATGTTATTTGTGATTTGTTTATCAAAAGAAAAAGTATTGGAGACTGTAATACCTAGTTCTTGTTCATTATGCTGTTTTTTTAGTATCTGTCCTTCAAGAACATACTGTAATTATATTCTGTATTATGGTTAACGAAGTGAATAACACTGCATTTGTTCAAATTAAATGACATATCCCAATGTTTCATCCAATTTGTGACTTTACCTAAGTCACTATGAAGTGAATTGATATTCTCTTAGAAAGAACAAGGGTCTCCTAGTTTACAGTCATCGGCATACTTAATTATCCAGCAGAGTAAGTTAGAAGACAAATCAGCAAAGAAAATTTGAATATTAGAGGTGCCAGAACTGTACCCTGTGGAACACTGCTATGAATAGGTTTCCATTAAGACAGATGGCCATCAATTACTATGACTGTGCTCATAAAGACAGTTTTATATCCAGATGACTTAGCATTTAGGTATATTGGCAGATTATAGTTTGGTGGTAAGGGCCCAACGTGGTACAGAATCAAATGCCTTCTTGAAATCTAAATATACTACATCACTGGGAATTGTTTTTATCTAGGTTGTGACTAACAGCTTCATAGAAGTTGAGTAGATTGGTAGTGCATGAGCAACCTTTGGCAAAACCGTGATGTATGGGACAAAAATTGCCCAGATATTCAACTAGTCTATCTTTAATTAGACCTTCTATTATTTTGCAGAGTATAGGTGTAAGACATAGGGCAATAGTTGTCTCTATCCCCTTTAACAACTTTTTAAACAGTAAAGTGACATTTGCCTTTTTCCTTTCAACAGGGGCTGATCCTAACTTAATGCTTTTATCAAATAGCTGATTTTTCATCATTTTAATCATATTACTGGTAATGCCATCAGGGCCCGGAGATGAGCCAGTCTCAATATTAGTTTATTGTGAATTTCCTCAAGTATAAATACAACATTGGAAGTGTCAGTATCTGTGACTAATGGATCTGTAATATCATGAGAGTTAAAGGTTTTACAAAAATGCTCACAGAGGGAATTAGCCATTTCTAATGGATTATGTATGGTAGTGATGTCTATTTGTAAGTGTACAACTTTGCAATTTTGTTTTTTTTAAGGAATTAATATAACTGAAAAAAAATTACTGTTACCTTTGGTTGCATGTTTTAGCCAGTGATTGCTCTCCTTTTTTCTTCGCATTCCTAATTTGTCTCTAACAAGTTTTTTGAATTTGTTTTAAGGCCTCCAGATGAACTGAAGTTTTGTTCTTCTGATATTTTTTGAAAATGTTATCCTTTTTTTAAGGAGTTTAGTAATCTTTTTTGAAAACCATTTAGGTTTTAATTTAGAATTGTTATATTTATTAAATGTGGGGAATCCATTTATTGGCAGTCACCAGAATTTTGGTTTTGAGTATGAACCATATTTTATCAACTAATAGAGGAGCAAAGAGAAGAGTCCAGTCAATACCTACCAAGTGGTTTTCAGTTGCTGTTATATCAGCTTTATTATAGTCATAGAACAATGCAGATGAGTGAGTTTTGAGTGGGTTGGTCGTAATATTGAATTTAATAGAATTATGGTCACTGTTCCCTAATGGAGTGCAAACTTTAATGTTTTTTATAATGAGATTTCTAGAACCTAGAACAATATTGAGAATGTTATTGCCTTTGGTAAAACTGTTTCAAATGTGACCTTTCAATAAAAAAAATAAAATGTAAGATGTCATTTATTTATATTTAAATATACAGTAGTGTATGTTGTTTACCTTTTTACTATTTACTTTTGTATTTTTTTATGATTCCTATTACAACCACCTAGGCATCTTGTATAAATTAAATATCCCATGGACTGACTCAAGATAGAAACATAGAATTTGTCAGCAAAAAAGTGACCACTTGGCCTACCCAGTCTGCCCAGGTGACCCCGCCTAGTCTGTTCCCACAGATCTTAACAGGTCTCTAACACCCCCTCCTCCCTGCCCACTTCCTAATATTCCCCTGTGTCTATCCACCGCATGCTTGAATTTAAAATTTATTTTGGTTTACACTGTTTTTTTCCATTATGAAACTTTACATTGGATTAGTTTAACTATTCCATTTATTCCATAAATTCTGGTTTAGTTGCATCAGGCAGCAATGTTTTTTCACTTATTTTTACTTTATTTTTGCTTTTTATGTACCAACTACTACAGTTTGACTGACTGATTCTTTTGAGTTGTTGTAGCTGCTTTGCATTTAGTGGTATCTGTATCAGTCTTCTTCTCTGCTAACTCAGTAAAAACAACCCATCTGCTTGTAAGTATTAAGCAGGGCACAACCTACCAAAGGTACCATAGTCTGTGGTGCTCCAAGTAGGTTGTCATCAGTTCAGTGTGGTCGGTACCAAGGGGGAGGACTAGTGAAGGGGGACATGTTGCCTGATAGTCCCAGCACTGGATGAAGAGCTATATCTGGAAGGAGATCCTACTGCCCATGCAGACTGCCACAGGTAAGGAGGAAAAATTTGAAGTGGTTCCTTTTTTTAAACAGTTTTAATGTGTTCAAAGTTCCCTTCTCTGACTGTATTTTTTGCTTTGATCCCCTGTTAACTGTGGCACTGCAGCACACCCAGCAAACTTATGTAAGGCAAGTTGCATTTGTATGTGTCTCTTTCTTAATGTGTTATTTGATATTTTTTGCTTACATCTTTATTTTTGTATTTTTTCTTAGAATGGATACATTTGTAAGCAAATTTATCCCATCTGGCCAGAACAGTACATGGTGGCAAAAGACTGCTGCAGGCAGTTTGGAGACCAATCGCTACATGAAGAGAGAGTAAAATTATTCTGCATGCTCTGCGACATCGTCCTGGATCACATTCAAAAATCCACTGTCTATGCACCTTTCCTTCAAGACACATTTAAAAAGAGCTACAGACATGGAATTGAAAAACACAAGAAAGAAGCAATGGCCTGTACTGATCTACCTGACAAAAAACACAACTGTCCAAACAGAATGTATATAGGTTGTGCAGGACTTCACAAGGAGCTTTCTAGAAGAAATCCTTCTGAAGGAAATTGATCATCCAGCCATTCACACTTTTATTGATATATATGTCATAGGCATATAGAAACACAGAATATGTCAGCATAAAAGGACCACTTTCCCTACCCAGTCTGCCCAGATGTTCCCAGCCTAACCTGATGCTTCAGACCCTAACTAGTTTCTGATGATCCTTTCAACTCCCTGCCTTTTTTCTAATATAACCCTATGTCTATCCTATGCATGCTTGAAACCCCACACTGTTTTAGCTTCAACAACATCAATTGGCAGTCTGTTTCAGGTGCCTGCCAGCCTGTCAGTGAAGGAATATTTCCTCACATCGCTCTTGAATTCCTCCCCCTGTCCTCCAGCTTCATTGCATGTCCCCTGGTCCTAGTGCTCCTTTTCATTTGAAAAAGAATCCTCCACCACACCCTGTTCACCCATGTGAGATACCTGTAGACCTCTATCATATCACTGTCTCTCACATCTCTTTCAGAATGTACATGTTTAGATCCCTCACTCTCTACTCATAGGGCATCTTGTGCAATCCCTGCAACATTTCTGTAACCCTCCTCTGGATTGTCTCCACTCTGTCTATGTCCCTTCTAAGGTGCAGTCTCCAAAACTGTAAACAGTACTCCAGGTGGAAGTTTCACCAGTGAGAGATACAGTAGCAACACCCACTCCCCACTCCTGCTGGAGATACCCCTCCCTATGCACTCCAGCATCTCACTAGATCTACCCAGTGCTTGTCCTCTTGCCCTGTCAACTTGAGGTCCTCACATATAACAACCTCAGTGTCCCTTTCCTGTTTAGTGACTGTCAAAGTTCTCCCCCATCCTATACTCAGCTCCTGGGTTCCTATACACTTAGTTTTGCACTTTTTGGCATTGAACCCCAACTGCTATGCTATTGACTTTTTTTGTTTTTCTAGATCCCTGCGAATTCTCTCCACTACCTCCTGAGTGTCCATCCCATTGCAGATTTTGGTATCAACCGCAAAAAGGCATAGCTTCCCTTCCAGTTCTTCGGCAATGTCCCTTATGAAGACATTTGAGAGGACTGGTCCCAGTGTTGAACCCTATGATACCCTGGTGGTCACTCTTTCATTATTAGCATGAATGCCATTAACTATCACCCTCTGTCTCTGTCTTCAATCTATTCACCAGTTTCTAACCTAATTTATCACTTTGGATCCCACCCTTAGGATGTTCCATTTCTTTATCAGCCTTTTCAATACTTGGACACTAGGAAACCTCCGGAGTCTGAGGCAATGCCTTGCAGTGTGCAATACTGCAGCTCCCCGTTGCTGAACAAAAAGAAGCCACTGCATCACCATAAGTCTGTGTCAATTGTGTCCAGTGAGATGAAGTCCACGGATGCAGCAAGAGATGGGCATGGCAGACCTGAAGAGAAGTTAAGGGCCTTGGTGGCAGAACTACAGAACACCACATATAGTGCAGGATGTGGGCCTACTCTTACCTTTGCCACATCCTGACCACTTGCACCAGTCCTCAACAGATCAGTGCATCACTGGCTTTCCAGTATCCCTCCTTACTTTAGGCACTTTAAACTCTGGACCCCCAGCTACCCACAATGCAGCCTGGCTGCAAAAGAAGAAAAAATGCAGCAAACCTAATAATTTCCCTTGACTTGCAAATCACATGTGGGGCACTGCTGAATTAACTGCTACTGCTTTCCTCAACCCTGGGAAGCACTAGATCCTCGAAGGAAAACTGCATTATCTCCACCCCCCTCTCCACAGCAGCACTCATCTTGTGGCAGCACCTGCCTGCAGTTTATGTCTGCAGCTCCTCTGAGACTCAGTACAGCAGAACCTGCTTGCAGTACATGTCTCCATCTCCTCTGGAACTCAGTGCAACTGCTTCCTCAGGTTCTCTACTGTCTTTAATGTATATAATGTTGTTTTACTGATGAGGCTTAACTTCTAGCTGCTGCCCCTTGAAGAGCACCTGGAGCACTGATGTTGCAAATTGTTTCATTACCTGGCAGTACCATTTAGATGCCAGTGGGACTGGGAAACCTCAAGAGTGTATGGCAATGCCAGATGTTGTGCAGCAGCTCCCTGTTGCTGAATGAAAAAAAGGGTTTCTTCTACTCTACATTGCATCTGCTAAATCAATTCTAATTGGGTCCAGTGAGACAAAGTCCATGAGTGCTGCAAGAGATGGACATACCTGTCCTAGAGAGAAGATAAAGACCTTGGTGGCAGACATACAAAATGCCACACTATAAGGGTGCTACTGTGCCACTACAACATATTTTAGCTGCAAAAAACTAAGTTAATGCACCTTCTAAGGTTGAAGTACAAAGCATGCAAAGTAGAGAAATTAAATTAATGGAAAACAAGTCCCTGGAACCTTGGCAAATCTATGTTGTTGTGTTCCTCTAGGGCTGAATGACCATGCAATGCAAATAACCTATCTGCCCATGCAGGGTACTAAGAGGTTATTTACATCTCATTATAGCCTCAGTAGCCTGGGAGGACCTAGCTTTTACTTCACAGTCTATATGGAATACTGTGATGCCATTTTTAGGGCTGCAGTGGGGGTAGCCATGCAGACCTCTTGCAGTGAAAAAAGGACTTTGCATATTCCTTCCAACTGAACGTCATGTTGTAGTTGCTCCGCAGTCACCTCCACATCCATGAAGCACTCTACTCGTTGCTTGCATTGGAAGTAGCACTGCATTATTTGTTATGTGTCAGCAGTCATGGCAGAACATGACACACTCTGCCATGTCCAAGATGGCCACCAAACTATATTGTGCATGACGACTACTAATGCATGCACAGTACAGTGCGGTGGCCATCTTAGTCATGGTGGACTGTGCTGTGTTCCGCCATGACTGACAATTTCTTTCTTTTTTAATTATATATATCCCACCCACCTGACCCTCCCACTCAGCACTCACCACCTGACCCTCCCACTCAGCACCCACCACCCTATCCCCCCAGAAACATAATAGTGACACTGGGGGTGCCCAGTCCCCCAGTGTCATGACTGAGTTCCCCCCCACTGCCGATCTTATTTTTGTAATTATACATATCCCCCTTCACCCTCCCTCTCCTCCTCCCTCTCAGCACCCCCACCCCCAGAAACATAATAATGACACTGGGGGTGCTCAATCCTCTAGTGTCACAATCGTGTTCCCCCATGAATTTGTTAGGTTTTTCAAATACATATTTTTCTCTATTACCACCAGACCCTCCCTCTCAGCACCTCCACTTCCCCCAGAAACATAACAATGACACTGGGAGTGACCACGATCAGGAATCCTCGGCCCTGATTTCTGTTTCTTTTTTTACCTATAAAAAGAAAACTGTCCATCAATATATTTTACGGCCGTTCTAGACCCCCCCTACCTGATTCTCCCACTCAGCACCCACCACCCCACACTCCCCACAAGCCTTCACTTACCCATCAGGGGTCCAAAACTGTAATCCTCTCCGAACCACAGACGCATCTTCACTCTTAAAAACCAGACTGCGAACTGAAGAAACAGGTATGTAGTTCAATGCATTTCAATTGGGGTTTGATTTCTGTGGCATAACTTGAGCAATTTTGCATATTTGTGGCCCAGATTTTTAACATGTCTTTTTGGGACCCTGCCTCATGAGCAATTGCACTGACATTAGGCAAATCTGTACCGAAAAGTGATTTTGCAATCCTTGTGTGCAATCATCTTTCGGGCAGGAGTTGAACATTTTCTCCATCCTTGTTCATAAGGTGGGGACATAAGAAGGCTATGTTGAAAATCAGGTCTAAAAGTACTAGAAAATAACAAAGTTATGAGCCTACATTGAATTTCATGAATGCAGGCTCATAACTTTGACCATTTTGAATAGTTTTACCCCAAATTTACAACATAGCCATATCTTACCAGGCTATTTGAATTTTGCAAATGCAGGCTCCTAAGTTTGGTAATATTCAATATTTTCACCCCAAATTTTTAACATAGCCATTTTTTTACAGCACCTTATGAATGTGACAGCTGTCACTTATCAACCCCTGCTCAAAATGTGTTTTTGCTTCCCGAAAGTTGATTTTGCAGTTCCTGTGCAAAATCACCTTTAGACCAGGAGTTGAACATTTTCTCTGCCCTTCTTCATGAGGCATGGTCATAACAAGGCTACAGTATGTTGACATATTGGTGTAAAATATTACAAAACAGCAAATGTATGTGCCTACTTTACATTTTGCAAATGCAGGCTTGTAATATTGGTAATTTTAAATATTTTTACCAAAAATTCCTCAGCTGCAGCCCTATCGGCTCTGACCAGATTTTGTTTTATTAGTCAAAAACACCACTTGGTACCTTCCCACCCAATCCCCATAAGCAGTGTCATATTTCATTATTCCTAGTAGTCTAGTGGCACCCACCCAATACCATTAGGCAGTTGTATCTCAATATCTCCAGTAGTCTATTGCCTTGTCACCCAGTCATTACAGTCAAAGTTATTTTATTTCAATATCTCTGGTAGTCTAGCAGACAGTCCTACTAGTTAGTATCCAGCCCACAACACAGAATTGGCAACCAGCCAAATCCCACCTCTCACCTCTGCAGCTGTCTGCATCACACAAATGCCAGTATTGCTATACAGTTCTGTACATCAACACAGTACTTGCGTGCTGTCTCTTAAAAATTAAAAACTTGCAGAACTTGCAAAAATACAGCTATCTATAAAATAAAAGAGAACTGTGCATTCTCATTGTGTTAAGTTTTTGATACAATAATTTAAAATCTATGGACTACTCAACAATTCCACCTAGCAAAGAATTATCCTTGAGCCAAACTCTAGCTAACTTGAAAGTTTCAGGTTTCAACTCTCAGCCATTTTTTGTGCTATAGCTAAGCAAATAATGTCTTAAAAACATGCTTTTATGTATTTTGAAACTTGTAGAACTGTCATGCTATCTAACTGCCCATTACTAAATTTACAGCAACAGCACAAAATTTGAAGCAACAGCACAGTCACAGTTTCACTATTGGGTGCCACTTTAGTCACAAAGACAGTACATGGCCTCCCACTTAGGATCCCCAGTTTTACTTACTGTATAGGATGTAAAGGAGGCACTCATTCACTCATCAGCCTCTGTTTAGCTCTAAGTTCTGCCTTCCACACTTGAAATTAACATCATATGTAATGCAATACATGAACACAGAGGAGCATGACCACAGTCTCCAAACCTGCAGCTGTGTCACTCCAGGGGAATTTTTTATATGTCATTTATGCACTGGGTCAGTTACTACAAAACACAATCATCAATATTAGCTAATAAAATCTCTGTGAGGTATCTCACCCCATGCGGCCTGTGGTAGGTAACATGTCACACTACCATATAGGAGACCCAAGACCATGTCATGAGTCTAACTCCTAGCCATGACTGAGGATTTTTGTAAGTGCTGCAGAGGAAGCACTTTCAGTGTCAAGGAGAAGGGAATTATCTGTTGGCAAGACATGGAGTGGTCCAACATTGTGGGATCCCCTGCAACACTGACCCTTGACTAGCAAGGATCTGCATGTGTGCAAGCAATAATACCCAACAGGGTGAGCAGTATTGGGCAATATCAGACCACCCAGGGGTGTAATGAGGCCCAACGCCACAGGCAGAAGGCATTATAGCCCCTGGAAGGTCCAGTATCGCCCATACTGCCACCCTAGAGGGTATTATTGTGCTTAGAAAATGGGATATCTGTAACGTTTTTATTTTTTTTTTGTAATATTTAAGGAATAAAAATAGTGAAAAAAAGACTAAAAATGAACTTAAAATTGCTTTGCTAATAAAGTAGTCCCTCTACTGGCGCTACTGGTATACTTACCAATGTTTACCAGTAGAGGGCAGTGCAGTGTTTCTCACTTGTTATACAGTTTTGCTATGTGTAGCATGTTGCTCCATGGTTCTTGTAACAAAACCCTCCCCTCCACCGCAACTCAGTTACAATCCACTTTTTGTAATTTTTTTTTCGGTACCATTGTGAGAGCCACACATACTTTGGCTTCACTACTTGCTGGTGAATGGAGCAGCTCAATCTGGTGATTGGGGAAATGTATATTGGCTGTAGAGGTAATTGCACTATTTAAGTAAGGAGAAGTGGGTTTGTGTTAAAAAAAAACATACTGACGTGTACATGTTTTACTGGAGCAGGAGTGAAGCTGGGGCGAGATCAAATCATGGAAGTATAGTTTCCAAGTAGCATTGAGCAGGCATTGTGGCAGGTATAATTTAGAAACATTTTTTAATTTCTATTGGAGAACTGTAACAAATGTGGTACAGTATGTCCCAGCTCAGGATGTAGGGTGTAATTGTGAATAACTGGGGTGCTGAGGGGGTGCATGACATGACTGTTACTAGTATTTGTTTATGTGAGGTGCACAGTGTTTTGGAAGCAGCATACAATTCTTATACAGTGAGTCATGTGCTGTGGTTTTGAAAAATGCACTGATGACCATAGTTATGGGAAGCTTATTGCACTGACAACTTGCTCTTCCTTTTAAAATGTGTGGCTAAGTTTTATTTTTATTTGATGTCTTTCATGTAGTGACAAGTGAATCTAGAAGAGGTTTGTGTGTGGTTTCTTGTGGCAGCTGGCAATGAATTAGGGAGTCTGGTATGGCAGTATCTCTCGCTAAGTCAAAGAAAAAAATAGCAGCATGTTCAATTGAATGGGATGCATTCAATGAATGAGCAAGCAAGGTGGGCATAAAGATATGTGAATGGGTGAAGAGGCACTTGCGCTGGTGCTTTTTATTTCCTGGCCATCTATTGTAAGTTAATGTACCCCCCTGGCAAGGGTACCAACACGCCTCTCAAGTGTCCCTCATTATGAAGGACATCTCATATTTTAACCCTCAAAATTGCCCTGTTCCTTATTCATCCCTTATGGAAAAGGCACTGCACACACAGAGAATGTGCTGTAAATTCAGACTTTAAAGCAGAAATTAATATTACTCTAAGATGCTAAAAAAAATAAGCTTTGTACAAATAAATGTAATGGTTTCTACAGTGTTCTGAGCTTGTATTCCCATGTTTGAGGATATGTCCCTCATTATGAGAGTCAGTGTCCCTCGTTGTCCCTCATTTTGAGTGTCCATGTCCCTCATTTCAGTGACATAAAGTTGAGAGGTATAGGTACCAGCCAATCAGACGCCAGGAAATAAACAGCCCATTTTCTAAACTCTGACAGTGTTACAACAGCAATTGGCTGGTGTCAGGATAGGGATGTCACTGAAGGAATGGTCAGATGGGAAAGCCAGTGGAAGAGCAAGAAAATCTGTATGAAATAGCTGTGTGAAGATCAAGCAATTCACGGCAGTCAATTCAAGCATAGTATGTGTATCACAAGAACACCCTCCCCCCCCCCAAGGATCTCTGTCTCCTAGAGCACTTCACCAGTACTGCATTTGTACTGGGCAGGCTGAGAGCCCTGTTGAATGAGGATCATGAGTTCAAAGTGGCCTGTTAACCACCCAAAGCATGCCTCTCTAAGACCCTTTAAGTATAGAATTCTGCTTTGACAACCTCATTTATTATACAATCAGTTCAGCTTCCTACAGCTCATGTGTAGTTTATTATCACATCAATGCAAACAATGACCAGAAGGTGGAGCAGTGATGCCATTTCAGTTATTTGATAACTCAGGACAGATACTTCAGTCCTCCTTCAGAAGATGAAAAAAAATAAGTTTGAAAACTGAATAAGGAAGAGCTAATTCTTTGTACTTGCTTGCAGAAACAATCCATTAGCCCTGTAAAGGCATAATTTCCAACAGACAGATGTTTAAGTTTCTGTCTGGTTAAAATAGCACTAAATCTGTAGCCATTCTTCTTGTTTGTCATGATTCTAAAAGTTTACATTATTTCCACTAATGCTCTGTATATGCATGCCTCATCAGATACAGCAACATTCACAAATATAAACAGTGGTTCCTCCCCACTCAGATTTCTATCTCTAACTTGCCTGACTTCAGGCACAAAATCCTTGACCCACACCTGGATCATTATTTCTTAATTATGCTTTTTTATGCCAATGTCTTTCAACCTAACTTTAAGAAAATCTGCCCAGCTGATAGTGTACTGATCATTTCCACATTCACAGTTAGTTATAGGGGCGTTCATGCTCTTTTAGGATGACATAAAACTGGCTGGAAAATAACTGCCAAATTGGTATCGCACTGCCAATTGTGTACCAGTTCAACAATTTTGCTAACCAGTGGGAGTGGTCTTTCACCTCATGCACCACTCTGATTTGCCCAGTCATCTAAATATAAAGATAGATAGATAGATAGATAGATATATTATAGGGGTGCAGTTATGTAGGGCTGAGTAGGCACTTCAATGTTAGACTCAAAATTTTGCACTTTAATAACTCTAAAACAGTTCAATGGATTTGCAAAAAAATTGGTATTTGCAGTCCTGTGGGGTAGGTCTCTTAATGTGGCAAGTTACATTGTGGTTGATTTTGTGGTGTCTGAGTTATGGAGAGATGAAAAAAACATGTTTTCAATAATTGACTTTGCTGAGATTTTTCTTTGAACTTGCCTACAGCCCAGATGGTTTGTTTTTTTGGTCTGAAATTTTCAGGGCAGAAATGGGCTAGCCCACAGATGTGCCTTTTGCTAGTCCTGTGAAAAAATAATAAGCCATTTTTAAATTGTTGTATTTTGAATATTTGAAAAACTTGTTTCTGAGAATGCTCAGTAAGCACTAAAAGATAGCCGTATGAAACAAAAGAGGAATCCTCCTTCATATGGTCTAAATCTTCTTTCATATGGCCATCATCTTGTGACCATTTTATTCTAAAATATCTGTGCAAAAGATGGCAAAATGACATGCTATGGCAATTCCAACATATGTTTATGCCTCATTAGTTACCCAGTAGGTATAATTTGAGATTGGTGTTACTGCAAATTTAAAAACAAGTGTGTTTTGCAAATGTTGACATCCTGGCCATGATCGTGTAATATGAAGTAGGATCTTACTTAATTTGCTGAGATACAATAAAAGAACCTACTTCGTGAGCTGAAAATTTGTTGGTGAACTATGGCAAGGTGCATGTGGGTGTTTTACTGATGTTTTCTCTTGAAACTGTGGGACATTAGGGATCCAACTCCCAGTGTCCCAGGTCATGTCCCCCCTCCGTAGCAGTGTAGGACACTGGGGATCCACTCCCAGTGTCCCCAGTTATGTTCACCCCCCAGCAGTGTGGAGCACTGGGGAGCCCACACCCAGTGTCCCCAGTCAAGCACCCTCCCACAGTGTGGGGAAACTGGGGAGCCCACACTCAGTTTTCCCAGTCATGTCCCCTTCTCTCAGCACTGTGGGACACTGGGTAACCCATTCCCAGTGTCCCAAAAAGCTTTTTTTACCCTGTAAAGAAGAAAACTGTCCCCTAACATGTTCCCCCAAATAAAAGAAAGCAGTCCCTCATCATCCCCACTGTCACCCTCCCCCATCCTGACCCTACCACTGAGCAGCCACCACCCCACATCCACCCTTGCCCTATATGTACCACCGGAGGACATCCACTGTCATCGTCTGTGGACTGGGACACATCTGCACTCTTCATGGTTGAACCGCAAACTGAGAAATCAAGGTAAGTGTCATGTAATGTATTACATTGCCATTTTGAACCGATGACCCCAAGGCACACACCGATGCCTGTTGGTGCGTAGAGGGTGGGGGGATGGTTGGGAACCCTAACATCAAATCTTCATACTTTTGTTACTGTAATAGAAACCCTAACTGATGCAATAATGGATTTTTTTTCAATTAATATTTATAGTAGTAAAACCTTTATTTTTACTTAGGATCAGACTCTTAGTAAGTGGTCCTATCTACAAAGTCACCCTGTGAATACTTACAAAGTAAAATGACAAGCTTGAATACACAGATTAATGCATTTAGAAGGATAAGATTATATACACTAGTGAATAAACAAGTAATTGCTCATTTAGTCAAACAAACATTAAACAAAATAATTTTAGACAACCACAATGATAAACAAGATGAGTGTGTTGTCAGGGAATATATTAACATACCACAGACTGAGAGGGAACCAAATGTATTGTGAAAATGCTAAAAATAAGAAAAAATCCATCAAAATTGATTTATTTCCAGGGCAATTGCATGTGAGGCACTCTTTGTACAATAACAGTATCTCACATAAAGGGGAAAGGAGCACTCACATTATTCAGGAGTGCTCCCTTGATTTATAATACTACTGCATAAAAAGTTACAGAGTGATCATTTATTCAGGTGCAGCCTTCCAAATAAATTTTGTCAATGTACTACAGAGAAAGCACTATTTCTTCATTTAACAAAATCATAAATTAAAAGCAAATCAGTCTGAAAAGTTATAAAAATAAAAAATACTGAATTAGTGCGACCAAACTCCACATCTTTTATTATTATCTGTTTTTAACCATATTTTTCTGTTCTGCCATCTTTTTCTGGCTCCTCCCCTGCCCTACCATCAGCTGCCATTTCCAGGAATGTGGCCCTGCCTCCTAGATCCCACTTGGCTTCCCCCCATGGCAGAGCCATCTTGGCTCACTCTCTAGCCCCTTCAGGCTTCCTTGTATGGTGGAGGTGGGTACCATGGTTGGCAGTGTGAGGCCTGAGGTAGGAGCTCAGCATCATCCAGCTCACCCAAGGCTGTTTCTATTTTTCTGTCCTTGCCCTCAGTGATGCTGCCAGTGAGGAACTGTTTGGCATGCACACATTGTGCACGTGTACACAGACATTACTGTGTCCTTGCCCACTCCATCATGGATCCAGCCTGCATCAACACCTGTGGTCACCCAGTTGATGGTACACCACAGCAAAGCATACTGCCCATGCTCACCAGAGGAAGAGAGCCTTCTTGGAGGTGCTTGATCCTCCTTCTCCTACTGGCCAGCCCTGGAAGGCCTTAGATCATTCCCAAATCTGAATCACTGGCATCAGGAACACTACCCCTACTAGTGCACCAACAGGCCAGCTACTCTTTTCTAAATGGACTGATACTGCCGATGTTTATAAAAGTTTTGGGAGGTAACAGTGTCCCTTAATATAGCAGAGCATGATAGTGGCGAAAATTTTGACCCATAATCTTTTACTGTATTTTAGATTGCCCCTTATCTCCCGAATTGTATGATATTCTTTTTTTTACCTTTTTGAGTCTCTTTTACTACTTTTCTTTACAGTTGAAATAAGTTCATTTTTTTATTTATTTCAAAAATTTTACCAGGAAAAAGCATACTGAGCTGATAAACAGCTTGTTTCCAGATGCACCTGGGGGAAAGGAGAAGGGGAGAGAATGTGAAATAAACAGTAAATTACATGGCCGGTAGAAGAAAGAAACAAGCACTAAGCTGCAATCATAAAGAAAAATGATATAACACTTGTGCAATTTGTTGGGCAATTTAGGCAAGGATGAGGAGGTGGGTTTAACCCAAGGGGAATCAAGGAGGAACACATAACGTGCAAAGTGCAACAAGAGGGAGAGGTAGATGAAGCTATTCAATGGGCTTTGAGGGAGAAATTGAGCCAAATGCAAAGGTAGAGGGGGATAGCAGAAGGGGTGGCCAAGAGAAAAGCTCACTGATCATACTGTGGATCTCAAACTGGTTAAGTAACTGATATCAAAGAGTAATTATTGATGGCCATGAATCCTCATGGCTTTCTGTTAATAGTGGGATTCCACAAGGCTCCATACTGGCCCCTGTAATATTTCAAATTTTTTATCTCAGATCTTTCCCATAACGTAAATTGTTTTATAATTAAATATGCTGATGACTAAAAATTAGCAATCCCTACACTACAAACTAAGATGTTAAACTACTACAGAAAGATTTTAACTCTCTAGGGGCTTGGTCAAATAAGTGGGAGTTAGTCTTCGACATCTCTAAATGTCGTGTTCTTCATTTTGGAAGGAATAATCATAGAACTCAATACTCTCTATACAGTATAATGAAGCTCTTACCAGTAAATCAAATGAAACAGATTTAGATATTATAATAGATCAAGATCTACATTTCAAATTACACATCTCCAACACTCTCAGTAAAGTTAATAAAATATGGTGGGAAATTAAGCATAATATAGAATCAAAAGATTCAGATACAGGGTTTTAAATAATTGATTAGCAATTTTTTTTGTGGGACTATACTAACTGTACAGAAAGTATTTATTTAGATTTTCTATAAGTACTGTGTTTGTTAAACACAGTGGGGCAAGAGCTATGCATTTTCACAAAGATTTAGCACTTTTATGAGCAAAACACTAATCAATTTTTAGAGTTAAATAAATCCCTGAGATATTCTCTTATCACTATATAGAGCTTATGTAAGGCCACGTTTTGATTATGGTTCACAGTTATGGTGTCCTTATTCTAGAAGTGATATTAATAAGATTGAAAGATTTCAAAGAAAAGTTACAGAATCTGTCTGTCCAGATAAATATTTCCCCTAAGATGCACATCTTTCAAAATATAACTTAATGTCTTTGGAGCTACACAGGTTGAGAGTAGACTTCCTGTTTGTATGGGACATCATTAATAATGAATCACTTATAACATTTTATGGCCTGAAATTTAAACAAGTTATAATTAATACAAGAGGTCGCCCTCTGCAGTTATTAAGAGCTAAGGATAAATCTATAAAAAGAGCCTATTACTTTTCTCAAAGAATAGTTAGTCCCTGGAACTTATTACCAACTTCTCTGATTATCAGCAATAATAAAAGAACATTTAAAAGTAGATTAGATAATTTCCTAATGACAAATAAAAATCGGACCTATTACAAGTAATATCTGGAGCTATTATGGGCTTATGCCTTCTTGCTCCTAAAATGTCCTTAGTAAGATTCTTAGTAGGAGGAGATGGAGTAGCAGGAAGAAAGTAGAGGAATCGAGACAGCTATCAGATGCGTTCTCAGGGTGAATAGAGAAGTCATGGAGTAGGGAGGAGAGAGAGAGAGTGTTGAGGGAAGGCAGAACAGATGTTTAGAGGAAGGGAGTTCCATAGTTTGGGGAAATAGTAAGAGAAAGCAGCCTGGCCACCTGATGATGTTCTAGAAGGGAGTGCAAGGGGGCAATAGCCAGAGTTATGAAGGGAGTAAGAAGAGGATGGGGTGAAGAGAAGAGAGGTAAGGTAATAGGGGAGAGAGCTAAGCCAGTATTTAAAGATAAAGGGAGTGCAGTGAATGAGGCATTTGGTTTCAAGGGAAGACAGGGACAGGAAGGAATGCAGGGAGTATTGGTGGGTGAGGGGCAGAGAGTCCAAGGCAAAATAGCAGAAGGAGTGAAAGAGTGGGTCCAGTCTGGCTGGAGTAGTCCTAGGAGCAGCACTATAGACAATGTCACCAAGTCAAAATTGGGGAGGATCATTTTCTAGACTATAGCTCGGTGAGCAGGAAGAGGAATGCAACCTTTATTCCTGTATCACACATCAAGTTTAGGGTGTAGTTTTTTTGTAGATGGCATCCACATGGCCAAAAAAGTTGAGGTAATGATTGAGTCAGACTCCTAGGTACTTGAATTAAGCAATAAGGCATGGACAGGGGGTGTATTATAGTGGGATAATGGCCCACCTCGGGGTGGGTTGAAGCACGAGGAGTATCTGAAGGCTTCCACCACCCAAGAAGGGCCATTAACCCACCATAACACAAGCCCTGGAGTGCCTTATTGCTATTATGAAATGGGTAATTTTTAGTAAATTTTATGTGTTTTTAAACATAATACTTTCAGCTGGGCTGTTGTGCTAGGATAATGGCCCAGCTGAAAGCAGCTCTCGGTCAATCAGAATTCAGCATTCTTGCTACCCATTTCATAATGAGAGAACATCATCAACTGTGGTCCCATCTAAGGTGTGGAATATGAGGAGAGCAGTAAGATTTGTGAGCTTCTGTCTGGTGTCAAAGGTCATGAAGAATATTTTCATGGCATTGAGTGATAAATGATTAGACCAGAACCACTGCTGAACATTTGTGGAAGTCTAGTTGGTGCCTGGCTATCAGAGAGGGGGAGGAACCAGTGGTAAATAGAACTGTATCATCTGCATACATGTGGATGGACTCAAAGTTGCAGGCAGCAGGGAGGTCATTCAGGAAGACCAAAAAGAGTATCAGACCAAGGGCAGATCCTTGGAGGACACCAGTAGCTATATAGAGGGGGGTAGGGAGTCACCAATTGGAACAGATTTAGTCTTTACTTCAAGGTAGGAAAAGAACTAATAAGTAGAGGAGTCAGAGAGCCCTGCTGCCTTAAGCTTGTCAAGGAGTAGTGGGTGAGCAACTGTATCAAAGGCTTTGGCCAAATCGACAAAGATGGCTGATATAATAAGGCCCTGATCCATGCCTGAGAGAATGGAATCAGTGAGCCGGAGAAAGGAAGAGGAGATGGAATGGGATGGCACTAGGTCTGAAGCGTGAACACAATAACAGTGCTATCCAAAACAGTGCTACAACAATGGTGCCCGCAATAACAACACCTATCAAAAACACACAAATCCACATGGTAACAGTCCAAATACACACTGAGGACCGCTACCATGAATTCAAAACAAAATACTACATTTATATTTGGGGGGGCTCTGCACCCCTCACCCCATGTTACTAAAATAATCTACTCTGAGGGGAAGTTGGATTGCGGGGGAAAAGTGAAACTCGAGGGGGGAGTACTGTGAGATGGAATTTGTAATAAATTTGGGAGGAACCATCTCACAGTAAAAGACTGGAGACTTGGACCAGAACCCTGCTTTCTAGAACTCTGCTGACTTAGCTGCTCTATGCCATAATCCTGTCCACCATGAGAGCAGCTCAGTCAGCCTTCAACTTTTTCCAGCCCTTCTTATCACCCTCCAGTCACTCCCTGAGACATGATCGCTGCAGGAGTAGCATTAACTGCATTTTGCTGTTCTACCCTTGTCGCTGTCCATGATACACTCTTCTAACAGCACTGTTCTTACACGCGCTGTTGAAGTTGCCCTATTCTGACTGGGTAGGGAATGGTATTTATGGAAACCAGACTGGTAGTGAGTAAAGAAGGAAGAGGAGTCAAGGAAAGGGAAGAGTTGAGGCAACAAAAGGTGTTCTTTTTGTTGTTAAAGATTTTATTGGTATTTCACACAGGATTGACAAAACAGGTATATGATATTGAGATGTTCTATGCAACCATACCGCAACAATGGTACGGACATCAGAAATACAAACATGATGGATACCAAGAAAAGAAATAAAAAGCACTGTCATAGGCAATGTGAATACTCCCATACACACAGTATAACAGGGACAAGCCTGAGTAGGGATGGAAGTAGGAAAAAAAAAAAAACTCGGTATTCAAGGATTATCCAAACCTGCCTAGGCCCTCCCACCCAAAAGAGTGGAAGCCATGGGTTATTAACTGATGGAACCCAAAAATAACAATAGCATATAGGGCCCAGGACAGCGTATGGTAAACGGAGTTGAGTCCTGGATCAGGCCAACAAAAGGTGTTCTTGAAGTTTAGCTAAGGTGGGGAGCAGGGAGATAGGGCAGTAGTAGTTGTCAGGATGGGTAGTGTCACCACCTTTGGGAAGGGGTATGACAGTGACCTGTTTGCAATTGTGGGGGAACAGAGGCAAGAGAAAAAGAGAGGTTAAGAAGGGAAGTGATAGGAAGGGCAATTCTAGGGGCAGAGAAATGGAGGATTTTGGGGTCAAGACCATAAGGGCTCCAACCTTGAGAGGATTTAGTGTAAGGAGGGCCTTGAGGGTGTCAGTTGTAGAGACAGGATAAATGGAGAAAGTGGAGGTCAGGGTGGTAGAACAAGGGGAAGAGGAGGTGCAGGGGTAGGGGGAGAGATGAAAGAAGGGAAGATGCACAAGAGGTGAAAAAAGTTCAATTCAGAGAGAGGGGTCAGAGATTGGGGTGTTACCTACCTTAAGGACTAGGGAGGAGAACTGGGTTAGGGGAGAGAAGAGGGTGTGTATGACTTTCCAGAACTTAGAGGGGAGGTTAAAGTTGTTCTGGAAGGTGGAGAAGAAATACTCGGCCTTGGCAAACCTATTGACTCTGGTACAGGGATTGTGAAGGGCATGGTACTTAAGTAATCCAGCAAGGGAGCCAGTGGATTTGTGAGTCTTCCAGGCAAGATCTCGTGCAGGTAAGTGGGCCATTAACTCTGTAGAAATCCAAGGGAGGTGGAAACCTCGTATTTTGGTTTTCCTAAGGGGGACATGGCAATCCCAAATTTCAAGGTATCCAGTATTGAAGTAATCAAGGGAAGAGTTAATGGATCTGGCAGAAGAGATGGGCAACCATTCAGTAGCTGCCAAATCTGTATGGAGGGAGGACAAGTCCAGCAACTGAAATGACTGGCTTGGGAGGAGTTTGGAAGGGACTCCAGTACAGTGTATCCTGGCCAAATTGACAAAGATGGCTGATGTAATAAGGCCCTGATCCATGCCTGAGAGAATGGAGTGGACCATGCAGTGGACCATGTGGTGGTCACTAATGGTGTCAGGGAGGGTGCCGGCATCTATGATGTGATGTGAGTGAGAGGTTAGATCGAAGTCCAGCAAGGAGTGATTGAGGTATTTATGATTGTGTCTAGTAAAGGTGGAGACCAACTGAGTTAAATTGAGAGACTTAATATTTTGGCAGATTTTAGATTGACAGGGGAGATAGAGTTGATATTGATAGTTCATATTGATATCCAGTGAACGCGGTATCCACAATTGAGTGCCTACAAAAATGGTGACTCAATTACAGCACCTGTGTTCAGGGCTACCTAGCAGGGTAGTGCTCGGATACCAGGGTGGGCGAGGTAGGGTGAGAGTAAGCTACACAAGCACACACACACAGGGGGAGAGGAAGGGAAGGGGAGGGAATGTATGTGAGAGGGTGTGTGGTGGGCAGCTGCCAAGCTGGTCTGCTAGCATGGCGGGAAGGGTCGTTGGTTGGGAAATGCAGGGTGCAGGATTCGGGTCCGGTGCGGTACTTTTTTTTTTTTTTTTTCCTGCAGACAGCTTTTTCTTTTTTAAAGTATTTCACCCCCCCTGGAGTTGAGAATTCTTCAGTATGGAGGTGTGGGGGGCACTGCCCCCCCGTATTAAAAAATACACCCATGGATCTCGGGTGCCCTCCTCCCAGCCACAGCAAGTGTGCATTGCCGAAATTCATTTTTGGTGATGTACACTCACTATAACAGCAATCACTATTCTGCAATCGCTGTTATCATATAGAACTGTTGATATTAATGTCCCCAAGGATGAGTAATTCACCAGAAGAAGCATGAGTGGAGATAGTGATTAGGAGGTATATAATACAAGGAGTGATTCTTTTAATATGGCTCAGACCAGGTTTTCTTCAGCATTCTCTGTTGCTTTTGAACACCAGTTGCTTAAAGAGCCACTGATGCCTCAAGACGAACTTTAAAAATCACAGTATTTGGACACAAAGCAGCTTATATTTCTCATCAGCTCATTATTTTTTATCCCCTTTACTTATTACTGAGGTACTTTACTTCAAAAACAGGATAATTGTTTCCTAAGAATTCATCAGCTCCTACTGCTTCTTCCCAACCCAATGTCATAAATCTATTCCAAGATTAAAAAATAAGTGTTATGAGACCAGGTTACAACAAACTGGTCTCTACCCCTTAACATTAAGAAGAGAAAGGGGAGATTTACTTCTAATGTATAAATTGGTTCACGATCCTAAGTTACTTAATATATGTGGATTGGAATTTGCAGAAAAAAGAATTGTAGGAAGATTACACTGTAATCAACTAGAAGTAGAATGGGCCAATAACAAAAAATATGATAACTTTTTCAATATAAGGGCAACAAAATCTTGGAATTCTTTACCACCCACAGTTGTTGATTCAACTAACTTTGAGATTTTCAAAACTAGGCTTGATCTCTGGTTATTTGCCTAATAGTAATAATAATAATAATATTTAACCAAATGTCCCACTATTGAGAGAGGACAATCTAGATGGGCCTTGAGCCTTCTTTTGTCCTACTTTATCCAGTAAATCCAGTAAATAATAGGAGAGTTCCATAGGACGCCTGCTGAGAATCAAACATTAGAAGGTTGGTGCTGTACCATGGGTAGCTACCCTAGGTGCAATAAAACAAAGTCCACTTGCACAGCACTCGAAAACAAGGAATACAATATCAAAGCAAAATCACTGCAAAATGCAAAGTTTATTGACAGGCCAAGACACTCAGCCAAACCCTTGAAAAAGGCAATCACCAAAGCATTTGGGTTTTGGGCTGTGTGCTAAGCCTGTTAATAAACTGCATTTATTCTTATTCTTCCTTTTCAGTGCTAGAAGATAACTGTTTTGTTTTATTGCTGTCATAATACTCTGCTTGTGACATCACAGTTATTCCCACAGCCACATATTATGATGTTACAACAGAGCATTATGATTTCAAGTAGGGAACATGCTATAGAGACAGATGAACTCAAAGGGGTAAATATCTTGTTTCTGTGGTAATTTCTTCAGTAGTAAATAATGGAGAGGAGAAATCTGTACAAGATATGTGCAATACAAGCTGACTTGTGTCTAAATATTATATTTTCAAAAGTTTTCCCAAAGGTGTCAGCTGCTCTTGAAGATCACTTTCATGTGACTGTAATGATCTAGCATACAGCAGACACAGCTCCCCGACTTTATGGGACAAAACGAATACAAAAACAGCTGAAAATACTGACGAATACCTGCTCCACACTATATTAAATAGAGAAACATGGAAACATAAAATTTGATAGCATATAAGGATTTGTCCATCCAGTCTGTCCATTTCTCCTTACCTAGAGTATTATCACAGACCATGTCCGATCTACAGCTTTTTCTCCCTCCCCCCTTCCTTACCACTATAATTCCCTTGTGCTTATCCCATGCATTCTTGAACACACCACTGTTTTATCCCCCACCACCTCCACTGGAAGGCTATTTTAGGAACCCACCACTCTTTCTGTGAAGAAGTACTTCTTCACATCTCTTCTGAATCAACCCCCCTCCAGCATTACAACATGACCCCTGGTTCTTGAGCACCTTTTCTTTTGAAAAATACTTCCCTCTTGTACCTTATTTGCCTCTGGGAAGTATTTAAAGGTCTCTATCACATTCCCCCTCTCCCTCCTCTGTTCCAGGGTGTACATATTGAGGTCCTTTAGTCTCTCCTCATATGACTTTTGATGCAGACCCTGCAGCATTTTAGTTGCCCTCAACTGGACTGCCTCTATTCTTTCTATGTCCTTCTGGAGATGCAGTCTTCAGAACTGGACACAGTACTCTAGGTAGGCTCTTCCTAGCAATCTATACAGAGGCAACACCAAATCCCTCTTTCTGCTGGTAATACCCTCCCCATGCACCCCAGCATCCCACTAGCCCTCCCTACTGCCTTGTCACACTGCCTGGGCACCTTTAGGTCATCCTATATGATTAATCCCAGGTCTTTTTTCTGCTTGGTGGTCATCACTACCACTCCACCCATTGTGTACTCTGACCCTGGCTTTCTGTGCCCTAAGTGCATTAGTTTGCACTTTTTTGCATTGAAATTCAGTTGCCATACCCTTGACCACACCTCTAGTAAAAGCGTTCCTTTTATTATTTTAATTGTGAAAAAAAAGTTCTCAGACTCAAAATTGAGAAAGAGTGATAGCATACAACTCAGGAAGTAAGGGCAATTTAAATAGAATAAAAAAGGTAACATTTTCACTGCTATCAAACACTTTTTATGCTATGGCAGCTCAGCTTCAGATATGCTGCTGACTTATTCCTACATACATACCATATTGGAAAACTGTAGAATTCTCATTGAATGATTTTATGAGATTGATAAATATATCTTTGCTCATCCATTGCGCATCCCAACCCTTGATTGCTCCTTGCATGATTCTCCTGGCAAAACTTTCCACTATATCTCCTGCTCCCCAAGAAAAAAAAATTACTGCAAATGATGTCCGTATGTAAGGTTTTGTTGACTGTGCTTTAAGTTGCTTATTTTGCATAACTGAATGCAATTGATTTACTCTCTTACTGTATGACTCCTACTTGTCTAATTTCTTGTATCAAAGAATGCGCTGTCAATGTACTGCACTTCCCGGGTCGCCCCTGAAAAAGGGTCTGTCTTGTCTCAGAGGGCCTACCCGGTTGCCAAAAGTCAATAAATAAATAAATAAGTTAAATTAGGGAGATACCTTTAACCAAGGTTCACTAGGTATACGGCAATATCATTACATTTCTGAAGGAAGTGCTGCTCCAATTGCATCCCCCCTCAAACCTTATTCTGGCTTGGATCTTTAGCACATGACAAAACCTTCCCACCTAATACAACTGACACAGCTCTCCTGGCATGGGGGTCCAGAGGTTTAAAATATGTCTACCAGTACTACATGACACAGGGATTCTCCTCCTTTTCAGATCTTCAAAGAGAATATGAACTCTCCAGGCAGGCCCATTTTAGATATTTGCAAGTGAAATCATATTTATTAGGGATAGGTTCACAATTCAAACAACTCCTAGAATGCCCTCCCATATTATCTACTTTGTTAAAGTATCATTAACAAGGTTATCTCTGGCCACACGTAATTTGTAACACTTATAAGGTACTAATAGAGTTACTATCCACCTTCTCCACCTCCTTGTTATTAATCTTGGAGAGATATAACAAAGAACTAAATGTACATATAATAAGGGAGGAATGGATCAAATATGCTTTGATAAGACAGGCAAAGAATATGGGCCCACAAATGGCGAAATGCTGGAGAGGTTCATATTATACTAAGGTTCATACTAAGGTTAGGTGCAAGAGCAAGAAGGCAGAAGCCCATGAAGCTCTTATACTAATCCAGTACATAATAGGAGAGGTCATACCCATTACATATAAGACTATCCAATCTATTTTTAAAAATTCTTTTAGTTTCACTGATAACAACACTTAGTGGTAGCCTGTTCCAAGGGCCAACAACTCTGACAGTAAAAACATATTTACAGCTAGACTTAACAAAAGGTTTTCTTACCAATTGTAAGGGATGGTCCCTGATGTTATGACCACAGTTTTTAAATTCTAGACCCAGTTCTCACAATAAATAAGGGTCTTGAATAATATCATACAGTAACATAAGATCACCACAAAGTCGACGTGTAGATAAGGGCATAAGTTTTAAAATGTCTAATCTGTTCTCATAAGGAACTGCGAATAGCCCAGAAACTTTTTTTGTATATTTTCTTTGAACTCTTTCCAGTAACAGGCATTCAGATTTTTAATAGGGATTCCAAAGCTGTGAGGCATATTCTAAATGTGGTCTAATGTATACACTAAACAAGGGTAACAATACTTCCTGTTTTCTAGATCTAATATTACATAATATAGACCATATCACTTTATTAGATTTGTTAATAATATTGTGTACATGATTATTGTAATTAAAGTTATCTGAAATATTGACACCCAAATCCCTTTCATCAGATGTGGTCTCAAGTAATATGCCATCCAAATAATAGGGACTTTGTAAATTACTAGAACCCAAATGCATTACTTTGCATTTGGAGATATTCAAATTCATACCCCATTTCTTAACCCATGTTGTGATATGGTCTAGGTCATTTTGAATGGCAGCAACCTGATGATCAGAGGCACAAGGGCCACCTATTTTTGCGTCGTCAGCATATTTAATAGTAAATGAGGAACAGCCAGAAGTAAGGTCAGCAATAAATGCTTGGAACAGACAAGGCCCCAAGACTGAACCCTGTGGCACCCAACTAGTCACACTGCCCCTAGCTGAAATGCTCCCATTAATGGTCACTTGCTGAGAGCAATTATAAAGCCAGCTAATTATCCAATTGACTAGAAACTTGTTTATATTGAGCTTGTGAAGTTTAGTGATTAAGGCCCAATATGGCATGATGTCAAAAGTGTTACTGAAATCAATATAAATAATATCGCATGGAACATTTCTGTCTAATAATAAGCTGATATGTTCATAGAAACATATTAAATTTGTCAGATAACTTCTACCTTTTTTGAAGCCATGTTGTTCTGCATCGTGACAATCCAGGACTGGGGAAATTAAATCTTTAATTAAACTCTCTAATAATTTACAAATAGAAGAAGTTAGATTTATAGGCCTATAATTATCCCACTTATTTTTTTGGCCCTTTTTGTAAATAGGGATGACATGGGCTTCTTTCCAGTCATGGGGAACAAAATTGATGGCCAAAAAATATTCGAACATCAATTTTAAAGGAACTGTAATGACATCAACTAATAAAAATAATAAATGACCTGCTATATTATCTGGACCAGGACTATATTTTCCTTTCAATTTCAATATTTTATTTCTAATGGTGTCCAAAGAAAATTTAACTGGTGAAACATTGGCAGTGTCCAGTAAGGTATAATCATAAGTTTGATTGGAGGATCCGGAAAAATTTTTACAGAACTTTGCATTAAACAAATCAGCCATTTTTTTAGGCTCATACATTAAAGTGTCACAGTCCAATAATGGACCTACAGTACTTGACATGTAGGTTTCCTTAGAGAATTGATATATGAATAAAATTGTTTGCTATTAGATTTGTGGGCACTGAATGCTAAGTTTTGTTCCCAGTTAGATTTAGCCTTCCTAATCAATCTTTTGCATGTTCTTTGTATATGGTTATAGGAAATCCAGTCAGAGGACATTTTAGTCTTTTGAAATTTAATATATTTTTTCTGCTTTTGTCTAATACATTTCTTGATATATTGATTCATCCATTTAGGAGCTTTAATATTAGTCTAATTTTTAAGTTTGGATGGAATATATAGTTCTTTAAGTTGAAATATAATATTCTTAAAATATTCCCAGTAATCTTCTGGGGTAAAGTCTGACAATATTAATTCCCAATTGATGTTTCCCATAATATGTTTCATGGTATCTAAGTCAGCTTTGTCGTACAGATAGATTTTAGTACAGTTGGGATTATATATAAAAGTTTGTACAATATTAAATGTGATAGTATTATGATCACTATTCCCTATAGGATCGCTAACTAACATATTTTCTAATTCAAGGTCATCATCACAAAGGACCAAATCTAAGATCATTTTTCCTCTGGTTGGGCAAAATACATTTTGCCGAAGTCCCAACTGAGTACAAGTATATAATAACTTCTTCCCATTGCAGGTATTTGCACGTAAATTATGTCAGTCAATCGAGCCAATGTTAAAGTCCCCAGTGATGACAATTGTACCTAATGATTTTGCCTGTTCAAATTCAGATAAAAGTGCATCTAATATATCAATTGATGAATTCGGAGGATAGTAACAAGAACCAAATATGAGGGCCTCAGAAGTAGATAAGTTTATCTTAATCCAGATAGACTCTGTTTGTATGTTATGAATTTTAATATACTTTGTTATATCTATAGAGTTAATTTGATTCCTAATAAATAACGCCACTCCTCCACCTTTCCTGTTAGGTCTATTGAAAGTATAGGTTGTGAAACCAGGTATGTTAGATCCCCATGATGTTTTTGCATCCCCCCAAGTTTCGCTGATGGAGGTTGTGGAGAGACCTTTGCCATTCATACCCATTATTTTTGGACATACCCCTTGTTGAATATGTTTTGGCAAGGGGCACATGAGACCCCTAATGCATTGTTTATAGAACAGGATTTGCTCATTCCCCAGCTGGTCCTTCTCTCCATCCTGCCAAAACATATTCAAGGACAATTAAGGAGCAGAGTCTGAAACTACTGCTGATATTAATACTAGCAGCAAAAAAAAAATCATTACCAAATTGTGGCTATGGAGATCCCCCTGAAAAAGTTCAGCTAGGTGGCATTAGTTAACAATATCTATAGACCTGAAATCTTGACAGCTTTTATACAAGAAAAATAAGTCAAAGCTGAAGAATTCTAGAGGAGTTGAATGGTTTACCAGATAGATAGTAAACCAGATTTTATACCATGAAATGTTACAGAGTTTGAAGTCAATTTACTATTTCAAAACATTTTGAGGGGAGCAATGAATCAAGGAATCATTAATCCAGTGAATGGTACTCTGAGAAGTTGTATAAAGATACCCTGTGAAATGCTCAAGATTTACCTTTTTGTAATTGAAAGATATAGGTGGTGCATTAGCTGTTACTATACTCTTGTACCCTGCTGCTACATGTTTTCATTCTGATATCCATTTTTCTTAGTCTGGATTATATATTGCAAGTTGTATGAAGTTATAACAATAACATTTGGATAAAAAAATCACCATTACCATGCACAACTGCTTTAAATAGTCATTTTAGTCCAGTGTTTAGTGTAGGTTCAAACCCCATTTTGATCTTGAGGAGGTACTTCATCTTCCAATGCCTCAGTCCTGCCATCACTGGTTTTATTTTCTGTTTCAGTGGAACTACAGACATTTTTCCTAATTACCCCGTTAATTGTATCCAACATAGTTCAGTTTTGCTACAGTGCTAATAAGTCCTTGTTAGTTAGTAGCATAAAATCAAGGTTCTTCAAGAGAGCTTTTTCGTACTCTGCTCCAGAAAGCTGGAACAAAATCCTCTTAGTACAGGATGTGTATGGTTTTAAATCTGCTCCTTTGTTTCAGTTTTGTACAAAAATTGGATAGCCACATCTGTTATTTAATAGTAATGTAACACTGTTCTATGTTAATATCACTTGTGTGATTATAATGTGACAACGTGACTGACAGGCTGCTATCGCCCCGTGACCCCTTACAAGTGAGCATTTTACTCTAAAGGGATCATCTCTGGTGTAAACTTTAATAAATAAATAAATGAATAGCCAAAGCTATAAAATTGGATAGTAGCAGGATGTTTTCTACGTGTAGTAGCAGAAAAACTGATGTGGTAAGTCTTCATATTGCATTCTTTGAAATCGGTATCATATTATTTTAAAAAAAAATTTTCTTTTTTTTAAATCAAGCCATCTTTGCATAGCCTAATGTGTTACATAAAACAAACAGATAAATGCTGTATAATGGGTAAATAATATCATTTCAGAGGCTGAAGAATTTCTAAAGTCAATTGACCTTTTGGGCTTGTGTGGTTTACAAGATCTTCTGCCCCCTCAATGTTATTATTTCCTTGTTCCACAAATATGCTACCTGTAATTCATTGATTTGAAAATGGGGTGGAGCTGGGGATCAGGACTAGCTAGTGCCTTGCTCATTAAAATATCAATTTCCAAACATGAGATCCCCACACTCAAATATAAAGCCACTGGCTGAAAAACTAAATAAATGATCTGCACTTGCTGATGAAAAATAACACTGATACAGAATGGATACTAATCTCTGAGTTTATTAGTGCAGTTCAGCGCTATGTGCATATGCAAAAGCAGTAAACAGTAATTAAAGTCCTAAAACATTTCTTCAGCTGTGTAAACAGTTGCAGTGACTCATAACTGTGGCTATGTCACTAAACAGTACAGGGGTGCTGTAATCTCATGTCTGTGGAGCAGTAAAGTGCTAGCAATGCTGTACATTAAAGTGAGTGCAAATTATAAAGTGCTAGCAGTGCTGTGCATTAAGGCAGGTGCAAACCGCAATCTTAAGTGCTGAAAAAAGTCTTATGGTCTTCTGATTTAACCAGTGCCAAATGGCTGCCTCTCTCCCTACCCCAGTGCTTTGCTGATCCCATGCTTTGTTAGAGAGTATGGCTATAAGATATTACCTGGCTGTTTAAATACTAGCCTGGCAATCATTGGTTACCTAGTTTCTTAAAGGAGACACTATATTTCATGTGAAAGTGAATAGTGCTTTTAAGTACAAAGTGATGCAAAAAATTGATAAGTACATTAAAAATGGTAATGTAAAAACAGACAATTTCAGCTTTTGGTACTATGATACTATATCAATAATACACCCAAGCAATTTACTGGTTCTGTTGAATTACCTTCTAAATGCATGTCAATGTGTTAAATTAGAAAGGTGGTTGAAATCATCTTTTAAACATCAGTAGATCAAGTGAAAGTCCTTAGAAATGGTCTTCACAGAAATTCCATCACCTACTAGAAGAAGTTTCTTCAGTTCAGGAGGCCCATCTGTGCTTCAAGCCACCTTCATAGTTGCAGACATCAAGGAGTGAGCTTCAGTCCAAATTCCGTCATTACTGATTCTGATTCTTCAGTGCATCATACAAATGGTGCTACTGGAGCTTATGTGACAATCTCAAGAGGAGTTAGCAGAGAAACAACACAGTGTTAGATACATATACATTTTAATTATATATTCGAAACCAGCTATACGGAATTACATATACAAGCTATTTCTAGTCATTTAAACAACTTCCTAACATTAACCACTTGATATTTACAGGAAACATTTAAAATCAACCTCCTCATTGCAGCCTTTCAGCTTCAGACAGCCCAATCCAAAAATCCATTCTGCCTCTCTCTGGTGTGGTGCCTGAAGTCTATCCCTTCCACAAGTGTATTATTTAATTTGCTGAAGGCTGAGGTAGTAGAACTATCTCTTATTGGTGCAATGCTTTTTCTCCCTCCTGTCTTTTAACTCTTTTTTCACCTTCTCTTCTGACACCCCTCCTGCCTAGGACCCCCCTTAATTTAGGCTAGTTGTGACTAAGGGCCCGATTCACAAAGCCCCTAGAATGATGCAAGGTGCTTGCATCAAACATGAATGATGCAAGTGGCACCTTGCACCAAAAGATGCTCCAGGAGCTATTCAGCAAAGCAGCCTGCATCAAATACAGGGTGCATGCACTAAAGGGAGCTTGCACCAGCCTTGCCCCCCAAAAAAATGGTCTGTAGCATGGCACTAGGGGGCTTGTGGCAGAGGCAGGCTGCCATATCCCCTATTTCAGTATTCACAAGACCCTCTCAGAGGGTTACACTCTAAGTAACCTTAGACCAGCCAGAGCTGGATTAAGGTACTTAGAATGGCCTCTGGGAGGGTTTTGATGGCTGCACCAATGTGCTGTGCCCCCCCCAGCCCCAATCCCTGTAAAAAATAGACCAAACAGCCTTGGTGGTCTAGCAGCCCCCTGATTATCCCCGATCCCAATGATAAATAGACAAATAAAATCCTGGTGGTCTAGCAGTCCCCCACTCATGTACAATCCCTCATATGTATAGAACAAAAAACCCTTGTCTAGTGGTCCCCCAATCATTCCTGATCCCTGCTGTCCATTGAACAAAAAACTCTGGTGGTTTTGCAGTCCCCCGATCATCCCCAATCCCTGATATGTATAGGAAAAAAATCCTAATGGTCTAGCGGTCCCACAATCATCCTCAATCCCTGATCTGTATAAAACAAAAAAGCCTTGTGGTCTAGCAGCCCCCCCAAGCCCTAATCCCCCATTCTATAGAAATAAACAGCCCTGGTGATCTAGTGACCCCCCCCAACTAGCAGGCAGTGTCCCACCACCTTTCTCCTCCCCAACCAGAAACAGAGCCAGCGACTGGCAGCCCTCCTCATGCCATCATGTCTGGCCACTGACTGAGCTGTCAATAAGGAGCGCATACTTACACTTACAGTACGTGCTCCTTATTGACAGCTCAGTTGGCAACCAGACATGGTGGCATGAGAAGGGCTGTGCCAGTCGCCTGCTCTGCTTCTGGTTGGGTGGAGCACGGTGGTGGGACACTGCCTGTTGGGTTGGAGGGTGTGGGGACCACTAGATCACCAGGGCTGTTTATTTCTATAGAACGGGGGATAAGGGCTGGGGGATCACTATACCATCAGTTTGTTTTTTTTTTTGTTCTATGCATACCAGGGATATGGAATGATCAGGGGACTGCTAGAACACCAGGTTTTTTTTAATACATATCAGGGATCAGGAATGATTGAGAGACAGCTAGACCACCAGGTTTTTTCTATACATATCAGGGATTGGGGATGATCGGGGAACTACTAGAACACCAGGGTTTTTTTCCCATACCTATCAGGGTTGGGGATGATCGGGGGACTGCTAGATCAATAGGGTTTTTTTTTCATACTTCACTGAGATCAGGGCTGGGGGGGGCTGATAGCCACCAGGGACTGCTGTCAGTGGTGGTGTTATTGCCGCACAGCTGTCCCACAGCTTGTGGGATACCTTCAGGGTGCACTGCCTATTTAGCACAGTGCCAGGGCTGGTGTAAGCTACTGGACTTTGCCACTGGGACCCTACCCAATAGTGAATTAAGCACAGGGTCCCTTGTGCACTGGCTGTTTGTGCAAGCTGCCTTTGGCACAGCTTGTGCCAACCTCTTTTTTTATATACTTACTTAATTTATTACCTCCTTGACTGGGGAGTAGTCCAATGGTTCCCCCTATCCAGCTTTGCCCTCGCAGCATTTGCAGTGGCCACAATCCTGAGATCTACCCCTCACCCTACCCTCCCCAGGCCACTTCACAGTGGGTACTTACCCTGCACACTGCAGAAGACCTGGAGGCTGAGCTTGGGGGAGTTATCTTTGAGTTTGTCTGCTGTGGTGCTGTCAGGGCTAGCCTTCATGTGCACCAGAGGACTCAGTTTGTCCCCATGATTGCTCCATGGCGTGGGTGTGCAATGTTGTCAGAGGTGCTGCTGTGCATGCTTCAGCATGCTGCACATCTGACGTCGGCCTGCTCTGACCCACACTGTGACTCCCAAGCATGCAATAGCCCCCGGCCACTTCCAGAAGCCAGTTCCCCAGTAATTGTCTCCTCCCACCCTCCCCAGAGGAGAGTGGTCCATGGGATGCTTGATCCTCTTCCCCACCAACACCCAAGGTTGCTCCCAAACCCAGGTCATCAGCGTGGTAAGAGATAAGGTGCCAGTGCCTTAGCCCCCTACACTAATGAGCCGGCATTTGTGCCGACCTTTGTGAATTGGGCCTTATGCCTTCAGTCTCATTCTGTACCCCATAGCACTGTCACCTTCCTCAACAGGTACTGCTCACTTTATTGTATTCTTGTAAGCTTGTCCTCCTATTTTTGTGATGAACCATGTTGCTGGTTACCTACTTGTTCACCAAATTGCTCTTCCAACTGTGATGTTGTCTACGTAATCATACTCTGATGGTTTGTAATTTTATTATTTCTGAACTCCCTTTCCCCTCCTTCCAGATGGCACCTGGAAACAAGCCTCAGTTCAGTGTGCATTTCCCGGTTACCAGTTTTTAAATTAATTAATGCTGTTACTGTCTTAAAATGTGCCCTCAAGGGTGCATTATCCCTCACAGGGTAATGTCTTATACAGGCTCATGTATATGTCTTTAAAACATCCTTACAGTTTGCCCCAGTAGACTTTTCTACAGTGGCATAAAAGAGCATACACCACAAACATTGTGCTACAAGAGATAAACTCTCATACAGTACAGTAAATTTCTGTCCCATTTGTGGATGTTCAAACACCTTCACATTTTTTATAAATTGGCAAATATTGCAGTTTCTGCAGGGATAAAATTCCTTTGGGATGGGGAAAACCAGTTCCTGCCTCTTTCTGATTGTTCTTATGATTGAAATCTACTACTCACTGAGGTTTAATGCTCTCCTAAAGCACACTCTAGGTTTAGTACCCATCTCTTCCATAAAATGCAATCCGTCATTAAGATGTCCCAGCATTTATGAATTGCAGCTACCACTCAACCAACAACAGAGTTACACTCTACAGAAAAAGTCACAGGCTGTTTTCCTAGGATCATCTTTGCTTCAAACTTTAGCAAATCATGTCTAACCAAGTTTCCAACTTTTCTGTATGACTCTTTCAGGAGTCTAATGTCATAACCTGTTCTTAAAAGTCTCTCTTCCAGATTTTCAGCCTGTGACTTAAAAATGTCATCCTCACTACAATTTCTGCATACTCACAGAAATTGAGAGTATGGGGTAGACTGTTTAAGAGCCCATGGTGGGCACTACTAGTTGAAAGCAAAGAGTTGGTGGCAGTATGCATAATATTGATGTAACTGCACTTCTAGGAGCTGAAGGCACTTCGCCTGTATTATATGGCATCACTACACCACGATCATGTGGATAGATTGGTATAACACAAGTCCTATTGCACTTTACTGCTAACAAAAAGCAGATACAAGTGACATGAATGCAGGAAAATGTTTGAAAATAGCATTCAAACACTTTGCCGCATCTTGGATGTCATAGCTGGTGCAGCCTAAAATTATGAATTGCATCTGCGGTATTCCCTTTGAAAATCCAGACCAATATCCACAGTGTTTCATCCTGCCTTTCCTAGATGCAACCTAACCTGATGGAATATAGAAAATCCCTTAGAGACTTTAACTAGGGGAAGAGAAGGCTAGGAGGCTGGTCTCACTGCCAGGCTACTTGAGCAGTTGGTTTGGACCTAGTGAAGTTATGTATAATTAATGCTAATATGGGGAAAAGTCAGGTGGTGCATTGGGAAAGGGGTCTGGCACCACATATGGGGAGTACAAGATTTACATGTTAGTAGAGGATGGCAGTGATTGGGAGGGTTTTGTGTGTGCAAGGTGTAGCTTTGTAAACACCTTGCAGATAGAGATTAGGGAGCAAAAAGAAAGTGTGGCTAGGATGTAAAATATCAGGGCACTGGAGAAGCATGCAACCAATCCCTAGTTAGTGTACATAGGGAGGAGGGTGGATGGGAGAACCAACTTACAATTGAAGTAGATTTCTGGGCACATATTACAGAAATAAAAAAGAGACAGTGGGGGGGGGGGACTGGAACAGTACCAGAATGATAAGTGGACAATGGTGCAAGGCAGGAGACAAAAGAGGGGGTGTAAAATGAGGGGTATCCAGAAATTAACCTCAGAAATAACTCTGAGATACTTTCTTAGATGGGCAGAGGAAATAATGGATACCTAGCCACATGTTAGGGATTACTTAGCAGGACTCAGAACTCCTTAAATTCTCCAAAATAATGCATTTCATTTTATGAAACCAATTACATTGCCAGCTAAAATGATGAAACTCACCAATAGTTTGTGGCCCTGGGGCCACTTTCTTAGGGCCCACAGTGGTCTGAATGCAGTGTATTATATCTCTGTCGCCCTAATGGGGGATTAGTACTTATTCTTTCTCCTACAACTGTATCGCTTACCAAGTCACTCCAGTATAGCCATCCACTATTCTTGGTTTTTTTCAGGTTTCAGGTTTTATTGATCAACCGTGGTGGGTTAATGCCAAGGTTTTTTTACAATATGACAAAGTTAAAATACATAAGAATTTACAAATGTAAAACTCCCATTAAGCCATCGATAGTCTAGTGCAAATATTTCATATAAAATACAGAGAATCACAACTGAATTTAACCATTCATAATTTATAGAATTAACCCTTTCTTTAAGTTAGGCCTTTTTGGTTAAAGATAATATCATAAGATATAAACCCCTTTAAGATTTTTGCTAGTGATAATATAATGTTTTATAGTATGCTAGTATTCAGTTTAGAGCTCAAACCTAAAAGCCAGCAATGCTGTCAGCTATTATAGGATCAAGCCATATTAATCTTCCAAAACAAAGACCAGTGAGGAGGCCACAAAACATCATACTCAGCAGAACAACCTTAAGCCCCTCACAAGGATGGGGCCAAGATCCAGCCTGCAGACTCCAAACCAATGAATAGGATTACCACAGGTACTACTTTGTCTCAGTCAGATTTAACCAGCTGCTGCCTCTAGGACCAAACTGGTGTGATCACATGTTGCCAGTCAGAAATTGCCACCATAACGGGTCTATAAAAAACACCCAGCAGTGATTTGTCTTATAGCATGGATATCCAGAATTACTCCACAGGCCTGGGTCAGCTCACTCTCCTTGGGGCATTTTGTTCCACACTCTACTCCAAAATCAGTTCTGGGTCAGTCTAAATCTCATCCTGAATTCCCCATTCCAAAAGGGGGCAAAAGGAATTCACTTTTAGATATGCAATAAGGCCAGCTTCTTTTACCATAACTATCATAAAGAAGTTAAATTACATCAATTCCTAAATGCTAACTAGATAGGTAAGGTGACCATTGAACGCCTCACTTTAGTGGATTAACTACCTGCCCCCAAAAAGACAGGGCCAAATCCCAAGTATCAAACCTCATATCAGTGAATAAGGATATCACAATCACTACTCTGTCCTGGTTAGAGTCAACAAGCTACTGCCACTGGAATCAAATAGATCCATCTCTTGCTACTAGTCAGAACATATCATTTTAGGGGTCTGAACAGGGTACTCTGCAGCGCATGCTGCTCTGTGCTCCTCTATCTGGCCACCAGGCATTTATTCCTGAGTGTCTGCAGCATAGACCTCTCATATAAGTCCCTGGGACTGAACCTGTTCTTCATTTCAGGTCATTTATTTTTATGTGCTATCCTTGAATCAGAAGTGGGGCCAGATCACCAGTTAAGTTTCCCACCTCAGCGAAGGCAGAAATCAGTTCACTATTGTGGGTGCTATTTATCTACAGCACCTTATGCACAGTAAAGCAATTCTTACTTTAGTATATGAAAAGGGTTATATATAAAATAAACCATAAATAAAATTATAAAACTATCATATAATATCAAAATCGCACAACATATTTAGTCAAATTAACCTAGGTGTTCCACAAGGATCAATATTAGGCCCCCTTCTCTTCACCATTTTCATTAATAGTATCTCACCAGCTATTCCAGGTTGCAATGCGATCCTTTATGCTGATGATCTGGTCCTGTACTGTAGTGACAACAATATACACTGCATCACCCAGTCTCTTTCTTCTGCTTTCATGTCTACTCAATCTTGGCTTCTCCACCATAAGTTAATTCTTAATGCTAATAAAATGCAAACAATGCTGTTTGGGACGACAGTCAAATTAAAACACAACCAAAACTTATTTAAGGTGTCAGGTGGTCAGGGTGGGCTAGACCTTGAATCGGTACGCTCCTTCAAGTATCTTGGAGTCCTCCTTGATGAAAACCTTAACTTTGACAAACACATACTGAACACCTATAAATCAGTTAATACTAAAATTGGAGTAGCCTTCAAAGCCAGCTATGTCCTCACACCGTCGGCTAGATTAGGCATCGCTAGGGGGATCCTGCTCCTGTCGCTATCCTATGGTGTAATCTTAAATCTATATGCATCCCAATCTATTCTCAGGAAATGGGATACCACCTGCAACAGTATCTGCAGGTATGCCTCTGCTTCTCCCTGATCTAAACACCATTGCCAGCTCCATGCGGACATATACTGGCTTCCCCCATTTCAGTCCGTACTCTGGCCCTTAGCACCCTGACAGACAATATACTCAGAAATGGTATTCTGACTTCACTTGCCTCCTTGTTATCTCCACTGCCCTCCTCGCATGGCCTTCAATCAGCTGATAAATCACTGCTGCTTGTAATTAGATATAAATCTAAGAAAGGGACCCTAGCTTTCGCACACTCGGCACCCAAACTCTGGAACTACCTACCTCTGGACATCCGCTTAGCTCCCAGTCATGTCCAATTTAAAAGCAAATGTCACTCCTTCCTCTTCAGTCAGGTCTCCTGTACCTGCTTCAAACCCCCCTAAATGTGCCATTCTATCTCTACGGTCTCTACGGTCCTGCTGACTTACCTCCCGCTGCTGCTAGCCAAACCCTAAAACTTATCCAGCCTACCCAGTCCTGATGTTCAAGGCACTTATGTCTCAACTGATTATGCCACTTATAGCAAACTTTTGGTTGCTAATTGTGTTACTGTTATCTGAACCTTGTTTTGTATCTGAACTCTACAACTTTACTGTAAACAACCATGTACTTGTGTACCTTGGTTTCTCTGGAATATCATTCTCTCCCCTACTCAAATGTACTCCCATTTGTTCTACCTCTTTGTCAGTTGAAATACTGGCTATTGCTAAAGTATGTGGTTATCAGTCATGTTTGTTTTTGTATGCATTGATTGTACTGTACCCTCCCGGGTAGTGCCTGAAAATAGACATTTCCATGGCTAGCGCTCCTACCCGGTAAACAAAAACAAAATAAATAAATCATAAATCAGTTAACGGGGGATGATTTCCCAGCATATTAACTTGTGGCTCCAGTGAGTAAGGAGTCCATTGATTTTAGGCCAACCATTCCAGCTCCATTTAACGTTTCAGACTTTCCAAACAGTCGGCTCCTTAATCAGAAATCTCTGCTAAATTCCTTTAAGCCGAAAGAAAGTAAGAGAGAATTACTTTACTCAGTCTGTTACAAATGCTACCAAATGCTACCAAAAATTGGTTTCTAATCGTGAGTCCTGAGCACTAAATCAGATAGTGTCTTATTTAACTTAATCAGTAACAGCAAGGAGGAGTCATTCACATTCTTCAGAGCTCACCTGTGAGCAGCAACCACACACTGTTGTTTTGCTTTCCAGTCTCCCTTCTTGAAAGTCCTAGAAGCCTGTTTTATGTGAACTCTCCTTAAACATTTTCTCAGTAGCTTTGTATATTCCCCCTGATACTTTTCCCTCTGGTTCTGTAAACAGTGGCACCTACAATTTAAATAAAAAAGAATCGCTTCCTCTAAACATAATAATTTTGGTCATTTAAATAGCAATAATAATACCACCAACCCATGGGCAACGTTGGCATACCTTACAGTGGATAAAACAGTCATGTCAGCACCAAAGTGTTTTCTCCACTCCACTCTGCTCCAGCCATCTGACAAATCCAGCTAATCTCGTTTACACCCTGATCCAAGATGGGGAGAGCGTCTGAGCAAATTCAAACCTGGTGCCCAGCCACATGAAACATGTCTATGGCTCCGGCCGCTAATTTTAATCAAACAGTTCACAGGTCAACAAGTAGTATGGTAGTTCCAATATACTTCAGCATTTCAGGTGCACCATACGAACACCCAACAGCAAACTTCCAGGCTGTGATATTAGAAAAACAAAAAATGGTACTGCGGCCAGAGTTTCCGAAATCAATATTAGTTTCTCTCACCAACTTACAAATAAATTAAAAATAAACAAGAGACAATCAAATGAAGCTGCATTGGCCTGGGAGCTGAGAAGTGGAGCAGCACAGCAGCCATCTTTCTGCTCCATCCCCTTCCCCCAAAGCCTAGCATTGGCTCAATAAGGGATCGGGCCCTGGCTACCTGTCAGACCTTCTTACCCCTGCCATTCTGACCCACTCTCTTACTTCCTCCACTGAGGGCCTCCCAGCAGTTCCAAGGACCAGGCTGAAGACCTCAGGTGACTGTTTATTCAGAGTGGTCAGCCCAGTTCTCTGGAACTCATTGCTAAGATCCTTGAGGGAGGCCCCTATGGTGGAAGCATTCAGGAAGGGCCTATAGACTCACCTTTTTAATCTAGCATTCCCTGCCAAGGCCTTTTAACTCACTTACTGAAATATTAATTATTGTAGCTGTGGTTTTATGTATGTAATTTCACTGTGTTATCTTTTATTGTACGGCACCCAGAGCCTCCAGGATTGGGTGCTTAACAAATAATTATAGATTGATTGATTGATTGAGTGATTGATTGAAAATAGCCTTATTGTAGCAGTCAACTCTGGAACATACTGCTACCTCACCATATCTAGCCAGACAGGAACTACTTGTGGCATGCAGGCCTTCTTGGGGGGTGCTGAGGCAAACAGTGGTCATGGAGGACTCTATAGTCAAGTTCATAGACAGCACACTTTACAGGGGGACAAGGCAAAAAGGATAGTGAGTTTTTTTTTTTCCAGGAGCAAGGGTGAAGCACCTATGTAGTTTAGCAGATAGGGTTCTTTAAGGAAGCCTGAGTGAACCAGTGGTGGCAATAGTCCACATGGGAAAAAATAACATAGGAGAAGAACAGACAAGAGCATCAGGGAGGACTTCTAGGAGCTGGGGAGGACCCCAAGAGAAGGGACTATAAGGTGATAATTTCAACGATCCTGCCTGGCAGGACCAGGCAGAGGGTAATATGAATGGCTTATGCCTGCTTGTGTAATTGGACTAAAGGTGAGGGATTCACCTTCCAGAGGAATTGGGAGAGCTTCTGGCACAGGGAGGATCTTTATAAGCAAGATGGGCTGAATCTGAATTGGAAGGCAGCATGGGTACTGGGAGAAATAATAAATAGGATAGTAAAAGAACATTTAAACTAAAGGGGGTAGGGGGGAAAACTATACTAGGTGAAATCCACCTGAGTCAATGGAGCACACCGTTATCTAGGTAAATAACTGAATAATCAGGATGAACTGGGTATCAAGGTTAAAACAATTAAATACAGGCAGGGAAACAAGAAAAGAGTGGATCAAAATTGGAGGTATGTTCTAATAAATCCTGGAAGTCTAAATAATAACATTTCACATTTAGAGGAATTAGTATCAAGAGATCAGTCCGATTTCACAGCTGTCACTGTAACATTATCAGGAGGTATGGGCTGGGTTTTCATTGCTATGCCAATGATACCCAGCTGTACCTGTCCTGTGTACCTGGTAACCAGATGGCTGCCTCTGTTTTTAACAACTGCCTGATGGAGATCCAGACTTGGATGACTCAGAACTGGCTACAACTCAACCCCGACAAGACTAAGGTACTAGTGGTGGATCCAGGTCATCATTGTGGGGAAGGGGGGGGAGATGGGAGATCCCCCGATCTAGTATTAGGGGTCTCCCACTGCCCCCCTCCACATGGGTCAAGGATTGGGGCATGATCCTCTACAACGGCTTTACACTTGATGCTCAGGTGTCAACCATCACCAAAAATGGGTTTTACCATCTGAAGAATATCGCCCAGATCCAGGACATTATACCAACTGAGGACCTGACCACACTGGTACATCCTTTCATCATGTCCAGGTTGGACTGTTGCAATGCCCTGTACCTAGGGCTATTTGGAGGCAATCTCTGCTGGGTGCACCTGATGCAGAATGCGGCAGCAAGATTATTGATGGGTGTATGAAGTTTTGATTATATTACACCCATCCTCCATGAACTGCACTGGCTGCCAGTTAGGTGGAGAATTGTGTTCAGGGTCAAGTTACTGACCTATAAGCCCCTACACAAAGAGGGACCAGACTACCTGCAAGATCTCCTTGTGCCCCATCACCTGTCCCTGGCTCTCCATTTCTCTGAGGGTTGTCTCCTTGGGGTTCCTGGGGTTAGGCTGCAGCATTCGAGTGATCAAGCATTTTTTTTGCTGCACCTACCCTGTAGAACTCACTGCCTAACCATCTTCAGGAGGCACCCTTGGTGGAAACCTTTAAAACAGGTTTAAAGACATTCCTGTTTAACCAGGCTTTTAATTTATAAATATGGAATTTAAATTACATTTATTTTATAATGCTAGATAGACAGATAGATTTTAAGTCTATTGTTGCATACTTCATCTGATTTTGATTATTATACTGTGTGTGTTTTTTATGTTGTTTTTAAATTGTTAATGTGAAGCGCTCCGAGTCTCCAGAAAGGGACACTTTATAAATAAAGTTTCTATCTATCTATCTATCTGTCTATCTATCTATCTATCTATCTATCTAACATTGTGAAAGGAGAAGGATAACTGGGGAAAGAACCTGCATGGTTTTAAACTGGTAAAGATAGGAAACTCAAACATGAGTGAGGAGGGGTGCCAATTTACGTCATGAGAAGATCAAAACAAGTGCAGAAGTTATCATAACAGGAGGTAATGGAGAAATTGAATCAATAAGGGTAAGGGCTGAAGCTAAAAGAGGTAGGCCACTTCTGCATTGGATATTGCAATGGATCCCATGCTGCCCTGCCTCTCAACAGCAAGGGATCCTGGAGGTTTCTAGGGACCGGAGGGGCCCCAGATTCTGAGTAATTTTCCCTAACCTGTGGGTTGCTGCGCTGTGTTAGGTGACAGCCTGAGGCACCAATGGAAGAGGTGCCTGAAGTCTGTTCATACAGAGGGGACTGTACTAGAGGCAGGCAGATCTGAGGGAGAGCTTGTAATATCGAGACAGCCTGTGCGGGAAATGGGTGCAAGCTGTGTCATCCCAGGTTTAGTGTGAAGAAGACAAACTAAACGAAGAACTGCTGTTCTGTTTAAGGAAGAAAATGGCATTCACATGGTGGCCTGCATGAGAGGGGATACTTTAAAAGCAGCATGGAGCACAGAAGTTGAATCTGGATCTATCAGTCCAGGACCGCAGCGTAGTGAAAAGAAGGAGCCAGCCTGCATCGGAGACACCCTGGAAGAGTGGCGATGCAGCAGCTGCTATGCCTGAAGGAGTCATACATGTCCAGGAACCATGATTATGCAGCAGTGTGGCCCTGTTTAGAAGGAGAGCTGATCTGTTGCTAATCCTGTTTGCAAAGTTGGCCATTGTGCCAGATTACAAATGCCCCCATTTGTGGGCTCTGTTTCACCATTCAGGCAATTGCACAGCCTTTGGGGGAACATTAATCTGAGCACATTGCTCCTTGTTATGTTCCTTGTTTAGTTCATCAAAGTCAGCCACCCTGTAATACACAGCTGTGTTTCTGGGAGATCTCTGTGGAGGTTAACCTAAAGCCTGGTACCAGGTGGGAGAAGGCAGAACAGACTTTTCTGGAAGGGTGCCTTACCATTCACAGTTTATGGTTACACTAAGTGTTCTTCACAGGTTCATGACTGTTAATAAAAAGTTAATAAAAATATGTTATTACATTAAACCTTATCTGGTTATTGACTTCCAATTTAGTAAATAGTGGTATCCTTACCAAACCCACCAACAGTCAAGACCCCTGTGGCTTAGCTGATTAGAGTGAATCAGCACTCCCCTCAAACCCAATTCCCAGATCATCCCAGTTTATCAAAGAGGATGGAAGTGCCACATGCCTGACCCAGGCTCGCTTGCCATGGGGTCTGTCACAGTATGTTAGAAACCACAAGAGTATAATCAACTGACCAGGCAATTAACACTGAAATCGAAAGTACCACTTTAGAGAAGAATATTGTACTAATTGGGGACTTTAACCTAGCTCACATAAACTGGAAAATAGGGATGGTGGGAAGCAGAGCTGGGAGGTTATTAGCATAAACTGCAAATGATTGTAATTTAGTACAACATGTTATCTAGGGAACCAGAAATGAAGCAACTCTGGACTTAGCTTTAAGCAATACAGGAGCTAAAATAAAAGTCTGCAAAATCATAGAGCCATTAACATGGAGTAAGCTGTGTCTGCAGTATGCGCACACTTGTTCCCTAACACTCATATGGTGTTTGACTGAGGGAATGAGTAGAGGGTTTGTGCCAGTTGTTATCTGAGGACATGACAGCAGCTACTTGTAATCCTTAAAAGGAGTGAGTCTCCTGAAAAATCTATAAACAAGGTACTGGAACTGATCAGGAAGTTTGGAAAACTGTCAGGTTATAAACTAAACACTGGGAAGTCAGAAATCCTCTCACTAAATAGCCTATGCAAAAACAGCTCAGTGGCAAACTTGGGCCTCAAATGGTGTGTTAAGAGTGTTAATTACCTGGGGATTGAACTATGCACTTTTACAAAGGAAACAGTGGCCCTGGACATCAAAAATCTCCAGCATAGGCCTAAAGTGGACATAGAACAGTGGAATAATCTACTCATGGGAATGGGCCAAAGAATACACTTAGTGAAAATGAATTTGTTACCGTTTGTGCTTTTTGTGCTTGGATTGCTACATGACAAAATTCCCAGCAACTGGATAAAGCAAATCCAAAGACTCATCAACAATTTCATTTGGAAAGGCAATAAAGCAAGATGCAGTCTAGTGAGACTAGCAAGAACAGTTGAAAATGGTGGCCTCAAAGTTATGGATATTAAAATATATAATTGGGGCATACAAATGCATTATACAAGTAAATGGCAAATGAAATCAGATGGGGTACAGTCAGACACTTACATACCCTGTCAGGTAGACATAGAGAAGGAAATCTGTATTCTAGCCAACAGATGTATGGACACACTACTTTACAGCACCCCACCCTAAACTCTTAAAACATGGTGATTTAGCTACACCCACGAGATCCTTAAGAAACTTATAAAATGAACAAGAAAGATACAGCCTGGAATAGCCACTTTGGAAGGACATAAACAATAAAGTGCTGAATGATGTCTATTGGAAAGAGAAAGGTATCTACATGGTAGAGCAGTTAATTGAGAGGGAAAAATTCATACACTTTAGAATACTTCTGAACAAGTATGATCTAAGATCAGGAGATGCATATTACCTATTACAGGTCCAGCAAGCCATTAAACAACACTAGAAAGGAAAAGAAATGAAAAAGGAAAATAGTGCTTGGCTAGATGTTTGCTCAGTGAACATGCAGAGCGAAGGCTCTGTGTCCTAATGGTACACCAACTTACTAAATAAAATATATGGAAGAGCTGAAAAAAACATAGAGTGGTGGAATCATGCCTTAGACCTAGACATGGCACACTGGAAATTGGACAAGCTGTGGCCATTCACGAGAACAGTAACATCGATACATGACTTAAAAATCCAACAGTTTAAAATGATAAACAACCCATACTTCACCCCAAAAGGTTATACCAAATAAAATATATCCCATTGCTTATGTGTTATAGATGGGAAAAAGAAGAAAGTATGCTGAAATACGTCTTATGGGACTGTTCGGAAATTAGAACTTTCTGGAATGAGATAGAAAGATAATTAAATGTACTAAAAGGTATGCAAGACCTTGTCACACCAGAAATCTGGATTATAATGAACACCACCAAAAAGGAAGTTGCAGCAAACAGAAGACACAAAATGTATCTGACTGTAAACATAGCAAAAAGACAGATTAAAAATCAATGTATAATGAATGGCTACAAATATCTTCTAAACATTAAAATTAGAAAAAATTGCACATGGCCTAAGGAACACTAACAAGACATACCTCAAAAGGTTTTGGCAGCTGGAGGCCCTGATTGCAGTCCCCAGTGGCTAACCCAACCAACATAGATTGCCATAGTATATAGGACTTACTACCTGCCTCTCACTGGAAAACCACAATAGATACTACCTAGTTTAGTATAAGCAATAACAATCACTAAAGTGCCAAATCTTATTAAATATTCTACATGGTAACTATGCTGAAGGAAATAACAAATACTTTAGGCTGTAAGTCAACACACTGGAAACCAGAATATAAATACTAGTTAACAGACGCTGACATAAAAGCCACTATAGAAAGACAGTGGACCCATTTCTTTTTTAAGAATAACAACAGAATTATGTATGTATGTTAGAATAGTTTACATGTTGTCTTGTGTTAAAAATGGGGTTATGCAAGGTCTATGAGGTAAGACATTTTTATGTCATCGACTAACAGCCAAAGTACATTACCAAACATACAAGAAGTAGAGGTGTCCCCTTTGTAGCATAAGTCCAGTGTAATGAAATATGTGTCATTTTGGTTATTATATCAATATTGACAAGTGCATCCAGTTGTGCAATATACTGTACATAATGTATGTTAGAACGCTGTTAACCTTAGGAAATCATCATTTCCTAAGGTTGTTAACCTATCGATGTGACATAGATATGTTGTTAACCTATCGATCCTACGTCACATCGATAGGTTAACAACAGCCAGTGTTCTGCGCATGTGCGCGCTTTTTTTTCGACGGGGAACCAACTGAAGGGAAACCGACGGGGAAGGACTGAAGGGCCTCGGCGGTGACTTTTTAAAAAATGTAAGCCACTTAATTTTTGATAGTGAGACCATACACTATAAAAAATAATGTATGGTGCCTCTATCGGCAACCGGTCAATTTTAACCGTCTAGAGGTTGCCATGGCGGCGTAAACCTCTCGAGCTTCGCTCTCGAGGTTTACATGGTTGCCCTGGCAACCTCTCGACTGTTAACTGACCGGTTAACGATAGAGGACCATACATTATCCTCTATATAATGTTTTTTTCTATAATCAGTACAATATAATTAAAAAAAGGGGGGGGTGAGTCAGGTGCCAACTGGGCTGGGTGTGGGTGTTAAGTGGGAAAATCAAAGAGGTTTGTTTCACAATCATTGACCGGGGGGGTCCACTAGACTACCAGGAAATGGATGATTTACTATGTGACAGCTCCCCAGGGATCAAGGATGGCAGGAGCCATTAGACACCAGGGAATGCATGAACAATGTGACATCTCAGACCAGGAACCAGGGGTCGGGGTCTCACTAGATTAGCAGGAAATGTGTCTCACTTTATTTCTGACAGTTTGGACTGGCATTTGGGGTTGGGGGGACCACCAGACTACCAGAAATTGGGTTATTTTTTATTTCTCACACCTTTGCTACAGAGATCAGGGTGCATGTAGATAGGCACAGGGATAGAGCAACCTGGTACTCCACTGGATGGGGACTGGGTCATCATGCAACACTGTGCACATTGATATGAGTAGGATTTTGAATTCATTAAACAATACTGTGACAGCAGCTCTGCAGTGCTTTCAGAACCTACCAACATATCTACTTTCAAAACCTATGAATATATCACTGTGCCCTCTATGCAGGAAGGAGCTTTAATTTGTATGGACGCAACAGTATATTCTGCATGCATGCACTGTCTGCTTAGTGCCTGTACCGTGGCTGCTGAAAATGCCCTGTATGACCATGCTAACCCTGACTAGAGCATCCCTAACATATTTAGCAACATGCCAACCATCTGAAAATGATGGCCCACATCTGATTAATTTATTGACCTCCAGTGAACCAGTTACCAAAACTTGGATAAGTGTATATAAGTAAATTATATTCTTTTAGACTTCACAAAGAATTCAGTAAGGTATTACACAGAAGACTCATTGATAAACTTACCAGTACTGGGTTCAGTAAGAGATTATTGAATTGAATAAATAGCTGGCTAAGTGGAAGGAAACAGGGGTCAAGATTTTTTTTTACGTTTTATAGATTTTTCAATATATTATTTTGATCAGTTTACATTCAAAATGCAACCTCACTATTTCTTTAAAATAATATACAAAAAAGAGACATGAATTAAAATACATCAACAATGAGAAAAAGTCCAGTTAACAAAATAAAGGTGACTGATTGAATAATCATCAAATAGTTCTGATAGCAGTGAGAAGCATCTATATCTTGATAATGATACTTTAGCATTTCTAATAATACAGTAGACAATTATTACTGTTTGTTCCATGTAATTTAAGACTTTTTCATATGCTAAGATTTTATATAAATAATAGAACTATACACTCTAAATTAAATTTGATACAGCTGTCTCTCTCTCATGTTTAAATTTCACCACTCACAAAATAGTTACAGTAACGTCCACATTATATGAAGGCAAGAAAGAATAATGCATAACTTTCTTAAAGTCCCCCAAATCAGACAATTTTTATGAAACTAAATGCTATTATTAATAATGGCTATATACCTGTCTGCAAAAATAGTAACTCATTGATTAATATTGCCCCATATCTACTCAAAAGAGAAAAAGACTAATAAAGTGTTTTTGAATGTGAATTGTATACGAATACATACTCAGTTTTTAACAAACATTTTTAGGAGCATCTGACACTTAAACCTTCAGGTGTAAACATTCCTGAAAAAATACAGTCCATTGTGATGAAGATATACTTCCATTGCCAGATGCGGTTTCAGTCATTTCTGGTACAGAAGCGTGTTCCACTACGGTTGCTGACTCTTATGCTAACTTTGAAATCACTGGATTTTCCAGCATGGCCAGTACAGGAGGTGTCAGTGCTAATCCTAGCACAATATTAACTGTGGTTTCATTGCAGTTTCAATTGTTTTAATAGATTCAGAAGATGTAAGAGAGTCTTTGGATTCTACATTGCCCCCTTCAGAATTTGTACCTACATCTGAGTCTGATCTTGCTTTTTCCTATTTTGTTTTTTAAGACAATCTGAGATTTGGTCTAAATCTGATCTAAATATAAAAATATTCTTTTGGTGCCATTAATAAATACATGAGCTTTGCACTGGCAAGGAAGAGCACTTGTCCTCCAAGACTGCATTGCTGGAATAATGTCTAGATCAAGATATACTTTGTGAGTTTTATATGAAATAGCTCTCTTAATCTGAACATGTTTAATGGCCATTTCCCTGTCTGTTTGGTGTAAAAAAGTAATCAACTAACCAAAGTTGACCAATCACTGTTGAGTCCATTTGCATTTTAAGTTCTTTTTTTTCTGTTTGTAGTATTTTAATCTACTCCTAGTTCCACAATTGCTTTTTCTCATTTTTCATTTAAATCAATTAAACTATCATTTTTTTCTCTATACTTTTATCATTATGTTCAAGAGAATGGTGATGGAGTGGGAAACTGCAGAAAAATAATCTGTTTATTGGGGGTAGTGAAAATGTCCCCATGAGAAGTCTTAGATTCATTTTTGCAGAGTCGGTGTTCCAAGTTGGTGCCTTCTACTGATGGGCCAGCCACCCCTATACCAACCATCAGTTCGGGGCATAGGCATGTGTCCAAAGGACCTATTTTTTACTTTCTTTTCAAGGTTAGCATGGTCCGGTGTGACTGTCAGTGAAATATCAGTTAATTTCCTCTTTTCATAGAGCTCCCTCCCTTGCTACCTCTGTCTTTCTCTGAAAGTCTTTTTTTTTTTTAAGTTTGGATCAGCAGTTTTCTTCTTTCCCTGTGCCTCCATTGTATATAACAATGTTATTTGCTGTTCTTCAATAGTGTGATTAAAAAACAAATAGTGTTGCCAATCTGTCACAATGTAGATCTGATAGAACCTGTTTGCTAAAAAACAGTAATGTTGCCTTTCAAAACTGCAGCACTAACATGTTACTACAGTCATTCAGAATAAAAGAAGTATCAGACCATATCAGAACAACAGCAAAACAGTTAAAAGTAGTTCAAACACTGAAGTGAATGCAAGGTGCATTTGTGAAAGGCACAGGGTATACAAGAATGAGTACTCATGCCTCCGTTCCAGTAGCATTCCATAAAAGCTCCACAAAGCTACCAGTAGCTCCAAAGATTTTCAGAAATTCCAAGGTTCTAATGTTCCCAGCTGCTGGTGCAGGTGCCAAAAGACAATAAATCAAATTTGGCAGAATTTCTCAGCTCAGTTCTACTCAGCTTTGCTCCAGACAAGTGTAAAGAGAAAACAGAAGTACTGGAGGGACAATGAAGGACTATGAATGCTTAGTATTTTTATAAGTCCTCATTGGCTTTTAATTGTTGACTATTATGGCCCAGATATTCAAACTGCGCCAGACTGTGGTGCAAGCCTGGACGCAGCTCAACTTTGTTACGCAGGGGTGTGGCCTGGGTGATATTCAACGGAGCTGTGCTATGGTGCAGCAGCTTTGAATATCACACCCTGGCCACCCCCACTGTGCATGGTGCAGTGGCACTGCACCAGTGCAAGTGGCCAGAGTGGAGCATGGAGATGCGCTGGCGCAAGTGCCATTGCGCCATGCACAGCACATGTGATATTCAAAAGGGGACATGCAAATGGGGCCATAATTTATGCAAGGCACACAGGGGTCCATTTGCATCTTATTACGGCCCCATTTGCATGCCATTATCATGCAGGTGTGCCGATCTCCGATGACGTGCACCTGGCGCCCTGCCAGGCAGCAGCCTTTGGGGACCGATGCCCCCTGCAGCCCGATCACGGGCATTCCTGTAATATAACAAAAAAAAGTCCAATATTCCTGGTGGTCCAGTGGACCACACTGAGCGCAATCGTGGGCATCTGTATTAGGAAACCCCCTCAAGTCCAATATCCCTGGTGGTCCAGTGAACCACACTGAGCCCGATCGCGAGCATCAGTACCACATCAAATACCCTTACTACCCTGGTGGTCTAGTGCACCCCTCACCCCACCTGCCCACTGAGCCCCACCGCCCCACTCCCCACTGTCATCCGGTGGGTGGCAGCACCCCACCCGCCTGCCACCCTGCCACCCGCTTACTGACAGCTCGGTAGGGCTGCATGCCCATTGGTTCACAGCATGAGCCAATGGGCATACAGCCCATACTATACTACTCAGTCCAGATATGTGAATGAATTCATTCACATATCTGGACTGAGTAGTCTGGTATGAGCTGCACACCATTAGCGCCCATACTTATTACTCAGTCCAGATATATGAATGAATTCATTCACATATCTGGACTGAGTAGTATATGGGAGCGGCACAACGCATTGGCTCATGCTGTGAACTAATGGGCGTGCAGCCCTACTGGAGCTGTCAGTCTGTGGGTGGCGGGTGGCGGGCGGGTGGTGCTGCACCGCCGCCGCGGACGGGGAGCGGGCGGTGGGGCCCAGGGCAAGTGGGGTACACTAGACCACCAGGGTAGTAGGGGTATTTGATGTGGTACTGATGCCTGCAATTGGGCTCAGTGCAGTCCACTGGACCACCAGGGATATTGGACTTGGGGGGGTTCTATTACAGATGCCCATGATTGGGCTCAGTGCGGTCCACTGGACCACCAGGGATATTGGACTTGGTGGAGTTCGTGACAGGGATGCCCATGATGGGGCATGGGGGGGCGCCACCAGGTGCAGCAGGAACTTGGGTGGCCACCCACAGGTGGCAGCTGCTGTGTTGCGCCCTGCAATGTGGCAGCTCACCTGTAGGTGGCCATCACTTGTTCCTTTTTTTCCTGGTGTAACTTTGTGCAGGCACAGGTAGGGGTTGCACATGCATGACTCTGCACATCCTGGGCTGAATATCAGGCTGTGCAGGTTATGGATGGGCATGCCCCCCCTAACTGTGCCTGCATACATTACTGATGCGCTCCAGCGCATCAGGATTTATGAGGCGCACTTTTTCCTTTTGTGCCATGTGCAACCCTTTTGAATATCTGGGCCTATGTCTTTTATATTTCCCCCTCTAGAATAAAGAAACACCAAATGAAATATAGCTTCCTAGCTGTTGAAGATTGTTGTTTTTGTTTTGTTGTTTTTTGTTTTATTGTGTAATCAGCTTCACTTCTCTTTAGTTTGCCGGCAGTACTCAAGACAAGTGGTCAGTCATCCATATTTTCTACGCAAGCGTGGTCTCCATGTGTAGATTCGGGGTAATGTTGTTTTCTGTTGTGTAAAGGGTTTTGACTCAGAGGAAGCTAATACAACCAGTGCAGTGCCTCAGAGATTGGTTTGGTCCACTGTTTCACACATCAAGGACCTTAACAAAGGAGCAGAGAACTAGGTTTGTTTCAGTTTGTTTCCAATGTGTTGGGGCGGTGGTAAAAAAAGTAACCTTTTTTTATATTTGTTGGATTTGAAACATACGTGACTAAGCGCGTGCACATCCTTTACTGCTGGCCTGGCCCAGGTGTTTCCAATTATAGACAGTACTTGACTCATAGTCGTTACTATTTCTTTTCAATTTGTTTCTTTTATGTTCAGCCATTTGTGATTCATGTGCTAATAATGGGTGTTTACTCACCTGGTAAATATGATTGTGTTAGTTGTATCCATGACAATCCAGACATTACCTGCTGGGTTCCCAACCCACCTGATAGGCTAGTGATGCACATGTGACCCAGATCAAATTTTACAATATACTTTGGTCCCAGGAGTCCCTTTTTTCCAGTTCAAATTTTCCATAGCTGAAAAAGAACTTAGGCCAAGACCCTTCCCTTTGATTCCCACATTGAACCACATATAGAGAAAAAATGATAGACATTGAATTCACCATAACTTTTTGTTTATTTCCTATTATTACAATTCTAGATTCAGACACTTAGTGTTACTGACTTTACTCGATATATAAATAGCATGTTTAAATTTCCAGAGACCCTGTAGTAGTAAACCTTCAGCGTGATTGTACTCCTGCCATGATCACCTTGAAGGGAGGGCCATTGAGTGTCATGGATACAACTAGCACAATCAACTTTACCAGGTGAGTAAACACCCATTGTGTCATATTGGTATCCATGACACTTCAGACATTACCTCTTGGGTTACTATAAGAAGTAGTTCTACCATTCCTTCAGGGTGGGATGGGGGATCAGGAGGGAAACTGTTTTGGCACACTGAGGATAAGATCTTACTAGCAAAGTCAGTTCTCTGTCTGTATAATGTCTGAAGTCTGTGGTGTCTTGCAAAAGTATGGACGGAAGTCCAAGTTGCCACTCTGCAAATGTCCTCTATGGACACATAAGCTCTCTCTGCCCAGGAGGTGGTCACTGCCCTAGTGGGATGAGCCTTTATTCCCTGTGATGGAGTGAGGTCCTTAGATTTGTATGCCTCCTGTATAGTCCTCTTTAGCCAGCTGGTGATGGTGGTTTTGGGAGGCTGCCATTCCTTGTTTGTGGCCCTAGGCTATTATAAAGATTCTGTCCAATTTGCAGATTGGCTGTGTTCTTGTAATGTATTGTGTTAATGCATTGCCCACATCCAGGGGTGATAGGTTCTTAGCTCCCCCTGTTGTGGCTGCACATAGAATGTTAGCGGTTCCATAGTCTGTTCCCTATGAAAAGCGGACATGACCTTAGGACGAAAAGCTGGCACCATTTTCATGAACAACCCTTCTGCAGTGAAAATGGTGTAGGGTTCCTTACATGAAAGGGTCCCCAATTCACTAATTGTGCAAGCAGAGAAGATGGTGACAAGGAAACAGGTTTTCAGACCCAACCAGTAAAGTTGTGATTGATGTGTGGGCTCAAACGGGGTTCCCCCCTAGGGATTCTAGTATTATCATCAGGCCCCAGGGAGCCACAGGTGTCCGTATGCAAGGCCAAATGGTCTCTGCAGCCTTAAGGAACCTAATGGCATCTGGATGGGCCCCAGGTGGTGTGGGCCTGATGTTGCCCATTGCCGCTTTTATGGCTGACAGCTGTACTCTTATGGAGGACGTGGACAGCCCTTTGACCAGGCCCTGCTACAAGTACAACAGTATCACCAACATGTTGGCCTGCATTGGATCGACATGTGCAGACTTGCACCAATTCACAAAAATGGTCCACTGCCTGCCATAAGTAGCCGTGGTAGAAGGCTTCCTGGATTGCAGAATGGTCGATATGACTGATTCATGGTACCCGGCTGTCAACAATCTCTGCCTCTCAGGAGCCAAGCTGATAGTTTTAGGGTGTGGGGAGCTGGGTGAATCATCGGACCCTGGAACAGCATGTCCCTTCAGTATGGGAGGGCTCACCTGTCCAGAGTCATGGCCACTGCTGAGGCAAACCAAGCCCTCCAGGGCCAGTATGGGGCTATGAGAATTATCATTCTCTGGGATAGCCTCATCTTTACTAGAACCTGGGGAATCAAAGGGATCAGAGGGAAAATGTAGGAGCGGTCCTATTTCCATGCTTGAGACAAAGCATCCACTCCTAGAGCCTGTTTCTCCCTGTACCTGTAAAAATATGCCCTGCCTTGGGCATTCAATTTGGAGCCCATCAGGTCTATTGGAATGTGGCCCTACTTTTTTTGTATTAAATTGAATAAGTCTGGGTGCAGTTGCCACTCCCTTGGGGGCACCTGCTGTCTGCTTGGTCAGTCTGCCTTGACATTTAACTTACCTGCCAGGTGGATGGTGTAGGTGTGACTGAGGTTGGACTGGGCCCAGTTTAGCACCTTGGATGCTTCCCTGATCATGGCCCTGCTGCGCGTACTGCCTTGTTTGGATATGGATGCAATTGTGACTTTGTTGTCGGACTTCACCAGGACTGACCGATCAGTGATGCTGTCCCTGAATGCTCTCAGAGCATTGAACACTGCTCTCATCTCCAGGACATTGATAGACAACCTCGTTTCTGCTGTTGTCTACCTGCCTTGAGCTGTGGAGTTATTCCTACATGCTCCCCAACAGGTCAGGCTGGTGTTAGTCTCCACTGTCATCTTGTATGATAGTTCCAGTGGGTATCCCCTCATGAGGTGTGGGTGGTGTGTTCACCACCCCAGTGAGTCTCTGTCTGCTCTTGGTAGGTGAACAGTCTTGCTGAGATTGTCCTCCGATGGAGAGCCCAGTTGCAGAATGCAGTTTTGCAGGGGGCGCATGCTCCATGTTGCCTAGGGCACCAAGTCGATGCATGACACCATGCATCTGAGGACTTGTGCTGCTTGACCGATTGTCAGTTCCGGGGTTGACCGAAGGGCCCGAGCTAGTGTGACCACTGAATTTATTCGCTTGCGTGATGGTCTTGCTATCTCCTCGACTGTTTTGATCTCTGCCTCAAGGAGCTCTATGAGCTGAGATGGCCTCAGCAAGCTCTTGTCCTGATTGACCACCCAACCATGCTGGGACAGGGTGGACAGAACTTAGTCTGTGCCCCTTTGTGATTGGGTGCTGCTGCATGCCTGTATCAGCCAGTCATCCAGATATGGGATAATATCCACTCCCTGCACCTGCAATCGGGCCGCTAAGACAATAGACACCTTTGTGAACACCCTTGGTACTGATGTCAACCAAAAGGGTAATGCCTGATACTGGAAATGTTGACCCAGGACATGGAACCAAAGGAATTGTTGATGGCTGGGTCTTATTGGAATGTGAGAGTATGCATCCTTCAGGTCCACTGAGGTGAGGTAGTCACCTACCCTTACATTCTTCAATGTGGATCTGAGGGTTTCCATCTTGAACTTTGGAGTGGTTATGAATTGGTTTAAGAATTTTAGGTCTAGAATTGGCCTGAGATCTCCATTTTTCTTTGGGACTAGGAAGAAAATGGAGTATACACACAAACATATGAATTTTCCAGCAGAAACAGACCACCCAGTCTATCTAAATCTGCTCGAGTGTGCTGCCAACACCCCTAGTCTGTAACTGCCCCACCCCACTCTGTCATCCCACTACTACCTCCCATGTCCCCTATACTCCCGTGCTTAACTCACTGTCCGGCATGGGCTGGATTGCCTTGTTCTGTATCAGGTCTCGGAGAACCTCCTGCACCTGGTGAACCATAGCCCTTCTCTTTGAAATGGGAGACAGTACCAACCTGTCCCTGCAAGGCTTCTCTGGAAAATTGATAGCATAGCCTTAAGATATTAACTCCAGAACCCATCTGTCGGAGGTGGTTTGTTGCCACTGTTGGTGGAATGATATCAACTGTTGGACCACGGGTGGGTAGTCCAGCTGTGGGTTTGGGGGTGGATCAGGCTGGGCATGGTAGTCAATACTGTTTTGGCTTTCCACTTCTGCCTCTGCCTCAAAAGCAGGGATTCTTTCCTCTGAAGGCGGAGTAGCTCCCCTGAGAGGGACTTCTGAAGTTGCTACCATGTCTTCTCCCTCAAAAGGAATTGTTTGTGTAATTCTGTTTCCCATTCTGTTGAAACTTACCATTCCCTCGAAATCTGCACTGAGGAGATGGTAGGTATGTCCTTGGCGAGATCCTTGCCCTCCTCTTTTTGCTTTAGGAACTCTTTAAGGCCCTCACCAAAGACATTGTCCCCTTTCAGGGGCAAGTTCTGTAGAAGTGCCTTTAACTTATTGTCTGCTTCCCAAAGTTTTAGCCAAAAGGCCCGTCTGGCTCTGTTTGTTAAGGCAGAGGCTCTGGCTTCCAGTTTCAGGGTATCCACTGCCATGTCCTCCAGATATTTTGCTGTATCAAGGGTACATTCCAGCAGCGCCTCTTCTCTGGTTTTTGCATCGAATTTTCCCATTAGCTCTTCCAACCAGCTAATTTGTGCCCTGTCAGAATAGACCGCTGTCACTGCAGCCCTAACCATCATGTCTGAGATCTCAAATAGTTTCTTTAGCATTTCTTCCACTTTTTTGTCAGTGGGGTTCTTAAGAGAAATGGTGCTACATGGCGGCACTGTTTTTTTGCTTAGTGCTGCGATTTGTGGGTCTATGGTCGGTGCTGTGCACCACAGTTTGGCTTTGTCCTCTTGTACCAGATACATTCTGTCTAAGTTTCTTTTCTCAGAGAGGCAACCCAGATCTGTTGACTCCCATTCTTTAGAAAATATATAGTCAATGGCAGGACAGCTAGGGAAGGTGTCCTTAATCTTTTGGTTTTGCTGTATCATGGGATCAAGCTTAGACTCTGGCTTGGGTGCTTCTATGTCAAACCCCATTGTGGATTTTATGGCCTTCAGTAGGCCTGGGACCAGGTCAAAGGAACAAAGTTTTGACATCAGAGAGGGTGACTCAGCTATGATGTCCATGTCTTCCTCCCCTGACTCTATGTCCTCAACATCGTCGGGTGTTTCCCTGTTGTTGTCATCCCCTGGTTGAGGTGAGGTTGGATCATTGTAGTTATCTGGCTGAGGGGGTGACCCTGGCACTGGTGCTGGTATGGGTGTCGGGGGTGACCTTGTCTTTGTCAAAGACTCCAGTTTCTCCATGACCTTAAGCATGAAATTTTGCTGGCTGTCCATTATAGCCACCATTGCCTGTTGGGTCTCTATAAGGAGGGCCCCTGGATTCATCCAGGTTGAGGTGCTCAGTCCCTGGATGTCCAACTCTGTGTTAGGAGACTGATCCACTGCTGACTCCTCACCCTTGTGTAGGCAGGTGAGACACCGTGGACCCTGGTTGTGGGGCAGTAGGATGGCACTACAGGAAGTCCATTTCTTTGCCTTTGCCATCTAAAGATGAGAGAAGGACAGCATTAAATGGATGACCCAATGGGGAAAAAAAATACCTGAGGCAGGTACACTGTGAGAATGAGCTTAAAATTATTTTCTTCACCTGGTGACTAAAGGATACACAGGGATAAAGAGAGCACCCAATGGGGTGTAAGAGATCCCTCATGAGAGTAGTAGTAGGGCACACATGCCCTTCCTGCCCCAGCGGGAGTTTCTCCATAAATTCCAAGAGTAGTTATGGCCAGACTGACCCCAACCCCAGAAAGTGTAAAAATAGCAAAACAAACACTGTGAATGCTGAGCAATAATTCACAGAAGTAAGTAATGCTTATAGCTGTGTAATCGCATAGTCTGTCCATAGCACTGATGAGGGAACAACCCTCGTGTGTTTAAACAGGGAATGGAAGGATGGCCTCCCTCTTAAAATGGCAGAGCTGCAGTCTGGGGGCCATTCTATACAAAATGGCGGCTGATCTCAATAATGCTGAGCTAGAGGAATGTGTACTGCTGCTCTAGCCTGTTAATCTGCCCTATAGCTTATCTTTCATTCATGAAGTAATTGGAGCCGTGGTGATCCGAAAAAACAAAACTACACTGAAGCAGTGGGCAGCTGCTCTCCATGATGAGCCGTGATGCTGTTGGCTGGAAGATCCAGAACGCCCAATGCCAGCAGGCCACTGCCATGAGGGACCTGGTGTGGCTGAGCAGACCAAGTTGAAGTGGTAAAAATGTGATACAGGCTCCTCCAAGTGATCGCTGTGCTAGGGACCACATCTGGAGTTGTAAACTACCTTCTGTGCTACCAGCTAGTGAGGAGGTAGTGCAGGTGGGTCCAGATACAGTGCTATGTGGCCTCTGCTTGAGAGAGGAGGGCCACAGAGCAGGCGACTGTACCCTAAAAGGATATTTCACCAGAGTTAGCACTCGGGCGATCTGAGCAGAATCCCCATTCTTTTCCTTCTGTTCCCCTGTGCTCAGTGGACCCCGCTTGGGAGAGGGAACCCACCAGCTTTTAGAAACATAGACAGAGCACACAAGTCTTAAACTGCAGAAGTACATATGCTAGCAGTAGTGTGGCGCTGTCTAGTAAAGGATTCAAAACACTTTTCTTTACATTGGAAATGCCACTTAATCATGGCCCTCAGTTAACAAATTATTGTTCATCCTTATACTACAAATCACTGAATAAAAGCTAGGCAAATATTACAAATATTTAAAGTTCTGATTCTGCTGTCTAAACCCCTGCTGAATTCACCTCCCCACAATAAATGCAAGCAGTCAAACCAAACAGTACTGGGAGAAGCAGTTACAAAAAACTTAATTGAATTGTGCAACAACATAAAGAGTGCCTAACAACCATATGCTAATTACCTCTCACTCAGCTGTTTAATTCCTATAAAAAGCTAGAACAGTGGTTAATTATTAGGAGATTTCTTTATCGGCAGGGGTGTCTTAAACTATCTTATCAGCAGGAGCACATTAAACAATAAATCCTAACAAATGCTGTGGTTTAAAGGGGTTTGGCCTACCTTTGGGTAATTAGTTGTAGAAGGAACTCCTGGTGTGCGTGTAGCCTCTCAGATGCAAAGGCTGAACAGGAGAAAAGGGACTCCTGGGACCAAGGTATACTGTGAAATTTGATCTGGGTCACATGTGCATCACTAGCCTATCAGGTGGGTTGGGAACCCAAGAGGTAATGTCTGGAGTGTCACGAATACCAACATAACACACTTTCTTTTGCTGTTAGATCTGAAAGTTTTTAAATTTTTGTGTGTCCAGTAAAGTCTGCCAGTGATTTTTAGATGTTTCTGTCTCTTCAGACACTGTCTGATAGATTTCTTCATCCTGGTCAATCAGTATGTTTATTAATGTCTCAAAGCATTTAGTGAGAGCTGTGAACCAATGGTCCTGTTGTGTATCTTTAATGAAGCCACTGGTGTTTTCTCAATATGGAGCCTGTGTGATATCCAGCCTCACTGCCTGCACTCTTTAAGAGATTCCTTACTGTAAAAAGTATTTCTTTTATCTTAATTTTTTTCAAAATCACAAAAGAGCAATTTTAAGGTGTTTGTATTATCAGTGAATGTAGCTGTTGCTGAGAAAATGTCTCTGGCTATGAAATGGCATTATGCTGATGCTGCTGCACTTTCAAAACAGGTGAAGCCTGTATTAGTGCTTGTAGAAGCAGTGGCATTTTGTTGTTCAGGCTGCAAATCCTCTGCTGACATATCTGGGCTGGAGAGTTGGTAGTGATAATAAATCAGGTAACTGTTCAACTTCAGAATTTATGACTCAATATAGCCAAGAAAACTGCCACAATTAGAAAATGAGTTTTCAGATGAACATAAAGGTTGGCTCAGGTTTACATACAAGCAATCTGGAACTGCTCTAGATCACAGCAGAAACACTCATGAGATTTCAGGCTCATAATAACACAGTCAGTGCTGGTTCAAAAAATGTTGGAGATGGAGCTTGCCCTGGTTACTGGAAATGCAGAAATTGAGAGGCAAAAGTCAGAGGTGAGGTTGTAGAAGATAAAGCTAGACTCAGAGGAGCAAGAGACCGGGAGAAGTGAAAGGTGAAAGCCTGAGGTGGAGAGGTGACACACTGAGGAGCAAGAAAAGCAGCACCAGCATGAGATCCTGATGAAGCAGCTTGAGTATGAGAGCCAGATGGAGATTCTCCACCAGAGAACATCACCACAAACTGTGGACTCAGAGGGGGCAATGCACAAGGAAGCAAACCCTACTTCAGTAGCAGGAGAAGCTGTAGTTCAAGAATAAGCATTCACTAAAAATACCAGAAACAACTTAATCTGGTTCAATGTCAGTTAGCATCTACCTGTATTCCCCTTCTCCAGGACAAGGCTGAAAATAGGCAGAATTGTCTAGTCCTCCTTTCCTGGTCAACAAAAACTAAAAAAAAAAAAATGCTGGGAGCAGCGATTCTAAGCCACAGCTACAGACTGAGGAAAGCCCAGCCATGGGTGGTTCTCCTACAGCAGAGTGTGTTTGGGAAAGGTTAGGCATGCAGAGCTAGGGAGAGCTCAGCAAGCTGACCCAGACCTGAAAAAATTATAGGAACAAAGGAATCATGTCGGCAGATGGGGACTGCATGATCTATCTGGTCTTCCTGTGTTTCTGCCCCCTCCCTATTTAGACTGCACCCTGATGTGTCCACAATGTCTGTCCCATGTGAGTTTGAACTCAAGTACTGTCTTGGATTCCATCACCTCCTGAGGTAGACTGTTCCATGGGTCTATGACCCTTTCTATAAGGAAGTACTTCCTGAGGTTGCTTTTGAACCTACCTCCCACCAGACACAAGTTGTGCCCCCTTGTATATGCATTTCTGTTTTGCTGGAAGAGATTTCCTGCTTGTATTGCGTTGATTCCCTTAATGCAGAGGTTCTCAAATGGTGAGGCCAGCCTCCCTGGGGAGGCCCCAACCTGTTCCAGGGGAGGCTCAAGCATGTCTGAAAAAGCACTATATTTAAATGTTGGGTTTTATATATGTTGTGTGAAAAGATGAAGCAAACTGAAAGAGGATAATAATAGTAGGTGAATGTTATGTATTTATTTGCTAATGGATGACTAGAGAAGGTGAATGAGCCAAGGCTTATTTCAGATGTACCCGGGGAAGAGTAGGGAGTGAATACATTTCAAAAGGTAACTGCAAAACAATCAAGAAATATACAATGAGCAATAGTGCAAATGAATATGAATAAGTTAATAATGAGTAGTGGTAATTGATCAATTTGTAAACTGATGGCAAAATAGCCTAAATACAAGGGTTGAGCATAGAAATGCTAAGAGCAATAGCAGTAAGGAGCAAGGTAATCCCTGAGATGTTGCTTAGGAGCAGAGAAGGAGGCGAAGAAGCAAAGTATGTAGGAAGGTTATTTCATATAGAGAGGAAACAGAGGAAGCAGTCAGACCCATGAAGGTACTGCAACAAGGGGTAAAATGGTTCAAGAATGAAAATAGCAGAGCAAGTAGGTTTGTTTATTTTATTTATTTGTTATTCAGATAACACCTTTGAGCACAGGATCTCTTTTTCAAAAGTTCCAAGTCAGTATAAGACAAAGAACTGAATGTGAGCCAAGTACTTAAAGGGGTTTCAATTTTTTCATGGTGTACTGCACAAAGTACAGTATGTTATTTTTCTTTGGGGAGGCCCAAGATTATTTCAATTTTTGGGGGAGACTCAAAATCTTTCCCATGGATTTGAGGAGGCTCACTGTGACAAAGTCTGAGAACTATTGCCTTAACGTACTTAAAAGTTTTTATCATGTCCCCTCTGTTTCTTCTCTGCTCAAAGATGTACAGATTTAGTTCCCCAAGTCTTGCCTCATGTGGCTCATGATTTATTTTATTTGATGCAGACCATGCACTATCTTTGTAGCCCTTCTCTGTACTGTCTCCAGGCGGTCTATGTCTTTTTTGAGGTGGGACCTCCAAAACTGACTGCAGTACTCTAAATGTGACCTCACCAAGGACCTGTAGAGAGGAATGATAACCTCACTTGTTCTACTTGTAATTCCCTTACCAATGCATCCAAGAATGCCACTCGCCCTCTGTGCTGCCTTTTCACACTGTTTTCCAACCTTTAAGTCATCCATGATGACTACTCCATGGTCTCTTTCTGTCTTTGTCTCCTGTAACTGATGCCCTCCCAGTGTGTACTTTATCCCTGGGTTTCTTTTTCCTATATGCATAACCTTGAACTTCTTGGCATTAAACAGAAGCAGATGCCAGTGCCTGAATTTCATCTCTCCACAGTAAGATCTCTGACTTTAACATCTATTGCTTGTTTTATTTCAACAAACAAGCAGGACTTTCACACAAAAAAATGGACACTCTCCTATATAAATTGTGTGTGCTGGTGATCTGAATCAGCCAGTCAGGAAGCTGAAGGGCCGGGGCAGCTGTGCTTAAAAGTAACGTGCCACTCGCTGAGGAGAAGCAGATGACAGCGCCTGAATTTCATCTCTCCACAGTAAGATCTCTGACTTTAACATCTATTGCCTGTTTTATTCAACAAGTGAGCAGGACTTTCACAAACAAAAATGGACACTCTCCTGTATAAATTGTGTGCGATGGGGATCTGAATCAGCCAGTCAGGAAGCTGAAGGTGCCACTTGCAGAGCATGACTGTTTGGCGTGAGCATGAGTGGCCCAAGCACCACTCCATAGAAGAAAACAACCACTTAGTAGAAGAAAGAACTATTCTCTGTGGGAAGTAAATGCTTTATTGAAGTGGTTTTTACTCTGCATCTGTTAATTAGAGAAGACTGTTGTTATAGTTTTATGGCTGTTTGTTAACTAGACAAATTTAATAATTATTGTGCTTGCAGAGATAATGTTTTAAAGACCTGTTGCTTGTTGCTATTGCTGTGGTCTCTGTTGCAGGGGTCCCAGTGTCTATATTATGGGGGTTACTGATGTAGTGTAGTGGCAACAGATGTTTGTTTATTAGGGTGGAGACCGATTTTCTTTTATATAAGTAAGTGTAGTAGAGTTATTGTACTGACTGGGACCTAGGGCTTTTTATTTTATTTTTTATATTTTATATCATGGGAACTGTCCCCTACTTTTCAGTTGAACCAATTAATATGTAATTGATTGCACCTGACTGAGCAGTGGTAGGGCCTGGGATGGTGCAATCATAGTGAGCCTTTAACAGCTTGGTAGTGTGGCAGACTCCCTGTGCTGTATTGGCTTAATTGGATGTTATTCTGGCCTAGCCTGCTCCTGTTATCCTAGTGGTATTTCCTGTCAGGTGCTTGAAGTGGCAGTTCAAGGGTCATGATTGAGTTCTTCCCCATGGAGCTGGCATGACCTGCATATCAGTCCTGGTTCTTTGCTGTTCAGTGGCTGGCTGTTTTTCTCTCAATTGGGTTAAATACGTTTTATTTTGGGATATTTTGTTTTATGTTTCTTTTGGTAGGGTATCCCCCTGTTGCTTTTGTAAGCATGGGGGATAAAATGTCTTGTAATATTAATAATTTATTCCAGGTAACTGGGTTTTTTACAAAACATTCTAGCTTAGAGTTATCTTTGCCTGTCTTAACATCTAATGATAGGGTCAGAGACAGATTGGTATATGTCTTTAGGAAGTTAAAAGGGCATATTACTTTGGAATCTCTTTATAGTCTGTTCTTAAAGGTTTCTCAGTTAGAGGCACATGACAGGTGTACTTGTACTAGGCAGCACCTTTATAATTTTTTGCTTAGAAGTTTAATATTATTATTATTAATGTCTGGTTCAGAACATCCTAACCCAGGGCCCATGAGTAATATGGATTCATTTATGTTACCAAAGCATGCTCTGAACTTTGCTCATTTGAATGTCCAGAGTTTGCTTGCAAAATGGGATGATTTTACTGTTTGGATGGCTTGCCATCAATTTGATGTGGTTGGAGCATCGGATACCTGGCTTACTGACAGGGTCTCGGATAGATCAACCGCTATTGAGGGTTATAGGGTTTTTAGATGTGATAGAGAATCAGGAAGAGGAGGGGTGGAGGGGGTGTCTTTTTTATGTAAAAAAAGTCTGAAAGTATTGCCTAGTGTAGTTCTCGTAGGTCCTCCCACCTGTGAATACCTACCTTTAACAATTGTTTTAGGTAAACATAAAATGCTGACCATGGTGGTTGTTTATGTTCCACCTGGTTCCCAGGGGGGATGGACTTCGGTTATTAGAGAACATAAGAGGGTCTTTGCCTAGAAATAGAGAGCTTATTATCATGGGTGACATGAACATTAGTTGGCTGGGGAAGGACAATATAACATTTAGAGAGATGGTTATTAATCAAGGTTTAGTACAGATAATAGATGTTTCAACTAGGATTAATTATAAATCTGGAACTTCTTCATTGATAGACTGGGTATTGGTCTCTGACACTAATAAAATTGTACAATATGGAGTTCTCCCTGATAGTGTCAGCGACCATAGCCTAGTCTATTGTTGTTGGTCTGCAAGGAGAAAAACTGTCCCTCCTGTTTTCATTTTTTCACGTAATATAAAGACACTTGATTTGATTGCATTCAGGCAGGCTATTGCTAATATAGACTGGTCTAAGGTCACTCAGAGTCTGAATGTGGATACAGCATTAGGGAATGTTTTTGATTTATTTAATTTAGTTTGCGTTAAATTTGTACCCTTAAAGAAGCTTAGGATTAGAGGTAATAAACAGGCCTGGGTTACATCTGAATTAATGGAGCAAATTAGAATGTGAGATAGACTGTGGAAGGCTTATAGGAGGACCCTTAGACAAACTAGTCTAGTTTTATATAAATAGGCTAGAAATAAATGTAAAGCCATGGTTAAACGATTAAAAATAAATTATTTCCTTGAGAGGCAGAAGGACTTTCTGGGAAGGAATGTTTCTGAAACCTGGAAGTTAATACATGAACTTACTGGGAATAAGCATATTTCAGCTATTCAAATGCCTACAAACTAAGAATTGTATTATTATTGTCCCATCCGAAATTGCCCAGGAACTCAATGATAATTTTTCTGATTATTCCAAGTATCTACTTGGGAATACATTGTCGCAAGTTAGGGTACCCCAGGAAGATTTGGCTTTGAATATTCCAATGTTTTACTTTCAATCTTTGTTACAAGGTGATGTTTTAAAATACCTCCTATCAATGGACCCGCGTCCATCTGTGGGTAAGGACGGTATAGACTTTTGACTTGTGAGGACCACTGCTGATCTTCTTTGATTTCCCTTTTCTGCTGTTTTTAATTGATCTTTATGTGGGTCAAGTTTTCCTAAGATTTGGAAAGATTCAATTATTGTTCCTATTTTTAAAGTGGGTGATGTTTCTGATAAATCTAACTATCGTCCCATTTCTTTATTGGCTCCTCTCTCAAAAGTATTGGAAAGGGTTATTTTTGACCAAATTATGGAGTACTTGTCTAAAAATAATGTTTTAACATCTGCACAGCATAGCTTTAGGCCAGAACATAGTACCATGACTGCCTTGGTGGGGTTCACGAGAACGGTGCATGAGGCCCTTGATAAGGGCCACTTTACTGGGGCCGTGTTTGTGGACCTCACCAAGACATTTGATTTGGTTGATCATCCTCTTTTGTTGTCTTCTTTAGTTAATTTGGAAATTTCTAAGGATGTTGGGGACTGGCTAGGTAATTACCTGGCTGATCGCACACAGGTCACAAGGGTTAGTGGTCAACTTTCTTCTCCTTTTAAGGTTTCACTTGGTGTTCCCCAAGGTTCTATTTTGGGTCATCTTTTGTTTAGTCTTTTTCTTAATACCTTACCTTCTGTTTGTACCAGATCTCAATTTTTTTTTATATGCTGATGATGCAGTGGTCTTCACAAGTGGTCCTCTTTTTGAAAATGTACAGAAAGATTTAGCTGATGATTTTTTTGGAGGTACATAATTGGTTCAGAGCTCATGGATTGGTTTTAAATGAGAAAGAAACTAAATCCATGTTTTTTGCAAAAATTAAAAAAAGATTAAAACTGGATCCCATATTGTCATTGTATACTGTTTCTGGTACTTTGATTAAACAAGTTAAACAATTTAAGTACCTGGGTTTATTGATGGATGAGAATATTTCTTACAAACCTCATATTCTTCATATGGTAAAGGTGACTCACCAGTGATTAGGGGCCTTATTTAGGTTATCTCCTTTACTCACTGATACTACACGTCTTCCGTTGGTTCAAAGTTTTTTACTACCATTAATTGAGTTTGGGGTTTTGTTTTACTATTCTGCAAGGGAGGGATTGTTATCTAAGGTAAAAGTGTTACTTAATTCAGTTGCTAGATTTGTAGTAAAATCCCCACAAAGGGTCCATCATTGTAATCTTTTAGAGCAAGTGGGCTGGTTTCCTTTGGACAGTAGATATAAACTTCAATTGGGTATTCTGCCAAAAAAGGTGACACTTAATAGAGTACCTGATTGTTTTTCTCTAATCTTTAAAAAACAGAACTTGTGGGTTAATACACGGTCAACAGTTAATTTTTCTCTTTGCATTCCAAAAATGTGCACTTCCCTTGGACAAAGGGCACTATCCTATATGTTATCTACTTTTCTTAACACAATACAATCAGTTTTTGACTGTATGAACCTTTCCCTTTGTTCTTTTAGGCATAAGTTGAAAGAGTATCTTTTTACAGAATGTGTTAATGTTATCGAATGATAATGTTGCGATATATATATATGTTTATATCTGTCTTTTTTTAAGTTGTATGTATTTATATTGTATGTAATTGTTATTTGTACACTGATCGCCCATGAAAACAGGTCTTTTTTTGGCCCATGGTCCTATCAGTATGAATAAATAAAACAAACAAACAAACTTAACTGCCAGTCCCTGGACCATTCCTCGAGTATTTTCAGGTCTGTTTCCATACCTTTCGCTCCCTCCTGCATATCTACCCTGTTGCTGAGTTTTGTGTCATCTGCAAACAGGAAAACCTTCCCCTTTAAGTCATTTGCAATATCCTTGATAAATATATTGAAGAGGATAGGTCCCAGCACAGACCACTGTGGAATACCACTGGTCACTTTGCCTGCCCTTGATAATGATCCATTGACAAGCACTCTCTGCATCCTATCTTACAGCCAGTTTGTGATCCATTTCACTATCTTATGACTGACTCCTGTATGTTCTAATTTGTTAGCTAGCATTCTTTAGGGGACAGTGTCGAAGGCTTTGTTGAAGCCCAGGTACTCAATGTCCACTGGTCCTCCCTGGTCGACTGCTCTGGTGACCCAGTCAAAAAAGTCTATCATATTGGTTTGACAAGAGCATCTTGCTGTGAAGCCATGTTGCCAGGGGTCAATCTTTCTGCTATCCTGCAGGTACTTCACTATCCTCTTCTTTAGCAATGACTCCATCATTTTTCCTACCACCTAGGTCAAACTGACTGGTCTGCAGTTTCCAGAAACTTCCATGCTTCTGCTTTTTTGTAAAGGTACTACTGTTGCCCTTTTCCAGTCCTGAGGCGTTATTCCACTTTCCAGTGACTTGCTGAAAAGTTCAGCCAGTGGTGTGGTGAGTTCTTCCTGAAGATCCTTCAGTACCCTAGGGTGGATGCCATCAGGCCCCATTGCTTTATCTACCGTGAGCCTATTCATCTCTTCTAGGACCCTTTCCCTTGTGAAGGGTCTTGTGTCTGCTCCTGTGGTGTTGTGTACTGACCTACTTAGAGTAGGACCCTTCCCGCTGTCTTCTATAGTGAAGACTGAGCAAAAGAAATCATCTAGTAACTCTGCTTTGTCTTTGTCTGTCTCTGCCAGCTTGCCTTCCTTTGTTGCTTACCTGACTATTCCTCCTTTCTCTTTCTTTTTTCCCTAATATATCTGATGAAGGTTTTGTCTCCCTTCTTGACCCCTTGTGCTAGTTTCTCTTCCGTCTGCACTTTTAATCTCCTAACTGTCTTCCTGCCTCACACAGCTGGTTTTTGTATTCTTCTCTATCTAATTCACTTTTAGTTTGTTTATATTTAGCAAAAGCCCTCATTTTTTCCTTGATTATGATAGTAACTTCCTTGGTGAACCACAGTGGATTTTTCTTTCTTTTAGATTTGGTGATGTGCCTAGTGCATGTAGCTGAAGCAGTTTTTAAGGCCTCCCAATAGTCTTCTACATTTTCTGAGTTTCTGCCATCTCGCATGGATGTGACTGTATGTTTTATTTCAGGAAAGTTAGTTCTCCTTAAATCTAGAACCTTAGTTTTAATGTGACTAATATCTTCTATGATGTTCACAGTTAGCTGGATTGTCCTGTGGTCACTGGTCCCCAGACTGACCTCTACTTGCACATCTGAGACTTTTGTGCTCTTTGTTAGCACCAAATCCAGTATTGCTTTGTCTCTGGTTGAGGAATTCACCAGCTGTTGTAAACCTGTTGCTTGCAGTGCAAACAGGAAACCTTTGCTTCATACATCGGATGCTGTGTATGAGGACCAGTCCACATTTGGGAGATTGAAGTTCCCTACCAACAGCAACTCTCCCCAGTCTGCCATCATCAAGATGGTCTCCATGAGCTCTTTATCTATATCAGTTTCCTGTGATGGGGGTCTGTAGGTAACTCTAGTTGGCCAAAAATGTGAATAGTGATGCTCTGAGTTCTAGGAAAAGGGAGGTGTACTTGGAGAATGGACTTCCATACCATGAGTGGGTTACTAAGGGAGGACTGGAGAAAGGGGTGCTTTAGCAGATAGTGGTTCCTAGGGAGTAGAGAAAGCAGCTTCTGACCTTAGCCCATGACATACCCTTATTGGGACACTTAGGGATCAGCTGTACAAAAAGATGGCAGAATAACAATTTTTACTTGCCCAGTAGTTTTAATGTGGCAAACTACTGCCAGATTTGTCTGCAGTGCCAGGAGATGAGAAAGGTTGGGGACACAGCAAAGGTGGCTTTGATCCCTCTCCCTGTTATCAAAGAACCATTTCAGTGAGTTGTGTGGACATTGTGGAGCTACTTAGTACACCAAGTCACACTAGCAAGTGGTACATATAGGCATACCCTACATTGAATCACATTATCAGCATTCCAGAGGCAAAGTATTGCCCTTCTAATAATAAAAGAAAGGCCACTAATGTTCAAGTAGATCCTGATGATGGATGGTATGAGGTGAAGTCAGTAAAAAGAAAAAAAAAGGGTAGGCAAGAAGTTTGATGTGGACAATCAAATAGCAGGACCTCAGCAACATTTAATTAAAGGTCTTACCAACCCGTTACAACCTAGTACATCAACTTCTCAGTATAGCACCATTCCACTTACTAATAGATTCTCTGCACTTGTGAATGAGGGCATTGGAAGTGTATTAGATGCTGATAATCAGGAACTAATGGAAAGGAATATCATGCCTAGGGTAACCCCACATCAACTCATTGTATTAGGTGACTCTATAATTAAATACACTGACACCCATATATGCCAACATGACAAGGAAAATATAATGGTTTGCAGTTACTAGGGGCTGGTGTAAATGATATTACTCAAATGGCAGATAACATTTTCAAAGGAGCGAGTGAAAGGCCACTTACCGTCTTACATGAGGGAGTGAATAACGTAGGCAGGAAAAGTACTGAAGCTGTAAAAAGGGATTTTGAGAAACTTGCTGAGAAACCTGAAAGTAAAGGTTGTGAGATTTTGTATTTGGCAATACTGCCAGTTCCTAGGGCCCATGTTAAGAAACAACAAGCAATTAAAAACGATAACCAATGGTTGCATAACTAGGCAAAAGAGAAGAAATACACATTTTTAAGACACTGGGACAGATTATGTAATCAACCAGATATGTATTGTAGGGATGAGTTGCATCCCAGCCATAAATGTAGTAAAACCCTTGGCCCAAGTCTTGTTAAGGCAGCTATGAAAACTTTAGACTGAAGCAAGGGGTGAAGGACAAGTCTCAACCACCTAATCAAGAGAGGCCCATTCTAACCAACAAAACTAAAACTAAAACAAATAATATTACTGTTATGTCACTCAACGCTTGCTGTTTTAATAACAGTAAAATGGCAGAACTAACAGCTGTGTTAACATCTAGCAGAACTGATGTTATTTGCATTACAGAAACCTGGTGGGAAGATGACAGTAGATGGAATCAACATATATCTGGCTACCAGCTCTTTAGTAAATCCAGAGATACACGTAGGGGTGGAGGTGAGGCAATCTATGTAAAAGATGACATAGAGTGCTACACAATACTACTCCATGACTCAGAAAACTATGAAGTGGAATCCATTTGGTTAAATATTACAGGGACAATTGGGAAGAATATACAAATGGGGGTGCTTTACAGGCCACCCAGTACAACTATTTATGATACTAACAACGTTTTGACCCACATGTCAACTATGGTGGATGGGGTGACATTGTCCGTATGGGTGACCTTAACCTACCTCATATTGACTGGGTAACTTCACAGGCAACTACTGCCCAAGATCAAGATATAGTGGATTTTTTGGATAATATAGACCTCCAACAGATGGTAACCGAACCAACAAGTGGGAACAATATATTGGATGTTGTAATTACTAATATTACAGATAAGATTAAAAACATTGTAGTTTGTGCACCATTATTTAATAGTGACCCCAACATTATAACCTTTGAAATAAACAAGAAAAAAACTTTACTAAAGGAAACACGGTTTTCAAAAATTATAATGAGGCTAACTGGGATTCTATTAGGTGCCATCTAATTGATAGTGATCTCCCCAATAAGCTGTCTGAACTTGATGTGAATGAAGCATGGTCTCTTTTTACTGAAACTATTAAAGTATTAGAAGACAAATATGTCCAATTTAAAACGGTTTATAATAGTAGGGGTAAGAAGCCCATCTGGTTCAATACCAAAATTAAGAGATTAATATCTAAAAGGAAAAAACATTATGCCTCCATGAAAAAGTCACCTACAACAACAAATATAAGTAAATATAAAACTGCCCTAAAACAACTATAAAAATCAATTAAAAACCCATGCATGAACATTGAATTTAGGCTAACACACACTAGGGATAACATCAAAAGTTTTTATTCTTATATTAACTGCTAGAAAGGAACCTCACACCAAATTGGACCATTATGTGTAGAGAACCAAACTTACATTAAACTGGAAGATATAGCCTCTATATTTAATAATTATTTTTGCTCAGTCTATACTGGTAGCACAAATACACAAATTGCATCTCTAATTAACTTGGAATGAACCCTTGATACTAATATAGATATTTGCCACTCTGAAGATATAAAGAAACAACTTAAAAAGTTGGATATTAATAAATCATCAGGACCCAATGGCCTACATCCCCATATACTTAAAGAACTAGCAGACCTACTATCAATTCCTATATCTATGATAGGTAACAAATCAATAAAAGAAAGTACAGTACCATCTGATTGGAAAAAAAAAATTATAGTCCCAATTCACAAAAAGGGTAGTAAAACTTCTTCCTCTAACTATAGACCCATAAGTTTAACTTCAAATTATTAGTAAAATTATTGAGGGTATGATAAAAGACAATCTCACAAAATACCTCAAAAGTAATGAATTACTGGCTACTACGCAGCATGGTTTTGCAGAAAAGAGAAGCTGTAATACTAATTTAATAAGCTTCTCCAATAAAATCAGCAAATACCTTGACCAGAATGAACCAGTAGACATTATTTATTTTGATTTCGAAAAAGTCTTCGACATATTGCCTCATAAGGATCTAATTGAGAAACTTATAAAACTAAAGATAGATCCCTACATAATTCAGTGGGTCTCATTGTGGCTCAAAGAAAGAACACATAGGGTACTAGTTAATGGCCATCTTTCATCCAAGGTGGGGGTGACCAGTGGGGACCCTCAGGGATCTGTGTTGGGACCACTTATTTTTAATCTATTTATACAGGATCCACACATCTTTTGCAGTAATATCATGCTTAAATTTGCTGATGATATGAAGCTAGGTGGGCTGGTTGGCACTGCAAAAGGCATATTAAATATGGAAAATGATCTAACTACAATAGTTAATTGGGCAGATGACAATGAAATGAGATTCAGCTTGGAAAAATGTGTAGTCATGCACTGTGGTAGAAGCAACTCTTCATATAATTACCAGATACATAACAACAGTTTACCAACAGTTAATAAGGTCAGAGATTTAGGAATTAAAGTTACGCATAACCTGAAAAATGGTGCTCAATGTAGGCAAGTAGCAAAAGAAGTTAATCATCTGGCCACTTGCATTAAGAGGTCCTTTGCAAGCAAATCAAAATCTATAATGTTACCCCTTTACAAAACATACCTATGACCCCACCTTGACTATTGCTCCCAAGTTTGGAGCCCAGAGCTTAAACAAGATATTGTATCATTGGAAAAAGTACAAAGGCGATACAGAAAACTCATACCCACTTTAAAGCATTGTGATTATAATACAAGACTAGACACTCTCAAGCTCTGGCCACTACAAACTAGAAGAGAAAGAGGAGACCTATTGACTCTATATAAAATCCTAAGTGATACTGCACTCAAGGAAGACCTAGGAATAAGCTATAGAAGAAATCTCCATTACTTAAGGGGGCATAACAAACAGACTCTCGGGGATGGATCCTGGACCAACCTAAGGAACAAGTCTTTCCTTCCTTGAACCATTAGGTTATGGAACAAACTCCTCCAGGAGATTGTCAATCAATTGACTTTTTCAGGATTCAAAACTAAACTAGATGCCCACAATAACAACGTTTTACTACAAAATCCACTGTGAAGTGGGGATGGCATTCATCGGCATGTAGCCTTCTTCTGTCCTACAATCCTTAGTATAATTCTTAGTATACAGTATTGGAAGTTGTAGATTCCACCGCAAGGTACCCAGAGGCAGTGCCCTTGTGCTCCATTGAGTCTGAGAAGGCGGCTGACAAACTGCTGGGGATATTTAGCTGGGTGTGTTTCCACCAGGAGATTCTGTTGGACCAGAGCATCAACTTCAAGTCTGATCTGATGGTTATCTTTGGAGAAAGTGTGAATGAGGCAGCTCAGGGCTTCACCATACCACCCCCAGACTAGCAGTCTGGTTGAGTGATTCAATGAGTCTCTTAAGACCATGTTAAGGGTATTCATGACCATCATGCAAGAGAATGGGACAAGTACCTATCCTATCTCTTATCAGCATATAAGGAAGTCCCCAAGGAGTCTACTGGGTTCTTACCCTTTGAACTCCCATTTGACCATAGGGTAAGATGCCCCCTTGATTTGGTAAGGGATGAATGGGAGGGTGAGCTTGCTCCTCAACGGGAATCTTTTGTGGAGTATGTCCTAAATTTCAGAATATGGCTCAATGAGCTCTTGCGGTTTGCCCAGGAGCACTCAGCTCCTGCACAACAGAGGCAGAAGCCATGGTACAGCTGTGGAGCCAGAGCCCAGGAGTATGATGTCAGGCAAAGAGTGATGGTGCTCATCCCAATCTGGAAGAGCAAATAATAGGCAGCTTGAGAGGGGCCCTTACTTGGTGGGCAGGAGAGTGAATGGTGTTAATTACACAGTGGAGCTACCAAACAGAAGGTTCAAACAGCAATTTTACCACATAAACATGATGAAACCCTACCATGACAGGGACAAGATGGTCCTGGCTGTATGCATTTATCCAGAGGAGGGGGCAGAAGCAGACCCACTGATGGATCTCCTGTAAGAGATTATAAGAAAATCCTCAGTGGATGCTGTCCCCCTCTAAGAGCAGCTGACACCAGCCCAAGCTGCTGAAATGCATGGGGTGCTGCATACATTTGGTGAAATGTTCATGGGGAAACTGGGGCATACAACTTTGGTACAGCACCATGTGGATACAGGGTCCCAAGTCACCCTACAGAGTCCCCGAAGGTGACAGACATGCCATAGACAGAGAGATCAAAGAGATACTGGCTCTCCAGGTGGTCCAGGATTCCAGTAGTCCCTGGGCCTCTCCAGTGGTACTTGTCCCCAGAAAGGACAGGGCCATAAGGTTCTACATCAACTAGCACAAGCTCAACAGCTGCAGAGTTGGACACATACCCCCTACCCAGGACAGAGAAGGTCCTAGAGAGGTTAAGGGGAAGCCTTTTACCTGTCCACCACATACCTGACAAATGGCTTTTAGCAGGTTCTTCAGACCCCCGAAGCCAGAGAGAGGTCAGCCTTTATCACACTGTTTGGATTATTTGAGTTCAAGGTAATGCCATTCGGGATGAAGAATGCACCAGCCACTTTTCAATGACTCATGGGCAGCACTCTGAATGGGGCAGGAGACTTTGCTCTGGTGTACATAGAGGACATTGTCATCTATAGCCAAACTTGGGAGGATCACGTCAGGCACTAGACCAAAGGTGTTCCATTGACTGAAAGTCACTGGACTGACCATCAAGGTGGAGAAATGCCAGATAGGAATGGCAGAAGTGTCATAACTTGGACACAGGATGGGGAGTGGGTACATCTGGCCTGAATCAGTGAAAATTGAGACCATCCAGGGATGGGCCATGCTCATGATCAAGAGGAAAGTACAGGCCTTCCTACAGATACCAAGGTACTATTGTAAGTTTGTGACAAATTTCAGCAGTATATCCAAACCACTGTCTGGTCTCACCTGGAAGAAAATGCCTGAAAAGGTTCCGTCAATGGAAACATGCGATATCTTATTCTGCTAGTTGAAGGAGCCGTTATGTCAGGCACCTGTACTCACTAACCCTGACAATTCTCTAAGGTTTATGGATGCATTTGCTCATGGGCTAGGCATGGTTCTGAGTCAGGTTATGCACTCAGGAGAGGAAGATTCACTTGTGTACCTGAGCAGGAAGCTGCTGCCAAGAAAGAAGGCCTATGCCACAATATAGGAGCATCATGGGATTGTCTGGGCTTTGCAGAAGCTGCAACCTTATTTGTATGGGAGGGAGGTCACCCTGGTAACTGATCACAACCCCTTACATGATTGAATAGAACAAGCAGCCAGAACTCAGAATGGCCAAAGGTGAAGCCTGGTGCTGCAGTCCTACAATATGGACATTAGGTACTCCAGTGGGTCCCAGCATGGCAATGCAGATGCACTGTCCGGACAATAGTTAGTGCACTTGTTTTTTTTTTGTTTGTTTGTTTTTTAAGTAGAGTGGACTATAGGAGAAATTAATGTGGGGTTGACCCAGAGAAGGAACTGAGGGCATAGCAATAGGAGCCAGCCAGCTCACATGAAAAAATAAGATCATTTAGTGGGGGCTAAAAGATTTTTTTCTTTCTCAAAGGGGATTTAACAATCTGCTATGTATGTTTATTACCGTATTTTTTTATTTTATTTAATTGTTTCTGCATGGGTATCATTTAGAATTTAGTAGCTGAGGGGAAAAGCTGACATTCCTGGGAAAAGCGAGATTGTTATCAAGGACAGACCAACTGGCTCTGAGAGTAATTACTATCTGTGCTGTCCTGTATCAAGGCAGCACTCCTGGACAATTTATGTGAGAGCTTAAAAAGTGTATTTTCATGTCAGGAAGCTGCTAGTTAAACCAAACATTCCTGCTGTGTGAGACAACCTTGGACAAAAATGAGATGTATTCATATATAAAAAGTCCAAAGTCCAGATAGATCTGACCATTTTTCCAAGTGGAACCAGCTCTCAAGACGCAAAGAATGTTGAATCTAGGATGTCAGAGTAACATACTGGATCATGGGTCATGGCGGCAGCTGGAGGGTCTTGAAGTCAGGTAGAGCCTGATGAGAAAGACAGGTTTGGGACTATGAATAGCTTCAATCTAAAGTTCAACTCTGCCCTGAGTTGCCAAAGTGTCTTGTTTGGTTAGCTAGTCTACCTTACCAAATAAAGAGAGAAGCAGGTTTTTCTGTGTGTAACCTATTATTCAAACATTTCCTTTATCATTTCTGCAGCGTTACTGTTCCCCACAGTATTTATGTAGTATCCAGTGTTATCTGTATAATATCTTGAAGTATTAAAATATTTTTTACATAATTCATGTTTCTGTCACTGAGTCCTCTGAGGGACAGCTAACTGATTTATAATTGACAAAAACTATGTTTCCACCTCTGAAGAGAAGGCTACCATTACCATATTCTGTTTCTAGAGTAAGGAGTTCTCAGGTGTGACAGAGAGGGGTGGGTTAGTGCATTTGAGCAAGGAGTGCTGTGCTATTAGAGCAGTGGCTCTGGAGAGACTCAGACCTACAGATACCATAAGAGCTATGCTGAGTGGTGGCAGCTACTGATTACCCTTGCAGGCATCTGAAGGGTTCAAGAGTGCTTGTAACACTGACAGGTTAAGTCCGGGAGAGACCAGTTTGCCAAAATGTTTAACAGCACTAGCCAGAGCACTGATCGCTGTGGAACCACACTTGTTACTTCCTTCATGCCTGGTTACTCCCCGTTGATCCCCATTCTTAAGAAGCCATCCTGGAATGCATCCAGGAATGATTGACGTCTACTACTGCCAGCCTTTTGGACACCGTAATCTGTATCAGATAGATGTAAGCCTCTCATTATCACCACCCCCCTGCCATTATCAGGCTGCTCTCACCTTTCTGTCCCAGACTACCTTCTTGTTCTTGTTTCCAATTTTACCTTCCTACCAGTTTCTAATTTAACCTGGACCCATACTGTCTCTGTTCCAGCAATACCCATTTCCACTCTCATGCCCTTTATGCCCTTCTTTATACACTAGACCACCATCCCCCAATCCTCTTCCCCCTCCTTTTCCAGCTTCCCTGTCTTTTCCATGGTGTGGGAACCTAAGGATGGTCAAGTCCCAGTCATGGTTTGAAGACACACAGGTCACCATGATTGTCACCAAATCCATGTAACCTTCTGCCACTACAGCTTGGAGGATCCCCATCTTGGTCCATAGATTCATTGCATTGATGCTGACAACTCTCCATGATGCCTGTTGTTCTTGCAGTCCCCTGCACTTGCCCCAGTGGATGCATTGAGTGGTTAAAGTAATAGTCCACCCAGAATTTGTAAAAACATTTGTTGTGCAGTGTGTTTTGATTTGTGTGTGAAGTCCTAGTGTGTCTTTTCCTCTGTCTGCTATTAGGAGTTTTTTCTAAATTAGGCTGCTAGCTTTATGGCAGTTTTATGACTCCTGGAGATCTCCATCTCAGCTAGGTTTATTGCATTCCTTGTTCCTACAATGCATTCTGTCTAATGTGACAGTGATGTAGCCGAGACCATAGATTCAACAAACAGCACTGCTTTACAATCAGTTCACAACAGTAGAGATGACAATATTTTAAAAACTATGGAGTTCAGCTTGGTGACTACCTTCATTGTAAAGGACTTTTTGTTGTGAACAGTTGTGACACAGGTTGTGTATGTGTGACTTGTATGGTTTTTAAGATATTTAAATTTGTTTGGCATGTTTACCAGAGCTTTCACTCAGACAGAAATAAAAAGTTTCTGGTGTTTGCAAGTGCATCTGTACACATGTCAAACAAATCTAAATATCTTGAAAACAATACAAGCTACACAAAAAAAAAAAAACAGCAAACTTGTTCAGGACAAATAGAATTGCAAATTGAGGGTAGTCATTAAAAAACTGAACTCCTTACAGTTTTTTTAAATATTTGCCATCTGAAGAGGGAAATTTTATAAACAAATAAAATGGACATTTGGTTAATTAGCTGGCTATTTTTTAAAAACCATACAGAGTTCAGCTTAGTGACTACCCTCATTGTAGAGGCCTTTTTGTATTGGACAACTTTGCTGCTAGTCATTTTTGTGTAGCTTGTAAAGTTTCCAAGATATTTAGGTTTGTTTGGCATGTGTGCAGATGTGCTTACAAACAGCAGACACCTTTTTTTCTCTCTGATTGAACACTATAGTGGACGTGCCAAACAAATGTAAATATCTTGAAAACCATACACGTTACACATACACAACCAGTGTCATAATTGTTCACAACAAAAAGACCTTTACAATGAGGGTAGTTACCAAGCTCAACTCTGTATAGTTTTTAAAACATAGCCATTTCTACTGTTTTGAACTCATTGTAAAGCTGTGCCTGCTGCTAAATCTATGTTATCAGCTACATCACTATCACATGGGACAGGATGCATTATAGGAACAAGGAATGCAATAAACTTAGCTGAGATGGAGATCCTAAGGGGTCACAAAACTACCATAAAGCTAGCAGGCTAATTTAGGAAAAACTCCTAACAGCAGACAGAGGGAAGGACACACTAGGACTTCACATACAAATGAAAACAGTCTGCATAACATATGTTTTTGTAAATTCTGGGTGGACTACCCCTTTAACTGATGGTTAGAAGTTGTCTTCACCAGTTGATATGGTCTTTCCTGACTACCCATTCTGTATCCCCCACCTTGTTGCCTCTTTCAACCCCTTGTGCAATCCCTCTCACCCTAAGCTTCCCCTTCCCCTTGCTGCCACATTTGGGAAAGAATAACTGCAGGTAGAGGTATGACCTGAATGTGGTAGCATTAAGAAAGGTTAAAAAGAGCAATAATGGGAGTTGTAATAAGATCTGATTTCAAACAGAAATGCCAGTGTGAAACAGTATGTAAAAAGGCAGCACAAAAAGAATAATGTAAAAGAAGGTTAGACATATTTTTATGGGATATTAACATAGTAACAAATAGATCCTACCACTGAGATGGTTGGGGCAGTCAGGATGGGCAACAAGCCTCCTTCCATCATGCTTGCTAATATGTTCATAAGGCAGCAGTAGGAATATTTATACAATACGGTCTCTTCAAGGCACAATTTAACCAATATTTTACTCCTCGGCCCAGATATTCAAACTACGCCATTCTGAGGTGCAAGCCCCTGTGCTGCTCAAAATAGTTGTGCAGGGGTGTGGCCAGGGCGATATTCAAAGGAGTTGTGCTATTGAGCAACTCCTTTGAATATCACCCCCCAGCCACAGCCACTGCCCATGGTGCAGTGGAACTTGCGCCACCGCAAGTTGCCAGAGTTGAGCATTAAACTTGCGGTGGCACAAGTACCATTACGCCATGCGCAAATTTCCGATATTCAAAAGGTGACATGCAAATGGGGCCATAATTTATGCAAGGTGGCGGGGGGGCCACTTGCATCTATTTATGGCCCCATTTGCATGCCATTAGCATGTAGGTGCGCCGATCCCCGAGGACTTGCGCCAGGCCGCCCTGCCAGGCAGCAGCCAGCCGGGACCAACGACCTCCTGCAGCCTCATCGCTGGCAGTATCTCTGTGTATACATTCCCCCACACAGATCCTGAAGCCCGCATCAGGCAGAAAGTATCATGACCCCACACATCTCCCAAAGCCCGATCAAGGGCATAAAGTAACATGAACCCTTCCACCCACACATCTCCCAAACCCGATCGCGGGCAATAAAGTAACATGAACCCCACCCACCCACATCTCTCAAGCCCGATCAAGGGCAATAAAGTAACATGAACCCCCGCCCACACATCTCCCAAAGCCCGATCGCATGGCAATAAAGTAACATGAGCCCCCATACATCTCCTGAAGCCCGATCGCGGGCAATAAAGTAACATGAACCCCCGCCCACACATCTCCGAAGCCCGATCGTGGGCAGAACGTGTATCAACCTCCAGTGCCCGATCGCGGGCAGAATGTAAAAAGCCCCCAACCCGAATATCTCCTGGTGGTCCAGTGGACGTAATGCCCGATCGCTGGCAGAATGTCAAGTTACAACCCCCAAACATCTTCCTGGTGTCTAGTGTCCCCACCCACCCACCCACGGTTCTCCTCCACCCGCCTCCCGCAGCCGGGCGGGCGGCAGCATCCCACTGCTGCCGCCCCACCACTCATCGGTCGATTGTTCGGAAGCACGAGTTGCGAGTTGTTGATGGGTGTGCAGTCCATAATATACATGATAGTTCAGATTTGTGAATGAACATCATTCACAAATCTGACCGTCATGTACGGTATGGGCTGCACACCCATTGGCTGTAGCTCTGCACCAATGGGCATACAGCCCTACTGGACAGTTGTCACGGGCGTGCAGGGCGGGCAGGCGGAGGGATGCTGCCCGCCGCGCGCCGGGGAGCGGGTGGAGGGGCTTGGGTGGGTGGGTGGGGACACTAGACAACAGGGAGATGTTTGGGGGTTGTAACTTGACATTCTGCCCGCTGATCGGGCATTACGGTCCACTGACCACCAAGGAGACATTCGGTTGGGGCTTTTACATTCTGCCCGCGATCGGGCACTGGGGGTTGATACACGCTCTGCCCATGATCGGGCTTCGGAGATGTGGGTGGGGGGTTCATGTTACTTTATTGCCCACGATCAGGCTTCGGGAGATGTGGGGAGGTCATAGCATTTTAGTCTGATCGGGCTGGTGGGGGCACAGGGACTCCCAGTTGGGGCCAGCTAGGTGCAGCTGCTGTGTTGCACCTGCACACAGCAGCTCACCTGTGGGTGGCCTCAACTGATCCTTTTGGGCTCAAGGTTGTGCAGGCCCAGGTTGGGGGTTGCGCATGCACAACTCTGCACAACCCGACTGAATATCGGGTTGCGCAGTTTATGCATGGTTCCTCCCCCTCCTGTTGAGCATGCATTCATTTGCATTGCGCTGTTGCACAACCTGTTGTCAGTGGCCTAACTGCCTCCTGCTGAATATAGCAGAATGGCGCAATGCAGGACTTGCGCATGCGCAACCCTGTTGCGCATGGCGCAACCCTTTTGAATATCTGGGCCCTCATGTCTAGGATTTTGGTCCAATAATCAAAGAGTCTGACAAGAATTTGATATCTACTTGAAACAGTGCCAATTTCTACTTGAAGGTAAGATATAGGGGTACTGTGGTATAGATCTAATGATGTCCTAAGAAAAATATAATCCATAGTGAACACAGAAGAATCCTGGGTTTTCATTGGTTATTGATAGTACTTTTTATAGCTGAGTGCGAGAGAACTAAACCAGGATTTGACACCATATTATTCCCATTGTAATGTACTAACTTTCCATTAAGGCTGCTTAATATGGGAAATTATTCATAATTTTTTTAATTTCAGACCACATCTCAGATTTATTGAGAATAACCTTTCTAAGTGACTTACATGATGGACACTTAGGTATAGTGCTGATGAAACCCCTGGCTAGAGCTATGTGTGGTGGTCTTTCATAGATGGCTTGACAATGCCACACAAGACTGCAGTGCTTGCCAAAGTATTTCACCTATGCCCACCATAGCACCTTTACATCCCTGGATTTGGCCACCAGAAGACTGCAATGCATTCACATGGATTTTTCAGAGAAATTCCTAGGAACAATGTTTTTCATCAGTGTGGATGCCTAATCTAAGTGGTCTACGGTTGTGGTTGTGGTTATGAACCCTATAATATCTAACATAAGAACTAATGTATGGGTCACCATATAGAACAGGCCTGTGTTTCTATTGAGGGGTCAAGATAACAGCATATGGACCACAACAGTGAAGCTGGTATCTCAACCCCAAGATGGAAAAACAAAGCAAGTTATTTATGGTCACCCATATTGTATTTTATATAGTATATGGTTCTGCAGAGGGAACTAGCAAGTCGCACTGAGTGTTAATACAGAGAGAGAGAGAGAGAGAGAGAGTGCAAGAGTGAGAGCGAGCCAAGGAGTGTCTGTGCTGAATAAGCACTTCCAATATATCAAAGAAATGTAAAATCTGGTAGAGAGAGTGAGTGAGCACTGCTGGTACAGAGAGAGTGACTGAGTCGAGGAATGACTCTGCCTAACAAGCTCTACTGTGCTCTGAAGGGAATACCCTCACATGCCCCGAGGGCAGGCATCACAAAATGCTAGTGTGGTTATGAAAGCAGGCTGTGGCCTGTACAAGTTATGCTATTTATAAATGAAAGCAAGTGGCATGCAGGAGTCAGTGGAAGCAAGAAAACAATTGCAATGATGACAGAACATGCACAACAACTTTTAGAATGTGTGCAACTTTTGCAGTGGCCACTGATTTCCATACATAATAAGCCCTACCCATATAGTAAACAATTATTAATGTACTGCATGTGTTGTGTAGTCATTTTGGAATTCCAGAACAGCTTATTAGTGCTAATGGTCCACAGTGTGTTTCAGACAAATTCAAATCATTCTTTAAAAGTAATGGAGAGACATGTATCCTGTCAGCACCATAGCATCCAGCTACTACCAGGCTACAGATATTCAACAAAGATCTGCAACGATCCTGCTCCCTACAACAGAAATTTGCCAGTTTACTTTTGTCATATCATAACACTCCACATGTCTCAACCAGTGAGACATCAGCTTTGCTTTTTCTGTGTTGTAACCTCAGAGGTTAACACTCTAGAGTCCAGTTTTAAACCTTTGGCAGTAACTCAATTAGTCACGCAATCTACCAGGAAGACACACCCACAAAGTCCTGGGAACATACTGGATTTGATTTTTGTTACAACCAAGGTCAATCCTTAGTTAATTTTAATAAATCAACCCATATTGGGAGATCATTGTTCTCTAAGAAGTGAATTTAATTTGGATAGGTGAAAAATTCGAATATCCAATGATGAAGCCTTAAAATTAAAAAAGAGATCTTTTAAGGGTTATAATAAAGAGCTTTTTATAGCCAAACTAATGGATGTAAAATGGGATAGATTATTCCTAATGCCTTCTTTAGACTTGGCAATACAAGAATTCACAAACTGGTACACAGAGGTCTGTGACAAACTAGCTCCTTTTAAATACAAAATGCAAAGGAAAAATCATGTCCCATGGATTTCAGAAAAATTAAAAAAAGCAGATTAGAATTAAAGCTAGACTTTGGAAGAAAGCAAACAGAAGTTTGGATCCTTTGGATTGGGCAAATTATAAATCAGTTAGAAATTCTTTAAGATTAAAAATTAGAAAGGCTAAGCAAGCCTACTATAAAACTAAGATAAATGAAACCTCAGACTCTGAACAGTATTGGTCCTTGTTAAAATCCTTTGAAGTCTCTGTCCTTCAGAGACTAAAAATTCAAATGATTAAGAATGGTCTCTGTTAGACTCCAATTAAGTCAGTGAATATACTTAACGAGTATTTTGCAACTCTCCCAGATATTCCAATTCATACCCCAGTAAGAAGAAAGTCACACTCTAATAATGGTTCTTTACCCTTAAATATTCCAAGGTTTAGATTTAGATGTGTCTCCTGTAAACAAGTAAAAGATGAAATTAAGAAATTAAATCCACATAAATCATTTGGTCTAGATGGAATTGAGAATAGGTTTCTCAGAGATTCGGTCAGTGTGATTGTACCTATCCTGACAAAACTGTTTAATTGGAGTCTGACAGAAGGAATTTTTCCTAAAATGTGGAAGAAAGCAAAAATTATTCCAATTTTTAAATCAGGCTTACCGTCTGAACCCACAAATTATAGGCCTATTGCCCTGCTTTCAGTGGTGTCGAAGGTCTTGGAATGGTTGGTACAGCAACAGCTTGGAGAGTATCTTGAACAGTACTCCTTGCTTTCTGCTCACCAGTCAGGTTTTAGGAAGAACCATTCCATGGGCACTGCACTCGCCGACCTGGTGGATTTGATTGCATCCCAACTGGAGGGAGGTAGATCAGTGGGTGTGGTGTTCTTAGACCTTTCCAAGGCCTTTGACAGCATCGATCATGGTCTGCTGTGTGACAGACTTGTGGAAGCAGACCTGTCAACAGAAGTAGTGGGATGGTTTTCATCCTATGTACAGGATCGCTTTCAGCAAGTTTGTGTGGATGGTCTCCTCTCTGACAGTGTTTCTGTTCAGAGGGGTGTACTCCAAGGGTCAATTTTGGGGCCAACTTTATTTTTGATATACATAAATGGAGTAGTGGAAGTTGCAAACAGTTCTAAACTTAGGCCGATGACACCATTTTGGTTGCAAATGGCTTGAATTTTGAACAAATGGAAAGAAATCTTCAAAGGGATTTTCTAGCACTCTATACTTGGATCAAGGAATCGGGTTTGGTTTTGAATTATAAAAAAACTTAAATCTATAGTTTTTAGGAAAAAAGAAATAGGAAAGACTACTGCTGCCCCTTATATTAAAATCATGGATGATAAGGGTGATCAAATAGCTCAAGATACATTGTATAGATAATTGGGTGTCTGGCTAGATGAGAGTCTGATCTTTGACTATCATATATAAGATACCATAAATAAGGTAAATAAGCAATTGGGAGCATTTAGGCACTCAAAATCATGTCTGAATCGGCAAATGAGACTGGCGGTTGTAAATCAACTTCTACTTCCAGTCATGGACTATGGAAGACACATATATGATTTCACTCATAAGAAAAGCTTGGCAAAAGTTGATATGATGCATACTAGACTTGCAAGGTTTATCTTGGGAAAAGGAATAGGTTCGCATCACTGTACTTTGTATAGTGATCTTGGATGGTTAACCCCAACTTTAAACAGGAAGTTGCAATGGGCAAATTTAACTCATAAAGTTTTACATACAAAAAGGCCAATTTACTTATTTGAAAAATTAGAAAAAATACATCAATATAATTTACGCCAGACACCTTTATGAGGATTTATTCCTCCAAAATTAATAAATAAATATAGTTCCATGCGTTTCCCAGCTATTATGTTTCAAATATGGAATCCAATAAACAAAGAATCCATAGTTAATCAGACTGATATTAAAATATTTATGGAGTTAAAACATGAATTGAGTGTACGTTGTATTTGCAATGATTAGAATGTAGATATAATGTTGATGTAAATGATGTTATATGATATTTGTTATACTTGTTATTGTCTTTGTACTCTATGATATACTGAAAATGAACAGGAGCATCTATAATATAGGACTTGTCCTAAAGATGTTTTATACCAGCTTGTCCTGTATAAAAATAAAGATTTTTTACTACTACTACTACTAGAACACATTTGAACTTACTCAAAACTGATGTCAGACATAATGTTACTGACAGTCAATGTTTCAAGCACTGGCTTGTCATGGTAAGGAAAACCATTTAACACTGGAGACTGGGTGTCTTCTTATAACTAAAGAGGGGGCTATATTGTGGGCATCAGGTGGTATGCTTTCCAGATAAGGGTCAACCTCCTACATGGTTGAGATGGAGGATGATCATCAAATTTGGTGGAAACATCTGAACCAGTTAAGTGGTTGTCATGCTCAATGCTCCCCTGTTAACACCTTATGCATCTTCAGTGATGAATTACAACCTCACTAACTGCACTGGCCAAAATACAGCAACATCTGCATCAGGTGGCAATACTGAAGTGAGCCAAGAGACTTGACTGAATGATAATGAACCAACCTGTCAACCTGGAGTCTAGTTAAGGTGTACTATCTTGGTCAACTTGTAGGTAATGTGGTTCTTTAACTATTTGGCCACACAATCAAAGTGTCACCAAAATGGAGCAGCAGGTCACAGAACTCACAAAAAGGGACCAGTTTATTGAGCAGCTGAACCATAGAAATCAGAACCAGGAAAAGGGGTGTGAACAACATTTTCACGTTCAAACCACTACTCTATTGTTTCTACTAAAATACAGTGGTGGGCAAAGTGGCCCCAATTCACTCCGTGAAGTGATCCATGGAGTGAAGGCGGATTCGTGGAGTGCTCCGCAACACGAAGCGGAGCACTTCGCGTTATAATGGGTAACATGAAGTCCATTGAAAACAATGACTTCACGGTATTCGCCTTCCCAAACCACTACTCCATCAATTTTTAAGGTGAAGTGCATTGAAAACAATGTACTCCACCTCACTTCACCTTGTTTTTAAGCTCCAAAGGTGAATTTTGCAGTGATTCATGGGATTTCAGGTCACATGGGCTCTAGATTGTTCTGCACAGCCTCAGTTTGCGGTAGTGTATGTATGAAGCTGTAGGAGAGGATCTGCTCTGAGAGCTCTGTGATTCAAACCTTCTAAAAGCTGTTAAAAAAGCCTTTTGGGGTCATTTGTTTTGCTGAAACTAGTTCATCGTTTATAGGAAACCCTCCTGTGCTGATATCATCGAGTGTTTATTGTTTGTGCATGGATTTTGAATGTTAATGTACAATATTCAGTCTGTGTACTGAGAGATGCGGAAGTGTGCTTTGGGGGGAGGGACGTATCTGTGGTGTAGGTAGATTAACTTGGAGAAAAAGACAGAGCTTTCTGTTTTGGTGATATTTTTCTTGTATAACTATGTTAATGTACATGCAGTAATATTTTCAGTAATTCTTGCCATTTTTTTGCTGATTGTTGTGGTGCAGCAGTGCATAATTTTAGTTTGTTTAAAATATGTGGTTGTATTACTGAAGTTTTCAATTTGCTATGCATTACTTAGTGTGTGTGTGAGTATGCGTGTGACGTGTCATCAAATCAGACACCTTTTATTGTGCCACATAATTTCAGCAATGTGAACCTGCTATGCTGTCCACTGCAGCTGTGTAATTTTTGTACTTCTTTGTGGTATCTTTACTAGTACTAGTACTAGTGACTGTTACTGCAGCAGTGCAGTACACTGCCCCCCGCCATGGCCTGCCCCAACCGGAAAAGGAATTATTTTCCAGATTTTTGAATTTCTGATGGTGAGCACTGCTTAGGTGTTGTGCCTTTGCATCTGCATCTCTTCAGTGCGAGCGCAATCTAAATCTGTCTGTGTATTTGCATCTCTATAGGGCCCAATCTCCATCTCTAACTTCAGTCACAGTTGTTTCATTGGCTTCCTTCGAGTACTAGACAGGTGTGGTGCATAATTCTGCATGAACATTGTACTCATTAATATGTGTTTTAAGTCAGGACCATTATCATGAGTTATTTGTGATACAAATCTTGTTCTTCATCATCATGGATGGTCACAAATGCAGTCACAAATCACAATTCTACGATCACGTCACGAATCACAACATTAACCTTTATTTACTTGGATGTATTGTAAGCCTGTTTTGTAGTATCTCTCCATGCTTCACCACTCCACCATTGTACTCATTAATGAGTGTTTTTAAGTTGGGGAGTTTTGTGTCACACCTCATCAGGGCCTGGGGAAGTACAGCCATAGGCATTCATGTTTCATCATCATCACGGTCACAAATACAGTCACAAATCATGATTTACGATCATGTCATGAATCATAATATTAATTTTTTTTAATAGTTACTTGGATGTATTTTAAGCCTGTTTTGTAGTATCTTTCCATGCTTCATCACCACCCCACCATTGTACTCATTAATGAGTGTTTTTAAGTTGGGGAGTTTTGTGCCACACCTCATTAGGGCCCGGGGAAGTACAGCTGTAGGCATTTGCATTTCTTCATCATCATAGTCACAAATGCAGTCACAAATCGCGATTTTCGATCACGTCATGAGTCACATAAATTTTTTTTAATAGTTACTTGGATCTATTTTAAGCCTGTTTCGTAGTATCTCTCCAGGCTTCACCACCCCACCATTGTACTCATTAATGAGTGTTTTTAAGTCAAGGAGTTTTGTGTCACAGCTCATCGGGGGGGGGGCCCAGAGAAGTACAGCTGTAGGCATTTGCATTTTGTCATCATCATGGTCACAAATGCAGTCACAAATCATGATTTACGATCACATCATGAATCACAGCATTCATTTTGTTTAATAGTTACTAGGATGTATTTTAAGCCTGTAAGAAATATACAATTTACAGAAAGAGCAAATTAAGTAAAAAAGAGTACAGAAAAGACAAAAAAATTTAGCTTTTAAAAAAGCTGTTGGGTCTAAATCAAAGTTAAAATCTCCTCCTCTCTGACCTCAAAGTATCAGCAGTCACAAAACACACTACTCTCTCTCCGTCTACACAGGAGAAAGTAAACGTGTCTGCCTGTTTGACTCACTTTCTTGCTGCCTAGCTAAAGAGCATGTGACTTACAGTACTGTAAGCCATGTGATGGGGGGAGGCTGCCAAATCTGAAACACCAAGTGGGTCACTTAGAATCATAACGAGGAACGCAAAGTCCATTAAAAACAATGACTTCACCTTACTTCGTGTTGCCATTCTGCCTTAACATGAAGTGGTAATGACAAGGTGGAGTGAGTACTTTGCATTGCCCACTCCATGTAGTGGAGTGGCAACGTGAAGTGCCCACTTCGCGTTCACTTTGCAGGCGGAATTTAAATTTGCTGCATCTCTACTAAAATACCTAAAATCACTTCTAACAATATAACAGCTAAAATCACTCTATTACTCTAAAACTGTACTGTATGCTGTAGTTGTAAGATTCTCGAAGACTGTAAATTTGTACAGTTTCACCCCATGGTTGGTATGGATACACTGGGTGCCATAGAGGATGAGGTGAAGAAGAATGTGAACTGTGGAACCTTCAAGCATCTGCTCCCATTGACTGGCTTGAAGAACTGATTAAGAACAAGAGATTTAGTCAACTGGGCACAGACAAAACCCAAGGATGTGAACAACACATTTGTATTCCACAGAGGACCACTAGGCTATCACAATGGACTCCAGAAAATAAATAGGATACTTGTATTTCCAAGGACTTGTAGCAAACTGTAGAGCTTCCAGGAGGTCACCACTAACACCAGGAAGAAATGTGAAGAACTGAAGTAATGGGTAAAACCTTGAAGAATCTCCAGGATGTCACCACTGACACCAGGAAGAAATCTGAAGAACTGAAGCAATGTACAAAACCTTGAAGAACCTCCAGGCCATCACCACTAACCCCGGGAAGAAATCTGAAGAATGAGCCGAAACCTAGTGTAGCATCCTCCCCCAATTAGAGGCTTACCTTAAGTGTCTCCTGGGGCTCCACTGATGCCCACTGCCAGGCAGACGTTCTACAGAAATGATGAATCCATATTTGTTGGTGTCCTTCTATTGATCTGTGTGAGAGTGCCATCATGTGTCTCCACACTGTCCCTTTAAGTGCCACAGCCAGTGAATACTGTAAATAGCCTTGGCTGAGTCTGAGTGTTCCAGAGCTCACAACCAGCCAGACATTTCCCTAAGCTGCCCCACTCGCTGTCACTAACAAAGTGCAAGGAGCCTTACATGGTACTGCAGATAATTACTTTTAATGCTTTATTGTTTTTGAGATCAATTAAGTTGATTAACCTGCCTTCCTTGCAGTATGCTCTTTCCGATGGGAACTGCCATGTTTTGGACCAGGACTTTCCAGGTCTGTACCAACTGGGACTCAGGGGACCTTGAGGGGTCCTTAGCTCAGGTGTCTTGTGGGAGAAACTGTGAACTCTAGTGTTTGGTGCCTAAAAGAACCAATGGGAGCATAAGACTTTGACTGACAGCTCCACTAGCCAACCAGATTGGAGGAAAAACAGGATTAGTCTAAGAACTGTTTTCAAACAGTAGTGCAGTGCAGCTTGAGCATTTGAACAGAGAGAAGCGACTATGCTCTGTGAGGACCTATGCAATATAGGCCTGCAATCCTCTCCTGAGATCGTCTTTGATCCCAAGAGGGGATCAGATTTCAGAATACTTACTTTCTGCACAATAAGAGGTTGCTCAGCAAGTTGGCTGAGATTGCAACCAGGCAGAGAACAAGAGAGAAGAAAATAGAGAGTCTAGTGTTTCTGCTAGCTTTAGGCAGACAGGAATCTTGCTTTCAGAGCAAGGAGCTGCTGACTAAAGAGCTAGAACCTTTCTTACTAATAGAACACTTCTAACTCAGCATGAGTCAGTGCCTGTTGGGATTAAACAAACATATACTTTATTAGAAGTGGGGGGGTCTCATTTAGGGTAAAAAAAAGAAAGTCAGTGAGTTTTTCTGTGTTGTGGAAAGGGGACTGTAGCAACTTCTTAGTTTGCTAAGTTAGGAGAAGTTAATTGGGGGTGTGGCTTAGGCAGTAGAAACCCAGGTGTCTCCAATTACAGTTCCTTTCTGCTAGCTTTTGGCAGACAGGTATTTTGTTTTCAGAGCAAGGAGCTGCTGACTAAAGAGCTAGAACATTTCTTATGAATAGAACACTTCTAACTCAGCAGGAGTCAGTCCCTGTTGGGATTAAGCAAACAGATACTTTATTACAAGTGTGGGAGGGTCTCATTTAGGGTTAAAAAAAGAAAGTCAGCGTGTTTTTCTGTGTTGGAGAAAGGGGATTGTAGCAACTTCTTAGTTTGCTAAGTTAGGATAAGTTAATTGGAGGTGTGGCTTAGGCAGTAGAAAAACCAGGTGTCTCCAATTACAGTTCCCCGCTCCTTGTTTTTGGCAGACAGGAATCTTGTTTTCAGAGCAAGGAGCTGCTGACTAAAGAGCTAGAACTTTTCTTACTAATAGAACACTTCTAACTCAGCAGGGGTCAGTGCCTGTTGGGATTAAGCAAACAGATACTTTATTAGAAGTGGTGGTGGGGCTCATTAAGGGTAAAAAAAAAAGTCAGTGTGTTTTTCTGTGTTGTGGAAAGTGGACTGTAGCAATTTATTAGTTTGCTAAGTCAGGAGAAGTTAATTGGGGGTGTGGCTTAGGCAGTAGAAAACCAAGTGTCACCAATTAAAATTCCCTACTGCTAGCTTTTGGCAGACAGGAATCTTTTATTTATTTATTTATTAGTTTTCAGAAATACCTTTGAGCCAGAGGCTCATTTACAAAGGTTCCACATCATGAAACAAAATATAGAACATAAGAAATATTACATTTAACAATTAGTACAGAAAACAATTATTCTAATTATACCAAGTATTTACAGGTCTAGTACATTCAAGAGTCAGGCATTGCATTTTCCTGGAGACAAAAAAGGGGAGAGGTAGGAGAAAATTACAACAGTAGGAGGACACAGCAAGGTATAGAAGGGTAAAAATAGTTCCAGGAGACCTTTTCAAGGTTAGGAACCAGAAACCTGATGGGAGATACAGTTGTACCAGACTAGAGCAGGATAGAAGGTGTAAAAGTTGTAGAAAGGGGAACATGGTATTAAGCAGAGAACTGTGAAAAAAGGGGAGAGGTGAACAGTACAAGGGTAGAGGGGAGTGGAGAGGGAGAATAAGGCAGATGGTAGTCAGGGTAGACTTATTTGAAAAATTAGAAAAAATACATCAATATAATTTACGCCAGACACCTTTATGAGGATTTATTCCTCCAAAATTAATAAATAAATATAGTTCCATGCGTTTCCCAGCTATTATGTTTCAAATATGGAATCCAATAAACAAAGAATCCATAGTTAATCAGACTGATATTAAAATATTTATGGAGTTAAAACATGAATTGAGTGTACGTTGTATTTGCAATGATTAGAATGTAGATATAATGTTGATGTAAATGACGTTATATGATATTTGTTATACTTGTTATTGTCTTTGTACTCTATGATATACTGAAAATGAACAGGAGCATCTATAATATAGGACTGCAAAGATGTTTTATACCAGCTTGTCCTGTATAAAAATAAAGATTTTACTACTACTACTACTAGAACACATTTGAACTTACTCAAAACTGATGTCAGACATAATGTTACTGACAGTCAATGTTTCAAGCACTGGCTTGTCATGGTAAGGAAAACCATTTAACACTGGAGACTGGGTGTCTTCTTATAACTAAAGAGGGGCTATATTGTGGGCATCAGGTGGTATGCTTTCCAGATAAGGGTCAACCTCCTACATGGTTGAGATGGAGGATGATCATCAAATTTGGTGGAAACATCTGAACCAGTTAAGTGGTTGTCATGCTCAATGCTCCCCTGTTAACACCTTATGCATCTTCAGTGATGAATTACAACCTCACTAACTGCACTGGCCAAAATACAGCAACATCTGCATCAGGTGGCAATACTGAAGTGAGCCAAGAGACTTGACTGAATGATAATGAACCAACCTGTCAACCTGGAGTCTAGTTAAGGTGTACTATCTTGGTCAACTTGTAGGTAATGTGGTTCTTTAACTATTTGGCCACACAATCAAAGTGTCACCAAAATGGAGCAGCAGGTCACAGAACTCACAAAAAGGGACCAGTTTATTGAGCAGCTGAACCATAGAAATCAGAACCAGGAAAAGGGGTGTGAACAACATTTTCACTTTCAAACCACTACTCTATTGTTTCTACTAAAATACAGTGGTGGGCAAAGTGGCCTCAATTCACTCCGTGAAGTGATCCATGGAGTGAAGGCGGATTCGTGGAGTGCTCCGCAACACGAAGCGGAGCACCTCGCATTATAATGGGTAACATGAAGTCCATTGAAAACAATGACTTCACGGTATTTCGCCTTCCCAAACCACTACTCCATCAATTTTTAAGGTGAAGTGCATTGAAAACAATGTACTCCACCTCACTTCACCTTGTTTTTAAGCTCCAAAGGTGAATTTTGCAGTGATTCATGGGATTTCAGGTCACATGGGCTCTAGATTGTTCTGCACAGCCTCAGTTTGCGGTAGTGTATGTATGAAGCTGTAGGAGAGGATCTGCTCTGAGAGCTCTGTGATTCAAACCTTCTAAAAGCTGTTAAAAAAGCCTTTTGGGGTCATTTGTTTTGATGAAACTAGTTCATCGTTTATAGGAAACCCTCCTGTGCTGATATCATCGAGTGTTTATTGTTTGTGCATGGATTTTGAATGTTAATGTACAATATTCAGTCTGTGTACTGAGAGATGCGAAGTGTGCTTTGGGGAGGGACGATCTGTGGTGTAGGTAGATTAACTTGGAGAAAAAGACAGAGCTTTCTGTTTTGGTGATATTTTTCTTGTATAACTATGTTAATGTACATGCAGTAATATTTTCAGTAATTCTTGCCATTTTTTTGCTGATTGTTGTGGTGCAGCAGTGCATAATTTTAGTTTGTTTAAAATATGTGGTTGTATTACTGAAGTTTTCAATTTGCTATGCATTACTTAGTGTGTGTGTGAGTATGCGTGTGACGTGTCATCAAATCAGACACCTTTTATTGTGCCACATAATTTCAGCAATGTGAACCTGCTATGCTGTCCACTGCAGCTGTGTAATTTTTGTACTTCTTTGTGGTATCTTTACTAGTACTAGTACTAGTGACTGTTACTGCAGCAGTGCAGTTCACTGCCCCCCCCCCCATGGCCTGCCCCAACCGGAAAAGGAATTATTTTCCAGATTTTTGAATTTCTGATGGTGAGCACTGCTTAGGTGTTGTGCCTTTGCATCTGCATCTCTTCAGTGCGCAGCGCAATCTAAATCTGTCTGTGTATTTGCATCTCTATAGGGCCCAATCTCCATCTCTAACTTCAGTCACAGTTGTTTCATTGGCTTCCCTTCAGAGTACTAGACAGGTGTGGTGCATAAATCTGCATGAACATTGTACTCATTAATATGTGTTTTTAAGTCGGGACCATTATCATGAGTTATTTGTGATACAAATCTTGTTCTTCATCATCATGGATGGTCACAAATGCAGTCACAAATCACAATTTACGATCACGTCACGAATCACAACATTAACCTTTTTTAATACTTACTTGGATGTATTGTAAGCCTGTTTTGTAGTATCTCTCCATGCTTCACCACTCCACCATTGTACTCATTAATGAGTGTTTTTAAGTTGGGGAGTTTTGTGTCACACCTCATCAGGGCCTGGGGAAGTACAGCCATAGGCATTCATGTTTCATCATCATCACGGTCACAAATACAGTCACAAATCATGATTTACGATCATGTCATGAATCATAATATTAATTTTTTTTAATAGTTACTTGGATGTATTTTAAGCCTGTTTTGTAGTATCTTTCCATGCTTCATCACCACCCCACCATTGTACTCATTAATGAGTGTTTTTAAGTTGGGGAGTTTTGTGCCACACCTCATTAGGGCCCGGGGAAGTACAGCTGTAGGCATTTGCATTTCTTCATCATCATAGTCACAAATGCAGTCACAAATCGCGATTTACGATCACGTCATGAGTCACATAAATTTTTTTTAATAGTTACTTGGATCTATTTTAAGCCTGTTTCGTAGTATCTCTCCAGGCTTCACCACCCCACCATTGTACTCATTAATGAGTGTTTTTAAGTCAGGGAGTTTTGTGTCACAGCTCATCGGGGGGGGGGCCCAGAGAAGTACAGCTGTAGGCATTTGCATTTTGTCATCATCATGGTCACAAATGCAGTCACAAATCATGATTTACGATCACATCATGAATCACAGCATTCATTTTGTTTAATAGTTACTAGGATGTATTTTAAGCCTGTAAGAAATATACAATTTACAGAAAGAGCAAATTAAGTAAAAAAGAGTACAGAAAAGACAAAAAAATTTAGCTTTTAAAAAAGCTGTTGGGTCTAAATCAAAGTTAAAATCTCCTCCTCTCTGACCTCAAAGTATCAGCAGTCACAAAACACACTACTCTCTCTCCGTCTACACAGGAGAAAGTAAACGTGTCTGCCTGTTTGACTCACTTTCTTGCTGCCTAGCTAAAGAGCATGTGACTTACAGTACTGTAAGCCATGTGATGGGGGGAGGCTGCCAAATCTGAAACACCAAGTGGGTCACTTAGAATCATAACGAGGAACGCAAAGTCCATTAAAAACAATGACTTCACCTTACTTCGTGTTGCCATTCTGCCTTAACGTGAAGTGGTAATGACAAGGTGGAGTGAGCACTTTGCATTGCCCACTCCATGTAGTGGAGTGGCAACGTGAAGTGCCCACTTCGCGTTCACTTTGCAGGCGGAATTTAAATTTGCTGCATCTCTACTAAAATACCTAAAATCACTTCTAACAATATAACAGCTAAAATCACTCTATTACTCTAAAACTGTACTGTATGCTGTAGTTGTAAGATTCTCGAAGACTGTAAATTTGTACAGTTTCACCCCATGGTTGGTATGGATCCACTGGGTGCCATAGAGGATGAGGTGAAGAAGAATGTGAACTGTGGAACCTTCAAGCATCTGCTCCCATTGACTGGCTTGAAGAACTGATTAAGAACAAGAGATTTAGTCAACTGGGCACAGACAAAACCCAAGGATGTGAACAACACATTTGTATTCCACAGAGGACCACTAGGCTATCACAATGGACTACAGAAAATAAATAGGATACTTGTATTTCCAAGGACTTGTAGCAAACTGTAGAGCTTCCAGGAGGTCACCACTAACACCAGGAAGAAATGTGAAGAACTGAAGTAATGGGTAAAACCTTGAAGAATCTCCAGGATGTCACCACTGACACCAGGAAGAAATCTGAAGAACTGAAGCAATGTACAAAACCTTGAAGAACCTCCAGGCCATCACCACTAACCCCGGGAAGAAATCTGAAGAATGAGCCGAAAACCTAGTGAGCATCCTCCCCAATTAGAGGCTTACCTTAAGTGTCTCCTGGGGCTCCACTGATGCCCACTGCCAGGCAGACGTTCTACAGAAATGATGAATCCATATTTGTTGGTGTCCTTCTATTGATCTGTGTGAGAGTGCCATCATGTGTCTCCACACTGTCCCTTTAAGTGCCACAGCCAGTGAATACTGTAAATAGCCTTGGCTGAGTCTGAGTGTTCCAGAGCTCACAACCAGCCAGACATTTCCCTAAGCTGCCCCACTCGCTGTCACTAACAAAGTGCAAGGAGCCTTACATGGTACTGCAGATAATTACTTTTAATGCTTTATTGTTTTTGAGATCAATTAAGTTGATTAACCTGCCTTCCTTGCAGTATGCTCTTTCCGATGGGAACTGCCATGTTTTGGACCAGGACTTTCCAGGTCTGTACCAACTGGGACTCAGGGGACCTTGAGGGGTCCTTAGCTCAGGTGTCTTGTGGGAGAAACTGTGAACTCTAGTGTTTGGTGCCTAAAAGAACCAATGGGAGCATAAGACTTTGACTGACAGCTCCACTAGCCAACCAGATTGGAGGAAAAACAGGATTAGTCTAAGAACTGTTTTCAAACAGTAGTGCAGTGCAGCTTGAGCATTTGAACAGAGAGAAGCGACTATGCTCTGTGAGGACCTATGCAATATAGGCCTGCAATCCTCTCCTGAGATCATCTTTGATCCCAAGAGGGGATCAGATTTCAGAATACTTACTTTCTGCACAATAAGAGGGTTGCTCAGCAAGTTGGCTGAGATTGCAACCAGGCAGAGAACCAAGAGAGAAGAAAATAGAGAGTCTAGTGTTTCTGCTAGCTTTAGGCAGACAGGAATCTTGCTTTCAGAGCAAGGAGCTGCTGACTAAAGAGCTAGAACCTTTCTTACTAATAGAACACTTCTAACTCAGCATGAGTCAGTGCCTGTTGGGATTAAACAAACATATACTTTATTAGAAGTGGGGGGGGTCTCATTTAGGGTAAAAAAAAGAAAGTCAGTGAGTTTTTCTGTGTTGTGGAAAGGGGACTGTAGCAACTTCTTAGTTTGCTAAGTTAGGAGAAGTTAATTGGGGGTGTGGCTTAGGCAGTAGAAACCCAGGTGTCTCCAATTACAGTTCCTTTCTGCTAGCTTTTGGCAGACAGGTATTTTGTTTTCAGAGCAAGGAGCTGCTGACTAAAGAGCTAGAACATTCTTATGAATAGAACACTTAACTCAGCAGGAGTCAGTCCCTGTTGGGATTAAGCAAACAGATACTTTATTACAAGTGTGGGAGGGTCTCATTTAGGGTTAAAAAAAGAAAGTCAGCGTGTTTTTCTGTGTTGGAGAAAGGGGATTGTAGCAACTTCTTAGTTTGCTAAGTTAGGATAAGTTAATTGGAGGTGTGGCTTAGGCAGTAGAAAAACCAGGTGTCTCCAATTACAGTTCCCCGCTCCTTGTTTTTGGCAGACAGGAATCTTGTTTTCAGAGCAAGGAGCTGCTGACTAAAGAGCTAGAACTTTTCTTACTAATAGAACACTTCTAACTCAGCAGGGGTCAGTGCCTGTTGGGATTAAGCAAACAGATACTTTATTAGAAGTGGTGGTGGGGCTCATTAAGGGTAAAAAAAAAGTCAGTGTGTTTTTCTGTGTTGTGGAAAGTGGACTGTAGCAATTTATTAGTTTGCTAAGTCAGGAGAAGTTAATTGGGGGTGTGGCTTAGGCAGTAGAAAACCAAGTGTCACCAATTAAAATTCCCTACTGCTAGCTTTTTGCAGACAGGAATCTTTTATTTATTTATTTATTAGTTTTCAGAATACCTTTGAGCCAGAGGCTCATTTACAAAGGTTCCACATCATGAAACAAAATATAGAACATAAGAAATATTACATTTAACAATTAGTACAGAAAACAATTATTCTAATTATACCAAGTATTTACAGGTCTAGTACATTCAAGAGTCAGGCATTGCATTTTCCTGGAGACAAAAAAGGGGAGAGGTAGGAGAAAATTACAACAGTAGGAGGACACAGCAAGGTATAGAAGGGTAAAAATAGTTCCAGGAGACCTTTGCAAGGTTAGGAACCAGAAACCTGATGGGAGATACAGTTGTACCAGACTAGAGCAGGATAGAAGGTGTAAAAGTTGTAGAAAGGGGAACATGGTATTAAGCAGAGAACTGTGAAAAAAGGGGAGAGGTGAACAGTACAAGGGTAGAGGGGAGTGGAGAGGGAGAATAAGGCAGATGGTAGTCAGGGTAGACAGGCAGGTCAGTTACCAAAACTAGAGGAAGGGCAGTGGTGGGGGGCAGGGGGAGAAAGGAGCATAGGAGAGGTGGGCAGGGAAGGGGGTAATTGAGCAGGCATATCAGCAGGTGGAGGTGTCATAGGGTAGGGTGGAGGGAGGAAACTGGTGGAAAGAGAGGGGTAGTAGGGCAGTTAGTTAAGGGGATGGACAAGAAAGAGCGGGAGGTGGAGGGGCAGAAGGAAAAAGTGAGGGAGGGGTGTGCTGAGCAAGGAGGTGCCTGAGAACAAAAGGGTGGTGAGCAGGGGGTGAGGGGGAGGAAGGTGCCTGGGTCTGGCAATTACAGCCACTAGAAGGGTAGGAGGGAGCCTAGTTCGGACAGTCACATCCACTAGTAGATGCAAGTAATGTGCAAACTTTAGCCTTAAACTGACTAAGCATAATTTCCTTTTGTAGGTCTACACTAAGAGAGTTTAGCCAGGAAGGTGCCCGGTATTCAAAAGACTGCTGGTCTTGCACTGTACAGTGGAAGGGGACTTTGAGGGAGTGGTTATGAGTCGGGATGTAAGTTTGTCATGGCAGTCATACACATCATGGATTTCATGATGTTTGGTCTTTATTCAGGACTTCTATGACTTTCACTGTTTTCTTCAAAATGTAGCAATGATAACAGTGCCACGACATTTACTAATGATTTCATGAACAACCAATGAGTCATTAAAACCTCATCTAAGACAAACTTACATCCCTAGTTATGGGTGTTCCTGGTGCTTCCTGAGGAGTCAGGGAGGCTAAGGAGGTTCCTGCTACCCAATGGGGTAATTCCGAGGGTAGCTGTTTTCGCCAGCAGACAGACATGATTCTGTATCCTGCAATCCAGGTTAAGTCAATCAGTTTGTGTATAAAGGCTGCAAGTGTGGGTCCTCTGAGTAGCTCCCAAAATGAACCTACAGGCCCTATTTAGGGAAGTTTTCACCCATTGAAGGGCCGTAAGGGTTGCTGATCCATAATTTACAAGACCATAGTCAATGACCAATAGAACTGTGCTAGTGACTACCATTTTGAGGGCTTCATAGGTTAAGCAGTGTTTGTTTCTATAGAGAAGCCCTAGCCTTGAGTTTGCTATCTTAGCAACTAGGTCAAAATGTTGTGAGTAGGAAAGAACACTGTCCAGAGTTAATCCCAAATATTTAAAGCTCTTTACTGTCTCCAGCAGGGAGGCGAGTTTGTTGTAAATTTGTATTTGGAAGGACTTGTGTTTACTATTGCTGGATGCAAATATCATGGCTTTTGTCTTTCTGTAGTTTAACAATAGTCTTGATTTGAGGAACCGTTGCTCAGCAGCAGTGAAATTGACTTGCATTTGACTTTCCAGAACAGTAGGGTCTCAGTGGCTTGAAAAAAGTACCACATCATCTGTGCACAAAAGGATATTGTCTTTAAGTGCTGCTGTGACTTGGTTAAGGAATAAGCTGAAAAGAAGAGGTCCAAGGATGAACCCTTGCAGAACACCTGTTATTACAGGTTTGCTATCAGAGAGGGTGTTTTGGATTTTTACCCTTTGCTCTCTCCCAGAGAGGTAACTCCTGAACCACAGAATTGTGTCAGGTGAGAGACCAACTTTGATTAGTTGGTACAGCAACAGTTCATGGTTAACAGTGTTGAAGGCTTTGGTGAGGTCAATATAGGTTTCCCCCACTCTGTTAAGGGCTTTGTGTATGAAGTGTGTAAATTTGACTAAAGCAGTAGTGGTGCTGTGCCCCTTCCAGAAGCCATGCTGTTGGCAGCACTGTAGCAGGTATTTGTCCAAGTAGTCTGTTAGCTGATCCGTGACTATACGCTTGAGTGCTTTGGAAAGGGGGTGGAAGGATTGAAATAGGTCTGTAGTTAACGTGGTTAGAATGATCCCCACTTTTATGAATAGGCATGACCACTGCAGATTTCCATAAGGCCAGAAATACCCCAGTGGTAAGGAACAGGTTTATAATTTTGGTTAGAGGGACAAGAAGGATATAAATGGCAAGCCCAATGAGCTTTAGTTTGAGTGAGTCACTGCTAGCTCTGCAGTTGTTGAGAGCTTTGATAGGTATTTTTTTTTGCCTTCATTGGAGTAATGATCTTCAAGTAGAAGGGGGATGAAAGGCCCTGGTATGTCCCGCAGGCCTCAGAGTGTGGCTTCTCCTCCAAGGTTCTAGGAAGGCAAGGGGCAGGATGGAGCTTAAGTCTGTAAACGCATTGTTGAATGTGTCTTCAACAGTCTTTTGGTCCATAGTAGAGGTACCATCAATATTAAGTAATGTGTGGGAGGTCTCAGTTGGTTTACTTGTGAGCTGCTTGATGTTTTCCCAGAACCTTCTGGGGTTCCCCCACATATTGATTAGTTCTGATCTAAAATGGAGGTGATTTGCTTTCCTAATTGCCCATGTACAATTTTGTTTCTAGCTGTTTTATAGTTCTGCTGGTTGGAGGGGTGTGCCAGAGTAATTGGCTTTCATCCACAGGTCATCCCTGTGTTTTAATAACTGTAGAAGCTGAGATGTGATCCAAGTATTATAGGAGACACGGATCTTCCATGTGGTGATAGGTGCGAAGATATCACAGATTTTGTTAAAATAGTTAATTAGCCTGACAAATGCGGGGTCTACATCATTTGTAGTGTCAAGAAAGTTCCAATCATGCTGTCTCAGGTGTGCTTTAAAGGCCTCCAACTTGCCTTTTTCAGCAACCTGAGTGACAGTTCTTTGTGGAAGCTTTGTGCATTTATTAGACCAACAACAGATTACCGGTGAGTGGTCGCTAATGGAGTCAGGGAGAACTGTAGTGCTGACTATTCTTTCTGGGCAGTTTGTAATGAGCCAGTCAGTGAGAGAATGTGTTCCTTTTTGGTAGTTTGACCACATGGGGGAGCATACCAGTTGTGAAAAGTTTAATGTGACAAGGGCATCTTTGACTGGACCAGCTTCTGGGGATAGCCAATTGATTTTAAAGTCCCCCATCATTATGAGCTCTGTCCTATGCCGTTGTCCAGTCAGAAAGTTATGAATAATTTTAAAGCCATTTTGTTGGTCCTTTGGAGGAATGTAGACAGATACTACAGTTAGAGATTTTCCATTTTTGCCTAGCAAAACTTTGATTGTTAGGAGTTTGGTGCCACAGGTGGATGTGATGTTAGATATTATTAGAGCCCGGAGGTATTTTCTTATATATAGAGCACATCCACCCCCTCATTTACCAATCCTGTCAAGCCTAAATATTTTATAACCTGGTAGCTGGATTGCAGCATCACAAATTTTAGGACTGAGCCAAGTCTCCACCACTGAGAGAATATCTGGCTGGTGTTGGGCAACCCAAACTTTTAGGGGTTCTAGCTTTGCCAGTAGGCTGCAAATATTTATGGAGGCTAGAGTGAGCCCACCATGAGTTCTTTGGGTTGGTAAGTCATTTGATAGAGGGCCTGGATTGGGGTGTATATTCCCAGAGAGGAGTAGCAGTAGCTAAGCCAGGCGGATAGCTTGCCACTTGAGTTTTGTTAGGATTTGTGATTGTTTCGGAGATTTTGCAGTACATTGCTTAGACTGAGCAGTTGTAAATATTAGCTCATAAGCAGGAGGTGGGAGGGGATACTTGTAGAAGGCACAGGGCAGAGTCATACAGGGATGAGACTGAAATTCTTGGGCAAAGTCTAGTCCCATAGGCATAGTTGATTTGGTGCTGGGCTGGTAGGGCAGGAAAACTGTGTTTGGTGAGGTGGCCTCACATTGCGTTGACGCAGGATTATTTGTTAGGAGAGTTTTGAGTAAGACCAAGGAGCTACTGACTAAAGAGCTAGAACTTTTCTTACTAATAGAACACTTCTAACTCAGCAGGAATCAGTGCTTATTGGGATTAGGCAAACAGATACTTTTTTAGAAGCGTGGGGTCTCATTTAGGGTAAAAAAAAGTCAGTGTGTTTTTCTGTGATGGGGAAAGGGGATTGTATCAACTTCTTAGTTTGCTAAGTCAGGAGAAGTTAATTGGGGGGTGACTTAGGCAGTAGAAACCCAGGTGTTTCAATTACAGTTCCCTTCTACCATCTTTTGGCAGAAAGGAATCTTGGTTTCAGAGCAAGGAGCTGCTGACTAAATAGCTAGAACTTTTCTTACTAATAAAACACTTCTAACTCAGCAAGAGTCAGTGCCTGTTGGAATTAAGCAAACAGATACTTTATTAGAAGTGGGGGTGGGGCTCATTCATGGTAAAAGAAAGAAATTCAGTGTGTTTTTCTGTGTTGTGGAAAGTGGACTGCAGCAACTTCTTAGTTTGCTAGGTCATGAGAAGTTAATTGGGGGTGTGGCTTAGGCAGTAGAAAACCAGGTGTCTCCAATTACAGTTCCCTGTTGCTAGCTTTTGGCAGACAGGAATCTTGCTTTCAGAGCAAGGAATTACTGATTAAAGAGCTAGAACTTTTCTTACTAATAGAACACTTCTAACTCAGCAGGAATCAGTGCCTGTTGGGATTAAGCAAACATATACTTTTTTAGAAGTGGGGAGTCTCTTTTAGGGTAAACAAAAAAGAAAGTCAGTGTGTTTTTCTGTGTTGGGAAAGGGGACTGTAGCAACTTCTTAGTTTGCTCTGTCAGGAGAAGTTAATTGGGGGTGTGGCTTAGGCAGTAGAAAACCAGGTGTCTCCAATTATAGTTCCCTGCTGCTAGCTTTTGGCAGACAGGAATATTGCTTTCAGAGCAAGGAGCTGCTAACTAAAGAGCTAGAACTTTTCTTACTAATAGAACACTTCCAACTCAGCAGGAGTCAGTGAATGTTGGGATTAAGCAAATAGATACTTTATTAGAAGTGTGGGTGTCATTTAGGGTAAACATTCAGTGTGTTTTTCTGTGTTGGGAAAAGGGGACTGTAGCAACTTCTTAGTTTGCTAAGTCAGGAGAAGTTAATTGGAGGTGCTGCTTAGGCAGTAGAAAACCGGGTGTTTCCAATTACATTTCCCTGCTGCTAGTTTTTGGCAGACAGGAATCTTGGTTTCAGAGCAAGGAGCTGCTGACTAAAGAGCTAGAACTTTTCTTACTAATTGCCCTCCTTCCTTCCCCTCCACCCTCCCACCTTAAGCCAGTTCCACTATTATAGGCACTGGATTTGACTGACAACAGGAACTGCCTGTTTGGCAGTAGGAAGGGAAGGATCACTGAGACACATAAGTTTCATCATCCTTGAAGAAAAAGAGTAGCTCTCCCTCCCTCCCCACCTGCTGGAAGTCTGACTCTGAGTAAGGAAGAAGGAGACTTCCTAAGAATACATGAAGTTCCTGTCCCAGAACAAGAAGGCCAAGATCTGTAAGGGCACACAGGCAATAGAAAAGTAAGTGAGAATAAATAGAAGCAGGAGAGAGTAAGAATACAAAGCAACAATAAGGGGGCCACAAAATAAGACATGATGCAAGTGGTGCAGTGCAATGACTGTGGGGTGGCAGTCTTCTGGGAGACATTCTGAAGGCTGTGATGCTGCCCTATTTTCAGGCATTGCTCTGGTCTGAGGGAGGCAGATGCCCATCTAGCTAGGATTTGGGAATCCTCCTCCCCCCCTCTGAGGGACCACCATGGCCACCACTGCTGCCTCAGAGGTTCCCAAGAAAGAGGAGCGGTTGGACCAAGGTGGGCTCAGGAAGGGGGAGGGTGGTGGAACAGAGGTGCATCCATCTAGTTGTACCTCTCCAAAATTCAGACGCTGTTCTGGCAGAGAGTGGTTCCTTTATGGAGGCATCTGCAGTGGAGACCAAGGAGGATGCTGGGAACCTCAACAAAGGAGACCCACAGGAGGGTGGCACAGGACCCCACAGGGGAAGGAATCAACTCCTGGTGGGTGACTCAGTCATTAGGGGAGTAGAAGTGAGGGATGGAGGGGAGAGGGAGGTAAGTTGCCTGCCTGGCACCATGGCTTGGAGGGACAGGGGTGAATCCTTAGGATCACGTGAGCAGCTGGATGGAGGAGGGAGCTGGAAGTCATTGTACACCTAGGAACAAATGACCTGGCTGGGAATTGGAACACAGCAGTGCAAAAGGAGTTTGTGGAGCTGGGGAGGGGCCTTAGACAAGTAACATGTGTGGTAACCTTCTCAGAGGTGCTGCTTGTCTAAAGCAAGGGTGATGCTAGGGTACTCTGCACCATACGAGTCAATGAATGGTTGAAAAACTGGTGCGGACCTCAGGGTTTTGGCCTCATGGACTGGGGGTCCACCTGGAGGAATAAAGGTCTATACTGGCACAATAGTCTTCACATGTCCCGGAGGGGAATCAGGATCCCAGGTAATAGATTTAAATGCTTCATTGGCAAGCATTTAAACTAGCCAAGGGAGAAGGCACTGAGAAGGAGCAGGGAAATCCCAGCTTCCACCCACAAAATATGGTAGTTAGTGAGCTAAACACAAAGGTAGAGAAGTCTATAGGAAGCAGGACAGGGGTAAATGGAGAAAAAGGCAAAGGCAGTAAGGAGATGGATGGTGCTAAAAGGGGTAAGACCATCAAAATATGGAGGGTGATGAGTACCAATGCCCTTAGTCTGGGTAACAATCTACCTGCTCTAGTGGCCTTGATGGAAGAGGGATGCCTGGATATCGTGGCAGTCACAAAAATATGGTACACAGAGAACCATGACTGGGATGTCAACATACTAGGGTTCACAATCTACAGGAGGGACAGGGAAGATAAAAGAGGAGAAGGAGTATGTAAGGGAGAGATCAAAGCAACAGAACTAAAAGGTAAACAGGGAGTAGAGGAGGCACTGTGGGTCACCCTGGAGACAGGAAATGGCACCACAATCCGCACAGGACTTGTATACCCACCCCATCTCAGGGGGAGGAAATAGACAAGGAAATGATAGAAGGCATTCTTAGAATGGTGGAAAAAGGGGAGATATTGTTGATGGGGGAACTGAATATGCCAGATGTTGACTGAAGCACCTTTGCTGCAGCCACATCCAAGAGCAGGGTCATTCTCAATGCCCTACAGGGGGCATGCCTCAGACAGCTAGTGCTGGAACCCACTCAGGAGAGAGCAATCTTAGACCTGGTACTCTCAAATGGGGATGGAGAGAGGATCTCAGATTTAGAAGTGGGCAGTCATCTGGGAACAAGCGATCAAACAGTGTGGTTCATGATAAACACAGCCATAGAGTCAAGCCATACAAAAGGGAAAGTATTGGACTTTAGGATGGCTGACTTTGGGAAAATGGGAGAGTGTCTCAGAAAAGCACTAGCAAATGGGCAAGAAGGAGGGGTGCAGAAACAATGGGGACAAATCAAAACAGCCATCACAGAGGCAACAAGCCTCTGTGTGAACCAAATCCTCAAAACAAAATGAAGGAAAAAAACACTATGATTCTCAAAAGAGGTGGCTGGGAAGGTTAGGGAGAAAAAGGTAGCATTCAGGAGGTATAAGGAAACACAGAAGAGCAGGACAGATAACTGTACCAGTTAAAGCAGAAGAAAGCAGGGAAGGCAGTCAGAATAGCTAAAGCCCAAACTGAGGAAAAGATAGCCAACTCAGTTAAGAAGGGGGATAAAACCTTTTATAGGTACATTAGGGAGTGAAGAAAGACGAAGGGAGGGATAGTGAGGCTTAATAAAGGGAAGGGGGAGTGGGCAGAGGGTGACAGTGAAAAAGCAGGGATACTGAACTAATACTTCTGCTCAGTATTCACAAAAGAAGAGGAGGGAGAGGTACCTAAACCAAAGATTAGAAGCACTCTGGATAGATTGTTTGATACCAGTCCATTCACAGAAGAAAGGGTCCTGAAAGAACTCCTAAAACTGAAGGTGGAAAAAACAATGGGGCCTGACAGGATTCACCCCATAATTCTAAAAGAAATAAGGAGAGAACTAGTGACACCACTTACTACCATTCTTAACAAATCATGGAAGGATGGTGTGATACCTGAGGTCTGGAGGGCAGATGTGATTCCCCTTCACAAAAATGGGAGCAAGACAGAGGCAGGAAACTACAGACCTGTTAGTTTGACCTCAGTGGTAGGGAAAATGATGGAACCACATTTGAAGGAAAGAATTGTTGAGTACCTAGAGGCCAGTGAGGCACAGGACACAAGGCAGCATGGATTCACAGCAGGAAGGTCATGTCAGACAAATCTAGTCAATTTCTTTGACTGGGTGACCAAAGTAGTAGACCAGGGAGGGGCTGTGGACATGGCCTACCTAGACTTTAGCAAGGCATTTGACACAGTCCCACACAAAAGATTAATAAACAAGTTAGCCAGCCTTGGAGTGGGTCCCAGGGTTGTAGCCTGGGGGAAACATTGACTGGACAACCGGACACAGAGGATAATAGTAAATGGAGTCCACTCTGAAGAAAAGGGGGGTTACTAGTGGGGTACCGCAGGGTTCAGTACTGTGACTGGTCCTTCATAAAGTCTTTATAGATTACATTGCATAGGGACTAGAAGGAAAAGTATGCCTCTTTGCAGATGGCACAAAGATCTGCAGCAGGGTTGATACACAAGAGGGGGTGGAAAGGATGAGAAGGGACTTGGCAAGGCTGGAGGAATGGTCAAAAGTATGGCAGCTTAGATTTAATGCAAAGAAATGCAAAGTAATGCACCTGGGAAAAACTAAACCCAGGGAAAGAGTACAGAATGTGAGGGGAGGTACTAACAACAACAAATATGGAAAGGGACCTGGGGATAGTCATATCAGATGACTTAAAGGTAGGCAAGCAATGTGAGAAGGCAGTAAGGAGGGCTGGGGGGATACAGGGATCCATAGGGAGAGGCATCACCAGTAGAAAACAGGAAGTTTCTATCCCTTTGTACAGATAGTTGGTGAGACCCCATCTGGAATACTGTGTTCAGTTCTGGAGACCTCATCTCTGCAATGACATAGGCAGGATGGAGGCAGTCCAGAGGAGGGCAACTAGAATGGTGTAGGATCTGCACCAGAAGCCATATGAAGAGAGACTAAAGGAACTTAATATGTATACCCTCAGGGAAAGGAGGGAGATGGGGGACATGATAGAAACATTTAAGTACCTTAGGTGAATCAATGAAGTCCAAGAGGGTAGCATATTTCAGAAAAAGATGTGCAAGAACAAGGGGGCACAATTTGAAGATAGAGGGGGAATGGCTCAGGGGCAATGTAAGGAAGTATTTTTCACAGAGGGGGTAGTGGATGCGTGGAACAGCCTTCTTGAGGAGGTTGTGCGGTCAAATACAGTGGGGGAATTTAAGAAAGCATGGGACAGACATAAAGCAATTCTTGTGGGGGGTAGGAGGAAGTAGGCTGTTGGTTAACTAGGATCTGCAGCTTATCCAAAAGGTAGGAAAATAGGCAGACTGGGTGGGCCAAGCAGTCCTTATCTGCCATCAGAGTCTATGTTTCTTCAGTTAAAAGTGCTGGGGCCTGCTGTGGGCAAAGAGACTGAGATCCAGGGATTTCTGTTTTGCCAAAAAGGAGCCAGCATCACGCAGCAACCGATTCATCTGCCAGCTGGAGGTGTCACCAGCAGAAGAACTGAACCCTTCCAGAGACATTTTCTTGCATGTGGGCCCTTGCCAATCCGGCCCATGCCTCATGTTCCTGTTCCAGAGACAGTTTTTTCCAGTGAGAAATCCATCCTGGGGATTCAGTCTCTGTGCAGCAGATCAATGCAGGTTGAGGCCACCTACTGGGAAAGACCATGAAGCGGAGGTGAGTCGTATTGGCCCAGTTTCAAAAAGCAAGGCAACTCCAAGCCATCAGTCTTTATTTCACCAGGTCTTCATCAATTCATTAGGAACAGTGAGTAAATCCAGGGTAGCTCCCTGCAACAAATGTGTTTGATTATAAATGGTACCACCTGATTGTAATCAGCCAGTGTTCACGTGTTCCAATAGACTAGGCCAACCGGCCAAGGATACAAATAATTTTATCTGCTTTGCACTGTTAATGTTGATTGTTTCTTTCCATCAAGGGCCCCAATAACAGCTGCAACACCAGCAACCCTGGGCACCGATTCTGACCTGCCAGCATTACATTCTGGGTACCCCGTAGTTGCGAGACTGTTTAACAAAGGGACAAAAATGAATCGTATGCCTAGTAACCTGGTGCAAATCAGATCAGTAATCATTTGCTCAGATTTATGCCCCCTCCTTCTTCACATCCCGTTAATAAACCTGATTTACTGTGTTACTTTGAACCTAGCTTATGAGCATATTATTACCTGGCTTAAAGTGACAGTCTGTTTACTGAATATGTTGAAAGTGTATGCTGTATTGCAAAACTGTCTTTACAGGGGGATGCAGGATGTACAGCAGGAGCACAGACCCTGCTAGTACGTGAGACATCCGTGAGCATATCATTAATGTGTGTGTAGAGACATATTGTAAAGGTCGAAGGTTGCAATTGGGGATTTTCCACTGGAAGGTTACTAGGTGGGATTGTGGGTGGTTACAGCTTCCCAGAGCGCTGTACCAGTCTAGCTAGATACCCACCAAACTGTACTCTGTGGCCCAGATATTCAAAACAGTTGCGCATGGCGCAATGGTGTTGCACCATGCACAACCCACTGATGCACCCCAGTGCGATATTTAAAGGAAAAGTGCGCCGCACAGGTCGATGCGCGGGCGCATCAGAAATAATGCAGGCACAGGTGGGGGTGCCCATGCCTAAACTGCACAGCCTGATATTCAGCCCAGGCCGTGCAGAGTTATGCAGCTGCAACCCCTACCTGCGCCTGCACAAAGTTACGCCTAAAAAAAAGGAACAAGTTGAGGTCCACCCACAGGTGAGCTGCCGCATTGCAGGGTGCAACAGAGCAGCTGCCACCTGTGGTGTCATCTATTCCCGCAGCACCTAGCGGCTCCCCTATGCCCCAATCACGGGCATCACTGTATCCCAAAGTCCAATATCCTGGTGGTCCAGAGGACCACCACCGAACTGATCATGGCGGCATTCTCCACCCCAAGTCTGAAATCCCTGGTGATGTAGTGGCCTCCCCACCTGCCCACTAAGCCCCCACCCGCTCCTCCCTCCCCTATCGGCCGGGGACAGCAGCACCCCACCGCCTGCCACCCGCCCGCTGACTGACAGCCATCCGTACTAGTCAGTCCAGATATGTGAATGAATTCATTCACATATCTGGACTGACTAGCAGTGGTATGGCTGCATGCCCATTGGCCTGCTGCTCTGAACCAATGGGCGCAGCCCCGCCCAAGCCGTCAGTCGGCAGGTGGCGGGCGGCAGGCGGGGTGCTGCTGCCCCTGGCTGACGGGGGAGAACCGGAGTGGTGGGCCTGGCGGGCGGGTGGGTGGGGTCCACTAGATCACCAGGGATTTAGGACTTGGGGTGAGGAATGCCCCGCGATCAGGCTCCGCGCTGTCCACTGGACCACCAGGATATTGGACTTTGTGGGGTGGGATACAGTGATGCCTGCGATCAGGCTCATCGCGGTCCACTGGACCACCAGGGATATTGGACTTTGGGGGGGGGGTACAGTGATGCCTGTGATCGGGCTCATTGCGGTCTATTGGACCACCAGGGATATTGGACTTTGGGAGGGATACAGTGATGACCCCAATCAGGCTCATCGTGGTCCACTGGACCACCAGGGATAAGAGACGTTCTTTGTGCCTTATGGGACGTCCCGTGATCGGGCTGCAGGGGGCGTCGGTCCCCGACGGCTGCTGCCTGGCAGGGTGCCGAGCGCAAGTTGTCGGGGATGAGCACACCTGCATCCTAATGGCATGCAAATGGGGCTGTAATCAGATGCAAATGGCCCCCCGTGCACCTTGCATAAATTGTGGCCCCATTTGCATGTCACCCTTTGAATATCGCAGGTGCTGTGCATAGGGCAATGGCACTTGCGCCACCGTATCTCAATGTTCCACTCTGACCACTTGCGCTGGTGCAGTGCCACTGCGCCATTCACAGTGGGGGTGGCCAGGGTGCGATATTCAAAGCAGTTGCGCCGACAGCGCAACTCCGCTGAATATCACCCGCCACACTCTCAAGAATAAATTTGGAGCAAAGTGCACAGGCTTGCGCCACAGCCTGGCACAGTTTGAATATCTGGGCCTGGGTGGACACACCAATCCATTGTGTTTACTGAGGGTAGGGGTACCCCGGTACTTGCTAATTTGGAACCCAGGCCCCTTAACCTGCTGGTAGGAATGCAGGTAGGAGTAGTAGCCCTTGGAATAGCGCCGCCTATGGGTTACACTTGAAGAACCTCTGGGCTGTCGCCACTGACCTGAGGAAGGAATCTGAAGATGTGAAGAACTGAAGAAATGGACAAAACTGAAGATCTGGAACACTTCTTGACTGTTGCTCTCAGGAGAATATCTGAAAACCTGCACGACAAATCCCAACCCCCACTGGGCATCAGATCCCGATCTGTGAACTAGTTTAGTTCCCTGCACTGTCTAGCTCACTGTTAGGGAGGGGTTGGCCTGAAGACTCTGAAGAAAGTGGATGACAGGGAGTTCTTTAGCTGACTATGCTGTTCTTTTTCTGATGACTGGCCCTAAATTGACAGAATGCAGTTGGATGGAGCAGTCTCTGGATCATGCAGGAGAAATGATGAACATGCATGTTGTGCAGATATACAGTTGAGTCTCTCAAGCATACTGTCTTTTCACGTGGTGATTGCTGGTTTCAGCAATCTTTGGATCAAGCAACCATGAAAGGAATTTATGAAACAGGCAAGGCAATTTGAGAAAATGCAGGGCAGTTTAAGAACATGCAGGGCCATTCACAAATTTTGAACAAGTGCAGTCAATTTTGAAAAGGGTTCCAAGTATACAAGGGCAGTACCTCAGTCTCGGAGCATGCAGTGACCATCCAGGGCAACTGAGGTCAATTTAAACAGTTTCTGAACAAAACACGGCAATTCAGAGCAAATCTGGTTCATGCAGGGCAGTTTCACAGTCTTAGAGCATGCATTTGCATTGGCGGCTATCTAAATAAGCAGTCCTGGAACAAAACAATTTTTGTCCTACATAGTTCTTCACATTCAGTTCAGCACTGTCGCCTTAAATGTACTGACATAGAAACTTAGAATTTGATGGCAGATAAGAACTATTTGGCCCACCTAGTCTGCCCATTTTTCCCTACCAACATTATCACAGCAGATCCAACTTGATCTACAGCTCTTTCTCCCCTTCTGCTTCCTTTCCACTGTTATTCGTTTATGCCTATCCCATGCATTCTTAAACCTCACCACTGTTTTTTCCCCCACCATCTCTACTGGAAAACTGTTCCAGGAATCCACCACTCTTTCTGTGAAGTAATTCTTCTTGGCATTTCTCTGGAATCAACCATCCTCCAGCTTCATAGCACGTCCCCTTGTTCTTGAGCATCTTTTTATTTATTTATTGCATTCTCGGATTGCAACCTTTGAGCTAAAAGCTCATTTACAGAGGTTCCATGTCATTAACAGAATAATTTTAAAACAATAACAGGTGATAACATTCAGAGATCATGGGATGTACCCAGGCAAAAACATTATTGTAAATACAGCATAGAAGTTTGGTACAGATAGTAACACATAAATGAATATACAAATACAGATAGTAAAAGCAAGAGCTTTCTAGTGGACTGACTAAACTCAGAGAAAGGAGGGATTAGGATACTGGATGCAGGAAACCAGCTGGGCCAATTTACTTTGTCAAGAGGAGTGAGTGGAAGGGTAAAGGATGTAGTTACTAGGAAAGTGTAGAGTAGTGTGGGAAGTAGTATGGGATGGGGTAAAGGGAAAAATTTGTAAGTAGCTATTCTGGGGTATCGAAGTGCCGTGACTGTAGATTAAATCAGGATGCAGGATCTATTCAGGAGAATCATGCACTTCATACGGGCTGAGAGATAAGTACAGAGTTTGTTTTAAAAGGATCAATTTGGGGTTCAGCAATTTGGTCAGCAGGTACAGAGTTTAGCCAGAGAGGGGCCTGGTAAGTGAAGGATCTCTGGCCTTGTGAGGTACTACAGTATGGAACCTTATAAGAACTGGACTTGGTTGCCTTGGTTAATCTAACTGTAGCAGCTGGGCAGTTCATTGCCTGAACACTGTTGGGTACCAGACCAAGAGTGGCCTTTTTGGCAATTTTTTTTTTTGCAATTGTTTAACCAGGTAAGGCACACTAAGCTGAAAGCTTGTTTACAGGTGTGACCTGGGAGCACAGGGAAGTTAAGTGACTTGCTCAGGGTCACACAGTATGCAAGTAAGGGCTGTGGGGTTCAAACCCTGGTCTCCAGATTTGCAGCTCAGAGTCTTAAACCACTGCTCTATACTGCCTCCCTTGAGACATGTCTGGTAGTGAATCCTGTTTTTAAGGTCAAACCAGTCAGAATGCACGTACAGGTCGCAGGTGTGAGTTAAGGGTGGAGCACCAAGGAGTAATCTACAGGCTTTATTCATCATGATGGCAATCCTATTGATTGTGGTGTCTGAGGTAGCGCTATAAATGACATGGCCGTAGTCTATGATGGAGAAGACTGAGCTAGTTATGACTAGCTTGAGTGCAGTTTCATTAAGGCAGTGCCTGTGTCTGTAGAGCTGGCCTAGGCATCTATTAGCAGCCTTGGCAACCTGGTCAACATGCTGCTAGTATGTGCGGGAACTATCCAGGGAGACACCAAGATATTTAAATTACTGGACCATCTCAAGGGGCTTATTTTCCTTGTTTCTTACTGCGAGAGTGGATGATTTGTGTTTACTGTGCGCATATGCAAATGTCATTTTTTTTTTTTTTGTAGTTTAGCAGTAACTTTGAATTCATGAACCAGTATTCAACATTGTTGAAGTTAGCTTGCAGGTGTTGTTCCAGGGTTAAAGGGTCAGGATGACTTGTGAATTACACTGTAATGTCTGCATAAAAAAGGATTTTGTCACTGCATGCAAGGGGGAGTCAGTTTAGAAAAAGACTAACAGCAAGGGGCCTAGGATTGACCCTTGGGGGACTCCAGTGCTCACTCGCTGGCTATCGGAGAGTGTGCCGCCAATTTTTACTTTTTGCTCCTGACTTGATAGACAGCTCCTGAACCAGCATAATGAGTTTGGAGATATGCCTGTAATACCTAGTTGGGTTAACAGGAGTTCATGACTGACTGTGTCAAAGGCCTTGGTGAGATCAATAAAGGTAGATCCCACCAAGTGTACTCGATCAAACGCACCATGAATATAACCTGTGAACTCGAGCAGAGCAGATATAGTGCTGTGCGTAGTTCCAAATCCATGTTGCTGTGGACAAAATTGGTACCTGTCAAAATAGTTTATGAGCTGATCGTAGACTATCCTTTCCAAAGCTTTGGAGATTGGAGGAAGAATAGAGATTGGTCTGTAGTTTGAGTGGAGTGACCTTTCTCCACTTTTGAAGACCGGTGTTACAACCACGTCTTTCCATAGTTTGAGGAATTTACCGGATTTGAGGGAGAGGTTGAGAATTTGTGTCAGTGGTGCTAAGACTTCATCGAGGGTTAGGGAGACTAGCTTCAAGTCAAGACGACCATCTCCACGGTGCCTTGATTTTCCAAGTACACACTGAAGGTACCTTTTAGCTTCTGTTTTAGAAATTACCCTATGGTAAAAAGGTGGAGTTTGATTAGAGGGCTGGGTGATAGGAGTATCATGTGGGTCAACATTTACAGGGCATAGGTATTCAGGGGTCAGCACATTGCTTAGATCCATGAAAGCTTTAATGAAAACATTTGCAATGGTTGTAGCATCTTGAGAGATAGTCCCATTCAATTTAAGCAAGGATGGTACCATTTTATCTGGTTCACCAGTGAGAGCTTTGATATTTTGCCAGAATTTACAGCTGTTATCCCAAGAATTCTCCAGTTCAGTCTAAAAATGGGAGACTTTTGCCTGGCAGATGGCCTGGGTACATTTATTCCTGGCAGCCTTGTAGTTTTGGATGTCGATTTGTGCGCCCGTACTCTTAGCCCTGTGCAATAGGTTACCCCTGGCCTGGAGTTGCTGCAAGAGCTGTGGAGTAATCCAGGACTTGAAAATACTTCTCTCCTGTACCTTTTTTTACCTCTGTGAAGTATTTAAAGGTTTCAATCATATCCCCCCCCCTCTCCCTCCTCTCTTCCAGGGTATACATATCCAGGTCCTTTAGTGCCTCCTTACAGGGCTTTTGATGCAGAACCTGCACCATTTTTGTGGCCCTTCTCTGGACTGCCTCCACTCTGTCTATATCTTTCCGGAGATGTGGTCTCCAGAAGTGGACACAGTACTCTAGCTGGAGTCTTACTAACAATCTATACAGAGGCAACACCACCTCCCTCCTTCTGCTGATGTTACCCATACCTATGCACCCTAGCATCCCACTCACCCTCCCAACTGCCTTGTTGCACTGCCTGGTCACCTTTAAGTCATTAGATATGATTACCCCAAGGTCTCATTCTAGTTTGTTAGTCATCAGTACCACTCCACCCATTTTGTACTCTGCCCCTGGATTTCTGAGCCCTAAGTGTATTATTTTGCCCTTTTTCATATTGAAATCCAGTTGCCATACCTTGAACACTCCTCAAGTTTCTCAGATCTCTGCTCATCCTTTCCACCCTCTCTGGAGTGTCCACCCCGTTCTGCTCTCCTCCAGTCCTCTGGAACCACTCCTGTTTCCAATGAGCTGTTAAACAGGACTGTAAAAGGTGCAGCCAGTACCTCCATGAGCTCATTCAATATTCTTGGATTTACTCAGTCTGTCTTCATTACCTTGTCCACCTTCAGATTATCGAGTCCTGCCAGGACTCTCTCCTCCTAAAAAGGACTAGTGACTAGCTCCCTCCTTTTATGGACCCTCCCCTTCTCCTTCCTCTGTGAACACTGAACAAAAGTATTTGTTCAGGATGTCTGCCTTTTTCCTGTACCCCCTCTGTACAATCCCCCCTTCCCTTTTTAACCCTACAATCCCACCCATGATCATCCTCTTTTCAGTTACATACCTAAACAAGCATTTGTCAATGCCGAACGTTAGCTTGCAGGTATTTGCAGTGGTATTTGGCACTTGGACATGGCTTAAAAAAATCAGTGACAAAGAAGTACAAGTATTTGTCAATGCCGAATGTTGCTTGCTTCTATGTGCTGTTTAGGTATCTGGAACTCATTGGAGTGCAAATATTGAAAATTCGCGAACTTATGAGCGTGCGTAGAAATTGCGCAACGCACACTCGTAAAACTGTCATTTTTAGGAATTTTTTCACCAAATTTTCAACACAGCCATTTTAAGATCTCTGCTCATGAACAGTGTCACTCTGATTTTCTTAATGTGTCCCATACATTGAGTTCGCACACCGACTGCGCCATTGTGCACTACATGGGCGGAAACAGGTTTTGGGCAGGATGTGAAAAATGACAGCTGTACTACTCATAAGGAGGTGTGGTAAAATGGCAATGTTGAAAATCTGGAGTGGAAATATTGAAAATTCGCAAACCTACGAGCATGCGTAGGAACTGCGCAACGCACGCTCGTAAAACAGTCATTTTTAGAAATTTTTTCACCAAATTTTCAACATAGCCATTTTAAGACCTCTGCTAATGAACAGTGTCACTGTGATTTTCTTAATGTGTCCCATACATTGATTTTGCACACCGACTGCGCCATTGTGCGCTACATGGGCGGAAACACATTTTGGGCAGGATGTGAAAAATGACAGCTATAGTGCTCATAAGGAGGTGTGGTAAAATGGCAATGTTGAAAATCTGGAGTGAAAATATTGAAAATTTAGTAAACTTCAATATGCATAGAACTGCACAACGACACCGTAAAACAGTCATTTTAAGGAATTTTTTCACCAAATTTTCAACACAGCCATTTTAAGACCTCTGCTCATGAACAGTGTCACTGTGATTTTCTTAATGTGTCCCATACATTGATTTCGGACACCGACTGTGCCATTGTGCGCTACATGGGCGGAAACACATTTTGGGTGAGATGTGAAAAATGACAGCTGTACTACTCATAAGAAAGTGTGGCAAAATGGCAATGTTGAAAATCTGGAGTGAAAGTATTGAAATTCGAACTTACGAGCCTGCGTAGGAACTGCGAAACGCACGCTCATAAAACCATCATTTTTAGGAATTTTTCCACCAAATTTTCAGAATAGACTTTTTGAGACCCCACCTTATGAACACTGGCACTGCCGTTTCATTAATCAGGCCTGAAAGGTGATTTCACGCAGTGACTGCAAAATCACCCTTCAGGCCCGAATAACGCCATGACAGTGACAGAATTCATGAAAAGGGGTCCCAAAAACCCCATGTTGAAAATTTGGTGCAAAAATTCCAAAAAATGCCTGAGATATGCAACAAAGTTGAAAAAAACCCATCTAGCCCATTATACAGCTTACTGGCATTTCCTCAGTTCGCGGTCGGCTTTGAAGAGTGCAGACGTGTTCCCGGTCCAGCGATGATCATCGCACCGAGCTCCGGAGGTAAGTATGGGGTGAGGGGGGTGTGGGGAGGCAGGGTGCACAGTGGGTGGGTGCGGGTTGTGGGAGGCGGGGAGACTGCGAGGACCGTTTTCAATTTACAGTTTTTTTTTACTTTGTGGCAGGGATGTTTGCCATGCTGGGGTGGGCTCCCAGAGTGGCAGAAGGATGGCTGGGGGCCATGGAGCCGGCGGAGGTTGGGCACCCCCATGCGACATTAGCGTGGGACATTTGCCATGCTGGGTGGGCTCCCGGCATGGGAAGAATAGCTGGGGGGGGGCCATGGAGCCGGCGAGTTGGGCACCCCCATCGGCAGCGGACGCGGGCGTTGCCACGCTGGGGTGAGCTCCCAGCATGGCAGCAAAGATTTGGGGGCCGTGATGCGGTGAAAGCACACAGTGGTGGTTTTCTTTAAGAGAAGACCACCGCTGTCATCACAGCATCGGCGGATTGGTGCAGGATCGCCCGCCTGCTCAAGGGAGAGGGATTGGTCAGAGAGGCACACTCAAAGTGTCCCATTCTCCCAAGATGTTCCTTACGCATGCGCGCAAGCGAACGTAAAAATAACTCATCCCCTTTCATTACTTCCAGGGCTATTCTCTCTTTAGTTTGTGCCTTTGTGCTCCTTAATGCTTTCCCTGCTTCCCTCTGTTTCCCCTGATACACCTTCCTATTCTCCTCCCTCTGCGTCTCCTTATACCTTCTAAATGTTACACATTTAGCCTTTACCTCTTTGGCTGCCTCTTCTGACAAACATACTAACATACTAAAATGCCAGCAGAATAGGCCTAATGGTCTTTCGTGCCTGCTCGTTTGGTCAGCCCCCACCCTGGGTGCTGACCTTGCTGTCCCCCTCGCCTTCTCTGGCTTCTCCCTTCCCAGTTCCGGATATTCTTGCTGCATTGGATTTTGCTTCCTGAACCCTTCCCCTGTACCTGTCCCACCCCCTCTTGAACCCCTCCACTGTCTCAGCCCCCTAGGTAGTGCATTCCATGGCTCTACCACCCTCTCAGTGAAGTAGCACCTCCTCCTTTCTCCCCTGAATCTTCCCCCCTCCAGCTTCCACCCATGCCCTCTAGTGGCCCACTCCTCCTTCCTTCGAAGCACCCTCACTGTTCCTCCCCTATTTACCCTGTTCATGTACCTGAAGACCTCTATCATGTCCCCCGGTCCTTCTCTCTTCCAAAGTGTACATATTTAGCTCTTGAGCCTCTCCTCATAGGTCCTGTTCCCCAAGCCCCAAATCATTTTGGTTGCCCTCCTCTGGACCCTCTCCAGGAGTTAATGTCCCTCTTTGACGTGGCCTCCAAAACTGCACGCAGTACTCCAGGTGCGCTCACCAAGCAGTTATAGAGGAGTATCACTTCTTGCTTGGAGGTGATCCCCTCTAATGCATCCCAGCATCCTGTTGGCCTTGGCTGCTGCCCTCCTACAAGTCTCAGAGTTGTTCATCTTGACATCCACCACCACCCCCAGGTCCCTCTCAGCCATTGAGACTTGTAGTATTCCCCCCCCCAGGGTGTACACTTGGCCTGGGTTTCTGGCCCCCAGGTGGAGTACCTTGCATTTCCCTGCATTGAACCTCAGATTCCACTTTCTAGACCATCTTTCCAGAGCCTCCAGATCCCCCTGCAGGGCCACCCTCTCCTCCTCCCCATCCACCACCGCCCCCAGTTTTGAGTCATCTGCAAAGAGACTCATCTTTGCTCCTGATTCCTGTCCTTATGTCAGATACATAGGCATTGAACAGAAGGTGCCCAAGGACTGATCCCTGTGGGACCCCACTAATGACCCTCCTTGGGGAAGAGACTATCCCACCAACTACGACCCTCTAGGTCCGGTCATGGAGCCAATTGCCTATCCATCGGATCATCTGGTTTCCACCCCATTTCTCCTAGTTTATCCAACAGGCCCACATGAGGAACAGAGTCAAATGCCTTGCTGAAGTCTAGAAAGAGGACATCCACTGGTCTGACCCAGGTCCAAGGCACTTGTCACCCAGTCATAGAACTCCACCAGGTTTGTCTGACACGATTTCCCGGGATGAATCCATGCTGTCTATCGTCCAGGCACCCTGACTTATCCAGGTCCCCCTAGCCTCTCCTTGACAATGCCCTCCATCACCTTGCCCACCACTGATGTCAGGCTGACAGACCTGTAGTTCCCTGCCACCTCCCTTGATCCCCCCTTGTGGATAGGCACTACATGCGCCACCTTCCAGTCTTGGGGCACCCACCCTGTCCTCAGAGAGATGGTGAAAAGCTCTGCCAGGGGTTTCGCCAGGACATCTGCAAGTTCCTTCAGCACTCTAGGATGTAATTTATCCGGCCCCGGTGCCAGTCTATTTTTTCCTCTTGCTTTTGCTGTCTTGTATGACCCAGAGGTTTTTTGGCTCTACTATGGCCTTTGCTGTGCTCCCTTTTAGCTTCACCCAATGTTCCTCTATCCCACCCAGGCCATCTCGCCATGCTAGGTCATCCCTGAGGTGTTCACTCATCTTTATAAAATCTGCCCTCCTGAAGTACAGGTCCCTCACCTTTGTGTGGTTAAGTTCCACAGCTGTCCATGTACTGAACCACACCGTATGGTGATCATACTTTCTGTTTGTTCAAGATTCAACACAGTCACATTGAATAACAGTAGCATTTGCACTTTAAAATGTTTATGTCACCAGGAGCACTGTACCAGGGCAGATACTACATAAGGGGAAACTGGGCTAAATGTTGGGATACACCTAACTATGCAGGGACCATGGGCTAGGACTCTCTCCCACAGGCACACATTTAAGCTTTTACAGTAAAACAGCAGTCCTACCCTCCTGACTGAAGGCCGATTAACTAAGCCTGTGTGTTAGTGGTCCTACACTAATTGTCCATCCCTTTCTAGGTGGCTGTTTACATGCTAAATACTTTTTAAACAAAAAGTTTCTTGCCCTTGCTTAGGGCCTTGGCAGTTATGCTGCTGGGATGGCTAACTGGGAGAACTGTCTGCTACCCTTCCCCTCACTCCAGGCTGGAGTGGGTGTCTCAGTATCTTAAACAATTTAGTCACACTACCCTTTGGCTTGGACTTGCTGGTGGCTACCTGGGCTATTAGCCCACTTTGACTTGTCCTGTCCATCTGCCACTCACTTCAGTTAAATGGGACTTGCTCTGCCCTTACCTCACCCACTGGGAGCTGCTGTATTTGAAATAACAAAAACACAATATGGGCCTACCTTGCCCTTACTTTGCCCACCATAGCAGTCACATTAATTATTTAAATTGTGCCTTGTCCTCCCCCTCTGCCCCTAGCTGGCGCTAACTTTATTATTACATTAGGGCCTGATCTGCCCTCACTTCTACTCTGGGGGCTTGATTTATTAAAATCAGGGCCTCTTGTCCACTTAGCCCACCCTTCTGGGTGTCTCTGAAACTTGTCTTGCATTGACCCCCCAAGCCCTGGCACCATCCAGCACTTCTCAATAATTTTGTTTTTAAATATATGATCTGGTTGTCAGCACCTGCCCTTTAGTGTTGCCACCAACTCACCGGCCCAGACTGGAGTGAAGCTGAGGTGGATGGAGAGGTTTGTTGTTTGATGATGACATGGGTGGTGGTAGATGGTATCTCAGTGGGGTGTCTTTCTCACAGGACATTGCTGCTCTGCTTGATGCTCTCTCTCTCTCTCTCTTCCCTACTGCAGCATCTCTGTTGCTCCTGCTGCTAGGCTGTCTCACCATCACAGCCACACTTCTGTATGCCACCAACAAGGGATTGACAGAAACTTTTTTCTTAAAACACGTAAACTAAAGAATGGGGCTAATCAGAGCCCACACCGGTCACTGATTCACTCTGCTGCAGACCGGTTTGGATCATTGTTTCTGACTGCTGAGTGCCACTGCCACACAGAACAACTGCCTGATGCACAGGAGAGGGAAACACATAGTTAAACTCTCCCTCCTCTTGTTCTTTCACAGGCTATCCTCCATCATGCTCACCATGCTCAGCTCCTTTTCAGCCACTGACTCTGCTGCTTCAATCGGATGACCACTAGAACTGCTGATTTTGGGAAGACTGACCAAAATGGACAAACCGAGGGGTGAGAAGAGGACTGCAGATAAGCCCTTCTTTTCTCTTATCCCTGTGTCCTTTTTCTCTCCCTCAGCCACACTGTCCTAACCCAACTGCACTTTAGCACCTGAGAGCATTCATGGGGCTGCTCGATGGCCACTTGATAGTCACTGGACTTGATGGCGACTCTTGGGTTTCTGCCACACTGTAAGCTTTATAGCCCCACAATGTTCGGGATGCCGAGTCCCTGGCAGAATGGGGATAATCAATGGTACAGCATGAGCTGGACATTCATACTCTGGGCACTGTCTTGTTCCACTCTATAGACAGGAAGCTGTCTGAGAGAAGAAACAGAGGAAAAAAGTTTTAAACTGCAGGCAAGCAGTTCTTTACAGTGTGTGGCACCCTGTTACTGTCTGTATCCCATCCTTTTCTGCCACGTTATGGGATGGGGTGCCATACTGGGCTGTAGTGGGGACACTAGGGCACCACTACTTTTGGAGTATTACACATTCAGCCCCATTAAAAGATACATGTCAGCATGTATCCTAAACCATTTCTGAGGAGACATTACTCTAAGACTTTAAACATTCTTAATTTCCACATTCAACATTTCTGACATATCTGCTTTAACTGTAACAATTATTCTAACTTTGTTCTGACTTTCTTATTTACATCTACCTTTTACAGAACTACTGGAGTTCCTCTGTCCAATGCTTGGGAGGCATACCTTTGTTTGTACAGGAGGATCTATGTAAAGGACACTCAGTAGAAATGGCAATTAACAGGGTGGAATATACAGTACTGAAATCTGGTAGCCAAGGCCATCCTGTAGGAGCCCAGGGGTAACAAATGTCTGTTGTGGTGAGTTTCTGCCTCTTCCAACGGTCATCTCCAATGTCCTGAACACTGTCTAGACAACTTTTTTGGAAAGTACATGGCTTCAACATATTCCAGTGCACTACTTTGCTTGTGTGTCCTCCCATTTCTGATTTGATTCTGTACATTGGTAGTTCTGGGTACTGAATTTCAACAGTTACAAATGGTTTGGGCTGCCATCTGATTGCAAATTTCTGACCTCTGGTCTGAGTGTTCTTTAACAGGACTCTTTCTCATGCTCTGTGGTCATACTGCTCATTCGGTCTCTGTCACACATGTTCCATCTGAGTCAATACAATGTCAGCTGCTTCATTTAATCAACACTGGTGTCCTTCCACCCATTCTGTGGTTGGATATACCACATTTCTGGATTCTTGTTGCACATCCAGGGCCATGTCCATTGGATTTCTTCTATGCCTACAGAACATTAGGTAGTGGGGTGTGTGTCCCCTTGAGCAGTGGACAGTGTTGTTGTACATATAGCAAAATTCACGAAGCAATTCTGGCCATTTTACTTTCTTGTGCACAGGCACAGCTCTCAGTGTTTCCAGCAGTGCACCATTCAATCTTTCACATAAACCATTTGTTTGTGGGTAGTAGGGGGCTGTTCTCAATTTGCTGCTGCCATACATGGAACACAGTTTTGTAAAAAGTGTCGATTCAAAAGCACCACCTTGGTCAGTTAATATTTGTGACAGATACCCATATGGGTGAGCAAAGTGTCTCCAAAAGGCCTCAGCTGTGATCTTGGTTGACAAGTCTCTTAGAAGTACTGCCACCATGAATATTGTGTAGTGGTCAGTGATCATTAGTGTATAGTGAAGTCCACTTGTACTGGTTTCTATTTTCAAATGGTCCAAAGCAACACACTCTGGAGGAGTTTGAGTTACAACTGGGTACAGGGGAGCTCTCTGGTGCTTGTCTGTTCCTCTTTTTAGGCTGCAGGCCATGCAATCCTTGCACCATTGCCTGATATAATCTCTCATGCCAACAGAATTGACATCTTTGTCTGATTAGATAGATAGATAGATAGATAGATAGATAGATAGATAGATAGATAGATAAAAATATTTATTTTTTGACAGGAATATAACTTTTATGACCAATAGGCCCTGTTTATCAAAGCTGACCTGTTTAAGATTGCAGTTTCACAGTAAAGTATACCATCATGTAATACAATATTACAGTAACATTCTTAATACAATTAACAGAGAATAGGTACAAGTAATATATACAAATATATATATATATATATATAACACATATACCTAGGAGTCAAGGAAGAAACCTCAATATATGTCAGATGTTTATCCATGTATTAATCAGAGAAAATATATAGAAGCAATGATAAATACATTAACATTCAGAGACAGGGGCAAAGAGCAGCGAAATTCCAAAAACAGTATAACACAATATGAAATCTAAATGGGAGCATATTACTACAGTGTCTGATTGTTATTTCTGTTTTCTGTTGTTCAAAGTGACCTGACCCATTTGTGACAGGCTTCCAGCATGGTACAGTATCTGCCTCTGCTTGTGGAATGAGGATCTGGGTGATCTCCTCTTGAGTTCTTGGATCTCACGTTTTACGCTCAATTCTTCTTCCCTCCAGACTGAGCTATCCTCACTGTCTCAGTAGTTTGATCATTTCTGTGCACAAAGACTTTCATTCCTGAGCACTTATGGTCCTTCCAGTTCTGAGAATCTTTTTTAGCTCGCTGCTCAGAAGGCTCTGGTCCTGTAACTGCATCCACAGGTCTATTCTTCCATCGTCTGGCAGTGCGTGTTCTGCAACTGAGTTTGGGTTGATACTCTGCAGCTATTGACAACATAGTCAAACTATCTCTGCCAGGATTCTAACAAATAGTGGCATTTCCAATTCTTCCCATTCACTCTGAACTAACTCCGCTGCATCATAATCTGGAAATCTAGAGAGGGCATCAGCATTGCAGTTTGATCTTCCTATATGGTAATTAATTGTGAAGTTGAAGCTGGCCAGCTTGGAGGCCCACTGCTGCTCTAGCACTTCAAGTTTGGCTGTGTCAAGATGCACCAATGGGTTGTTGTCAGTGTACACTGTGAATAGAATGGCTGTTAGGTAGTGTCAGAACTTCTCTCTTATGGCCAGAATGAGTGCTAGGAACTCAAGCTTGAAAGAACTGTGTTGTTCATCATTTCCTTCAAAACTCTGCAGTCCCCTGCTAGCATAGGCAAGCACATGCTCTTTTCCTTCTTGCTCCTATGCGAGTATGACTCCTAAGCCCCTGTTGCTTATGTCTGTGTAGAGGCGGAAAGGCTTTTGGTAGTCAGGGTAGGCTAACACTGACATTGTGCTGAGAACTAACTTGAGGTGATCAAATGTGGTTTGGCATTCCAGTGTCTCATTTACTTTGCTGTGCTTGGTGATTTTACACCTTTTTGAGTGGCATAACAGTTCAGAGAGAAGAGATGCTTGTTTTGAAAAGTCCTTCACAAACCTGTGATAGTAGCTGATGAATCCCAGGAATTGTCGCACATCTCTGATAATGGTAGGACAAGGTCATTCTTCACCATTATGACTTTCTCAGGGTCTGGAGCTATTCCTTCAGAGCATACAGTGTGTCCAGGTAATTCACTTGTTCCTTCAGAAAATGACATTTTGAGGGTTTCGTCTTTAGACCATACTTCTTTTGGCATTCAGAGAGTAGCTCCATGTGTTTCAGGTGCTCATCATATGTTTTGAATATACTATGATGTCGACCAGGTACAGTGGTACCATATCAAAGTTCTCACTGCCTAGGCATTGTTCCATCAAGCACTGAAATGTTCCAGGCACATTACAGAGATCAAAAGGATCTGGGGAAATTCATACAGTCCCACTGGGAGCACAAAGTCAGTCTTTTCTTGGTCCTCTGATGTCATGGGTACTTCCCAGGAGCCACTGGCTAAGTTGACGGTAGAGAAGAAGGCTTCTGATTTCAGAGCTGTGAGGCCATCTGCGATGCGGGACAAAGGATAAGCATCCCAGTGTGTGACTTGATTGAGTTTACGGTTGTCCACACAGAATGTAATTTATCTCTCTTTCTTCCTGACTAGAACAATTGATGCCACCCATGGACTGTTACTTTCTTTTATGACTTGCTCACAGCATTTCTTTCAGTAGTTGTTTGGTTGGCTAATATAGAGCAGGTGGTATAGACTGGAATTGTTACTGAATAGGTGGGTAACCTCCTGTTGAGATGTGCTGCTTCACATCAGTTGCACGTCTGAAATCCAGTTCAAGGTACGAGAAGGCATCTAGGTGTCTCTTGATTAATTCCAATAGTTTTCACTATTTTGTCTTCTGTCATCTTGGAATTTCCGTGTCAGTCTCCTGGATGCAGGTGTCTTGGTTCACACTGTCACCTGTACCCTCTTGCAGTGCCACTGTGGTATTAACCAAGCAGGCCACCTTTTCTTCCTCATCCTCTAGGGTTAGGACAGCCTCACAATTGACTTTCATCAGCCATCCAACTGTTTGTCACTTGTACATCATCACTGGTTCAGCACCATAGTTGAGTAGACGAATAGGGATTTTGCCTTCTTTTATTGCAAACAGGTTCCAAGCCACCATAACTGGATCTTCCTCTCTGACCAAATCTGATTCCACTAGGGCCATGTAGTCTGTGCCTTGAAGTCCCACCTTGGCCCTGCACATCAGGATCATCTCAGCCCCAGATGCTAGCTGAAATGGCTGTGCATCTCATTATTCACACCTTTCCAATTTTTCTCTTTTCATTTGCAAAGCATTGATGGCACTGAAGAACCTTGATTGTCCCCTGCCAGGCCTGTTTCTCTTTCTATGGGAGTAGACTGGATTGTTCCCTTAGAAGTTGTATCAAATCATCCCGGTTGTGCTGGAACAGGTTCATGACCCGGATGTTGGGTGGCAAGTTGATGTCACAGAGATTGCTGATCAAGATCTCCTGGTTCTGATGTTCATTCTTTCCCAGTTTGATATTTGCTTTCATGTTGCCTCCAATGGGAATGCTCAGCCATTGCCAGTAATGAGATTTATCTGTCTCTTAAGGGGTTGTACCAGTTGATCTCTTGTCCAATTTTCAAAGAAGACTTTGCCTTGAAGTGTCATTACTTGCATGCCAGTCTCAAGTATGGCTTCCATTTCAGTCACATTTATCCTTATAGTTGTGGTAGGGCAATTCTCCATGAATCTGGCTCAAGTCAGGCCTCTTGGTGGACCTATTGCTAACAATCATGAGGTTTGGTCCACTATCATGGGGATTCTCGGTTTAAAGCCACAGCTGGTGTATTTACATCCTGGGTGCACATCCTTTCAATGTGACCACTGGCTCCACACCTTCAACATATGAGGTTCCCATGGAGGTCAAACTGGTTAGATGGCCATCTTCCAGCATTCCTGGGTATCAGAGGCCTTGGCAGGTGTCATCTGGATCCTCTGGACAATTTGTCTCTCACTTGAGATTTAAAGGTGGTGTAGTCTACTGGTTAGAGTGCCAGTCAGTAACTGGAAGACCATGGGCTCAAATCCTCTAGAGTCAAATATACACTGTGTGATCTTTGGCAAGTCAATTAATCTTGCAGTGCTCCAGTCCAGACAGACCCCACTGGAAACGAGATGGTACATTTCAGTTGGGTTATCCTGGGTAAATACATTGTAAGAAAATAAAAAAAAATGTTAAACAATGCTGTGACATGACATAATGTGTTACTAAACACAACTGTGCATATATTTACAGATGAGTCAGTGCTTTTTGCTGGTGGCCCTGACAGCTCTAGACTTGAATCCCAAATTTGAATGGATTTTGATAATATTCAAATGAGGTTTCACTCCAACCACCCTACTCTGAATGTTAAATAAACTGCAGCCACGACAAATATAATACTTGAGAGGGTTTGTTTGGGGGCTCAGGATAGAGAGATTAGGAAAAGAACGAGGCACTGTAGGAGACAGAGGGGGAAAAGGCAACCAGCACTCTGCACCTTTATTCCGGGGCTGTCGTCATGCTACTATGTGTGGCCAGTAGTGCAGTAGCAGCCCTGTGTTTCAGGCCAGTAGAACCAAGCAGCCCATTATGACAGCATCTCTATAGTGCAAAGGGCCATGCAGCAGGTGGGCAGTGTCTGAGCAGCATCTAGCAGGGCACCCAGCAGGGAGGATCTGTAGGTCTACAGGGGACTGTGTCCGACTTCATCTACAGTATGGTAAGATCTACCTAATTTATGCCCCAAAAAGATGCTTGTCCTAACGTGCTATCCAATGCTGTGTACAATAAGGTAAAAGAGTTCAAAAGTTTGCTAGATGTCACATCTCTACCATTTGCTAGAAATCAGTAGATAATCATATAGGGTACCCTGAATTTTAACTTGTTTAACCAGAGTTTATACCCTTTAGGACCAGTGGTTCTGGATCTTATTTGCCTTATGTGATATTCATTGCTGCATACAATAAGGTAAAATAGTTTAAAAGCTTGCTACAGGTCACACTTGCTACTGTTTGTTGGGAATCAAAAGATAATCCTATCTAGTGTACCCAGAACTTTCATTTGTTTATTCAAAGTTTATGATCTGTAGAACCACAGTTTCTTGTCCTTACTTGCCTTTTCTGATATCCACTGCTGTGTACATTAAGGTAAAAGAGTTTAAAAGTTTGCTTCTAGACACACTCATTGCTATGTATAAAGGATACAACATTTGAAAATGTGCTTATAATTATACTCACTGTTGTTTATAAACAGTAAAGTGTATGCAGATGTGCACCAATAGGTTGAAAGTTCATTACACTGGTAAAATAGTGGCACACAGGACTCTGTGGAAGGTGGGGGGACAGTGAGCTGAAGAGATTGTGGAGTGGCTGTCTTCCAGGAGATGATCTGGAGGTTTGGGAGCTGCCCAGTGTGCTGTTGCCTGGGCTGAAATATGCCTTTTGATGAGTAGACTGGAGTGGGGACTGATGGCACCTGTTGCTGCTCCTCCTTCTCTGCAGGTAGCAGACACCTGGGGTCTGCAATGCAGTTGCAGGGTAGTGGACAGCCTGGGTAGGGGGCTATTTACTTCACTAGTGAGCTTTGAGTGGAGTTGGGAACTTCCCACTTTATGAAGCTTCGCAAAGTTCCCTGACTGTTCCCCAACTTCTCATGGTGAAGTTAGTAGCATAGAAACAACTTTTCTTTAAACAAATCCCACCCCAACCCTCTCCCTGTATTTGTACTCCTCCCTCTTCCACCATTCAGGAGCCTTTTAATGATAATAACCCCACTCTACCACCCTCGGCAGTGAAACCCCACTCCTCCTACAAAATAAAATTCACCATTGTCATAAATCCATATTAATGAATATCATGCCATATCATTTCATACCCTTTCCCAACCCCCACATCAAATACTACTCACCCACTTCCCCCACCTGACTGGACCACAGTCATCAATTAAAATCTTACCCACCCATCCCTCATCTTGCCTCCACCTCTCTCACCCCCTCCCGAGCACCCAAAAAGTCAGTTTTTCTTTACTTGTAAAAAAAGAAAACCTGTCCTGCATTGCAGCAATATCCTCTCCATTCTGTGATACATATCTTAATAAATGAATGAATTACATCTTTGCCTATCATAAATTTGGGCAGCCAAGCAGATTTTACTATAGGCAAAGATGTCAGTAAGTCAGTCAATCAGTCTCAGTCATTCCAATACTTACCCAAAAATGGAGAGGAATGTGGGACAGATTTCATTTTTTGCAAGTAAAGAAAATGTGACTTTTGGTGCTGCATGGGTTGGGGAGAGGGGGGCCAAAGAGGGGTTGGGGGAGATTTCCATTGACTATCAGAGTCAGATAAGGGAGTGTTTTTTGTTGTGCAGGTGCAGAGAAGGGTATGAAATTATATGGCACTATATTCACAAATATGGATTTACTGCAGCAAATGTCACCAGGCAGGGGTAGGAGGATTTCACTGCGGGGTGGTGTGTGGGGGGCAATATCATTATACGGCTAAGTGGTTGTGGGTGTTGTGTACAAGTAAATGGAGAGAGTGAGGTGGATAAATGAGCAAGTGAATAGGCTGCAGTGCAGGAAGCAACATGGATTCATAAAAGGGAGGTGTGTCAAATGAACCTTCTGGAATTCTTTAACTTGGTATCTCGGAAATTAAAGAGGAACAATCAGCACTACAAGCCTCACACTCAAGTGTGGGGCTAGTCCCAATTTGCACTTTGTGTGGAAAAACATTTTTTTACTTACTGTTTACTGCAGTATAATAACTGGGTCGTGTTTTTCCTCAGAGGAAAAGGTGTGTGTCATTTGTCATTACAATAGAGTGTTTATAACGGCAAACATGCTGCTTTCCAATAAGAAAAAATGCAAGCCACACAACAGCTTGTGGCACAGCTGTTCTCATCAAAATCTAAGCATGAGAGAACCACACAATGGCTCACCTAGTTTATCGAGTCATGGACTAATCGACACAGAAATTAAGCAGGAATACCTAAAAAAAAATTTTAACCGTTTCAATCTATTCCCCCCTCTCTGTCTTTCTCACCCCGGCATGTCACATGAGAAGCATTGCCAAGAAACCTACTTCCATGGAAATGAAGAAATGTTTTCTTCTCTTTTCAGCAGTTAGATGTTGCTTTTGTATTTGCAGTTCCTTTTTTCTGTTTGCCTCCTGTTATGAATGAAAACATTTACCTGTTTAAATGTTTCAATATTAAAATAAATTACTTTCTTCAGTACTACAAAATTTTGATAACTTATCCAACTCAGCACTGCACATATTTTATATTATTGCTGTGGCAAAAAAATGTGACACCAGCAATTATATAAAATAAAATATGGGGTGGTGTAAACTTGAATTTACAGACACCCTCAGTGTTGGATCTTGAAACACCAACAGACTCTTGGGTTTTATGTAGCATCCAACACCTCGGGTGTGTGTAAAATTCTCACTACACACACCACCCCATATATTATTCTATATATAATAGATTGTATCAGGCTGATTCTATTTACTTCCAAGCTGACATTCTCTGTAATCAGAAATCCCAGAATTCCATGCAGCTGACATCAGAGCACGGCTGCATCAGTGGGAGATGCAATAGCCTTTAGTGCATGTTAGAGATTTTATAAGCCCAGTTCAGATGTTTGCTGGTCCCTCTGTTCACTCAGGGCTAAGTATAGTCCTTTGGGACTGTACCTAGTCCAATGAGGACAGAAGGAACCAGCAAACAAAAGATCAGAGTTCATAAAAACTCTAAAATGGACTGCAGGCTATTGAATCTATCACTGCTGCAGTCCTGCTCTGATATCAGTTGCAGGGAATTCTGAGATTTGTAATTACAGAAAATGTCAGCTAAGAAGTCAGTAGAATAAATCTGATGCAATGTACTATACTGCAGTAAACAGTAAGTAAAAAGAGTTTTTGCACACATAGTGCAAATGAAGACCAGCACCACAACTGGTTGTGGAGCTCATAGTGCTGATTGTTCCCCTTTAATAAAGGTCAGGCAGTGGACATCCAATTGATGCTACCAGGGTACTGTTGATGTTGTAATAACTAGCCTGCCTTGTGAGCTCAGCAAGATTGAGGACTCTGGATCCATTAAACTCCTGTGGGGTGGGGGAGGGTAGCTGGTAGCCAAAGTTAGAAAGAAATAGCATGGTATCTCTAGCAAGAGGAAGATTTATCTGGACTGGTGTATCTTCCTTACCTCCACCACCACCGATTCAACCCACCCATAAACCAACTCAGTGCAATAACAGTCCCCACAAAGTTTGCAACATATACTCTAAAAGAACATTCATTCAGTTATTAGACACAAAGTAAAAGGGGCTTTATCTAGGGTCAACTCTTTGGCCTTAAAAGGAATAGGGGTAATGCAGTGTTGAAGTACTGTACAGTCCCTGGCTGGTTCTTCAGTGTCTGTCCAGGCCCAGCTCCCAATAATTCAATCATGTTAATGTACAAGTATTTGTAAAATAACACATGTCACACAACACTGAAAGACTGGTATTAAAGTGTTTATTTAGACACAGCAAGGATGAATTACCGGTGCAAAAACACCCCTACATATCACCTCCTTACAAAGGCTTCATGAGGGGGTGGTGTGAACATGTGAACAATGTACTTATAAAGTGCATACATTACATCTACATTAGGCCCATTATCATACATTTCAATGTGGTTTTCATAGTGTTAGAGAGTAGCCAAATATTTAAGAAACAACAGTGCAAACTGTAATGAAATTGTTGCAAAAGCAGAACACAAGAGTCACTTTTCTTAAATGAATATTGCCTCTGAGGCAGCGCTGCCTCGGAGGCAGGTGACTTAATCCCACCCTCTGCTGTGTCTCATAGGTTAATACCTTCTGAAAGACAGTAACTGATGTTGCCCACCTCTTGCTGCTGATTGGTTACACATGCCACTGCCTGGAAGGCAGACTACTTGATCCTGCCCTCTGTTGTGTCTCATTGGTTAATACCTTATGAAGGACAGTAACTCAGGTTGCTACGTGTTGCTACTGACTGGTTATACATGCTGCTGCCTCAGAGGCAGATCACTTAATCCTGCCCTCCACTGTGTCTCATTGGTTAATACCTTCTGAAGGCTGTAACTGAAGTTGCTGCCTGTTGTTGCTGACTGGTTATTCATGTGGCCTCTAAATGGCCCTCCCACATGTTTTTTCTTGCTCTGATAGGGTGGTTCTAGCCTGCCCCGATTGGTTAACATACAGAAAATGCCTGTTTTAAGACACTTTTTTTTAAATGAAAGTTGCCACTGAGGCAGATCCACCTCCTTCAGAAGGTATTAACCAATGAGACACAGCGGAGGGTGGGATTAAGTCATCTGCCTCCGAGGCAGAGCTGCCTCAGAGGCAATATTCATTTAAGAAAAGTGTCTCTTGTAAGTGGAACAACAATACAAGGGCCATTCTTCAGTCATACTGCTTGGAGTAGACAAATACTGCAACCTGTGGCTGTGCTGCCTGTGGCTTTCCAGGCTCAGTCAATAACAGTGCCTACCCCCAAACCACAAATCTAACAGTATCTGCTTTTGCCCAGTTGTACTAGTGAACACCCCGCCTCCCCACTGGCTCCAGTGTATTATCCTAAAAGAGAGCCAGTCAGCACTAGAAGTCCTGGTTTGCACTTTGTGTGCAAAAACATTTTTCTTACTTACTGTTTACTGCTCGTTAGCAGATTGTATAAGGCTGATTCTGCTGACTTCCAAGCTGGCATTTCCTATAACTAAAAATCTCAGAATTCTCTGTAGCCAACGTTAGAGCAGGGGTGCAGCAGTGGGAGACTCAATAGCCTGCAGTACATATTATAGATTTTATAAGCTCAGATCAGATGTCTGCCTGTTCTGCCATTCTTCCAATGCTAACTACAGTCCTCTGTGACTGTTCTTAGTCCTCTGTGACTGTACATAACCCAAGGAGGACAGTGGGACCAGCAAACAAAAGATCAGAGCTTATAAAAACTCTAACATGCACTGCAAGTTATTAAATATCCCAGTGCTGAAGCCCTGTTCTGATGTAAGCTGCAGAGAATTCTGAAATTTCTGGTTACAGCAAATGTAAAGTAGGAACTTAGCGGATTCAGTCTGATGCAATCTATTACACTGCAGTAAACAGTAAGTAAACAAAATGTTTTTGCACACAAAGTGCAAACTGGGAAAGCCCCACACTTGGGTATGGAGCTCTTAGTACTGACTGTTCCCCTTTAAGACATTAATAGGGACTTCCTAGGGCTTCACTGGGTATCCAGCCATGAAATTGGTGTAGGTCCAGTGGTGTTGTATGTGACTGGTTGGCAGTGATGGACTTAAAGAAATAAACAGGCAATGCTTCTGAATGGCAGAGTCCATTTATAAAAGCCAAACCAAGTAAGTAGCCGCTCAGATCTGCTAAATGACCTCAGCTATTAGTTCCAAGAACTAAGACTACTGCAGGTGATAGGTTATTTGCCACCACCATTCTAACCCTATGGAATGCCCTCCCACACAGTCTTAAGGAATGCTCATCTGTAGGATGTTTAAAGAAAGGCCTAAATGCACATCTGTTAGAACTAAGCATGTACAACTGTTATTGCTGATATACTTCCCCCAGAGCCACATTATGTTTCTACCCAGCCATTATAGTTTATACTATTAATGTACCTTATGAACTTATTCATTTGTAACTCACAATATGTCATTGTACTTTATACAAATTATTCTGTAATATGATGTGTAATGTGTGTACAAATATTTTTGTAACTGTCTGCAATTTCCATGTAATTAACCCCAGGTCACCCCTGAAAAAGGAACTCTCCAGTCTCAGCGGGTCCACCTGGTCAACAAAATATAAATAAATAAACAGAGAATAATGTATATGGAAGTGTGTGTTATGAATATTTTTTTCACACCCAAGGTGCGTGATGACCCATACACCTCGAGAATGAAGCTCGAGAGGTTTATGTAGTCATCACACACTGAGGGTGTGAAAAAAATATTCATAGGCACACACTTCCATATTTTTTATTTTATATAATTACTGGTGCATGGACTTTGTGTGTAGAAGTACTTGAGCGAGAGACAGAGAGAGAGAAAGAAAGGAGACCTGACTGCCGGTGTTAGTTTGATGAAATTACATGCTCCCAAATCCACAAAGAAAGAAGTGCCTTGTATAAAAAATTGTAACTGTGGCTGCTCAGCTAATTTTGTCTCAGTTTTGAGAAAACAAAGTCAGAGTGTAGATTGAGGAGAGCAAGTGACTGTGCGGCTTCAGAGGCGAGATTCAAATGTGGACGATGTTGCTATAGCAATGCTCATTCATGCTTGAATCTCGCCTTCTGAAGCTGCCGAGTCACTTGCTCTCCTCAGTCTACACTCAGCGGCTTCTGTTTTTCAAAACTGAGGCAAAAATTAGCTGAGCATCTATAAGTTACAATTTTTTTCATACAAGGAACTTCTCTTTTTGTGGATTTGGGGGCATGTAATTGACCAAAATGAACACCGCTCGGCAACGCTACTGTGTCGGAGAAAAGTGAAAGTGATCGTCATGGACAGTGTAAGTGAGCAGTGACTTAGAGCTACTCAAACACCGTAATAACCCGATTTCGGGTTATTACTGTGTTTGAAGGGTATCTGAAATCAGGTTGATAAAGTGGATCACCAGTAATTATATAAATTTAATGCTCTCCCAAACTATAATACAAAGTGATGCAGGTGTAGGAAAAGCCCTGATATGTCTCACAGTTCTCCCAGACCAGAGGATCTCACTCAATGCACAGGGTGATGGCACTGTTTGCTTTCTGGCTGGTTCAACTCTCTTTTCTTCCTCTCTGAAGGTCACTGGTGTTGGCTGGAAGATAGCTGTTTCTTCTATCCCAGTCAGGCCTCTTCTGACCTCAAGGCAAGGCAATGTAATTTTATTTATAAAGCACCCTTTCTTAGGGGCTCAGAGCACTGTACATATCAAAAGAAACAAGAATAATGCATGATAAAAGAGTCTAAACATAACATAACAAGTACAGTGTTAACCACAAACCTATCTGACCCCCAAAAAACTTTTGGAAACAGATCAACTAACTTCTAAAAGGGCACACAGTTGACACTACTCAGAGTATCAAAGCTGACAGTCACTCAATATCTGAACCTGCCACCTTAGCTAATGCCTTCAACAACTTCTTCACCAATCTGGATAAATACATAGCCCCTAGACCTGGGAACATGAGCTGCTCCTTCTCTGATAAGCAACTCTCTCCCAATTTCACTTCCGGCTTATTCCCCAGAAAGAAGTGCTTACATTACTGAGATTGCTTAAACCCGATGGTTCCCTAGGTTTTGACAAACTGGAACCTAAATTTCTGAAAAATAGCAGCCCCAATTATAGCCACACCACTCAAACCCCTATTTAACAAGTCCCTTATTGTCTGCCAGTTTTCCACCAAGTGGAAAGCAGTGATGGTAATCCCTATCCACTAAGGAGGCGCTAAAGACCTGGTGGAGAATTACAGACCTATAGCACTCCTCAGCGTGCTTGCAAAAGTGTTGGAGAAGCTGGTATACAGACAGGTCCAGGATCATATGGCACTCCGTCACCTACTTTCTGATGTGCAACACAAATTTAGGAAAAATCACAATACTGACACAGCCCTCATCCAGTTTACTACTGATGTATTCAAGGCAATGGATCATGGTCTTGCAACTAGCACCCGATTCTTAGACCTAACAAAGGCATTCAACCTGGTGAACCATGACCTTCTTCTTACCAACCTTGACCTTCACAGTCTGAAAACTTATGCTTGCAACTGGCTTCAACACTACATATGGGAAAGGAAACAACTGGAAAAGTGGAAGGATACCATGTCTGACCTAAAACATGTTAATCAAGGTGTCCCCCAAGGGACCATTCTTGGATCTCTAATATTTTCAATATTTATAAACAATGTGCCTAAACATTGTGTGGGGGGGAGGGCAAGATCCAACTCTATGCAGACAATGCTATTATATATAAGAGTTCAAACGATATTAACTGGATAAACCGGGACCCAAATGCAGACTTCAGAACTCTCGAACAATGGCTGGCAGATAATAAACTAGTCCTCAACCTAAAGAAATCCAAGGCCATGCTATGACATATGGGTAGTGAGAAACATAACCTTCTCCATCTATCCTCAATTAATGGTACTGGGATGGAAGTCTGCAACTCCAAAAAGTATCTCCATGTACATCTCGATCAGGAGCTTACACTGAAATCTCGTGGAGGCAATTATGAAGTCACTCCACCAAAAAATTGGGCTCCTATATAGACTGTCACAAACCCACTCAGCAGGGCAGGCCCTCTGCTCCCACAGTGCCAACCTCTGAGCGCAATGTTATGAACAGTTAACAGAACAGGGTAACCCTCCTGTCTGTTTTGTGGGTTCAAATCAAACTTCGGTCTCAAGTTCTGGAGGGATTCAAACTGTGAACCTTTTGCTAACTTACCCAATGTACAGACTCAGATAATTCTGCTCTTTGGGGGAGGCAGATATCTTTTGCCTATGGGCATCTAACCAGGCATACAAAATGAACCCTTAAAACTCTATTAACGACCTCAGAATAAACTCTTACCTTTTCCCAGTTTGGTAAAACTAGTAAGCTTTATACAGTGTCAACTTTAACCATGTATGCTTCACTTGTCAAGAAAAATAATTTCAAGGGCACACCAAGTAGTCTCTAAAGTAGGGGTTTACTTAAAAATAGATAAAAAAATATAAAATGTAAATACAGAACCATATATCACAAAAACATACAATCATTTAAAAGAACACGGGTTAAAAAAAGTGCAAAATTCCTACCACCAGACAATTAGACTTATATATCTAATGTATCTCTTCTAATAGTGCTGATAGACAGATGTTGTTGTCAAGAGAGTCCAAACATGTGTGTCTTTACAGGTCACTTACAGCATAATTAAAAACACTGTCTTGAGTCTGCCTTCTCCATGATGTCAACCAGCTCCTCCTCTGTTTATTAAAAATTATACAATCAGGATGTCATCACTCAGAAGGTAAATTTAATAAGGTTAATTTCTAAGTCCTTCTTTTATCCATGAACAACATCCTGCTTTAACAGACATCAGACGAACATTTATGACTTCGCACCAGTGTAGCTTAACCTGGTTTTCCCTCCTCTAAAAGTCTTAAAATGGATATTTTCTATCCTGTCAGCTGGCAAGCTACACTTAAGCTAGATAAACATGAGATGCTTAATTTAGGCCTCTTCTAGCCTGTAATTATATCCTGGCCTTCCAGGTAACACCTTGTAGCTAAAACCTGGGAGGGGGGGTGTCATTCCACAGGCTGTTTCAGCATGTCTCATTAGAGACACTCAATAACACATTTTTATATTACAAAAATTATAGATTAATCAGAACCAGATGTCTGAGTGTCACAATTCCTCCCCGCCTAGATTGAATTTGGGGGCTCTATCCCCTGCATGGGATGAGCTTCCCAAATCAGTTCACTCCTTGTAGACACGAGACAGCCCATCGGAGTTCCGATTTTTGGCTCCAGCCCTATGTAATATTGTCATATCATACTCTTGCAAAGCAAGACTCCATCTTAGCAATCTATCATTGTTTTTTCCCATCTGCAACAGCCAAACCAGGGGGTTGTGGTCAGTCTGTACCACAAAATGCTGCCCATACAAGTATGGCTCTACTTTCTTTAGGGCCCACACTATGGCAAGACACTCCTTTTCCACCATGGAGTATGTTTGCTCCCTGAGAAGTAACTTTTTACTCAGGTATGCTATTTGGTGATCCCTCCCTTGGCTGGATGTCTGTCTCAGTACTGCCCCAATACCCATGTCTGAGGCGTCAGTCTGAACTATAAAGGGTCTGCTATATATATATATTTAACTTATGTTAACCCTGTTTATACCTGTATGCCTAATGTTCATGTATTGTTCCATTGTAACCCTCCCGGGTCGCGCCTGAAAATAGGCACTTGTCTTTCTAGTGCGCTTACCCGGTAAACAAAAGCAAATAAAAATAATAATAAATATAGTCAGGACTTGTCAAAACAGGAGCACTGCATAGTGCCTCTTTCAGTCTGGTAAAGGCTTCTTAACAGGCTGGTCCCCAGGTAATTTTCTTTGCCATCCTTTTCTTTACCAGATCAGATAGGGGAGCAGCCAGTGCACTGTAATTGGGTACAAATTTTCTATAGTACCCTGCTGTCTCAAGAAAACTCCTGACCTGCTTCTGCATTTCTGTTCTGGGCCATGCCTGGATTACCTCTATCTTTATCTGGTTAGGACGGAGCTGTCCTCGGCCTACCACATGCCCGAGGTGTGTCACCTTTCCCATGGCCACCTGGCACTTCCTGGATTTGACAGTAAGCCCGGCCCTCTGTATCCTGCCCAGCACTTCCCTAAGGTGGGATAGATATTCCTCCCAGCAGGCACTAAAGATGGCAGTGTCATCCAGGTATGCCATGGCATACTCCTCAGCACCATTTAACACCTAGTTCACCAACCTTTGGAAAGTGGCTGGGGTGTTCTTTATTCTGAAAGGGATTACTTTAAATTCAAATAAGTCTATCGGAGTGATGAAGGATGCCCATCAACTCTACCTGCCAATACCCCTTGGTCAGGTCAATGGTCGTAAGGTAGGTTGCCCCTTCCACCTTGTCCAGCAGTTTGTCCATCTGGGGCATCGGGTGGGTGTCTGACTTTGTGACTGTGTTCAGTCCATGATAGTCCAAACAGAAATGAGTAGAGCCATCTGGCTTGGGCACAAGGACTATGGGTGAGGCTCAGGGGCTGAGGGATCTCTGGATTACCCCTAAATCCAGCATCTCCTCCACTTCCCTCCTAATGTCCTTTTGAACAGGCTCTGACACCCGATATGCTGTTCGCCGTATGGGTGTCTGTGTCCCTGTCTCTACATCATGTGTTGCTAAGAGGGTTAGTCCAGGCTTGGCACTAAACAATGGGGCAAAGTCTGCTAAAACCTCCCTTACTTCCTGGACCTGGTCCAGGGCCAGCTGGGGAGACAATTTTACTGCCTCCACAGAGGACTTTCACTTGCTCTCTTCCAGTAAGTCTGGAAAAGGGTCTCCTTCATCCATCCCCTCCCCGGGACTACACACTGCAAACAACATTTCAGCCCTATTTGCATATGATTTCATCATGTTGACAGGGTACATCCTTTCTGTCTGTCTTCTGTCAGGTAACTCTACAATATAGTTCAAGTCATTTGCCTTCCTAACCACTTTGTACAGTCCTGCCCACTCAGTCTGCAGCTTGTCTTTCTGGACCAGAATAAGGACCATGACTTCCTGACCCACCATGTATGAGCTAGCTCTGGCTCTGTGTGTGTACCACACTTCTTGTTTCTGTTAGGCAGCTGCCAGGTTGCTTTGGGCTGTCCCCATAAGTTCCTTCAGCCTTTCCTAAACCTAAGGATGTAATCCACAATGGGAGTTCCCGGGGTGGTGTGCTTGCCTTCCCAGTCCTCTCAGATCAAGTCTAGGGGCCCACATACATGGCGTCCATATAAGAGTTTGAAGGAAGAAAATCATATCGACTCTTGGGCACCTCCCTGTATGCAAACAACAGGTGGGGAAGTTATTTCTCCCAGTCCCTCTCATGCTGTTCAGTAAACACCCAGAGCATTGACTTCAGGGTATCACTGAATACTTCCACAAGCCCATTGGCTTGTGGATGATATGGTGTCATACATCTCTGCACCACCCCACACTTCTCCCATAAACATTTCATCATATCCGACATGAAGGAACCCCCTCAATCGGTGATAACCTCTTGCGGAAACCCAACATGGGAGAAAATCCCAAGTAAGGCATCTGCCACTTTGTCTGTCCCCTGTGAGGATAGGATGACTGCCTCTGGGTACCGGGTGGCATAATCCACCACAGTCAGGATGAATCTCTTCCCTGAGGAGCTGGGGGTATTTAAAGGCCCCACAATATACATTCCCACCCTCTGGAATGGCTTCTCCACTAGAGGCAATGGAATCAGGGCAGCTTGGGTTTTCTTGCCTGCCTTCCCTATTTCTTGGCACCGGTGACAAGACCTGCAATACTCCTTCACCTGCTGGATGAAGTTAGGCCAATAGAAATTCTGGGCCAACCACTGCATACTGCGCATGATTCCCAGATGACCAGACAAGGGACTATCATGTGCAATCTTTAACAACTGCTCACGATACCCCTGAGGAATGACAAGCTGCCTGCCTAGCACCCCTCCCTCTGTCTGCACAGCCTGAGTATACATAAGTCCATTTTCCCAACAAACCTTATGTCTGCAGTCCCCTCTCTGTGCCCCATCAGAGTCTGCCCAAGCCCTCAGCTTCTCTAGACTAGGGTCACTTCTCTGAGCACCTGCAAAGCTCTCACACATTCCCAAGGCATGGGACAGGTCTGATTCAGTCACTAAACTAGGGTCCCTAGCACTAGCATCAGGGCACTCAGGAACACTGTCAATCCCAACCCTCTGACAATGGGTCACCCCTCCCTCTTTGAAGTAACCCTCTGTAGCTGTGTGGTTAGTTGCTACTGGGGAAATTTCTGCCCCCTTTTCATTAGTTTCCTTATCTGGAGACACAGGCTGGGAAACCAGCCTCTCAGTGGTTTCCACAATGGCTTCTGTGGGGTTCAGGGAACTACAATTTTCCCTTGCTGTGTGGCTACAGGTAACTGCACACACCATCCCTTGTTTGAGATTGTTGCCCAGGATCACATCCACTGCTAAGGTTTGCACTACAGCTACCTATTGCACAGTTCCCCCTGTTTCACCCCAGTCCAGGAGAACACTGGCCAGGGACAATGTTTTCTCTTCACCAGCAAAGTCCTGTACAGTGACGTATTTGTTGGGAATAAGCTGACCTGGTTCTACTAGATCCCCTTTTACCAAGGTCATGGATGCCCCTGTGTCCCTTAACCATAGCATCTGCTCACCATTCACCATGACTGGGTGCATGTGTTCCCTCATGTTCACCATCGTGCTCCCAGGAACACACAAACAACCCTCTTCCTTCCTAGCACCACCTTGTTTATTGTTACTCGTCCATTTGGGACACTGTCTGGCAATATGCCCAGTTTCTTTACACAACCAACATTCATTTCTTTTCTCAGAGAAATCTTTTCTCTGAAACCTGGAGCCAGTTGGTTTTGGTGGAGGCAGTGAGGGTTGTAGCTGCCCTGAAAGTGTGCTTTTCCCTTTTTGTGCTGCCACGCCCACCCCATTCACTCTCAGAGCAAGTCTGCTCTTGGCATAGTGGTCCAAGAGTTCAGCAGCCTCTTGCACTGTTTTGGGATCTCAGTCCTCCAGCCAGGTTTTCAGCTGTGCTGGGCATGCCCAGAAAAACTGTTCTAACAAAATCACATTTTCAATTTTATCAACAGAGTTTGCTTCAATTCCTTCCCAACAATGTTTTAAAAACTGACGTTGTTTCATGGCTAGCTCCTCATAGCACATGTCAGGGCTTCTCCTGAGCTTATGGAATTTAGCTCTGTATGATTCAGCAGTTAATTCAAATTTCTTTAACAGTGCAGCTTTAAGTTTGCTGTAATCATCACTGTCCTGACTGTCCATTTGACCCAATGCATCCTGAGCTTTTCCGGTAAGTAGCGGGGATAGCTGGAAGCTCCAGGACCCCCTAGGAATTTTAGCCTGAATACAAACTTTTTCAAAAGAATTTAAAAAGGCATCCATATCCTCCCCCTCTTTAAATTCAGCTATCAATTTGGAATTCAATTTGTAACCCAGTCCTGTAGTCCCAGTTAAACCCAAGCCACTTACCTGCTCTGTTGCCACTGGTTGGAGTTGTAGCTTCTCCAGTTCATGTTGCCTTTGGCACTCTCACTCTTCACGGTCTGTGTCTCAGCATTCTCGCTCTGCCTCGTCCGCCTCCCACTGTTCACGGTCCTTCTCCCTCTGGAACTCCATTCTGCACAACTCAATTTGCAGCCTGAGTTCTTCTGGATACAGGATACTGTTGACCTTCCCCTGCTGCTGTGGCCCTTCACTGACAGTGGCCCTGTTGCCCTCCTCATTGTATCTGGATGCTGCACTGGCCACTAGCCCTGCCACACTCAAGGTTTGGTCCTTTTCAGTCACTGTCTGTGACTCAGTGCTCTGGGTATCTGCTACCTTCAGGGCATCCACGAGGTTCTGTTTGCTGGTTTTGCCTTGAACAGGACTCCTATCTCCCCGCACAACTGCTTTAAGTAGTCTACAGTGTGCCTGCTGTAGTTTGAAGCCATCTGCTTCCCTAACTATGGCTACTCTGACTTGCACTTTAGAACAAAAATAAAATGGGTAGGAACTTGACTGTATGCCAAGTGATTTATTTCTGTCTCCTTTTTTAAATATAAATCACTGCCTTTTTCTTTCTTTGCAAGTGAGATGACAGTCTCAAACTGACACACTGAACAATAAAAGCTTGTAATACCAAAATGTATTGCACCGCTGACAACCAATCTGTCACAAATCTACTCAGCAGGTCAGGCCCTCTGCTCCCACAGTGCCAACCTCCAAGTGCAGTCTTGTGAACAGTTAACAGAACAGGGTAACCCTCCTCTCTGCTTTGTGGGTTTGAATCAAACTTCAGTCTCAAGTTCTGGAGGGATTCAAACTGTGAATCGCTTGCTAGTGTACCCAATGTACAGGCTCAGATAATTCTGCTCTTCAGAGGGGCCAGAAATCTTTTGCCTATGGGCATCTAATCAGGCATACAAAATGAACCCTTAAAACTCTATTAAAGACCTCAGAATAAACTCTTACCTTTTCCCAGTTTGCTAAATCCAGTAAGCTTTGTACAGTGTCAACTTTAACCATGTATGCTTCACTTGTCAAGAAAAATAATTTCAAAGGCACACCAAGTAGTCTTTAAAGCAGAGGTTTACTTGAAAATAGATAAAAAATGTAAAATGTAAATACAGAACCATATGTCACAAAAACATACAATCACTTAAAAGAACAAGGGTTAAAAAAAGTGCAAAATTGCTACCACCAGACAATTAAACTCATATATCTAATGTATCTCTTCTAATAGTGCTGATAGACAGATGTTGTTGTCAAGAGAGTCCAAATATGTGTGTCTTAACAGGTCACTCACAGCATAATTAAAAACACTGTCTTGAGCCTGCCTTCTCCATGATGTCACCCAGCGCCTCCTCTGTTAATTAAAAATTATACAATCAGGATGTCATCACTCAGAAGGTAAATTAAATAAGGTTAATTTCTAAGTCCTTCTTTCATCCATGAGCAACATCCTGCTTTTATAGACATCAGAGGAACATTTATGACTTCATACCAGTGTGACATAACCTGGTTTTCCCTCCTCTAAACATCATGAAGTGGATATTTTCTATCCTGTCAGCTGGCAAGCTACACTTCAGCTAGATAAACAGAAGATGCTTAATTTAGGCCTCTTCTAGCCTGTAATTATCTCCTGGCCTTCCAGGTAACACCCTGTAGCTAAAACCTGGGAGGGGGGGTGTCATTCCACAGGCTGTTTCAGCAAGTATCATGAGAGACACTCAATAACACATTTTCATTTTACAAAAATCATAGATTAATCAGAACCAGCTGTCTGAGTGTCACATAGACTAGGTAGGTATCTTAGTAATCAAGCTCATTTGACCATCGCCACAGGAACCCTTCTTCCAGTTCTATTATATAGTGCTCCCCTCTGACAACCTCTCTGAGGTGCTGAGTTAGGTAAACTTAGATTGCTTTATCACAAAGTTGCTCACTTTATAGCTGCTACACATCCCCAAGATCACCACTGTAGCATACTCAACCTCAGTTAATTGGTCCTCCGTTGAGGCAAGACTAGCCTAGCCTACCACACCCTTTGCTTAGCCTTTAAAATAATCAAAATGGTTGCCCCTCCCAGGCTCAATTGGCTACTACAGTTCAAAACTCACAAGCAGGAGCTTAGATCATCTGCTTTCTCTACCTTGGAGATCTCAAGATCTAGATCCTGTGCTGGTGACAGGTTCATTGCTATTTCTGCCCCATCCTCTGGAATGGCCAGCCACCAGAAGTGTTTAACTGTACTTCTTTAAATGCATTCAAAGTTGCCTTGAAATCTTACTCGCTAGTGGTATTTTCCTAGCACTTACCTGCTATTTCTTGGCTTATTTCTAGTCACAGGTTCTACTATTAATGGTCACTTAACCCTGTTGGAAATATTGTAACTAGCTGCATCTGCAACCTGAACTCCTCACCCTTTGATGATACCCCAGATATGGGGTTGTTTGCACTTGGACTTTATACAGCATATGAGTGCAATGTGCTTTTATTTCAGCCCTACTGTTTCTTAATTTGATACCCATCTTATGTATACTTCTTGTATGTCTCAATATGTAAACTGTGGTTTACATGCTGAGGTTGGAGGAATGGTCAAAAGTATGGCAGCTTAGATTCACTGCAAAGAAGTGCAAAGTAATGCACCTGGTAAACAAAAATCCAGGGGAAGAGTACACAATGGGGGGTACTGACAACAACAAAAATGGAAAGGGACCTGGGTGTAGTTAGATCAGATGACCTAAAGGAGGGCAAGCAATGTGAGAAGGCAGTAAGGAGGGCTGGGGGGATACTGGGATGCATATGGAGAGGCATCACCAGTAGAAAACTGAAAATTGTTATCCCTCTATACAGACAGTTGATGAGATCCCATCATGCAGTGTGCAGTTCTGGAGACTCCATCTCTACAAGGACATAGACAGGATGGAGGCAGTCCAGAGCAGAGCAACTCAAATGGTGATGGGTCAGCACCAGAAGCCAAACAAAGAGAGACTAAAGGAGCTTAATATGTATACCCTCATGGAAAGAAGGGAGAGGAGGGACATGACAGAAACTTTCAAGTACCTCAGAGGAATCAGTAAAGTCCAAGTGGGTAGCATCATTCAGAAGAAGAGGTGTGCAAGAACAAGGGGGCACAATTTGAAGACAGAGGGGGAACAGCTATGGGGCAATGTGAGGAAGTATTTTTTCACACAGAGGATGGTGGACACATGGAATGGCCTTCCTGAGGAGGTTGAGGGATCAAAAACAGTGGGGAGAATTCAAGAATGCATGGGACAGACATAAGGCAATTCTAGTGGGGGTTTGGAGGAAGTACACTGTTGGTTAACTAGGATCTGTAATTTATCCAATAGGTAGGGAAATGGGCAGACTGGGTCGGCCAAGCAGTCCTTAGCTGCTGTCAAATTTTATGTTTCTATGTGGTTATTAACTTGTCTCTGTATTTAAACTGTTATTTCCTAGCTGTCTCAAAACATTAACTGTGGTTGTCAACTTGTCTCTGTATGTAAACTTATTGAATCTAATTAACACCAGGTCACTCCTGAAAAATGATTACTATGTCTCAGTGGGCTTACCCAGTTAACAAATTTAAATAAATAGAATTAAATAAGTATCTCTAAAACTAGTTAAATAGGGGAGGCTTGCTCGAATAAGTATGCTCTCAGCAGGCTTTTAAAAATCTCCACAGTGCCAGCTGAGTGCATATTTCCCAGAAGAGAATTCATCAACATAGGGGCCACAACCCCAAACTCTCTCCACATAATGCATATGATCTTTTCCTACACACATCACCCCTCAGCCTATGAAAACCAGTTCTACTAACCAACACACCACGTCCTAGCATCCAGTCCCTTGTGTGCCACAGCAACCAGCACTCTGCTGTGTTGCTGACCAGACTGATGTCCATACTAACTGTGACTGCAGTTCAGCTAGTCAGATTTTAAGCACAGCAAAGTCTCCCAAAAGGTACAGTAGGTAAATTCTTTACTGTTCAACTTTCAAATATTTAAAAACAGCCATTACAAAATGGACGCAGACATAGAGTAAAACATCCTCATTCAAATTAGTGAAGGACAGAGACTGCATAGGATGCTAACAGAAAATCACACTCCCCTACTGACTGGGTGGCTTACAGATATATAAGAAATAAATGCAAGCATGAACTCTATCTCACCAAGAGTTCTTACTTTAAAATGCAGTAGAAAACCAGCCTAAGTGACTCAAGAAAATTCTGGTCTCATATTAACAGCATACTGAGACCCAGAACTGCCCAGGCATCCGTGACCATCGAGGTTGATGGGTTGAAACACTCTGACACAAAGATAGTGACAGATTTGTTTCAAAATTTATTTTGCAACCTGTAAAATTTTAGTAGTCTTAGTGGCAGATTTGTTTCAAAATAATTTCTGCAACCTGTAAAACTTCAGCAATCTTAATACCAACAAGGGGCTTCAAAACGCTGCACATGAGCCATGCCGGGAAACTTCTTTCCCTCATTTCCACCTAAAAAAGGTCACACTCAGGGAAGTCCAGAAACAAGGCTGGTGTTAGGATTTTGGGGGCCCCCAATGAAATTAATGGCAGGGGCCCCCAACCAGTTATCTTTTTATGCTTGGCCAATGTCTTACTTAAATTTTATGGAATTAAAATATCAATGCACATGTAGGTGCTAAATCTATTTTTTATGCCTAGAAACAATCCATGTCTCTTAAAGAAGATAGGAAATGATTTTTACATAGTTAACTGCCCTTTCACCTTCTTTTCCATGCCAGTTATGTATTCTGATATGCTTTGATAATTTTTTGGTAAATAAATAATCTAGCTTTGGGGTGCCTTCCGATCTACATTGAATTCCACTCTCCTCACCAGCTACTGCTCTTGATTTTCATATCTCTAAGACATTCTATGACATCACAGACTCCCATTCCATGCTATTTATCTGAATGGCCTGGAATGGGTGTTTCTGTTGTCCTAGAATGTTCAGGCAGTATGAAACCAAAGAGCAGCAACTGTTGAACACTGAGAGATTCAGGGTGGTTACAAAGGCAACAAAATGTAGATTATTCATTTAACAAAAAAGGTCAATGCATATCAGAATAGTGGGTAGCCAATAACAGACAACTAGAGGGCATCCAACGGTTTCCTATCACCTTTAACACACTCATCAGTTTAATATATTTAGGCATTAAGACATGACCAGGGGTTGGATTACTGTCCATTAATCTAACCCTAGCAGTATGATGTATGAGGTGAAGCTGAGTACTTTATTCCCTCAAGATTAAATTAACAAGGAAAGAGAAGGGCCAGAGTGCTTTAATGCTATTATTCAGCTAGACAGCTTCTATATTCAATTCAGAAATGGACTAAGCTCATTGGGAGCTGTCCTGGGAAGGAAGATTAAACATCCCAAAAACAACTCCTTTTCTGTAGTGAAGGAAGATGTTGTGCTCTGCCGCCTGGCTGAAACAGAGATATCACAGTGGAGGCACTAACTAGGGGATGGATGCAGCTAACATGCCAAGCACCAGGATGGGGGAATGAATCCTTAGTAAAAACTGGGATGAAAACCCCCACAGCTGGTCTCACACTACCAAGCATGGGCTTCACCTCACCCACCACTGATGGTCCAAGGTAAGTGGTGGAGGTAAGATCCAGAGCAGATAGGACCCCTACCCTAAGGGAAAACATCTGACACACCTGTATGAGTGACTCAAGGCCAGGAGTAATTTCAAAAGGTCACACTGCACAAGGGAAAATATCAGTGATATTCTCATTAGAGCCATAGCATATCTGATTTATGACATGCCTTTTATCATACAATGGCAACAAAAAATAATGCAAGATAATGCAAGTGCATTCTGCTGTTCAGTGGCCACTGTCGCTTTAATATATTTAGACTGTCCATCTATCTTTGGAGAGGCTCAATAATCTAATCCAGTAAATAATGACTCTGGAATCTGCCCAAACTTGTAATCTTGTTATTCCTAATTATGCTCTTATGAAATATGTTGGGGTTGACTTTTGACAGCTCAGAAAACTCCTTAGCAATATTATTGCTGGCTTTTCCAGTTGGTTAGTTTGACACATCCCCCATGTTTCTGCACCATACAGAGACTGGGTGATGAATTTTGCTTAAAGTGCATATAATAGAGGTCTGATAGAAAATGGCCACCATGTAGATGATTAAATCTTGCTAAGGCACCCACAGTTTTTTTTTATTTTAAAATAGTATGATCAAGGTGTGATTTTCAAGTTCTACTACTGGTATAGGTAATGTCCAAATAAATGTATTTACTAACTATTTCCAGCTTGTTATGTTTTATCTTCCATACATATTTAGATTTCCTCACACTCAAAATCAGGATTTTGGATTTTTCTAAATGTATTCTCAAAGGTAAAGAGTCTGAAATTTTGGATAATAAATCCAGCTATTTTTGGAGGCCTGATACATTTAGGGTGCATAAAACCAGGTCTTCAGCATATGCAAGACAGGAACAAGTATGGGTACCAGTTTTGGGGAAGTCAGAATTACACTCCTGAAGTTCTTTAAGAAGACTGTCTAAGTAAATGCAGAATAGCAAAGGGGCTAAAATACAGCCTTGTCTTACTCCTTTGATAGTACGGTTACAGTCTGATAAGTTGGTTCCTGAACGAATTTGGGCCTAGGTATTAATATATAGCATTCTTATGCTATTAACAAGAACCAGAGAAATATCCCTTTCAACATAGTATCCCATAGAAAAGTTCTGTTTGTTGTGTCTAAAGATGAACTATAATCAATAAATGTTAAGCATAATTTCTTTTTTCTAATTTTGACATATTTTTCATTTAAGTGGGAGAGTATATAGCAGTTGTCTATGGTAGAATAGTTTTCGCGAAAGCCTGCCTGATTGGGGGCCAATCCTCCAAGTGCATTGATTTCTTTGATTAATCTACCCAGTAGGATTTTGGCATAGATGTTGCCCTGGATGTCTAGTAAACTGATAGGTCTGTACATTGAAGGATCATCCCTTGGTCCTTTCTTGTAAATTGGAATGATTATTGAGCCTGACCAAGAGTGTTGAATATAGTTGTTTAGCATACATTCATTAAAGAATACCACCAGGGCATCTGCCCACTCCTCAACTAAACATAGATAGACTTTTCCAGGGATCTTATCTGGACCAGCCTTATTTCTTTTCAAATTATTTATTGCAAATACTACTTGTTTAATTATAGGGCTATAGTTAGAATTTATGTCTTTTAGCTCCAAATTTTTCCAAAAGGAATCCAAACTTGAGTCATACAGTATCTTATTATAGTATTCAGTCCATGTTTTTAGGTCAATTTGATGTACCAAGTCATTTGTCTATTCTTTACAGCATTTTGCTACTGTTACACAAGGTTCCTGCACCCTTATTGGTACCCCCAGAGGTACACTGTAGACAGCTAGCACTTAGGCATATGTTATACTAACATATAGGGCTAAGGGCATCTACCATATAAGAGTAGATGTCAGGATATGTATGTATATTATTGTTATGCACTTTGCTTTCTAATACATATACATATTTTATATGTATTTCTTGCTTATAAGCTGTTGGGACACCTGTGTCCTTGTAATGATTATGATATATAAGTCGGCATTGCCACCTTTTGGTGATTTGTACTACTACACTGATATATGTAGAACTGTACTCTTTTGTTTCACAAAGTGATGACTACTACAAAATTGTATAATGTTATCTTGGATCGTGGAGCCATCTCTAATTTAGCCAATAGGGTTCATCTCTATAACTAGAAATGTTTCTATCTTACAGTAACCATAGTAATTATCATAGGTATATAATGTGAGACATTATGTCTTCTACCTCGAAGACCCCAAGAGACACGGAGAATCCTTGAGGTATAGGAAATACTTAGCATTGGCTCCTGGTTCGTATTGGTAAGAACTGCTTAGGGCAACTGTAATTATCCTTTTTGGCAGTAATAAATGAGTGTATTACTCTTATGCTATGTGTCTGTGATTCCTTGCATTCTCAATATTGCCACAAGCCAGAAGGTCTTTGAATCATTCCTATCAATGACTGTTATCATTTTCCCCCACAGTAGGTCCTGATATGACCTCCGTTTTTGTTTTAAGAGCAGCTTGTGTTTTTTTTCTTGTTACATTCCTCAATTGAGATTTTAAAGTGCTACAGTCTTTATTGAACCATGCAGTGGGATTTTTATTTTAATAATTTTTATCACCACAGACTGGTTTATGCAAGTGTTACTCGAGCTCAGAGAAAAAGATCAATAATTCCTCTTTAGCCGGCCCGGTGGCGCTGAGGGTTGAGGCGCTGGACACCACACCTCGTACCACACCGCCAACCCGGGTTCAGGAGCAAGCCCGGGTCGACGGGGTTCGGCAGGGAGGGAGAAGGATTGAGCACCCAACGGCTGCTCTCCTTCTCCAGGAGGGGGGACCACGCTCTCTGCCACAATACCGCCACCTGTTGGGGAAGCTCAGGGTGGTTGGTGTGGATGAGGAGAGCCAGATGTGAAAAGGGTAGATGTTGGCAGAGGGCTGGCTTCGACGTGTGCCTCCACGCACGCCGGCAGCCTTGCGCCTCATTGCACGCCGACGTCGGAGGAAAAATCAGAGGAAAAGTCCTTCAGCCTGCCTAGATGACGTCCCTCGGAGCCAGTCTCACCACCCACTGACCGATCAGGGCAGACCTCGCTGTACAGCTCACTGCAGGACAGAGGAGGTAAGGTGAGAACCTCTCCTCACCCCGCCCAGGGGATAATCCGGGCCATCGATGGAGGGCCGATGGCAGTGAGTGTGGTACTCTAGGGGCAGACCCTGAGTGTCGGTAGGGTTGGGAGGGTGATAATCCTTGGGAGACCAAAGGAGTGGAAGGTTGAGGGACAGTAAAAAAAGGTGGGGGGAAAACAATAAGTATAAAAAAAAATAATTCCTCTTTCATTGAGTTAGGGCCATTATTTGCACTACTTCAAGAGTTTACAAAAACAGTGACCTGACTGACTATATGGGCTTCCAAAGATGTAGTCCATTATAATTTCTTGGAGTATCTGACTGCCAGCTTATCAGGTTCTAGTACCAGCTTCATTTTTGCTCCTGGGCTTTCCATATCTTTATATATGATCACTGGAAAATGATCACTTTCTATTCTGCAGTCAGTTGCTAAGACTTCCCAGTAATCAGGTTGGTCTTGCCATAAGATAAGGTTCAGTACAGATGCTCCTTTGTTGGTAAAATAGGTAGGGGAGCCTTGTTTAACACGCTGAGTAGTGCAGCCACGGAGAGCACTATTCAGCTGAACAGAGCAGGCCAGTACTTTGACTGTGACGTAGGTGGTAAGATGCTGGCATGGCAGCTTAAGCATACAGAGGAACAGAGAACTGTTGCCCAATCCACAATCCAGATTTGGGAGTGGTGTCTAGTCACCAAATGGTAGGGGATGCTTTCAACCAATTTTACAAAACACTGTACACTTCTGAAGCCACCCACCCAAGGACCATCATCAGACCTTCTTCCAGAAGGCCCCAGTGGAACACATGCTTCCCTCACATATTGAGAGCCTAGAACAACTGCTCTACACACAAGAGATTTGTGGTGTGATTAAGACTTTGCAGCCTGTCAAGGCCCCAGGGCCTGATGGCCTACCCATAGACTTTATGAAGCAAGTCACAGACCTCTTTGTGAACCATCTATTTGACATGATAGAAGACAGCTTTTCAGGAGGAGGAGTGCTGTTCCCCAGGTCAGCTACAATCACCATTCTACCTAAGCCAGACAAGGACCCAGCATATTGTGCTTCTTACCACCCAATATCTTTTTCAACAGCTGATTTCAAAATTGCTATCAGAGTCATAGCCACCTGGCTGGAGGTATGTGTCCTTTTCTGTATTCACCTAGATCAGGCAGGTTTTGTTAAGGGGGGCAGAGCACACACACAACATCTGGCATATGCTAAATATTATTCATAAATGGGCTAAATTGTCCAATAACTATGGGACAGTTGTCCTTGCCCTGGATGGCGAAAAAGCATTTGAGTATATGGAGCGGGGGTACATGCTGGAAACCCTTGGAGGTTTGGGATGCAGGAACAGATCATCAAATTGATCAAAACTATACAGATCATCAGATGGATGGAACTCTTTCAGCAAACCATCTGCAAGAATCCAAGTTAACAGAGGTCCCACTGAGGCATTCAGTCTCTCTAGTGGTACCAGGTAAGGATACCCCCTATCTCTACTCATATGTTTTCTCTCTAGAGCCTCAGGTGGCTGCAACAAGACACCAACAGAGAATAGAAGGCTGCACCTGTGGAGGGAGTGTGCAAAAAGTGGCCCTCTTTGCAGATGATGCACTCTTTGCAGATGACCTCCTACTGTACCTCCAAAATCCATCCAAGGCACTTTCAGCTCTACACTCATTACTAAGAGAATATGGTGCGCTGTCTGGTTACAAAGTTAACTGGACCAAAAGTGAAATTCTTCCCAAAGGTAAACAACTTAGGGATAAAGTGGTGCACAACTCTATGGGACTACAGATGGTCCCAGCTATCAGATAAATTAGGGTGCAAATTTCAACCCATCTGTTGCAACTATACAAACCAAACTTTTCTGCATTACTGGCCAGTATCAAAAATGAATGCAAGAGGTGGGAGGTATTACCGCTGTCTGTCACTGGCAGGGTGAATGATGTAAAAATGTGAACCCTGCCCAAATGTCTCCATTTGTTTCAATCTCTTACAATACACATCTCACAAGATCTTTTCCACTCAGCTAAACAGTAAAGTGCACAGGTTTCTGTTGCATGCCAAACCAGCCTTGATAAAAAGAACTACCTTGCAACTCCCAGCTCTGAAGGGTGGATGTGGCCTACCACATTCTATAAATTGCTATTGTGCCTCTAACTTAGCTTTCTCCCTAATGGTGATTCCCCAGAGAAACCAGCTTGGATACTTATGCAGGAAGACAACCTGGGGATGGAGTTGTAATACCCATTGTTAGTGGAGGCTGGAGGAATTTTGTTGAGAAGACCATGTACTTGGTTTTTGAAGTATTTAATAGGAGTTTAGATGCACACCGTCACCAAGTGAGTTATAGTTTATCAAATTTCTCCTGTAAAACATTTATACCTAAGACAGGGGTAGGACTAGAGATGTACATAACTGTGTCATCAGCATAAAGATGTAGCTTTGCCTTTTCAATGTTACAGCCAAGATCATTGGTATAAATTGTGATTAAAAGTGGGCCTAATATGGACCCTTGTGGTTCCCCTTTACAGATGAAGACACAAGATGATAATAACCTTCTATCTTTAACTGCTGTTGTCTGCCAATGAGATACTCTTTAAACCATTTTACTGTGTTTGGACCTAAACCAATATTCTTAAGTTTGTTCAGAAGACTAACATGGTCCACAATATCAAATGCTTTACTGAGGTCTAGGGAGGCTGCTACATTGGTAAGCTTTTGATCCATGGTGTTATACCAGTCATTAGTTACTTTAACTAAGGCAGTTGAGGTACTATATTTAGTGCAAAAACCTGATTGAACTGGGGAAATAATATTGAATTTGATTTGTATATTTACCTTGCTCAATAAAACATGATTAAAATAGAAACACTGTGCAGTTATTTGTTTCAACATTATTTTAATTTAATAAAAAGATGCTGATAAAAATATCACTTTCTCTTTGATATCTATTTGCAATTTCGCATAAAATTGAAAATAACAACTTAATGTGCTACCTGTAGGGGCTAAGAAGATGACCATGACTTGACTGGTTGCACCTGCACCTACTCCAACCTACTAGATAAATGGAATAATAGATAAGGGACTGTGTATTATGAGGCTATAATACCATTGAGAAGTGTTCTGGTGACATGTGAACCTCGAGAGTGATGGTGTAATAGCTTAGTGATGCACAGTCCCCTATTTTTTTTATTTTTGTAATATATGGATCCAATGAGTTTTTAGCAGCACTCAACAGAAAATGTGCAGTGTGGTGGGGCAGTATAGCTCTACTAAACGTGTGACAGTTGATAAAGTTTTTTCTTTAGAGTGAAAAGGAGACTTTATCAAAAAACAAGCACTGACCCATTTTCACATGCTGTTTAATCTTCCCATTTAGAACAGATGACTTATGTTGCATTAAGATCAGGGCCAAGGGTAGCAGATCAGGACTGAGAGGTGAGTGTGCAGGTACTCCCCCTCCTGAAAAGTAAATGACTAGAACCAGCACTTTCCCGGTGGAAAAAAGAGAGTAAGCAGTGCGGGCTTGAAGTACTCAGCACATTGCATTGTCTTTTGGGCAGTCCATTCGTTCAGCTGTCCCTTTTGCAATTAGTGCACACATTGCAGTCACCATGGTGGATGACAGGTGGTTCTTGTTTAAAGCATTGCATGACTGGAAGCTGCACTGTACTGCATCATCGAGGGGAGTGTACGTGTTTGATTGGGGACAGACAATGGGACTGTGTAGCTGTGTGATGATTTTGAAGTCAGCAGTGAGTTGGCTTTTACTGTACATGGCAGTTACAGTAAAAGCCAGTTTGCACTGAGCATGAGGATTTCAGCAGCATGCAGACATGGATCTGTCTTATAATACTATCATTGAGAGCACAGAGTGATAGTATTACAAGGTCTGAAAGACAGCATTATGAGATCTGAACTGTAATATTATAGCAGTTGAACTGTAGTATTATGGGGATTTTTGTGTTTAACTTTCAATGATAGTATCTGGCTTATCCATATATTACAATACATTGAATCTTGAGGTGGGAATCCCCACACTAGATTAGAAGATGTAAGACCTAATCTGTAACTCATCTGTAACTCATTAAAGCTATACTGTGCCTAGATGTATCAACAAAACTGAATGAAATAAATAAATGCATGTAACTTTATCCTTAAATGTGGAACTCAAAAGTACTGACTTTAGAGGACAGAAATAAGTAGATACAGACTGTTGTGATATCTCTACACAAGGTTTATAAAGCCCCTGACATCCCTGACAAGTTGGAGGGGTAGCGTTTGAAAAAGTAATTTTGAGTCACAATCAGCTTATAGTATATGGTTTGCCTTTATTGTGTATAAAAGTGAATGAGCTCAAAATCCCTGCTGTAGATACAAAAACACATATAGTATGTGGTCAAAGGTCACAAAAGCAGTTGTGCATGGGTTATTGCATATGCATGACATTAGATAGACACCCTGATTGGACTGCCAGCAGAAGTAGTAGAATATGGAACAGTGAAAGGCTTCAAGAATGCATAGGATTGACATACAGTGGCAGTTGAGCAAAAGTTGATTAGTAGAGTAGTATAGTGAGGTATTTGAGGCAGCACAATACATGCTAATTGAGCTGCTACCACATGCTGCAGCATGTGCTATGCCATGCTACCACTCAACCTTTGCACAACTACTATTGTAGAGTGTATTAGATAGGAGACAAGGAGACAGGAGGTTCTCCAGAGCCCAGATAGGGTCTGCAGAAGCAGAACAGGCAGGGAGCATCTGGGTAAATTGGGTGAGCCAAGTGGTTCTTTTCTGCTGACAAATTCTGTGTATCTATCACAGAATCACAGAAATTTGATGGCAGAAAAGGACCACACCTGCCCATCTAGCCTGCCCTTACAATATCGATGTAACAGCTTTTCTGATGCTAAGTTCCTTGTGCCACTCTTGTACCCAGAGCTGACTTAAATGAAATCCCATATCTCCTTACTTCATAAAAATGTCTTGTGCTCTCCTCCAAACACAAAAACCTCCCTTTGTATTAATTTTAAAACATTAACTTGTCCTACACAGAAAGAGTTGTGGATTCCTGGAACAATCTTCCAGCAGAGGTGGTGGGGGTGAAGAAAGTGGTGGGGTTCAAGAATGCATGGAATAGGTACAAGGGAATCATAATGGAAAGGAAGGGGAAGGGAGTAAAAACAGTTGATCAAGTACGGTCTGCAATAACAATGTAGATGGGGAAAAACAGCAGACTGGGTGGGCAAGCGGTACTTATCTGCCATCAACTTCTATGTTTCTATAGCTGCTATAATCCACCATTTGCCAGTAATACCTTTTCACATTAATGCAAATTACTTTTGTTTTGTAAAAGTTTCAGCCATGAGCAATAATACTGACTGTACACTGTTCCGTTTCTGTCAGCACCGATTCAAACTGATGTGTTTACAGTCAAGATTGTTGTTCACTGCCCAACACTACATCATTTTAAAAAGTAAGGTTATTCTGCTCCCTTTTGAAATCAGAACATCTATTACTGATATGGGGTGGATTATTAGCAGCTAGGTGTGGGGAGGGTTAATGTTCTTTAAAATCAATACAAAAGCAAAAAATTCCTCTTGTAAGGGTAATAATATGTGTATCTTATTTTTTAAGCCATGTATGCTCAGCTTGTGTTTTCATTTTGAGGTTGAGATAACATAGATACATAGATACATAGACAGTGTCGGCAGATAAGGGCCTATGGCCCACCCAGTCTGCCTATTTAAGTCTGTAAGTTCAGTTTATGTTTTCCAAGAAGTCTGATGCCCCTTACCCCTGACCTCCAGAATTCCTTTATGTCTATCCCATGCATTCTTAAATCCCGTGATTGTTTCAGCCCCACCACTTCCTATGGCAGGGTGTTCCACTTGTCCACCACCCGCTCTGTGAAGAAATTCTTCCTCACGCTTCCTCTGAATCGTCTCCTCCAACTTCATCCCATGCCTCTAGTCCTGGAACATCTTTTCACTTAAAATAGTGCATTCCTGCACCCTGTTCCTCCTGTAAGATACTTGTATGTCTCTATCATATCCCCTCTCTCCCTCCTCTCCTCCAGGGAGTACATGTTCAGTGCCTTCAACCTGTCCTCATAGGACTTGTGATGCAATCCATGCACCATCTTTGTTGCCCTCCTCTGAACCTTCTCTACCCTGTCTATGTCCTTACATAGGTAAGGTCTCCAGAACTGCACAGTGTACTCCAGGTGCGGCCTCACTAGTGTCTTGTATAGTGGAAACATCAACAGGGACCTCTCAAGCTTTGCTCTCAAGGTCCCTATAATGTTATCTCAGCCCCTCGATGGAAACATAGCCTTGTGTATGACTGCCCAGGCATAATTCTACATTTTCAAAATTGTGCTACACTAAGCTTTCCCTTTCAGTATAATTATGCACATTAACATGAAAACAGGGCCTCTGTGCTTTAGACTTACCTGCTCTGGCTGCTTGTCTACTGTACACGTGATATCACAGTCCTCTGTTTATGGCATCATAATCATTTCCACATGTCACAAACAGAGGGTTGTGATGTCAGGTGTAGACAAGCATCCAGCGCAGATGATGCTTGTGATTCTGTTGTAATGTTAAGAAACACCATTTTACAGTAAAAAGAAGAGCTAAATTAAAAAAACATATCAGATGTGAGCTGTAATGTGTCTACAAGTTACATTTTTATTTCCAGTGTCCCTTGAGTCATATGGAGCTATGAGTTAATTTTAGGTTTGCTAGGTTTTCTAACTATAGTTCAGATGGATTGTTAACCAAACTCTTAACTGCTGGAATGCATTCTTGTTTCTACTATTACATATTCTGCTTTCTTTCATTCTCTCAGCTGCACAAGTATCAAATAAACCTGTAAGCATAAAACAATAAATTAAATCACGTAATTAATTCTGTATGCAGGTTCCATGTAAAGAAAGGAGTTTGGGCATTGTGTGGATAAATTTGATAACCCTGCATCTTGGGCTATTGTAATAAGAAGCTTGGAGCTGTGGTAACTTGTGGTGGTGTATTCTTTCTTCTATAGTCCCAGAAAACTATTCTCAGCTATCTGATAGTGTCAGTCATGGGAGAAGCATAACCAGTTATTAACAGCATTTCTTTTAAATTGTTCCTTAATGTTTGATTTTAATGTGATCCTTATAATGTAATTAGAAATTATGACATCATGTTTAGCCAATCAGGATTGTTTATTTTTAAACACTTCAGACACTCATAACCATTATAAATCATGACATAATTCTTAGCTAATCAGGATTGTTTATTCCTAAACATTACAGGTAATCTTATAACCATAAAAGGGTGTCTCATACACATGGTTCTAAAATTCCGAAACTCCAAGTTCAGTTGGCATAGTGCATTTCCACAATGGGAATTCTCTAATATCCTGCAGGTAAAACATTTTAATTTTAAATTTAAATGTCATTATTTTAAACAAAGCTCTTTAAAATGATTTATAATATGTTTATATGTGAAGTTTAGGTGTCTTTTTTGGTTATAAGTGTTTCTTCTCAAGTCTTTTGTGTGCCAGGACTGCTCAGCATCACTTCACAGTTCTCTCACCCAAAGAAACTGAGAATGAAGTCTTATAACCATAAGACACAATAACTTTACCTATAAATATATATGAGATTATCTCAAACAGCTCTAAAATTATGTAGCTCTATATTCCATTGGCATAGTCCATTTTGCAGAAGACACAAAGGTCTACAACAGAGTGAATACACCTGAGGGGGTTGAGAGTATGCGCAGGGATCTGGAGAAACTGGAAGTATGGTCCAAGGAGTGGCAATTGTCCTTCAATGCAAAAAAGTGCAAGATTATGCACTTAGACAGGAAAAACCAGGGAGCAGAATATCGGATGGGAGGAGGGCATGCCCTGGAGGTAATCAAGCTGGAAAGGGATCTTGGTGTAATCATTTTGTTGGACCTGAAGATGAGAAAACAATGTGAGAAAGCAGTGGCAAAGGTCAGTAGGATGCTGGGTTGTATTGGTAGGGGAATCACTAGCAGGAGGAGGGAGGTCTTAATGCCCTTGTACAGACAAATGGTCAGGCCACATCTTGAGTATGGAGTCCAGTTCTGGAGGCCATACCTCAAGAAGGATGTGGATAGAGTAGAGTGGAGCATGTCCATGTGACACAAATGAAGAAGGGCCTCAGTAATTTGTCATACAAGGAACAGTTGAAGGACCTACATGTACTCCTAGAACAAAAGAGGAAGAGGGGGGACATAGTTGTTCGAGACTTAATATAATAAAGGTATTAACAGAGGTGCCAGTAGGGTACATCTACCAGCTAAAGAGGCAATCAAAAACAAGGGGCAGCTGGCCCGGTGGCGCTGAGGGTTGGCGCTGGACACCACACTTTAAGTTACGCCAAGTGCCTGCCTGGAACGGACTCGGTCGGCCGGGGGGAGGGAGGATCGAGCATCCCAATGGATGCTCTCCTCCCTCAGGGTGGGTTACCAACCCTGAGAAAGCCAGTGGGAGCACTGGAGCTCAAGGGGCCTTGTGGCTCCATTCACGGAGTCAGGGAGGGGGGACGCTGTCAGGTGCTTGAGAGAGATGTGCGTCTGCACGTCGTCTCTCTGGACGTTCATCCTTGTGCCGGCGTCCCAGGGGGTGGGGCTGAAGGGAGTACAGAAAAACAGAAAAAATTCCCTTCAGTGGTCCCAGATGAAGACTGCTCCACCCAAGAGACCACCAATTTCCAGGACAGACCCCACTGTGCAGGATAGGAGTCAAGGGGAAAGAGAAGCGCTCCAGGGGCAGATCCGGGAATGGTAGGTCCGGAAAGAAGGTATGAGCAGTCTGAAGGAGGGGAGGCCGAAGGCAGGAAGGTGGATAAACAAAGAACACAAAAAAAACAACAAGGGGGCATGATATGCAGATAGTAGGGGGAAGTTCAGAGGAAACATTGGAAAATTCTACTTCACAGAGAGGGTGGTGGGTAACTGGAACAAACTCCTAGAGGAGGTAGTGGGAGCAAGAACTGTGGGGATTTACAGGAGCATGGGTAGACACAAGGATCTTTTGGATTGGGGGGGGGGAGTCGGTAGGAAATTGTAAAGTCCTAGCAGCTAGTTAGGCATACTGGGCAGACTGGTTGGGTCTGGTGGGCCTTTTCTGCTGACACATTTCTATGTTTCTATTTCTTTTACAGGGTTTTTCTATTTTGCTATAAAGTAAAACCTTTGAAGTTTAAATTCATGTTCCCTTTTTTAAAACAGAAGTTTTCAACATGATTTATAAGTTCATATGTACAATCTCATATGGTTATCAGTGCTCTGTCAAGGTCCTTTGTGTGCCAGAATGGCTCTACGATGCTGGTTCAACAACTATGTTGTTGATCAACATCACAGTGATGGACTTATGTTGACCGCAAGTTGCGGTCGACATAAATCTGGCAGGAAACCCCAGTCTTTATTTCTACTGGGGGGCTCTGCCCTCGCACCCACCAAACTGAAGGATTCCTACTCCAAGATGGAGGTGGTTCAGGGAGGAGTTGCAGGTCTGGGAGGCAGAGTGCTGGGATCTTGGGTAGACCATTACAGTCAACTGTTGATGTTGTCGGCGTTGATGTGTTCACTCTTGCAGTACGGATGACATACCTGCCAAAACTACGCAACTTCACTTCCCCAGGTCTCTCAACCAAAGAACTCGACAAGGCACTCTTGTAACTGTAAGAGATGCTGGAACTGTTCAAAAGATGGAGCAAATCATGACTGAGCTGTGAATAACAGTGGAGAAATACACTGCTTTTTGGGCTCCCTGGAAGGTATATCAGGAGACTTGGACCATCAGGCTGACTGGAGCTACACAACCTGATGAGGTAGTTGGTGAGTCCATTTGCCCTTTTGGAAGAGTCCGCAACATGGCTTTCTGTAGACCAGGAGGGCTCTGATAGGGCTGGGTTGCCCCCCCTCCCACTGGACTCCACCCCTTCTTCCCTTATGAAATATGCAGCACAGCTGAGCAAACGAGTTTATCCCTATCAACTTTGCACTGACTGACCATTATGGCACCAAGTTTATTTTAATGGCTGGCTGTAAATTTTTGTTTTAAATTTTAATCTTTATTAGTTTTAACACCAGCAACTTGACATGGTTACAGCATAGAATCAGAATACAGCATAACATCAAAGAACCACATGTCAAGCCCCCAAAGCCCTCCCCACCCGACCGGCATTAGAAACAATACATTTGTATATGGCAATTTAACCATGGGAACGTCTAAACACCTTATTGCTGGAGGATATCACCTAGGAGTCTACAGGGGGCCCCACAGCAAGGTAGCTTCAGACTGAAGTAGGTATAGGGAATGGAGACACTCCCATGTTCACTTGTATCAGGCCAGTGAACCCCAGAGGCTGGCTTTATGCTGCTGAGAGCAAAGATTGAATAGGAACTCCTGGAGCCATTCCGTATACATGATTGTGTGATCACTCAACCAGTGACGCAAAACCAATTTCTTCAAGGACATGGAAATCATGGCCATATAATACCTGTGCAGATGGACTGGCACCTGGGAGAAGTCACCTATGAGACAAATTTCAGGGGTTATCAAGTCCTCAATGCCCAGCAAGGGATCTGGTTTAGCTCTCACTAGGTTCCCATAAGGCCCTGATAGGTTGGCAGTCCCCAAAAATGTGCCAGAGGGTACCCTCCTGTTGTTGACATCTGTTACAAAGAGGAGTAGGGGTTCTGCTCAACTTGGATAATTTAACCGGAGTCCAATACATATTATTTAGAATTTGAAACTGGGTTAGTCTCAGTCTATCTTGAGGGATGTAAATATACGTGTCTCTCCGTATAGTTTGCCAGTTACTTTGTGGTGTGGGGAACTGTTCGGACCAATACTTAGGATCTCTATACTGGGCATCAAGCGACCTATGAAGCAAGACCAAGTAAACCAAAGAAATGGCATGAGGTTTGCTAACCACAGGAATAAGGGAGTCAAACCATATCCCAGTGTCATCGTCCTCCGATAATACAGAGGAAGTTTGGACTAAGAGGTGTTGTAACTGAAACCTTTTGAACACCTGCTTAGAATCCAGCTTGAACTGAGTTATGATGGAGCTCACCAACTCACACCTTCTCTCTGAGAAAAAATCCCCCACTCTGAAACCATTAATCTGGGGGAGCCAAAGAGCTGATATAACCTGGCCCCTTATTTTGAGGTTAGGGTTCCCCACGACTGGCTGTAAAATGTCCCTTCTAGATTTATATTTCAGGAAGGAACAGAGTTGAATATGCATCCTAAGAGAGGTAACAATGGGTGTGTTGGAGAGGGTATTTGGAAGAGCCTTAGGGGGAATATGTAGCATGGTCTGCTGGGACTTGCAAGTAGTAGAAATCAGCCAGAGATAACCAGGAAGGGACGTAGGGAAGGGAAACGATCTCTTCCTGGGGAATAAGCCATTTCAGATATTTGCAAAGCTGGGTCACCCAAAAATAAAGGGTGAAATGTGGAAGTGTCAGGCCTCCATTTTCTTTTGAGGCAGCTAATTTATTGTAGGCTCTTCTGGGAGGTTTTCCTAACCAAAGAAAGGAAGAAATAATAGAGTGGACCTTTCTAAACCAATGAAGGGGTACCCAAAGGTTTAACATGCTAAGAGGGTAAAAAGGACGGGGCAAAATATTCATTTTCACTAAATTGATACGTCCCCAGAGTGAAATTGGAAGTGACTCCCATCTACCTAGATCTTGCTGAATAGTTTGCATGAGGGCATCCAAGTTAAGCTTCTTCATAGACACCTCACTTCTGGCTAAAAATAATCCTAAATATTTTAAACTGTTCGGACTCCATTGCAGACCAAGGTGCTCCACATCAAACTTATTTAGCTTATGATGAAGGGGAATACCAAAGTCTTCCCTAGGTTGATTTTGTAATTTGAGAGACTGCTATACTCCACAATGGTGGATAGGACTACAGGGAAAGACTGTCTAGGGTGTATTAGATGCAGGAGAATATCATTGGCATATGCCGATAGTTTAAATACCTGGGTACCCACAGGGATGCCCTGTATGGCTGCATTCTCCCACAACCTGGCCTGCAAGGATTCAAGGTAAATATTGAACAATAAAGGGGACAACGGGCAGCCCTTCCTGATGCCAGTGTGAAGGGGAAAGGTGTCTGAAAACACCCCATGGCTGTTATTCTTATATGTCTTTTTGTTTTCCTTTATTACTGAATATGGTTCTTTCTGTAAGATATATTTGGTGTTTACAAATGTTGTTTAGAAAATGGGCTTAAGAATTGAATAAATCTAATTGGCTGGCAGGGGGTACATTAACTTACAGTGAGAGCCCTGTAAGTAAAAAGTCCCTGCCATACCAGCCCAGCTAGCTTCATAACTACTATTCTAGTGTCAACCCTGCTTGTTAATTGGCCCAAACCTGCTAATTCAATTTAAAATTGCCGCAATTTTTTTTGTCTCGCTAAGTGAGATACAGCTCCCCACATAGTACCAGACTGTGAATGGGTAATATAAACTTGTTCGCCCTTTTCGTCAGTGTCTCACCTTTCCTCCCAAGTATAGCCTCATTTAAAACTGAATGTTTCTTTTTTTTTCTTTTGCAAATGTGTTCCCTGTCTCTATCTCTCTCACTCTTTCTGTGGCTTGGACTCTCGCTCCCGTGGCTTGGACTACAGCTTCCCGACTCAGACTCCTGTGGTGCAAACTAATGCTCTTGTACCTCGAAATCCAGCTCCGTCATCAAATAAAAGGTACCAGACAATGAGTTTAATTTTCCTTGGACCTTAAGGCTATTTAGTTTCAGGGGAATACATACAACAGGGCTGGTTCCTGAGCAGAATTAGACAGGAGTGCCACATGGAGACAGCGAATCAACGGGGCACAGTTAACTTCCTGTCCCTATGGACTGCAACCTACTTAGCTGTACTGCCCTTCTTCTTGTGTGCTGCTAAGAAGCAGTGGACATTTCAATTATTTATTAGCAAGCTCCCCATATTCACTGAATTTCTTTTCCCCCTAAAACTGCTTACATTTATCTCCTTGGCTGACAAATGGGGGGGGGGGGAGGCTGAAGAAGCACAGTACCAGAGGTACAGGAACTACTTTACCTCAAAAGAAGAAATAAAAGTAGAACTGTAGTCATTTTTATAGGATTACTTCTCATTTTCCTTTGTAATGCCGCAAAAATGACACAGCCCATTTTTCTAAGCACAATAACACCCTCCAGGGTGGGCAGTATGGGCAATACTGGACCATCTAGGGTCTATAAGGCTCTCCGCCTGCAGTGTTGGGCCTCATTATGCCCCTAAGTGGTCCGGTATTGCCCAATACCGCCCACACTGTTGGGTATTATTGCTTGCTTATACCTATGTGGTCAACATCACAGTGGATCTAGGAGAATGGAGACTGAGTGGAGGCTCAGTTTGTACTTGTACTGAAAATTAGAAATCTGCTTTTACTGGAAATTTTAACATCAGTATACCGCATATTATTACAAGTACACTGTCCTGTTATTAAGGTATACTACTCTTGTATTGCCTTGCATACCCTGTTCATAACTTCAGTGTCTCTAACGTGGATCTGTCCAGCTATTCCTCATTATAAAAAGGACATTAAAAACTGAAGTTTGTGAATTGCTACTGGCATTCTAGTAGCCCTACATTAATCTTTTATTAATAGCCATGTAGAGTGGCTTCACATGCGGCTAGATAAACTATAACATGTCCCCGTTTTTGAAATAATTTGTTGCCAAAATTCCAAACTGCTCCCTAATGTCTCCAATTAATTTCCCTGACCGCGAAAGCAGGACAGTAGGTAAAGTCTACAGTGTGCTTGCCATTTATTGTTTATAGAGTGAGTTTTTGCCATCGGATGCTATCCCCCCCCTTTGCTGATCCAGCCATACAGGTATAAACAGTTCCCAAATAGCGGCCACTGTTAAGAGATTTACAAGCGCAAGGCTGCTAAAGTGGGCAATTTAAAATCTCAGGCTGCATCTCGGCCAGTGGTTCATGAACAGCTATACATAAACTGCATTAGTTCAATACATATCAATGAAGCAATGACACTGAGAGTTTTAAAATGTTATATTCACAAACTGCATCATTATCCTTACTCTAAATGTTGCAGTTTATGTTAGCATTAATGTCCTGTTAATCACATCCTGGGGGCATGTGGTACTCGACTACACCTCGTGCCACATCAGACCCCCAGGGTGTGATTAATAGGACATTAAAGTAACCCTCAGACATACCTTATTGCTTAAATATAGAAGAGTTTAAAAAAAGAAAGACAGATGACAGAACTGCACATGTACATGTACACTGTAACTCACATGAATTGTTTGTCCAAAACTGGAAGCTTGTGAAAACGGGCAGCTTTTGCTCACATGCCTTTAAAGTATAACAAATAAACTAAACTAATATAACATATATTATAGCATTCTAGGAACTCAGTCATTGTATTTCACAGATGTATTTACAACACCATGGTCCCCCCTCCTGCTTATTCAGCACCCCTCTTTCAGCACCACCATCTCTCTCCCTCCTTGTCTACTTTAATCGCCTTCCCACTCCATCCTTTCACTTTATCTCGCCTAGTTTCCTTTCAGCCCTTGTAAGTTGCAGCATCACTCTAATTCATTGCTCCAGGCATACACCCTTTGCCCTCAATACCACCAAAGGTCATAAACCGCCTGCTACTTTCTCTGTGCTTTTTCCTAGTATTAATAGTAGGAGGCATCGAAAGGAACCCTGGCCCCCATAGGCCTCCACAACATCCACCCACAAAGGCCTAAAGATCATGCACATAAACATTAGGAGTCTCCTCCCAAAACTGGACACTTTAAATTGCTAGATAGCTCAAAATATCCCTGACATCCTTTGCATCTCCAAAACCCGGCTTTCTGCCAAAACATTGGACTCGTCCATCTCCATCCCCAGCTACCAAATCCTAAGGCAGGACCATGGCAAAAGAAGAGGTGGAGTAGTCATGATTATAAGACAGCACCTCTTTTATTCGGTAAGAAAAAAGGAATCTTGCCTAGGATCCCATGAACTAATACTAGCTAATTTCTTCCTTCCCTATACTCTCCCCGCTTTCGTTGGGATAGTCTTTGCTTTCCCTCGGCTCAGTCAAGAAGCTCTAACAGCATGCATTTCTGCTTGCATGCCACTGGCTCAGTCTGGTGAACTAATGCTCCTAGGGGATTACAACCTTGACTGGCTGTCCCCTTCAACTAAGACCACAGCCTCCAAATTAGAATCCCTAAAAGTCACTCAGCTGATCATGAAGCCTACCCGCTACAACTCTCAATCCTCTAATCACTCCCTCATTGATTGGGTCCTCTCTTCCCACCCTCACCATATATCCTCAGCGGGTGTCCTCAACCCTGCCTTAAGTGACCACTGCATCACTTATTGCAAAAAAACACATCTTCCCAAATCTGCCGTGAAGTACATTGAAACTCGCCCACTAACCTCACTTGACACTAACTCTCTTCTGTTGGACTTACACAGCACCAACAGGGCACCAGTTTATTCTGCAACTACAGTCAATACTGCCCTAGCCCAGTTCATTAATATTTTCAACTGTGTCTGAGACTACCACGCCCCCCCCAAAGAGCCAGGGTCAGGAAGCGCCACCACCCATGGATTAATGCCCCTATAATTGCCATGTGCAAAGCCCAAGACAGAGCCTGGTCTGCCTTTAAATCCTCCCTATCCTCAAGTTCAAGACAAGTGTACAACATAGCCAGAAATGCTTGCACTAAGGCCATTCATAAAGCTAAGGTGGATTACTTTAAACATCGCCTTAACACTGCATACATATCCTCCTTTTGGAATATTGTACATTCTATCATCAATCCACTTCCAGTCTACCACCCCTACTCTTAAACACAATGGCATTGAAGTTACGGACCCCATCCAGGTTGCAGACACCCTCAACTCCTTCTTCACCACCTTTGCTTCCCCGACCCAACCACATCTACTACACTGTCTACCTTCAAACCTTCCCCACATCACATGCCTAGGCACAACTTCCTTCTAGCCCTTGCCTCCACCAGTAAAGTACTGCTCATCCTCCTATCCCTCAACACGTCAAAAAACAAATGGGATGGTCTACATCCTGGTCTCCTATGTCTTTCTACTCCTGACATCACACTCCCTCTTATCTTCATTATAAGCAAGTCCTTCTCCTGAGGCATTGTTCTGAAAGCCTAGAAATCTGCATGCTTCATCCCTATCCACAAAGGAGGTGACCCCACCTTACCTGGGAACTACCACCCAATCTCCCTCCTCCCTGCTCTGGCAAAACTCCAAGAATGTCTTGTGCAATCCAGGCTGACTGAATTCCTCTTTGCCACCAACTTCCTATCCCCCTGCCAGTCAGGTTTCAGAAAAAAACATTTAGCCGTATCCTCCCTTCTCCGTGTCATAGGTCACATTCAATCTGCTGCGGATAAAGGCAACCTCACTGCTGTGGTCTTCATCAATCTAGCAAAAGCATTTGAATCGGTATCCCACGCTCTTCTCCTGGACACTCTAGAGAATGCAGGGCTTGCCCCTCCTACCATACGATGGTTCAAATCTTATCTCACTGACAGACGCCAATCAGTAAAAATCGCAAACTCCTCCTCTCCCTCCTTTTCTATCCTAGCTGGAGTCCCTCAAGGCTCAGTAGTCAGCCACATCCTGTTTTCTGTATTTATAAACAATCTCCCATTTGCCTGTTCTTCTTTCCTCATACATATGTATGCGGATTATACCATTCTGTACGCCTCCGGCCCTGACTCATTCACTATCCACTCTGTGCTGCAACACAACTTCCACTCAGTTCAGTCCTGGTTCCAATCAAAACAACTCAAGCTGAACACTTCCAAAACAGTCTCTATGACTTTTGGAACTGCTCAAAGAATTAGCCAAAGCTATCAATGCCCCTCCAATCACCTCTCTCGACAGCACCCCTCTAAAGATCATCCCCTCATACAAGTATCTAGGAGTCTGGCTGGACTCACAGTTATATTTCACTATACACATTGATTACATGACCACTAAACTCCTCCCTAAGCTTAGTATACTTTACCGTAATGAAGACTCTCTCCCTCTCCCCGTATGTAGGGAACTTCTAACAAAAATGATTAAGCCAGTTTTTGATTACGCTGACATTGTTTACTGCACTGCACCCTCTACATCACTCTCTTGACTTGATTCCCCTCTACTATGCCATCTGTCATTTCACTTCCAACTCTCCATACAGATCCCACTATTGTTCTCTACTATCCTGTCTGAACCTCCCTCAACTCACATACAGGCGTCTCATCCACTCTATATCCTTCATTTACAAATTCTGATTCAATCTGCTCCCCATATACATCACTTTCCTTCTCTCCCCTTCCCCAGCCTCAACATACTCCCTACAGTCTAGGGACTCATGCTCTTTCTCACTCCCTACTCCATCCTCGAACATGGGCAAATCTGCTTTCCACAATAGTATCCCCTCTCTGTGGAACACTCAGTCTCCTCTCTTATGCAGCTCTTCCTCTCATTCCTCTGTCAAATTGGTGCTCCATCTCCTAGCTTTCCCAACTTGCTCCCATAACACCTGTTAGCACTTGAATGTTTGTCCCCTGTTGTAACAACACTGATTTTGAATTACTCCATACCATGTACAGTTGTCTCATTGCACTTGAAATGTTTGTCCCTTGTTGTAACTACTCTGATCTTTGATACTCCATTCCATTGTACAGTTGTCTCTCTGCGTAGCCTGTTTTGCTGTACTGTATTCATTGAAATATTTTTTTACGCTTACTATTGTGTAATTTTGTACTTGAATGCCTTGTACTCTGTACTGTGATTCCCATGCTCCCTGTCCCCCAGGTTGCACCTGGAGACGAGCCTTGGCTCAATGTGCCTTTCCCAGTCACCAAATGTTTGAATAAAAAAAAAATAATTATAGAGGCAGTTGGGCTCACCAGGAAATTTCCTGATACTGCAGTGATGTTATGCATTACATTTCTTGCTCCCCTACTGTTTTAATGCAAATTCATAATATCCCATTTACCATATTGTGTAGGACCAGGAAACATCATAGAGAGCACATTTCTATGTATATGTATGTATAGCCGCTGCAGGATTCAAGTATATCCGCGGTGGCGCCTCCAAAACTGCCACCTGTAATTTTCCAGAGCAGCTCACGTTCCTCAAGCTCCAAATTCCTCCGGAAGTATTGCTAGGATGCCGCTTGTTGTCTCTGGGAGGCTGTTGCCTCTCTGTGCCATAACATGCTCTTTGTTATTCACCCAGCCTCTATGAGCCTCGCACCCCCTTGCTGTGAGCTTGGCTGCCAGTGCCTCCTGGTGCCATAGCTGGCCATCCCTAATTCTTCCCGTTTTTGTAAGCTATGTATCCTTTGCCTTTCTCTGTAACATTAACTTAAACTTGGCAATCGGGGCTGTTGGTGCTTCCTGGTGCCATAGCCGGTCTCATTAAACCTCCCCGCTCAGCGAGCCACGTACCTTATTACTGTACATCAAGAACCTAAGGCTGAGAGCTGCTTTTGCTATTCATACCCTTCCCCACTGCAGCCGTATCAACTTGAGGTACCTACAACTATTACCCCACTGCAGCCATATCAACTTGAGGTACCCACAATTATTACTCACAAAACCCCCTTTCTGTGTCCCTATACAGATTATACCTCCAAACTGGGTTCAATGTACTGATTAATCCTCAAAGTTAGAATATATTTTTTTTTGCCTGTTCCACTGAGCACAATTATTACTGTTTTTACATCAACGTTTGTACTGTGTCTTAATTTCTGTATTCCTGCCAATTATGTTATCTGTTTTCTTTATGACCATGTGTAATGCAGGTCCACCTTGTAAATGAGCTTGCTCAATGGTGCCCGCCTGGATAAATAAAGATTTGATTGATTGATTGATTTTACTTACTGTTTATGCTCTTTCATGGAACCCAACCCATCAACCATGAGACCACCTCCCAGTCCCATTACAGCTGTTCTCCTGTATTGGTCAGCCCTCATGAATCACCCCTTCAAGCTGGACCTTCAGGGCACACCCACACCCCTCAGGAAAAATCCTTCTGTCACTCCATCAGCATTCCACCAGCAGTGTGGAGTTTATGAGTAGCAGAATCATAAGCTGGGTCTGGGATATTCCTTGCTACTCTTTTCCTTCCTGCATAAATTCATCCATGCATTAACCAGTCCACTCCCAGTTTGCTGTAAGAACATCCTGAAGAGGATCCTGATGGTGCTTGACTACCTGGGCGTTACATGCAGTGATGCCCCAAACCCACTCTTGCCAGATGTTTTCCACTCCTTTTGTTGTTTACTCTTAAAAGTCACCTTTCCCCCACCACTTCTCTTTCTACCTCAGCATGATGCCCACCCCCACCCCTTGAGGCTCAGGGTCTCCTCTACTGCTCATTTTCTCTTGCAAAATTCTGGAACTCCACCTTTCCCTCTTACCTCTTAACTCTCGCTCACCCCTCCATCCCATCCCCCTACTCCCTTCAGTCTTTTGTCACTTGCTCCTTCCTCACCTCTCTCTGTGAAACCTCTGTAGGTCAGTCTGCCTTCTCTGTCTGCCTGGTTAATATCTAGAATAGCCTCACTCTCCCTATTCATCTCTCATCCTCTGTCCCTCCCTCTATCCACTCCTTAGAGCTCATTTCACCCTTCCTTGCTACTGCAACAAGCCTTATTCTGCCCTACCATGCTTTCTAATCCTTACTGTAGTCTCTCCTCTACTCTCTGTGCTACCCTACCCCAATACATTACATTTTCTCTATCCTCATCCTTGTTGGATCACCATTACTTCATTCCACTATGCCCCCTGCATTAGTCACATTTTCTAAACCCTCCCTATTTCTGTTGCCCTCTTCCTCCTATTGCCTTCTCTTTCTTGCTGTCATGAAATGAGTTTATGATATTGATTACTTATTATCTACACATTTGTTGCTGCCAGTTGCCAGCTCCTTATTTGTACTATTATATTCTGCTTTATGTGTATTCTTAGTTTTTTTCTTTTTGCATTTTCAGATATCGTGGTTGTTTTGTTTTTGGGTTCCTCTTTTTCTGTATATTTTACATTCATTATGTTACATATTCTGAACAGTTACCCAGCTATTTATGATGATGTTTCACCACCATTCTCCCCCCCCCCAATCTCACCTAGAGATGTGCTTCAGCTCTTGGTGCCTATCTAGGTCACCAAGTTTTAAATTAATAAAGAACATCAATAACAGGGACTCCAGGAGTACACACACTCAATGCCAGTCTTTGTCTGTCCCTCCAACAGCTGTAGCACTTGTATTTTCACATGGGGTGACCCAGATGGCACTCACATGGTGGAATCAGGCACACTCCATCCCTGGAGGAGACAGTATCCTCGAAGATGTTCAGTCCTCCTCTCACTTGCCAGACTTCTGAAGTCTGGGGTTCATTCCCAAATCTGTGTCTCTGGCATTGTGAGTGGCAGCTATACTGACAGGCTGGCTCCTGTGTGTGTGTGTGTATGTATGTTTACATTTTTGTATGTGCTTTAGGTGGTCTGTGCATGTGTTTGTTGTGGCTGGCATGGAAATGGTCAAATATGCAATGTCACCATAGTGAATAAGACTAAACAGTTACACTATTTTTACCCAGATACAGCTAGCAGGCTCTGCCTTCACTGGAGGCTGTGCATCAATGTGGGGCCCAGCCTGCATAGCTCTGCACTGATGGACAGGCACCCTGTGCACAGTATGCACTACCGTGCACCTCCACAGGGTGCTTTTCCATGGTCCCACCCCCACAACATGTTGCTGCTGCTGCTTGGGGGGCAGATCAAGGGACACAGGCAGGCATCCAATCAGATGCCATCCTGGGTCCTGATGTGGATCTCCTACTCTGTGTGAGCAGGGGATTCTGGGAAGGTGTAGAGGGTTGAAACTTCAAAGGACAACCAGAGGGGTGGGGCAGCACTGCAGGTGGGAATGTTTTTCCACAGCCTGTGGTGTTTCTCTAGGAGAGGCATGCAAAAGACACAGCAGGGTTCCTGCCTGCATGTCTTGTGCCCCCTCACCCAGCACTCTGCACCTTTGTGACTGGCATGGAGTACAGGCATGCCTATAGACATGCCCCCAGCCTAGCCATGCATGTAGCTGCATGACTGTCCAGGGGATCTAGTGTTCAAGGGACTCACATCCCTGTCATGAATGCTTTTCTTGCATTCTGTCTTAGGGTTCCCTATGTGCCGCAGATCCATGGCACATAGGCAGTCCATGATATACTGCATAGACCCCGCTGCGAGCAGCAGATCTGCAAAGCATTATGTAGGTATAAACCAGGAAAACAGCAAAATAATGTTAAGGCAAAAAAGGTGGTATACACAACATGCAAGTGTAAATTTGTTTGACTTTGTTCAGTCAAAAGGCCATTTTATTTGACTTTATTCAGTCAAAAGGCCAAACTGCCCGGCAGACACATGCAATAGACTCATTTTATTTATTTATTTATTCATTTATTTATTTATTAAAGCATTTCACCAGAAAAGACATACTGAGTCTATATTAGCTCATTGCCAGATGCATCCTGGGGGACAAGGGGAGAAGGAGAGAGACAGTACAATATCATAGTATGTACAAAGATAGTACAGTGGGACAGTAGGTTAGCTAGTACAATAGCAGTATATAAAATATATGCAATATAAGCAGGTAAGGATTCAAGGAGTAAATTAATGAGGACTGGCTGAGAGAAGGTGGAAAGGTGGGAAGGTAGGGGTGGGGGGAAGAGGGAGAGTAGAATAAAGAAACAAATGGTACTGGGCAAATGGGGCAACTGTAGGGCAGAAGGAGGGGAGAATGGAGTAAAGAACAGATGGGGAAGGGATATGGGGGCAGTTGCAGGAAGGGGTGGTGTGGGTGCGGAGCAGAAAGGTTAGTGAGTGTTTAGTGGAAGCAGAGCAAATGGGTATGAGGAAAGAATTCCAAAGTTTTGGGAAAGCAGAATGAGAAAGCTGCTTGTCCAGCAAGGGAATTTTGAGAGGGGAGCAGGAGGGAGCAATGGCTAGGGTTACGGAGGTAGCGGGGGGGCTGGGTAAGTGAGAGGAGGGAGGTCAGATAGCGAGAGAGGGCAGAGAGCCAGAACTTGGAAATGAAGGACGTGCAGTATGTTAGATGGTGATCCTCAAGGGAAAGGAGGGAGAGAGCAGAGTACAGTGGTGGTGGGTGTGGTGAGAGCAGTTCAGAGCAAAATGGCAGAAGGAGTGGAAGAGGGCGTCCAGTCTGGCCAGGGTGAACCTTGGGGCAGCACCACAGACAACGTTACCAGATCAAAGTATCATCTTAGTGAGGCTATCCAGGCAGGCAGGTAGTGGGATGCATCTTTTGTTCCTATAGAGGGCACTGAGCTTGAAGTGGAGTTTTTTGTATATGGCATCTATGTGCTATGAGAAACTGTGGTGTCAGTCAAGCCAGACACCAAGGTATTTAAATGAGGGCACATCATCAATTGTACCCCCATATAAAGTGTGGAAGGGGGAAAAGGATGGAAGTTTGGAAAGCCTAGGCCTAGTGCCAAAGCAGATAGAAATCGTTTTCTTGGCATTTAGTGATGGCTGATTTGACCCGAACCATTTCTGGACTGAGTCAAAATCATGTTGGAGCATGGATCTTAACCCAGCTGGAGAAGCTCCAGAGACAAACAGGGCCATGTCATTTGCATACATGTGGATGGATACAGATGAGCAAGCAGGGGGGAGGTCATTTAGAAAAATGGAGAAAAGGAGAGGGCCAAGGATGGAGCCTCTGGGAACACTGGTATTGGGTTTCTCACCTGCAACCTCCATCTGGTTTGAATGTTACCTCACTGGGAGGCTGCAATTTGTCAAAATAAACAGAATCAGATCTGGTCTATCACCTACTGGTGGTGGTGTTCCACAGGGATCCATTCTTGGGCCCCTACTGTTTTCATTATTTCTACCCAAAATAGTTGATTCCTGCACCTCCCTGCTATACGCTGACAACATGGTGTTATACACTAGTGCTGCTGATGTAGAGGACATCAACACAAAGCTGAATACAGATTTTGCTAATATCCAGTCCAGGATAACACACAACAGACTTATCATGAACTCCAATAAGACACCCACGATGCTCTTTGGCTCTGAACCTAGATTCAGGACATGTCCCTCCTCTCTAACGATATATGGTCCCAGTGGCTCCCCACTTGAGTTTATTGACTCATTTAGACACCTTTGGAGTTACTTTAGACCCCTCCATTAATTTTAACCTCAATATATCTACCATCTGCAAATCTGTTAACACAAAACTTGGTATGGCTTACAAGATTAGACAAATCTGACTGCTGCTGCCAGGCTTGCCATCGCCCAAGGTGTACTGAGGCCCATCCACACTTATGGACTGATATCTTACTTGGATGCTAAAAAAGGGGTGTTAAGTAAATGGAACACGTGCTATAACAGCATCTGTAGATTCACACTGTCACTGCCTAGGCATACCCATCACTGTGTCCTCTACGCTAGTCTTGGCTGGCTCTCCCCATCCTCCTACCAACTGTTTACTGCTGACTGTACAGTAGATAATATTATTAGCACCAGTGTACCTAAGTCACTCACCAGCCTGTTTAAGCCCACATCACAAGCCTACTCTGTGAGGTCAATTGACAAGTCATTTCAAGTTCTCGGCATCCCTAAATGTGCCAAAAGGATGGGTGAACAAGTTTTCTCAGCGTTTGCATCCAAGCTTCGAAACTGCAATTAGATGCTCAAAGTCTCACCAGGTTCTTAAGAATGATCTTCGGAAACTCCTGCTGGTCAGTGATAAATGCTCCTGTACCTGATGCTCTGTATTTTAGAATTATGATCTGATATATCGCTTGTCAATTGGGACTTAATTGGTTGCTTTCTTATACATCCTGTACTCCACAATGGGTTGTATATTGCTCTAGTTTTCTGTGTTTACCTTGTTTGATGTCTCTGAACCAGTGGAATCTGTGTATAATTTGTATATAATAACTGGGGAGCATTTTCTGCCATAGGGAAACCAGGTTATAATTTTGTCGTTATAATCAGCTGGTTATAACGATGAAAATGCACCCAGTTTCCCTAGTTCAGCACATGCACCTACCTTGATCTTCCTCATCTCTGCATCATTCCCCTCGGCCCCCTTTCCTCGGCGCTGCAAACTTCCACGACAAAAGTCTGCAGTAAGTTCTTTTTTTTTTTTTTTTTTAACAAAATATCACTGGGCACAGCAAATCATTATCGGAGTGAAAAAATTAAAAAATAAACACTGCTTCAGTTTATAAGCTGCCACTGATCACCTTGAAATCCCAACACTCTGCGGTGTGACTCCATAGACAAATCCAATTATTTTGTATAACTGCTGTGGCGAAAAAGCGATCCCCAGTCATTATACAAAATAAAGGATGGGTAGGTGTGTAAACCTCGGATTTTACACCCCCCCTCAGGGTGAGGTGCCTTAATAAACCCCTTGAGCGAGGCATCCCACCCCCTGTAGGGGATGTAAAATCCTCATTATAACCACCTACCCATCCATTATTCTCTATGTAATTTTTGTTTTTCATGTTGTCTGTAACCTCCAGGGTCGTGCCTGAAAATAGGCAATGCTTTTGTCTAGCGCACCTACCAGGTCAACAAAAGCTAAATAAATAAATAAATGGGGAGGGGAAGGGATAGGGATTCTCCAAGTTTCACTGATTGCAATCTGCCTGTTAGGTAGGAGCTGAACCAGTTTATAGCAGGGACTAATCCTCAAAGTATAATGGCCATCTGACCCCCCTGATAAAGCAGTAGAGAGCCACCCACAATACATTGGGGAGTCTGTTGACTACTGCCAGGCAGTTTGGCCTTTTGACTGAATAAAGTGAAATAAATGTATACATTTAATCTTTTGCTGCGCTACCTCTTTTGTCTTCATGTACCACTGGCCAGTCAGCACATCTTAAAGGATAGAATGTGTGTTTACTCTGTTTGTAGTCTGAATACAGCAAGGTACAAGGCCCTTAAATATCACTTGCCTGATCTAGTTCATAGCAGGATTTTTCCTATAATTGCAAAGGAGAACCCAAGTCACTCCTGGAAGTGCAATAAATGAGTCATTTTATTGGAAATAACATCTGCAGTTATAAAAACTCAACACCTGCTGTGTGTACACACTTACAATGTATGGACTGTGTGCTTAGTGCTGAGACTGAAGTTTATCCTAGTCAGAAGTCATCCAAATTCTGTGTGGGCCACCAAAAGATCAGATACAGTAACAAACCTTCATTCTTCAGAAAGTCTGTGTATTTAACTCTTCATTAAACAGAATGGAGTCAGACCCCTATAAAATGTGGGTTTTAGGTTAAGCAGCCTATACCCTCAGCAGCTTTTTTTCTAAATACTGCCTGTGTTATACAGAAAATGGCTATGGGGATGGGTGAGGGTGATTCACTCCCCACTCTCAGTTCCACCCCTTTTTATGTTTGTCATGTGCACATGCGCAGTGAACAGTTTGCCATGAGAGTGGCTTTTGAGGAATGTGACACTGTCAGTCCAATGAAGAGTAGTCTGCAAAGGGCTCATCAGTGTCACGCCAATCATCAACCAGGCTGATCATGACACTGTTCTGGCTTGCTGGGTAGAAACTTAGTGTAGTTCAATGAAAAGAGCTGATCCAATCATAGGGTGACTCTTTCCTTTGGTCTTATAACACTGCACAGCAAGCACAGCTGATCTGTCATGATCAGCCTGATGTGGCACCCATCCAACGTCATCCCTGATGCCATCCTCTGGCATCACTCCAGCACCTATTTTCACTGTGTGGACCAGGGAGAGCACCCCTGATGCTGCCAAACATAAGGACTCCCCTCCATTGATGAGCCATTGACCACATGAGGTCAGAGACTGCAAACAAGTATAGGGCTTACAGTCAGACTGGATGGGACTTGTGGTCCTTATCTGCTGACAATTTCTTTGTTTCTCCACGTTACAATTCTGGCACAGGGGTGCCCAATCCCCTGTGTTGGCTGTCATCCCCCTTACCCTGCTCATTTTTATTATGTGACATCAGGAAACCCACCCCCAGTGCCACCAAACATAACACTGACACTGGGGTGTCCATTCCCAGTGTTGGCATCTGAAATAAAGAAAACAACCCCACATACTGTAGCTTTTTAACACCCTGTAAAAAAGAAAACCATCCATTGATGTCTGTTGTCACTGCCACCATTACTGTCCCCCCACCCAACCCTCACTCCCAAGCCCTTACTTACCCACCAGGGTGTGATGCCATAATCCTCTCTGGACTGCAGACATGTCTTCACTCTTCAACACCAGACCATGAACTGAGGAAATCAGGTATGCTGTTCAGTGTATTTCAATGGGGTTTTGAAGTTATGGGCATAACTTGGTCATTTCTGAATATTTTTGCCCCAAATTTTCAATGTTCCTTTTTTGGGAGTCCACCTCATGAACAATGACAGTGAAATTAGGCAAATCTGTCCCAAAACATGATTTCATGATCACTGCACAAAATCACCTTTCCAGCAGGATTTGAAAATTGTCTCCACCCTTGTTCATGAGGTGGGGTTATAAGAAGGCTAAGTTGAAAATGTGGGTTAAAAATATTAAAAAACAACAAACATATGAGCTTATATTGAACTTTATGAATGCAGGCTTGTAACTGTGGTCATTTTCAATACTTTGACCACAAAATTTCAGCACACTCTTTATTCACAGCACCTCATAAATGTGACAGCTGTCATTTTTTAAATCCTGGCTACCTTGGGGCACAAAATCACATTTTGGGTAGGATTTTAAAATTTTCTCCACCCTTGTTCATGAGGTGGGGTCCTAAGAAGGCTATGTGGGGTCATAAGAAGTCTTTTGCATCCATGGACAGGCTTTTACATCCTGCCTGTCTCTGACTGAAAAAAGTTTTTTCAGCCACTTTATGTGAGGAGTTTGCTCTGTTTTTCTCCGACAGAGTGTTGGCCATCTGTTCGGGGATTTCACCAGGGAGGCTTGTGTTTTGCAGTGATTGAGTTGGGAGTTTCAAAGGCACTCAGTCTGCCTGGGAGGAGTTTATGCAAGTGGCTATGTCTGAAGTGACTAAGGTGGTCTTGGAGCTGAAGCACATCTTTTGTAAATTGGACCAGGCACCGACGCATTTCTTAATGGGATGTGCCGATGCCATTGGTCCGGTGTTTGCCAGGATTGCAAGGTGCTCAATGGCAGAGGGGTCTTCTCAGTTGCTTTGAAAGAAGTGCTGGTGAAGCCCCTCCTAAAGAACTCATCCGTCGACCCAGATGTCCTGGTAAATTACCATCTGATCTCCAACCTGCCGTTTTTGAGCAAGGTTGTTGAGAAATTGGTGGCACATCAGCTTGAGGATCATCTGGTATCCTCAGATATCTATGAGCTGTTCCAGTCAGGTTTTTGGGCCAGACACAGCACTGAAACTGCTCTAGTGAGAGTGCATAATGATCTGCTTAGGGCTAGAGACAGAGGAAACAGGTCAGTTCTTGTGCTCCTCGATCTCTCCTCAGCTTTTGACACTGTGGATCAGATCACATCTTGCTTCTTGATCAATTCTGTAAGTTTTGTGGACTCACCGGCACTGTTATCAAATGGTTTGAGTCCCATCTCTCGGACAGAGTGCAGTGGGTGGTGATGGGGAATTTCTCCTCCTCCCCAATGCCTCTGTCTTGTGGAGTACCTCAGGGTTCGAACTTGTTGCCAATGTTGTTTGCAGTGTACATACTGGCCCTGGGCAAGATCATTCAACTATACAGTGTGGAGTTTCACTGCTATGCAGATGATACCCAACTGTATTTGTCTTTTGCACCTGGAACATCGGGAGTGGTTGCCATGCTTAATAGCTGTCTGGCTAAAATCAATGACTGGATGGCTTCCAGCTGGCTGAGACTTAACTCGGCTAAGACTGAGCTGCTGGTGATCGAGTCTGGTCAAGGGCGTGATGGATTGCCATCGAGGGCTGACTCTGGACTTGTTCTGGGATCTACTCCATTGGTGGTTTCTCCAAGGGTGCAAAATCTGGGTTGATCCTTGATTGCAGATTGACCTTTGAAGATCAGGTGTCAGCTGTAGTTATCAGTGTTTTTTATCACTTGCGAACATTGCCCAGATTAAGCCCCTCATTCTGCCTAAAGACCTGCCGACACTAGTGCATGCCTTGTGACTTCCAGGCTTGACTACTGTAATGCTCAGTACTTTGGGGTCATGGGAGGAACCCTCTGCAGGCTGCAACTAGTGCAGAATGCAGTGGCCCAGTTACTGACGGGCCTTTAGAGGTCCAGTCATGTAATTCCAGTTCTGTGTGCTCTGCACTGGCTGACAGTCAGGTAGGGGGTCCTTTTCAAGGTGGGTCTTCTCACCTTTAAGGCCCTATACAGGCTGGGTCCTGGTTACCTGTCTGAGTCCTGACACCGGTGTCCTCTGCTCGTGCCCTCCACTCCTCCTCGAGGGGCCTCCTGGACATTCCCAAGGTTCAGCTCAAGACCTCAGGAGATTGTGCTTTTAGTGTCTCTGGGCCAAGCCTGTGGAACTCGCTTCCATCTGCAGTCTGGGAGGCTCCCTCAATTGAGGCATTTAAGGGGAAGCTAAAGGCCCACCTCTTCAGGCTGGCCTTTGACTGCTGATGCCATCCCTAGCTTTGGCCAGTCCCTGAAGAGTGACTTCTGGAAACCTCAGTTTTGCTGAATTTTAAACTTGTTACATTTTTAAATTAGATTTTATTATGGCTTATTTACTGCAGTATGTCCTTGTTTATGTTCAGCGCCCAGAGCCTCTGGGGTTTGGTGCCTTATAAATAAATTTGCCTTGCCTTGCCTAGATTTTTAACATACTAATTTTTTCACATCATCTCATGAATGTGACAGCTGTCATTTCTCAAACCCTACCCAAAATGTGTTTTCATACTTGCAGCGCAAAATGACATTTCGGCCATTGTTTTATAAATGACACCTGTCATGGAAACATTTTGGGTAAAAATATGGAAAACCAACTAAGTTATGTGGAAACGCTGAACTGTTATAACATTTACTCATAACTTTATTTTTGCAGATTTTGGCCCCTAATATTCAATATATCCCTTGTGTTACCCCACCTCCTGAACATGGCAGGTGTCATTTTTCAAATCCCCTCCAAAACTTGTTTCCATAGTCACAAAGCAGAATCACCTTTTGGATGGGATTTTAAAAATTCCACCTGTCTTGATCATGATGTCACATCATAAAAGACTGTTGGACAGTTGGGGTCAAAATGTGGGAGCTCACTTAAAAGTAAATATTGCCTGTCAGCTGGCCTTTCCTGGGTAATTACAATTTAGCAATGTACAAAAGTAGAACACCACTGAAAATGTGACATTGCATCTTATCTGCTTTATCCTGGGTAAATATGTAGTAAGTATGTGTACAAGCAAGACCCGGTTCAACAGCAATACACATTCAGCATTGACAAATGCTTGTTAATAAGGCTGCCATGTTGTCACTAAATCAGCAATTTGTGCCTCTGTAAAATGTTAAACAGAATTCCACTGTTTTGTTTAGTCTGACAGCATTAACAACCGTAATAAAGTTGAGTCATTTATTTTGCTGCCTTAGACTCTCAGCTCTAAACCTTTTACTCTAATGCTATAACAAAGTAAATTATTTATCTTTTTTCAAGTTACTTAACACGGCATGCTCTTTGAAGGCATCCAATATTTGGAAACATGCTGCAATAATTTTTTTTTTCTTTTGCTGCTAATCCAACCTACTGAGCTCTAGATGGTAACACCAGTAGCACCAGTAGCAAATAATATTAATAACGTTTCTTTGAATTAAATTTAAGGCCATTAATTAGTGAATCCCTTATACATTTCTGACCTCCTGAAACCAGCTGTAGTGATACATACTCAGTTAAGCATGGATGGGACACTAAATCATGCTTGGTTATGAAAGGGGGTGAAACTTTTCCATTTATGCACACTGTCATAAAAGCATAAGTCAGAAAACCAGGAGATGTTACAAAATTTGAAAGTAGCATTTTATTATTAGCAAAAATAATAGAAAAATTAAAACTGTACAGGATAGCTCTCCATATGGGCAGTACAAAAAAAGTCCTATATCTGAGAGTCTCTCTCAGTTTTAAATCTCAATCTCTATATGAATCTCTAAACAAACATTGCTCTCTTTTTATAAGATGCTTTTCCTGGCAGTTCAAACTTTGCATCCTGATTGTATGTTGCATGTCCTGTTTATCACAAAATGTACCAGAACTTTATTAGTTTCTTCCTGTGTCCAGCCTGAAGGCAGTTCTTCTAATCTGAAGAGGAGCAACAGAAGAGAACACTGTCCCAGAGATGATTTCTAGTGTTGCTCAGATAGTTCTTTTGTGGATCCTACCACTATCTGTCAGATAGTGCTGGTATCCTGGGTCAGATAGCACTACTATCCAACCACAGCAACTATCTGGCCAAATTGGAGATATCTGTCAGCATCCTGATTTCTAGGATACTATCTGAGCAACGCTAATGGTTTCTTGTTGATAATTCTGTTAACAAGCTTGTGGAGGTCAAAATACATCCCAATGTTAACCCCCTGTTCCAGACTGACATCTCCTCTAACAAACCTAATTTCATTTCAACACTACAAGTATATACGTTTGCAAACCAAGGGATCCCAATTTTACATATATTTTTAACCATAGAGAAACAAGGGTGGAGAGAGAGAGAGAAAGAGAGAGAGTGAGAGAGAGAATAGAAACAGCAAGTGAAGGAAGGGAGATAAAAGGGGAAATTGTGGGAACATCAGAGTGACCAATTCTTAGGTGCAGCAAGGAAAGTTTTATTGTGCAACCAGACAGGCAAAAGTCAGACAAGAGGTAGAAATAGGTGAGGACAAACTAGATCCTTGCTTTTAAGTCTCTGTTTGTATAACAAATGGGACGGGATCTTATCCAGCCCTGTCACATACCCCAATTTAGGAGCTCCCATCTTGGTGACAGTTGGATGGCACCCTCCACTGAAGGTTTTGAAAGGAAGTAAAAACATATTTTTTTTAATTTATTTATTTATTTATTTATTTAGTTAAACATCAGTTTAGAAACCTTTGAGCCAGAGGCTCATTTACAAAGGTACCTCGTCACAAATTTGCACATGCTTTTATGGAATAATCGGGTTCAGGTGCTTTTCTGTCTTTGATTTATGATTTCTCCTATAGGTCTATGTTGTTTTGCTTTGATTTGCAATCTACCATGGGAGGGTTAAACCCATAAGGATTATAAAAAAGTACAAAAGCTTTACAGTGTCAGAGTGGTAGCTCAGCTGTAGTGTTGCACTTCAATGTGGATGACCAGGGTTCAACAGTAAATAGACTGGGTCTCTTATTACCCAGGTTACTGGACAGTAGATAAATCATGGAGGCATTGCATTCATTCTCTAGGAGGAGGGCATGATGCATGTTGGCCAACAGTGTTTCCTGTGGCTGGTTTATGGATGAAATTTGGGTCATCCTCACAGCCAGAGACCACTTGCCTAAACCCCTTACAGCTGAAGATAAAGTGCTAGAATGGAGGCAAAAGAAATTTGGGTGAAGGATCGGGGAATAAAGAAAATGAAGCTATGAGTTTGGTAACTTCAACCAGGATACAATCCTATTTTGTCATTATTTCATACAAAACATGAGAACCAAAAAAAAAAAAATACAGGGTGCTGCATCATCAGCATGTCAGTGCTGCAAAAAGAAAGTCTTCAGTAACATGATGTAAATAGAAAATGAAGATAGAATCAACATTCCAATAATTAGGTCTTGTTCCGTAATAATCTACAATGGAAAAAGATAACTACAGTGATTGATTATATTCAAATTAAAATGTTAAATGTAAGTAGAATTTCTACATCTATCTCTGTGTCCTGATGTATGTGGGAAAATCAGGGTGCACAGATGTGAAACTGAAAACTTTTCATATAACATTTATTTCCCAGTTACTGTAAATGGAGTTTTTCTGATCAATCCAGGTTTATACAAAATGCAACTATAAAGGCAGTGCATCAAACTGCAGTGCTGTGTTGATATTACTATGCAAACCCCTTGCTCCTAGTTCCCATTCTGGACTTAGTCCTGATGTCCCCAGTGTCCTAAAATGTCAAGGAGCAGTGCCTGTTGCATGCAATTTCCTCTATGTTACAGGAAAAGTGATGGTAAATAATAGGTGACCCATATAGCTGAGAATATTAAGAACACTTTGCTGCAGCCATATTTAAAGATGGGCTCCTTTAATTATGCCAACTAATTCAAAAAAGGACAATATAAACCAGAATAAAAAAACAACGGTACAGATATTTCACCATAAGATACAATCATTTTGTCTACTCTGAAACTCCGTGACTTCTGAGTTTATGACCACACATGACAGTGGTGTTCAGAGAAAGTACAGTTTAACATGTGGAGAATCATTTTCTGAACAGTCTCATATCTGCCAGCAGCAGTTAAGGCAATACTTGTTGCAGTATAGGCACCAAGTCTGAGGAGGAACTTAGAGAAAATGGAGTTTATGTAGATAGAGTCATGAGATATATCAAACCATATTCCAAGGTACTCAAAAAATGTATTTTTGTTCCTGGTCCAGAGGAGAACCATCACAGGCCCTGAAGGAGGGACAGGAGGTGAGGATTGCCAGTGTGGAAACAAAGTTCATGGCCAAAGTTTTCTTTACTTTCTGTGTCAGCTAGGTTGACTGTAACCACTGGTGAATGGCATCCTGGTGTGTAGTGTTGCCAAAATATAAAAACATAGAGACATAGAATTTGATGGCAGATAAGGACTGCCTAGCCAACCTAATCTGCCCATTCCCCTACCTACAGTAAAAACTCCAGATCCTATTTGATCTGCAGCCTACCTTCTCCTCCCTACCCCTAGTTTTGTCATCTGCCTGCCCTATGCATTCTTGAATTTAACAACTGTTTTGGCCCCCACAACCTCCTCTGGGAGGCTGTTCCACGCATCCACCACCCTTTCTGTGAAGAAATACTTCCTCACATTGCCCCTGAGCCTTCCTCCCCCCTCCAGCCTCATATTGTGACCCCTTGTTCTTGCCCATCTCCTTTTCTGAAAAATACTGCCCTCTTGAATTCTGTTGATCCCCTTGAAATATTTGAATGTCTCTATCATATCACCCTCTCCTTCCTGTTCTCCAGAGTATACATATTGAGTTTTCTCACTGTCTCCTTGTATGGTTTCTGGTGTAGCCCCTGCACCATTTTCGTTGCTCTTCTCTGGACTGCCTCCACCCTATCAATGTCCTTTCAGAGATGAGGTATCCAGAACTGCATGCAGTACTCTAGATGAGGCTTCACCAACTGCCTATACAGTGACATCACCACCTCCTGTTTTCTGCTGGTGATACCTCTCCCTATGCATTCCAGCTTTCCTCCAGCTTTTCTTACTGCCTTCTCACATTGTTTGGCTACTTTTAGATAATCTGTTATAACTACCCCCAGGTCTCTTTCCATTTTGGTTGTTGTTAGTACCTCCCCCCCATGTGTATTCCACCCCGGGTTTTTGTTCTCAAGGTGCATGATTTTACACTTTTTGGCACTGAATCTGAGCTGCCACACTCTTGATCACTCCTCATCAAAATCAGAATCAAACAGTTATAATACCAGTGCATGCCCTCACCCCCCAAAAAAACCTGCTTGAAAGCCTGACATTCATTTAAAATAATTCCATTTTCTTACATTGCCTTTATTCCATCATTTTAACATTTTAAATGGGTTCTTGGTCTCATCATTTGGCCTATTCACAATTAGCCTGACCACCGATGACAAGGTAACCCCCCTCCCCCATCGATCAAGTACCTACACTTTAAATTTTAACATGCCAATATGAGCTGGGGTTCCACTGCTTAATATCTTTCTTGTATGGAAACCACTCTCTTGGTTTTTCTTTCATACAGTGTGATCCGGTCCATGGTTCCACATCAAGACCATTCAAGCAAAGACAGTGCGGTCAATAACAACACCATCAATAACACAAAAGAAAGATGTATGTCAGTGCAAAATATACATGATTAAAAACCACAGTATAGAAAAGCATGATCACGATGAAGAGGTTTCTTGACCACGCTGTTTTGGATGGCATGGTTTTAATGGGATATGCCAGTCCTTAAGAGGGTCACTGGTGACCACCACAGAGAGAAAGAAATGTAAAGAAACTGCAGGCTTTCAGACAGATTTTGGGGGAAACACTACAACTGTTTGATTCTGATTTTGGTCATGCATCAGGCACAACCATGCAAAATGTAAGAAAAATGTATACAAAATGTGATCAAATCTCAGTGTATTAGCCAGGGTTAAGTTGTTAATCCTTTAAAATTGTCTTGAAAACAATAGAGGTGTGGCCTTCTCCTAATTAGTAAGCTTCCCAATGGTCACCTATGAGCCTCTTATGTATAACAGAGGAAGAGGAGAGTGGTTTCCACATAAGAAATAGAGAAAGCGGTGGGAAATCAGCTCACATGCCCCCCCTCATCAGACGGAAGGTCAGGGGCTCGGCGACAAAGTGGCTGCAGGGCAGTCTGCTAACCCTTATGAAGTACAGAGATAAGTGCTGGGCAAAATTCAAGGCCACGGCGGAACAGGCCATATTTCTGCAGTACAGGGTGCTCAGAAATCAGTGTAAGAAGGCTATTAGGGTGGCCAAAGGGGAATTTTGCAAATCTGTTCTTCTGTGCACAGCTAGGGACCCCAGGAGGTTCTGAAGAAACATTAAGAATATAATCAGTGGGACCCCGAGTGGTGAGACCTCGGATATGATCATCGATGGTGCCAGTTGCAACAACTCCCTGACCATCGCAAATGCATTCAACCAATACTTCTCAGACCTATCTATCTTTACCTCATCACTCCCCCATGGGGAAGGGGAGAAGGGTGAAAAATGAGCCGCACAATCCTCATCTTACCCGCCCCTTCTTTTTAAGGTGGTGGTGGTGCAAAAGGTGCAGAGACTGCTCTCGGGTCTCTCCCACTTCTCGAATGCTGGACATGATGGATTGGAGCTGAAACTTCTGAGTCTTGGTGCCAGTGAGATTGCTCCCATAGTAACCCATATCTTCAATCTGTCCCTGTCATCAGGTGTCATTCTGTAAGTATGGAAAGTAACCAGGGTGGTCCCAATACTTAAACAAGGAAACCCCAAACTCATAGAAAACTACCGTCCAATATCCATACTGTCAGCAGTCAGCAAACTTCTCGAGAAGGTCATGGCAGGGCAACTCTCAGAGTACTTGCAGTCTCATGACCTGTTGTGCCCTGAGCAGCATGGCTTTAGGAAAGGGCACAGCACAACTTCTGTCCTTGTCACGGTCTCATCTTGGATCAGAGCGGCTATGGACCAAGGCAAACTCTCTGGAGCCATCTTTATAGATCTCTCTAAGGCCTTTGATCTTGTTGATCACACCATGCTCTCCACCCAGCTCAGCTCCTATGGTCTATCACCTGAGGTGCTCAACTGGTTTTCCAACTATCTAAGCGGCAGACAGCAACTTGTTAAGTATGGGAAGGAGTTCTCGGATACTATCTCTGTTACCATGGGTGTCCCACAAGGCTCCGTCTTGGGGCCCCTACTATTCTCCATATTCGTGAACAAACTCCCGGCTGCTGCTATCCACTGCAAGCCTATCCTTTATGCAGATGACCTGGTCATCCTGACTCACTCCCCTGAGATAGGTGTCATAAATCACCACCTGAGCGAGGACTTGAGGAGCATCCAATCCTGGATATTGTCACATAAGTTGGTTCTAAATCTCAGGAAAACCCAGGCCATGCTCTTTGGGTCTCAATCCAAGATTAAGGCTGCCCCTACTCCACTATGTGTTTCTGGTGTCGACGGGGTCAAGATCCCAGTTACTGACAACTTTAAATACCTTGGGGTGACGTTGGACCCGCAGCTTGACCTTGGCTGCCACATTCAGAATACTTGCAAGACTGTAAACTGCAAACTGGGTCTGGCATACAGAGCAAAAAGTAATCTTACCCTGGCAGCTCGGATTGCACTTGCCAGAGGGGTGCTCCAACTCTCGCTCTATTATGGGCTCCTCTTGTTTGCCCACTCATCCAAAGTCCACCTCACTAGGTGGTCCACTGCCTACAATAATGTCTGCCACTTCACACTGGCTACCCCCCATCTCACTCACCATTGCGACCTCTATAGCAGGCTAAATTGGCTCTCACCCACTAACCATATAGACTTCGTCTTGGGGTGCTTCACCAGAAAGGTCCATGGCACTGGCACCCCTCCAGGGCTTGCAAAATTTCTTGTCCCGTCCGTCTCCTCCTCCTACTCCCTCAGGTCCCAGGGACAGGATCTCCTCAAGACACCGGCTACACGGACTCAAATGGGTGGGCGGGACTTTGCTGCATTCGCTCCCAGACCGTGGAACTCCTTCCCTGCCCAGGTCTGTGCCACGCATTCACAGATGTGTCTCCGTTCCTCCCTATGGAACCATCTCAAACTTGCCTCAGCTTGTGGCTGCCCCAAACCCCAGTGAATTGATCCTTCACAGCACTCCTCTGCTCTGGAGCTACTCCTGGACAACAGACCAGACTCCAAGAGGTTGCTAAGCTGTATATAGTGTCACATCTGAAGGATTTCGATACTGTGCCCCTGGAACTGCTCCTGGCTTCCATAAGGTGTTTATGTTGTTATGTTAATACTGTATAATCTATGCCTTACCATGCTCATACGCTGTGTTGAATCTGTAACATTACTGCTCTTATCTCCCACAAGGTGTTTATTTTTGTTATGTTAATACTGTATAATCTATGCCTTACCATGTTTCATATGCTGTGTTGAATCTGTATCCTCACATGAACTGTAACATGTCTAATTTGTACAATGTCGTTGTATGTACCTAAATCTATTATTCCTGTGCTCTCCCGGGTCGTACCTGAAAATAGGCAATTGTCTTGTCTAGTGTACCTACCTGGTTAACAAAAGCTAAATAAATAAATAAATATTGGCATGTTAAAATTTAAAGTGTAGACAGTTGATCGATGAGAAGGGATCACTTTGTCATCGGTGGTCATGCTAATTGTGATTTGACAGAATGATAAGAGCAAGAATCCCTTTAAAATGCTAAACTTATGGAATGGAGACAAAGTAGAAAAATGGAATTAATTTAAATAAATTGCAGGCTTTCAAGAAGTTTTTTTAGTTGGTAGCACTGGTACAATAACTGATTCTCACTTTGTAAAGCCATTTTGATCCAATGTGTGATAGTATCATTCTCCGTTGCCTCATCCAAAAGTATTATTATCTCCCTTTTAATATATTTTAATATATTTCATCAGACTGAAGTTAAGCTTTTGATAATTCTCTACATTACCAAGTTGTCTAGGACATTCCCTCTGGTAAGTTGCATAGATTTGTATTACTTTGGTCTTCTGTGCCTCCTATACTATGCACTGTGCCTCTAGCCTCCAATCAGGAGGTTTGTCAGCAGACAGAACAGAGCTGCAATATCAGCTGTGCTGTGACTTTCCCACACCATTCGAGTGAGTGAGATCACACAGCTATCTTTGTTCATAGGTTCATAGGTAGTATACAAGCATTGGAGGCCAAGGCCTATGTATAGCTTGTCATTTTTCAGTGGATGCCCTGACGTTTATCCCTTCCCATGTACCTATCTAAAGCTGTTTTGAACATATGCATCATTCTGCTACCAACCACAGTTTCTGGCAAGGCATCCCAGACATTAATAACTCTCTGACTAAACCATTTTTGTCTTTTATTTGTTTTACTAACTGCCCCTACTGGTGCTAATGAATGTAATCTAGTGTTCTTTATGTTATTCTGCTTAACCAATGCTAGCGTTTCAAACAGTTCTTCATTTCTTGTTGCACTGAAGACCAAGCATAGGTCCCCACGTAGTCTCCTATACTACAAGGAGTATAGGTCTAACTGTCTTAATCTATCGGCATAATTCATATTCTCCATATTTATTATTCTCTTTGTTACCATCCTTTGGATCCTCTCCACTAATTGAATACTACCCATACTTTGCGGAGCTCAGAAGGGTGAACAATACTCCAGTTGTGATCTCACCAATGAATAATAAAGTGGAAGACTGACTGACGAATCCCTGCTCTTGACACATCTGAAAATGCATGCCATGAGTTTATTGCGTTTTTAACTGTTGTCCTGGCATGTGTATCAAAGGCAAGTGTATTTGTCATCAATACTCCCAAATCTCTTTCACTTTCCGTTACCTGCAATATAGTACTATTTAATTTATAAGTGAAAAATCTATTTTCGTGTCCCAAATGCATTACCTTACAGTTCTCAATATTGATAGTTAAATCTATTTTGATTTACCCAATGCTCCACTTTGATTAGTTCTTCCTGTAACATTTCTGCTGCTGCCTTGTTATTGATTATAGCCCCAATTTTGCTGTTGTCAGCATATTTACATATCCAAACTCTCTCTGATGTTTGCATATTTGAGACAAGGAGGTTAAACAGTGTTGGCCCCCAAATGGATCCCAGAGAGACCACGCTAGTAACATCCCCCCAATCAGAAAAGCAACCTCTGATTCCCACTCTCTGCTTTCTATCCTGCAGCCAGCTACATATCCAACTTACTATAATTGGATGTAAATGTACGTTTTTCTGCTGCTCTTTTAAAATCTTATGTGAGACAGAGTCAAACTCCTTTGTGTAGTCCAAAAATGTAATATCCACAGGGAGTCCGTCATCAAGGGCAGTGCTGATCAGCTCAAAAAAATGTAGCAAATTGGTAAGACATGACCTACCCTTTACAGACCCATGTTGTGTTAAGTCATATCCCCTCTGTTCTAATATCAACAGTTCAACAGCCTAATCTGGTTCAAGGTCAGTTAGCATTCATCTGTATCCCCTTCCCCCGGGTCATGCCTGAAAATAGGCAGGATTTGCTAGTGCACTTACCTGGTCAACAAAAACTAAATAAATAAATAAAATAAATAAATAATATGTTTTATAATTAAGTCATGTATCACCCCTTCCATTATCTTACCCAATACGGAGGTCAGACTTATTGGTCTATAATTATTGACTTGCTTTCTATCTCCCTTCTTATAAATTGGAGTCACATTTGCCACCCTCCATTCCTCAGGAGTATCACCCTCTTTAATTGATGCATTAAACAACTCAGTAATGGGGTCACAAAGTTCTTCTGCAAGTTTCTCAGCAGTCTTGGACTCAGCCCATCAAGTCCTATAGATTTATCTGGTTTAATTTTCTTTAGTTTCTCTAGTATCTCCTGTTTGGAGAATACTATATCTCTGTTTGGTCTATTTCCATCTAAATAACTATCTTTTGGTATTTCTTTTGGTTGAAATGTTGTTAAAAATACTTATTTAGTTCATTTACCATATCTTGTTCTTCTTCGATTAATTTGTCATTTACTTGTAAGGGTCCTATTTTCCTCTGGTTACCCCTCAAAGATCCCACATAGCTTTAAAAGCTATTTTTGTTATCCTTAATAGAAGCCACCATTCTCATTTCTGCCCTAGATTTTGATATCCTAATTGTACTGTTGTTGTTCTACCAAAGTGACTGTGTTGTTCCAGAAGTGACACAGGAACATATCATTTATCAGCAGAAAAGGGCTGTTTGGCCCATCCTGTCTGCCCAGATATTCCATTCCTAGTCTGTCTCGGCAGACCCTTAGTGGTCTCTGGTCACCACACCTCCTTCCTGCCTATTTACCAATATTCTCCTGTCTATTCCATGCATGCTTGAAGCCCCCTACTGTTTTCACGTCCACCACTTCTACTGGCAATCTGTTTCAGGTCTTCACCACTCTTTCAGAAAAGTAATTCTTCTTCACATTTATGTATTTATTTTATTTATTTAGTTTTTGATGACCGGGTAAGTGCAACAGACACAAAAGTGACTATTTTCAGACACATCCCAGGAGGTTACAACATCAACAGGAAAAAACAGTGATGGTACAGTACAATAAAGGAGTACAACATATTAGGGATACAATTAAAATGGATAACAGTTTGAGCAATTTGAGGTGACTGGAGAAACATTCCGATGTACTTCATATCAGAAGTGAAAGTAGGTGCATATTGTACTATAACATTTAAGGATATAGTAAAAATGGATAACAGTTCAAGCAATTGGTATAACCAGGATACAATACAGACATTTCATAAATCAAAGGGTATCCCAAAATAATAGCGACGCGATTATAGCGACTCGAAAATCATGACCACAGAGTAGTGAAAAACAATTTAGCGACCATGCAATAAGACAGACTAAGCTTTAATAGCGTCTACATTTGGAATAATAGCACCTGTTTATTACCTGTGCAAAGCAGCCAAAGAAGCAAACTCCAAATCCCTTTGTTTTCATTTCCTGTTGTACAGCCTTGATTAACACCCCTACCCCCCAAGTGTCCTCAATTAGCAGAGGTAGCTAAACAAACTAGTGGATATGGCAGTCGAGTTTGTCACCAGCCAAAAAGGTAAGCCACTGGTGCTCTATGGGGGCTGCCTTTGTTGCAGAGATAAGGAAAAATCAGATAAAGTGTATTGGAGATGTGCAGAGTCCTAAAAATATAATTGCCTTGCGAGACTGCACACCTCCGCGGACAGTGTAGTAGCCATTGTCAAGCAACATACACATGTACCTGATGCTGCTGAAATCGGTGTTAGGTGTGTGATGGGTGACATAAGGACAAGAGCACACTCTACAGTGGAGACAACAGCACAGGTTGTGGTCAAGTGCACTGCAGCTGCACCTGAGGTAGTAAATGGAAGGCTACCTGTCATTAGCCTGATAAAACGCACTGTGCAGCACATTCGTCAACAGGAGCTTGGCTGTCCTGCAACTCCCACCACAGTGGAAAACCTTATTATCCCCCCTGAATTCTCTGTTCTGAGCTCTTGGGAACGTTTTCTTCTGTATGACAGTGGGCAGGAGAAAGATCGAGTGTTATTGTTTTCAACAGAAAGTAATTTGCTTTTTTTGAAAGAATGTGGGGAATGGATTCTTGATGGCACATTCAAGTCATGTCCTGCGTTATTTGATCATTCAGTTGGGAATGCTTTTAACTGCTGTTTATACTTTAATGAGTTCATGAAAAACAGCATCCTATAAGCGAGTATTTTCTAACATTAGAACACTCATTGGTGACTCTTGCCCATCAAGTTCTATTATGGATTTTGAGCAGGCATCATGGAAAGCATTTACTAATGTTTTTCCAGAAACACAGCTTTGAGGTTGTTTTTTTTTCCATTTTGCACAAGCTGTGTGGAGGAAAATCCAACAGTGCCCAGAGGTGGAAAACAGATATTGCAATGACCCAGACTTTGCATTGCATTTACGAATGCTGTTATTGTTGGCGTTTGTGCCGCCTACTGATGTTGTCATGAACTTTGAGGAAATGAAAGAAATGGAATTTTTTGCCACACATGAAGAGTTGTTGCAGCCGGTGCTTGACTATTTTGAAGACACCTGGCTGGAACGACCAAGAGGCAGAACTGGGCGCAGAAGAGCACATTTCCCAATAGATCAATGGAACTGTTATGCTACAACTCATATGGGGTTAGCCAGAACAAACAACAGTGTTGAAGGATGGCACAGGGGCTTCAACTGTAGGTTAGGTGCATGTCATCCTAGCATTTGGAAACTAATCGATGGTCTAAGAGAAGAACAAAAGCTTAATGAGATGAAAATGCAGCAGCTAATTTCAGGTGCAGCATCAACTGGCACTAAAAGGAAGTAAAAGGGCCAGAATATTTGCATTGCTGCAATTGTGGATCAATACGAGTCCCGTACTACATACGAGTACTTGAAAGGGTTAGCCTACAATTTCCAGTTCAAGCAGTGAAGAAGAAAGAAAGCAGATTGCAGATCGAAGTGCAGTGAAGATTTGAAAGAATTAAAGATAAATATAGAATTTTCTCCTGGCTATGCCAGTTTTTTTTTAAATTGCGTCGGTCGCTATTTTGACGTTTCTGCGAGTAATGATCCTTGTTCTCCAGCTCAGTGCAAGTGGTGCAGTTACAGAAATTAGCTGCTGCATTTGTATTTCTTTCATCAGATTAGCATTTGAGTTGGTGTTTGGCTTTTTTGGTAATTGATTTTGTCAGGGGGCATGCCGTTCGCACCATTTTAACACTCACTGTTATGTACTGTTGCCTTTCCTGTGGTCACCGAAATGTAGTCGCCAACATTGTAGTCGTGATTATAAAGTCGCTATTATAACACAGAACCAATCAAAGCACAGCAAAAGAAAGTGAACATATAGCAGTTGATTATCAATCTAGGCATCAACTCTAGTCTATAGAACTGGCTATAACATAAAGAATATGGTATTAAAGAGGGAACAAGTAGGTAGGAAGGATTGAGGTAGTAAGACCTCATGGGGAGAAAGTGTTGAGGGGGGGAGATGTGTAAAAGGTGGGGTAGGAAAGGGGTATGTATGCATGTATGTATGTATGTCGTTTTTGTTAACCAGATAAGCACATTAGTCACTTAATGCCTATTTCCAGGTACAACCCAGGGGATTACATCCAAACTTACATACAGTAGAATACATTGTATTACAATATACAGTGAAGATTAAACACATGAAACAAAGCAATGTATAATGGAAGAAAAATACATCACAGGCAATGCAGTTTGATACATTGTAATGCAATAAATAATGAGGGAAGAAGTATATTTACTAAACAAACACATTATAGAAAGGCAAACATTTAGGAACAGTATCCCTCTTAAACTCCCCTCCCACCACAGAACATAGAATCTGTCAGATGATAAGGACCGCTTGGCCTACCTAATCTGCCCAGTTTGTCCCTGCCTGTACTGTCACTGCAGATCCTACCTTATTTTCAACTACTTCCCCATCAATTGCCTTTCCTACTAAGATTCCTTTGTGCCTATCCATGCATGCTTGAAGTCTACCACTGTTTTTTCTCCCACCACCTCTGCTGATAGACTCCTCCAGGTGTCCACAACTCTTTTGGTGAAGAAGTATTGTCTCACATCCCTCCTAAACTTCCTCTCCCCTTCCAGTTTCATTGCATGCCCCCTTGTGCTGGAACACTGTCTCCTTTGAAAAATACTCCCTTCTTGTACCATGTTCACCCCCATGAGGTACTTTGAGGTCTTTATCATGCCCTGCCTTCCCCTTCCCTTTTCAAGGGTGTACATATTGAAAATGCTCAATCTCACCTCATAGGCCTTTTGATGCAGCTGTCACAACATTGTAGTTGCATCCTCTGGACAGCCTCTTGTCCTTCCTGAGATATGGTCTCCAGAACTGGACACAGTACTCATGGTGGGGTCTCAGTAAGGATTGATACAGTGGCAATACCATCTCTCTCTTTCAGCTGGTGATTTCCTTCCCTATGCATCCCAGCATCCCATTGGTCATGCCTACTGCCTTGTCGCATTGCCCTGCCACCTTGAGGTCATCAGATGTGATAACTCCCAAGGTCTCTTTCCTGCATTTTGGCTGTTAGTTATCCCTCCCCCAGCCCCATTTTATACACTGCTCTGGGTTTCTTTGCACTAGATGCATAATTTTGCACTTTTTCACATTGAAACCCAGCTGCCATACAATCAACCACTCCTCAAGTTTTCTCAGATCTTTACTCATACTCTCTGCCCTCTCTGTAGCATGTTCCCTACTGCAGATTTTCATATCATCTGCAAAGAGGCACACCTTCCCTTCCAGCTCTTCTGCAATGCCACTTATGAAAACATTGAAGAGGGCTGGTTCCAGCACTGAGCCCTGAGGTACCCCACTGGTCACTCTCCCAACATTAGAGTGAGTGCAATTTACCACCACCCTCTGTTGCCTGTCTATCAGTTGCCATACCCTCAACTACTCTTAAAGTTTTCTCAGGTCTATATTCATACTCTCTGCTCCCCGGAGCATCTACCCTATTGCAGATTTTGGTGTCATCTGCAAAGAGGTATACCTTCCATTCCAGCTCTTCTGCAATGTCACTTGTGAAAACATTGAAGAGGACTGGCCACAGCACTGAGCCCTGTGCCCTACTGGTCACTCTCACCAGGTTACAGTGAGTGCTGCTGACTACCACCCTCTGTCACCTGTCCATCAACAAGTTCCTTTGCCTGTTTACCACCTTGGGGACCACCCCTAAGTTGCCCAGTTTTCTTATAAGTCTCCTCTCTGGTACAATGTTGATGGCCTTGCTGAAATTTAAGTAGGCCATGTACACACCCCCCCCCCCACCTTGTTCTATTTCCCTGGTCATCCAGCTGAAGAAATCAATCAGGTTCATCTGATATGACCCCCATCACCACCACCACCACCACGACAACACCCCCTTCCATAAATCCATGCTGCCTCAGATCCTGTCACCAACTGGATTCAAGATAATTCGCAAGCATATCAGTAGTGTTTCCATTAACTTTCCCATCAGGCTGACCAGCCTGTAATTGCCAGCCTCTTCCCTGTTTCTGCTCTTATGGAATGGGACTACATCTGCCCATCTCCAGTCTTCTGGAACCACTCCTGTTTCCAGTGAGCTGCTGAATAGGGCAGTAAGAGGTGCAGCCAGTACCTCCCTGAGCTCCCTCAGCATCCTTGGATGTATCCCGTTTGGTCCCATAGGCTTGTACACTTTCAAATTTGCAAGGGTGGTTTGGGAGACAAAAACAGACACACAGCTGCATATTGAAGAAGGGGTCAAGAACAGAGGAAAACATTTCTTCCTATGTATTAGGGAAAAAATAAATGAGGGAGAATCATTAGGCTATCGGAGGGTGGTAGGGTGATACAAAAGGATAGGCAAAATGCTGCCATCCTTAATGATTATTTTTGTTCAGTTTTCACCAGGGTGGAAAGTGAACCCTTGCCTGAGAGTAGCATCAAAGTGGCCGATAAGGGGGTCCTGGAGATCAGGCAGTCAGTATTTACAAGTGGCAAAATCCTCCTCTAACTAATCCCTCCTCTTTCTCTCCTGCTCAGTTAGCTCAGGTTACCCATCCCCCTGTTCCTTTTTACCATTTCTGACTGTCTTGTAACACACCTTATTAACTTTGCCTTAGCTGAGTCCTGAGCCTCTGACCCAAAGACAGACATTCTTCCACTGCACCACTTGCTAAAGTCACCTGCTTCCTGCATTTATGTTCCCTTATCCTGTTCCCCACCCCTGTCCATTTCCATTTTCTGTCCCCCCCCTCTACTTAGTTACTTGCTGGTTTATCCTGTTTCCCACCCTTGTCCATCTACATGTTCAGTCCCCCTCTTGACTTAGTTACTTCCCGTTTCTCATTTGCAGGGTTTTTTTTCTGACCACTAGGGGTCATTCACTACCCTCCTTTTTCCCCTACCAGCCAGCCCCTCCCCCAACCTTCTTCTGTATACACTTTTTGCACTTTTTGCATAACTCCCCTATTATTCAATAGTATTGTGGTGTTTCCCATAGGGGTTACACCACTAGCTCTTGAATGAGTGTCAGTCTGATTTAATCTTTGCATGGCCACAGACTGATATATCAGTCCAAAATTCCTATGCATTCTAATTCTGTCGGCAGCCAAAGGGTTAATAGCCATCACCTATGTAAGCAATAAGACATGATGGGGTGTGCATTAGACAGATCTAATGCACAGCTAGGGGGGCATAGTGAGGCACAAGGCCAAGTGCATTTAGTCCCCTAGCCGTGCATTAGAACTGTCTAATGCACATCCCCGGAGTGGCTTATTGCACTTATAAAATGGGCCTGTGCATTCTAAAGGGGGTTTCTAGTTTTAGCTGTGCATTAGACACATCTAATGCATGGCTAACAACCAATCAGATTACTTGAAATCCTTTGCCCATTTTATAAAGTCGCTATAGAGAACTGCAGAGTGAGCTGCTGCAGCTTGACATTATCCTGCATATAAATCTTGGGTCTAGGCATCATACGGCATATTCCGGCCTCCATTTTATTGATGTAGAGCAAGTACCCACTATGGCTTGGCCTCATTCCCCTGTCCACAGTATTTGACTTAGTAAGCCCTGTGGCAATATAGCGACCTTGCCTCAGAATGAGGGCCACTTTCTTGTTTCCCTGTTTGTCCCTTCTTTTGCTTTGCTCCTTACATCTACTAATCTAATTTGTTTGTGTCATCTTTGCAAGTTACTAGAGGGGTGTGGCTTTGTAAGTATGCTGATGACATGAAGATTGGATCAATAGTTAATGATAGTGTTTCTATTAGTAATTTCCAAACCCAGTTGAAGAACCTGGGAACATGGGCTTGTAAATATCAACTTAAATTTAACAAAATAAAATGTGAAGTCATGCATTTTGGATATAATAATATGAGAGCACAATAGAAGGTGAACATGAAAGTCATAGATGAAGTTGACAAGGAAAAGGATTTGGGAATCATTATTAGTGACTCACTGAATTTTGAGCTACATAATAAAGATGTGGCTAAAAGAGCACAGAAAATGATAGGCCATATCCTCCAAAATATTAGGAGTAGAAAAGAACAGGTATTGATTCCTTTGTACAAGTCCATTGTTAGACCAGTTCTAAAGTATGGCACCCCATTTTGTTCCGTCCAGAGTGCCAGTAGTAGTAGACAGTTGGAGAAAGTTCAGAGAAGAATGACTAAGCATGTGTTTAAGATAGGGAATAAACCATATCTTGCTAGGTTACAGGAATTAGGAATTTATTCAGCTACTTATCGCAGAACCAGAGGGGACTTGTGTTTTGTCTTTAAATCATTAACTGAGGAGTTCCTTCAGGCATCCACAGGTTTGTGCAGGAAGGAAACCTCAGGCAGAGCCACCAGGTTCCACCATCTACAATTAAAGGGCGAACAGTATAAAACTTCAAAAAGGGGCAAATGGTTCAATTAAAGAGTGATGGGATTGTGGAATATGCTTCCTGCTGAGGTAGTAAATGCTGAAAATTTGTTGGCCTTTAAGCGGCTATTGTATCAGCATATGGGTGATAAAAAATGGGAGTTTATCGATTAGAACCTATATTCATGGCAAGTCCTTATGTGGCTCCTGGTAGCTTATGGACTTGAGACTACACCTATGAACCTATAACCCCTGGTGCATTCAGACAAAAAATCATTGTTGACTGTCAGGGTGTTTTTGTCTATCCTGAACATTGTGTATGGGCCCTCCAGTTCTCTGAACTGGAATGTACACTACACCTACCATGGTGGACTGGAACTTGTAATGTGATGGCAATGGAGGGTATGAAGTTTTTCTTAATTACTCAGGTCCCACGGATCTCCTTGCTACTCACGTCTAGGGTACTTATATACATAGAACTGGGCCCCCCTAGGTATTTGTCCTCGGGTTCCCCCAATCCCACTTAAAACCTCCTGCAAATGAAAATGAACAAAAGCATTCAAGCAGGTTGTAGGAGCGATTAAGAAACTCCTTTTGCTCCTTTTGTTGTGCTCGGACAATGTTGAGCTCAACCGTGGCACTCCAGCAGCTATCTCATTCCTGGCCCGGATGACCTACCCAGCATTGAAGGTATAAGTTTTATGCATGCAGCCTTCTAAAGAAGATTACATCTGTTCAGGCTTGGGTCTGCCATACTATGCCTGATGTTCGGGTAATCACTGAGACTTGGCTCAGACCTGGTACTGCTGACCACAAAGTAAAAATCCCAGCCTATTTTTCATTCAGAACTGATGGGCAGACAAGAGGAGGTGGAGTTGCCATCTATGTTAAAGACAAATTTTTGGCCTCAGTTATCAACTCGACCTCAATCCCTAAAGAATGTGAAAGCCTAACTATCAAAATTGAACTCTCCTTTTTCATCTCATTCTTCTTTATAGGATGCTATAGGCCCTCTTAGCAAGGTTTCAACTCCAGGACCACTTAAGTAATTTTATAGGATCCCTGCCCCCAGAGTTTATTATATTAGGAGACCTTAATCTGGACAGGTTTTCCTGCATCTCTGTTCCCCTTAAAGCCCTGTGTGAGTCCCTTGGGTGATCACAACTCATTACTGAAGCTACACGCCCTAATAAAATGAACTCTGACAATAGCTCCCTGCTGGATCTTATTCTACTAAATAAGCCTCACCTGTTTTCCCATGTTAGTGTATTCTTCTCTGATATCAGTGACCATTGTTTCACTGCCTGTGTAAGATCCACCTCAAAACCACCGTCTACTTCTAAATTCACCATCAAGAGGTGTCATTGCAACCTTGACCCCTGGGCATTTATCACTGACTTGAGGGATTCTTTGAGATGGCAGGACTTCTACCTAATGAAATCAATTAATACGGCCTACGATATCTTCCAGGATACTGTGTTGGGGGCATTGGATAAGCATGTGCCACTGGTTAAAGTACGATCTAAGGAAAAAAATTATGCTCATGGTTTACGGTGGAGCTAAAGACAACACTGCATAATAGAGATTTGCTTTGGAAAACAGCTCAAAAAACAAAGCTTCCAGTTGACTGGATTTCATTTAGGAAAGCAAGGAATCTTTGTACTGTGATGGTCAGGGAAGCAAAGGCCAACTAATTTCATGCAGAACTTGATTCTTCCTCTAAATATTCCTCCAAATTCTGGAAAAAACTTAAGGACATTGAAGGTCATGCATCCACAAATTCCCTACCCACAAGAATCACTATTGGGGCCACTACAGTCTCTGATAGGCTAACAATCCTTGACTCCCTCAATAACCACTTTGCTAAAGCAGGTTTAGCATTTGATACTTCCCCGCCAGTATCCTTTACTGTCAACTCGGTGTACAGGACCAAGAAGCTCCTGTCATCAGCATTGCGTTCTCCCTTCAGCCTGCATCCTTGAAAGACAATGAGGATCTCTTGCTACAGCTAGACACCAGGAAGAGTGCTGGTGCAGACCTCCTTCACCCCCTTTTTTCTGAAATGTTGTCATGACATCCTGGTTGTGCTAATTACCCACCTCTTTAACTTATCCCTTTCTCAGGGTGACCTTCCTTCCCTATGGAAGCCTGCGCACGTGATCCCCCTTTTCAAATCCGGAGACCCTAGTGACCTTAATAATTACAGGCCTATCTCTCTACTCCCCATCCTGTCTAAACTGTTAGAGAAAATCATGGGTGCACAGCCAGGAACTACCTGGAATCTGCAAACTTGCTTAACCCTTCACAATCGGTCTTTAGACCATGCCATAGCACCATCTCGGCACTTGCTAAGGTGACTAATGACTGGCAGTGTGACCTGGATGCCAAGAATTTTGTTTGTGCAGTATTTTGAGCCCTAAGTAAGGCATTCAATACTGTCAATCACAATCTGCTCCTTATGTCCGTCTGGAACATAGGTCTGGACTCTCTATCATTGAGACGGTTCTCCAACTATCTTTCAGGTCATCTCCAGCAGGTTAATGGGGAATTCTCACCCCTAAAACTCCTGCTAAGGGGCATACCACAGGGCTTAATATTGGGCTCCCTACTCTTCACAATATATATAAACAGAGTTGATGCCAACCTCAATACTGCAAAAGTACATTTATTCGCAGATAATACGGTACTTTACATCAGCAGATCTTCCGTGGAAGCAGCATGTAGTCATCTTCAGGAGGTGTTTAACCTGCTGCAACTACAGCTCTTGAACCAGAAACTTCTACTGAACACTAAGAAAACAAAGGCAATGCTCCTCTCACCCTCTGCACATATAACGAACTCCACTGCCTAAGGAACCTTTCCTCAGATCTCCACACTCCTAGGTGAACCTTTGGAATATGTAACTAAGTTCAAATACTTGGGGGTCTGGATCAACCGTAGACTTTTTTATAATGACCATAATGAAGAACTTATAAAAAAGCTTAGACAGAGGCCTGGTCTCTTCTATAGGATTAATTACTTGTTTACTTAGGAGGCCAAGAAGCGATTGGTCCAATTCGCTTTCCTAACACTGTTGGTCTATGCAGACTTCCGTTACAGTCAAGGCCCCGCCTCTGCACTGGTCAAACTGGACACGCTCTATCATAGAGCCTTAAGATTCATTACCGGCCTCCCTTTCGGCATGCATGACTGCTCCCTATATGCTGCTGTGGGATGGCCATCCCTCAAATATAGAAGACAGAGGAATGTCACCTTTTGGACCTTCAGAGTTATTACTAAGATGCTGCCTCAATAATAATAATAATAATTAATAATATTAATAAATAATAATAATAAATAATAACTTTATTTCGCATAAGCGCCTTTCAGATCATCAAGACGCTTTACAACAAGATAAAACAACAGTAATAAAATCAGTAACCAGCATTCTAAAAAACTGTCGGAGGATCAAACTAATTCAGTGCCCATGAATGCCTGATGCCATAGGTAAGTTTTCAACTCCTGTTTGAACCCTCCCACAGTCGTGCACTCCCAAAGCTGACAAGGTAGATAATTCCAAAGGGAAGGAGCCATGTGCATAAATGCATGGGCCCCCAAAGATTTCAATGACACCCTTGGAATCTCCAGCAACCCCTTGTCAGCCGAACGGAGCTGTCACATTGGGCAATAAGGCACAAGAAGCTCTTTCAAGTAGTCAGGGCCAAGTCCATGTAGGGCTTTATAAGTCAGTAAACCAAGTTTAATAGTGATCCGCCACCTAATCGGAAGCCAGTGCAGATCGTGCAGCAAAGGAGTAATATGAGAGGCACGAGAAGCCCCCATCAACAATCATGCTGCTGCATTCTGTATGAGCTGTAGGTGGCAGATATCAACCCCAGGAAGCCCTAAGTACAGGGAATTGCAGTAATCCAGGCATGAGGTCACATAGGCATGGACCAATGTAGGTAGGTCCCCGGAAGGAACAAGGTGCTTGATCCTGAAGATATTCCTTAGATGATAAAAGGAAGACTTGACGACCGCCGACAACTGAGCCCATAATGTCAGACCATCATCAAGCACTACCCCCAGGTTTCGCACACATTCAGAGGAAGGGATCTGGGAGCCCCCTAGAAGACCAGCCCACAACCCCTCTATCTGGTGACCAGGGTCTACCGCCATCACCTCGGTCTTTCCGGCGTTCAACTTTAACCAGCTCAAATTCATCCAATCCTGGATTTCAGCAAGGCAGTTATTAAAGATCGGGACAGCTCTATCCTGGTCAGGCACAAAAGACAGGCAGAGCTGGGTAACATCAGCATAGCAGTGAAACCTCAGCCCATACCATCTTACAATGTCTCCAAGGAGCAGCATATACACTGCAAACAACATGGGGGACAGCACTGAGCCCTGAGGTACCCCACATGGCAGAGAGAATGGGTCAGAGGAAAAATTCCCCGACACCATTCTCTGACTTCTGCCAGTGAGGAAAGATGTAAACCATCTGAGGACCACACCTGACAGGCCACAGATGGACCCCGGGCACCCAAGCAGTACCCCATGGTCCACAGTGTCAAAGGCTGAGGAGAGATCAAGGAGCACCAAGATAGAATGGCATCTCTGATCTCTCACAATCAGGAGATCATTGAACACCCAAACCAGCGTGGTCTCAGTGCTATGCCTCTTCCAAAAACTGGACTGGAGAGGTTCATAGATGCTATGGATGGTCAGGTGGTCCTCCAGCTGTACCACAACTACTTTCTCAATCGCCTTCCCTATAAAGGAAAGGTTTGACATTGGTCTGTAGTTGGCCAGAGAATCCGGGTCCAAAGACTCATTCTTTAGGAGGGGTGTCACCACTGCCTCCTTCAGAGAGCTTGGAAACTCACCAGATTCCAGGGAGCACTGGACTATCTGTGCCAGGACCAGGCCAATAATATCACAACAACCCATAACCAAGGTAGTTGGGCCCTGATCCAAACTACAGCATGTAAGGCACATACACTGGACAATCTGCATGACATCTGTGAACTCCGGAAGGACAAAGGTACTCCAGGAAGCTTGAGGTGAGGTGACCAAATGCCACTCACCCACAACCCCCATACAGTGAGTCAAGAGAATTTCCAACATGATGTCTGCCACCTTATCCGCAAAAAAAAGAGCAAGTTCATCGCACTCCACTTGCGAAAAAGGTCTTCGGAGCTGAAGACAGGTTGGGTTGCACAACCTATCAACAGTTCGGAAGAGCTGAGCTGGTCGATTCTGAGCGGCAGCAATCTCCCCAGACAGGACTTCTGCCTTCTTACAGGAGATCACTGATTAGTAAATCTGATAATGCTCAACCAATCTAAGGTGGTCCACATCAAGGGTGGATTTCCACCAATGCCACTCTAACCTATGTCCTACTCATTGCAACTCTCTCAAGCACCCATCAAACCAGGGGGCCCGAGGGCGAAAAGGGAGAGGACGAATATGGACAGGAGCAATCAAGTCCAGAGCTATGGAAATGTCTTCATTATAAGCCATGACCAAAGTCTCTGGGCTAGAGCTGGCCACAGGAAACTCTGAGAGGTCAATCACCGCCGCTAGGCCTTCAGGAGTTATTCCTCGTAAAGGCCGGTAACTGACCATCTCCACAGGGGCAGGCCTTTGAAGGGGGCACAAAAGTTAAACCTCACGGTGTAATGATCAGACCAACTGAAGATTCCTCCACTAAGTCGGAGGGGTCAACACCCAGGAGGAAGACCAAATCAAGAGAGTGACCATGTTTATGGGTGGCAGAAGTAACAAACTGTGTAAGGCACAGAGATGTCATCATAAGCTGGAGGAAGTGTTGTCCAAACTGAGAGAGTTCGTCGTTGACCCAGGCATTGAAGTCACCCAGGACCATCAGTCTGGGTGACTCCAATGCCATGTCGACCATGAAATCGGCTACTTTCTGCAGGAATCGCTTCTCGTCCCTGGGTGGACGGTAGACGAGAGCTATCCTGCAGCCTACACCTGCCACCATAGAACATTCAAATGATTCAGCCTCCTCAACCAAAACATTTGTGAGGCCCAACTCAGTCTTTAAACAGACCGCCACCCCAACCCCCGCTATCCATTCTCGAGTGGTGTATCACCAGGTACCCAGCCGGAATAGCAGCATCCAGTATGGGGCCAGCATTTTCATCCAGCCAGGTCTCAGTGATATAAGCCAGATCAGTTGTTCCAAACAAGATCTGCAATAATTGCAGTCTTATTCTTAATAGATCTGGCATTGCAAAGCACCACTCGAGTTGGACGGGTTTCAGGGGCCGCCCTGGCTACTTGCCACCACAAAAGGCAGTGCCCTTGGGTATGGGAACTAGACATGTGGCACTGCATTCCAGGCTCCATTTCACCCCAGGGCATCTTCTAGGCATAACTACACCTATGTGAAAGGTCCGTTCATTCACCTTCCAATGTCCGCACCCGGTGCCCCACCCACCCTCCCTACAGAACAATACCTAGCATAAGACAGTGCTCGTAAGTTGACAACATCAAAGGAGGGGGGGAAGGGTGGAGGGAGGGGAGGGCAGAGGACAAATAGTGCACAACCGGGGAGGAGAACCTACACATTCCCAAGACAACTCCAGAAACACCTAACCTGAGAAAAGACCCCCAAACAGCAATAATAAAATACCCAGCAAAAACAGAACAAAAAATACCCACCCTAATACGTAATAAAATACAAATAAAGCACATCCCATCCCTCACTGTTTGGATAAATCACTCCCCAATACTTGACTCGGGAGCTACTGCCAACCACTCTCACAAAATTATGACCCCCCCCAAAAGCCCTCTCATGGCCAGGAAGGCAGGGAAATCCAGGCACTCTCACTCCTGAATAAAAGTCACAGGCTGCTCAGATAACATACAAAACACAAAATATGGGTTATAAGATTGCCCCCCCAAGCCCTGTCACGGTCAGGGAAGCGGGGACATCCAGGCACTCTCACTGCCCCGCTAAAAGTCACAGTCAGATCAGCTGATGTCCATGATAAAATGAAACTGCAAAATGTTCATAAAAATAAGATAAATAAAATAAATAAATGAAAATAAAATATATGGACACCCAGGTCCTCTCACCACCAGGGAGACCACACAAAAGAGTTTAGGCCTTAGGTCCCGAGCGAAGCAGGATAATCCAAAATATCAGTCATCCATTAAATGGATTGCCCGCCCTAAGCTCAGTAGGCAAATATGCTTTGAGGAGTGCCTTCTACATCTCCTTTATTATACCTAAGGTCAGGTTGCACTTTGGTAAAACATCCTTAAGTAACGTGTTACCCTCACTCTGGAACAAGCTGCAAAAAACATTGAAACTGGTCTACCCTATCAAACTATCAACATTCAAAAGTCTTTAAGCACATTCTTTCAAGGAATCCTGTAATTGTTTTACCTGACCCTGCCTGATTACTTGAATTGAGCCTCCCACTCTCCATCCTCCCCTGACCCCTATTCTTTCTGTCCTTTTATCCCCTCCCTCCCCTTGCCTTTGACCAGCATCCTAGGGCCCATCTTCATTCCATTGGTGATCTCAGCAGCACTCTGTGATCAGTGGCCATCGTATGGCTGCCACTGCCCATTTAGTAGTCTACCCCCTACCTCCTCCCTTTCAGGTGTCTGCCCCTTCCCCCTCACTTTATGGATCTATCCTTTTACTTAATACCTAATCTAAGAGCCCTCTCTCTTGCACCCTGTATATTCCTTGTAACTTATATTTATTATTCCCTTCATACAGTCCAGAGAATCTCATGTATATCTTTGTATATATATTTTTACCAATAATTAGTACTGTTATCCGTCTTAATTCTGTACATTGTTCTATGTTCAATTTATATTGTATTATGACTTGTATTATGATTCTGTTGTGTATGTAACCCTTCTATGCTTGACTATGTATCTATGTCCATGTCCACCTCGAAAATGAGCTTTGCTCAACCGTGTTTGCCTGGTTAAATAAAGGTTTTGATTAATTGATTGAAAATCAAGTAAGTGCTGGTGGTCCCAAAAATAGATAAGGCCCCAGGACCAGATGGGTTGCATCTGAGGGTACCAAGGGAACTGGCAGCAGAACTGGCCGATCCCCTGGTAGGACTATTCAACCACTCACTACAGATGAGTGTAGTTCTGAAGGATTGGAGGATAGTGGATGTTGTTCCACTCCATAACAGGGAACAAGGAACAAGTGGAAAACTACAAACCTGTCAGTCTGACCTCCTTCATAGGGAAGCCGATGGGGCCATTGATCAAAGAAGACCCCCGTGGACTACCTGGAGAGCAATGATCTCTAGGATAGTAAACAGAACAGGTTTATGGCAGGGAGGTCCTGTCAGACAAACATGATAAATTTTTTAATGGGTGACAAGGGAATTGGATAGGTGCCATGCCACAGATTTACTCTACCTTGACATCAGCAAGGCTTTCAACTCGGTGCCCCACAGATGCTTGCTGAATAAGCTGGAGGATCTGGGTGCAGCTTAGGACATCATTAAATAGGTAAGAAACTGGCTAAAAGGTAGGCTGTGGTTAACAGGGTCAAATCAGAAGAGAGGGAGGTCACAAGCAGGGTGCCATAGGGTTCCATTTTGGGTGTGATCCTCTTCAATATGTTCATCAGTAGTATTGAAGAAAGTGTCGAGGCTAATTGTGTCTCTTTGCAGATGACACTAAGCTCTGTAGGAGAGTGGATAGCAATGAGGGAGTCAGAAAAATGCAGAGTAACTTACGAAAGTTTAAAGGGTGGTCAAATGTTTGGCAGTTGAAATTCTTTGTCGAAAAGTGCAAAGTGATGCACCTTGGGAATAAGAATCCTAGGACAGAGTACTGGATGGGTGGGGTGAGACTTAGCACTATGGCTGAGGAACGTGACCTAGGCATTATCATCAGTGACACCCTCAAGCTATCCAGACAGAGCAACAACACCTATGGTAAAGACAAGTAGGATGCAGGAGTATATAGGGAGGGGTATTTCTAGCAGGAGAAAGCAGGTAATACTACCTCTTTATTGATCTTTAGTGAGACCACACCTGGAGTACTATGCCTAGTTCTTCAGCCCTCACCTCAGGAAGGATAGGGATAGGTTGGAAACAGTGAAGCATAGGGTAACAAAAATTATTCATGGTCAACAGGGCAGGTCTTATGAGAAACATCTGAAATCACTGAACATGTACTTGCTGGAGACTGGAAGGGAGATGGGAGATATGATAGAGATCTTCAGGTTCCTAAAAGGATTAAACAAGGTGAACTATGAGGAACTATTTAGCTTAAATGCTAGTTCAAGGTCATGAGAGCATGAGTGGAAACTGACAGGAAGAGGGTTCTGGAGGGACATGAGGAAGTGCTATGTTACAGAAAGTGTGGTGAAGCCGTGGAACAGTCTACCAGCTTAAGTGTCAGGCATTACAACAGTTAATGGTTTCAGGTATGGTTGGGACAAAGTGAAGGGTATAGGGGTCACTTATGGTGACAGAATCAGGAAGGAGAAAGGGGGAAGAGGGGGAGGGTGAGTACCCTGGATGGACAGTAGGCCCCAGGGTTAGATAGGGAACATGGGCAGGCTGGATGGACCGCTGGTCTTTTTCTGCCATCACTGTCTATGTTTCTAGGACTCTTTCCTCAGTGAATGGACTTGTATCCATCTCCTTCCTGCCAGTGTTCTTGCTGCTTCTATGTGGTCCACCCCCCCCCCCACTATGAAGATTGAGCAGAAGCACCTCTTCAGGATATTTGCCTTTTCCTAATCCTTCTCTGCACAATCTCCCCATCCTACTTATCCTCACAATCCCATCCTTTGTCTTCCTCTTTTCTTCTATGTATCTGATGAAGGTCTTGTGCTTATTACCTACCCTTTTAGCTATCCTTCCCTCTGTTTGAACACTGCTTGACTTTGAGCAGGCAGCCATGAAGTAATTCTCCACAGTGTTTCCAGACACAAGCCAGCATGGTTGTTTCTTCCACCTGTTACAGGTCCTGTGGCAGAAGATCCAGGAGATTCCTTACATCATGAGGTGATATGTTAATGAGGAGGACTTTGTACTCCACATCTATCTGCTGCCTGCCCTGGCATTCATACCCCCTGGTGAGGTGTCCACTGTATTTGAGGTGATGCCCTCTTGGGAGTTCTATGTCTGACACAATGAGCTGCTGACCCCAGTACTGGACTACTTTGAGGACACCTGGGTCGGACGACCCATCTGCAGTGGTCCATCTGTGGTGCTGCTATGAGGCCTGTAGGATGGCACAGCATGAACCAACAATTCTGTGCAGGGCTGGCATCAGGCATTCAGCACTGTTATTGGAGCTTGTCACCTCAGCCTGTGGTGCTTTATAGATGCCCTGAAGGCAGAACAGCAGATGAATGAACTTAAGATCAGGCAGTGTGGGAGACTTCCGGTGCCACCTTCCTACTAATGGCGGCCTGATTTCAGTGCTCCGTTCCACTGCTACCTAACAAATAGAGCAAAAGCCACTATTTTTGGTTAATTTGTAGAATAAATCAAATAGACAACCATGGCTAACACCAGAGCTAAAGGAGGCACTAATTGTTTTAAAGGATTACCTGTGGATGATGATGGATACGACCCTGACTTGTCTGACTCTGGCACCTCCGTCACCACACTGCAAGTGTCTCGCTCATCATCCATTAAGACTACAAAATCGAAAGGGAAAAAGTTTACATCCATGAATGTCAAATTAGATAGAATCCTGAATGAACTGTAAGACATCAAGTCAGATTTTCAATCTTTTCATACAGAACATGAAGCACTTTGTACTGATGTCTCCACTCTACAAACAAAAGTGGCCCAGCTCGAGGAACCCTCCACAATGCAGGCGGATAGCTCAATTCAGATACAGACAACTTTGACCCAGCTTATGGAGGTATGTTATGCTCTGGGCAAATGGCAAGAAGTTGCAGAAAATCACCGTCACTGCAGGAATCTTAGAGTGTGTGGCATTCTAGAGGACAGCGAGGGCAAGGACATAATGGAAATCCTAGACACTCTTCTCCATACCATGCTGTCCCTGGATCCGGACTTTCAGCTGGAAATGGAACAGGCCTACAGAGCCCTAGGGCCCAAGCCAACGCAACCCAGTGCTCAACCACATTCCATAATTATTAGATTCCTAAGATATTCTACCAAAGAGTTGTTACTCAGTAAGGCCTGGACACAGAGCAAAACATTTTATGGAACGACCAGAATTTACTTTGATAACAATTATGCTCTGACCACTATGCAGTGTTGATGAGCATATATCCCTCTGTTCCCAGTATTAAGACAGCTCAAACTTAAATTTCATACACCCTATCCCTCCAGATTGATGGTACAATTCACGAATGGCCATCAGACCTACAACACTGCCTCTGAGGCGATGGAGAACCTCCAATTAAGGGGCTATGAAATACCATCTCAGATGTCCCTTCCTCAATGCTCTCAGACTGCAGTCTCCCATAGATGGTCATCACAAGCTCCAGATCCCAAATGACAGCTGGAAACCTTGGCAGACATTAAGTGACTCTTGGCACAGTGCATGGCTAAAGACACATGAAAATACCTGCCTTTTCTTTAGTTGCTGAAATAGTGGTGAGTTCTTTATCCTGAGTCTGGCTGCTAGGGGAGTCTTTCTCTTGCCCAGGGCAGAGGGTGGTGGACATCCAATGGGAGCTGTCTGGGCCTGGCGCTGTCTCTCCTGGCCTCGGCATCAGGGGGGAGCTGAACTACCAGTTACAGTGTTTCCTTGAAGGGGGGGGGCACCTCTGACAAGTAGAGCAAGTAGAGTAACCACAGGTACATTAGTTTCTCCACTGCTTCAGGACTGCTGCATGGGGATCTCGGACAGGTGCAAGCAGATTTATCAAGGCTTATTTGGCCATCAAGGGATAGTAAATTAAAGTTATGGGGGGGGCGGCCCAAGCTTTAAATCCCGTTAAATAGGGAATCATGATTTACCACCCTCCAGACCTCCTTATCTAAACTGGTGATCAGCCACCAGAGATTTATAATATATTAGCCAGTGGTGGAGGGGCTCTGGGTAGCCAGAGCTCCCAAACATACCTCAGAGGCTGTTACCGCCCGCTAAATAGGGCGTAGAATCAAACAATTCTCGCATCTTCCTCTGGATGCCTAGGCCTAAACAACAGTGTTTGGCGAGGCTTAACACTGGATCTTCCCTGAACTAGCAGTGCTCTGATTAGTGTTGGTTACTGCAGTTCCAGCCCAGGGACTTAGAGCTTCAGTGCTGTCCTCATTAAATAGGGGATAGAGGCACTGAAGATAAGTAATAGGGGGAGATTTTGGCTTAGCTCTGTCTGGGCCTAAGCATATCCATTGATACAAACATGGCCTGATGTTGTTTGATGGACTTGCTGTCGGGATGGCGCCTCCCTTGACTTGTGATGAACCCGTTGGTGGGGGCCTCGTCGGCTACTTGGGCAGGGGTGGGGAAGGGGTGGGTCAGGGGTGGCTTCCTTTGGTGGAGGGGATTTTAAATTGTTTTCCTCTTCCCAGTCTACATATTATTATTTTTTTTTTTTTTTTAGTTGTTTAACCAGGAGTAGCACACTAAGCTGAAAGCTTTTTTACAGGTGCGACCTGGGAACACAGGGAAGTTAAGTGACTTGCTCAGGGTCACACAGTATGCAAGTGGAAGCTGTGGGATTCAAACCCAGGTCTGGTCTGCTGGACGTCACCAGATTTGCAGCTCAGAGCCTTAAACCACTGCGCTATACTGCCTCCAGTCTGCCCGCCCCTAGTTCTTGCCTCGGGGGGGCTCAGCGGCTTGACCAGGAGACTCCCAAGAGCTTGGGCAGCTGAGACTTTTGATGGAAAAGGAATAGAGGCTTACCTCATTGCCCGTCAGGCCAAGGGATGATTTGAGAGACACTGGAGATGGTGCAAGACCTCTTGGTTTGATTCAAAGTAAATGTGCTGAAAAAACCTGAAAGCCATTTTCCGTTGACTGAACGGGGATAATCTAATAGAGCTATAACAACTTATCAAGACCACCAACAGATAGAAGAACTATGAGATTGACATGAGAACTCACAGGGACTTTACCTTGATTGGCACCTCCCCCACACAATGTTTATGATGGGGGATATGACGGAATACCGGAGTATCGCAATGTCTGGCAAAAACAACTGCACCATTTCTGCCCATCCCACCTCCACTCCTCACTGACACCTATACTTTATTTTTAAGTCTTTTTTCCTTTGATCCTTATTTTTTACCTCATCTCATCCTAGTTTTAAAGGGGGTTCCCACCCCCTAGGGCTGATTCCTGAGAGGATGAGGATGCCTACACACAGCGGGAAATCACCCAACCCAAGTCAGCTCGAGAACCAATCTCACTGACGTTGAAAGTCCAGCACATTTTTCTTGCCATGTATACAGTTTTCACTGGAGGATGTCCACCACAAAGGGCATTGATACCCAATGTTGCTTACTGTATCTATTTTTATAAATGTTTTTCAGCTTTGTATATAGTTTCATTGTTTTACATTGTCACAGTAGGAATAGGTAGCAGTTTTAAAGCATTTTATTTTTACATTTAGGAACACACAGAGCACTGAAAAGTATATAGCTAACGGAGGCTATAACATTGGTATCTACTCTAGGAACAGATCAGGCCTTGGATATAATAAAGGGATGTGGAGAGGACAGGGATCTGTCCCTCCAAATATACCCTACTAATGTCATACCCACAAGCAATCAAGGTGGTGTCCCAGAACGTTAACGGTTTGAGTAGCCCAATTAAATGGGCTAAAATCTTATCTCAGCTTAAGAAACTTCACCCCCACATTATTCTACTACAGGAAACTCACATCCCATGTGGAGCATCAAAAGCTAATTAAATTTGGGATGTCATCAGTAATAGCCAGCGCATATGCCTGTGGCAGAAGGATAGGAATATCGGTTCCCAAGAATTCACCCCTCGAAGTACAGGATACATGTCATGACAGAGAAGGATTGATGACTGGCATTGATCTGGGGTGCAAGAGGAGGGCAAAAATGTATGATCAGTAGCCTATACGTACCCCCAGGGACAGATGCTTCCACACACCAACTCCTGTTCAATAAAATTATAGAGTTCAGACACAGGGTGTTGTTGATTGGAGGTGACCTCAATCTTTTGTTAGACACAGGTAAAGATAGTTTGAACCCACACCCCCAAAGGGCAACAATTGGACAGCGACATGGGAGATGTCTAATTAAAGAGTTAGGCCTCATAGAAGTATGGCGTCATTTAAATCCCACAGGAAATCAGTATATGTTCTACTCTGGGACCCATCACACATATTTTCATATAGATTACTTCTTATTAACCACAGAAAATATAGATTTGGCCCATACAATATCCATACAACCTATATTACTATCAGACCATGCCCCTTTTATTATTGAGCTAAACACAGCAGAGGAACATACCCCTAGACAGTGGAGGTTCAATAATACACTATTAAGAGATCCACAATTCTCAAATAAGATTGGAGAATGGATGCCCAGGATTGTTCAGGAAACTACGCCCTCAGATGTGACATCTGGTATAATCTGCGACATCCTGAAAGCTACACTTCAGGAGGAGGTGATTTCATATGCCACTCATAAAAAGAGGGCGAGAGAGCAGAAGCAAAGGAAATTGGAAAATGAGCTAGATTTCCTGCAGAGGGCACATTCCCAAGGCAACAACTCTATTCTCCCACAAATAGCTAAAGTAAAAGTACAACTGCAGAACATCTTAACCCAGAAAACAAAACAGGCTCTACTTTATCTCAAACAGAAATATTATGATGGGGGAGCCAGGGCCATGAAGACATTAGCCTATAGACTTAGGCACCAAAAACTGCAGGCCACTATTACAAAACTTAAGCACCCTAATACCTCCAAACTTTTAAACAAAACAAAAGACATACTAGAAGGCTTCCAGGCATATTATTCTAAATTATATGACCAGGGCCCAGAACTAGAAAAAGAAAAAGACTTGCAATTTTTTAATAAGCTGAGTTTACCTCAATTATCGGAAGGGCAACAACAATGGCTAACCCATCCCATTACCCCCAGGATGTTGCTTATAACATTAAAAAATTTAAATTAGGCAAAAGCCCTGGGCCTGATGGCTTCATATCGGAATTCTACAAAAAGTTCCAAAAATAATTATTTCCAACACTAGGGGGCCTGTTTTGGGACATTCAGAAGGGAGACTCACTACCCCACCCATTGGCAATATGCCAATATATTACCAATATTAAAACCCAATAAAGACCCTCTAAATTGTGACTCATACAGACCAATATCCGTTCTGAACCAGGACTATAAATACTATTCCACCATTCTGGTTAAGAGACTTGAAACACTCCTTCCAGACATAGTTAATAAGGACCAAGCAGGCTTCATTAAAAGATGGCAAACCTCAGACAATATCAAACGTATGCTTTATCTGCTAGAGAAAACCCACAAATATAATATTCCCTTGCTCCTGCTTAGTACAGATGGCCAAAAAGCATTTGATAGGGTGTCACGGCAATTCTTGCGATACTCACTCGAGGCCTTCAACTTCCCTACATCATTTAATGATAATATAAAGAAACTTTATACATCCCTGCAAGTCATAGTTAAAGTTAATGACACTTTCTCAGTATGCTTCTCCCTGAAGAGGGGAACTCGCAAGGGGTGCCCCCTCTCACCCCTATTATTTGTTTTATATGCAGAGCACCTGGTGCAGTCAATCAGGGATGAACCCCATGTGACTTGGACAGCCAGTTCTGAGTGCTGTATCACTTTTTTTTAATATAAAATGTAATACTGATGGTCTCTGCTGAAAATCTGGTGCTTTAAGAGTGACCTCACTCACCCCCAGGTTTCAGATGAAAGATGAAAGCCATGAGAAAATACTGAAACAGCATGTGAGATCATACACACACAGATTTTAGGTACCAGGTGTTATGTGGAAGACCTGAAGCTAATTACAGGGTGGAAGAAGCTTGAGCTGAGCATATCCATTTTATGACATTTCAAGGGGAAGAAAAAGCAGGTTGTGATGTACTAGTGCAAAATCATAAAGATGTTTTCATGTCCTGGAAGGGGGAAGCTTATCATGAGATCAAAGAAATGTCATTTGAAGGACATGAGTAATGCTGAGGATTGCAGAATTTAATTTTTGAAAAAGACATCCTGTTTTTTTATTAGATATATTTTTTTATATATTCTGACAGAGGAGGAGCTAGGTGACCTCACCCAAAAAGGGGTTGGCAAATACAGTTTGCTTTAAGGAATATTCTGTTTTTCTTCAGAGACACTTTTATCTAGACTCTGACAACGAAACATCTGTGAGCACTTTAAACAGGTATTTAGAAAGTGAGATAAATCTAAATATTGTTGTAGGAATTTGCACTGTTTAAGCATTGTTCTTTTAAAATATTTGAATGTCTTGTGATATAAGAATCTGTATTTTGTGTTTTACATATTTTTATCTATTTTAGTAAAACTCTTTTTAGAGCATACTTGGTCTGTCTTTGATTTCTTTCCTGTTGTAAGTGGAGTGTATATGGTTACAGCAGACACTGTGCATAAGCTTAAATGGTGGTACCAAACTGGAATGGTAAGACTAATCTGAAGTCTTTATTTAAGTTTTTAAGGGTTCATTTTCTGTATACCTGGTTAGGTGCCTGAAGACAGAACTATCTGAGCCTGTGCATTGGGTACGCTAACAAGAGGTTCACAGTTTGAATCCCTCCAGAACTTGAGACCAAAGGTTGATTCGAACCCCCGAAACAGACAAGAGGGTTACCTTGTTCTGTTAAACTGTTCACAAGACTGCGCTTGAAGGTTGGCACTTTGGAAGTAGAGGGCCTGACCTGCTAAGTGGGTTTGTGACAGATTGGTTGGCAGCGGTGGCATAATTTTGGTATCACCAGCTTTTATTGTTCTGTGTCAGCTTGAGACCATAAGCTCTCTTGCAAAGAAAGAAAGAGGCAGAGTTTTATTTTAAAAAGGAAACAGAACTATATCACTTGGCGTACAGTCCAGTTCCTATCCATTTTATATTTTTTTCCTAAAGTGCAAGTCAAAGTAGCCATAGACAGGGAAGAAGATGGCTTCCGACTACAGCAAGCACACTGTAGATTACTTAAAGCAGTTGTGCGGGGACAGAGGAGTCCCTTTCGAGGTGACAGCCAAAAAGCAGAAACTCATACAGGCCCTGATGGTAGCAGATACCCAGAGCAGCAAGTCACAGACCATGACTGAAAGGGACCAGACCTTGAGTGTGGCAGGACTAGTGGCCAGTGCTGTGTCCAGATCTGGTGAAGATGATAGCAGGGCTTCTGTCAGTGAAGGGCCACAGCAGCAGGGGAAGGTCACCAGTATCCTGAATCAAGAGGTACTCAGGCTGCAAACTGAGTTGTGCCGGATGGAGCTGGAGTTTCAGAGAGAGAGAGAGGGACCATGAACAAAGGGAGACAGAGGAGAAAAGGGAGCAAGAGAACTGAGAGGCAGAGTGAGAACACTGAGAGGCAGAGAGGGAACAGCAAGAGGCAGAGCGACAACAGAGGAAGGCAGACCATGAGGAGCATGAGTGCAAGTGAGCTGCAGAGGAGAAGAGAGAGGAGCCCCAGTGGCAACATGAACTGGAGAAGCTATGACTCCAACCAGCGACACCAGAGCAGGTAAGTGGCTTGGGTTTAATTGGGACTGCAGGACTGGGTTACAAATTGAACTCCAAATTAATAGCCAAATTTAAAGAGGAGGAAGATATGGATGCCATTTAAAATTCTTTTGAAAAAGTTTGTATTCAGGCTAAAATTCCTAGAGAGTCCTGGAGCTTCCAGCTATCCCCGCTACTTATCAGGAAAGCTTGGGATGCATTGGGTCAAATGGACAATGAGGACAGTAACAATTACAGCAAACTAGAAGCTGCACTGTTAAAAAAAGTTTGAATTAACTGCTGAATCATGCAGAGCTAAATTCCGTAAGCTCAGGAGAAGCCCTGATATGAGCTATGAGGAGCTAGCCACGAAACAACGTCAGTTTTTAAAACATTGGTGGGAAGGAATTGAGGTAAACTCTATTGAGAAAATTGAAAATGTGATTTTATTGGAACAGTTTTATTGGGCTTGCCCAGCAGAGCTAAAAACCTGGCTAGAGGACTGAGATCCCAAAACAGTGCAAGAGGCTGCTGAACTCTCAGACCGCTATGCCAAGAGCAGACCTGCTCTGACAGCAAATGGGGTGGGTGTGGCTGCATAGAAAGGGAAAAGCGTGCCTTCAGGGCAACTAAAACACTCACTGCCTCCACTGAAACCAGTTAGCCCCAGCTTTCAGAGAAAAGATTTCTCTGAGAGAAGAAATGAATGTTGGTTGTGTAAAGAAATTGGGCATATTGCCAGACAGTGCCCGGAAAAGGTGAGCAATACACAGCAAGGTGCTAGAAAATAAGTAGGTTGTTTGTGTGTCCCTGGAAGCATGCCAGTGAACATGAGGGAACACATGCACCCAGTCATGGTGAATGGTGTACAGCCACAAGGGTTAAGGGACACGGGACATGCTTGACCTTGGTAAAGGGGGTTCTCGTACAGCCTGGTCAGCTTATACCCAATAAATATGTCACTGTACAGGACTTCACTGGTGAGGCAAAAACATTTCCCCTCGCTAGTGTTCTCTTAGACTGTGGTGAAAGAGGGGGAACAGTGCAACAGGTGGCTGTAGCCAAAACATTAGCAGTGGATGTGATCCTGGGTAACAATCTCCAACAGAGGATGGTATGTGCAGTTACCGTAGCCAAGCAGCAAGGGAAAATTGTTGTTCCCTGAACCCCACAGAAGCCATTGTGGAAACTACTGAGAGGCGGGTTCCCCATCCTGTGTCTCCTGATATTGAGATTAATGAAGAGGAGGTAGAAATTTCCCCGGTAGCAAGTGACCACACAGCTACAGAGGGTTACTCCAAAGAGGGAGGGGTGACCCCTTGTCAGAGGGTTGGGATTGACAGTGATTCTGAATGCCTTGATGCTAGTGCTAGGGACCCTAGTTTAGCGACTGAAGGGGACCTGTCCCATGTCTTGGGAATGTGTGAGGGGTTCGCAGCTGCTCAGAGAAGTGACCCTAGTTTAGTGAATCTGAGGGCTTGGGCAGACTCGGATGGTGCACAGGGAGGTGATGGTCTACATAAGGTTTATTGGGAAAATGGACTTATGTATACTCAGGCAGCACAGACAGAGGCAGGGATACTAGGCAGGCAGCTTGTCATTCCCCAGGGGTATCATGAGCAGTTGCTCAAAATAGCACATGATATTCCCTTGTCTGGTCAGCTGGGAATCGCACGCACTACACAGCGGTTAGCCTAGAATTTCTACTGGCCTAACTTCATCCAGCAGGTGAAGGAGTGTTACAGGTCTTGTCACTGGTGCCAAGAAATGGGAAAGGCAGGCAAGAAAACCCAAGCCACCATGATTTCCTTGCCCATAGTGAAGGAGCCATTCCAGAGGGTGGGAATGGGTATTGTGGGGCCTTTAACTACCCCCAGCTCCTCAGGGAAGAGATTCATCCTGACTGTGGTGGATTATGCCACCCGGTACCCAGAGGCAGTCACCCTATCCTCACTGAGGACAGACAAAGTGGCAGATGCCTTACTTTGGATTTTCATCCATGTTGGGTTTCCACAGGAGGTAATCACCAATCAAGGGGGTTCCTTCATATTGGACCTGATGAAATGTTTATGGGAGAAGTGTGAGGTGGTGCAGAGATGCATGACACCATATCACCCACAAGCCAATGGACTTGTGGAACGATTCAATGGTACCCTAAAGTCAATGCTCTGAGCATTTGCTGAACAGCATGGGAGGGACTGGGAGAAATACCTTCCCAACCTGTTGTTTGCATACAGGGAGGTGCCCCAAGAGTCAACAGGATTTTCCCCCTCCGAACTCTTATATGGACACCGGTTACATGGATCCCTAGACTTGATCCAGGAGGACTGGGAAGGCAAGCATGCCACCCCGGGAACTCCCATTGTGGATTACATCCTTAGGTTTAGGGAAAGGCTGAAGGAGCTTATGGGGACAGCCCAGAGCAACCTAGCAGCTGCCCAACAGAAACAAAAAGTGTGGTATGACCACAGAGCCAGAGCTCGCTCATACATGGTGGGTCAGGAAGTCATGGTCCTTATTCCGGTCCGGAAAGACAAGCTGCAAGCTGAGTGGGCAGGACCACACAAAGTGGTTAGGAAGGTAAATGACATGAACTACATTGTGGAGTTGCCTGACAGAAGACAAACAAAAAGGATGTACCATGTCCACATGATGAAGCCACATGCCAATAGGGCTGACATGGTGTTTTCAGTGTATAGTCATGGAGAGGGGACGGATGAAGGAGGCCCCCTTCTGGACTTGCTGGAGGAAAGCATGTGGGAGACCTCTGTGGAGGCAATAAAATTGTCTCCCCAGCTGGCCCCTGCCCAGATCCAGAAAGTAAGGGAGGTTTTAGCAGACTTTGCCCCATTGTTTAGGTCCAAGCCTGGACTAACCCCCTTAGCAACGCATGATGTGGAGACAGGGACACAGACGCCCATACGGCAGACAGCATATCGGGTGTCAGAGGCTGTCCAAAAGGACATTAGGAGGGAAGTGGAGGAGATGCTGGATTTAGGGGTAATCCAGAGATCCCACAGCCCCTGGGCCTCACCCGTAGTCCTTGTACCTAAGCCAGATGACTCAACTCATTTCTGTGTGGACTATCATGGACTGAATGTGGTCACAAAGTCCAACGCTCACCCGATGCCCCGGATGGATGAACTCCTGGACAAGTTGGGAGGGGTGACCTACCTTACAACCATTGACCTGACAAAGGGGTATTGATAGGTAGAGTTGACAGACAGAGCTAGGGAGAAGTCGGCCTTCATCACTCCAATAGGCTTATATGAGTTTAAAGTAATGCCTTTCTGAATGAAGAATGCCCCAGCCACTTTCCAAAGGTTGGTGAACCAGTTGTTAAATGGTGCTGAGGAGTACACCGTGGTGTGCTTGGATGACATTGCCATCTTTAGTACCAGCTAGGAGGAACACCTATCCCACCTTAGGGAAGTGCTGAACAGGATACAGAGGGCCGGGCTCACTGTCAAACCGAGAAGTGCCAGGTGGCCATGGGAGAAGTGGCATACCTCGGGCATGTGGTAGGCCCAGGACAGCTCCATCCTAACCAAATAAAGATCGAGGTGATCCAGGCATAGCCCAGACCAGAAACCCAGAAGCAGGTCAGGAGCTTTCTAGGAACAGCAGGGTACTACAGGAAATGTGTACCCAATTACAGTGCCCTGGCTGCTCCTCTATCTGACCTGACAAAGAAAAGGATGCCAAAGAAAATTACCTGGGGCCCAGCCTGTGATGAAGCCTTTACCAGATTAAAGGAGACACTGTGCAATGCTCCTGTTTTGACAAGTCCTGACTATAGCCAAACCTTTATAGTTCAGATGGATGCCTCAGATGTGGGTATTGGGGCAGTGCTGAGTCAGATGTCCAGCCAAGGGGCAGATCACCCAGTAGCATACCTGAGTAGGAAGTTACTTCCCAGGGAGCAAGCGTACTCCACAGTGGAAAAGGAGTGTCTTGCCATAGTGTGGTCCCTAAAGAAGTTGGAGCCATACTTATATGGGCAGCATTTTGTGGTACAAACTGACCATAACCCCCTGGTTTGGCTGACGCAGATGGGGAAAAACAATGGCAGACTGCTAAGATGGGGTCTAGCTTTACAAGGGTATGATCTGAAAATTGTACATAGGGCTGGAGTCAAACAACAGAACTCAGATGGGCTGTCTAGGATCTATGAGGAGTGAACTGATTTGGGAAGCTCATCCACTGTAGGTGATAGAACCCCCAAATTCAGTCTAGGTGGGGAAGAATTGTGATGTGGACAGCCAGTTCTGAGTGCTGTATAATTTTTTTTAATATAAAATGTAATACTGACTGTCTCTGCTGAAAATCTGGTGTTTTAGAAGTGACCTCACTCACCCCCCCCAGGTTTCAGCTGAAAGATGAAAGCCATGAGAAAATGCTGAAACAGCATGTGAGATCATACATACACAGATTTTAGATACCAGGTGTTACGTGGAAGGCCTGAAGCTAATTACAGGGTGGAAGAAAGATTGAGTTGAGCATATCCATTTTATGACGTTTCCAGAGGAAGAAAAAGCAGGTTGTTATGTATTAGTGTGAAATCATAAAGATGCTTTCATGTCCTGGAAGGGGGAAGCTTATCATGAGATTAAAGAAATGTCATTTGAAGGACATGAGTAATGCTGAGGATTGCAGAATTTAATTCTTGAAAAATACAACCTTTTTTTTATCAGATATTTTTTTTATATATTCTGACAGAGGATGAGCTAGGTGACCTCACCCAAAAAGGGGTTGGCAAATACAGTTTGCTTTAAGGAATATTCTGTTTTACCTCAGATACACTTTTATCTAGACTCTGACAATGAAACATCTGTGAGCACTTTAAACAGGTATTTAGAAAGTGAGATAAATCTAAATATTGTTGTGGGAATTTGCACTGTTTAACACTTATTCTTTTAAAAGATTTGTATGTCTTGTAATATGAGTTCTGTATTTTGTGTTTTACATATTTTTATCTATTTTAGTAAAACTCTTTTCAGAGCATACTTGCTCTGTCTTTGATTTCTTTCCTGTTGTAAGTGGAGTGTATATGGTTACAGCAGACACTGTGCATAAGCTTGAATGGTGGTACCAAACTGGAAAGGTAAGAATAATCTGAAGTCTTTATTTAAGTTTTTAAGGGTTCATTTTCTGTATACCTAGTTAGGTGCCTGTAGGCAAAGATATCTGGCCCCCCGAAGACAGAAATATCTGAGCCTGTGCATTGGGTATGCTAACAAGAGGTTCACAGTTTGAATCCCTCCAGAACTTGACATCAAAGGTTGATTCGAACCCACAAAACAGACAAGAGGGTTACCTTGTTCTGTTAAACTGTTCACAAGACTGCGCTTGGAGGTTGGCACTTTGGGAGTAGAGGGCCTGACCTGCTGAGTGAGTTTTTGACACTCCACATCATGGAATTCAAATACTTGGGTACAGAACATAAAATTTCATCTTATGTGGACGACTTATTCATCTATATGACTAATTTGGAAACTTCTGTTCCAAACTATTTGACCTTCTGCAAGAAATTGAGATTTTAGCAGATTATAAATTGAATACAAACAAAACTAAGATTCTGAAGTTCCAATACAAGTTTTCCCTGGATATTCTCTGCTGCTTCCCATTCTGCTGGACCGGGAATAAATTCCACTATCTGGGAATTATGATACTACCAAAACTCGCCCAGGTATAAGGTCAGTTACAACCCTCTAATCTCAATCATTCGAGAAGACCTCCAACAATGGTTTTATTTAACTCTCCCCTTAGCCCAAAAAATCAAATTAATCAGAATGAATATTCTGTCTAGATTATTGAACCTTTTCCAAAATATCTCACCAAAGCCGAACAAGTTGGAGTTTAAAAAAATGGAATAACATGTTCTCTAGTTTTATATGGCAAGGGGGAAAAAAAAACAGAAAAGCTTATATGACCCTACAGCTACCTAAAAGACAGGGAGGCCTTGCTCTCCCTGACCTAGAGAAATATTCTCAAGCAGCCCTAATAACATATGCCTTGCAATGGTGAGACCTATTATCAGACCAACACTGGAAAGAGCTGGAGAGAGGTGAGCATCAGAGTTACATAGAGGACTCATTGTTTGGTGGGCCCACAAATACACATCAACTAGAAAAGGAATGAAGTGTCCCTCTATATCCAACATATAGTCATGGTATGGAATGCACTCGTATATACTCCTATAATATGGCTGATGGCCAAATCCCTGTTAGGGCCATCAGGGCACCCCAGCTTTACACCAGCTAGACTTGACTGTACTTTTAAGAGATGGCAAAGACTAGGGCTCAAGCATTACTACTAAATGTATGAAAATGGGGGTCTTTGTTCATTTCAAGATCTAAAACAAAAATACCAATTAAGGCAGCAGGATCACTTTCGATATTTACAATTAAGACAATTTTGCCTTCAGACCTTTGGGCTGACATGTAGAGTAGGGTAGGCTTACCCCCTGGTACAGATAATCATAACTACACTGGGGAATACAGTCCCGGACCTCATTATCTCTCTGCTATACAGGGCAATTCAAACAAAACCACTCAAGCTGTGCAAAACACCCAAAAAAAGTGTGAGTGAGAGCTGGGAATTTCACTTACAAATGAGGATTGGCAGGCCATATACTTTATGCAGCACAAAGTCATGATGTCATACAGCTGGACAGAGTATGAGTGGAAATGAGTCTCGAGATATTTGGACTGTAATTTTCTGATACTATTTTATTAAACAAAATTGTTAGGAGGTTACTCCACCACTTCAACTCCTACGTAAAAATGGAGGTACCCTGTTGGGCCCTGGGGCCGTATTAGGCTTAGTTTGATTTATAGTTTCATAGAACTCTTGTGGTGTAATGGTTAAGGGGAAGTGAGATTCAGTAAGTCTACTGTAGAATCTGTGTATATCTATTATAATGGTAACATCAAAAAATATTATAATTAGTAACCCACGTCATTGGTTGAATGTGGGCAGAAATATTTGAAGTGTAACTTCCTGTCCCTGTAGCAACCATCTGTCAGAAACTCCTTGAGTCTCCTGTTCTAATTATCTCAAATATTTTACTCCATTGATTTTTTTAAAGTATAGATCTTGCTGCTGTAATAAAAACACTTTTTAAATTCTTTTTTGTTTTATTTGAGTATTTAACATTTTCTTTTGAGTGGTTGGTTCTAACATTTTACCAGCTTTAACATATATATTTTAAATGTTTTACAGTCCTTGTTGGCCCATGTTATAAGTTCTTTGGCTTTCTCATTTTGGTAAAGAGAAGAAAGAAAGATGTTGTTTATATCTTGTATGTTTTTTATATTTACTTGGCTGATTGATCTGTGGTAATAATTCTTGATTTTTCTGTTACAATTTTTTTTTTAATATGTCAATTGCCCTGTCTTCCACATCTGTCAAAAAAATTACCCTTTTTTGATTTCTTATTTCAATTTGAGAGATTTGAGATTTTCTTATCATTTCTATACTGTAGGTATTTTCATTTTAACAAAAAGAGGGTGGTGGTCACTTTCCAGATGTAAAATTATATCAAATTCCGAAAACAGAAGTATCTGCCAAGGTAGTATACATATGGGCCCAGATATTCAGAAATGCACCAAAGGCAGATGCAAGTCTGGCACAGTGCAAATCTGATGCACCATGGCACAACAGGTGCCATATTCAGAGACTATGCATGCCAAAGTGTGCCAGCGCAAGATGGCCCGAATATGGCACAGTTGCGTCATGGCGCAACCAGAGATGCGCCAGGGTGCAACCAGTGATGTGCTAGCACAATCAGTGAAGCACTGAGCACAGACAAGATGCACAGGGACAAGGCCAGGGATGCCCAGTGACAATGAGCACAGGACCCCACCAGCAGGGCACACCGGTGCACACACAAGCGCAGTGCAGGAGGGATGAATGCCCAACACACAAAATGGGGCACAGCCACCAACAGGGTCCCGATGCACCAAAGCAACCAGAGCCACACCACCAGTGGTGGACAAGTGCATGTCCCTGAACCATACCCCAGACCACAATGGCGGCATGGCCAGCTGGGGACTGGAGTGGACACTGGCAACACAGGCCTGCCAATGGTGCCCCCAGCCCCAGCCAGCTGGCTGTGGCCACTTCCATACTGCAAATGGTGTCCACCCCCATGTCCTTGGTGTCACACACACACCCCCATACCCCACACACACAAAGGCTGCCCACACGCTGAGCAAGACCAGGGCCAGGGCCCAGGCAGAGGGCCAGACCCCACAGGGCTGGTCCCCCAACGGGGGATGCAGACACTTCACCCCAGTATGCAGACCGGTCCAGCAGGAGGATCCTGACTGTGTGCCACCCCCCGCACACACCCACTGCCCACCCTGACCACACCCCCACAGTGACCCTGCAGGCACAGAGCACACCCACCAAACCGGGAGATGGCCCCCACCACAACATGGCACACCACTGCACACAGCCGTGAACCACAGGAGCACCGCATGCTCCCCCCTGCACAGACACCACCAACCAATATTTGCCCACTGCAGCATGGCTCCACACACCACCTGCAAAGCAGACACGGAGACAGTCATGTAGCTGAAAAATGCTTTATAAAGAGTAAAACAACAACAACACTGACAAACAAGGTAACAGGGGCAGGGACAGCGAGGGACAGTAAAGGGTGGGGACAGGTAACAAGGGCTGTACAATGGATAGGGGGACTGAGGGGGAACAGGACCAGCAAGGGAAAGGAGGAATATTAACAGGGCCCCTCAAGAGTGGCCATAGCCCGCCACCATACCACCTCTCTGCCTCCTCCAGTCTGCTGCCGACATCCGCTGGAGGGAGACCACAGCCACCAGCACCCTCTGTACAACCACAAGGATTTGCCTCAGGAGCCTAGTATGTTCCTGCCTAGCACATGGAGCAGGACACCATCCGACACCTATGGCGTGGGACAAAACAGGCAATCAGTGCAATGGCCCAGTGACATATGCCCACCCACAACGTGCACTGGATGGTGGTACCACACAACCCTGGAGAGCCCGGAATGGAGGCCTGCGGGGGGAGGAACAATGCCAGCCAACAACATGGCACACCATGGTGGTGCAGAGAGGCGGATGCAGCTGTGCAGTGGCCACAGAACTACACTGCGACAGGCACATGGCACACAGCAGATGCAGCAGCAGCACAGCACAACTGGTGGCATCCGTGCACATGTCCACCCCACCAACAGCCAGTACACCATGGCCAAGGGATGGCATGCAGTGGCATGTACAATGGACAGTGTGACACACACACAGCTGTCACAGTGCATGGCAGAGGTGGCCATGGCTTTTCCCGATCCCCACCACTGCCTCACTGTGTGACTGAGAAGGAATGTGGAAATGCATACCTGCCCTGCACTGTGCAGCTGGAGCTAATTGCTGCCCACCTTGCTGTGCCACCCTGGCCACCTCCGCCGCCACACTGGCCCATCTACGGTCTTCTAGCCCTATGGAGGCAATGAAGAGAGGTGGGCATCAGTACACAGACACACATGAGGAGCCCTCCACCACCACACAGCCTGCTATGCACTGGGTGAGTCTGCATCTGCTCGAAGGCCCACACACCAGCACAGCTGCCACTGGCACAGCAGCCACACCTGATGCACGGTACCCCATGCTGACATTCTACCCCTCTGCAGGCCATGCCACACAGCCCTGCCAACACCACAGTATGACACCTGGCCATCACAGCAACATGAGCACACCTACCTGGCTGTGGCACTGAGCCTCTCAGGATGCGTGCCAGCAGATGCTGCAGGTGGTCCGTTGCCCTCCTTCACAGGTCCTCATAGCGGTGCCTGCACTGCTCTGCTGAGCGACCAACACCGAAGTGCTGCTCAAGTGCCTTTGCCGCACGGTGCCAAACCTCCACTCTGGCCTGCTGCAGTTGCACCTAGCTGAACAGCTGTCCCTCATACGGCTGAACAACAGCCACCAGGTTGATAAGCTCTATCACAGACCAGTTGGCTGCCCTCACACTATGACTCTGCACCATGCTGAACAATTGGGATAGAGAGGAACATGGCCATGTATCAGTGCACATGCCTGCCACATGTGCAGAATGCATGATATGGTACACAGGGCCGCAATTGCGCAGCATGTGGCTGCGCAGTCACTGCACAGTGCAGGGCAATAGTGCAGGCCTAGGCATGTGCAGTGTGCTGGGGCCTAGTGGGGTCATGGAGTCACACAAGGACCTGTGGGTCAGAGGTCAGCACCCCCTTGTGCAGTGTGCATGTGCACAATACAGGCAGTGCACACATGCGCAATGGCATTCATATGTTGACTGAGGTCTGTGTGGGAGGCTGTTTGTGTTTGTCTGTGTCTGTAGCTAAGTTTTTTGGTATTTACAAGATCTTCTGTTTGGAGTAACTACACCATTCTTGCTCACTACATCAGTGAAGGTCTTCTGGACTGGATTTTCTGCAAAACATTACCACAAGGTATTTGCATTTTCATTTTAAAATCAACTTTTTGGAAGCTATCCCAAGCAAAACAGAAATCAAGCAACTGGGTCTAACAAACTCCAGTGACTCTGGGTCCTGCCCAAATCCACATTTTCATCTGGCTTGCTCCTATTTGTGGGCTTTTAAACAACTTCCTTAAATAACAAAGGAAGCACAAGGACGAAAGGATTTCACATCCTGCACTTGTACTTGAGTAGGTGTGCCCCAGGCTATCAATGTAATGGGGCTGGGAGTGCATGCCTGCAAGGTCTTGCATAGCCAAAGCCTCTTGTCATTCCCTGCCTAGCTGTGACCCTGGGTGGCCTCTGTCATGAGTTGAACCAATGTTGTACCAACAGTCACACCATGTCCAATAGCTATCTGGGGGTTGCCCTCATAACTTTTCTTGTCCTACTTTGCCTTGACAGAATTACACTATCCTTATGGAATGAGGATGGTGCAAATAAATCTAGGACCGAGCACTATGATTTTACTTTCTCCAACCTTATTGTTTATAATGCAAGGATACTACAAACTAATCTTCTTCTCTACCAAAAGGTCTGTCCCTACCATTCTCTCTATATGTTCAGGAAACTACGGAACAAGTCCGCATTGTCCCATCCTTTTCTAAATGTGGGGCTGTGGTTCCTTGTCATCATTGCCATTCTGCTATCTGGGGATATAGAGACAAATCTTGGGCCACTAGATGCTTATTTCTCAGCAGATGACATACATAGTATGTCCAAACATGGGCTGTTAATTGCACACTTGAATATAAGAAGTTTGATGTGTCACTTCGTGGAACTGGAGTCATGGGTCAAACTGTACAATCCTGATATCCTCTGTCTCACTGAGACCTGGCTAAAACCATCGGTTACTGACTCCCTCTGCTCCCTGGCAAATTACTCTATTATTCGAAGGGATAGGAAATCGAACAAACATGGTGGTGGAGTTGCTCTGTACTACAAAAATAATCTGACTGTCTCTCTTCTCGCTATCCCAGATGCTCAATCGGTATGTGAATACTTCCATGCTACCCTTGCGTTGGGAGCCAAGAAACTGCATGTTATCTGTGCATATAACCCCCCAGTGGGAGGGATTGTGGGTCTAGAGTACCTGTTGGAAAATACCTCTCAGAAATTTAATCATAATAGGTTGTCATCTTAGGGGACCTAAACTTAAACTGGCTTGGGGCAGCTCTCAGTTCTCTTCAGTCTCTGACTCAGCTACAACCTGCATCAGATAGTAACAGTGCCGACTAGAAGTCTGTCTTCATCACCACTAGGCACACTATTGGATTGGGTGCTGGTAAACTGGATCAAACATATCTCAGATGCTGGTACTTTTGCTGATGCCTTAACTGACCACTCTCCTACTTTCTGCATCCTGTCCTTGGGGGCACCTCCATCTCCTCCACCACATCTCATCACTCTCACAAACTTTACTCACCTAGACCAAGAGGTGTTTCTGTATGGTGTCTCCAGAATTGATTGGTCGGAGATCTATCACACTGTTCTCAGGATACTCTTAACCTCTTCATCACTAAATTCCATACAGTTCAATGTAAACATGCCCCAAAGATCACCCGGAGAGTAAGGGGTAAACAAACAAAATGGCTAAACAAAGACTTGCTCAAAAGTTTACACCTTAGAGATAAACTCTGGAAGTGCTACAAAACATCTGGCCAGCAAACAGATTTCAACACTTACCATATGCTACGGAATTCATGTAAAAGACAAGTCAGAGCTGCTAAGAGCAAGTACTGTAAAGACCTACTGATTAACTCGGCCAATGATCCCAGAAAATTCTGGTCACACATCAAATCCTTCCTAGGATCCTCACAGTCAACTACCCCAGGTGATATGCTGACAAATGATGTGCATTGCAATGACTCACAAACCATAGCTAATTCTTTCAACCTGCATTTCTCTGATCTCTCCCAATATACCGCTTCCTTCAATCCCAGTGCAGTGTCCTCCCACTCCTCATCAGGAACCTGTCTGGATAAGGTGGAAGTGTTGTCCCCTGTGTCTTCTTACACTCCTCCATTCTATTTTAAGGCTGTGTCTAGAAAGGAAGTCCTGAAGCTCCTGAGGTTCATCTCTGATCATACCAGCTCTGGCTCAGACTCCCTGGAACCCCACCTATTGAAACTTGCAGCTCCCCTTATTGCATTACCGCTGACCAAAATTTATACATTATCACTTTCAGGTGGAATGGTCCCTGACCTCTGGAAAGCTGCTCAGATCACACCTGTACTTAAAAAAAGGGATCCTAAGGTTGTCATGAACTACAGACCAATTGCCATACTCTCGGTACTGAGCAAAATCCTGGAGTAAATTGTCGCAACTCAGACAACTGACTATCTACTAAAGCACAGTCTGCTCTCGGATACTCAACATGGCTTCAGGAAAGGGCATAGCACAATGACTGCACTCCTTAAATTCACCACAGACAATCTTTCAAAAATGGATACTGGCAATCTGACTGGGGCTGTCTTTAATGACCTCACAAAGGCTTTTGACCTTGTTGATCACACTTTGCTTCTCTCCTCGCTTTGACATCTGCATTTCTCCTCCTCTGTTGTTGACTGGTACGAAAGCTACCTGACAAACAGAACTCAAGTGGTGAAATTTAATTCCTCTCTATTGAACAGTACCACCATTAACATTGGTGTACCTCAGGGCTCCATCCTAGGGCCCCTCCTATTCTCTCTTGACATAAATAACATTGGAGCTGCTCTGAAATCCTGCTCTGCTATTCTAAATATTAAAGGTAGAGAGGATGCTGGCTGTCATCCATAGGGATATAGGCCTTGTAGGTCTTATAGTGGGACTCTCCTTGTTGCATATGGTCACCTCCCCCCCAGTAACACTGGGTGACAACTGGGGATGGTCGTCCACCTATGAGGTCCCCGACTACACCTTCTCCAATATCCTTGTGATCTCCAAAGCGCACTGCAGTGTTACTTGCTGTCTAGATCTTCTGTGCCTTATGTATACAAGCAGGGTAAAGCATACCCGTGCTCAAAAACTCCCAGGTTGTCAAGCGCATAGGAGGTGGTATCTCCCCTGGCTCCTCCTACTTGCACTACTACTGACCAGTGATATTGAAACCAACCCTGGCCCATTAAATCTGACCCACAAAATCCATCCCGTATGGGGAATGGGTAAGGGGCTAAAAATAGCTCATCTTAACATTAGGAGCCTGCTACCTAATCGTGATGAGCTATTAGCATGGGTTGCACTCTACAAACCCGACATCCTAGGAGTGACGGAGACCTGGCTGAAACCCTCTGTCCCTGATTCTGCCTGTGAACTCACTGGGTATGAATTCACCTGACTGGACAGAGCTGGGGGCAAGAGGGGGTGATACTAATCTACCATAACAGCCACTTAAAAATCTCCCCAAATTGCCCACCAGGATTCAAACGTGTCCCCTGTGAGTTGCTACATGTGCTACTGCTACTTGGGGATGCAAAGAAACTGCACCTGGTGTGCACCTATAATCCTCCAAGAGGTGGGCTACCTGGATTAACTCACCTCATGGACAAAATTGGTCCCAGAGTCGGGGATAATGAACTCATAATCCTAGGGGATGTAAACCTTAACTGGGATAGTGGTAATGTTAAGCAGTTTGAGCCTCTGCTTGCTAACCTTGCCCTGACCCAGCTCATCCAGGGACCAACTAGGTGGACAGCAAATGGATCTTCCAGCACCTTACTGGACTGGATCATGTCTAAGCATCCTGACAGAATCTCATCAGCGGGTACATTATCTGATTCCATCTCTGACCACTCACTGGTTTTCTGTGTATGGAAAATTCCCACCCCCAAAATTCCACACAAGATTATGCATGTCAGAAAGTACTCTAGATTCGATACTGAGGAGTTCCTGGAAGACCTAAGAGTTACTGACTGGTCTGGGATGTATGGTGCCACTGACCCCTCGGCAGCAACCTCTTACTTTCTCTCCACCTTTGGGGCCTTGCAAGACAAGCATGCTCCCAAGGTCACCCGTAGGGTGAGGGGGTCCGCTACCCTCTGGTTAAATGGGAATCTCCTAGCCCAGATGCGGGAGAGAGATAAGTGTTGGTCTCGTTCCAAAGGTACCAGTGATCCCATGATTATTCAAAGGTACAGACACCTCAGGAACAAGTGCAAAAAGGCCATCAGGGCAGCAAAGAGTGACTTTTGCAAGTCCGCCCTACTAAGCTCTGCCAGTAATCCCAGGAGGTTCTGGAGAGATATTAAATCCCTTGTCAGCAGATCCTCCCATCTGGGGTTACGGACATGGTCATAAATGGAGTCTCCTGCAATAATCCCATACTATTGCCAGCTCCCTAAATAATCACTTCTCTGATCTCTCTGCCTTCACAACCCTCTTCTCACCTGATGAGGCTCTGTCCCACCCTTCCCTCCACTCTGCTGGAGGTCACCCTCCTCGCGTCAAATGTTCCACCTCAGGGCTGTATCAGTTCAGGACTTGCAGAAACACCTAGCTGGCCTCTACCAGTACTCCAGTCCTGGCCTAGACAACCTGGAACCTAAACTCCTAAGCTTGGTGCTGCACATACATTGCCTCACCAGTAGCCTTTATCTTCAACCTATCCTTTGGTCTGGGGACCATCCCAGACATCTGGAAAGAGGCGAGGATTGTCCCTGTACTGAAGCAAGGAAATCCCAAACTGCCTGACAATTATCGACCGATTGCCATTCTCTCAACCCTTAGCAAGCTCCTTGAAAAGGTAGTGGCTGAGCAGCTTTCGGAATATATCCACTCTCATGAACTTCTGTCCCCAGCCCAGCACAGCTTTCGTAAGGGACACAGCACCACCACAGCCTTAATCTCAGTTACATCAAGTATCCAGACAGCCATGGACCAGGGCAAACTCTCTGGTGCAATAGTTATTGACCTCTCCAAAGCCTTTGACCTCGTTGACCACAAACTGCTTGGTGCACAGTTGTGGTCACTTGACCTCTCCCCCCATGCCATGAAATGGCTAATGGGTTATCTACATGAGAGAAAGTAGCATACCTGCTTCAATAAAGTCCTCTCCGAGCCCCTACTGGTGACCTCCAGAGTGCCTCAAGGCTCGGTACTGGGTCCCCTCCTCTTCTCCCTCTTCATCAATCAACTACCCATGGTTACTACCAGCTGTAGTGCCACCATGTATGCAGATGATCTGGTAATCCAGGCTCACTCCCAGAATGCCACTACCCTAAACCAGAACCTGACCGATGACTTTAACAGGGTATTGTCATGGGTTACTAGTCACAAGCTTGTCCTGAACCTGAAAAAGACACAGGCTATGCTCTTTGGCTCAATGGCTAAAATCAAAGCCTCATCGGCCTGTTTACGCGTCACCAGCGCAGATGGATCCTCACTACCCATAGTGAGTTCCATCAAATATCTGGGGGTAACACTTGACCCCCAACTTGACATGGGTAATCATATCCTTAACATCTGCAGGGCGGCAAACTGCAAACTGGGTCTGGCCTATGGGCCAAGTATAACCTACACGGCAGCCAGGCTTGCCCTAGCGAAGGGTGTGCTCCTTCCCTCCCTCAGCTATGGACTGCACCTATTTGCTCACTCTCCAAGACACATCTCACCCGGTGGTACACTGCTTACAATAACATTTGTCATTTTGCCTTGGCTGCCCCGACTCACAAACCGTTTGAGAGCTATATGAAAACTTTGCTGGCTCTCACCAGCTAGATACCTTGATTTTGGTTTGGGATGCCTCTCTGGGAAAGTGATCAGAACTAGCACCCCACAGGGGCTGGCCCGGCTTCTGCCTAAAAAGAATCCCACCCCCTACCAACTTAGGTCTCTCACATCAGGGATGCTCAAAGTCCCTCCTACCTGGACCCTCATGGGGGATCGGTACTTTGCCATAAGTGCGCCCAGACTCTAGAATTCGCTGCCTGTGGATATCTGAGCTGCCCCCTCCTATCTGAGTTTTCGAAATTCCCTGTGGGGTTTCCTAAAACTAGCATCAGAGTGTGACTGCCCCAAACCTCCCTAGAGTAAAGTGTCAAATTGTTTTGTCTGAACCTCCGAGGGTGTCTCCATTGAATTCCTGGAGATATTTTCCCCACTGTATCAATGACTTCTGACTACTCCTGCCTTAAAAGCCTTGGGCATTTTTACACCCATTATTGCTCCACGGTCATAGGCTAACCATGACATATTGCACCTTGGTCACTTGGTAGAAACTTGTACTACCAAGTGTTTCTGTTTCTGTCTAACGTGCATATTTAGAAAAATGTGATGAGCTGTATACACTTGTCCGCGATCCAACTAGCCTAGGGGGTGTATACGACAATGTTATAAGTTATATTATGACCAATCCAGTCCTTGAGCTATGCTCCACTCCTATGTATGATGACCTGTATATATCTGTCAGTTGAACTAGCTAGTCTAGAGTGTATAATCTGAAATGTGCTTACTACTATATGTTTCTAAGGCCAAATGATGTATTTCCCACATGTTTGTTTACTGTGACAAAAAACTGTACTCTCTTTGCCATGTCTCCTTGACTGTTGTTCCTCATGTTGTATTCTCCCAGGTCATTACTGAAAATAGGCATAATACTTGTCTAGTGTACTTAGCCGGTAAACAAAAGCTAAATAAATAAATAAATATATATATGCTGATGATCTTGTCATCTATACAAGTTCTACTAATATAGACACTATCAATACAACCCTTTCCTCTGACTTTAGCAACATTAAAAACTGGCTATACGACCACAAACTGGCTGTCAACACTAGCAAAACTAAAGCCATGCTGCTTGGATCGGCCCCAAAGCTCCGGACTTACACAACAGCACTGACGGTGAGGACTTAGAAGGTCAATTACTGGAATGGACCCTTTCGCTACCTACATCCACAGATCAATCTCTTGATCTTAATCTTCATGTACAGTCTGTTTGCAGAGCTGTCAACTCCAAACTGGGTGTTGCATATAAGATTAGTTATATGCTCATGCCATCGGCTAAAATGGCCATTGTGAGGGGAATTCTGCTCCCCACCCTAACCTATGGAGCTCCCTTATTTGGGGCTGCTAATAAAACTGACCTACTCAGATGGGATATTACTTATAACAACATATGTCTCTATGCCTTTTCTGCTCCTCAGCTTAAACATCACTGTCAACTTTATAATGATCTTGGTTGGCTCTCTCCATTAGCTAGTAGGAAATATTACCTTGGCTCTCTTATTGATTCGATAATTTGAAATCAAACCCCTAGGTGTCTTGCAGCTATGCTTGTTCCACAGAACATACTCCATGGTCTACGATCAGCTGATAAATCCTTTCTGAATTTGCCGAGGTGCCGCACTAGGAAAGGAACTGTTGCATTTGAGCATGCGGCTCCACAGCTGTGGAATTCTCTTCCCCTCGACATTAGACTTTCTAGCTCCCACACATGCTTTAAGAGAAAATTGCACTCAAATCTGCTGATTGCTGATACCTGTTCCTGCTTTCACCCTACCTAATGACTGATGTCTCTTGCCATACAATAGTATTTCCTCACCTCTATATAACCCTTTTACTGCCTCAGCCTGTCCCTGCTCCCTTTCCCTGCCCATATACAATCTTGCACTGCAGGCATTTCCATTACATTTACATATACTCATATAATCTAATTTCATGGCTTGCTCACCTTTTCCTTACTTACCGACCTTTTCCTTAATGACACCCCTGCTCTCAATAGTTATTTCTTCCTGTTGTATTACCTGTTTTTGTGTACCTTGTTCTGTTTATATGATATGTCGCCTGATAATTTATTGTCCAAGGTCCTCTCTATTCATTGCATAGGTAGGCACCTATGAACTTATGAATGGTCTACTCTGTATGTTTCTGATATATTGTATCCACTTTAACTCACTGTATGTAAAGCGCTTTACTTTGTATGTTCCAATATAATGTATCCTCTTTAACTCATTGTATGTAAAACACTCATAAATTGTTATCCTGTTAAGTTTCTGCATGTCTGTACTCTCCCGGGTCATGCCTGAAAATAGTCATTTTATGGCTAGTGCACTTACCTGGTTAACAAAAGCTAAATAAAAAAATACTGGTGCGGCTTGTGCTGTGCCATAGCATCATACAAGCTGCGCCAGATGCGTGATAGCAGTGTGGCCACTGCCAAGCACATGCGCATTGTGGGCACATGCACTGTGCATGTACAAGTAGTGTGCCACAGACTTGCTCTGGTGCAACTCCATTGTGTATGGCGCAATCGCGTGATACTTGAACGCCGTATGCAAATCACCTCATGAGCCAATGCATGGCACAGTGGGGTGCATTAGCATATCATTACAATTGCGCACAGGCTAATTTGCATGCCTTGCTCCTTTAAAGCACTGAGTTACACCACAGGCCACAGACCAGTAGTGCAACTGCTCAGGTACGTGACCGGCAACATAGGGTTCCAAGGCCTCATCACACACTGCTATTGGGCACTACAATGCAGGGTGCAGGCACTGATCCACACTGCTTTCCATGTGCACAGGTGGAAGAATGTCAGGAGGTGAATGAGAGGAGAGCCAGGGGCCTGCTCGCAAGCACAGGCCAAACTTTACTGTTGCTGAGACCACTACCCTCTTTGAGGCCTACATGGATTGGGAAGTCCTACTTAGTGGGGCAACGGGCATGCCACAGGAGCATGCGGTGGCCTAGGGGGAGGTAGCCCAATATGTGAACACACGGCCACCACCAACACACCACCCAGAAGTGTGAGAAGAAGGTTGGTACGGACAGGAGGCACATCAAGGACAAGGTTGCAGCCATCCGTGCATCTCGCAGGGTGACCGGTGGCGGGCCACTGACCGTGCCTCCGCTGACTGCCAAGGAAGAGCTTGTGGCATCCACCATCAGCTGCATGGCAGTGGCGGGCGTGCCTGGTGGTGGGTTCCAGACAGGTGGCAGCCCCACACTGCATGGTGAGTATGTCCGGCCAGCAGGTGTGCCTGTCGTGGGCATGTCATGTGGGTATGTCAAAGGCCATGCCCACTGCTCCGTGCATGTGTGGATGCAGAGGTACAGTGTGGCATGGTGACAGGTGGTGGCAGTGGCATGGGTGGGGCTGGATGGGGGTGTGGTCAGGGTGGGGCTGGGGGGATAGGTGGGAGGGTGTGGGGGTGGCCATGGAGTTGGCTGCTCCACTGACACATTGTTCTTGCTTTGTAGCACCAGCATGCCTCCATGCAGGGGAGTGGGTGGAGGTGGCCACAGACACGAATGCCCAACCCTCGACCTCAATGGACATCCAGAGCCAGGACAGGTGGTGCCTCTGGGGGGCTGGCCTTGTGGCTGTGCCTGACATGGGGTCAGATGACCCCCTGGCTGGGTTCCTGCATGATGACAGCCTGGAGGTGCTGTGTGCAGAGACCCATCTCGGCGTGACATCCGACACTGATGATGACCTCACACTGGTACTGGAGAGCATAGGGACCATGGTGGCAGAGATGCCCCTACCTGCCACACAGGCACAAGCAGGTCCCAGCACTGTTCACGCACCTCCACAGCCACCCCCCCATCCCTGCCAGTGCAGCTGTGTGTGGCGCCGCAGCCATGTCCGGTGTAGGTGGTGGTGGTGCTGTGGGTGCGGTGGAGGCTCGGGGCCCTGAGTCAGACAGCAGCAGCAGGATGTAGGTGATGTTGGGCAGTGTGCCACAGTGCCCACCGCTGTTGCACCAGGAAACACTGTGGCCCCATATGGCCCACTGTGCAGCATCCACCTTAGTGGAAGGTTGTGCAGTGGCGTGCAGAGACCCCCTCCCCCAGCACAGTGGCCAGACCATGAGGACTGGGAGGCCGAGAGGCTGCAGGAGCACACCCGGTTAATGTGGGCCTCCGTGGAGAACCAGGCATTGCTTGCTAGTGAGGTACGCGCACTGTGGACAGCGGTGTGCCAGATGGCCGAGTAGCAGGACAGGGGCAATGAGCAGCTGATGGACAGGCTCGCCCAGATGCAGGAAGCCTTGACTGCAGCTTTGGACCGCATGACTGGTGCCATTGTGGCATCAATGGACTGCATGGCCAGTGCCATTACAGCTGGGCAGGCTATGTTACTGTGTGTGTGTGTGTGTGTGTGTGTGTGGTGTGTGTCTGCATGCCCCTGTGTTCATGGCCCTGCCCTGTCTGATGTACCACCCATTCCAGCATGCCTACTACTACTACTACTGTGCCCATGCCATCCCCTGTGGTGTGTGCTGTCCTGTGTGCACCATGCCTGTGTGTCTGTGTACTCACCTTTGTTGTCCATGATGCTCCCTTGTGATCATGTCCTGGTGCCAACATGCCTCCTGCACCAGTCTGGGGTCCCTCCTGCCAAGCGGTACCTGCCCACCACCCACCAGAACTTCTCCACCATTGTCCCTGCTGCTTTCGCCCTCATCTGCCTCGACTATTATTCCATGATCAATGGCCATGTTGTGCAGGATGCAACAGGCCAGGAATATGCCACAGGCTTTCGATGAGCTGTATTGTAATGCACCACCTGATCTGTCTAAGCAATGGAATCGCATCTTTAACATGCCAAAGACATGCTCGATGATGTTGCACATGCTGGCGTGTGCCTCATTGTATTGGTCATCCGCAGGGGATGATGGTAGCTGGTAGGGGTTGAATATTCATGGCCTCAGTGGGTATGCACTGTCACCTGAGTGGGTAACAACATGGTTATCCCTGTGCTGTGCTGCCGCCCACTCTCTCCCAGCCACCACATGCATATCACCCACCGCCCCATCCTCCCTCGCCCGCCCCTGGGGCCATGTCTGTCAGCCACCCTGGCACACATCCTACTCACCTACTAGGTGGCCCATGGGGATATCTCCCTGCTCAAACCTATAGCACAGTGCAGAACTGTGCCATATGAAAGCATCATGTGCACTCCCAGGGTGTGTGGCACAGACACTGATTATGTGCCCCATGGCATCGCACATCACCTGGCAGTTGATGGATGGGTACCCCTTTTGGTTGAAGTACACCATGCCCTTTGGGCCAGGTGGTGTGCAGATGCCAACATAGGTGCAGTCTAGTGCCTCGATCATACCTGGCATGCCTGCCACCCAGTGGAACTACTGCATGTTTGCTGTAAGCTCTGCCTGTGTTCTGGGGAACTGGATGTGCTCTGAAGCATGTGGCAGCAGAGCATTGAGGAGCTGGGTGAGGATGCAGGATGTGGCCAACTGGGTGATGCCCATGGTATCACCCATTGGTCTTCGGAAGGTGCCCGTGGCAAGCAGGCACATCACTGCTGTCATCTTAATCTCCACTGTCATGGCATGACTACGTCTGCTGGGTCCCTGCATTTCATCACTGCACAACTCACAGAGCTGCCTCAGAACAGCCCTGTTCAGGCAGTACTGGACCACAATCTCTGTGTCACTAAAGTTCTCATACGCGATCCTGGCATGGTACCACCTGTGTCAGGCATACCACTGCTGAGCTCTTTGTTGGCCACGCCACTGTTCCTCCTGCCTTCTTACTCCCCTCATTACAGCGTCCATCAGTAATGGGCCACTGTCCATTGCTCAGTCACTGGGTCTCCCTGGGTGCCACTCTCACTCTGTCAGTCCATCCATCAGTCACTGTCTCTCTCTCTCTCTCTCTCTCTCTCTCTCTCTCTCTCTCTCTCCCCCTGTCTGTCTGTCTCTCTGTCTCTCCGGCACTGTCTCTCTCTCTCTCTCTCTCTCTCCCTCTCTCACTGGGCTCAGTGTTGCGCATCTGCTGTCTGTGTGTTTGAGCCTATATTTATTGGCTCAAATCTGCCTGGTGCAACCTGGGGTTTGCTCCTGACTTGTGCCATGCTCTCCCATTGAATATGCCATTGCGCCACTTATTCATGGGAATGCCCCCTTGCACTTGCACTGCATATGTTTTGGTTGTGCATTGACACAATGGTATTTTTGCTGCGCCGCAGCTCACTTTGATTATCGCTTAGTGGCACATCTTTGCACTTGCGCTGGCACAACTCATTTGCACCTTGCACAAGTGCTCTGAATATCTGGGCCATAGTATATAATCTACAGTGCTTACACCTCTGCCATTGAAGAAAGTGTAGTATGAGATATTCTTCCCTGTAAACGTACTATTCAGGTCCAACAGCCCCAAGTCTCCCAACAGTTGTAAAAAATGTTTTCCCACATTCGTTTATTGTCTTGTTCATCAGCTTTGCCTGAATAATAGAAGTTCCTTTTGGAAATTGAGCTGATAAAGATCCCAGTCTGGTGCTGAAATTTCCCATTACTACAACACCTACACTTGGGGAGTTATTCAACACTGAATAGAGGTGAGCTTCCAGTCGTACCCATATTTGAGGACTAAAATATGTTGTATTTCTAGGGGGAATATAAACATAAATTAGATTAATAAGTTCACCATTCCATTCTACCAATATTGCTAGTATGTTTTATGAATTAAAAACAACAGATTTTATCTCAATGTTTTCATGGGACTATAAAAATAGAAAGGACACCTGTGGATCTGCCTAGCTTTGTCAGTTTTTTTGCTTTGGTTGTGAAGGAGGTGTAACCCTCTAAATATAAGTTAGCAAGGGCCCAGGTTTCTTGGAGACAAACAATGGTGTTTTTTGAAAGAAACTTCTTGAATTCAGCATCCATCACATTCTTTGAAAAGCCTGCTACATTCCATGAAATAAGTGAGTCACTTGAATATTTAGCACTATGGAGTGGCTGTCAGTTCTTTCTCACCATGAGTCAGCCCAGTGACATATCTGACAGGCATTGAAAGTGATTTTGCAATGGTATACTAGCTGCCTGTGCTTTGATTGTTACACTTGTGGGGGTACATCTCCCTTCATTATTCCAGTCTAAGTTTGTTTTATTCTGATGCCTATCTCCAACTACGTCTGACTATTCATAAAGAAGTATATTCAAACTGTTAAGTTTGTGGGATGCTGAAACTATCAGATGATGGAGTATTTGATCTCTTACTGCAAATACAATTTGCTCTTGATTAGTAAAGCCCAATTCTCTATAAGCCCAAAGTACCCCCATATATCCCAATTTGAAGCCCAGAATGTCTGTGATATATAACAGAGAGTTTCGTAAGTCAGTTCTGTGTTTCTTCATGGTGTTTCTCAACTCCGTGTAATGTTAAAATGTACTATTTTATATTCTGTTCCTGAGCATCAGTTACACTGACTTTGGCTTGGAAGATAAGTTCTTCTCTGGTAACAAATTTACCATAATTATAATTCTCAATTTGTTCTTGCAAAAAAGTTGTTCTTGGTGTTCATTGATCAATTCTGAGTTCCATGTGTCTAAGCAAATGTTTTTGTTTCCGGATCCAATTTGCTATTTCTGCATCAGATAGTACTACTAAAACAGGCAAACCCTGAAATGGTGTGACCCTAGATACATAAATCAGGTTATTTCTGCCATTGGGTATGCCTAATTCTTTCTTAAGGAGATGTATTACCAGATCATGTACATTTTCTGTATTTTCATTTGTATTCTAATGGATACCACTTATGGACATAATGGCTTGATTGCCTGAAAACCAAAAACCTGTTAATAGGTCTTTGATATTTTTGTTAGGGTCTAGTTTATTTTTTATATTTCCCCCAATCTATATCCACTGAAAATGAAGAACCCTTATCTATTGATTTATTAAGAATGTCCTTATTTATAGTCTTTTGAGTTTTCCTCTGTGGTAATGCCTCAGTATCTTTTTTAATTTCTTAACCTGAATTATTTGCAAGTGTTTTCTGTCCTGGTACTGTTATACTTTTTTCTTTGTTTTTTGATTTTTTTCTTTTTTTTCTGTTTTACTTTTTAGTCTTATTGGTATTTTGTTTGCTAATTGTATTTCCTGTATTTGTGTTTGTTTTGTTTTGTTTTTTATTTTGTTGATTTTTTTTGCCCTCCTTTCTTCTTTTTTATCTTTTACTGAACAACCCAATTAGGAAGAAGAGAGTCTTATTGCACGTTGTTTGAGTTGTTTAGTGGTCCTGGAATCGCTGAGTTTGCGTTAGCTCCCAGTTCAAATTTTGCCAATTCCTTGAATACGTTCCTTATCAGGGCTTCATGGTGTGCTAGTGTGGATTTCATTGAGATGATTTCATCCCTCAGTATATATAACTGCTCTAATAGTACATTAGCCATATGTGGGTCTTTTAAGGCCCAAATCAGTCTAGGTGTAAAAGGGATTGGATAGTTTGCAACTAGATCTGAGAATCTACCTTTTTGATCCAAATTAGCAGTTCTAGTTTCTGTCTTATTTCAACATTTATTAGAGGAATTCTCTAGTCTACATGAGGGTGAATTTTCTAGTGAGGAATTAGAATATTTGATTTTAGTTGTTGATTTGAGGAAAGATTCTGTGGGTGTATAAAGTGAGATTATACCTCCTTAAGGCTCAAAATGTTCTGGCTGAGATTCATTTAAACTTCCCTACACCTATGATCTCCAAATATCTCTTCAGAAATAGAACATATGTTAGGGTCTTCCTCATTTTGGGGTTGACCCTGATTGTATACTGTACTTGCCTTGTGTATCTGAGGTGTTGATGTATTAATAAATCTGTTTATTGTTCTTTGTCTTTTAAAGAGCCACTGATGCCTCAAGAAGAACTTTGGAAAAACATACTATTTGGACACAAAGCAGCTTATATTTCTCATTAGCTCTGTATTTCTTAGTCTCAATATTCACTATGAAAGCCATATGCATGAAAACTAGATAGTTATTCCTTGAGAGTTCATCAGCTCCTATTGCTTCTTCCCAACTTGATGTCATAATACTCTGATTGCGACATCACAGATATTCCCATGGCAACAGGCTGTGATGTAATAGCAGAGCATTATGATTTCAGGTAGGGAGTAAGCTATAGATGCAAATTACCTCTAAGGGATAAATCCCTTGATTTTAAGGGGAATTTCTTCAGTAATACATAATGCAGAGGAGAAATCCATAGAAGATCTCTAAAATGCAAGCTGAATTGTTTTTAAATATTGTGTTTTCCAAAGTTTTTCCTATGGCATCAGCTGAACTTTAAGGCTTTGCTTATGTGTACCAGTTTGATTTTTATAAGTATCTCTTGAATTTGTATCAGACTTTTTCCTATTTCCACCCTTGGTTCCGTTAACTTTCCTTATTTTTAGTTACTCATAATTGACTAAAATTCTGTGTAGAGTTTGTGCCTCTAACTAGCTGGCTTCTTGTGGTTACTTCCATCTTTTTAATTAATTGGGGTGCAGAATATAATATTGTACTAGGGTACGATTAAAAAATGCTTGTGTTAAATAAAGGAGAGTAGAAAGAGGAGAAAAAATTGAAAAGACTTATCAAATCTTAAATACAATAAATGCACTAAGTACACTAATATATAATACAATCAAGTTAGTTAAATATCCAAGTTAGTCCAAAGTTATAGTTACCACCCGGTTGATGGGATGGTCATTAAAAGATGAATTCAGTGTTCAGTGTTCCAAACTCCTGAGTTCTCTTTAGTTAGAGTCTTGTGTTGAGAAGCTGATTTTTCACAGTCTTTAAATGCAATTATGTTCTTAAAGAGAAGTCTTGTCCCAGACTGTGTGCTGTCTTTTGTAGAAAGTTTGATCTTCTTTAGGATTCTTTTGGAAAGAACTCCTAAAACTCAAGGTGGACAAAGCAATGGGGCCTGATGGATTTCACCCCAGAATTCTAAAAGAACTAAGGAGAAACCTAGTGACAACACTGACTACCCTTTTTAACAAATCATGGGAGGATAATGTGGTACCTGAGGACTGGAGGAGGGCAGATGTGATTCTTCTGCACAAAAGTGAGAGCAAGACAGAGGCAGGAAACTACAGACCTGTTAGCTTGACCTCACTGGTAGAGAAAAAGATTGAATCACTTTTGAAAGAAAGAATTGTTGAGTACCTACAGGCCAGTGGGGCACAGGACCCAAGGCAGCATGGATTCACAGTGGGAAGATCATGTCAGAAGAATCTAATAGATTTCTTTGACTGGGTGACCAAAGTAGTAGACCAGGGAGGGGCTGTGGACATGGCCTACCTAGACTTTATCAAGGCATCTGACATAGTCCCACACAAAAGATTAATAAACAAGTTAGCCAGCCTGGGAGTGGGTCCCAGGGTGGTAGCCTAGGTAATAAACTGGCTGGACAACAGGGCATAGAAACATAGACTTTGACAGCAGATAAGGACCACTTGGCCCACCTAGTCTGCCCATTTCCCTACCTACAGGATAAGCTGCAAATCCTAGTTAAGCAACAGCTTATTTCTTCCTAACCCCCACAAGAATTGCCTTATGTCTGTCCCATGCATTCTTGAATTCTCCCACAGTTTTAGACCCCACAACCTCCTCAGGAAGGCTGTTCCATGTGTCCACCACCCTCTATGTGAAAAATTACTTCCTCACATTGCCCCTGAGCCATCCCCCCGCTATCTTCAAATTGTGTCCCCTTGTTCCTGCACATCTCTTTTTCTGAAAGATGATACCCTCTTGGACTTTGCTGACTCCATTGAGGTATTTAAAAATAGAAAATAGGACACAGAGGGCAATAGTAAACAGAGTACACTCTGAAGAAAGGGGGGTTACTAGTGGGGTACCACAGTGTCCAGTACTGGGACCGGTTCTCTTTAAAGTCTTTATAGGATACATTTCAGAGGGGCTGGAAGGAAAAGTATGCCTCTTTGCAGATGACACAAAGACCTGAAACAGGGTTGATACGCAAGGGGGGTGGAAAGGATGAGAAGGGACTTGGCAAGGTTGGAGGAATGGTCAGAAATATGACAGCGTAGATTCAATGCAAAAAAGTGCAAAGTAATGCACCTGGAAAACAGAAACCCAGTGGTAGAGTATACAATGAGGGGAGGTACTAACAACAACAAAAATGAAAAGGGACCTGGGGATACTCATATCAGATTACCTTAAGGTAGGTAAACAATGTGAGAAGGCAGTAAGGAGGGCTGGGGGGACACTAGGATGTATAGGAAGCGGCATCACCAGTAGAAAACAGGAAGTTGTTATCCCTCTGTACCGGCTGTTGGTGAGGCCCCATCTGGAGTACTGTGTACAGTTCTGGAGACCCCATCTCTGCAGGGGCATAGAAAAGATTGAGTCAGTCCAGAGGAGGGCAACTAAAATGGTGCAGGGTCTGCAACAGAAGCCATAAAAAAGAGACTAAAACTGCTTAATATGTATACCCTTGAGGAAAGGATGGAGAGGTGGGACATGATAGAAACTTTCCAGTACCTCAAGGGAATCAACAAAGTCCAAGACAGGAGCATCTTTCAGAAAAAGAGATGTGCAAGAACAAGGGGGCACAATTTGAACATAGAGGGGGGACGGCTCAGGGGCAACATGAGGAAGTATTTTGTTTCATGGAAAAGGTGGTGGACACATGGAACCACCTTCCTGAAGAGGTTGTGGGGTCAAAAACAGTGGGGGAATTCAAAAATGCATGGGGCAGACATAAGGCAATTCAAGTGAGTGGTAGGAGGAAGTAGGTTGTTGGTTAACTAGAACCTGCAGCTTATCCAATAGGTAGAGAAATGGGCAGACTGGGTGGGCCAAGCAGTCCTTATTTGCTACCAAAGTCTATGTTTCTATGTTTCTATAACCGTTTTATTTTGCCAACAGTCTCTGTCTTGTTCACCTTTCCAAAGAAAATATGAGACGCCACTGATCATCCGGGACCCAGCTGAAAACAATGCATGTATATCTTGGTCGTGAGATGAGCTCTGTGGTACTTCCATCATAGACACATAGAATATAAACTTTGACAGCAGATAAGAACCACTTGGCCCACACAGTCTTCTCATTTCCCTACCTATTGGATAAGCTGCAGATCCTAGTTAACCAACAGCCTACTTCTTCCTAATCCCCACCAGAATTGCCTTATGTCTGTCCCATGCATTCTTGAATTCCCCCCACTGGTTTTGATCCCACAGTCTCCTCAGGAAGGCAGTTCCATGCATCCACAACCCTCTCCATGAAAAATACGCTTCCTCACATTGCCCCTGGGCCTTAAACCCCCTCTATCTTCAAATTGTGCTGCCTTGTTCTTGCACATCTCTTTTTCTGAAAGATGCTGCCCTCTTGGACTGTGTTGATTCTTTTGAGGTACTTGAAAGTTTCTGTCATGTTCCCCCTCTCCCTCCGTTCCTCGAGGGTATACATATTAAGCTCCTTTATTCAGTCTCAGAAGATGCTGAGTGTGAGGTAACATTTAAAAATAAAATAGCAGATCTTAGGCATACTAAGTTTTTACAGGCCTCTTTTTCTTGTTTGATGTAACCTTAATTTCTTAATTACTCTCACAATTTGCCCTCCCCGAATTCTGTGGCTTAAATCAAAAGCTAGTGCCATTTTTAAATATACCTACTGATTTTCTATTGAAAGATTAGATTTTATGATAGCATTCAACTATAAAATATATAATTTAAACTTTGTAATACTAAAATTAGATGCCTTATTGGTAAAAATACACATGTAATAAACTCTCCAGTTACTCACTAGTCTTCTCCATGTTGTCAAATTAAAAGAAGCAAAACAGGGCGTGTAACCCAAGTTTCTTATTTTAATAAGAAATCCTCTCACTTCTGACTCTGGTATAGTATCAATAAAATATCAATTTGGACAAAAGACAAGACAGCCTCTGATGGGCTGAAACAAAAACAGCCAGAGTGCGAGAGAAGTAAATGATAAATACTCATGCCAATTCAGCCGACAATGTTTCCTCAGAAGGGTGCTCATGGTGCTTCACTTGCAAGTAAAAAGCTAATGTGTTGTAAAAATGTCAAACGTGTAATATATGGTAATGTCATGTGATCTGACACATGAGATTAAAACTAAAATTTAAGACACAAAAAAGAGGGCATAAAGGAATAAAAATAAAAACAGTGATCTACTAAATGCATGCCAGCTATTATAATAGCTTAATAGCTTAAGTGTTTTGTGTTTTTTTAGATGCATTTGTGCAAGTTTGTTTAAATGTTACAGGGGAGAAGAATGCCTCTACATCTTTATTCTAATGAGAAATGGATGAGTAAATCTCCAAATTATCACCAGCAGCTGTTACCAGCTTATAAGAACATGGGGCCCGATTCTAAAAGAGTTACACCTGGCGTAACTGCACTTGCGCCAAAAAGAATGGCACAAGTAACAAGTTACGCCAGCAGTTGCAACATGCGGGATTCTATAATGTGGCCTGTGACATGCTGCAGGTCACTTACGCCAAAGTGCAGTTACACCATCAGTTGCACCCTAAACCCCCTGTGACATGGTGCTAGGGGGTTTTCGGCAGCAGTTGTGCCCTATTCTACAAGGGCAGCAACTAAGTCTCCAATATCGGGATTCTACAATAACCCCCAGAGGAGAACCATCAACATATGTTACACCAGCATTTAGCTGGCCTAAAGGTACTTATGCCCTCTGGAGATTCTGTAGACCTGCTGCACCCACTCCATGATGTGTCCCCCCATGGCCAGAACACCCCTCTTGTTGCCCCACAGGGCATCCCACAATTCTGCCAGCCCCCGATCCCCCATAGCAGAGGTGCCCAGCAGGGCATCTCACACCCCCAGCCCCCAGAACCCCCAAACCATAAATGCCCTACAGGGCAGCCCACACAAATCATGCCCCTGAACCCCACACTGCTATCAGACCCAAAGGACAGCTTCATCACCCCACCAAGCACAGGTCCCTGCAGTGCCACAAACACTCATTCATTTTTGAGCACGTCTATACAGTAAGCACTCAGAAGGAGCTCAGTCAGTGGCTGGCTGTGGTGGAGAGAGGAGGGTTGTGCCAGTTGCTGGCTGGGGATAGGTCGGGGGGGCACAGAGTGTATTGGCACTGCTGGGGGGTGCCGGAGGACTACCGAGTACATTATTGCAGTTCTGGCTGTATTGCACACATTGCGGACTACCTGTACTGTACATACTGTATAGTACACCAGTCACATGGAGATCAGGATAGGTGTTGGGGACCCTGGTGGCACGACAGTGAGTAGGGGGCCCTCTAGCTCCTGTGGGCTTCGGGCCGAGATCGCGCATGAAGTACCCGCGCCTTGCAGGTTGGCGGTTGCAGCTTGCATACATCATCGCCAGCTACACCTCTGTTTTGTGTACCTGGTTGTATGTCGCAAGTCAAAGGACTTAGATGTGGGGACCCTGCCCCTTCTAGAATAGGGTGCAGGGTCAATGGCACAGCTAAGTTTGACGCAAGTCGTGCTTGGTGGTGACTTGAACCAAGCTTCTAAAATCCTGCCCATGAAGTATCATAAAGTGTGTTAAAATACAAATGCAAATGTACTTAGATACACTTGAGAGTTTACATTATTTAAAAGAAATCTTTCCTTTACTGCAATTAAATCTTCTGTCAAAATTTCAAAAAAGGTACTCCTGGATTCGTCCTCTTCACAGATTTCCTCGTTTAGAGTTGCGGTCTCCGGAATTTTCATTCAGGTCCCTCTGTTTATCTTCCACGTTAGGCAAGCTGACAGGGGCTGCAGATTTGTCAGCAATGAAAAAAATACATCAGTAGCGACAGCACTGTGACTTTTGTTGAAATATTCCTGAAGGGCCTTTCTCCTCCAGTCATCCTTCCCACCACCATTTTCCCTCAGGATCTCCACCCACTAGTCGGGTCTTTCATCTGCTGAAAAGAGAAAAAAAAAGGGAGGCAACATCACCAAGGAAAGATTTGGCACAAGATGGCCTGGAAAGGTCTGTTAATTCAGGTAATGGTGGTATACCTGTTAAAATCTTTAAAAAAAAAAAAAGACTTAACAGACCCTGCTTCCTCAGCTCCCCCTCAGCTGTGGTAGCATGCAGCCAACATCTTTCCTCCAACCTCATTGTGGTAATGTGTGACATAAGGATTCTACATGACAATCTTTTGTCCTGGTGGGAGGATTCTAAAGTGTGTTTTAAAGTAATTTTTCAGCAGGCTGCCAGACAGAAAGGTACTGCAGATTATTTGCATTGCTTAAACCTTAAAGATAAATTCTATAGGATGCTCACAAAGCAGCCAGTAACCCTGGCAACTATAAGGAACAAATTCCCGAGATGAAAACTGCCATGTTTAAATTTCAATATGACAAGGCTAATTCACTAACTATGGGACAGAAATTTGGAACAATAAAACACCTTTTGGAGGACCTTTGTGGGGTTCAAGAAGGCATGGGATAGGCACAAGGGAATCATAGTGGAAAGGAAGTGGGAAGGAGAAAGAGCTATAGATCAAGAGGGATCTGTGGTGAGAGTGTAGATAGGGAAAACAGGCTGACTGTGTTGGCCAAGCAGCCCTTATCTGCTGTCAGATTCTGTTTCTGTGCAAACATAGGGTAGATCATACAGTTTTTTTTAATTAGTAACAATGGATAAGTCCTATGCTTCAGATACAGCTGTCATGTTATCTGTGGTTGTCGATTATGTTCATGATACTTTTAGTGTGGATCCAATTTTGAATGGATCACTAGATGAGTTTTTACCGAACCAAATCCCAATACTTCCAGAAGCTTCAGCAAAAGAGTTATTGCATCCAGTCACAGTGGATGAAATCAAAAATATTATTAGGAATCTAAATTCTCCCTGGGATAGATGGAATACTAAATGAATTTTATAAAATCTTTTTAGAAACACAGAAGCATAGAAGTTGACAGCAGATAAGGACCTCAAGACCCATCCAGTCTGCCTATTTCTTTTTCTGCCTTATGAATGTGCCATTGGCCTTTGCTCTGTCAATGGCCTATCTATTCATACTCATCTGTATTGCTCCCTTATGCCTATCCTATGCCTGTCTGAAGCCCTGCACTGTATTCATATCCTCCACTTCCTGAGGTAGGCCGTTCCATGCATCCACCACCCTTTCTGTGGAAAAGAACTTCTTCACATTACTCCTTAATCGGCCTCCCTCTAATCTCATGCTGTGTCCTCTTGTCCTGCTATTTTTCTTACATTGAAACATGTTAGATTTTTTCACCTTGTTAATGCCCTTAAGGTGTTTGAATGTTTCGATCATATCACCTCTCTCCGGTTTATCTTTTTTTCATCAGGTTTTTTTTTATATATGCTTAGCCCTCTTAGTTCCTCTCTTACTTTTAGGACTGCTTTACTTTATATTTTTTTGTACAAGAAAGGTGATAAGGCTATTTTTATGTAACTGGAGATCAATTAGCTTGATAAATTTTGACTTCAAGATTTTAACAAACTTATTATTTTAAGATTACAAAAGGTGGTACAGGAGTTATTAGACCTGGTTCAGAGTTGCTCCATCCTGAACACATCAATTCAGAAGAATTTGTATATTTTGAGAGATATCATTGAGCTAGCTAATTTGAACACTGTGTAATACTTCTTTTTTTCCTTAGATCTTGAGAAAGCTTTTGATAAAGTTTTGCACACTTATTTATTTTTGGTTTTGGCACAATATGGCTTTCCACCAGTTCTTATTGCCCAGAATAAATTACTATATTCTAACGTACAGGTGATATCGACAGTGAATGGGTTTTGGGTAAGGCTCTGCCTGTTTCAATAAGGGATAGACAGGGTGCACTTTAAACCCCCTTTTGTATGTTTTCTCTTTAGATCCACTTTTAAAAAGAATGATTTGGGAACATAAAGTAGTAGGCATATCTCTTCCCCTCTCAATGGATCAGATCAAATCAGCCACTTACTCAGATGATGTTTGCCTTTTTATGGCAGAGTGGGCTTCCGGAAGAGAAGTGGTACGAGTGTTACAAAAGTTTTCAAAAGTTTCAGGGACAAAAATTAATAGGAGTAAAAGCACTGGTTTAAAATTAGGACAGATGTCAGATTTGGTATCAAATCTGGAAGGGATTTTGCTCTCAGATGTCCCTATAAAAGTGTTGGGGGTGAAATGTGGGCCAGGGGACTTACCTCTCTTAAACTGGGAGGAGAGATTGGATATTTGTGCAGCTAAGGTGGCCCTATGAAAAACATTGAGGTTTTCCAAACAAAAAATGGTACAGGTGTTAAAAATATTTCTGTTGTCACTTTTTACTTATTTAAGTTATGTATATCCTGCTCCTCAGAGCATGGAAGTAAGAATTATGAGTCTTTGTTTGTTCATTCTTTCAACTTTTATGGGGGAGTGAGTTGAATCCAATAAAACAGGAAGATTATATATAATTACGTGTGAAAACTGGAGGTTTTAGTATGATCAACCCTATTTTTTTTTCTTCTCCATTTTCTTCAATGCTGCTTTGAAGATTGTTTTTTGGGGGAGAGATCCAAACTTTGGCATGGATGTTTCCTTTACGGCTTAGTTAGTTTTTTTTTTCTCGTTTGGCAAGAGACTCTATCAAGGAACCTTCTGTTCTTCCAGGTCCCTTAATATATAATTCCAGCCTTGAAAAATGCTTTCACTTGGAAAATAACTAGAAAAAGTATTCTCTTTTTCCAGAGCACAACTGTATCAGGATATTATGGTGGGTTTATTTCCACAGAATCCCATTTGCTTTGTGCCCGCCTTCAAAAACAGGCTTAGTTGTTGCACACCTAAATGAGAAAAGGGTATCTCAGAAAATGTGGAACACTTTATGGCTTAGCAGTTATGGGAGACTGGGGGTAAAAGGAAAAAATATGAAACATAACAGTATGAAAGAAAGGATGTGTCTATGACCTAATTATCTTCAACAAGTAGAAACTTTAGAGCACTTTTATTTAGAGTGTCCATTTGTTATAGGTTTCTGGGACCTTTTGGCTAACAGATGGCATCTCCCACAGTTAGCAAGATTAACATACAAAACTCCGATTTTGGGCAGTTCACCCTACATAGAAACATAGACTTTGACAGCAGATAAGGACTGCTTGGCCCACCTAGTCTGCCCATTTCCCTACCTAATGGATAAGCTGCAGATCCTAGTTAACCAACAGCCTATTTCTTTCTACTCCCCACAAGAATTGCCTTACGTCTGTCCCATGCATTCTTGAATTCTCCCATAGTTTAGGCCACATAGCCTCCTCAAGAAGGCTATTCCATGTGTCCACCACCATCTCTGTGAAAAAATAATTTCTCACATTGCCCCTGAGCCGTCCCCCTCTATCTTCTAATTGTGTCCCCTTGTTCTTGCACATCTCTTTTCTGAAAGATGCTACCCTTTTGGACTTTGTTGAGTCCACTGAGGTACTTACAAGGTAGGAAATATAGTAACAGTACACTGAGAATATGTGGCAAGCAAGGTGTCAATACATGTTGCCGAAGCTGGACTCCTCTTATTTGTGTATTGCCAGGATAACTGAATCTGCAATCAGAGAGGTGTACCTTAGGGAGAAAAAGGAATTACACAGAGTGTCTTTTTTTCTTATTGGAAGGCTGTGACATGGATTTATAAAGTTTAATTGCCTTTCTTTTTTTTTTGAAAAGGGTTTGCCTATAGGAAAGGAGCAATTTTGAGTTTTGTATTTTTACGTGCCTTGTTTTTAGTTTTCACTCTTTGTGTTCTTTTATTTCCTTTTTATTTATTTATTTATTTTTTTGATTGGTTGGATTTATTTGAATGCCTGTTATGAATTTGTTTTTTCCTGTATGTTTGTTTCAATTTTAAACAAAATAATTTCCCACTCCCCAGCATGGGGAAACTCTGGCCATCATCCAAGATGGTCAGCCATGGAGGTGAACAGATGGATGTCTCACAAGCAGGGAAGATAGCCTCCTTCTCCGCTCATGTAATTCTAGAGACTATGTCAGAGAATTATATGGAAAGGATGTTGGCTACAGAAGAGATAGACATGGCAGTTCCAGTCTCAGAAACATCAAATACCACAACACTGACTGAGGCACAATCTAGTTTACAACAGAAACTAAGAGAGGAGGAGAAGGAGAGACTAACACAGGCCATGGCAGAGAACAAAGGCTATTGTTTCATCTAATGGCTGAAGAAGCAAAATATAAAAAGCAAACAGAAAAAAAGAGCAGCGCTGTTGTGGGAAAATGCTGCTTCTGACAAACATTCTCATGCTACTCTACTTTCTGTCAAACCAGCTCAGCTAAGAGATGAAAGACCAGATGATGTGTCAACACAGCTGGATCAAAGAGTGAAGCCAACTGACATCTCTCAGGTTTAAACCCCAGGTGAAAGCACCTTATCCAAGGCAACTTGTAATAAACCCTTGGCTGAGAAGGTTCCTTCTCCCAGTGTGCACAATACATATGAAAATGGTAATTTCTTCCTTGGACAGGACAGCAGGAAGTGCTTTCACCCCGGGTCAACCCAGATATTGTCAGAAGTGTGGAGCATGCACCCATCTCAGCTCCACCTGTGACACGAAATGCTGTAACAGCTGTCTTGAGTATGGTTATCTTAGTCATCAATGTCCCAACCCTTTCAAGTGCAATTTATATGAGAAACAGGGGTACTCCTACAGAAAAAGTCCATGGGCCATCCATAATAGGGAGGTGGAATTGATCAGGAAGCTTTTAATGTAAAGGGCCAATTGAACATTTTTTTTATCATCTGCTGTATTCTTACCTTGTATTGATAGAATTTTCTCCATTGAATTGTTGCATTTTCCTATGTGTTTTTACAGCATTTCTCCACCTCAATATGTAATGCTGTTTAAATCTTCATGTGACAAATGTTCTTATGCATAAAAGCATTGATATTTGTATTTTTTCTGTACTGTTACCACCTTGTATTTAGTGTCCACTGTTGATGTACTTTATCTGACTTGTACCCTCCTAGTACGTACCTGAAAATAGGGATTTCTATGTCTAGAGCACCTACCCAGTTATCAAAAACAAAGTAAATAAATAAGTACAAGGTGGAGAGGAAGCCAAAAGCCAGAAACAATCAGGCATGCCCCTAAGTGTGTCTAATTAGAACGCTGACAGTAATCCTAACTGAAACCCTGATACCCATCCAGAGTCAGGAAATGCCCCCCAAGAGTCTGACATCTAGGGGGAAGTTCCTGCTCCAATTTTACCCAGGGAACCCACAAACCTGAAGAGTGATGATACTGACCTACCACTAAGTAGGACAACAGAGCCACAGAAGCAGATTGAACCAATGCCACCAGTTACCCAGTCCATGATGCCCCCCTTCCCCCACGAGACAGAAATGCAAATTGTTACTGCCAAGAAGACAGGCAGCTGTGAGAGAACTATACTCAAGGGACATGAACAAACAGGCATCCCTTTGGAGAATAAATATAGTGCCTTTGCCAAGGCAAGACAGTGGGAAGATAGTGAGGGAGACAAAGGTGGCTCAGAGACATCTTCAGTCACCTCTTCCATTTGTGATCACTCCTCTGATTTGGAGGATTCACAGGCAGAGGAATCTGCAAAAAAAAGAAAAAAGGTTCATTGTCACCAGGTCACAGATCAGATTACAATGAGGCCCTCCCACTTAAGAACCTATTACTATACGTATATGACATACCATCTCCCCTGTCATGCTAAATGTGAACAGTATAAAAACTGTTAAAAAAAGAATGACCACTATGACTTTACTGGAAACACTACTTGAAAACATTTTCTTCCTGCAAGATATCAGATTAAAGACATTACGTGAACTGATGGCAGTAAATCAAAACTAGTTACAGTGTCCCTCATTCTGGTCCCAGGAGTCATGCAGGTGTGATGGGGTGGGTATTCTCCTCAGAAGGTCAGCCTTTAATGTGTCTACTTTAGTGGAAATATCCCAAGGGTGGGCCTTGATGTTGGATATGATGTATAAAAAATAAGGCTTTACATTTCATAAATGTTGACACCACACACAATAAGGCAGGTCATGTCGCACTATTCTCAGAAATCAGGCCATATCTGCACATGAGTAAAATTATAATATTTTGTGGTTACTTCAGTTGCAGTCTCTGTAAAAAAGATAGGAGAGGGACAATAATAAAAATATACAGTGACATGGCCTACCTTAGGGAAATAGTGTTGGTTGCTAACTTAGAGGACGGTTTCCTCACATATCAAGATGTTAATAGTGCTACTTTAATGAAGGGTACTATGGCAACTTGAACTGATTTTTGTTTCTGTCTAAACAATTGAGTGTCAAGGGAGCCAGGAGTATACCGGCAGAGACCTCCATTCATTTGGCTGTGATGTGCCATTACATGGCAGGCACAGCAACCCAGACCCATAAACCAATATGGAAACTGAATATGACCCTACTACAGAATCAGTGCTCATCAAGAAATCTGAAAATCTCTTTCATGCAAGATGATCAGTATTAAAGGGGAACTGTCATCTTCAGGATTTCTTAATGTCTGAAAGATCATAAAAAGCTAATTTGAGCAAGCCATTGTGTTTATCTGTGAGTCTTTGCAGTCCAGAGTCATTCATATCTAAATCTGCCTGAAATTAAGGGCTGGGGGCAGCCATGTGTTCTAGGCACCTGACAGGCAATTATGTCACTGAGGGTCTTGGCCCTGCTTTAACTGTAAATAATCCAACAGGTTAGATAGGAAATCATCTGTTTTATTAAGTGTATTTTAAGGTGTTATTACAACACTTTCTACATTTATAATAATTGTTTTGTATGCACATTGAAACCAGTGAGTTATCATCTTTACATTTCAAATGGTTAGTAAAAATAATCCATCTTCAGGGTTGCTTTTAACCTCTAGGCTACACTGCCAGCTGGTCACCAAAAACTACACATATGAAGGCTGGCACAGCAGTGCCAACATGTATTGGGGGACCCATATCAGGATTTCTAAACCCTGACTGTGTTCATGTCAGTACAGATTTCTGGGGATGCCACAGCACCAACTTCTGTATTTTTCCATTCCCTCTCTTACAGCCTTTTCTCTTACAATTCTGAGTGTGAACTCAGGTCTACAAGATACAAATGTGGCTACATACCTACTGGTCTGGCATCATGGGACCAGCCTTGAAATGTGTAGTTTTTGATTATCAGCTGGCAGTACAGCCTAGAGATTAAAGCAAAGATCTGTGAACAAGCTTTGTTCATCCAGCAGAATGGGTTTTGATTCCAACATGCTATACTTGTATATTGTGTGACTAGAGCAAGTTACTTAACCTCCCTATGCTCCCAAAACACACCCGGGAATAACCTGTAGCTCAGTGTGCCTTTTCTGGACAAAGACAGTAAAAACAATCTGAGCATGTGTTATGACTCTGAAACTATTATGCTCTTTTGATCCAGATTTGACTTGAAAAGAAAAAAAAATAGGACACAATTACTTGTTTATTAACTGCAAAACACAGATGGACAACACTGTTAAAATATGCATAACCTGAAATGCATTACGGACTGTGAGTGACCAAAAAGTATGAGTATACACCAGTAGAAGGGGGGGACACACATAGAGAGTAATGGCTCAGAACAAAAAGTGTAACTAGGGAAAATACTAATGTACTGCACAAATTTCAAGCTGTACGAACCTGTAACTTGACTTCTGTATACCCTTTATGCTTGCCCTTGTAATGTGTACAGTAGTCATCTGAAATTAAAATGAGTTTAAAAAAGAAAAAAAAGAGTATTTTACTTCTTTTGATGAAGTTCAAAATATAACAGTTTTTTACTGAAATACTTTGGATGGAAGGGGATTTTCTACCGTAACAATGCTAGAATTCTATTGGATTATTTTTACTAACAGTTTGAAATGTAAAGGTGATAACTCACTAGTTTCAATGCACATACAAAACAATTATTATAAATGTAGAAAGTGTTGGAATAACACCTTAAAACACACTTAATAAAACAGACAATTTCCTATTTAACCTGTTGGATTATCAACAGACAAAGCAGGGCTAAGACCCTCGATGACATCATTGCCTGTCAGAAGCCTAAAACACATGGCAGCCCCAGCACTTAATATCAGGCTGATTTACATGACAATAACTCTGGACTGCTAAGACTCACAGGTAAGCACAATGGCTCCCTCAAATTAGCTTTTCATGGGCCTTCAAACACTAAGAAATACTGAAGATGACAGTTCCCCTTTAAGTGCATATGAAGATGCATTAGATTGGTGGGAAGATACAGAACATGATATTCAAAATGTATTAAGAACTTGTTTAAAACAAATGAAAACTGGACTTCTGGTAGTGCCATGGAGCAGTGAACATCAAGGGTCAGAGTTCTCTCCCTAGCTTTTCATTAAAAAACACAAAAATACCCAAAATATACAAGACTAATTTACTTTTAGCTACTTTACAATTGCCTACAACTACAGCCAGTCTATATGAGGAGCCGTTATCATCCAACAAAATCGCTTCTGGGTATTTGCAGACCAAAACGATTCAGGAGATGAGGAACAACCTGCCGAGGTGGCCAGGCCAACAATGGCTGCAATCGATGACTCCAAACGGACACGCCAGGGTAAAACCCAAACCAGTAAGACCCCTTCTGAATCCATTTTAGCTGCAATTCAATAATTTCGAACTGAGGTAAAACAAACCTTAACAGATCTCCGCTCGGACATTCATATAATACAAGGCCGCCTAGACGAGGCCGACAAATTTCACAATATACCGAACTTTTAAATACCCATCAAGAATACCTTCTAGCCTTAGCAAAGGCACAACTCCTGATGGCCCAGCTACAAGAAGATGCCGAGAATAGATCTTGAAGGAAAAACTTACTTTTTTATGGCATCCCTGAGGAAGAGGAAGGCTCCAACATACAGCATTTCCTTGATCATTTCCTCCATTCAACACTAGCCCTTCCTCCTGAATTTCCAATAGATATCGAGCGGGCGCATCGGGTGTTGGGCCCCAAGCTCCCTTCGGGATCTCGCCCGAGGTCAATTATTGCCTGTTTCTTGAATCACTTAATAAAAGATCAACTGCTTCAAAAAGCATGGGTGCAGAAAACCCTTTTATATGAAAATAGAAGAGTGCATGTGGACAACGACTTTGCACCACTCACTCAAAGGCTTTGGCATGAGTACACACCTCTCTTCCCATGCCTTCGAAAAAACAAATAAAAAATTTAAAATGACCTATCCTGCAAAGCTGGTGGTGCACTTTCCTACTGGGACCAAGACATACCTCACAGCAGAAGAAGAGTCGGCTGATTTGAAATCAAGGGGCTTACTCCAGGGGTATGAAGCGCAGGCCAAGACCAGACCATGCAGATCCAGAAAACAGGCCCTTAAAGAGACCTCAGCCCTGATGGAGGAACAATCTCTGACAATCATAATAAAAGCCATTCAACAATATCGGAAGGTGCCAACCTCAGAATGAAATCTTCTGTGCTGATGGACTTACTCATTCAACTAACTTTATTAAAGACTCTAACAGGTATGGGTCATCTTGTCAGAGGGGACTTTGGGACTGGTGGGAATGGCTGATGGGGGCATAGAGCGCTGGGGCATCCCATACCCATGGACCACTATAGGATCCCTGGGAATTTGACTCTATTATGTGCCAAGCAAAAGGGAGCAGAAGGGGAAAGCGTAGCCCTTAAAAACAGAGGCTTCATATGCAATCCCTTCTCCAAAGCACCAGAGGCATCCCAATGCTGGGTCTTAGCCAGGCCAGGAACCTCTCAGATTTGGCCTATATTCTCCCAGCCACTATTTCCTGACTGATCTGTGGTTTGGGTGTCAGTAGCCCTTCCTTCCACCCCCTCGCTCTCCTCTGCCCGGGATAGTCCCACCTTCAATTTCACTGAGCGTCGAAGCACAGAATGGCAAGCACACATTTAAAGGGCTGAAATGTACTCCTCCCTTCTCCTAAGATAGAGGGGTCCTCCTCATTGAGCAGCCTTTTACAACCCCAAGGCGAATCTAGGGTAGAAACTGCTAGAGGGACTAACCACTGAACTAGAGATGGCGATTAATTAGATTACCCCTGCAATCTTAAAAAAAATATTTTTGACAGAACATTAGGGTGATAAACCTGTATTGGTTAGAGGGCAGCACTAATGGACATCATCCCCTTTTTACCCCCTTCCCCCCGAGGACTTCAGCTTGAACTATTATTTTGAACATACTTTTAAAACACACAGTTATCCCTCTTTTCTCCCTCTCCCCTTACCTATCCAGATTTAAACACCACGTATTGATCTACGCTACTTGTGATGATTAATAACAGTAAGCATTATTCTGCAACTGCTCAGTGCATTGCAGGGGGATCAGTTATTTGAGGAGAGATACGGAATATACTGTAAGTGTACTGTGCTATTCATGGTTTGGGTAAAGGGAATAATAACTGTCAATGAAACTTTTGAGGCATAAAACACTACCATGCCCAACCGAACAACTAGTGGCAGCTTGCTAGGATTGAGACCCCCTCCTGCTTAACTCTGGGGAGTTCCCCCCTACCTTTTTTTCTCTCCCCTTCCCAGATTCCCTTTTTTTTTGTTTTTTCTTCCCTCCTTTCCTCCCTTCCCACAGCTTTCCTCCAAAACTTTAAGCTAACTTTGGCTATGAATGTTTAACAAATCTGTCAGGGAGAGACTCTGAGCAAGCTCTCCATTGGACGCCTCCATACCTACATCTTCTCTTAATATGGGTGATATTTCCCCATTTGAGAAGAATCCCATTTCCCTTAAGGACATTTACAACTCCAACAGTAGTTATAGCCCTTTGTTTCACACGGGACCCCTCCAAAGCCACTCCGAGGTGGTTGATTACTCCCACCTCCATAATGGAGGCCACTTTGTACACAGTTAATTATGTTAAAAGATTCTCAGTGCAGCCAGAACTGGGCTGTTTCATGGTAATAAGAAACACAGAAACATAGAATTTGACGGCAGATAAGGACCGCTTGGCCCAACTAGTCTGCCCATTTTTCTACCTAACAGATAAGCTGCAGATCCTAGTTAACCAACAGCTTACTTCCTCCTACCCACCACTAGGACTGCCTTATGTCTGTCCCTAGCATTCTTGAATTCCTCCACTGTTCTTGACTCCACAACCTCCTCAGTGAGGCTGTTCCATGCATCCACAACCCTCTCATGAAAAAATACTTCCTCACACTACCTCTGAGCCATCCCCCCTCTATCTTCAAATTGTGCGCCCTTGTTCTTGCACATCTCTTTTTCTGAAAGATGCTACCCTCTTGGACTTTGTTGATTCCTTTGAGGTACTTGAAAGTTTCTATCATGTCCCATCTCTCCTTTCTTTCCTCAAGGGCATACATATTAAGCTCCTTTAATCTTTCTTCATATGTCTTCTGGTGCAGACCCTGCACCATTTTGGTTGCCCTCCTGTGGAGAGCCTCCACTCTGTCTATGTCTTTGCAGAGATGGGGTCTCCAGAATTGCACACAGTACTCCAGATGAGGTCTCACCAACTGTCTGTACAGAGGGATAACAACTTCCTGTTTTCTACTATGATGCCTCTCCCTATGCATCCCAGTATCCCAGCCTTCCTTACTGCCTTCTCACATTGCTTGCCCACTTTTAGGTCATCTGATATAATTACCCCCAGGTCCCTTTCCAATTTTACTGTTGTCAGTATCTCAACCCCCATTGTGTACTCTTCCCTTGGGTTTTTGTTTCCCAGGTGCATTGCCTTGCACTTCTTTGCATTGAATCTGAGTTGCCATACATTTGACCATTCCTCCAACCTTGTCAAGTCTCTTCTCATCCTTTCCACTCCATCTTGCATATCAACCCTGTTGCAGATCTTTGTGTTGTCTGCAAAGAGACATACTTTTCATTCCAGTTCCTCTGCAATGTCACTTATAAAGACATTAAAAAGGCCCGGTCCCAGTACTGAACCCTGCGGCACCCCGCTAGTAACCCTCCTTTCTTCACTGTGGACTCCGTTTACTACTACCCTTTGCGTCCTGTTGTCTAACCAATTTTTTATCCAGGCTATCCCCTTGGGACCCACTCCAAGGCTGGCTAACTTGTGTATTAATCTTTTGTGTGGGACTGTATCAAATGCCTTGCTAAAATCTAGGTTGGCAATGTCCACAGCTCCTCCCTGGTCACTACTTTGGTCACCCAGTCAAAGAAATCTATTAGATTCATCTGACATGACCTTTCCATCATGAATCCATGCTGCCTTGGGTCCTGTGCCCCACTGGCCTCTAGGTACTCAACAATGCTTTCCTTCAGAAGTGATTCCATCATTTTCCCTACCACTGAGGTCAAACTAACTGGTCTGTAGTTTCCTTCCTCTGTCCTGCTCCCATTTTTGTGAAGAGGAATCACATCTGCCCTCCTCCAGACCTCAGGTACCGCCCGTGCCACAACCATTCTGTTTTAATTCCTCTAAGTTAAGAGGAACTCATAGGGATGAGGTGACTATCCCTTGTTTTCCTGGCTTCATAGTTGCAATAACTAAGTTTTTAATGTTCACTAAGCCTTTATCCCTAATTATTCAATGGCAAGAAAGAATCCTGGGCTCTGATTGGTCAGTTGGCCATCATAGCAGGGATGTTATCCTGGCATAACATCCCTGCTGTTCTCAGCTCTACTGTCATCATTATGGACATTATGGCTCTCCTCTTTTTTTGCATCTTCTCTTAAGAAACAAAAATATTTTTCCACACTAATAAAAACATTCTTTAAATTTTTATTTTATTTTATTTTATATATATAACAACAAGCCATTGTATAATAGGAATAATGCCTTCCAGGGTGGGTGTTATGCTGGGATAACATCTCTTCTTGGGTGTTGAATGCCCTCGGCCGGTGGCCTCGGGCCCAACCACCCGAGGTGGGATGTTATCCCAGCATAACACTCAACCTGTCAGGCATTATTCCTTTAATAGGGATTTGTTATAAGGCTTAATTTTAGGCCCCATAGATAAAGGTGCCATGTTAAAAAACACACATGCACAACAAATATATTATATAAAGAATCTTTATTGGTGCTGGAACAGATCGGAGACACACTGACAGCTCTTCTTCATGTGGTTCTGGTCATCTGGGGGAAGTGGTCCAATTGACTGGCAGGACTATTCACCTGTGGGACAAAGTGACAAAAAATATTTAATGAGTTATGGTTATCTTACCAGTAAAAATCTTTTCCCCAGAACATTAATGGCCTACACAACCCCATAAAGTGCTTATGCTTTATACAATATAGTAAAAAACAAAAGGCTGACCTACATATGATTCAAGAAATGCATCTTTCACATGAAGAGCATAAAAACTGTGCTGGGGAGGGAGATATAAAGTTTATGCCTCTTCTCACCCGGGTGGTTGCCGTAGAGGGGCGGCTATCCTGGTCCCTGCTTCTACACCACTAGAAGTCACCCAGTCCTATATGGACCATAAGGGTTGATTTGTCATTTTACAGGGCAGATTATATTCCCAAGAGGTGACCCAGGTGAGTGCATATTTGCCACCCATGTCAAATCCCTCTGTAGTCCAAAATTTAATGGCACGGGTAATGGACCTCATCCGGGGACAGCTTATCTTAGAAGGGGATTTAAATATCACTGTGTCCGCACACCTAGACAGCTCCAACCTTCACCACAGGTGTCAATCAGGCACAGCTAAGTATTTAAAAAATACAATGGATCACCTGGGCATAACAGACGTCTGGCACCATCTATTTCCTTCAGACCCGGGTTTTACTTTTCTCTTGAATAGGCATCACACTTATTCTAGATTAGATTACTTTTTTGTAACTTGTGAACTTCTAGGCCAGGTACAGAAAATAGAGAATACTGGATGGGTAACAATGTAGAACCAGTGTGTGTTCTGCCACAGAGGGATTCTGATTCCCTCCGACCTCAAGAGCGAAGCTCGAGAGGTCCATGGGAATCAGAACCCCGAGGTGGCAAAACCCACTGGTTTTGCATAGAGTTGCTCATCCTGTATTTTTTATAGTGTATACTATTGTGTGAAAAATGTGCTTTGTGAGTTCTTTTGCTTTCAAAATTAAACTGATTCATGCAGTCTCTAGAGGTTCAAGAATGCTGTTCTACCACAGTAGGGTAGAACAGCATTCTATGACCTTGGAACTGTGGTAGAACAGCATTTTGAAAGGGATGGAATTCTGTACAGAACAACGCTCCACTACACACTATATTACAATAAACTCTATGATTCTTTCTGATCATCATCCCCTCATTCTCAGACTGAATTTAGGTAGGAAGAAAAAACAAACATTGTGGCATTTTAATTCGGTTCTGCCAAAAGACAAAACATATGTGGAATATGTCAAAAAGCGCATTCTCCTTTTTCTTTATGAAAACAACTCTCCAGAGATTTCAGAGGCCCTAGTTTGGGCTGTCTTAAAGGCAACACTCTGAGGAGAGACCATTGAATATGCTTCAAGAAGAAGGTGGGAGCTAGAAACTAAATATAATACCCTTTTGGAACACCTAGGCACCTACCAGCTATTATATACTGAAGGGGACCAAGAAGTCCAGCAAAAGATATGAGACACAAAGGCAGAAATACAGAAACTGATGGATATTAAAATCCAACAGGCACTTCTTTACTTAAAACAGGCTAGATATGAAGGAGGACCCCGAGAGGCTCGTAGATTGGCCCATCGCCTTCATGGCAGAAAGGTTCCACAACTGTCCTAGAGATTAAAGACCCAACTTCTGGGAAATATCACATAGGGAAATGGATATTCTCCATTCTTTTGTTACCTTTTATCAACACCTATATCAGAAAGATGATCCATCTACCTCGGAGGAGAGACTGTCTTTCTTGAGAAATCTCCCACTCCCCTGCCTCACCACAGCCCAAAGGAATCCCCTATTACATTCGATGAAATTTCGCATGGTATTAAATCACTCTCTTCTCACCACTGCCCAGGACCTGACGGATTTCTGTCTGAATGGTACAAGCTGTTTGTGATATTTCTTCAAAGTTACTCACTACCTTTAGAGAGGTGGCGGAGGGATCCCCCTCTCCCTTCCTGGCCATATGCCACACTAGCCACCATACTGAAACCAAATAAAAACCCCACTAAACCCTCTTCCTACAGACCGATCTCAATCCTCAACACTGATTGCAAACTATTTATGGCCATACGGGCTTCACGATTGGAGAGAATCCTACCCTGCCTTATTCACCACGACTAATCTGGTTTTATTAAAAATTGAAACACTACAGACAATATACATCGGACACTAATACTCATGAAATATATTTGGAATTGGCGGATCCCTGCTGCGGTCATTAGCCTGGATGCAGAGAAGGTCTTTCACAGGGTGTCTTGGAAATTGTTGTGGGACACCCTGTCGAGGTTCCACTCCCCAGAGTCATTTCTGAAATGGCTGAGGGGCCTTTATGCTGCTCCTCAGATATATGTGAGAGTCAATGGAGGACTACCCCCCATTACTTTATCCTGGGACACTCAGCAAGGTTTCCCCCTTTCCCCTCTTTTATTTGCTCTTTACATGGAACCATTAGGGATGGCTTTAAGAATTTCCTCCGAGGTACAGGGCATCCCTTTGAGACAACAACAATATAAAGTCAGCATGTTTGCTGATGATGTCCTCTTAACCCTTCTCTCACTGGACACTTCTATCCCTGTGGTCTGACGAATCCTCCAGAAATATGAAGCCTTAGCAGGGTTTAAATTAAATGTTACAAAATCGGAAGCCCTTCTTTTCAACTTTTCCCCAACTAACAGTCTCCGTGACCTTCTCCCCTTGAGGTGGAGATCTACGAAGATAAAATATTTAGGAATATATGTTCCACTGAATCAAGAGGTAACAGAGTTGGTTAACTATGAGCCACTGACTATTACAATACAAAAAGACCTAGAGAAATGGTCATCCTTACCGTTGTAATTTTTTCAATGGATTGAATCTATTCGTATGAATGTACTCCCTCGGCTCCTATACCTCTTCCAAAATATTCTTTATTTCCCCATATCTTTTTACTTTAAGTCCTGGGATAAATTACTTTCTAAATTTCATATGGGGCAAACAACACCCAAGGGTTCACCTTTCCATTCTCCAATTATCTATGGCCTGGGGGGGAGCAAATCTACCTAATCTTAAACTCTATGCTCAATCAGCTTTCCTTCTTACTCTTATCTATTGGTTAACTGACAGCTTCTCGGCACCTTGGAAATCCCTGGAGTTTATTTTAAATGATATGTATGACATATCCACTCTTCTTTTCTCCTCCGTCGACAATATACCCGCTCTGAGGCATTTCACACAGATCACGTCCGGTACTCTCCAGGTATAGTACAGACTAAGAAATAAATCAGAAATAAAATCAATATACGATTATTGTAAAATAATTTCCAAAGACGACCTTTTTCAACCCTTGCACATGGATCTGGCCTTTACCCAGTGGCGTAAATCATGACTATCACATCTGTTCCAATTTCTGGATGAGAGGGGGGTTCTTCCCTTTGACAAGCTCACAATCCAATATGGACTTCAAGGCACAGATTGTTTTAGATACCTCCAAGTGAGGAATTATATAATTCGTCATCAGACATTAACTGCTAAACTCATTACCCCAACTCCACCCTTATTAAAAATGTTCATGGACTCTCTTGGGGGAATCAGAGTGGTCATCTTACAGGAAACATATATTGGGCATTGAGAGACTTATTGGAGACTTGACAAAGTTAATTTTGGACAAATGGAATGAGGATCTCTCTTCTGAGGTTCAATTTGTAGATTGGATGGCCATGACCCTGCCGGCTGTTAAGGTCACTGCCTCTTCTTTTTGGGGGAGATCTCCTGGAAAATTCGAACCATTGTTTTTTATAGCTCCGGTGATCCTAACTAAATTCCTCCCAGCTGCATATGGTCATTGCTAAAGACAATGTGGATGTAATCTAGCAGATTTGGGCCATGTCTTATGGCACTGCCCCCTCCTCATGCCTTACTGGTGTGGTCTTCGGTTGGAGCTGTCTACCTGTTTAGGGGACCCAGTAGAATTAACAGGGGAAGTTGTACTGCTCTCGGTATATCCAGATCACTCTCCCCAGTGAACCAGAACACTGTTACCTATATTCCTTATAGTGTCCAAGAAGGCCATCACCAGAAAATGGATGTCTCCACGAATCCCTTCTATTCAGGATTGGAGATACATTGTACTGGAAATCTTCCAGATGGAAAGCCTTACAGCAACACTCCAAGATCATATGCAGAATTTTAGACTTAAATGGCAGAGTTGGGTGCTATATTACTCATGGATAGATCTAGCTTTTGTTCCTTAAATGTCTTTGAAACATTTTTATTCAATCCAGAGTCTGAAGTTTGGGGGAAGTCTCTATAACTTTTAAAGACTCAAGTGACTCCAGCTGTTAACCCATATAATGTCTAAACAATTGTATTTCAAGATTGCACTGTATACTGTACAATGTTTACCTGCTGCATGTGTGTATGAAAACTATGAATAAAAAAAAATGAAAACTGAGAAATAACTAATATATTTAAGTCTATGATCCCACCTTCACAACTTGATATCCAACTGTATGAAGAAAATGTGACCCTTTCAGAACAAATTGACATAATTAGGACAGAGATGAAACAATACAAGTATGACAGAGCCACATCACGAAAACAGGAATTGTGATTTGATCCACAAGGGAAAAATCAAGACTCTGGATAGTGATAAGGCCTGTCAGGACAGAATCAACACAAGACTAACAACTGAGTTATGTCAAGACTCGAACAGTCCAATAAACGGACATGACTAATATGTCTATAGTATAAGACTTTATCCAACAACATTTTAGAACTGACATTCCATCTGGTGATGCAAATACATTTTTTTCAGAATTGGCTATTCCAGTTCTAGATGACAGCCTGCTCTCCCAGCTAACAAGCCTTATACAGGTGTATGAAATAGAAATGGTGATAAAAGACCTTCAAAACAATATATCCCTAGGCATGGATGTACTACCTTCAAAATTTTATAAAACATTTATGGATCATATGAGTTCTATGTTGCAATTTTTATATAACCGCTGTTTGGCTACAAAACAGCTTCCATCATTATTGAAAAGGCAGCTCTAATGTTTCAACATAAGAAAGGGGACTGCACATTATTAAAAAAACTGGAAACTATTGTGTTTCCTCAACACTGACCAGAAAATATTCTCAAAATTTCTAGCAAACAGGCTTTAACTTGTTTCCCTGGTACTGATATCCTCCTCCCAAATCTGTGCCATTCCTAAAAAGATATATTCATGATAACCTGTTAATAATTAGAGAATTGTTGGAAAGAGACAGACAGGGATAAGTTGAAGGCTACTTGCATTTTGCTGGGTCAGGAGGAGGCCTTCAACTGGGCCATAGTTTTTTTATTTGAAGTACTATAGAAATGTGGTATTCCAGAAGGGTTTATACATTGAATTATGCTATTGTACAACACTGCAATGATACCACTGGTGAACTCCCTGCATGTTCTCCTGGTAAATGTAAACAGAGGAGTCAGACAGGGTTGCCCATTGAGCCTTGTCCTGTACACATAGAAACATAAACAAAGACAGCAGAAAAAAAACCATGGTGTATCCAGTCTACCAAGGTTTCCTAAATCCCTGGGAACATTCTTGGAACCTAATGTTCCCCCAGAGGACACTTCCTTTCTTGGATCCACTTTTCAGGCTACTAAACTCAAATCCCACTATATATAGTACAGTGTAACCCCAATTATCTGAAACCCGATTATGCAAATCTCTTGATTGTCCGAAATGGTTCTGTGTCCCCCACAATCAAGCGATAATGTAATCAGGTCAGAATAATCGCATTTATACTGTACCACTTTAATCTCAGAAATAGCTTTGAACAATGCTGTGTTAATAACCCCCTGTTAGCAATCACCCTGTTAGCAATCACCTTGATGCTTAAGTACCCCATAAACAGATGACCGACGGAAGCAATCTAACTCAACAGTCAATCAAAAACTAGATTGTTTGCTTAATTAACATCCATTAAATTAAGTAATACCTATTGTGAGTCTGTGTGGCAGTTGCGTTCGTTTGTGGTCATGGCTGGCAAACACAAGTGTTGTGTCTTGGACATAGAGGCTAAGCTACGAGTTCTGCAGTGCTTGGATAGTGGAGAGAAGATTGTAGCAATTGCCAAAAAATTCAACATTGTCAATGTTACAGTTTGTGATATCCATATGGCCAGAGACAAACTCAGGGAATACGCAGCCACTATGGATTGTCCTGATGAACGCAACAAGAGAAAGAGCATGAAAAGTTGTAAGGATGAGCCTTTGGACAGAGCACTTTATCTGTAGTTCATACAGAACAGAGCAAAAGGTATCCTCATATCTGGACCCATATTAAAAGAGAAAGCCATATCTTTTCACAACAACATGAATGGCCATGATGAACTGTTCGCAGCAAGTGAAGGGTGGCTAAATTGTTTTAAGAAGAGACACGGGATAAGACAACTGTCTGTGGTGAGAGAATTGTTAGCAGCAACTAATGACAGCATTGCCCCATTTCATCAGAAAATGGCTGAGTTGATGTCAGCTGTTACCTTTTGGGGGAGGCGTGGTCTGAGGTGAGACCAGAGACTATCGTCTACTGCTAGGAGAAATCAAAGGTGCTGACAGAGCCAGCAGGTGATCCTGCGTTGGTGCCACAGCAGACAGAGTGTTCGAAAAAGGCTGTGAAGGAATGGGTCGAATGTGATGCTAACAACAATGGATACAGTGAGCTGGCTGATGAGGATATCCTTGCCATTGCCCAGAACAGTCATGAGGAGCCCGAGGCGACAAGGGAAGATGAAGACGAGGAGGCAGGAGACTATGCAACTGGGACTGTGCAGGCATCCATGGCATCTGAAGCAGTATATGCATTTGACAAATGTCTGACTTGGCTAGAAGCATAAGACAACACCGGTTACCTGCACATTCTGCTTCTTAGAAAACTTAGGCTACAAGCGGTAGAGAAACTGAACAAAGCTAAGAAGCAGAGTAAAATTACAAAGTTTTTCAGTGGCCTGAGACTGAACTTCATTGTGCAATACAGTACATACAGTGCTTTTAACATAGAGTTTATATAAGTTTTATATATTTGTTACATGTTGTTAATAGAATACTCAGTATACATTTTAAAATTGCTCAGTAAACATTTTAAATAAAAAAAACATTGTACTGGCTTTTATGGTGTTCACAAACAATGGGATGGGGGGATATCTTAAACGGTCCAATTTAAACTGCTCTTCTGGTTAACTGAAACTCCGATTATCCGAATGTTTTTATGTCCCCCATGCGTTTCGGATAATTTCGGGTTGTATTGCATTTCATTGTTCTCAGATTTTCAGGTTATAGAAACACCAGTGTACGCAGATTATCTGTGCCTTATTTTGCAGGACTCTAGCTCAGGCCAGGCGGCAAGGAAGATTATAAACAAATACTTGGAATCTTCGGGCTCTTATATAAATTATGAAAACACACTGCTATTCCAATAACCAACCCTCGAAAAGTGGGTCTACTACAACATGTGGCAGGTATTAATATGACCTTTGACCCAATTAGGATTTTAGGAATAATGTTTAATACTGATAATGATGCTGTTCAAAACTGGCAACTCTGCATTTAGACAGCTGAAAGAAAACTGGCATGTTGGAAATCCAGACCATTGTCTAAATTAAAGAGAGTACACCATGTTAAAGCATTATTACTTCCCTGTTTTATTTTTTTGAAGCTATGTTTTCTCCCACCATTGGAACTAGAAATCAACTGTATAGCATAGTTTTTCAAGGTATGTGGGGATCCAGATTAAACCCAGCTGACAGAGAAATAACATACAGAGCAAAGCAATAGGTGGGATTAAAATGGTGAACCCATTAGTCTTCTTTCTGGTACCTTTCTCAGTAGCAACTCTGGCCCACCATTAGGAGCCATACACTGCCCCGGAACCCTTTTTAAGAGAAATAGTACCGATAGTACAAGACTGACAACTTGGCTGCTTTCCCTGTCTTAAAAAGGAGTTCATACATTTAGTCCCACACTACGTAAGGCTAGCAGCTATGAAAATCAGAACTTGACATTTGACAATGGCTGACATTAGTACAAACTCAAGGAAAGGCTTATATGGGGTAATTATGGATACAAATTTTAATACACCATTGGAACTAAAATGTTGTCCAACTGCAAACATAGCCGATGCAACCAGCCAGATGACAAATCACTGTATACCAAAGTGCATGTGGGATGTCACCTGCTTGGGAATCCATGAAACAAGGATGGTAGTGAAGGATACTTATCAATATAAACATGTGGAAGAGAGGAAGTGTCCTCGACCCTCCTGTGATGATGAACTTGAGACTCAACTGCATTTCTTACTGGAGCACCCTTATAGACAAACATGAGGCAGGATAGTGCAGTGGTTTAAGGTTCTGAGCTGCAAATCTGGAGACCTGGGTTTGAATCCCACAGCCCCCACTTGCATACTGTGTGACCCTGAGCAAGTCACTTAACTTTCTTGTGCTCCCAGGTTGCACCTGTAAACAAGCTTTCAGCTTAGTACGTCTCTCCTGGTTAAAAAAAATAAAAAAAAACATTTGGGAGTGTCTTACTCAGACATGCCAAGAACCATTATTTAGTACAGTTACACATCAAGGTATAGTGCTAGGCATATACTCATAACAATGGCAGAAATGCCAGAAATACAGTTTCCAGATATGTTTTGTAGATATTACTTGCGGCAAATGTGTTGTGCATTAACAATACAGCAAAAAACAACCCACAACAAAGCACAGTAAAGATGGTCGTAGACCACATTAGAATGTTTTATTATAAGAAAGGGCTACTTTACAAGCTTCCACAGTGCAAGAATAATAGAAAGATTGCCAGGGAACTCTTCAGAGCAGAGAATAGATCTCACCAATGCTATAAATGCTGTGCACCTGCTTTCTTTCCAGCATATGCACAGGACACATATTTCAGTTTATTGCACTGATGAAATTATAGAACATAAATAACTATTCATAAAGTAGGGGTTACTGTAGGGGTTCTGGTAATATGCTTCTCACTTTATTTTTCTTTTCTTTTTTGTTTTTCTTTTTTTTTTGTTCATTCTGTTTTCTTAATGTATTTTATACATTTTTCCTGATTTATTAAGATCCAGCCCTGATTACCTGGATGGGGAATGTAGGGTTGGAAATTGGTTATTTGAACAGCTTTGCCTCCATCATGAAATCAGATGAGCAAAAATAAGCCCAAAATCAGATGGATTGTACTGAACCAGTTTGTTTCATTTTCCACCCCATTCTGCTTCATGGTAATGACTATGATACACTGTACTGGTTGATTTCTGTCCCATCCCCCTGCTAGGCAGACCCACTGCACCACAGTAATGGGGAAATATATATAACATCCCCAGATCCTCTGTGTGTAAAGTAAACACAGTTTCTGACTCAAAGCTACAATACGTTTTCAACAGTATAATTTATATAAATGTTTACTATTAACACTGGTAGGAAATTCCTCAAGCAGTATTAGAAGGCAAGGTATATAGTCTGTGGTTCACTGTGTATGACACAAAATCCCAAAGTAAATTTCAGAAATCTTTCATATTCTATGGATTGAATATGTGACTATGTGCACCACCATCAGGGAAGCTCCACTAGCTGAGCATTGATACAGCCATGTTTTAAAAGTACATGTACAGTGTCATTTTCAAGGCTACTGGTCTATAGTGTTTAAAATAATGAAATTCCAGTTTTGAGATTTAAAATTCTGGGTTCAAACTGGTAATTGCCTTTCTGATTTCTATGTTTCACAGGTGTCCTACTGTCAAACTTTTAGCATGTGTATGAATATTCAGAATACTAGAAGGCTAAATATAAGCAAATTAAACAAAGAAAAAATGAAAATAGTACAGGGAAGAATTCATAGAAAATACAAGTTCTAAGGATTTACTAATCTAGCAAAAACAGAAAATTCTGTTATAGTCTTTGTTTTCACATGTGTGTAAAAAGTCACATGCTGGAATTTTACCAGGTGTCCCAGTAAAACTGAAAATTAATGCCCTTGATCATTTTGTATCTTTGGAACCAAAGAATCCAGAAATTACTTTTGGACTGACTTTGCTGTGTAAGCAAGGTATAAAGTATTCTCTTTGTGTATGTTCTCTGTACAGAGAAAGTATTTTTTATTTAACTGTAGTATCCATTTCCCTCAGGAATAGTCCTGTTGTCCTAAATTGATATTTTATTTATAATACCTTATTTTCTTCTCACTGTGAAAGAAATACTGCCTTTTTTATTTTAGCATCCAGTGTACAAGAACAGAGTTAAAAAGCCAAATCTTTTCATTTTTGATATTAAACAGTATGAAGAGATGACATTTTCTATTTGCATATAAATGCTGTCACATTTAAGGGAACTAACTCTATCACTATACAGCTCTATACTGTATTTAATTCTGGCTTTCATCAAATGCGTTTTACAAATTAATTTGGACTTAAACTGATTTTAGTTTGGGCACAGACAGTTCTTTTTACTCTAATTTACATTTCTTAATCAGAATGACATTGTTTTAGATTATATTATAGAAACCTTTTTATTTGATTAAATAAACTTGGCTCTCTGGCTTTAAACAGTGCATGAAGGGTGAGTTTGAGAAGGACCTCATTGTATTTATTTGCCAGGCCAACATTCAAGATGCTTTGATGTTGAACTAGATTTGTGCAAAATATCAGGTTAGCCGAACGCATATCAATTTTTTGCTTCAAAGCAGGTTGGTTATTTACTTAATCAGGTCTGACTGTTTTTAATATACTCTCTGTTCAAGAGAATTAGATTTGCACACAAAAATGTGCTGTGTGGAACAGGTTCTGCAACTGAGTAATGAATCTTAATTAGGAAATGTTCTGGTAAAACTAGACGAAAATGTCAAAATCAGTTCTACTAGAGAATAAATAGAAAACAGTGAAAGAAACCACAACTTCACAGATATCTAGCTAGTCTTTTGGAAATATGGGGTCCAATTCTTAGACAATATTGTTGCCACAAAGTAGTCCCAAAGATCACTTTGTGCTGACGCAAACTTTGTGATGCCATTGAGCTATGCTCAACAAGACTGAAAACCTTCTTTGCACTTGCAAACAGTGTTGGGGTGCATAGGAAGGGGGGGCAGTTGGTTCACAGGAGCATGCACAGCCCTTGCAGACCCAATTTCATGTACAACTCCTGTTTACTTCCTGATAAAAACAGTAAGCCATAGGATCAAAAGCAAGCAAGCAGGCCCATCAAGAAGCTGCCTGAGACTGTCAGCCTGGTGGCACTGAAGGTTGAGGTTCTGGATGCCAAACCTCACTGAACACCGGCGACATGGGTTCAGGAGCAGTCCCGCGTCATCGGGGATCATTGGGGAGGAAAGGACTGAGCATCCAGAGGACTGTTCTCCTTTCCTGGGAGGGAGGGGGGTACTAGATCCCGCTGCCCGGCGACTCCCAGTGGAGACTGGGAGTGCAGCAACAGTCAAGATCTCCAGCAAAGGGGACTGGCTACAGCGGCACTCCTGTGAGCGTGTGGGAGCATGCATGTCTCACGCTGGTGTGCATTGCACAGCTGAGCCAGTAGGAGAGACAGAAAAGTGGAAAAGGCCCCGGTTGCCCATTAGGCAAAGGTGGGTCCAGTGGGACAGCCCCAACCCACAATACCAGGTCCTGCTGGCTGGCTCCTGGTTCTCCCTCCACTCCCTGGCTGCTCTACTAGATTCTAGATAGAGCGCCAGTAGGAGTTGGCGGTCCAACCCCGGGGGACTCAGAGCTGGGGGGTTGGGTGACCAGTTGAGCTGGAGTGGAGATGGACCCAAGCCAGGAGTCAGCTGGGGACTTCAGATGTGCAGGAACAGGCCGCAGCCAAGAGACCACACTGGAGAGAGGCCAGGCACCAGAGAGGATGGGGTATAAAGAAAGAAAAAGAAAAAAGAAGTTGCCTGGTAACAGACCGGGGGGGGACCACCAAGGAGTAAAACAACAGAGGGATGACAGCCCAGTGGCCCACAGTGTGTAACTGCAGGGTGGTGTGGGAGGAAGGAACCACTTGACCACTTTTATTTTATTTATTTGCTTTTGGTAACCAGGTAGGTACACTAGGCAGGACCTGCCTATTTTCATGCACAACCTGGGAGAGAACAAAACAGTACAGTGATCAGATCATCAGCTACAAGGACAACATCAACTGAAATACAAAGGAGTTTCAGGTACAATGTTGCAGGTACAGTATGAATTATGACACTAAGCTAAGCACCAATCCATAAGACAAAACAAGATTAACAAAATAAGTGCAGTAGTCAGGAACTAGTAGTATCCAAGAGAAAAGAATAAAAAAAAAAGTAGCAAGTAACATAACAGTAAGTTTCAGTCAGGAGAAAGACCAGCGGTGAGCATTGACCAAGGTGTGATTAAGGTTAATTAAGTGCTAGAGGAGAAGTAGGTCCCCAGGTGATGGAAGTAGGATGAGAGAAAGTTAACACATACAGGCATCAAGGCAGGAGAGGTGGGCAATCAGGGCTCGTTTGAATGCGGCATGCAATTTGGTACCCCTGAGGTGTAGAGGAAGGGAGTTCCAGAGTTTGGGTGCATAGTGGGTAAAGGATTGTTCCCCATTTTAGTGAGGCAGGGAAGCAAAGAGAGAAGGGCCGAGGCAGTGGACCGAAGCTGATGAGGTTGAGCCATGGGGGTGAGTAGTCCAGCAAGGGAGGCAGGCTGGGAAGATCGAATAATGTTGTCGACTAGGCAACCAAGGGCGAATACATGCTTAGATGTGGGGGACAGCCATCGTAGGTCCACGTATAAAGAGCAATAGTGGGTAAGGTGAGGGGCAGACAGAGCAAATCTGCAAATATTGTTGTACGTGACATCCCACTTTTGAAGGATGCCCACTTGGCTCTGTCCCAAAGATGGGCAGATCATAGCAGAGCCCAGGTAGAAGGAGACCTTGGGCCACTGAGACCCTAGCTGCGGGGGTGAGGGAGTGTCGGACACGGTAGGCTAGGCCCAATTTAGCATTAACAGATTTACAAATGGCATTAACAAGTAGATGGAAGTCGAGGGCTGGGTCAAGTGTAACTCCAAGGTATTTGAAAGATGGGACCCGTCGAGACAGACAACGTGTAGTGAAGCAGTAGAGGGGGAGCATTTCCTGTGAGAACCGAAAAGCATGGCCTGTGTCTTGGCCACATTAAGGATCAGACGATTGGAAGAGAGCCATTTTAGGGTGAGGTGAAGGTCCGAGGAGGGGAGGAGCGAGTAGTCTCTGGTACTGAGCTGGAAGAGACATAGAGGACCAGATCATCGGTATATACCAGGGTACAACAGTGAGAGGAGATGGTGGGCAGATTATTAATGAAAATAGAGAAGAGCAGTGGTCCAAGTATGGACCCTTGGGGGACACCAGCAGCGATGGAAGCAGCGGAGGAGAGGACCTTGTAAAAGAGATAGCTTGGGAGGAGTCATGCAGGTAGCTACAAAATCAAGCAAGAGTGGACCTGGAGGCCCCGAGGGAGCTGAGACATTGTAGGAGCAGGGAGTGGTCCACCGAGTCAAAAGCCTTGGACAAATCAATGAATACTGCCCTAGTAAGTTGACTGCAGTCCATGCCAGTTCTAATGTCATTAGTAAGCTGGGATAAGGCAGTGGTAGTGCTATGGCTTGCATGAAAGCCATGCTGAGCAGGTGAGAGGAGTCTGTGTTTGAGTACAAAGGTGGACAACTGACGGTGGATGAGTTTCTCCAGGAACTTGCTGAACATGGGTAGAAGAGCTATGGGGCGGTAGTTTGCATGGTTCCTGGGGTCCCCTTTTTTAAAGATGGGAATGACTCTAGTGATCTTCCAGGAGTGAGGTACAATGGACGAACTAATGGAGAGGTTAAATAAGTGAGTGAGGGGCATGACCAGGAGGGAAGTGGCAAGTTTGAGGATCCTAGGTTCCAACCCATCAGGACCCACATAGCCATGGGAAGGAATCTGTCTAAGGAGCCACAGGACATCTTCCCTAGAGACTGGGGCAAGGTCAAAAGGGGGGGAGAGAGTTAGGATGGTCACTAGCATTGGGGTCGATCCAGGAGGAGGTAAGGCCTTTGAACTCTGGGGGGAGGTGAAGAGGAAGTTAAGGTGGTTGGCAATGGTAGTGGGATTGTCACAGGAGGTGTTGTCCATTAGCATGTCCCAGGGGGCTTGGGAATGGGAGTTACCCATTACATGGTTAATTTGTGACCAGTAGGCTCCGGGGTTCTGGACAGTGGCCTGCAGAAGTCCTCTGAAGAAGCTACTCTTGGCAGAGTGGATCTCTTTTTTACATTGGTTGCATGAGGTATGGTAGGCCTCAAAGTCAGCACGATGGGAAGAGGCTTTCCAGATAGCCCAGAGCTTGTCTCGGGTTTTAATCAGCAGGAGAAGAGGGTGGTGTAACCACATGGTGTGTGAGCCCTGGACCCTCCACCTAGTGGTGGGAATGTGTTTTGCCTGAAGAGCAAATAAGGTCTCTGAGAAGTGGATCGTGATTTGGTCAAGGTTGCACATATTAAACAGGGGTGACAAGTCAATCTGCCAAAGCTCATTTAGGAAGGCAGGTGGGAAGAGGGCAGACTAATCCAACATCATGATGACCCTGTGGGGGTAGGAGGGGGGCATGCATCCCAGGTGCAGAGGACTGAGGAATGGTCACTGATGGAGTCTGCCATGACAAGGACATTGGATACTCTGTCAGGTCTGTTTGAGAGGACCCAGTCAAGGAGTGAGTGACTGGATCCAGAGCTGGAGTGCCTAGTGGGTTCGGAGACTAGCTGAGTGAGGTTGGACTTGCAAATCTGGGTGGTAAGGAGGGGGGAGTTAGGGCCAAGCCAGTCCTGGTTGAAGTCCCCAAGACAGATAACCTCATTGTTCTTAGTAGCTAGAGGTAGGAAGTTCAGGAATTTATCGAGGCCTTGTTTTCTTGCCTTGGGGGGAATGTAGACACAGAAAATGTACAGTTTTTGGCCCACCAAGCATGATGAGAGAGTGAAGTACCTCACAATATATAAACTGGGGGCACGGCAGAGGGGATAAGTTAAGATGAGTTTTGGAGTAGATGGCAAGGCCACCGCCCCTTTTAGAGGATGGCTGATCGGCATGGATCATGTTGTACCCAGGGATGGCATAGAAGGAAACAGGAAGTGAGGGTTTGAGGCAGGTTTCCGATATGCTCAGCAGGTCAGGTGCATTGTTTTCATCCCATGCCTCAACCTCGGGGTGGTTGGCTACCAGGCTTCTAACATTAATGTGGGCAATTTTCAAGCCCCTACCCTGGGCAGCAGCCAGGGGGCGAGGAAGACTAGTAGTGGGTATTGTGGTAGTGGGGCCTGGGTTGGTCTCAATGTCACCAAAGAGGGATAGGGAAATGGTTGCAATCCAGATCATTGCTAGGGCAAAAGCCATGGAAACTTGGAGAGCAGAGGGCCATCTGGGTCCACAAAGGTAATGTAACGAGGAGGCCGAGTGGTTTAGGACTAAGTTATTCATGTTTGGCATGCCATGGGGAGGCATGCAGGAGAAGGTTAGAGAAGGTGAAATCTTCCTGTTCCACCAAAGGAGGCTGTGAAGTGTGTGAAAGATAATAGGGAGGTTGTATAACGATATCAAGAACAATGACACAGCCCAGAGAAAACAGGAGAGTGAGGAACAGGGTAGGGAGAGACATGGCAGCCAGATGGACAGCAGGGGGGGTATGGGAATAAAAGGAGAGATTAAGAAGGAGGGTGGGGGGATCCAGGAAGGAAGTGTAAGCAGGAATTAGAAGACAAACCAAGGCAGTCTCCCTTAATGTGTATTATGAGGCAGCTGACAAAAAGCAGATCGAGGAAAGATTCCCCCCCAAAAAACACAGGCAAATTATGCTATTTGGAGGTGGGCAGGATAAAATAGTTAGCAGGCAATGAAGACATGCTGTCAGACTGAGGGTAGTCCTGACAAGAGTGAAGCAATGTCATTGAGAGTGTGTAGGCAGTATCAAGACAAAGGTAGGCTCACATATGAGATCAAAGGGGCCTGAGGGGGAAGATCCAAGAGCCTGAAGACACACCTCCACAGTGGTGAGGGACCAACCAGAGAGCAGAGGGTGGAGCCTCTGAGCATTTAATCAAGGTGGAGGAGGGGGTGGGAGGGACAGCCAAATAACTAGCTCTGTGCAGTGTCTAACAAAAAGACCAAGCACAATTTAAGGGTCAGATTCAGCAATTTAGACAATTTAGACTTAGTTTGGATTGTCTGCCCTGATGACAAAAATGAGCAGCCTGCCGCTGTTTAGACTTAATTTAGACTTAGTCTGGACTGTCTGCCCTGAGGCCAAAAACGAGCAGACTGCAGCAGTTTAGACTTCATTTAGACTGTCTGCCCCGAGGGCAAAAACTAGCAGCCTGCAGCACCAAATTTAATTAAATTGCAGAGAATGGAAAAAAATGTGCTGCTATCGGGAGTTTCTGGGAAAAAGACCCAGCACAGTTTTAGCAACAAATTCAGCAGTGCAAAGCTTAATGCTCACAGCAATTACTACCTGCCCCGAGGGCAAGACAAGCAGCCTGCAGCACTAAAATTAATTAAATTGCAGGGAAAGGAGCAAAGTAAAAAAATTAAAAAATCCAGCTAGTCCACAGAAAGCAAATTTAGAAGTCTGAACCAGAGAAGATCCAAAGTACAGAGCATTAGGACTGCTAGCGGCTGGAGACAATAGGGTCCAGAAAAGGCGCCAAGTGCAAATTTCAAGGCTGTTGAGCAATTAGTGGTGTCTTGGTCTGTACCTGCACTGGATGATGAGTGGGCAGTGAAGCAGCTCCATGGGCAGTTCCCCAGGTCTGTCCAGGCTGCGTTGGATGGCGAGCAGGCAGTGGAGCAGCTCTGAGGGTGGGTTACCCAGGTTGGACTGGGCTGCATTGGATGGTGAGCGGGTGGTGGAGCAGCTCCGAGGGCAGGTTACTCAGGTCTGGCCGGGCTGCATTTAGATTCTCTAATGGGGTTAAGTAAAGGGGGAACCACTGGACCACAATGGAATCATCAGATAGGAGGTGGGGGCAGAGGGGGGACACAACTCAAGCATCAAGACATCTGTATGCAACATCATGTTTTGCAGCATCCATGTATAGTATATGATTCACTGCTGTAGTGTATGGATTTCCATATACTCAAAATCCTTGCACATGGAAAATATTGTGTAGTTCAGAGGCCACAAAAGTTGTTGTGCACAGTTTAAAGGTCACGACAAGTTGCTGTGCACAGTTGAAAGATCATAACCAGTTGCTTTATATGATTATCTATGGTTACTCCCCACCCCACCCTGGTCGACACAATAATTTATCTTTAATATAGTTGCTATGAGTGGTGAAAGGTAGATAGAAGGGGAATGGATGGGATCCACTCACTACTGCATATGACTTGATTTTTCATTTTTAACATAAGTGTTGACATACAGTGAAACCATATACTATAAAAACAAAACATGGGCAACCATGCACAACCTGACTTGTGTTTCTATCTCAGGGTTGAAATAACATCATGGACCTCTCAAATTTTGCTCTTGAGGTTCATATAAGGTCATCTCAACCCCACGATGGAAACACAGCTTTGCTGTGTATGTCTGCCCATGCATTATTCTCTATGTGCACAAAGGGACAGCAACAAACCAGTTCTAAACTTTGGAAATTAACTATACACCACCATCGAATGAATGAGGGTGAGGAGGCTGTTAAGAACAGCACAGGGCTCAATTCTTGGCCCGCTCCTCTTTAGTCTTTTTCTAAGTACCCTTCCCAAAGCCTGCTCTGGCAACCTACTCCTCTATGCAGATGATGCAGTTTTTCTTCTCTAGTCGCCCTGAACCCCTTATGCTTGAACAATGCCTGCAAAAAAGCTTTACACAAATCGAGTCCTATTTTTCTTTTCATAAACTTATGATCAATTACAAAAAGACCAAAGTAATGCTGTTTGCAAACCACCAGAATAAACATAAAGGAGTGTCACTAAACATCCAAAATAGTCAACTTTCATCACTTGAGTAGGTTAGGAGTTTTAAATACCTTGGGATCACCTTAGACTCCTCCCTCTCCTACCAAGAACATATTAATCTGGTTTGCAAAGCAGTAAACACCAGAATTGCCCTCTTCTACAGGCATAGGGGCTGCCTGACAAATTACGCTCTCTGTCTGACTATCACTAGTTCCTTTCTGTCCCTAGTGGATTACAGTGTAGTAATCTACGGATCTGCATCTGACACTGCTCTTAAAAGAATAATGCTCTCCCTCAATAAAGCATGTCTCCTCATAAAATGAGCACCAAAACTAACCCATACCTGCGATCTTTGCAGTCTAGTGAACTGGCCAAAGTTTAAGGACAGGCTTGACTATCACACCTGCCTATTTGCCAAGAAGCTTATCACCTCAATCCCCGCCCCCTTCAGCCAGGCAGCTCATCTCCTCTGCCCCTACCACTCATTCTACTAGGAGCTCTGATATTACCCTTTACCTAGTCCCTTTCTATAAGACATCACTAGGGTAGCGAGCGTTCTTCCACAGGGCCCCTGTCCTGCTCAATGGCCTGCCTCCTCTGGGTTCCTCTACAGCTAAACTGGGCCCCTTTAAAACTAAACTTTGCCAGCACCTACTCTCTGTGAATAGTTGTGACTGGTCCTAGCTTTTACTAGTCAGTCTGGGACTGCTCATGGCTTGTCCCTCAATTTTCCTCTGCTCCTCCCCACCTTATCTTGGTCTAATGTCTCCTTCCCCACTCTGTTCCCCTCCTGCTCTTTACTCATCCTTTACCTGCACTGTTTCCTATTCCTCCTTCTCTACACCTTGCACCCCTCTACTCAACTTTTCTCCCTACCCCTCCAGCTGTCTCACAACTCTCCTTAACTGACTTCCTTCTGGTCTCCCTTTCTTTTCTTTAATTTCCTATCTGTTTATTCAGTTAGCTGGCACTGCCTGCACCATGTTTGTTTCATTAAACTAAGAACCTGGTGTTGTGCTAAAGGGTATGGGCTTTTGGGGGGTGGGGAGGGACCTGGGAGGACAGTAGTCTCTATGCCAAGGACAGACTACACTTGAGTGAGCAGGGAAAGAAAGTGTTGAAACAGAGGATGGAGGAGTACATACAGAAAGTTTGGAATAGAAACATAGAAACATAGAAACATAGACGTTGACGGCAGATAAGGACCGCAAGGCCCATCCAGTCTGCCCATTTCTTTTTCTACCTTATAAATGTGCCATCGGCCTTTGCTCTGTCAGTGGCCTATCTATTCATAGTCATTTGTATTGCTCCCTTATGCCTATCCCATGCCTGTTTGAAGCCCTGCACTGTATTCATAGCCACCACTTCTTGTGGTAAGCCATTCCATGCATCCACCACCCTTTCTGTGAAAAAATTTCCTCACATTCCCCTTAATCGGCCTCCTCTAATCTCATGCTGTGTCCTCTTGTCCTGCTATTTTCTTATATTTAAACATGTTAGACTCTTTCACCTTGTTTATGCCCTTAAGGTGTTTGAATGCCTCGATCATATCACCTCTCCCTCCTTTGCTCAAGGGTATACATATTGAGCTCCGTTAATCTGTCCTCATATGTCTTCTGATGCAGTCCCTGCACCATTTTGGTTGCCCTTCTCTGGACTGCCTCAATTTGGTTAATGTCCTTGTGAAGGTGTGGCCTCCAATACTGCACGCAGTACTCCAGATGGGCCTAACCAGTGTCTTGTACAGAGGATTATTACCCTTCTTACGACTTGTGATACCCTACTAATACACCCTAACACCCCTAGCCTTACCTACTGCTTTAGAGGTCTGCTTGGATGATTTTAGGTCATCAGTGATGATGATGCCCAAGTCTCTTTCTTCCTTTGTGACTGCTAGCAACTCCCCTCCCAGCCTATAGGTGGCTTCAGGGTTTCTCTTCCCTATGTGCATGATTTTGCACTTCTTTGTATTAAATCCCAGTTGCCACTCTTCTGACCATTCTGCTAGTTTATCCAGATCTCTTCTCATTCTGCCCACCCCATCTAGATCATCTACTCTGTTGCAGATCTTGGTGTCATCTGCAAACAGACAAGCCTTACCTCTAGTCCATCTGCAAGGTCACTAATGAAGATGTTGAAGAGGACTGGCCCAGGACTGATCCCTGAGGTACCCCACTTGTGACTTGCATCTCTTCTGACTGTATACCATTTACCACCACTCTCTGTTTCTGCCCGTCAACCAGTTTGCCACCCAGTTGACCAACTTCTGACCCACCCTGAGCCTACCAGCTTATTTATCAATCTTCTATGTGGAACAGTGTTAAAAGCTTTGCTGAAGTCAGGTAGGCAACATCAACTGCTCCCCTTGGTCCACCACTCTGGTTACCCAGTCAAAGAAATCTATGAGATTAGTTTGACAGGACCTTCCTTTGTAAACCCATGCTGTCTTGGATCCTGTGCCCTATGGATTCCAGGTGTTGCACTATCCTTTCCTTAGGAGTGCCTCCATAATCTTGCCACTACTGAGGTAAGACTGACCAGTCTGTAGTTCCCTGCCTCCTCCCTGCTACCACTCTTGTGGGCGGGATCACATGAACCCTTCTCCAGTCTTCTGGGACCTCTCCTGTGCTCAGAGACTCACTAAACAATTCTGCTAATGGCTCTGCTAGTTCCTCCTTTGCTCCTTAAGTACCCTGGGATGTATGCCATCAGGTCCCATTGCCTTATCCACCCTGAGCTTAGCAAGCTCTTGTAGGACCCTTTCTTTTGTGAAGGGAGCAGTGCTCACCTCCCTCCCCCCTGTGTCCATAATGCTGAGCTGTGGGCCCTGCCCTTCCTTCTCTTCAGTAAATACTGAGCAAAAGTATCTATTTAGGATAGATGCCTTTAAAGGGTCCTCCTCCTCACATGCTCCCTTTTCTCCATTAAGCTTAGCAATACCCCTCTGGACTTTCTCCTTTCACTAATGTATCTATAGAAAGTCTTGTCACCTTCTTTTACTGTTAGTGCTAGTGTTTCCTCAGTTTGGGACTTTGCCTGCCTTACCGCTTACCTGCTTCCCTTAGGGCAGTTTGGTATGCCTCCCTATCTTCATCCCGCTGTGTTCCCTTATATTTCCTGAAGGCCAGCCTTTTGGCTCTGACCTTTTCTGCTACTGTATTTGAGAACCAAAGTGGTTTCCTTCTTCTTTTGCACTTCCTTTTCTGTCTAACACAATGGGATGTTGCTTCAAGTATTGCATCCTTAATGCTTGCCCACTTTGCCTGTACCCCGTCACCTGTGTTTCTTTTTGCCAGGGCTAGCTTAACTCTGTTGGCCATCTTATCAAAGTCAGCTCCTCTGAAGTCCCATATTTTTGCCTTGGAATGGGATGATTTAGATGTAGTAGCCAAATTGAACCATACCATGTGATGGTCACTGGCCCCCAGGTGACCTTCTACCTGGAGATCTGTGATCCCTTCTTTGTTAGTCAGTACTAGATCTAGGATAGCCCTGTCTCTTGTGGGGTTGCTGTACCAGTAGTTTGAGGCCCTCCTGCAGGAATCCACTATGAGTCTAGTTCTGGCAGATGTTCCTGCTGGTATTGACCAATCTGTATCCGGCATGTTGAAGTCTCCCATTATCAGAACCTCCCTTTAGCTGTCATGTTTTGTATATCTTCTAACAGTAATGTGTCTATGTCCTCCCTCTGGTCTGAGGGGCCTGTAGACAACCCCAGTTCTTATGGCTGTCCCATTTCCTGTTTCCAGGGTGACCCACAGTTCTTCTGGCTCCTTATGTGTATTCTGAATTTCTGTAGCTTTGATATTTTCATTAACATACAGGCCCCTCCTCCCCTTTTGCATCGGTCTCTTCTGAACAATACATAGCCAGGTACTGAAGTCTCCCAAGTGTGGTTACTGGTAAACAGTCTCACTAATTGCTACTATGTCCAGTTTAGTCTCTGACATTATTGCCTGCAGGTCTGGGATCTTATTTCCCAGGCTGTGAGCATTTGTGTACATGATTTTCCATTGGCCAGATTTTGGTGTGTTAGTTGTGGGGTGAAGTTTGGAATTTAAACTAGGAGTGGGGGGTGGCAATTGGGCAAGAGATATGCAGAGACCACAGGTTGGGAAACCATATGAGCTTACCCCTCATAACAGTGACAAAGGACAAATGGCAAGTACTATTGGTGATGCTAGGAAAGGAGGGCAGGATGGGGAGGGGAGGGTGGATGGTGGTTACCCTTAATGCTAGGATCCTTGGGAGGAAAACTGCAGAGTTACAGGTGCTCATGGCAGAGGGAGAGGTGGACATTGCAGCCATCACAGAAACATGCGCCACTCAATACAATGACTGGGACCCGTCTGTACCAGGGTACAGGTTATTTCATAGGGACGGGGTGATTGGGAAAGGAGGGGGTGTGGCAGTATATGTGAAGAAAGGACTGAAGTGTGTAAGGGAGGAAGGGGAGGAGGGTAGTACAGAGTCACTTTGGATGCAAATCCAGGATTCCAGGAATAGGATTCTTAGATTGAGAGTGGTGTACAGGCCACCATTTCAGATGGAGGAGTTAGACAGGGAACTAGCAGAACAGATCAGGAGGACCTGCAAGAAGGGTAGTGTGGTGATTGTGGGGGATTTCAACATGCCAGGAGTGGACTGGAGTACCCCAACAACCAGGAACAGAAGGAGCAGGTACTGCTGGATGCCTTCAGGACAGCTTCCTGCTGCAAATGGTCAGTGAACCAACCAGGTTATGAAATACCTTGACCTTGTGCTGGCAAATGGGGATTTTGAGAGAGAACTTACAGTGGAGGAACCGCTCTCAGGGAGTGACCACCACTCAGTATGGCTCACATTGGATATGGGCAAGGAAGGAGTGGAATCAGGCACAAGAGTGCTGGACTTCAGGAGGGCCAACTTTGGGAGGATGGGGGAAGTGGTAAAAGGGTACCTGGCCAGAATTCAATCTAGTATGAACACTAACCAGAGGTGGGAGCTCATAAAGCTGGGGATAGTGAAGGCAACCAAAACCTGTTGCAAGGCCCAGAGCAAGAAGGTTAGGGCTAAGAAACCGAGCTGGTTGAGCAAGGAGGTCATGGAAAAGGTAAGGATAAAAAGAGCTGCCCTTAGGAAGTACAAGAAAACAGGGAGGGGGGAGGACAGGGAGGAGTACTTGACAGAATCGAAGGAGGTGACAAGGCCAGTAAGGGGAGCCAAAGTATCTATGGAACTCAGGCTGGCACAAGACATTAAGAAGGGGGAGAAGGACTTCTTTAGGTACATCGGGGAGAAAAGGAGCTGTAAGGACCACAGAGTAAGGATTAGGAAGGAGGGGGGTTGAGTGGAAGCAGGGTGCGATAAGGCAGAAGTGCTAAATGAGTACTTCTGCTCAGTATTTACTAAAGAGAAGAGAGGGGGTGACACCCAAGGTGGGAGAAATGGCAGAAACAGGGGGGAAGGGATGACAGATGGGAAATCATGGAGAGCAGAGTTAGGGAGGTTTGAAGGCACTGAGGGTGGACAAGGCACCAGGCCCAGATGGCATCCACCCCAGGGTACTGAAGGAGCTGGCAGAGGTCCTTGCAGGACCTTGGCAAACCTATTTAATGCCTCACTACATTCGGGTGTGTACCTCAGGACTGGAGGATGGCTCATGTGGTGCCCCTCCACAAGAGTGGCCCCAAGGATGAACCAGGAAACTACAGACCAGTGAGCCTCGCATCCATCATGGGTAAGCTAATGGAGACTATTCTGAAGGAGAGGCTGGTGGCCCTCCTAGAGGCCAAAGGACTACAGGACAGCAGACAGCATGGCTTCATATGGGGCAGATCCTGTCAAACCAACCTGGTGGAGTTCTATGACTGGGTAACTAGGCAACTGGACAGGGGTCATGCAATGGATGTCCTTTATCTGGACTTCAGTAAGGCATTCGACTTGGTGCAGCATGGAAGGCTGAGAAGTAAATTAGTAGGCACAGGGGTGGGTGCAAAGCTGGTGAGATGGGTAGGAAACTGGCTACAGGGAAGGCAACACAGTGTGGTGGTGGGTGGGGAGCTCTCACACCCAAGGGTAGTGACGATCGGTGTTCCACAGGGCTCGGTGTTGGGACCAGTGTTGTTTGGGATATTCATTGCAGACATATCATGGGACATCAAGAGCAAGATCAGTCTGTTTGCCGATGATACCAAGGTAGGAGCGGTGGTGGATGACCTAGGGGGATGGCAGGGGTTGCAGGATGATCTGGCAAAGCTTGAAACCTGGTCAGACACCTGGAAATTGGGGTTTAATGCCAAAAAGTGCAAGGTGCTACATTTTGGGATGAAGAGCCCAAGGAGGAGTTACCAGGTGGGGGGAGTGCAGCTAGCCCAGACAGAGGAGGAGAAGGATCTGGGGGTGCTCATTACAGGGTCAATGAACAACTCAGCACAATGTAGGAAGGCAGCTGCAAAGTCCAACAAAATGCTGGGTTGTATTGCAAGGGGTATATCCTCGAGGAGGGAGGAGGTGATTCTGCCACTGTATAGGTCATTAGTTAGACCACACCTGAAGTACTGCATGCGGTACTGGTGCCTGTATCTGAAGAGGGACATTAAGTTACTGGAGGGGGAGCAGCGCAGGGTGACAAAGATGATCAAGGGGCTGGGGGACTTATCATACAAGAGGAGGTTGAGGGAGTTGAACATGTACTCACTGGAGGACAGGAGGGACAGGGGGACATGACTGAAACCTTTAAATACATGAAAGGAATAAACAAGACAGGCACAGAGGGGCTGTTCAAAGTAAGGGAGGGAGGGACACCAGGGTCACAATATGAGACTGGAGGAGGAAGGTTCAGGAGGAGATGAGGAGACACTTTTACAGAGAGGGTGGTGGCTGGGTGGAATACGTTACCTGCAGAAGTGGTATCCAGTAGAACAGTGGACTGCTTCAAAAGGGGATGGGACAGGACAAGGGGGAGGGTTAATGAAGGGGAAGGGTGGAAGGGAGGGGCTGCTGCAGAATAAGGGGTGTTAGCTGCACATTCGAGCAGGCTTGATAGACCACTAGGCCTTTATCTGCTGGCAAATTTCGTATGTTTGTATGTACTCCATCCTCAGTTATGATGCACTTATGTATAATTCACTGCATTACTTGTATACTCTTAGCCTATGTATTATGTACTGCATTAATTTCCTGTAATGTTTCATATCCTGTCTGTTTTAAATCTACTCACTGCGTTTGTTTCTTTGCCACTTAACTGCCCAGTGCTCCCAGGTCGCCCCTCAAAACAGGCACTTGTGCCTAGTGGGCCATACTCGGTTACCAAAGACTAAAATAAATAAATAAAATAAAAAATGCACCCTGCTCTCATTTATGATGCACGTATGTATAATATACTGTATTATTAGTATAACTGTATCCTATGTATTTTGTAACCTGTCTGTTTGTATATCTGACGTGGAGCCATAGCAAACTTTTTTTTTACTCAAAGGGTTGTAATTCCAAGACTTCAATAAATAAATAAGAACTAGGCAGATAGGCAAATTATGTAATTAACATAAACGGACATGTCATGAAAATTAAGAGCTACATACCTGTTTGTAAGCAGTTCAATAAACAAAGTCTTTTCTAGAGAAAATTCAAAGCGATCTAAACCAGAAGTAGGAAACTTTGCCCACCATTGCTTGGGCTAGTGCTCCTGGAAGTTCCAGATATCATACCACAAGCTTCTTTGCAGAACTGAACAATAGAGCAACCCTTTTATTGTGAACTTTACTGCATTACGTTTCTGTTTTTAGTGGAATTATTCACACATCCCAGTCTTTGTACAGTCACTTCAATAAACTGTTACTACAGTAAAAGTGATGTAAAACCCAGGTGTAAAACCATGCAAAATCCCACTGTGGAAAACTTTTTGAGCAGAATAGTGTTCAGTGCAGCACATGCTGTTTGCAGGCCACTTCCAAAGTACTAGTATAGAAGTCTTAAGGCTTGTTTTCACAGCCACCCTTGCACTGCAGCAATCCAAGTGCTCAGGTCACCACGGTGCAGAAGTGGCTATGTGAACACTCACCATGTCACAATAAATCACTTCCTGACCCTCTTAAGGAACCACACCAATCTTGGGATTGCGCTGAAGAGTGAGCAGAGTAAGCCGCCGTGTGGACAGGCTGCACTGCTCGCCTCGACATGTGCAGGGATGGCCCCAGTATATTGCTGTGCCTTTCAGTACTCTCAGCCCCGATCCAGCACATATTGCATAGGCACCAAGAGGGGCCATGTCAATTCAACTTGCTATCACCTCCTGCGGTCAGGACAGAGCAGACACGCACTGCAGCAATACAGAAAGCAGCTGTGTAAACATGGCTTTAGGTACATGTCAGGAGTAACAATCAATGAGGTGTCCAGTCATCTTGAAATATATGGACACTTTGGATGTGTTGTGAGGCACAATGCAAAGCCAAATGCCTTTAGTTACCCAATATGTTTCTATAATTCTGCATGTCTGGATACCATGAAGCATGTTAATAACTCATGAAACAGTTTTTTTCATGAACACTTTGTGTGCCTGTGTCCCCAATCCTGGTGGCACCCCCCAGCACTGTTAACATCCCTGTCCAGTGGGCTTGCTGGTTATGCACCCCAATGCAGAGCCGTATTTGGCAGGTGGCCTGCCACTTAGGATTGTGTGGGGCCTGCAGGAGGAACCAAGTGGTTGGGGCATTTTTCTACTGCTGATTTGCATCCCAGGACATCAGCATGCAATGTAGCACACGAAAGTCTCTGCACACTGGTGCACATATGCTCCCCATCCACTGACATGACATCCCACCTACACTTGGCTGTTCCCACTGTTGCTGCCACCAGGATTTTGTTAGGTGGCAGTCAAGTGACAGGACACAGGATCCCCCCTCTCCAAGGAAGCAGAGCTGTCCTTGAGATGATCATTCCTTCCATAACCTGGCCACCCCCGTGAGTGATCATGGTCTGTTCCCAAACCCAGGCTGCTGGTGTGGTGGGTGGTGAAATGACCAGCATCTTAGCCAGTCGCACCACTGGGCCACCTTCTTAAAACAGTTCTTAAAAGATTTATTAAAGAATCAGCTACAAATGTCAATGCACCGGAGCCAAAATGTACACAGTATTTATTACTGTGGCTTACCCTACACCAATCACTTACCTGTCTTTTATATAAATACCAACTGCTTGCGTAGCCATTGCTCTAAATTGACAGAGCACCCAGCACCATCCTGGATCTCCCCCTGCTTGTTCCATGGAGACAGCTTCCAGATGAAGTGATGAAGTTTGTTGGGGGGCAGATGCAGCCGGAGGTCTGCCCTCCACCATGTCCCCACCTGAGAGAAAACCAAAGCTCCATGAGGGAAGGCACAAGCACCAGACATCAAATAAGGGTGAGAGGAGAGCTTGATTGGATGCCGTGGTGACTCCCAAAGGATTTGTGTCCAGGTGGCCGAGGGATAAAATCTGCAGGAAAAAAAAACAAAAAAAACATTGCTCTAAATTTATGTCTATCTGTTTGAATGGCAACTTGATTTACAAACAATGTGCATGTTACTTGTGTATAGAAACATAGACTTTGATGGCAGATAAGGATCGCTTGGCCCACCTAGTCTGCTCATTTCCCTACCTACAGGATAACCTGCAGATCCTAGTTAACCAACAGCCTATTTCTTCCTACCACCCCCCAAAAGAATTGCCTTATGTCTGTCCCATGCATTCTTGAATTCTCCCACAGTTTTAGACCCCACAACCTCCTCAGGAAGGCTATTCCATGTATCCACCACCCTCTCTGTGAAAAAATACTTCCTCACATTGCCCCTAAGCCATCCCCCCTCTGTCTTCAAATTGTGTCCCCTTGTTCTTGCACATCTCTTTTTCTGAAAGATGCTCCCCTCTTGGACTTTGTTGATGCCACTGAGGTACTTAAAAGTTTCTATCATGTCCCCTCACCCTCCTTTCCTCAGAGGTATACATATTAAGCTCCTTTAGTGTCTCCTCATATGGCTTCTCTTGCAGACTCTGCACCATTTTAGTTGCCCTCCAGTGCACTGCCTCCATCCTGTCTATGTCCTTGCAGAGATGGGGTCTCCAGAAATGTTCGCAGTACTCCAGATGGGGTCTCACCAACTGTCTGTACAGAGGGATAACAACTTCTTATTTTCTGTTGGTGATGCCTCCCTTATATGTCCCAGTATCCCCCCAGCCCTCCCTACTGCCTTCTCACATTGCTTGCTAACCTTAAGGTCATCTGATATGATTACCCCATGGTCCCTTTTCATTTGTGTTGTTGTTACTACCCCCCTGTGTAATCTTCCCTGGGTTTTTGTTTCCCAGGTGCATTATTTTGCACTTCTTTGCATTGAATCCAAGCTGCCATACTTCTGACCATTCCTCCAACCTTGCCAAGTCCTTTCTCATCCTTTCCATACCTTCTTGTATATCAACTGTGTTGCAGATCTTAGTATCATCTGCAAAGAGGCATCCTTTTCCTTCCAGTCCCTCTGCAATGTCACTTCAATCAATCAATCTTTATTTATTTAAGGCGCCTTTCTTAAACCAAGGCGCCTTTACAAATTACATAAAACAATAAATATTTAAAACAAGATTAAAATAATTAACAATCATTAAAAGCTTTGTTAGAAAAGCAGCTTTTCAAAGCTCCTTTACAAAGACATGAAAAAGGACTGGACCAAGTACTGAACCCTGTGGTACCCCACTAATAACACCTCTTTCTTCAGAGTTGACTCCATTTACAATTACCTTCTGTGTCCTGTTGCCCAGCCAATGTTTTACCCAGGCTACCACCCTGGGACCCACTCCCAGGCTGGTTAATTTGATTATTAATCTTTTGTGTGGGACTGTGTCAAATGCCTTGCTAAAGTCTAGGTAGGCCATTTCCACAGCCCCTCCCTGGTCTACTACTTTAGTCACCCAGTCAAAGAAATCAATTAGATTCATCTGACATGACATTCCGCTGTGAACCCATGCTGCCTTGGGTCCTGTGCCCCACTGGCCTCTAGGTATTAAAGAATTCTTTCCTTCAGAAGGGATTCTATCACTTTCCCTACCACAGAGGTCAAACTGGCAGGTCTGTAGTTTCCTGCCTTTGTCTTGCTCCCACTTTTGTGAAGGGGAATCATATCTACCTTCCTCCAGTCCTCAGGTACCACACCATACTCCCATGATTTGTTAAAAAGGGTAGTCAGTGGTGTCACTAGTTCTCCCTTTAATTCTTTTAGAATTCTGGTGTGAATTCCATCAGGCCCCATTGCTTTGTCCACCTTCAGTTTTAGGAGTTCTTTCTGAACCCTTTCTTCTGTGAGAGGACTGGGATCGACCTCCCTATCCAGAGTGCTTCTGTTAATTGGATTAGGCACCTCCCCCCTTTTTGTGAATACCGAGCAGAAGTATTCATTCAATATCCCTGCTTTTTTCACTGACCCTCTCTACCCACCCATTGTCCTTCCTATTCAGCCTCACTATCCCTCCCTTTGTCTTTCTACACTCCCTGATGTACCCATAAAAGGTTTTATCCCCCTTCTTAACCAAGTTGGCTATGTTTTCCTCAGTTTGGACCTTTGCTATTCTGACTTCCCTCCCTGCTTCCT